>CM075340.1:45461453-46768953 GCA_037788925.1 Mytilus galloprovincialis
CACAGTTGATCTCAGTTCATCATTGTTCAATTTTTGTTCATGAAGTAACATTTCTTACTTTCCTCAAATTTTGCTTTTGCGGCATTACGATCACGTTTGCAGTTTTAATCCAGATATTAAAAATGTGTCTTGGTCAGAAACTGTTCTACCACACTAGATGCAGTGAAACAAACTTATTTTAAATTGAACGATTTCAATTTTACCTGTTACTTTTATTCAATTGATAGATATAAGAAGATGTGGGATGAGTGCAAATGAGACAACTCTCCATCCAAGTTATTTCAGGGAATGTACAAAATCACTGAAATAATCAAGATATGTTACAGATTCCCTTATTGAATTCAGGGAATTTGTGATAAAAATCACTGATTCCCTGGTTTTTATCCATCAGCTGTATCCATTGATAATTCATATTTTTTCTACAAGCAATTAAACTGTCTTTCCTTTGTGACAGGTAAATTGAACAATTTCAATTTTACCTGTTACTTTTATTCAATTTATATATATAAGAAGATGTGGGATGAGTGCAAATGAGACAACTCTCTATCCAATTTACAATTTGTAAAACAAAAACCGCTAAAGGTCAAAGTACGGTCTTCAACACGGAGCCTCAATTTAGTCTTCTGAAACTCCTTTATTTGTTGTATATGTTACAGTAAATTTGTGAAAGTTCATGATTTTTTTTTATAATCAAGGAACTGATAAGTCATTTCTAAAATCCCTGATTTTGACAAGGGAATGTACAAAATCACTGAAATAATCAAGATATGTTACAGATTCCCTTATTGAATTCAGGGAATTTGTGATAAAAATCACTGTATCCATTGACAATTCACATATTTTTTCGACAAGCAATTAAACTGTCTTCCATTTGCTATGGAAAAGTGGTTTTTTTTTCTAATGTGGGAAAGTTCGTAAAAATCCGATATTATTAATTTTGAAGGTACAGAAGCTCATCAGCAAGTTTGCACATCGTACTACTGTGGCAAGTTTTATGGGACTGCTGGTTGCACACATTATGGATTCCGAAATCTCCATCGCGGGAAACTTTGCTTCTGTCTTCAATGCAGCAGGGTGAAGTTCCCGTTTGGAGCAATTCAAGATGCTAAAAGTATGAACGAACTGGAATACACTCCAATGTAAGTATTGTCATCCCGATGTTTTTTTGTTTTTTTTTTTGCATTGTATTACCTTTTATAAATTTACAAAATCAAATTCATTATTAAACCAAATTATGTCACTTATAATATATATATTTTCCAACATTTCATGTAAAAACATTAATGTCTATATTTATTTTACGATTGATTTAACACAGTATACCTTAACGTAATGGCAGAAACAAAATGATCTTTTGAAAAACTCTTAAAGGCTCGGAAGATCTGTATAGTTCGCTACAATAATTAAGAATGAGGATACATTGTCTTTTCATACCACCCCCTTCCCGGCCGTCATCATTTATCGTTAACAAAGCCATTCATCAAACTAAAAACCCTAAAATACTAGGCAGATCTGTTTAGTTTGCTACAATATCTTAGAATGAGGATATGTTGTCTTTAATCTTGCCAACGCCAACCCCCACCCCCCGTGTCCACCCATATCCGTCCTCATTTATCGTTAACAAAAAAAATCATCTAACAAACAGTGATTCATTAATTGTTCGAGCATATTTTAAAAAACTAACAAAAGATGTGTCGCACACGTTCAACTCACCAGTCCAGAAGTAATATCATCAAAAAAGATGAATCAAGTTAGTGTTAACGTGTGTTCAGATATATCTCTGACAGAAGAAGTTACTGTTAACAAGAAATACGTGTTTTCCCTCAAGTATTAAAAATTAGAGGTCTTCCTGCACCTGTTTTATCTTTCCTTTCTAAGTTTTTTTTTTTCATGTTCTAATAAAATAGTTTGAAAAGAAAACTAGTGTGATTTTCATTTTTAAATAACTTGGAATCGAACCAAACTTCTTTTAAATCTACATTCAAAACAAGCCTTTTATTTTCTCAGATTTAGATAGACTCAGTAGAAGGGACAATAAAGTATGACCAGAAAACTATTGGCATTAACGTCAAAAAAGCTACAAGTAAACGTCAAGCAATGTCAATTAAACTGTATATTCCATTTACTATCTATGAATTTGAGGCCGCAGTAAATTAACGTTGTTGAAGTATCATAATTTGTTAAGGAGATAAAAATCAAGATAATAAACAATTAAAAGGCGAAAGGTCGCATAAACGTTAACAGTGTTAAAGAGAGACGGGAGAAATAAAAGAGATAGTCAAAATTTAAATGCAAAATCATCAGTGGTAAATTAACCGTAAATGTCATGACATAAAACGACAAACGACAAAAGAGACAAACATCCGTTTACAAAACACAACATAAAAAACTTTAAACTGAACAACACGAACCCCACCAAAACTGGGGGTGATAGCAGGTACTCTGAAAATGTAATCAGATTCCGACTCACTTATGGCACATGTCATGTTGCTGATGCAAGTACAAACCCGGTGATAAGTCTTATAAGGTACGCTACATTCAAAGAATATAGAATGGATTGTGGTGTCGACATCTGTAACATATCCGTCGTCATATGTGAAACAGACATTCGATAACGGTCAACAACCTCGAGATCGCGTCTATAAAATGGTGGAAGGAATGACTTCATCTTTTTGTTCATTTATTACATGCAATCTGAACCCACAATCAGTCAAAATGTCGCAAACAGGAATATGATTTAAACGGCAAACAGTTCTGGTATCTAAAGCACATAGAGCGCACAAATACAAGTATGTCACTTGGCAGCTCAAAACACACACACATCATATCGGTCAACTAGTTCATGATAGTGACCGTCAATGGTATGTTGCGTAATTTTCAGTAATTCTTCTCCATTACTTTCATTTGTCTCAGAATAACTTCCTGTTTATATAGTCTGTTTTATGTGAACATTTACAAGCTAAACGAATTAATTAACTGATAAGTTTTATTAAACATATTTCTCTGCTTTCCATCATTTGTGGACAGACAATTGCTAATCATTTATGAACACAAAAGAATGGCAAATAATAATAAAGGGATATTCAAATTTTTAAGTAAAAAAACAACCGACAATACAATAGCAAATAAACGAAAAACGCACAGAGTGCAAAAACACAACATAGAAAACTAAACACTAAGCTACAGGAACCAAATCAAAAACCGGGGAAGATCTCATGTGCTCCTAACTAAATTATGTATTAAGTTAAATCTTGAATATATATGTAAGACAAATCTGAAAATCCATTTCAGATAGCTAGGTACCAGATTAATTCCGTTATATCAATCCGCAGTGAAATGAAATAAACACGGTAGTTGCAATATTGATTTTAAAGGTTGTAAACTCATGGAGTAAAATTTAATAGTAAGCATTATCCGCGATTTACCTAATCCTACTCGAGTAAAGAACTTTCTATAACCATACCTTGTAGTAAGAAATATTTTGGAATGTAGCTAGAATCAATATCAGTTATTTTTACTGTATTTAAGTAAAAATGAACTACTGAGTAATTTCTTTCAAAAGTTTACTAAATTCAAGTTATTAACTTTTACATAAAATTTCAAGTTATTACTTAAAACAAGTAAAAATATAATTATGTAATTTTAAGTAATTCCATACGCATAGTAAGTAATACTAAGTAATAGTAAAAAAATCTGTTGGTAATTTCATTACTCAAAATAAGTAAGAAAAGGTAATATTTGATTGAGTTTGTGGCTGTGATTGCTGACAATATGGTATTAATTGTTTGGAAAGAGATTTCTAAGTCTTACTGGTATCAATGACTGCATACCTCATTCCATTAGAAAAATTATCCACGTCATATCATAGCGTTTAGACCATTGTTTGGCATAATCCTTGATGGAATACATTATATTTTAAAATTGTGTTTTCCAATGCATTGTTTAGGCTCACTGTATTTCGATCCTTTGGTAAACACATTTCAAAGTGACATGATGTTGACATGTTCATGTTTTAAGGCTGGGGATATATTTAAGGGATACATTGCTATTTTAAATCACGCTGTGTAAATACTGAGGAGACAGTGACATGAGTCATTTTATGAGCATGCTCGCATATATATCACACACCGAAGTAAATCTGAATATAATAAGTATCAATATCAAAAGTAACTAAAATTTTGAGAGTGTCTGCAAAAGAGGGACGAAAGATACCAGAGGGAGAGTCAAACTCATAGATGGAAAATAAACTGACAACACCATGGCTAAAAATTAAAAAAAACACAGACAAATAATAGTACAGAAAACACATTATATAAAGCTAAAGACTAAGCAACATGAACCTCACCAAAAACTTGGGGTTATCTCAGGTGCTCCGGATGGGTAAGCAGATCCTGCTCCGCAAATTTATGCAAATTTTCAAATATATGCATTAAACATAGGATTACATGTAGGAAATTGTGATAATTCAGTTCAATGTTCAGAGTTTTGTATATCATAACCGTACAATTCCGACAAAAAAGCAGCCTGACTCTACAAAATGTCGATTTGAAATTGCCTTACATTTATATTTGTCATTTTACTCCTTACAAAAAAGAAAACCTACTTACAAAAATAACCAACAGATTACAATAAATGCAACAGTATAAGGAAGAAGGTTGTAATGCTTAACATGGCTGTGTGTATTCAATGTATGATTCCTAATAAATGACATGCATTGTACATGTAAAATATGCTGGATTCCATTCGTTATCTTTCCGTCAAAATTATTTAAAATGAGTCAATTTTCTTTATGTCCCTGTCCCAAGATAGGAATTTGTATTTCAGGTGTTATCCTGTGTTACTGTCCGTCATATTTAGTTTTTCTTACTTGATTTTCCATAGTTTCAGGTTGTTGCTTTTCTCGTTTTTATAGTTTTACCATTTGCAATTTCTGGGCAATGTATAGATGTTATAGCTGACTATATATTATGTATTTCGATTATTATTGAAGGTTGAACGGTCACCTTTAGTTCCTTGCGTCTACGTTATTTGGACTCAGCTTAATAGTTATCTCATAAGCTTTCAAACCAGATGCTCTTTTTATGTATAAGTACGTGTATTTAATGCATATAAAGTGAATATATAGTTTAAATCAACTAAAAACGGTGGAAAAAAACATCGTCAGTCAAATTGTCAACAAAACAATAACAACATTATATTTTTCCCAATTTAGGAATTTTTATGATTTAACTCGAAACCCAAAACGTACAACATGAAGGCAACAATCTTGTTAGCAGTTCTAGTGGCAGTCTTTGTCGCAGGTAAATATGATACTAGTTTCAGTAACCATTGAGATATTTTCCTTAGGTAACGACTATTTAACTTCAAGGGGGTGGGGGTTATGATTTTTTTTCATAAAAAAAATATTCTGATCCTCAATTTGATGAAGAAAAATATTCTTATCAAGCAGATAACAAAAAAATATTCTGAATACAGATTTCCCCCATAACTTATAGTGTTAAATTTTGAAGAAGAAAAATTTGATATCGTCGAAAAACTAAATAAATTTCTGACTCAGAAAAAAACCATACCCCCTTTTGAAGTTAAATGGTTGCACTCTTAACATTTATTACAAATAAAATAATTTGTTTAGAAAATAGTCTCTCTAAATCTTCTTTTATCCGTTCCGAATACACTTGTAAATTGGTTTTTTTTAATTATCAAGTGGTTTGCTTGTTAAAAATGTTCTCGAAGTCATGTTTTCTGTCCTACCTCTGATTTTGCTATTGCTACATTAAGATTATTTTTGCAGTATAAGTATAGATATTTAAACATCTAGCATTCAAATATTTTTGCATTACACTACATGAAATGAAGGGAAAAAAATGTTTTAAAGTGAAAATTTCCGGTTAATTTGATATTTCAACGACTAATTTTTTATTTAATTTACTTCAGCTAAACTCAGTTATTTTCTTTGTATGTATTATGTTTTAATAAAGTCTACAGAAACGGCTTGATTTGGTGAAAAAAAATACCATGTAATCTTCGAAGAAAAAGAGGCGCGAAAGATACCAGAGGGACAGTCAAACTCATAATCGAAAATAAACTAACAACTCCATGGCTAAAAATGAAAAAGACAAACAGACAAATATTAGTACACATGACACAGAAATTATTCAAAATAAACCGATCTTATTTACATTTAATTTTTTATATTGAAGGTACGGAGGCTCATTCGCATGCTTGCACATCATACTGGTGTGGTAAGTTTTGTGGGGCTGGTGGTTGCACACATTATCTATGCCGAGTACTCCATCCCGGTAAAATGTGCGCCTGTCTTCATTGCAGAAGGGTGAAAAATCCTTTCGGAGCTAACCAAGTTGCTAAAAGTATTAACGATTTGGATTACACTCCAATGTAAGTATGTTATTTCCGATTATTTTGCATTATATTAACTTTTATAAATTTACAAAATGAAATTCATCATTAGACCAACATACGTTATATAGAAAAAATTTAAGCAAGATTATTATACATTTTTATATACATACCAATAATTAAGCTTAAAATATTAGCTTCTTTTTTAACATGTTTAAGTGTACGATTGGTTAAATTGTGTATGCCAGTATTTTGCACAACTTTTTGGAATTTTGGGTCCTCAATGCTCTTCAACTTTGTACTTGTTTGGCTTTATAACTATTTTGATCTGAGCGTCACTGATGAGTCTTATAATGTAGACAAAACGCGCGTCTTGCATATTAAATTATAATCCTGGTACCTTTGATAACTATTATATGCATGTTAAGGAAATATGAGTAATTAGACCATACGCGTATTGTCATAACCATATGGGTATATACTTACGATAGTTAATGAGATACATATTTTGAATTCAAATACGGCAGAAACAGCACGACGGTTTGAACTCAGAAGGTTTGTGTAGTTTTCTACCTTGAATAAGAGAGAATGAGGATATGTTGTCTTTCATTGTGCTACCTTCATTTATCGTAAACAGCAACATTTAATTTATCAATCAAAATGTGGTTTGTCAATTGAACAAAAATCTTTACAAATAAAAACCATAGTTTTTCAAAAAAAAAAAAAAATCAATAGCGAATATATAATCATGTTAATTTTATGAGAAATCGCTCTTCTCTTTCAGAATGAAGTCGATGGAAAATTTGGACAATGAAGTGGATATGTTATAAGCAAACAACTTATGACATGTAGACAACTGTGTACCTTTGCTATCATACTCACTGCTTTCCCCACTTTCTACAAACTTCGTAAGAAACCGGTCAACACAAAATGTATCATCAACTTGTAAACTAACAAAAGTTGAGTCATGTATGTTCAGATTCCAGTTCAAAATTTATATCATTATATGAAACGAATAAAAAAATTAGTACCAATTTGTGACAATAGAAATAACATGTAAACATGTACATTTCCGTTAAAGTGTAAAATACAGGATTTTGTCCTGTTATGTCTTTTCTTTTCTCAGTTGTAGTCTTCTGATTGTAATAAAATAGCTTGAAAAGCAAACTAGCGTTGAGATTTTATTTTTTTCAAATAAAAGGGAAATAAACTAGACCTTTAAGATATACTGTATTAAAACATTCTGCTCTTCTAATATTTGAATAGACAATGAAATAGGAAAAGAAAAAAATAGATTAACGACTACAAAACACCTCAATATGCAATTTAATAAATCAATAACAAAACTTGAGGGATCACTTTGACCCAAAACAATAACTAGACAGGGTAAATGAAAGATGAAATAAACAAAGAGGCTTTGTCAAATTGAAAACTCATAAGTCATGAAGAACGAAGTGACAATGTCATGACAATTCTGATTCACATGTGGAACCAGTAGTATTTCTCAGGTCATAACAGACCTCGTGATAAGTTTATTTCTGTAGTTCAAATTAAAGAAAATGGGAGGGGATTGTAATAACATATCCATCGTCATCTGTAAAACAAATGTTCAATAACTATCAACAAACTCGAGATAGTGTCTGTTCGATTGTCTAAGGGAAGACCTCAACATCTCTATTTGAAACTCTTGTTTAACGAGCATCCTGCTATGCATTAAACACCCGCTATATGCAAACTTGCAAATCACGCATCTTTTGTGGTATCTAAATCACTTAAACTGCGAAAAAAAAGGTCAGTTGGTATAGTGTCTAACAAGATTTTGTGAGGTAGACGAAATTGATCTTAAAAGTATTCGGAAAATTTTGAGGAAATAGAAGAAGTGGCAATTCTTACCTTTTATACCTTTACTTTCGTTGATAAAACATAAAATTGACTCGTCCAGTGTCAAGTTTAAAGGTCATTTAAGTTACTGTACACATTAATGCACGTTCTGAATTAATCAATAGTCACGTATGAAAAGCATAAACAGTTTGAAGGTAAACTAATAATAACTTAAACCAATCAAATTGCATTAGATTCAATAACGATGACCGGTCCACATCATAACAAGTGATAGGGGTAAATTGGGTAGGGAGAAAATGGGAGAAAATGTCAGATATTTTAAGTTAATTATTTTGCAATAATGAATAAAAATATGTCAGCCAAAAGTTTTTGCTATAATTTCGTAAACATGTTGTTCTCTATTGATATAGTTTTTGAAACTTTCATTTGTGTATTTAAGGCAATAGAAAGTTTGGGCTTCAAAAGTCTACATAATTATTGACTTTATACAGAAAATTCGCCCTTTTAAAACATTAAATGTTTCACAAATAATACATGACTTCAAAGTAAAATCTTTTCTCAAAACACCGCAAAAAATTAATTCTGATTGAAATAGTGGTATTGTCATAAAGTGCGCTGGAATGAACAGTGGTATAGCAAACATCGAATTCCCTCACAAAATGTTAGCACACACTATAGTAGAAGCACTTACACAACGTATCGGTCAAACCAATAATTATAGTGTCCGTCAAGCTTATATTTCGTTGATTTCAATTTGTTTTCTCACATACATCAAGACCGATAAGGGCAGCGCTAAATTAATCAACTGACTAATAAATCTTATTGGATTTTTTCTTTTTTTGTATTTTCGTGTTCCTTCCGTTTGTTTTGTTGCCCTGTCGTTATCAGATTTCTTTTGACTTATGGTTATTGAATGTCATTTGTTTTCTTCGGTATCTTATATTTGGTTGATGTATTTACAAGTGATGTGTTTGTCTTCTTAAATAGAAGATCAAATACTGCATATTAATTTCACAGCAAGAAAAATTAATAACATGTGGAGTAAGTAAACTGATTATTTTTTAGTTCGAGGCTTGGAGATAATTTTCTTCAATAAAATGTGTACAAAACAATTAGTTCAACGAAAACAGACAACAACATGTTCAAAAAGAAAGGAAAAATATTATTTTTATGTTGTCAATAACCAGTATACCAAGGGTGTTTTTTTCTCTCCATACCGTTGATTATTTTGAAATTCAAAACGTAACTCTAGTTTATTTTCAAGCCGTTTTGTCTGGAGACACTTCAAAGCTAAAAAGCGTACTTTTTCGAGAGAAAAAAATCATACTTATTAACCAAACAATTGTTCTTAGACCGGAGAAAAGTGTTCATAATTCCTCTTTTGATAAAATAAAATTGTCAATTAAAATGAAACCATGGGTTACGTAACCAACGGTTAAAAAGATGTTGAACAACAAAATTTTAACCCTTGGTTACGCAACCATCAGTTTTAAAACTGATGGTTACACACTTGATTTCTTCTATTCAATACACATATATTTCCCACGTTGACTTGTAAAATTGACCGTCTCAGCTTTTTCAAATAGGATTTTTTCCCTTGAAATACGGAATGGTAGATATAATTGTTTTTAAAAGTACCGAAAAAACGCTTTTCAGATCTTATTTTGTTTGAAACCACAGTGATCCTGACATCAAGCTCACAGCAGATGATATCATAAAAATGCTGGAATTATTTTTATCGTTATCATATTTGTTAGGTTTGGTGGATTTCTTTTCAACAGACATTCGTTGCTCACAACTCAATAGCTACTCCCAAAGAGTTTATAAACAAATACGATATATGTATGTTTCAACTGACTAGCAATGGGTGTTTGGCGGTATAAGAACTTCAGATACACAAAGACTCTACTGACCTGTTTACCGATTAAATCTTATTCCCGATATAGTTTTTTTTAAATCTGAGCGTATTTGCCTGACTTATATTGCATACATAGCCGATTCATGCAATTCCTTACCTTTTTTTTAATTGTAATTTCTTAAAGGATAAGTGAAATTGGAAAATCGTTTAACTATCATTATTTTAATTTAGTTTTTAAAAATTTGCCTTCTGCTTGTATAGTAAACGAATATCGATTAACTGTGGCCTACATATTGTAGATGTTTTTCCTCACTGTGATGAATTGCAGTTTATAGAAATACACCAGAAAGAAAGCTCCTGATAAATATCTTAAACAACAAATGAAGATAAAGAGACCTGATATTATCTTTTAATAGTCTAGAAATATTCACCCACTTAATCAAAAATTAAAAACGACTACATATTATGGAAATGTAACATCAAAATTGTGATAAACGGGCAGGTTTTCTTTTCCTATTTTGTCTTTATTTCCCTTCATTTTCCGATTATACCTTCTTTGAAGGTGTAAAAGTATAAATAAGTCCGATATATGTGTGAAAGGAGGTATGGTGTAAGAAGGGCAGCAATGACATGAAAATTACTTGTTGATGAGTAATGGAAATTCTTCATAAGTGCTAAATCGGATGAGCCCGCAGCAAGTTGACGAAAGAGTTTAATTATGCAACATTTAAGGCAGTGTTTTGTACGTCATCAAAGCACGCTATCTGAACCATAGTTTTCGGTATTTTTGCTGTCAAAATAATTTTACCAATTTTACAATGTATCTCTTTAAAATAAAATCGGGTCCTGCAGTTTTAAATTTGCAATCAAATATGTTTTAATATCAAGACGAAAACATCTAATTTGTTAAATGGTAGAACGCAAGAAAAAATTGTCAAAGGTTTGACATTTTGTCTTTTAGCTCAAATTCTAGATAAAATTTAATTTGATGTTTCGGCAAATGGTAGACTTAAAACATAGACGCTTATTAACTAATGATAGGATGCAGATGATCTATATTGGCCTTCAATATATGAAAAATACAATAGTCGGCTATTACGCAGATAGATTTGGCAAATTAATGACAACTTGACATTGACATAAAACTACGCTTTTAAATCTAATGCAGTGAACAACCACAGTTTCCGTGTTTCCTGTTTAGAAGATATATATATTATACTTATATGCATTCTTTAACTTCTACAAGATTGTAAGAAAGGTAGGTCAGTATTTTGATTACTTCACTCTTCAAATTCTTCATTTGTTTCGGCATTGGAGATACTGTTTTCAATTCTTTAAATCTTTTCATTCTAATATTGTTTCAAAAACTTGACGAGAACTGAAGAAAAATATAATTATTCAACACCCAGAAAAAGATGAAAATCAGAATGAAAACATAAAGAAAAAAATGATAAGCAAATAATTACTCACTAAGAAATAATTGTATGTAAAATACACAAATTACATATTTGTGCAAGAAGTATCATACCATAAAATGTTTTATTTCAATGCGATTTGCTCGATATAAGTTTGCTACCTAAACTTCTTTCATTCTGTTTAGAAATACTCATGTTGTGTTTTGAGCGAAACCTTTTACACCATTTTCTACACTTGAAAATGCCTGTACCAAGTCAGGAATATGACAGTTCTTGTCCATTCGTGTTTGATGCGTTTTGTTATTTGATTTTGCCATGTGATTATGGACTTTCCGAATTGATTTTCCTCTGAGTTCAGTATCTTTGTGATTTTACTTTTTACAATTTTTGGCTACGACTTTTGTACTTTTCGACTACATTACATAAAACAAATAATTTTTCTTTTTTTTTGAGGTTTCTAATTTAGTGTTCCTCAAAACTCAAAACATTCAACATGAAGGTAACTATCTTGTTAGCTGTTGTAGTGGCAGTCATTGTTGGAGGTAAATATCTTTATTGAAATATATCTGTGTGTACGTATTTTAGAAGTATAGATCCAACATTTTTAAGATAAAAATACGGCAGACCGACTTTTCCAAAATTTGATTGCGAAACCCATATTTGTATATTATGTAAAATTGTACTAATTTATTGTAATATTTTTTCATTAATAAATACTGTTTTATGTAAGATAAATTGCTAATGTTTACAACTGAAATATGTTTTATTATTAAAATTCAATCATTCAAATATTCAAACAATCATTTTTTTCTTTATACGTGTTGTTCAGTTTGTAGTTTTCTATGCTATGCTTTGTATACTGTTGTTTGTCTTTTGCAATGTTGTTGTCAGTAGATTTGTAACTTATGATATCGAATGTCGCTGTGGTATATTTTGTCTCTCTTTTAGACAGGCATCGTTATTTGTGCATTATTTAATCAATTTTATTTTATTTCATTTTTTCTCCGTTTTTTATTTATAAGTTCAGGAAGTCCAATCAGTACCTTGTGCATCAACCTGGTGTAGTAGGTTCTGTGGGTCTGCTGGTTGCAGATTATATGGATGTTACAGACTTCATCCCGGCAAAATTTGCTACTGCCTTCATTGTAGCAGAGCTGAGTCTCCATTGGCACTTTCTGGAAGCGCTAGGAATGTGAACGAGCAGAACAAAGAGATGGACAACTCTCCAATGTAAGTACAATACAAGACTTCGTTACATAATATAAACGTTTACAAATTTACAAAAGAAAAACATTGTATTCTACATGCCAACATATACTATATTTAAGGTATATCATTTTTTTTAAACAGATCATTTGAATTTTTTTTAAATAAAGCATTTCATCTTTGTTTAATTCAATAGGTCGTTATCGTCTGCACGTATTATTTACAGTCATAAACACCTGAACTTCTCCTGCAAGAGAAAGAAGGGATGTTTTGTTTTATATTGGTTAATATGTTGGGAGGCAGACAAGATATCTTGTATTGTGTCTCACAATTATTTACATTCAAAATCATTTTTACATAAATCGATCACTGGTCAATTGCACGAGAATAGTCAGAAAAAAAACTGTTGTATGAAACGTTTTAATTGAATTTGTGAAAATAACACCACATATAAGAAAACATCTACTTTGTTTCAGGATGAATGAGGTGGAAAATTTGGACCAAGAAATGGATATGTTCTAGACAGATATTTGATCAAGCGCTAACTTAGAAAATCAGCTATACTTCTTTCCTTGATGGTGAACAATTTGTGCAAAGTCTGTTATAAACTTGACAATTTATTAAATCTTCTGTCATACACTTTCGGCGTTTTCTGCTTGAAGTAAAATTTAAACATTTAATAATACTTTGCAGTGCGTTATGATTTATATTCATCAGTAGAAGTTTGGTTTACAATACACAATATTTGTTTTTCCCTCACTTGTTATGTAAAAAGATCTTTTTTTGCAATTCTGACTATTTTGTTTCTTTGTCGATGTCGTGATGTCCTAATGCAATAGCTTGAGAACCTTATTACTTTAGTTTTATATGTTGCGATTTTGTAAAACACCCTCAATATTCAGTTAACCCACCGAGAATCACAGTTATGTTGTTGTTGCTTATTCTTTAGTTTTCTATGTTGTGTTATGTGTACTATTGTTTGCCTGTTTGTCCTTTTCATTTTTAGCCATGGCGTTGTCAGTTTATTTTCGATTTATGAGTTTGAGTGTCCCTCTGGTATCTTTCGTCCCTCTTTTATTATAGTTGAATGTCTTAATAACCAATATTCAGCAGAAGTTTTACCGGTGTTTTTAACCCAGTCAAAACGACCAAAGTGATCAATACCAATAAAATTTAGTATTCATTATGATATCCACTATTAATTTAAGTGAAAAAAAAATGTATATGGCAACAACTATACTATACAAATCATTGATCCAATGAAAGACACATTTGACATTTTACATTCGGTCAGGGTAAAAAAAATTATATGACCAATGGTCCAGAATATGGTAATGTCTTAGAGATATATAAGAGTAAATTACCAATGAATTCACCATAGATGCCAGGATTGAAATTTAATATTTACGCCAGAAGCGCGTTTCATCTACAAGACTCATCAATGACGCTCGAATCAATCCGCAGTTGCGTGATGTCACTTTATATTGGTTATTAGCGTATGTTATAGGGGTAACATGACGGGTGTCCCAAGTAGAGCATGATAAGCGTACCATGCCTGAACACTTGAGATCACCCCAAGTGTGGTGAAACTCATATTGCTCGATCCTTAGTTTTCTGTGTTGCGGTTTTGTAAAACACCCTCAATATTCAGTCTATTCACCCATATTCACAGTTCTGTGATCAATTGATTAAAAGTAAAAGTTTATCTATTATTCGTCTTCCATCATAGGTCAAAACAAGTTGTGTTGGTATTTTTTATCTATGTAAATGATTCTATTTCCCTGCAGATTCAATTTCATTTTGATCCATTAATAAAGTTTAAGTATTTCACATAACCTAAAACTATTAAATATGGTTTGCTTTCCAAACATTACTATTTAGCCCTTCAACCGTGTGCTCACATAATCCATAATTCCTTGGTTTCTTTGTTAAAATTTATTCTCGTCCTGACCATGCATGTAATATTTACCACTGAACATCAACAACTAATCAACGATTTATGAAAGATTTGGCACTGCACCTGAAGTAAACAACGACCAATCAATCAAGCAATCATGATTTATAAAACACAACAAAATAACAGACCATTGAACTTAAGGGAATAGTTATGATTTTCTTTTCATTCTAAACATTTATTTGAACCATGCATGCATTAACTCATTTGTTTTTTGTCATGCTATTTTTTTTATTTTAAAAACATAATGCAAATACTTTTAAACGGAATTTCTTTTCCTTCTCGCAAATTGAAATATTTTTTTCTGTAATAATGAATCAGAATAGGTCAAATCTACGGTATTAACAGGATTCATCTATTTTCGTGGGTGCCAATTTCCGTGGAACGAGGAAAAATTGCCTTTTCGTGGTTTTGGTATAGTATGCTTACAACACAATAGGAATAAGTAATTAGTTGAACATATAATTTTTTGGTTCAACTGTACACACCAGAAAAATTGAGATCCAACGAATAGTAATAAATACATAGTAAAAAGTTACTTTTATATGTATTTTAAAAAAGTACTATTATAAACATAAAAAAGATGTGGTATATCTGACAATTACATTGAGACAACTATCTAGTCATAATGACTTAGATGCATGGAACTAAAAGTGACCATACAGTCTTCAACAATGAACAAAATCAATACTGTATATATGTATATATAAATGCCTAAAAAGTTTACAAAATAACACCAATAATAACAAAAGGCAATATTAAATGTAATTATATGTGATTTGCGTCTGTCCTGAGTACGGAACCTGTAGTTCGGTGGTTATTGTTTGTGGTTCATAAGTGTTTCTCGTTTTTCGTTTTTTGTGTAGATTGAACTGTTGATCTTCCTGTTTAAATGGTTTTACACGTCTAGTCATTTTGGTGCTCTTTACAGCTTGCTATTCGGTGTTTCATGTCTCAGTGTTGAAGGTCGTACTTTTGGCCTATGATGGTGTACGTTTTACAAAGTGTGACTTGGATAGAGAGTTGTCTGATTGGCATTCATATCACTTCTTCTTATATCTGTATGAAATGGCAAAAAAATACTAAATATGAAACAATTCAAACTAGAAAACATGAAGAACTTGAAATTATGACAAACTAATTAAATAAAAACTGATATGGCAGGCAGCAACCAATGGCAACAACTGAATACCAGACTCCTGACATAGGACAGGCACATGTGCTTGAATTTTCTACAATGAAATTCTATATTTCTTATTTATCTAAAATATTCATCAAGACAATTATTAAAAAACACGATAAAATTTGTATCCTAATGACTAAAATATGACACCTGTACATCATAGGCCAAATGTTTCTTTGAACAATTTGCTTGCTTGCCATATCAGTTTTTATTTAATAAGTTTGTCATAATTTCAAGCTCTTCATGTTTTCTAGTTTGAATTGTTTTATATTTAGTATTTTTTTGCCATTTAATACAGATATAAGAAGAAGTGATATGAATGCCAATGAGACAACTCTCTATCCAAGTCACAATTTGTAAAACGTAAATTATCATAGGCCAAAAGTACGACCTTCAACACTTAGACATGAAACACTGAATAGCAAGCTGTAAAGAGCACCAAAATGACTAGTGTAAAACCATTTAAACAGGAAGATCAACAGTTCAATCTACACAAAAACGAAAAACGAGAAACACTTATGAACCACAAACAATAACCACCGAACTACAGGTTCCGTACTCAGGACAGACGCAAATCACATATAATTACATTTAATATTGCCTTTTATTATTATTGGTGTTATTTTGTAAACTTTTTAGGCATTTATATATACATATATACAGTATTGATTTTGTTCATTGTTGAAGACTGTATGGTCACTTTTAGTTGTCTCAATGTAATTGGCAGATATACCACATCTTTTTTATGTTTATAATAGTACTTTTTTAAAATACATATAAAAGTAACTTTTTACTATGTATTTATTACTATTCGTGGGATCTCAATTTTTCTGGTGTGCACAGTTGAACCAAAATATTATATATTCAACTAATTACGTATTCCTATTGTGTTGTAAGCATACTATACCAAAACCACGAAAAGGCAATTTTTCCTCGTTCCACGGAAATTGGCACCCACGAAAATAGATGAATCCTGTTAATACCTTAGATTTGACCTATTCTGATTCATTATTAAAGAAAAAAATATTTCAATTTGCGAGAAGGAAAAGAAATTCCGTTTAAAAGTATTTGCATTATGTTCTTTAAAACAAAAAAATAGCATGACAAAAAACAAATGAGTTAATGCATGCATGGTTCAAATAAATTTTTAGAATGAAAAGAAAATCATAACTATTCCCTTAAGTTCAATGGTCTGTTATTTTGTTGTGTTGTATACATGGGACACCCGTCATGTTACCCCTATAACATACGCTAATAACTAATATAAAGTGACATCACGCAACTGCGGATTGATTCGAGTGTCATTGATGAGTCTTTTGTAGATGAAACGCGCTTCTGGCGTAAATATGAAATTTCAATCCTGGTATCTATGGTGAGTTCATTGGTAAATTACTCTTACATATCTCTAAGACATTACCATATTCTGGACCATTGGTCATATAATTTTTTTGACCCTGACCGAATGTAAAATGTCAAATGTGTCTTTCATTGGATCAATGATTTGTATAGTATAGTTGTTGCCATACATAACTTTTTTTTCACTTAAATTAATAGTGGATATCATAATGAATACTAAATTTTATTGGTATTGATCACTTTGGTCGTTTTGACTTATTAAAAACACCGGTAAAACTTCTGCTGAATGTTGATTTTTACATTCAACTATAATAAAAGAGGGACGAAAGATACCAGAAGGACAGTCAAACTCATAACTACAACATAACTGTGATTCTCGGTGGGTAAACTGAATATGGAGGGTGTTTTACAAAATCGCAACATATAAAACTAAAGTAATAAGGTTCTCAAGCTATTGCATTTGGACATCACGACATCGAGAAAGAAACAAAATAGTCAGAATTGCAAAAAAAAATCTTTTTGCATAACAAGTGAGGGAAAAACAAATATTGTGTATTGTAAACCAAACTTCTACTGATGAATATAAATCATAACGCACTGCAAAGTATTATTAAATGTTTAAATTTTACTTCAAGCAGAAAACGCCGAAAGTGTATGACAGAAGATTTAATAAATTGTCAAGTTTATAACAGACTTTGCACAAATTGTTCACCATCAAGGAAAGAAGTATAGCTGATTTTCTAAGTTAGCGCTTGATCAAATATCTGTCTAGAACATATCCATTTCTTGGTCCAAATTTTCCATCTCATTCATCCTGAAACAAAGTAGATGGTCTCTTATATGTGGCGTTTTTTTCACAAATTCAATTAAAACGTTTTATATAACAGTTTTTTTCTGACTATTCTCGTGCAATTGACCAGTGATCGATTTATGTAAAAAAATGTTTTTGAATGTAAATAATTGAGAGACACACTAGAAGATATCTTATCTGCCTCCCAACACATTAACCAATATAAAAAAAAACATCCCTTCTTTCTTTTGCAAGAGTAGTTCATGTGTTTATGACTGTAGATAATACGTGCAGACGATAACGACCTATTGAATTAAACAAAGATGAAATGCTTTATCTAAAAAAAAATTCAAATGATCTGTTTAAAAAATTGATATCCCTTAAATACAGTATATGTCGGCATGTAGAATACAATGTTTTTCTTCTGTAAATTTGTAAACGTTTATATTATGTAACGAATTCGTGTATTGCACTTACATTGGAGAGTTGGCAATATCTTTGTTCTGCTCGTTCACATTCCTAGCGCTTCCAGAAAGTGTCAATGGAGACTCAGCTCTTCTACAATGAAGGCAGTAGCAAATTTTGCCGGGATGAAGTTTGTAACATCAAATCCTTTTCAATTTCGTTGTGAAACACATTCAAAAATATATACATTTAAAAAGTACATTTATTTATTTTTGCAGAAATATCTACACTTGATTTTTTTTCTAAACTAATCACTACTGTTCCCCGCGCTTACTTGAAAAATCGGCTTCTTTAACTTATTCAATAGGGATTTTCTTCTACAAAAAGAGGAATCGTATACTGGAAACCAACTTATTTTCACGGATACTTTATTTCGCGTTTAACCCTTCATAGTCCACTTCGTGTCGGTTTAATTTCGCGATTTTCTCGATATATTAACATAAGGATATATCCAAGATTTACATATTCGCGACGATTTATATTCGCGTTTTTTTTTCTACTCGAGAAAGTCGCGAAATTAGATCGCTCGCGAAAATAAGATGGTTTACAGTATACAAAATCAAAAAAGGTAAAAACAAACCATGACTGATACTATTTTGTTGAAAACCACACTGATCTCAACAGCAAAATCATCAATAATGATATTATAAAATGCGGGCCTGTTTGATCGTCAACATATTTTTGGGGTTCGTTGGATTTCTTTTATATCAGTATACCATAAAATTTGTTTGCTCCTTCTGCTCAAATTTTTTTGTACCCTGCAAATCTGAATTCACGGAGACCATTCTGCAAGACAAGCACAAAAACCTCGTTTAAAAATTTCAAGATTTCAGATTTATTGATGATTTCTTATCACTTAATACCCAAATTTAAGTGCGGGCATATCATCTATCTGAGTCAACTAGAGATAAAAAGTGATACCAGAAAATAGAATTTCTACTCAATATTTTGTTCTTCTATATTGATACAGAGGAACGACTTCAATCTAAAATCTATGAAGCACTTGATAATTTTAATTTTCCATAAAGTCCCATCTTTTTTTATAAAAGTAACCTACCCGAAGCTAACAAATATATAACGCGATACCTGCGTGAATGTTCACACTGTATGAACTTTTTTACGCAGGGGTGTGCAAACTTCACACAAATAACTACGATAAGTAAACCGAACCGATACATTTATTTCCCAACTCCTTAGCGATATTGTTTTTTTTTTCACTGTATAAGATACTCAGATACCTGCAAATTCTTCTTCTTCGATATAACATTTAAAATTAGTGCGGATTTGCCTGATGCATGAGCATGTATAGAAGGTTCATGCAAGTTCTTGTTTTTATTTGTATCTTTTTAATAGATTTATGAAATCTAATAATTGATAACTATTACAACATTAATTAATGGTTTATAGGTGTGCCTTCTGTTGGTATTGTAAATTAATGTAAATACATGTGATTTATATAGAAATGACCAAAATTTCTTTTTTTTTTATTCCATACTTTTAGATTTAGTAAAATTTATCATTGTTTAGGAGTTTCACGAATGTTTATTGGATATGTATGAGATTAAGAAATCTTGACCATATAGCTATAGCGTGTTACTTTATCACAAGATATGAGTCTTTAACATATTGAAGCAGGAGAATCATGATATGTCACTACCGGGGCAGGTAAATGGCTCGTTCGGAGCAAACAAAAATCATTTTAAATGGTTAAACGTCAGAAATTTTTTTCTAAATTTCGATATGTTGTCGTTTAATCCACCTTTTTTTTCTTAAAATGTCATGTACCAAGTCAGGAAAATTGCCATTGTTATATTATAGTTCATTTCTGTGTGTTAAATTTTAATGTTGTGTTTCTGTTGTGTCGTAGTTCTTCTCTTATATTTGATGTGTTCCCCTCAGTTTTAGTTTCTAACCCGGATTTTTTTTTTCACAATCGATTTATGAATTTCGAACAGCGGTATACTACTGTTGCCTTAAATTAGTTTAAATTAAAGAAAAACTTAAATATGATGTTTCTACAAAAGTAAGCCATAAATCGAAGACCACCATAGTTTAATTAGATGATGTAGATGATCTATATTAGCTTTCAAGAAAGGAAAAATAAAAAAGTCGGCTATTACGCAAATATATTTTGGCAGTGTTATTGACATTGACCAAATACTATGCTTTTAAATATAATGCAGAGAGCAACCACAATTTCCGTGTTTCCTGTTAAGAACATATATACATATATATATACATAATATTAATATACATGTCTTTAACTTCTACAAGATTGTACAAAAGGTATGTCAGTATTTTGATTACTTCACTCTTCAAATTCTTCATTTGTTTTGGCATTGGCGAAACTGTTTTCAACTCTTTAAATCGTTCCATTCTAATATTGTTCCAATAAGTTGACGAGAATTGAAGGAAAATATAATTATTCAAAACCCAGAAAATATAAAGAAAATGATAAGCAAATAATTACTCACGAAGAAATACTTGTATGTGAAATACACACATTCTTTGTGTAAGAAGTATCATACTATAAAATGTGTTATTTCAATGCAATTTGCTTCATATGATTTTGCAACCTAAAATTCTTTCATTCTATTTAAAAAATACTCATGTTGTGTTTTGAGATCGAAACCTTTTACAATATTGACCTACGACGTTTGTCGTTAAGACTACATTACATAAAACAAATCATTTTTCTGTTTTTGAGGTTTCTAATTTAGTGTTCCTCAAAATTCAACATGAAGGCAACGATCTTGTTAGCTGTTGTAGTGGCAGTCATTGTTGGAGGTAAATATCTTTATTGAAATATATCTGTGTGTACGTATTTTACCCCGATTTTGTTTTTTTGTCCATGGATTTATGAGTTTTGAACAGCGGTATACTACTGTTGCATTTATTTAGAAGTATAGATCCGATATTTTTGAAGATAAAAATACGGCAGACCGACTTTTCCAAAATTTGATTGCGAAACCCATATTTGTATATTATGTAAAATTGTACTACTTTATTGTAATATTTTTTCATTAATAAATACTGTTTTATGTAAGATAAATTGTTAATGTCTACAACTGAAATATGTTTTGTTATTAAAATTCAATCATTCAAATATTCAAACAAATATTTTTTCTTTATACGTGTTGTTCAGTTGGTCGTTTTCTATGCTATGCTTTGTATACTGTTGTTTGTCTTTTGCCATGTCGTTGTCAGTAGATTTTTAACTTATGATATCGAATGTCCCTGTGGTATATTTTGTCTCTCTTTTATACAGGCATCGTTATTTGTGCATTATTTAATCAATTTTATTTTATGTTATTTTTTCTCCGTTTTTTATTTATAAGTTCAGGAAGTCCAATCAGTACGTATACCTTGTACATCAACTAACTGTGCTTGGTTCTGTGGGTCTAAAGGTTGCTCATTATATGGATGTTCCAGACTTCATCCCGTAATTTGCTACTGCTATCATTGTAGAAGAGCTGAGTCTCCATTGGCACTTTCTGGAAGCGCTAGGAATGTGAACGAGCAGAACAAAGAGATGGACAACTCTCCAATGTAAGAACAATACAAGACTTCGTTACATAATATAAACGTTTACAAATTTACAAATGAAAAACATTGTATTCTACATGCCAACATATACTGTATTTAAGGGATATCATTTTTTTAAACAGATCATTTGATTTTTTTTAAATAAAGCATCTTTGTTTAATTCAATAGGTCGTTATCGTCTGCACGTATTATTTACAGTCATAAACACATGAAATTCTCCTGCAAGAGAAAGAAGGGATGTTTTTTTCTGATATCGGTTAATGTGTTGGGAGGCAGATAAGATATTTTTTAGTGTGTCTCTCAATTATTTACATTCCAAAACATTTTTACATAAATCGATCACTGGTCAATTGCACGAGAGAAGTCAGAAAAAAACCCTGTTATATAAAACGTTTTAATTGAATTTGTGAAAAAAAACGCCACATATAAGAGAACATCTACTTTGTTTCAGGATGAATGAGATGGAACATTTGGACCAAGAAATGGATATGTCTTAGACAGATATTTGATCAAGAGCTAACTTAGAAAATCAGCTATACTTCTTTCCTTGATGGTGAACACTTTGTGCAAAGTCTGTTATAAACTTGACAATTTATTAAATCTTCTGTCATACACTTTCGGCGTTTTCTGCTTGAAGTAAAATTTAAACATTTAATAATACTTTGTAGTGCGTTATGATTTATATTCATCAGTAGAAGTTTGTTTTACAATACACAATATTTGTTTTTCCCTCACTTGTTATGCAAAAAGATCTTTTTTTGCAATTCTGACTATTTTGTTTCTGATGTTCAAATAAAATAGCTTGAGAATAATCAATATTCAGCAGTAGTTTTACCGGTATTTTCAACCCAGTCAAAACTACCAAAGTGATCAAGACCAATCAATTTAGTATTTATTTAGATATTCACTATAAATTTAAGTGAACAAATTGTGTATGACAAGAACTATGCCATACAAATCCTTTATCAAATGAAGAACATTCTGTAAAGTGTCAGGGTTAGAAAATTTTACATGACCAAGGTCCAGAATATGGTTATGTCTTAGAGATATATAAGAGTCAATTACCAATACGCTGTTCCGTGATGTCATTTTATATTAGTTAATAGCGTATGTTAAAGTGGTAACATGACGGATGTCCCATGTAGACCAATATCTGCTTACCATGCCTGAACACTTGAGATCACCCCCAGTTTTTCGTGAAAATCATGTTGCTCAGTCTTTAGTTTTCTATGTTGCGGTTTTGTAAAAAAAAAACACCTCAATAATCAATCTATCCATTCAGAAGCACACTTCTGTAATCAATTGATGAATAGTAAAAGATTATCCATTATTCATTTTTAATATTTTTTATCTAATATGAAAATGATACTATTTTCCTGCAGATTTCACTTTGATCCGTTAATAAAGTTTTAAAATTTCACATTCGGCATTCCAATGGGAACAAATTGTGCCCCTCTTCTTGCCGACTTGTTTCTTTATTATCATACACGAGTTGGTTGACCGTTATGAAATAACCGTTTCACAAATGATATCGGACATGTTCCTTACGTCGTAACTACAATCCCCTTACCGTTCATGAATGTGACCTACCGAATTGGACTATTTACCGGATTTGTTATAACATAAGCAATACGACGGGTGCCACATGTGGAGTAAGATCTGCTTACCCTTCCGGAGCACTTGAGATCACCCCTAGTTTTTCGTGGTTGTTTATTCTTTAGTTTTTTTTATGTTGTATCATATGTACTATTGATTGTTTGTTAAGCCCTTCAACCGTGTGCTCACATAATCCGTTAGCCCTGGGCTCGTTGTATCTAGTTCAAATTTATTCTGGTCTTGACCATGCATGCAATATTTGCCACTGAACATAAAATAAACAATAATTAATCAATCAAGGATGTATGAAACATTTGGCACTGCACTTGAAGCAAACAACGACCATCATGATTTATAAAACACAACAAAATTATAGACCATTGAAAAATTATTTTGAATCATGCTTATTTTTTTAAAGAACATAAGGCAAATACTTTTAAATGGAATTTCTTTTCCTTCTCGCTAATTAAAATATTTTTTTCTAAAATGATGACTCAGAGTATGTCATAGTTAAGGTATAATGTGGATTCGTTTATTTTCGTGGGTACCAATTTCCATGGACTAAAGACAAATTGCCTTTATATGGTTATGTGATTTCTTGGTTTGACATAGTATGCTTACAACCTAATAGAAATTTGTAATTAGTTGAACATTTAAATTTTTTTGACTCAATTGTACCAAAAAACCAGAAAAATTGAGATCAAACGAATAGTAATAAACCCATAGTAAAAAGTACTTTTATATGCATGTTAACAAAGTACTATTATAAACATAAAAAGATATGGTATATCTACCAATTACATTGAGACAACTATCTAGTCACAATGACGTGGATGCATGGAACTAAAAGTGACCAGACAATCTTCAACATTGAACAAAATCCATACTGTATTTTATTTTGCCAAAGTGTCCCATTGGAATTGAGGTTCATGAGGATCATTTGGCTAACATTGCTGTGTTTTCAGCGCAAAATTTACTCTTAGTACAAACAAACCTGTGTATCTGGAAAAGTCTTAATGCATAGCATGTCCTTGATAAATAGATTTCAAATACATTGTATGATTTAGAAAATTAAAAACTTTGATGTAATTTTGCAGTGAACTTTTTTGTCCCTGCTGAAGATGATAAAATTAACAAACAGTTGAGTTTACTTGATATGGTTCACCCAGGTACAAAGCTTAAATCACCAATTATTGTCAGGTATCTATTTGCCATATATTGTCCATGTCAATTATTACAGCTCATTTCAAATATTACATGTGGGGAAGTTCTCAAACCTCTTTTCCAACTTAGTTTATTTTGGCACCTTCTGGAGGAATGAAAAAGGTGCAACGCAAAATTCTGTTCAGTTTTATTTTTCTAAAACATAAAACATATTTTTAAATTTATTTATCTACGGCATGCTATGTCTTTAATCTTTCCCAAATGCTCAGGTTTGTCTGTACTAAAAAAATGGTATCAAAAATTCATTTAAAAAGACAAAAATGCAACCACAATCTCCAAGGTTGAAAAAGCGTCCCACTAAAACCGGGGGTTACATCAGGTGTTCAAAAAGGGTAGTCAGATCTTTCTCCACATGTGGCACTCATCGTGTCGCTAATGTCAAATAAAAATCCAATAAAACGTCTGCAGCGATATCAAACTCGAAAAACATGGAGGACGTATTAGTAGCTAGGGATATTTTGCTTCCGGAGATTAAGGCAATTTACAAAAGAGTTGCGTCCAATTTCATTAAATACTTAATTTACCTATGGATAACATTATGAAAATTAACCCCATTTCTTTGTCTGTAACAAGCCAGGAATATGACCGTGGTTATCCACTGGTGTGATGTGTTTGAGCTTTTGATTTTGGCCATTTGATTAGGTACTTTCCGTTTTAGGTTTTTCTCGGAGTTCAGTAAAGTGATTTTTCTACATAATGTTAAGAACATTTTTATTGTCGCAAAATTTTATTTTCGATTTAGATTTAGATTTATATTAACTATAACGCTTATCAAATTTATAGTATTTTATATGATTTCTGGATATCTCTACAAATAAGACTATGGCAGTCATATTTGGTCATCTTGGTATTTTAATACTCCTTAAAGTTCGTATTGCTAAGTCTCTATTGTTCTATTTTATCTTTTGTCCATTGTTGTTTGTTTGTTTTTGGTGTTTTTATTAAGTCATTGTCAATTTTCAAAATTGTACGCACTAGTTGCTAATTTGAATTATTTCGACCAAAGGGAGAAAAAAATGATTGATATGCAATAAGGAAACGGAAAATGACGAGCGGACCAATTAATACTAATTGGAAAACACACATTAAAATATAATCTAGGCGAAACGAACACCGCGAAATACGATGTGGTAAACGTAAGGGTCAGAAAATTCTTCTTCATACGTGACACTCCCAGTGTTGTTCTATAGTAAAAACAAATCCAGAATTAATTCGCATTCAGGGATGACGATCCTGGAAAAGAGGGAAGGGGAATGGCTATGACAATTAAAACATGCCAGTGTCATATGTCAGATAATTCGTAAGGTTATGAAGGTAAATGAACATTTTCAAGAAATTCACAAGGACATTTTGTAGTTGAAAAATTAAATATACTTATTTGTTTACACAACTATAGGCTCTTAAAAGCCTGTGTCGCTCATCTTGGTCTATGTGCATATTAAACAAAGGATACAGATGGATTCATGACAAAATTGTGTTTTGGTGATGGTGATGTGTTTGTAGATCTTACTTTAATGAACATTCTTGCTACTTACAAGTTTCTCTATCTATAATAAACTCGGCCCTTTAGTTACAGAGGAAAATATTTTGTAAAATTTACAAAAATTTAAGTTACCAAATTAATGAACATTGTTAAAAATTGACAATAAAAGGCAATTACTCCTTAAGGGGTTAAATTACCATTTTGGTCATGTTGACTTATTTGTAGATCTTACTTTGCTGAACATTATTGCTGTTTACAGTTTATCTCTATCTTTTATAGTATTCAAGATAATAACCAAAAATGGCAAAGTTTCTTTAAAAATTACCAATTGGGGGCAGCAACCCAACAACCAATTGTCCAATTCATCTGAAAAATTCAGAGCAGATAGATATTGACCTGATAAACAATTTATTCCCTTGACAGATTTGCTCTAAATGCTTTGGTTTCAGAGTTATAAGGCAAAACTATATCCCCCCCTATGTTCCATTTTTAGCCATGCCGGCCATCTTGGTTGATTGGCTGGGTCACCGGACACATTTTTTAAACTATATACCCTAATAATGATTATGGCTAAGTTTGGTTAAATCTGGCCCAGTAGTTTCAGATGAGAAGATTTTTGTAAAAGTTAACAACGACGAACGACGATGCCGGATGCTAGACGCCACGTGATGAGAAAAGCTCATTTGGCCCTTTGGGCCAGGTGCGCTAAAAACTGACAAAATTAACAATAACAGTATATCACACAATAAAAGATCACCGTACGTCCTGTGACAACCAGAAAAACTCAAATCAGCTTTGAAATGCCCCGACATGAAACGGCAAAAAAAGAGGCCTACTCTAAAAATACAAGTTACGAAAATAAATATTACTGACATAAACCAACGTTAGCTCTTGTGTTGGTGATGCGAAATAAAAAATAAAGAATTGTCGTTTGTTATATCATAATATTGTCTAGTTCAATTTTCGTTCTTCAATACGTATCTCGATATGAAAGCTGAAGATTGTGGATTTAATGTATCTTTCTCGTGTAAGGTACTTCGTCAATTTGTTTATTTTCTTTTTAACTTTTAAATATCAGTAAACTACTGACGCCTTAAGAACATTATCTTTACCAATTTAATTCACTAGATATCTCTTCAGTGCTGCTCCAAACCAAAATATTTGAAAAAATAAAACTTGTTCAAACGTTGAAGAGCTGATCAAACTAAAATAGTCAAAATGTATGGCTTTAGCCGGAAAGTGGATAAAAAGGTTTGCAGGGTGGAATATTTTTTACACTGTCACTTAAGTTGGAATCTCCACAGGTAGAGCTGTCCTGGGAGAATTTTACTGTCCCTGTCTAACCTCTTACAGTTTTAAGGCTTTTTAATGTTTATGCTTTTTTTCAATAAAAATAAGGAGATGTGGTATGAATTCCAATACCGAACTGTATTCAACAATTTGGAAACAAACACATGCCTTATATTTGGGTATAAAACAAGAAATATGTGAAACATTCCATTTCGAAAACTCAACTAAATAATTTTTTATAAAAAAAAAATCAATAACAAATCCACAAATATAACAGACAGGAACCAACATCAACCGCTGAACTATGGACTCCCGACTTGCGATGCGACAGGCATATTTGATTTTGCTTCATCATTATATCATGTGATGGTTATTCTGTGCACATGCGTTGTGCGCTCTTATTATTGGTATCATATGCTGCATTCAAATTTGGTTTTTTGTTCTTTCTTTTTTTATTCTTGATTGTTGTTTCATTGATGTTTGACACATGTGTGTTTTCAATTTCTGTTATAACGGAATGCATATTATATGATTTGTTTTCCTACAACTGAAAGAATAGACATAAATATAGTTTTGGAGTGGGTATCTACATGAATAAGAAAATGCCTGTACCAAATTAGTAATATGACAGTTATTATCCATTCGTTTGATGTGTTTGAGCTTTTGATTTTACCGTTTGATAAGGGACTTTCCTTTTTGAATTTTGTGATATTACTTTTTTCAGCTAAGTAAGGATTTTAACCATGAAAGGCGTAAAGTTTGTGAAAGAACACGAGTTTAATTTAAATGTTTATACAGTAACTATAATTTTGTAATGCCAACAGTTGGCTTAGACAATGTCCATTCCTTGGTCAAACTTTTCCATTTACTTCATTCTGAAAAAAAGTCAATGTTTTTCTTATATATGACCTCATTTTCACAAATAAAATTAAATATTTTATCATTTTAGTTTTATGTCTAATTTTCTCTTGGTATTGGTCGTACAGGCATGCTATTATCGTCAAACATTATCAACGCAATAATAAAGAGGCATAATAGAAGATAGAATAGTCCCTACATATTTAACAGAACTACAAAGAATGCATAAGTCCTTACAATACTAAAAACCCATTGACATCTTGTAGCTGTGTTTGAGTTAGCACTGTTTACAAAGTAGTAAAGTGGAAGTCATCCGTTCAAAATATTTTTTTTAAAAAAGCCATCACGAGTTTATTATTGAATATCTGTTTCACAGATGACGAAGGATAAGTTTAAATCGCGTAACCACAGCCCTGTCCTCTTTTCTTCTAATTTGACACAATCTAGATACTAAACTTGTAACCGAGTTGTAACATGAGCAACATTACAGGTGCCAAAAGTGAAGCAGGCTCTGCTTAATACTTTGATTCACCTTAGATCAACCCGTTTGAAGTAGTATTCTGTTGTTTATGTTTTGTTTTCAATTACCTAAACTGATGTTCGTCTTTTGGCTGTTGTTAGTCCAATTTTGAGTTAAAGCCAAATTTTTATCTTACGCATACTTTTTGTCGAGCTTTGAAGTTCAACTTTTTGTCGACAAAGTGTGAGATATAGCGATCCTTCATTCCGTCGTCGGCGTCAACGTCGGTGTCGTCACCGTCGTTGTCGTCGGCAGCGTCCAGAAATTTTCACTCTGTGGTTAAAGTTTTTGAAATTTTAATAACTTTCTTAAAACTATCCTGGATTTCTACCAAACTTGGACACAAGCTTGTTAATGATCATAAGATAGTATCCAGAAGTGTATTTAGTTAAAAAAAAAACATGTTTTTCTGAATTTCACTTATAAATGGACTTAGTGTTTCTGCCAGGATACATTACATTCACTCTGTGGTTAAAGTTTTTAACATTTTAATAACTTTCTTAAACTATCCGGGATTTGTACCAAACTTGGACAGAAGCTTGTTAATGATCAAAAGCTAGTATCTAGAAGGACAAATTTTTTACCTGTTTTCCGTATTTTACTTATAAATGGACCTTTTCCTCTGGTTAACATTACATACAGTCTGCAGTTAAAAGATTTTTAAACATTTATTAGATTAATGAACTATCTTGGATTTTTACCAAACTTGAACAGAAGATTCTTACCATCAAAAGATAGTATTGAGAGGAATATTTTTATTATTTTTTTCCTCATTTTTGTTGATCCTGCGATAAACAGCAAAAGAAGGCGAGAAACTGGGTTCCGCGGAACACTTACAATTTTTTATTATGTAAAAAAGACGACTTTTTAAAATGATAACATATTTTATATTTAATAAATTAATTGATATACTTATAGATTTTAGAATGAAATACTTACATGAGATTGTTTCTTTTTAGTTTACATTTCTAGCATCTCTATCAAGTGTGAATTGAGACTTCACGCTGCGACAATTAAGGCATTCACATCTGCGTGGAAGGTATTTATAACCTAGGCATCCACCACAAAACTTACTACAGTAGTATTCTCTATAATCCCTTGATTCGACTTTCTGAACTTCAATGTAAATTAAAAATTATTTTAAATAAGGACAACAGAGGTATACCGCTGTCAAAAGTCATAAATCGATTGAGAGAAAACAAATCTGCGATATAAATTAAAACCGAGGGAAACCCATTAAAATGAGACATTTTTTATGGTAAATTATTTGATGATTAAGTATGATGTTTCTGTTAAATTTTTGTTAAAATGCATCTGAAAAACTGAAGAAAAAATGTTTATTTCTAAACATTTAACGTTATTTACAAAAACAAATAAAACAATCTTGCACACAGATAAACAAAAATTCAAGACTTTACCTCTCACCAAAACTGCCACTACAATTATAGCTAATAAAGTTGTTGTCTTCATGTTGTTCGTTTTGAAGTTCGATGAAAACTAAATAACCAACCTGACAACATAGATAATAAATGTATGTTATAGCATGTTATCATGGTTATAGTGTGTGATAACATTTTGTGAGGGAATTCCATGTTTGCTATACAACTTTTCATTTCAAATAACTTTACGACAATACAATAATACCAATCAGAATGAAAATGTTTGCAATGTTTCAAAAATGAATTTTACTGAATTATTTGTAAAACATTGTTAGTCAATACTTATGTAGACTTTTGAACCACAAACTTTCTATTGCCTTAAACACGCAATTGAAAGATCCTAAAACTGTACCAATATAGGACGACATGTTCAGGAATGTATAGCAAACTGTTTGGTTGACAAATATTTTTATTCGTTATTGCAAATTAATTAACTTACAATATCTGTCATTTTCTCCCTACCCAGTTTACCCCTGTTACTTATTATCATGTGTTCTGTTCATGGTTATTAAATTTTACGCACTTTGATTAGATTGAGTAATGATTAGTTTACCTTCAAGCTGTTTATATATTTCATACTATTAAGGATGTTTGCTTGTCATGTACAGTGTATGTAATGTGCAAATCCTGAAATGTCATTTTCACTGTATCCGTGATGAACTTCTTATGTATAATAATAAATAAACATACAACAAATTCATGATTTTTTAATAAAATAAGAAATAATATACAATATGTACTGTTTTTATGAATTCGACACAAATGTTTTTGATACGGACGGGTTTTAATCACGCCTACAACCATCCAGGTGTAAAATTGATACACAAATAGATAAATATGAAGAATAGTTCACGAACAGAGCTTACAAGAGATTTAAAAGAAGCAGTAAAGTTTCATTTGTAGAAAAATGTACATTTGAACATGATTAATAATGTAGTATAACTTAAAACAGGTTTTGTTGTTCAGCTTGTTGATATTGAATCAAATTCCATTATGTTGTTTTGGGAATGCGATTCACGTTTACTGTTGAATAGTGATACAAGACTTCCATTTTCACTGTAGAGAGATTCATTACTGTTGTATATGCGATACATTTTCACAGAAGGATATCAATTTATTTTGATCATATAAAGTCGTAATTTAGCCGACTCGCTAACAAAATGTATGAAGTCATAAGGATTGATTATATATGCATGCTTAGTGAGTAATCGTCTGAGGTAATATATCAATAAATTCTGTAAAAGTGGCATATTGTCAATTATATTTTCTCTGATAATTTGTTTAGACCCAGATCTATATGACGGATTAAATTTATCCTTTGCTATGACACGCCATCATTGTAAACATATATCTTGGACAGCTAAGCCAATCCACGTCACCGAAAAAAGCAGTTTTCGATTTCAGTCTAAATATACAGCACATACTTATAAAACGTCATTAGAGCTATTTACATAATGTTTGTAGTTAAAATGTGAAATTGGCTTGCTTGGTTTGTTTGTATGTTTGCTTAAGCATTGTAATTATAATTGAGCAAACATTTATACTAAAAAGGCATACAAGCCAACCAAACTTTTAACTACAAGTATTATGAAAATAGCTCTAATGGATTCATCTTAGATTAAAGAGCAGTTCCAAACGATTCACGATTTTGTTAGTGGTAACGTTTTCGTCTAGCACAAACGATTGCTTTACATTTGACACTTGGGTGGCTGAATAATTGATTTTTATTATGCCGTTTCACATACATCTTATACAGTAAAGACGGTTGAGCAAAAATCGAGTCACCTTAATATATGTTAAAATTTCTCATAAATCGTTGTTGCAAATAAGCAAATTCGTAATTGTAAGAATACAAGGATATATTTAATACAGTTTATTGCTACATGTTTAAATGCTCTAAAAATGTTCTAAATCATGGAGTATAAACGCCGTTTAATTGATTCCGGACGTTAATCACTGCTTCGCGAAGCAATATTGGTATAGATAGACCGTCCTAATATTTCCACCAAATATAAAAAAATGAAGATGTGGTATGATTGTTAATGAGACAACTCTCCACAAGAGACCATGTGACACAGAAATGAATAACTATAGGTCACCGTACGGTCTTCACCAATGAGAAAAACCCATATCGCATAGTCAGCTATAAAAGGTCCCGAAATGACAATGTAAAATAATTCAAACAAGAAAACTAATTTATTTACAAAAAATGAACGAAAAATAAACATGTAATACTTCAACAAACTACAACCACTGCATTACAGGCTCCTGACTTGGGACAGGCACATACATACAGAATGTGGCGAGGTTAATCATGCTAGCGGGATCCCAACCCTCTCCTAACTTGTGACAGTGCTGTAACAGTACAACATAAGAACGAACTATAAAAACGTTAAATTCCTGGATGTTCTGTTCCAGTAATTTTTTGGATCCATGACACACTAGTAGCAAACTCACCAAAAGTATTTGAATACTAGTATATATGCATGATATGAACGTGTATTACCTTAATACAATGTGACGAATATCAACCTGACCTTCGTGTGAGCTTGGCCATGGACCTCAAGATCAAATGCTGGATTTTGAAGAAAATGAATTGAAATCAGGTGCTACCGACGAGTAGGGTTTTCTAGCGCCAGTAAGTTCCGTTTCACGACAAACCAATACAGATTAAGGTCGTTTAAATCTTCAATATGAAATGTTAGAAATGTAAAATAGTTTTGGCAGTTGCAAATGCTTGCTGACAAAAAAAGTTGGGCATTTCAATAACAGCTAATTATGTTCTCGATGTTTTACTTACGAACGGTACAGAACTATGACGAAAAAAATACATAAAACCGAGAAAAAAACATAAAACGAACGTACAGAAAAAAATATCGATGCACTGTACACAATGTCCTGAATCAACCAGAAGTTGCTTATATCCGTGTATATTCAAGTTAGCATCTATGACCAGCATGCATTGCAAATATCATCAATATGAAAGTCATTTTAAGACTATTTTCAGTTGTTGCATGTCAAATTACCATATAAAACAATAATGAAAATTTACCGCACCTCCAAAAATTCCACATCAGAAATGATTGCACTCACAGTGATAATTCAGCGCATCTATAGTTAGAATGAATTGCATGCAGTCTGCAATATTATGGATTTAGCTGCTTTAATTACACTTTTTTTTACTTTAATCTTGTTATTATACATTAGAAAGTTAAATAATACTTAAATTGTGTTAAAACATACACTCAAATCAATTATTTCGTATTTTGAAAAAGTAAACAAACGTAGTGTTTCCGTCATCCTTTATTCTACAATAGACATACTCGCATACGACAGTGAAAATGAACAAACTGGATTCGCACTTTATATACACTGCATGTATATTGGTTTTGATCAGAACGTACATGAATGTGTAAACTAACCAAATGACTTTCAAACTGAACACTGGGCGGGTCCATATTATTTTTATCAATGAAACTAAATGAATGAAAGGTAAGAAATGCCACTTCTTATTCATTTTCACAAAAATTTCCACATACATAGTAGATAAAAAAAATTAATAGCCTAATACGGAGAAAACAAAAAAGCGAAGGCTTTTATTCCAATAAACAAGTCATTTATCGAAGTGAAATGTCGAAATACATTTAACACACGGCTACTCCAGGTTAAATTATTATTCATTTAAACCAAATAAACAACATTTTGCAGTCTCATTGCAATGTTATACTTACAATAAATCCAAAACTAAAGTAGTCAGTAAATAAAGTCAAAATATGTCCAATCTACCTAATCTTGTTAGACAATATAGTCTTTACGAAATATTTTGGAACAAACCGTTTCAGAAATCACTTACAAAGTATTTTAATTCGAATCATAATCTAAATTTCTAATTGAAATGAAAGAATTATCGAAACAAATTGCATTCACTTATCACAGTTTATGTTCATTAATGATATTATCCAAATTTTGATATCTGTGCTACTTACATACGAGAATGGATTGTTTTGTTTTTTTTTTAGTTTTTTTTTTAATTTTTATTTAACTTGTATCAGTGTATATCAATTCAGTTTCATTAAATTACAGAAATGATTTTTACTTGTACCTACCTTTTGTGCGAAATCGAAACAATGTTTAGTCGTATAGATTTTATATAAGTATATATTTTACATGCTTAAAAGGAAAGACGACAATTGTTGTTTGTCCTTGCAGTATATTTAAAAACGTAGTTTTGTTTGTGCCATGTGGTAATAATAATGCGTGTAGTATTAGATGACTTATATCTAATTATCGCTAACTTTTCTGCTTACTACTTGCTTTCTCGAAACCATGACATGTATTTCTATCATCTCCACACTATCAATACTAAATGATCACCTGTTCTTCTTTATTTTTCTTGCATGTGACCTATGGACTGATTACACTTCACTCCTTCTGTATATTCATAAGGTTTTAATGTGATACTTAGGCTTAAACTGCCTACCTAACTTTGAAATCCTCTAAAAAGGAACGAAATATAGCCAGGAAGTCAATGAGACCAAATAACATTATTTAGCAGATCTTTTATAATTATGCAATCAAGGTATTGAATGATTAACCATTCACAATTAAAACAAAATGTTGTATAAACGTAATTTTTTTTCAAGAAACACTGTTACTTACAATGTGAACTTGCAATTATTTTTTTGGATGTGCTGTATATATATATATGAAATTTTAAATCAAATGATTTAATTAGTTTTGTTTAGCATAAACAAAAACGAGGGTATCATCAGCCTGACAGCTTTAAACAACTTTTATTTGGGAGTAGTACTTCCATCTTATACTATATATTATCGTATTTACTTTAATTCAAAAACAAGAATGTGTCCCCAGTACACGAAAGCCCCACTCGCACTATCATTTTCTATGTTCAGTGGACCGTGAAATTGGGGTAGACCCTCTAATTTGGCATTAAAATTAAAAAGATCATATCATAGGGAACATGTATACTAAGTTTGAAGTCGATTGGACTTCAAATTCATCAGAAACTACCTTGACAAAAAACTTTAACCTGAAGCCGGACAGACGGACGGACGAACGAACGAACAGACGGACGGACGGACGAACGGACGCACAGACCAGAAAACATAATGCCCCTCTACTATCGTAGGTGGGGCATAAAAACATCATCCACAAATTGTTTACCGATGAAAATATTGGCATAATATATATCACGGATAGTTATTCATATTGAAATACATTAGAAAAATGAATCAAGGATACCAATTTGACAATTAACTTTAATAATCAATTATAGTTTCATAGTAAGTTGTAACTGGTCAAACACAACAAGGCATTACTCAACACTGAAATGAACAATGTTTCTTATTTAACTTTTACATAATAAATATTTCAGTCAAGTATGTTAATTCTCTAACTAGGGTTAGGGGTATAATAGATCAGACTTTAACCAGTAGAAACAACACAAAACATGATGCACCAATATACTATTAGTAAACTCAGTTGACTACTATGATTTTCAAAAATTGAGTCACATGGTAACGTTATGTCTTTTGTTTTCTATGTTGTGTCTTCTGTACTATTATTTGTCTGTTTGTCTTTTTATTTTTAGCCGTGGCGTTGTCCGTTTATTTTCTATCTATGAGTTTGACTCTTCCTCTGGTATCTTTCGTCCCTCTTTTATGACATTCTCCCGGGTTAATTAATGAACATGTTTCGGTCTTTTTTTTCAATATTCACAACCTCCCTGCCTGGGACAATGTGAATGTATCTTATTACCACAGCTATCAGGTTAATATTTAATCCATGGATTTTTTTTCAAATCAAATACGCAGAAAAAGATATTGTAGTTCGGTATTAAATAAAACAATATAGATTTTTTGTTTGCATCGTTTACATGTACATGTTAATGGAAAGTAGGAAATTACATATCCTATGTTGTGGTTTTGGTTTTTTTTTCCTTTATAAGGTTACATATGACTGCAAGTATTATAGGTTTGTGTGAACATTTAAATACATTTAAACTAAAGGAAACCTCAAGTGTCCTTGTTATTATTATTTTCCTATTTAAATCAGAGATAAACATCTTAAAGAAGCTAATATGCGACAGAAAACTTCAATTTTTATATATAAAAAACATGTGCTCAAATCAACTTTTGAATAAACTCCTAGTATTTTATCAAAGGCATGAATATTTCCTAAAACAACCATTTTAAGCATTATGAACGTGGGCAGATTATTATGCAAGATTGTAACACAGTGATGACTGCTGTAACCAAATTTGAATATTTTACCTATTATGTCTGTTTTGTTTACGCATCGTTGTAAATATAACGGCATTGGATGCGACTGTCATACAAGTGAAAGATTTAGCGCTATAAAACCGGGTTGAATCCACAATTTTCTACATTTGAAAATACCTGTACCACGTCAGGAATATAACAGTTGCTGTCCATTCGTTTGATGTGTTTTATCATTTGATTTTGCCATTTGATTATGGACTTTCCGTTTTGAATTTTCCTCGGAGTTCAGTACTTTTGTGATTTTACTTTTTTCTAATATATTTTGTAGTTTTTAAAACTACTTTTAAGAAATGAATTAAAAGTAAAAGCGATATGATTGCTTAGCCCGTTTTAAAAGAAAAAAATGAAAATAGTAACACTTTTCTAATGCTTAAGATTAAGTAACTAAATTCAAAGCACAAAAATTGATAAACAGAGATGTGGGTTATACGTCAGAAGAAAACAACACAATTGCATCGAAAGACATATATGGTCAAGAGGTCAACATACAGTTTTTAATGATGTGGACACATCCTTATGTTAAGCTTTCTATCGGTCAGAATCTTATTTGAAAAAAGATTTAACAGTGGTTATCAAAGATCTGTTATCACTCGAAATGTCAAAAAAGAATTATCATGTATAGTAACTAGGGATGTCAACTTGGTAAAGATTTATAAATCGAGTACTCATTGGATTAGTATAGCTCGCTAGAAAAAAAAACATCTATGTCTTGTGAATTAGTTCTAATGGGCGAAATCCCTTTTCTCATCTTAGCAAAAATAAACTTTCCAGAACGGTTTGTATATCATTTGCTTATGCTAATATCTCCATTTTTCAAAAATAAATTATGAAGTCCGATTAGCTTTTGTTAAAGTGACGTCATAAAAAAAAATGAAAGTTGTTGAAGGCAGACTCTTATAGAAAAAAAAACTCAATCTGTGTACAGACTATTGAAAAAGCGATAAAGTTCCGGTATGTTTCATCAAAAAGTACTTCGTGAATTTAATACTCTGGTGATACTATATTTGCTCACGTTAAACAGTTACATGGAGTCATCAAAATGCTCCTCATCTTTTGTTTTGTTTTTGTTTTGAATTCCAAAGTTGAAAATGAAACAGTTTTGAAAGAAAAAATGTAGAAAAACAATCGATGCAGTGAAAGAATCTGTTTGAATTTTCGTTAATACAATAATGAAAAAATTATTATTGTAACATTTTGTTATATTCTTTATACTTTAAACCCTTTCTTGTCTTGTGATATAGTGTAAATATTCACAATTTAAAAGGTAACTGAACTTGCGAAGGTTGCACTGTCTTATCTTTGATAGGAAACGTACATTAATTTTATATGCGTATTAAGCAGCCAATTTCAAATTTCATTTTGTGTATAGAGGATGATTCTATATTTTATAACGACAGGTAGGCATGTTCAAAAAATTATTTGTAAAGCAATCATGTGAGGATTCTATATGCGGACATTTTTTATTTTTTGGGGGGTTGGCAGGTCTAATGGAAATGTATTTGTTGACCGTTTACACGATGATGACTGCTGTTCCCATATTTTGACTATTTTATTTATAATGTCTGTTTAGTTCACGCATCATTGTAAATATAGCGGAATTTGATGAGACGGTCAACAAAGTGAGAGGTTTAGCGCTATAAAACCAGGTTTACTCCACCATTTTCTACATTTGAAAATGCCTGTACCAAGTCAGGAATATGACAATTCTTGTCCATTCGTTTTTGATGTGTTTTGTCGTTTGATTTTGCCATGTGATTATGGACTTTCCGATTTGATTTTCCTCTGAGTTCAGTATTTTTGTGATTTTACTTTTTAAAACAGAAAATAAACAGTCTTGCACAAGACAGATAAATCAAATGATAATTCTGCCCAATAAAACACATATTAAACTTTCTAGCAACAGGCGAAAATAGGAAGTCCACCAACCAAACCAGAAATGGTCATCCCCTTGAAAAAATGCTTGGTATAACTCAACGTTCGTACGGTCATCGTTATATATGCATTATATATGCATTATAATTACTAATACATACTTGTTTATAATGATTTTTCCTTACGTAGACGTCACATTCTTACTTAGCTCTTACCTATAACGTATTTTACTTTTAATATCTATTGAAAAGTCATTTTTGTTTAGTGCTTTTTTTTCAAATAATTATTATAATTTACATAGTGTGTCAGTGACCCAATAAGATATATATGGGGTCAGTAAATTACATATTGGATGAGATTGAAGCTCGAATCCCCCTATGGAATTAACAGCCCTAATATATGTCGAAATAGGTCACTAACACACTAGGAAACGAATATATCCTACCGAATGTATTAACATGTTGTGTTTAGACTGGTGGCCTATCAAAGTAATCAACTCTTAAATACCGTTAGTATAAAGAACCTACTTCGACTTTATCTAAACGAAAACAAACGCCAACAATAACAATATGCTAGCTTTAACTGTGTTTTGTGAGTTTATTTCAATCGTTCATTGTCAATTTCGTCGTCTGTTGAAACCGTTAAGATTTTTCCTCAACACAGTAGTATTTTTTGTAAAGGGATGTAACATCACTACTTACCGTGTATTGAAATAAGGCCTGCCTACTAACCCAATATGGAATCCTACTAACCTAATATGGAATATACAAAGTCTCTATGCGGTTGCTTTAAACTAATTATATTCCTAGATATGTATATGAGGTGAGATAAATATATATGTGTAAAAAGATGTATTTCTTTAGTATTTTCAGTTTTTTGTATTGTTAAATGTGCTGAAAGGAACAACTTGGAAACAAATGTCTGTTTAAGCCTTTTAGAAAAATACAATGGCTTCTGTGACGACCTGGTATTATCAAAAATGTGTACACATAGCTGTTCAATATACCGTGAGTATTTTCGTGATTTAAAAATCATGACAACAAAACAACAGAGTGAGTTTTAAAACATCGGAAATTCAAATATTCAAAGATACAAGTGTTGTAATTTTGTACATCAGACGCGTGTCTACAAGCGACTCAAGAAATGTTAAACGTGTTTTTAAAATAGCTATACAACATGACAAGTTGATCAACGAGCAGATCGTTAGATATGAATGTTATGAAGGGTGGTGTATGTAATGATAAATATATCCCATTGTAAACATGTCTATATTATACAAATAAATATGCGCAACATGTTGATCGATCCTAAATTGGATAGTAACAATATGAATTGTGCCATTATGATTTATTTTTAAAAGTGATGAACAAACATACACGTATCAGTCTAAATGTTGTGTAATGTGTCACAAAAGAGAAACTTTAAAAAACAAAGTTTTCATGTTATTCGTATTTTATATAAAATCCCAAATAGTAGAAAAAAACAGTAATGATATTCGATTACTTTAAAAACAGTTTAACTTGCCATTTCACACTACTCACCGGTAAAATAGATTGACAAAGAGGAATTGTTCCTATTTTTGAAACATGTCATATGCAACGGCATACTTTTGCTTCGCGCGATAATTGGATATGTTACAAAACCGATAATCCATGATAATATATTAGATCTTCTATTAAATAAAAAAAATGAAAACAAAACTTTATGAATGTTATGCGTCCAAAGTGTTTTCTTCTGGATATACCTTCATCACGAACACCCAAAGCTGAATATTTGAAATCCAACGATATATAAGAAACGAAACAGTTGAAGAGTTTATAACCAAAGAGCCATCAAATAATAGGCAAATCCATCTAAGGTCAACTTTGTCTAAAGGTGTCATTAATAAAGGCAACAGTATTATACCGGTGTTCAAAAGTCATAAACCGATTGAGAGATACAAATCCGGGTTACAAACTATAAAACCGAGGGAAACACGTCAACTATAAGAGGAAAGCATAAGAAAAACCGGAACATTGAAGTGCAACACATCAAACATAATCATAGAATATAATTGCAATGGACGCTAAGCAACCAACAATCAATCAATCATAAACCACTACTGATTTTCTGATTTATCCTTGCATAATATTTGAAATTAATTAACAACATCGTACATTAATATAGGTAATACTACTTCTATTTCATTGATGAACGATTGCCGCAATGTTGACGATAACATATGCATAGATATGGAATCCTCAAATCCAGGATTTTGCCAAAATAATTCTAACATAGCAACAAAGTTGTGTCCATTGATGTGTAAAAAGTGCTGTAAGTAAAGAGACCATACTTGAATTTCAAATCCACTGAAATAATGCAAACACATATATACTTCAATTATAATCCCATTTCTGAACATGTTAAACCCAAGTTTATTATTGATGCGCAAATATCAGAAACACAGTTTTGGCAGTATTTGGCCACAGCTTTATTACAAACTACAAAATTATAAACACATAAAACTAGATAAACAGTTAAGATATATATATAGCAAACAGATAGATAATTAAATGAACGTAGTCACCTTTCATATTGGCAGACTACAAAAGATAACTAGATAACTAACTAGATAGATATCTAAATATTTACAATAAATGAAGCATCCAATAAAATAAAATAAAATGAATCCTGGGATACAGAGATTCATTATTTTTTGTGTGGTGGGTCCTGGGATACAGAGACCCCCAATATCAAATGTTTTGGATGCTAATTGAAATATGCGACAAAATGACGCATATCTAAAGTAAACGCAGCGAAATGTCTCTAAAATACTTAGTCTTGAAACAGAACACACACATAAAGTTAAGATGGTAAACTTCAACCAGCAAAATACGGACTTGAGATAAGTACACTGGATACCAAACTGATACGCTCCATATACAGTTGACTGCTTAGTAGACGTCCCGAACCATTTATTGTAACAGGAACATTCTGAAAAAATACATCAACACACAGCAAAAATTGTCCAAATATATTATAAACATATAGCGGTGGGTGGGTGGGTTTTTAAAATCCTCAAAATAAATATACGTCTGCTATTGTTGAATGTAGCTATTGAAAAGATTGCATTCGCAGTCATACTGCGCGTGATCAATCGGATAAGTGATAACCCACATTAGACAAAAAGTAGCACGGTCAATGACACACATTGCTTACACTAATAACCGAATTTATGCTGAATCATAAATTCTATTATATTATTATACAACAATATCAAATAGATCACATTTCTTGAAGAATAAAAAAAACTGCATTTGTGGGAAACGTACAGTATAAAGTAGTAAAGTAAGAAAAGAAATAATCGATGCTGTAAAACAAATATAGCAAACGTCATTTCAATTGTCCAGTTTAATTGCTGATGATTTTCAGTCTGATACCTTCAATGACTAATTTTTACTAAATATCATTTTAATGGGGTGTCAAAATGTATTAAATTGCTCCTGTAGATATTATTACCAAACGCCAAGGGTATTAGCACTTGCTAGTTTTTTTATAAGATAATTATCGATACAGTGATCAACAGTCAAGTGTTCTTTGATAATTTTTCAGTCAGATGCTTCAGCTGCAACGACATCGATAAAATCGAAAATTGCAACAGGACAACCACATGTAACAATGGCAAAGTGAGTTGAAATTGTTGAGTTAAATATGGCAGTTGCTATCACATAGTTCGTTTCTGTGTATGTTAATGTTTGATTTTGTATCAATTCAGTGTTTCTTTTGTTTCGTTTTGTTCCTCTTATAGTTGATGTGTTCCCTCAGTTTTGGTTTGTGACCTGGATATGTTTCAGTTAAAACGATTTATGACTATTGAACAGCGGTATACTACTACTGCCTTTATCTAGACGAGACCAGTTTACTCTTGCCTAAACTAGACAAATTTTCTTGTTACATAACCGCCGACCTGTATGTCAGGTGTTTAACCTTTTTCTAGAAATAAACCTAATGTAGAACTTTGAACCTCTTTTATCTAAGACAGATTTAACGGAACTGAATTAAAATTCTAGTGCAAAGTCTTTCTTCAATTTTATGAAACGATATGTCCTATAGTTAAGGTCCCATATGGTCAAATAGATCACAAACTACATGTGCATTGCATTGGTTAGTTTTCAATTTTCTTAGCAGCAATAAACTTCTACTGCATATGGGATATACATTTGTTCTTTTATTTGTCTTTATTAATTATTTTATTGTATTACTGTTCAGTCTATTGTTGGTAATATCCATTTGACGTGGCCCTGTATTTATACAACCCGTCATTGTGTTATTGTGCTATTATAATAGTAATTTTTTGTATTATTGTCTTCGATTTTTGCTAATGTGCTTTGTCTTTATGCCCTTTTGTGCTTCTTTGTTACATGTTTTTTGTTGACTGCTTTATCTTACACGGCTGTGTATTTTTGTAATGAGTCCGTTTTTTATTCTTTATCTCGTCACCACTTCAGTTCAATCATGTAGATGTATTATATAGTCATTTTATAATATTTACTGTTCACAAAAGAATGAATTATTCTAAATTCTAAATAATAATGATGTTCTTGTCCAAGGCGTATTGATTACAACTTTTTGAGACTTTTATTCGTTTGTTTCTCTGTCCTATATTTTCTCCAATTTATTTGTATTGTAGTCCTGTCATGTAATGTTGTCATTTTAATGTTATAATTAACATCGCCATTAAAGCGGGAGGTTTGGCATGCCACAAAACCAGGTTCAAACAACCATTTATATTTTAAAATGACCTGTATCAAGTCAGGGAAATGGTCGTTGTTATCTTATAATTCGTTTCTGTGTGTGTTACATTTTAATGTTGTGTTTCTGTTGTGTTGTAGTTCTCTTATATTTGAAGCGTTTCCCTCGAGAATCACGTATTAATTAAATAAACAAACGACAACTATGTCTGTTTGTTATTCTTCACACATAGCTGTCAATATAATTGAATATAATGCGACTGTCATACAAATGAGAGGTTAAGCTACCTAAAAACAGATTTAATCCACCATTTTTTCCATAAGACAATGCCGGTTGTAATCCATTCGTTTGGTGTGTTTGAGCGTTGGATTGTGCCATTTGAATAGAGACATTCCGTTTTGAATTTTCCTCGGAGTTCTGTTATTTTGTGATTTTATTTTTATTGCGCTTTGGTAAATTTTGTATTTTTGTCCTTCGTGTTTGCTCATGTTGCTAATATGCTTTTTCTTTTTAGTTTAATTATTTGGTTGTTTAAATGGGGATTAATATTATAACACTATGCTGATCCGCCATTTTCCACATAAGAAACGCCTCTACTAAATCAGGAATATGACTGTTATAATCATTTCGTTTGATGTGTTTGAGCTATTGTTATTTTAAATTATCATTTATTTGAGCGGCAATTATGAATGTTAAGCAAGAAAAGAGCCTCAGTACTGTCGAAATGTTTTTTCTAATCATAATTTCGTTCCTGACTTAAAATATTGAAATACTAATTTAAGTTCCAAAATATTTTCAGCAATGCTTTGTACTTGAAACATTGAGTCTGGATCTCAGACAGGTGATTAGATTAGGATGTATGGATACCGCTGTAAGTATACGTTATTAGAAACGAGTTGTTGCAGCATCATATTTTACATTAAGTTTTTTTTTTCTACACAAAAAACATAGGACAGTCTGATTACATTATCAGAAACGGAAAGCATCTAAAATATCTTCGGAACAAAACGATTGATTATGTTAATTTTCCTTTTAAACAAATTGCAATAGTATTACGTTGAAAGATCGAAAAATCTTTCACCTTCCCAAATTATTTGATCTAGAAAAATACATTCAACACGTAACAGAAGATGCAAGTAAGCTTCAAAACTCTTTTATCAATTGTTTCTATTTAAGCAGTAATATTGCATATGAGAACTCATAATCCATCTCGCGATAAAACATTTCGACTTTGTGACTGCGCTTATTCAATTGTAGGAAAACAAATTTAGAGCTTCAAATCATTCTACACTCCTGCATCCTTTCAATGATGTAGACCTTTTGAAATGTACTATTATCGATGTTTTACAATGCATATATGTTAATTCACCGACAATCTTATTTAGCTAGGGTTTCCTCTACAAACAACAGTGCAATGGTCTGTTTTGAACTTGCAATTGGTTTACCAAATTATTAGCTTGATATTTCTTTAATGATTTTTGTACAATCGATTGGTCGAAGTTTTATAGTGATTAAGGTTATCATGTTTTCTAAACAATCTAATTGAATTAAATTATAATATCGAATTTACTGTTGTGTCCTTATTTTTTTACATTTCTACCTAGTATGTCTGCTTTTTGTTAAGATAATAATCGATGTCAATATAATGTAATTTTATGTGGCTGCCATACAAGAGAGAGGTTAAACAATCTTTATGATTTTAATTGACCATTTTCTATTAAGGAAATGCCTATACTAAGTTTTGATGTGTTTAAGCTTTAGATTTTGCCAAATGACAATGAATTTTCCGTTTTCATCACTGCTGGTGGGTGTTTCGTTACCGAGAGTAAGACCTAAGAAAAAATACATAAAATAGAGTTATCCAGAAGGAACAGATATATTGTGAATCAATTAATTATGAAAATCACAAAATGCAACCCTGAAAAGTATAGCAACACGACTCCTTTGAAATCGGTGATGTATTGTTTTGTTGACCAAGTAGCTTTGACTGGAAATAGATAAAAGACATATTCAGTAAAGAGAATAGATAGAAATACACGTTAAAGCTAATTGATATAGTAGTTGGATATCATACATTATCAACCTGAATATATTTTTTTTAATTGAAAGATAAATGAATTCCAATAATCATATCTGCAACCGTTTCCATGGTTACTAAAATGAAATGTTATCAATGATGACCAATATTTATTGACTATGCATATTTTTTTTCCTAAGTTGTCTAAATTGATGTTTTGTAGATCTTTTAAACCTCGGTCACACCTTGACGGATAGCTTGAACGGATGCCTAAAGGATAATCTGTTATCAATCTGTTCATGTCTGTTAGACGTCCGTTAGACGTCCGTCCATATTCGTTGCATTTTCGTTTAGGGTACGCTTTATCCGTCGACGTCCGTTCTGTCCGGTGGAAAATTTTGAGCATGTTCAAAACTTTGAACGGACGTCCAACGGATGAATTGTCCGTTGAACGTCCGGTAGACGTTTTGTGCGATACTCGTCCGTTTCGTTTCCGTTTTGTATCCGTTACGTGTCCGTGGTGCAGGAAAATTAGTACCGTTAATGGTATAATACATCCGTTGGAGGTCTGGCAGATAAATTCATCAACGGACTACTACCGGACGTTTAACGGATAAAACGGATGTTGAACGAATGTAAAACGGACTTCTACCTGACGTATAACGGATAAAACGGATGATGAACGGATCTGAAACTGATAAATGCCAAATGAAAATTTCGCGTCAGAAATGCCAATTTTTGGTATGTCAGATTTCTTAAGGTTCATGAATTCCTGTTATTCATAATCGATCTTAGAGTAAGGGCACCTATCCACAATCAAGCAGCACTTATTCAGGCCATACACTACCCTTTGGTGGCATTTTGAAGAACAAACCAATATATATACCAGTCACACAGAAACGTTTTGAATATTTATGCGATTTACATGTATTATTATTGTCGCCTTTAATTTTTCTGTATATCTTTTTCATCTGTTTTATCCGGTACGCTTCCGTTAGGTGTCCGTTTTATGCGGTACTCGTACGTTTCCGTTTCTCGTACGTTGCATATCCGTTGTGTGTTCATTATGTATTCGTTACGCGTCCGTTTTATTTGATCCGTACATCAAAGGACTCCCACCGAATACAAATTTTGTCAACGGACAACTTTTATTTTCATCCGTTAGTCGTCCGTTCGTGCTATCCGGTGAGGTGTGACCGAGGCTTTATTCTTAAAGATGTTTAAAAGTTTCTTTGTGTCTTCTTCTGTATTCGTCTTATATTTGATTTCAGTTATGCAGTAAGCTTAAAGTATCGACAAATAACATTTTGGGCAAGAGACAACAGTTGCAACTTAATGGTGCTTGCTGTGACACTGACCTTTGTAATAGTAATGTACCCATAACAACGACCCCTTCTTATAGGATAACGTCTAGTACTCAAACTTCGTCTACTGGTAAATAAAATAAATATGATGTAAACCATTCAAACAAGAAAAAGAATGTCTTTTTATTTGTTTTAACCATGAAAAGTAAAGGATTGTTCGTATTCAATATTAATGCACTGTGACATTGTGATATAGAAAAAGAAGCGAAAGATACCAAAGAGACTTTTCGACTCATATAAAAAAAAGTTAACTGACTACGCCATGGCTCAAAAAAGAAAAGACAAATAGACAAATAACAGTACTCAAAAGATAAAATACAACATAGAAAACTAAAGAGTTAACCACACAAACCCCACCTCTGGGGATGTTCTCAGGTGCACAGGAAGGGTATGCAGGTCCTTCTTCAAATGTCGCTCATGCTGGTAAAAATCCGGTAATAATTATCATTCTGGAGGTCACATTCGGGAAAAGGTAGACGATTAAGACTCCCCCTCCTATTATACGTAACTGTTATCATCTGTGAAATGGATAACCATAACGTTAAAGATCAACAAACTCATGATGGTAATCTTATATTACGAATACCTTGGTTTTGTGGTTTCGGGGCGAGAGACAAAATAACGGTAACACGTTATTGCTTTTTAAGAAATGGTATGCGTACATTCTCCGTCACGTGTTTGTTAGTTAAAGTCATCTCAAACGAGTGACTGGTGAAAAATAATGCATGTATATATCATAAACTTAGCCTTTTGTGTACGATTTTATTATTTTTACGAATCCATATCGTATAACCGTCAATTTTGGTCTGTAATGATGTGAAAATATGGCAGCTAATTAATTGTCGTGTTTTGAAGCCGTTGTTTACTGATTGTCACCTTATAGTAAACAATCAATAAAGAAGCATGGATATTGAGCACATGTATAACATGTACAATAAGGTAATAGTTTATTTCAATGAGAGAGGCATGCGTATAGGACGTATAGCGATCACCGGAATTTTACGAGAAAGGTCACGCTGAGTTCACTGCATACGGAAAACATATCGGCGAATTTGTACTGGAAAAAAATAACTTCCACTAAATTTGGAAAAATTATAGAAAAAACAAGATATACATAAGTTTTATAATACAAACTAGCCATTTAGATATAAAAAAAAAAACAACATCTGCATCATTTTTATTTATTTTTTAAGTTTCAAATTGTTTTTGTTTTGCAGCATGCCATCAAGCCTTGAAGTCTTGTCCACCAGGCTTCCAAGCTTACAACAGCTCTTGTTTCTATGCTGGATTAGACGAAATGACTTGGTATCAAGCTAAGGTTAATTGTATTTAGTGTTCTTATAATCTATGTTATATTAGCAGAATATCAACACAGGACGTCCAAATAGTTCAAAACGCTGAAGTTTTAGGTACTGATACTGGTCGGGAACTGGTTTTGGATTTATTGTGGGGAAATATTTAAATAATGTTTTAGCTTTTATTTCAGAGTTATACGATGAAGCAAGCATTGAAGCACTCGTGCTGATTAAGGCATAGTATTATTTTTTTTATTTTTTTATTTTTATTTTTTTTTGTTGTTGGGGGGGGGGGGGGGGTATTAAATAGTCCCAGGCGTGACTCCTATGTGGATTCTATCTAAGATTTTGGTTGAAAAATACATTTCTTATCAATTTCAAATAGCAGTATGTAAAAACGTTTATATGTGTATTTTCGAGCAATACCATGATAAAATGTAATCAAAGTACTGAAGTACTGAACATCGGATGACTGCAAGTTATGGTGGACGGTCCGACAAGCACTTGTCTCAGAAAACAAATCACATTTACATACCGCAAAGTGAGTTTAATGTACAGATATTATTTTTTTCTTGGATAAGTTCGTGCTCGGATGAAAATTAAATGACAGGGAATTCAACCACATCGTAATGACGAGTATATTGTAGTGATACAAATCAGTATGCTCTGGTTTATTGTTATATATTATATTAATACTTGTATATTACAGTTACATGTATATATAATTTTCATGCATTTGTATATCATTCTATTCTACTTTATTAATAATAGTGCAGTGTAAGTGCATAGTGGACACTCTTCTGTAATAAGTCGATGTTTTTAACAGAATGGATTTGAGTAGGCATTCGTATTTTCGAGCATAAATGTTAAATCATCCATGCAGAGTTATCGTTCTGTGAGATTGTAAACGTTCTTAAGATATTCTTCCGTAAGCGTGTGCATGATATTTATGTTTTTTTACTTATATGTACTGTGTATACATACAACAAAACATTTTAATATTTATTTATTAATGTATCTTCTAAATACGTATTTGATGAGTATTCCTTGAAGAAATGAATTTATAACAAGCGATAAGGAATGTTACTTTGCATTTGATGATGTCTACATATTCATCATGTTTATAGATAGGTTAAAAACCCATAACGAAAGTTACGTAATGGAAATCTAGGGGATAGCAATACACCTGAATGCCCACATGGTCATCCGCTGCAAAAATGTGAAAATCGTATATATACCAATTCTGCTGTAATATCCAATTCATAAATATAAAAATTATTGAAATTGGGGTACTTTAAATTGATGTATATTAGTTGCAACAACAAGTTCGGCCTTTTCTTGTATGCGTTTCGCGTATCTTTCAAATCAACAGGTTATCGAGACAAGATTGACATAATTTCCGTCGGGTGATGTGTTCAATGTGCAACAGCTTCAAACTTTTAATGTCTATGAAAACTTAACACAAGATAAAGATTAAAAATGAACATTTTATAAAAAACTGAATTCTTGATTATAGAAGACAGCGGTTTGCATTCTCCAGTTAATACGATTGCAACCTTTGAAACATATTAAAGCAAATACATATTTGACTTGTAGACATTCTGCATAAATAAATGTGCAAAACTAGCAGATTTTGAATCCGTAAACGAGTTAATACATGTTTCCAATATACCTCTTCAAACGACTGGTTTTCATCACGGAATTCCTAGTAAGTACAGATTAAAGGAGTATATTATATATTATCTTACCTACTATAGATTTATAGAGATATAATTGGTTAAATGACTTCACGTGGTTACTATGTATATTTGATATAGGGTGTCCTAAAACATATAGGGTTAGTTACCATACATGGTTAGTTACCTATAAAAAAAAAGTTGCTGATCGTATGTATACCTTATTATTTCATATCGGTTAAGAATTAGCTTCTCTTGTTGGATAAAAAGGGACCACATGACATTTTTTATTCTTCACTAATAAATTCAATCGGTCTTTAACAGAACAAAACGGACCAGAAAACCGGTCGTTAACGGACTTTTACATGTTAATGACCGGTGGGGCGTTGTTTCTTTGTTCGTGACCGATGGGGCGTGGTTTCTATGTTTAGAGAGATGTCCCTTTGATAAAACATTTTCCTGTTTTCAATTTCATATTTAAGTTCTTGAATTGTGTACCATATGATTTCGTAATTTATAAAATTATAGAAAACTTTATTTAGTATTCATATACTGAAAAATTGCACTTAAATGAATGGCAGTGACTTATAGTTACATGTATAACTACGACTAGTCTTCACTCTTTGCTATAGATATCGTACAATAACTCGAGTTTGCTTTCAACATTTTGAATTTATGAGAATTTTTAAAAACATTCTTCCTCAATGAAATAAACATAATAGTTATTGAAGAACTGGTCATTATCGTGATACATGGACTGCCCGTAGGACAGTGGTATTGACTGCGACTGCAATAATGACCTCGCCTACGGCTCAGTCATTATCACTGTCTTAGTCAATGCCACTGTCCTGTGGGCAGTCCTTATATCACGATGATGACCAGTTTTCAATAACTATTATGTAACTATAGTTCACTGACCGCCAAGCTTATCATATATTGTGTATGCGGTATGAGTGTAACTCATTGTTGAAGGCCGTCCGATGACCTATAGTTGCAAACTAATTACTTCTACGTGATATGATCTTTTGTGGATAATTGCCTCATTTGCAATCATATAATATCTTACTATTCCTATATCAAATCCTACCGACTATGTGATATTTGCAAACATTGGACATTTCACGGATGTTGTCTTATATTGAGCGATGCCAAGAACCAACATCTATAAACGCCTTGTATTAAATACAGTTGGTTAGCAGGTGTCGTCACAAAACTAATACTAAAGATTTGGGCAAAAGGCTTCGTGAAAAAAAATCCAACAAAATAGCTATAAAACCAGGTTATATCCACAATTTTCTACATAGAAATGGCTAATATGATGTTGTTATCCATTCGTGTGATGTGTTTGGGCTTTAGATTTTGCCATTTGACTACGGACTTTCTGTTTTAAATATTCCTCGGAGATCGGTATTTTTGTCATTTTACATTGTTTTTATTCATATACACCGCAATATACAAGTATGACAGAACCAGTAACAGTATATACTATATTTATTATTATTTAGAAAGGGATGAACCAATGTTTAATTCATCTTGTCACACAATGCATGAGTCTAAAGAAATCTATATTTGTGTTTTAAATTATACTCTCACTAATTAATTCGGTTTTATTATAGTATCTATGTTGTGGACCGATGGATGGGCTGAGGGTCATAGTACAAACTGGACATGGTCGTCAACTGGATCCCCTATAAATGCAGATCTGACCCATCAACTCATACCTCAACACACGTTTTTGGATCCAAACTCTTGTTTGTGGATATATAAACATGTTGGGCCATTTTTTACCAGAGAAACATATTGTAAAGACACAAATAATCCTTTGTGTGAAGTGAAAATAAATCCTGAATAGAATATACTTATCAAATGAAATACAACGTTCTATGTGAAACAAGTTGTTAAGTTTTTTTTTTCTTCTGAAATTGATATTATTATATTATATCAATATATGGGCATGAATATAAGCTTATACTTATTGACTGTATAACTTTAAGTTTTGTTCGCTTTGTAGACTTCGTATATCGTCAATTTATCGAAATGTCAAACGGAAACTAATGTGTAACACTTTTTGCGGACCTTTTTCTGTTTTGTTACGAGTTACAATTTATGACAAAAATCAGAAAAGACAAAACGAAACAACATCTGATACAAACATTTAATAACACTAGTATTTTAAATATTTTGATATTTTGGCTCTCAATAAGGACGACGTCAATGTGTACACTTAAGGGTCGTATCCTGCTGAACTGAGTTTAAATAAAGCTAGAACCAGCAATGAACACTGCCCTTTCTTGGAACTTGGTATATAGTCAAATGCGCGTTGTTTAAATATACTTTTTCACTTTTTTGGTCTTTTGGAAAATGTTATTTGTGCTGTATTTAGACCCTTCTACAACGAAATTTGTTTTACATGCACACGTATACAAATTGCGGTTTTTATCCAACGCAATCATAGGTTTGAACGTAGTTTTCAATTAAGACTCGTATATATTATATATATACACATCAAATACCGGCTAGGGAAGAACAAAAAATTTGCTTCCGCCAAAAAATGACGGGAAAAGGTAACACTCGGCCAATAAAAGCTTGACTTTTGTCGAGCCTAGGTGGTCGAGTGGTCTAACGCCCCGGGCATGGTGCAAGGCGGTTTGGTGTTACGCTACCTCAGTAACATGAGTTCGAATCCCTGCATAGATGAGGGTAAAACCACAATATTCCCCTAAAAATTAACAGATCTTACATTGTTGGGCTGTTATTTAGACGAATTATATATACAGAATGTGTTGGGTTGTTTTTTTTGCCTCAGCTGGTATTACCATTACTGCGGAGGTGTCACTGGTTCAGACTTACTTAAAATATAATTATTTCTGTGACTGCAACCAACATTACACTATATTTGTTTTGTAGCAGAATGTGGTAGTCTTGAACAACTTTAGGGTCTTTGAATAGATCAACATTAAATTTCTTTCTTCTAGATTTTGCTTTTTTTGTTGAAAGGAGTTTTAGTTGTATCTTTGCAATGATTAGGTGGTGATCTGATGCTATATCTGCTCCTCTCTTGTTTCGCACATCTTGCAGAGATGACCTCCATCTTTGGGATATATCAATATGGTCTATCTGATTTTCTGCCACTCCATTTGGCGAAACCCAAGTAACTTTGTGGCAGTTTTTATGGGGGAAGAGTGTTCCACCTATTACTAGACTGTTTACAGCACAGAAATCAGCAAAGATTTCACCGTTCTCGTTTATTTCACCGATTCCATTTGGTACCATTTCTCTTTTCTCTCTGTCCTGTCCTTACCCACTTTTGCATTGAGGTCTCCTATTATCACGAGGATGTCTTTACAGTGGTTTGCAGAGAGTTGTAAAAGTCATCTTTCTCTTCTTCATTTGCATTATTTGTTGGTGAGTAAACCTGGATTATGGTTGTTTTTTTTAAATTTTGTGTCAAACCTGACAGTGATTATTCTAGATGACACAGGATTCCATTCTAAGAGAAACTGCTTTGCCTTTTTGGTAAGCATGAATCCAACACCTTTATCATGAGTGTCAGTGGCGTTTTTGTTACCAGAGTAGATGATGGTATGACCAGTGTTTAACGTTGTCATGCCAGATGTATTCCATCTTACTTCACTGAGTCCTAACATTTCAATACTTTATCTGTCCATTTCTTCGGCTGTCTGCAAGCTCTTTCCACTTTGATACAGTGTTCGTACATTCCAAGTCCCAATTTTAGTTGGATACTTAGGTGAGAACAACTTCATCGGCCTTAGCGTCATATGTCGTCGTGGTTTTCATTTTGTGTTTACCTCTATCTCAAGCCGTTGACGAGTAAGAGGGTTTTCATCAGTAGTCGTTTCTGTAACGTAATATTTTTTACAAAAAGAAGAGGGACGAAAGATACCAAAGGGACAGTCTTTCACTTGTCTTCTTTCGTTGACAATTTTCCAGGTATTTTCTGACATCCATTGCTTGCAGTTTTGTTGGAGACAGCCGACAGTTTCTTCACATGCTTGAGCAATAGAATCTCTGGTCATTACAAGTTAGGGGTGTTGGCCCTAAGCTAAACCTTCAACGTGAAGGGTCGGTTTGTTCTGTAGGGGGTGTCCATCCCTTAGACGATTGATATGGCTAACGAGTTCCATTTACCCGGATTTTCTGTTTGGATTAACTTCCATAGCCTTTGACTATTCTCAAGTCACCCACAAGGCAGTGGGGCATTTAACCCATAGCTGGGGCAAGGTTGATGAGAGCCAGGGCGTGTCCACTCGCCGGTGGGCCTGCACTCTGCATCCCTAATGCCCTTGCTGCTCTGTGATCCCTTGCAAATTAGCCTGAGATACTAGACCCCAGTATCCGTGTATTGCTGCGAGGAAGCATTGCAAGAGTCTTGATGGTGTAGAGGATTTAGTGTACTTGAAAATCTACATGATGACGAAACTAGCATCAACACAGCATGGAAAATGACCAGAGATTCTATTGCCCAAGCATGTGAAGAAACTGTCGGCTATCTCCAACAAAACTGCAAGCAATGGATGACAGAAAATACCTGGAAAATTGTCAACGAAAGAAGACAAGTGAAAGAAAAAGTTATAACTGCTATAACTAGACAGCAGAAAAACAGACACAAGAACAGTATAGCAATAAAGATAAAGAGGTGAAGAAAAGCTGCAAACAAGATAAAAGGAACTTCGTAGAACAACTAGCAAAAGAAGCCGAAGTCGCCTGTAGCAAGGGAGACACCAAAACCCTATATAACATTACAAAGCAATTAAGTGGTAAACCACCAACTTCAAATACACCAATCAAAGATAAAATACCCTCACTAAACTGGAAGATCAACTTGAAAGGTGGAAAGAACATTTCGAGCAGGTTCTTAACCGGCCCCCACCTACATATAACCCTGAATTACAAAATGGTCCAATATTAAACATCAAAACCAGCAAAATAACAAAACCTGAAGTTAACAAAGCTATATCAAAAGTCGAAAAAATGGAAAAGCAGGCGGCATTGATAACATACCACCAGAAGCTATAAAAGTCTTGGATGATACATCTTTCCTTAGCCTGTTACAAATTCTAAATAAGATCTGGGAAGAAGAAGAAATACCAGATGATTGGAGTAAAGAACTTTTAGTAAAATATCCCAAAGAAAAACAAGTCGCTTTGCAAAAACTGAAGAGGTATCATTGTATTGTCCATACCTAGTAAACTGCTCTGTAGCACCATCCTTAGCAGAATGAAAAATGAAGTTGACAAGATACTTAGAGATGAACAAGCTGGCTTTAGACAAGAAAGTTCATGTGTAGACCAAATAGCCACATTGAGAATTATCATCGAACAGACAATAGAATGGCAGACAACACTATACCTAAATTTTGTTGATTAGCATTGACCATCAGGTCCTCTGTGACATTCTGGCACACTATGGAATTCCACATAAGATCATCAAAATGATCAACTGCTATACGACCAATTTTCCTGTCAATTTATACATGGTGGAACTATGACCGAATCATTCCCTGTTACAACTGGGGTACGTCAAGGTTGTCTTTTCTCTCCTCTCATTTTCCATATAGTAGTTAAATGGGTTGGTAAATCAGCCTACAAAGATTCAAAAAGCATTGGATGGACCCTCACAACACGTCTCGAAGATCTTGAATTTGCTGATGACATTTGTGCGCTATCCCATCGCTTTCAAGATGCACAACCTCAGACCAAAAGTCTTGAAACAGTAGCAAAACGAACAGGCCTATACATCAACGCACAGAAAACTAAATCAATGAGGCTAAATACAAACCAGCAAGATTGTCTTAAGATCGACGACTCTACTGTTGAAGATGTACAACAATTCCCCTACATGGAAGTATTGTCAGTACATCAGGAGGCACAGACGAAGACGTATCGGCAAGAAAAAAGAAAGCACAACAGGTATTTCATGCTTAAACCTGTTTGGAGGAGTAATGCCTTGAGAACTAGCACAACGTTAAAGATATTTATCACCAATGTCAAATGTGTACTCTTATACGGATCAGAAACCTGGAGAGAAACAGCTGCATCCATCAAATCTATCCAGACTTTTGTCAATAAATGTTTGAGAAACATCCTCAACATCAGATGGCCAAACAAAATATCCAACAATGAGTTATAGAGAAGAACCAAACAACAGCCAACAACCCAGACACTAAGAGCAAGAAAGTGGAAGTGGATCGGGCATACTCTCAGAAAAAAAGACACACACATTACCAAACAAGCCCTAGAATGGAACCCCCAAGGACATTGAAAAGAAACAAAACGAACAGCCATGGACAGGAAGAAATGGAGAGAAACTGTAGTCGCCCTATGTCCCCCTTGGGACGAAGTGGATTAAGTCAAGTAGGTCAACCAAGATTAATTTGTAAAATCCTCTACGATAGATAATGCAGCTGATCTGTAAAAATGTCATCTTCATGCCTCTTAAATCATGTACCGTGTTACGACGCTAGATAAAAACTGACGAGGAAAGGTAACACTCGACCATCGAAAGCTTTAGTTTTGTAGTCTGGGTTGTCGAATGGTCTAACACGTCTAGCATAGGGAAAGGCGATTTGGTGCCACGATATCTCAGTAGCATGAGTTCGAATCCCGGCCAGGGAAAAACAACAAAAAATTTGCTTCCGCAAATTTACAGAAATAAAATTGTTGAACTGATATTTTGACGAATTATATATATATATTTAATAATATACAATTATGGTCCGTTGAAAAGGTGAATATCCAAAATTGTCAACACGAGAAGGTTATTTCACTGAGGGCGCAGCCCGAAGTGAAATAACTTTTAAGGGTTGACAATTTTCGATATTCATCGATTTTAAGGGGCCACAATTGTTTTATTATACCGAACTAACAGTGAAAGGGCATTTCGAACACTTACTATAGTGTCTATATTTTTAACATAACACACAGACTGACGTTTGAAAATACATTTGTGTTCGAAAGTAGAATCTTTTTGTAAAATATTGATGGCCCTGAAAAGGACCGTTTATAAGAGATATTATTATACCTTACATATATTTTAAACAATTCTATTGGGTGAAACGTTATCACGTGACATGGAATAATTCGGTTGTTTTTCATTCAATTGCAAGGAAGGACGAATAACCTTAAAAATTTGCACCAGCGGTGAATAACGCTATTATTCACCGGTGAATAACCTTTTCAGTTTGTTGATTTGTACTTGAGTTACCTCCCATGAAAATGACGTCACAGACGTAAATAAACAAAATGGCAGCGTTCACGTTACACTGGAAGCCCACCGAGAGAAATTTAAATAAGGCAGTGGTCATGAAAAGAGTGCCAGCAGCCGTGTCTCTTATAAACGGTCCTTTTCAGGGCCATCAATATTTTACAAAAAGATTCTACCTTTGTTGTACATTCGAGAAATTCTAGAACACAAAGCCGTTAAAGGTATTTTCAGCTTGTGTGTTTGTGTTGACTGTTGTGTAAAGTCCAAAGAAGTGTTCGAAAGGCCTTGCCAATGTTAGTTCGGTATAATAAAACAATTGTGGCCCCTTAGAGTCGATGAATATCCAAAATTGTCAACCCTTAAAAGTTATTTCACTTCGGGCTGCGCCCTCAATGAAATAACCTTCTCGTGTTGACAATTTTGGATATTCACCTCTTCAACGGGCCATAATTGTATATTATCGGCTGCTGGCACTCTCAGCTCTTTTCATGTCCAATGCCTTATTTCCTCGTCTTTCGATGGGCTTCCACAGGTGTATCGTGCACGCTGCCATTTTATTTATTCATGTCTGTGACGTCATTTTCATGTAACTCAAGTACAAATCAACAAACTCAAAAGGTTATTCACCGGTGAATAATAGGGTTATTCACCGCTGGTGTAAATTGTTAGGGTTATTCACCGCTGGTGTTAAATTTTAGGGTTATTCGTCCTTCCTTGCAATTGAATGAAAATTAACTGAATTATTCCATGTCACGTGATAAGGTTTCACCCAATAGAATTGTTTGAAATATATATAAGGTATAATAATAAATCTAGAAATGATTCATTCTTTGAGTTGTTGATACAGTTACAGCAACTACATGTATTGGTCTCAGTTTAAAATCATTGGGGTTGAGAGATTCGATGTATTTACTATTTTGATATTTTACAGCTGATTAAATGGTAGTGCTTTTCATGTTTTCTTCTACCAATTTTTTATTTTTTCTAATTGTTTTTTCTGATTGTTTTTACGAAGCTAGGTGTTATACTCGTTGTCATTTAACTGTTCATAAACTTGAGGGAAATATCTTTTATTTCGATGCTGAATACAACAAACAAATTACAGGAACTGCAATGGGAACAAAAATTGCGCCTACCTATTCCAATTTTTATAGCTATCGCTTTCTAAGAAAAATATTATACGAAAAAAGTGCTAAATATTTGGACAGCGGAATTCAAAACTTATGTTTATGAACAGTGGAAAAGATTTCTAGACGATTGTTTAATATCATGGAATAAAACCACAGACGACTTAGAAAAATTCCACAAAATTCTTAACTCACTACATCCGTCGATAACCTGAAATGATTAGGCAATTTGTCCACGGAAAACGAGTTTCCTGATCATATATCCTACTTTAAAGCAATTAGGCTAAATTAAGACTTTAATAGATTTTTATAAAATTCATATAGTGAAAATGCACCTCATATACAATACTAATGAATCGCTCTACAGTGAAAATTAAAGTATAGTATCATTATTCGACAGTAAACATGACTCGCATAATAAAGAAAGCATGATATCATAATGGAATTTAGTTCAATGTGAAGAAACTGAATGACAAAACCTATTCTACGTTATACAACTTTAATAATTGTGTTGAAATGAATATTTTTCTGCACTGCTAGTTTTAAATCACCTGCACGATCTGTTCGTGAAATGTCCTAAATATTCACCTATTTCGGTATATATTTCACAGCTGGATGGCTTTAAGTGCGAGAAAACCCAATTCGCATCTCTTACAAGTATTATTTATTTCTAAACATATTCATTTACCTCATTTTCTTCATTTTCTTCAAAAATAAAAAATAAATCGTCTGTTTATTTATCATTCTACATCAGAAATTTATGGCATATACAGTGAAAATGATATTTTAGGATCCGCACTTTACATACATGCACTGACTAATGCCAGCTAGATTGGAAAATTGGTGTTTACAATTATTATAAGAACAGGTATCGTGAATATGGAAAAGAATTGTTCCCAATCTTGAAGATATTATTTCTGAATTATCCACAATTACGTATACTGGTATGCATATTTTACCTTTAAATGATATTTTTCTCATTCGAATTAACATTTATATTTCACAGCTGAACTTGTTAACATATTTAGTTACCTTCAACATATGTTCAACAAATTTTGAATTTATGTTGAACGGAAACCAGTTAGATATTGTATCAAAATATATGTATCTTGGTTTATTATTAAATGAGTTTTTGGATTATAACGAGATGGCGAAAATTGTAGCAAAATCAGCCAGCAGATCGTTAGGTTTACTAATTGCTAAATGCAAAGCAAATGGTGGGTTTGAATATTCTACTTTTACTAAGCTTTTTGACACTCTTGTTATGTCTGTAATTGAATATGGTGCTGCGATATGGGGAAGTAAAGAATACTCTTGTATAAATGCTGTAAAAAATAGGGCAATGCGTTTTTTCATGGGTGTTGGAAAGTACACACCTAATTTAGCCCTATATGGTGATATGGGCTGGATGCCATGTATTGTAAAACAATGGACATGTATTTTTAGAACTTATAGTAGATTTACAAAAATGTGTGATAATAGAATAAACAAAAAAGTTTTTATATGGGCAAATAATATATGCAATAATAGACTGAAAAATTGGAATTTCAGAGTACACACAAAGTTTAAAGAACTTGATATGGAACATTTTTGTAATACTAATTTGATTATTGATAAACATGTTATAAAAAATATTGAGAATATCTGTTTCAATAGATTTAAAGAGCAATGGTATATTGATTTAATGTCAAACGAGCGTAGTAAACTACGTACTTACAGACTGTTCAAAAATGAATTTGGTGAAGAAAATTATTTATTAAATATTATACCTGGTAAATATAGGAGTGCCTATGCCAAATTTAGAAGTGGTACGGCTCCTTTGAAAATTGAGACCGGAAGGTATGAAGGTCTTTTAGTTGAAAATAGAATTTGTTATAACAGTATTTGTAATGAAAATCTTTTAATTGAAGATGAAAAACATGTTTTAATGAATTGTCCTGTGTATGAAGATTTGCGTTGTTATTTATTTTATCAAGCATCTCTATTTAATGTTAATTTTATGCAATTGTCTGATGACGATAAATTTATATTTTTATTCACAAATGAAAATATGTACTTTTATACTGCCAAAATCTGCAATGACATTTTATTGAAAAGAAAATGTATTTTATATAGCTAATTTTAGTGTAAATATTGTATATACATTTTAGATAGTCTCTCATAACTCTTTTTAGAGTGGCTCTTGTATGTTTTATGATGTTGTTTTATCAACTGTTTGTAGGTTTTATATAATGAAGAGGTGAGACTTAAATAAAATATTGTCTTGTCTTGTCTTGTCTTGTCTATGTTCCATCATTTAAGAACATAAATATTTTTCATACTCATCAGCTTCCATGTTTCAGTATACATTCAGGTGTTGTGTACACAATATGGTACAGGTGAATATATCCAACTCATTAACACTTTTCATTTTACAAAATAATCATATAATTAGTATTGAAACCGGTTTTGATTTAGAATACAATCAACATTTCAAATCTGTTTTGATTTATATAATAATCAACTATTAGGCGTAAACTAAACTTCAGCGTAATAGGAACATTTCTTATACTCATCAACATATAAGATAAGTTCCTAATATCAGTGGAACAAATATAATACAGATGAGATGGGAAAAGTATTCCATGACACAATTTCCGCAGAACAAATATTATTATAATATTGTTTCCCTCAGGAACAAATGTTATTAGGAACAAATATACGTTGACAAATTTACCTCCGAGCTTTCTTTCTTATGTATAAGCTTCCTATCTTAGGAACATCCCTAAACGGGTAATAGGGAATATTAACATAAATGGGTAATAACGTAGGTTTTTTTTTAGCTTTTAAAAGTAAATTATGATATGGATTAAATTAAAAACAAAAATAAGTGGTCCGGTAGACGTGCTCTGTACAGATAGTGATAATCAAGATGAAAAATAAAACACAATTTATAGGAATGGAGATATGTTCAGAGGGGATTAGAAAATATACATGTTTAGAAACTTAAATGTGAATCTCATGACTGTATTACTGACCATATATATACATGCTTATTTTGAAAAAGTACAGCTTTCTGTTTTGGTTGTGATAAAAAAAAAGTATATATTGATTGTAGGGTGACCAAGATTATTTGCATTTCTAGATTATTCGCGGCAGTTATATTTTTAATTTGCGTTTTCAATGCCTCGGAGAAAGTTACATTTATGAGGAAAATTCTCAGGGAAAATTCTACAAAAAAAAAACGGAATCAATTTTAATCCAATCAGCGACTTTCTTTACTAGACGAAATATCAGTGTAGAATTTCCATTATACATGCTTTTTTTGTGTCTTTTTTCATTAAAACTACAAGAATCAAGATATAAATGTTATTGAAGAGAAGATTTTTAAATGCACTTTTACTGAAAACAAAAACTATATCTTGAAAACAAGTGTTTACTTTTCTTTAAAATTATCAAAACATATTTCAATTCATGTATATTTTACCTATTTACTGTAACATATACATGGTGATTGTACATCACAGGTAACAATCGACTTCACCGACTTTGACAGGTAGGCTAAAAAATTCCGGAATAGTTTCATTTTGTAGTCCTATCTGGGTTTATTTTAGTTTGACGAACTGGTACCAAATACATCATTATCTTTTTGGACCCAGGAGAAGGACACAATATTTTTGCAATAACAAGAGAATACCATTGTCTAGATATCGATACTTATAACTTAGTGTGCTTTTCTTATACAGTAGATAGAGGTATAATGCTGAGCCTTTCTTTATATCTTCTGCTGACCGAAATTTTTAGTTAAAAGACATTTTGCAGGTTGCTGTTGATGACCTCTGTCTGACTTGGGCCTTTTATTCATTGAGCTAACTGTTACTATTAGGTATGATTTTTTCTCATTGTTGAAGTCTGAACAGTGACCTATCATTGATGTCTTGGTCATTTTGATTCATTTGATCGCTGGAGTCTGGTGGATAGTTGTCAGACTTGTCTCACTAATACACCTTATCACTAATCCCGGCTAACCGGCCGCTTGAAATTTTGACTCATACAACAATCACTTTTCCATTGTGGCGTCAGATATTTTGTTTTATGACGTCAAAATTTTACAGGAACCTGTGTGATATCCAGTAATGGCGGACAAATAGCCATAAGTGTATATGAGGTGGCATTACCTGTAAATGGGGACGAAGTCTGTATTAATTATTTTTTTGTAACTTAAATCATGTAAATATTTGTTAAAAAAAAGGAACGGAAATATTGTAACGTTTCCAATTTTGGTTCTGTTGTTAGGGATTTTAGTTGTGACGTTATTTAAGTTATGACGTCATATGCAATGTAAACAAAGAAACGCTATCATTAGGTAACATTTTTTCATATAAAGGAATTATTAAAAATGAAATTGGTATTGCGTTCCTTCCTATTTTATACTAGACTGATAAATATATATTTTACTCAAAGTTTCATACAAATGAGACCGGAAAAAGGAAGTACATTGTAGATTTCTGCGCAGATGCGGGAATTCAAAACATGACATAAAAAAAATTGAACGATTTTGAGTTCATTAGTACTGTACTAATGAACTCAAAATCGTTCAATTTTTTTTATGTCATGTTTTGAATTCCCGCATCTGCGCAGAAATCTACAATGTACTTCCTTTTTCCGGTCTCATTTGTATGAAACTTTGAGTAAAATATATATTTATCAGTCTAGTATAAACTTTGAAAATTTTCCCTATTTTTTTTTTATTGATTTTTCTACTGTTATTGGGGACTTCGTACCATATAAATAATACCACATCTCCTTCATGCCTGGAATCCCTGTGTATTCACCCATGGTCCATTCTATTTTATTTTGTTGTTTTGTTGTATACAATACATTATTTGAATAGAGTATGTAAACAAAAATTTGAAAATTTTACTTTCTGATGTAAATGTACATGAATGTTGCATTGATGCTACCAGACAATTATTTTCCGTTGATTTTGCACTACCTTCAAAGGTACCAATCATTTCACCAAGCTGTTCACACGTGTTACCCAGTTTGTGCTATCCAAATATCCTGTGGAGAACACTGATTCACACTCTTAACACTGGTAGCTGCAGTGATCTGGAAGGTTTTTTTCACTATGGGCCCAGGGCCCCTCAAAAATAAATTCAATGGGCCATTTAAAAAAATAATGGGCCATGTTGTCAAATGAGTGGGCCATTTGAATTGACTTCTGTAAAAAAAAAAAAATATCAGTATATTTTGGTAAAGAGGTGTTGGTACTTTAATACCTTTATGATTTTAAATAAAATCATGGATATTGTTCCTGTGTAATTTTGTAATTTCAATTTCAATGAATATACAATAAATTCTTCCAACCCAAACAATATTTAAGTTAACCTTTAGTTACAATGTTTAAACTGGTTCTGTTGCCTTGTTCATGTTCATGTTGGTTTTTTTTTTGTACATTAAATTTGGGTCTTCGTCGATACCATACTTATTCCAGACGTTCCTTATCAGAGGACATTTCAGGCATTTCCTCTGCACTTCTTGTATTATTATAACTTCAACACGGTGACAAGAATAACAGTATAGAGTACCATTAATTCATAGAACAAAACAACAAATCGCTGAAGTCATGTTTACAAAATGTCAAAACGAGCCAAAGACCAAAACAATGACAAGGACAGTTAAGCGTCTTTTATGGAGACAAAAACTATATTCCTAAAAAGTCTTTGGGGTTCTTCAATCGAAATAATATCGAGCTAAACTAAATGAGATTATTATTAGAGTTAAATCTCGTCTGTACTAGCTATATATATATAGCCAAATTTCACAAATTTAAAGTTGTTTATAAAAAAAATATATCATGAATGATGGTTAATTACGTTTTTCGGGTTATCAGTTAGACCGCATGGTTCTATTATTACAATAGGAAATCTATTATCATGGGGAAACACCCGAGACGTCCCAAAAATATATAGGTGCTCCTATTATTGGAGGAACATTACACAGTTGTGTACACACACATGGCGGCACGGAACACAATGGGAAATTCATTTGACGATATCTAAATGTTTGGAAACGAAATGAAAAATATCGTGCGCCACGTGGGCGCTTACATGTGTCACTGTATGCGCCATTTCTAGTCAATATGCGCTAAAGGCGCAGTGCGCACGTCCTTCCAGATCACTGGTAGCTGGTATTGTTGAGTTGGTAAGGTTTAGTCCAAGATTACTCTGACGTCCAATGGCTGTTTTGCCAGACAAGCTGGGGCTGTGGGAATTTTTGAACCTTTTTTTTTGGTTTTATTAACTTGTCTGTGTTAAGTGGTAAGAGCTGATGTTAGAAGGTCAGTCAATGACGGGCAAACTGTCACTTTATGTAAGATGAGGTTCCAATTGAATCCCAAAATATCATCAAGGGATGTTTCACCAGATGTTGCCTTTGCAAATTGTGTCACTTCTTTTCTAATTTCGTCTTGTAAGACGAATTGCAGCCCTCTTTGCTGTTTTATATAAAAAAGAAGATGTGGTATGATTGCCAATGAGACAACTATCCACAAAAGACCAAAATGACACAGACTTTACTCTGTTTCCATAGATCTCTGAAACCTTTACAGGGACTAAACTTAACGCTCGCCCAGTCGCCCAAGGCGACCAGATTTTCGGCTAGGCGAATATATTTAATCATCCTGATTGCCCAGTTAGCGACTGTAAAAAAAAATGAAGTAAATCCCATTTTTACCCTTTCCCTCGCGACTGTTCCCAAAAGGAAACCTGATTGTCTTATCAAAGCGAAAGTAATAGAGAGAATTTCCGAAAAACCAGTAGGTTCTTTCTATATAACCAAAACCCAGTCGGACAGCTATATGTTTTCAATCCGGAGTCACGATATGGCATATACATGTACCTCCTTCTTTCTGCATGTTTCATAATTGTGCTAAATTTTCTACAATTATTTCATTTTTAATAGTGTTTTCTTCTAAACTGTTCAATAAGCATCGCAATAGGGATGTTTTCTTATTGTTTTGGAGTCATTACAAGCCTGTGTTAGACGGTAACTTGTCCCTGAATCGCTATTTACAAAAATATTTAATGGAAAAATGAAACGCAAAATCTCGTAAATAAATATTCCAATATCTAGTTTGATATCCAGACTTCATTAAAAACTTATTGAAAAATATATTTTGATCAACACTGCCCTGAATTTCAAGCTGGAACACTGTTAGTAACGTATATAAAAAGTAATTTTCAGTTTTATTTTCTTTTAGTATAAAGATTAGTGGGCTCCTAAAATTTCAAGTGAGCCCCTGAAAAAATATCTTAGGGGCCCAGCTGGCCCCTAGAGAAAAACAGATAAGTTTAGTCCCTGCTTTACCCTTTTCCAATATTTGAAACTGCTTGACAATTTTTGTGTTGTTGACAGTAACACTCTATCAAATAAAATGATTATAAATAAAAACAAATTAAGAAATGTACATATAAGCAAGCTTTTCTTGTTGTTAAACATTATAACATTACAACTGTACAGAATGAGATGCCAGCCAATATTTTGTTAATTGCACAGCATGTTAAAAGTAAATTCAACCAGCTTCAAAATTAATGTTGCATGTACAGCCTCTTATTTTATTATCGAGCCTGCAACTTTTGTTGCAGAAAGCTCGACTTAGGGATAGTGATCTGGGGGCGGCTACGGCGGCGGCGTTAGCTCACTTCTTAAAAGCTTTATATTTTAGAAGGTGGAAGACCTGGATGCTTCATACTTTGTATATAGATGCTTCATGTTACGAAGTTTCAGTCAGTCACATGTCCAATGTCCTTGACCTCATTTTCATGGTTCAGTGACCACTTGAAAAAAAAGTTCAATTTTTTTGTAATGTTGAATTCTCTCTTATTATAAGTAATAGGATAACTATATTTTATATGTGCGTACCTTGCCAGGTCCTCATGTCTGTCAGACAGTTTTCACTTGACCTCGACCTCATTTCATGGATCAGTGAACAAGGTTAAGTTTTGGTGGTCAAGTCCATATCTCAGATACTATAAGCAATAGGGCTAGTATATTCGGTGTATGGAAGGACTGTAAGGTGTACATGTCCAACTGGCAGGTGTCATCTGACCTTGACCTCATTTTCATGGTTCATTGGTTATAGTTAAATTTTTGTGTTTTGGTCCGTTTTTCTCATACTATATGCAATAGGTCTACTATATTTGTTGTATGGAATGATTGTAAGGTGTACATGTCTAGCAGGCAGATGTCATGTGACCTTGACCTCATTTTTATAGTTCAGTGGTCAAAGTTAAGTTTTTGAGTTTTGGTCTTTTTATCTAATACTATATGCCATAGGTCAACTATATTTGGTGTATGGAAATATTTTATGATCTTTATGTCAGTCAAGCAGGTTTTATTTGACCGTGACCTCATTTTCACGGTTCATTGCACAGTGTTAAGTTTTTGTGTTTTGGTCTATTTTTCTTTAACTATAAGTAATGAGTCAACTATATACATATGTTGTATAGAAGCATTGTTAGCTGTACATGTCTGCCTGGCATGGTTCTCTGACCTTGACCTCATTTTCAAGGTTCATTGGTCTTTGTTTAGTTATCTTGATTAATGTTAAGTTTATGTGACAGTTGTAATAAAGCTTAGCTTTATACTTAGGACTATCAACATAATATCAATGATTAGTATAGAAGGCGAGACATTTCAGCGTGTGCACTCTTGTTTGAATTGACTTTAAAATCTCTGCATGACACAATTGTAAATGTACATGATACATGTACATAGCAAATTTGCATACAATGGTATCTACATGGTTTATAAAATGATATAAAAATCAATTAATTTACACCCCTCCCCCCTCCCCCCCAAAAAAAACAACAACAAAAAACAAACCCTTTTAAAACATATTTGATGGATTATCATATATTTAAAAACATGTACTTTCAAAGGAATAAAGTAATAAAACAAATATACTTTCTATTTTTGAAGGAAGACATCTGACCTCTGTTGGTTTACATGTGTTAGTACAGTGATTTTCTTCTGGGTGGGGGTGGATTTCACAGTCTTCCTCCTCTTAGAAAAACTGGAATGAAAGGGTGTGGCTGGTATTTTTTGGCTAATAAAGCCCCCTGCTAATTTCACCTTTCTCAGTCTGCTTTCTGTCTCCCCTAATTGTTCAGCTTTTTTGTTTGCCGTTGTTATTAGACAGGTGCAGTTGTTGCATACATAAACATCTTTAGACAGAGTTACACTTACCCCGTAAATTCACTCTATTGCATTGGCAACACTTCCAAATATTTTATAGTTTGTATGAATATTTGTTCTTTCATATCCCTTTCTTGTCTTTTCGTTTACTAAAATGCTCCCCACAACAAGCACAAATCTCCGGACACGGTAATGTCAGATCAGGTAGGTGTCCAAACCAATGTTATTACCTCTACAGTGACACATACACAGTATTCAGATCTTGATATGTCGAACAAAAACTACAGTCAATTCAATATAAAGCCTTGCACTGTTAAACTGACGTTTTACATTTCAGTGACAATGAACAACACTGTAATATATCCATGATATCTAAGTGTAATTCTAGATATAACTGCAAAACGTGTGACATGTTAATAACGGACACGTGTTTTACCAGTAGTTAAAGTAATAAAACTTATAATACACGTAGTCATGATTTGGATTGTAAGTCCTCTAATCTTGTTTCAAAATTGAGTGTACTTTGTGTGGTTTGATATACAATGTATGTAGGCGAAACAAAGAGCAGATTAAACACCCCAATGAATGGGCATAGGTCAAGTGTGAACGACATTCATAACCAACAAATCGTTAACCAACATTTCAACCAAATTGACCATTCAGGAAATTCAATTAAAGTTTGCATTTTAGAAAAAATTTATTATCACACCAATAATCCAACATTAAGTACACCGTTTCGCAGACAAAGAGAAGAATACTGGATCAGAGAATTAGTTACTGCAACACCTTATGGATGTAACGATAAAATAGATACTGTAGGTAACCTGAGTAGCCCTATCTGTAGTTCAGTACTAGTGAATGTGATGGATTTATTCAATCGGTCTCTTCGTCGGCCAAGAGCCATGGACATCGTCGCTTTAATCCACCTGATATGCATGATGTTTCTATAGATGGCCTTGCCAAACATATCAATAAACCTCTTGGAATTCATCTCTAAACTGTTGTTACTTCCGCTTTCTAGACTGAACTCTCTATTGAAAGCGTGTGAAGAATGCCACACTACAGATAGTCGATCTACGAAGTATAAAATAGTTGCCATGGTGATGGATATTGCTAACCATAGATTATTCAGACCCGTTTTTGAACATTCAGGAACTGCAAAAACGTTCCTTCTTCAATTTGAAGTTCACAAACAAGGGTATTGATGCTATAAATATAAGTAATATTCTTCACCATAAAAGAGTGAAAAGCAACATTCCTTCTTACTTTAGGATCAATCTTCTCCTATAGTATCCTATTCCTACACCAACCCTGTTGCATCTAAAAATTTTAATCACAAAAAAGTGTTGCAGAATCTAAATATTGATGACCTCAAAGCTAAACCACCTGATTGTGCCTGTTCACATTCCCCAGTGGCGGATCCAGAAATTTTCATAAGTGGGGGCCCACTGACTGACCTAAGAGGGGGCCCACTCCAGTCACGCTTCAGTGATTCCCTATATAAGCCACCAAATTTTTTCCTAAAAAGGGGGGCCCGGGCCCCCTGCCCCCCCCCCCCCCCCCCTCCCCCCTTAATCCGCCTCTGTTCCCATTTCGTGTATAATCCTGCTGGCCATGTAATTTCTGGAGACCTAATCATAGTCAAAAACTACATGTACAAGTTGAGACAACTTTTGTCCAAGGGTCCAAAAAACAGAAAGCCACAGCCAATCATTTGGAAGCAGAACTTCAGACTACTAATGGAAACTGTTGAGGGTTATGCAAAAGACTGGTCATAAAGAGAAAAGGTTGAGGTTGACACTCTTTCGGAGTGGGTAAAATCAGTGAGGTCATTGATTCAGATAAGAGTAAGTAAGGCAGCAACCATTTGATTTTCTGGGGGGGGCTATGGTTTTTTTTTCTGGACAAATTTTTTTTTTCGCCTGCGGCGAAAAACAATCTATTTTTTTCGCGACAAGTCGAAAACAATTTTTTTCTTTCAATTTTAGCATTACATATAGTGGCAGCTGAGGGTGAAACAAACAATTTTTTTTCTCAGAATCAAAAACAAATTATTTTTTTCTCCAAAAACTGGAAACAAACTTTTTTTTCCAAAAAAAACCATAGCCCCCCCCAGAAAATCAAATGGTTGCTGCCTAAGCTTGAAGGGTCAATGAGCACCAAAGCTCCTTCCATCTTTAAAGACCCTCATGTCATAGAGGAGTTGTCTTGCCTCCATGACAAATATGTTGTCGTTCCAGCTGACAAAGCCTCAAACAATGTTGTTTTTGTTTGCAAGAAACACTACATGTACATTGACTGCCTGATTAAGGAACTGGGGATAAATAACACACTTGGAAATCCTACATATACATTTAGTACGCTTACGAACCATGAGTCTGGGAAAACCACAAATGGGTTCTAATCTCCTTTGGTGTTAATCCAAAGGATGAAGACCAGGATCTTCCATCCTTATATTGGATTCCTAAGCTTCACAAGAATCCTTATAAGGAAAGGTATATGGCAGGTTCTTCCAAGTGTTCCACTAAACCCCTTTCTAAAGTTCTTGCTGCCATACTCACTGCAGTCAAAGAAGGACTTCAGAAATATTCGAAACAGCATATTCAAGAAGTGGTGTTAATCAGATGTGGATACTGAAAAATTCAAAAGAGTTATTGGTGAATTTACAATCTCAATCATTAAAACATTGTACATGTACCAACATTAAAACCTTTGATTTTTCAACTCTTAATACCACTATTCCACATACTAAACTTAAAGCTCGACTGAAAGAACGCATCAGCTTATGTTTCTTTAACAAAAAGGGCACTAGATGTTTTAAATATCTAGTTTTGGGCTGGAATTCGGCTTACTTTGTGAAAAATCATACAGAGTCAAGGAAAAAATATACCGACGAAATATCACTGCCATGCTGGACTTGTTAATTGACAACATATTTGTTGAATTTGGAGGTTTGGTCTTCCAACAGACTATTGGAATCCCAATGGGTACCAATTGCGCTCCTCTACTTGCAGTTTTTTTTTATGCAGTTAATCTGCATTATGCGAGCACCCTAGATTTGTGGTCTACCCAATAAATGCCGAAATACTTGCCATTGTTATTATCTAGCTGGCTACTATGTTATATATAACTAATTGAACACTTTTTTAATACTTTTAATTCTGGATTACAAAAAATATGACTAGAAAAACCTTAAATGATCGTCGAATCACCCAAAACTTTTGAAGTTGCACATAGGAAGTAGTGCTCATTAGGAATTCTTATGTAGTTTATTATCGCCTGTGCGTTTGGCTAAGATGTCAAAAAACAATTGTACGAAATATTTAATCGCCGAAAATCTTTTAAGACAAGTAGTTTAGATTTCCCAAATGGCAAAAGTCGTAGGAATATTGTTTGTCGTCAATACGTAGTATAACTACGTCAGTAGTCTATTATATAATAAGTTCAACTGTTCATGCTGTTGGTGGCAATTTCAAATTAATAGAAGACGAAATTCGTATCTTTTCAATTTGGAGGCCGGGATTCAAATTAGCGGTGGTCTGATGTCCGCGACCTTCCACTTTCGACTTGGTTACTAGCCACGCCCGACGGGCCTTCCACTCTGAGACAACTATATCACAGTTATAGTAGTCTCAGTTCCACTTGAAAGAAAATAAAAAATAGCTTTGCAAACCTTTTCACCAAAGTCTCCAAATAAACGATCTCAAAACTTATTTTAATCATTATTATTCATGACAGCGATGTCAATTTTGTTCAATCGCTAGCTATATACAGAAAATCGCCGACAAAAAATGTGTTAATACGAGTAAAATCGTATCTGACTGACAAAAACAACATTGGAACACAATGACAATGGCTGCCGTGAAAAGACAATTACAATTTCGGATCCGATTCTGGAAGCGGATAAGGGTAATTCCGGGTTTTTGGCGAATCCAGGCAGGTGACAAAATACATCTATGCATGGTAAATGAATATAAACACTAGAATTGAAAACCAAAAGATATATGTAAAAGAAAGAAAAACAGAAAATATTTTAAACAGAAACTCAAAATTACTTTTGACAAATTTTAATGTCAAAATCCAATACAATGTGACAGCTGGGAACAGTATATCTAACAATATATATATGTTCCTGGTCACAGTATAAATTTTCTTTATCAGTGATAAATGTTGATAATGCATGTAAGATGCTTTTAAAGTGTAAACATATTACTGCAATTTTGAAGGGGTATTTTTTTTCTCAATTTTGAAGGGTCAGTTAAAGTAACTGGAAGATTCTTACTTTATTTTCACAAATAACTACCTGAATGTAGGCAAATCATATGATATATAGGTGGCGTCCTTTGGACCACTTTACCCCCTCCTGTTTGATAACTTTGAAACGGATGAGATCCCCACCTCTCAACCATATACATTCATGTATGGGACTATATCTATAATACTAAAATAACGAGGTCCAAATTGTCAGCGGTCATCGTGTAAAAACGATGAATCAAAGAATTCAACTTTATATATAACTAATATAGTACAATGGTGTTGATTAAAAATTACACCACTCCAGTCCCCTTTGTTTTCCACGTAATTAATATTGCCAATAATTGAGAAGTTCCGGATCGAATCCGACACCGATACCAATAGTATATTCACCTGTTACCTATTACCTTATCTGTACGTTCCGCATCTTACAGGCGCACCACCAAACGGTGTATTTAGAATTTTACTGTATACTGTTAAGTAAAACACACTCTATAGACTATTCCAGGCCCTTTTATTTTCCAAATTATTAATGTTACTAATAATTTATAGGTTCCAGGTCGACGGGTTCAAACAGAAAGATTTTGAAATCAGAGAAAACTGTGCATCTTATAATCGGCATGACTTTAATTATCAGATGACAATACCAAAAATAAGGCATACGCATAGTTATAATCTTTAATTCAGTCACGGACCCGCGATATCACGGGTGTGTTCTTGTATATAACTAATCAAATGAAATATAAGGGGAGTCCATGGGGTGACCCACCCCCTCCTGTTTGGTAACTTACGAAACGGCCCAGATCCCCACCCCTAAACAATATATATTCATGTATGGGTCAATACAACTAATTAAATGAAATATAGGGGAGTCCCCCTACCCCCTTCTGTTTGAGAACTTGGAAACTGATTAGATCCCCACCCCTAAACCATATATATTCATGTATGGGACAATATAACAAATCAAATGAAATATAGTGGAAGTCCCTGGGGTCATCCTCTCCCTTCCTGTTTGAGAACTTGAAAACCCTCGAGATCTACACCCCTAAACCATATATATTCATGTATGGAACAATATAACAAATCAAATGAAATATAGGGGAAGTCCCTGGGGTCACCTTACCCCTTCCTGTTTGAGAACTTGAAAACCCTCGAGATCCCCACCCCTAAACCATATATATTCATGTATGGGACAATATAACAAATATTTTACATTTACTATGGGCAGGTCAGTCAGACCTCACCTTTGACTTGTAGAAGGGAACATTTGTCTGATTTGTGTCGCATAACTATTGTACTATAGAACACATACTCAGTTTTCTTTACAGGGAAACCAGTCCATTCATACTATTACATGTTCGTACTAAGTCAACACGTACTACTAACAGTCAACTAAAACCAACGTTAACTACCAACTAGAACAACTACAATCATTGCGAATTTGTACCACTGCAGACTCACCATAAAAAATATACATTTATATATTCATTGCTATTGAAACCTTGATAACATATAAAATATTTGCCTTAATAATTAATTCATTAGATAAACATAAATGTACAATATATGAATGTTTAATGCCACATCAGAGGCGGATTTAGAGGGTTTTTCAGTGAGAAAAAATTTGGTTGATTATATAGGGAATCACTGTAGCATGACTGGAGCAGGTCACCTGTTAGGCAGGCAGTTGGCCCCCACTTATGAAAATTTCTGGATCCGCCACTGCACAGAACTATGTTTGCCTGGTTTTTGGTTAACTGCCTTCAGCGCTTACAGCGCTTTGATTTATTACTATGAAGCAGAATTTATCCTAGGGCTTGTACAGAAAGGAGAAAAGAAATTAGCCCAGTCTTTTAATTTCACCTTTCATTTTATTGATGATGTACTGTCTCTTAATAATAATAGATTCAGTGATCACTTACATTTAATATATCCAAGTGAACTTGAATCTAAAGATACTACCGACACAGATAAATCTGCTTCATATTTAGACCTTTTTCCACAGGCACTTGTCTCAGAAAAAAAAATCCTATATACCTTAATATAACACAAGGTACTTAACTAAATTTTTTGAAAAATGTCACCCAGTCCTGAATTCTGTTATTTTTCTATTTCTCGGTTTTCAGACCTACTTAAACTTATTATGCCGTAAACCTAAATTGATTAATCTACACAATGGTATACGACACGACAACCATTGATGTCGGGATCATTAGTAACAGGCCTCAGAAGTCGGTCAACGTGATTTTTTTTTTTGCATACCGCTCCAGACTTTTTTTTATATGGGACGAGCTCTGACGTCCCACTGCCACAATTTGTCTGGCAAAACAGCTGTTGGACGTCAGAGTAATCTCTGACCAGTAAGGTTGTGAGGTTGTTGCATTCTTATATTTTTTGGCACGTGTTGAGTCAAACCCTTCATCTGATAACTCTGTTGCCCTTGGATCTTCATCTCCCTCTCTTAAGCTGTAGGGGAGAAATGACTTAAATTCTCAAGTGTGGTTACCAAGGCAGGAGACAGAAATTTGTTATTTTGCTAGACAAGTCTAGGTGTAGAGGTTGTAATGAGAGTTTTTTAATAGCCATTGATGTCTTATGGAATTTCTGTGGGCTACAATGTATCAGAAAGGTGTGTTATCAAACTAACTTAAGGTAAAAAAAAAAAAGTAAACTGTCATGAACACTTGGTACATTAGTGCAGAAGTTTTGGTTATTCTGTGTGTACAGTTGAAATGTAAGAGTTAACCTTTAGCATTACATGTATTATATATTATGTAATATCATTCAAGTACATGTACATGTACAATGTACCATTTTTGTCCTATGTGACTTTTGTTTAACACTTGACCTAATCATTTACATTTTTTGTACATGTTGTATGTCAGGAGTTTACATAAATTTATATTTTTATATTATTTACGTCAAGGTTATGTTTTGAATGTACAATAAATATATGAATGGTTATGTGTTTTTCAGTCTGCTGTTTTCCTTAGAATAGGGTAAAGCATTATTGTATCATGACAACAAGGCCAGCAGGTAATGAATTGTAAGTATTTACTCAGAATTATCTTAACCAGTAGTTTCTTTCCAGCTTTGGCCAGATCAAATTTGTGCAAAATGGCATGAGTAGGAGGTTAAGGTAGTGCCAAACACTTAGAGTAAAATGAATTTGTCTCATATTAATAATTTTCATAAAATTTGGGCAAAATATTAACTTTGACTCTTTGACAAAAATATAAAAATTTTACAAAAACATTTATTTGAACTTTTTATGTACGGTTTGGACAAGGTTGGAGTATTCTCATTTGTGTGCTTAAAATTTTGATATTTTAATTGGATGTTAAAAAAATGTACATGCAGACAGAAAGGGACTCTTACTGAAACCACTGACTTTTTTCTTGATTCTTGTTAAAACATCTTGGATCGACCTTGTAAAATTTGTGTTAAAAATAAGAAAAGTTGTATGCTGATCCAGCAAGTTTTGAGAAAAAAATTTCATGCAGACAACAAATATAAGTTTTAAAATTATTTTCATTTTGTAAAATTGCTTGTTTATTAGAGAGGTACATGTTAATTGTATTCTCTGTTCTACATGTAATTACAAATTATTTGTTTTTCAGTAATTTAGGTGTAAAGTTTGGTAATGCTGCTGTGGCTGGTATTACTGGTGTTACAATAAACTTTCCAGTAGATCTGTGTAAAACTAGACTTCAGAATGCAGAAACAGGGCCAAATGGGGAGAAAATTTACAAAAGCTTGTAAGTATTTTAAACAAAACTTGTTACCTCAGATGTCATCCTGGCTTTAGGGAACCGTTCAGGATTTTAAGATGGGGCAGAATTTTGAAATAAATGCATATAATCAAGTAATAGCATACATGTAAAGACTAAAATGAGTATAAAATGCATTTTTCATCATGTACTACTTACTTCTTATTAAACTTTGATAATTAGACTCAATAAGTACTGGTACATTTTAACATTTGCATACATCATCCAATAGGCTTTCTCTACATAGACTTTGCTATAACAATTTTGATAGTGAATATTCATCCATCACGATCACAAATTTTATAATTCAAACATAGTATATGGGAGGAAATCAATCCAAATACTCTTCATGCATTGAGTTGTTTTCAACAATTGCCTCGTGAGAAATACAGGCTCCTTTGCACCTCTATTTTTATCATTGAAGACCATAATAAAGGTTTAAAAGTAAAGCTCATCAATAAAACTTCTATACCTTCTGAACGATGTGTATTACAGTTGGTTTATTTTTGCCTTATTTACAATCGTATATTCAATCCCTATTCTTGCTGTCAAACTCAAGATAACTGCTTTTAATTTTCTTGTGTTAAAATGTTTCATTATCTCCACATCTCACTATGTATGTATGGTATAATTGTTTATTTTATATATCTGTATATATAGGTTGGATTGTGCGAAAAAGACTTATAAAGCAGAAGGTTTCTTTGGCATGTACAGGGGTAAGTAATTTATGAAGGGACCTTAAATTTTGTTAATGCTATGAGCATGATAATTTTCATGTCTTTTCTGCGGAAATTCAATCATCAACATAGTTGTTATCATTCATGATCAGGATATATGGTTAAAAAGTTCTTTTTAAAGTCATCCTTACTTTTCCCTTCATAGTTTGCTCATCTGGGGCATGATGATGAACCTTGCCATTTTTTGCCATCTGCATTTTCTATTGTCTGTAGAAACTTTTTTAAAAGTCATCTCCTTCCAAGTTACAAAACCAAATCATATCAATCCTCAATAGATTATTCCTTAATAGAATATACTGATAATAGTATTTGAATTAAAGTTTTTCCAATTTTATGCCATCTATGCAATAACAATTGCAAGTGGAAATAACTGAACTTTCCCTATAAGACTTAAAATCTTTGGCGAGTGGACAATGTTATATAAAGTAAATCATTTGTGTTTATTCAAGCTTTAATCCACAAAATTTCATTTGGTGCAGTTTTGGTTGTATTTGACAGTACATAGAGTTGTATTTAACAATTCTTATATTTTAGGATGGGCAGTGAATACACTTCTAATTACTCCAGAGAAATGCATAAAGTTGGGTTTAAATGACCTGTTCTGCCATCATTTTGGAGGTAAAGAGTAAGTTTTCATTATTTTTTTTACAACTATGACAACTATCTCATTCAAAGAGATATATAATAACTGACCTTGTTTAAATGCATGAATGACTTTGATGGGAAAAAAGTATTCTCACAGTGACATGTTTTATTCTATCAATTTATTGAAAAGTCTCCAAAAAATGATTTTATCAATATTATATTTTGTCAAGTAAATCATTAACAAAACAATGTGCTTGTTTAAGCATCTATTTAATCATTTAATTCTCTATCTGTATATCAGTATAGGCATTGTTTATTCTACACAGAGGTAAATGCAAGTAGAGAATCCTTTTTCTTGACAGCTCGCATTATTATCAAGTACCCATGGTACATCTGAAATGGTAGGAGGCCAGCTTTCTTTGCATAATGAGGATAATTTTGTCAGATATTTTTATGCCCCACCTACGATAGTAAAGGGGCATTATGTTTTCTGGTCTGTGTGTCCGTTTGTTCGTCTGTCTGTCCTTCCTTCTGTTCGTCCTGCTTCAGGTTAAAGATTTTGGTCAAGGTAGTTTTTAAAGGCAGTGCTTTAAGGCCTGACTTTCAAGTCATGAGGTTCATCTTTTCATACGCAATCTATGCAGGGGGTCTTTTGGCCAGAAATAAATCCGGAAATGTTCGAATTTCTCCTCTTCTTTTTATGGTATGATATGGTTTTTGTTTCTTTCATTTACATTGGGGACTAAAGAAACGATCAGTGTGTATTGTTCGTTTTATAGAACTTGTTATTAATGTGTATTTTGCATTATAAGCAGTCAACCTGACTACAAACTATCATTATTTGTATTCCGTGTGGAAAGAGGTCGGGTCAATTTCGAGTGTTATCTGACATCTAAAGATTTTTTAATTAGTTCAGACGTTGATATAACAATGAAAAGTCGACTGAACATGATTAATATTGCATCTTCTATAATTCAAATCGGAATTCGGTTTATAAACGAGAAACCGTAAAGCGTTTTCAATTTCGGTATTAGTTATGTATGTTGTCTACGTATTATCCTGGTTCCCGGTACTACGTTCCGGGTATTAGCTATTTGATATATCTGATGTGTAACATTACGATCAGGTACCAGCCAATCTACGTGTGTATGTGTACATGATTTCCCGCCAAAATGACCGACTTACAGCTATGGAAAAATAGTCCATAAACGTTCCGTATAATGATATGCAAATTCATAATTAATCGTAACTTTTTTTATCTTTATATAATAAATATAACAAAATGGATTCCACAAAATTGAAAATAGCATTATTTTACGAGGATTTCTAATATTTTTTTCACTTCCGGGCGCAGTAATACGTATGTTTTGAAGTTCTAACCTCGAAGAAATTGACAAAGTGAATTGAGAAGGAAACGGATAGATATATGTCCTTGCTATCAGGTAAAACAATTTAAATGTACAGAAAAAACACATTTACTTCACACAAATAGTACAGGCTTAAGCATTTTATTGTCTTATACACGACTGTAGTCTAGTGTTTAAACGACGGCGGTGACCTACAAGGTACGGGTCATACTGGGTCAAGTCTAAATATGTAAACATATCCACGTGCTATTAGGTAGAAAGCATCGTAATGCAATATCTACAATTTTTTCCTCCTTTATACATCGTTTAACCAGATATATTTCTCTTTCAAATACACTTAAACACGGCTTGTATGTACGTATCTTTTCTAGTGTTTTCTTGTCCTTATTAAAGTTCATTTGTTGATGTTTAAATATTTTTGAACGACTGAACACAGGAGTGAATGAATGCAACAATTATATATACTGAAGACTTGGGCTGTACAATGATAGTGTACGTATATCATACTGATAATTATTCTAGCAGTAATTATGTTAATTTAGGATGTAATGACAGGAATTCATGAGCTCATAATGCCTCAGGCTTTCTGAAAAAATATCAATGACAATGTAAACAGGAACAAAACATTGACACGAATGATGCTCTCTTCTATGTTACAGTTATTTAGGTATGTGTGTTGCACAAGTTTCAAAAAAACTTAAGTTATAAAACTTTTTTTCAGGGCACAAACCCACTTTAACATGTTTAAAGAGACTTGTCTACTGCCATACCCATCCTATTTTCATGCACCATTTGCAAGCAAGAGACTGAATGGTTTGCAAAATTAAAAATCAGGACGGTGTCCAATTAAACCAAAAGAACTAAACTGGATGAATATTGTAGGAGAAATCTAGAGGAAAGTTTTGATTTGTGAAATTGGTTTTCCTGAAAAGTCATTCATCCTAGCCTGCAGAAAGGAACTATAACTGTCCACCACCAACTGACAAGCTAATGTTGAGCTTCACATATGGAATTACTCAAATACCATCAATGTCTATGTTTTCAGCACAGATTTCACAAGTTATGACACAGCTGTGCTTTTTTTTAAAGGCAGTGCTTTAAGGCCTGACTTTCAAGTCATGAGGTTCATCTTTCCTTACGCAAATCTTTGCTGGGGTTCATTTTGCAAGAAATAGATCCGGAAATGTTTAAATTTCTCCTCTACTTTTTGTGGTATGTATTGGTTTTTGTTCCTTTCATTTACATTGGGAAATAAAGAAACGATCAGTGTGTATTGTTCGTTTTAAAATCTGTTTATTAATGTGTCTTTTGCATTATAAGCAGTCAATCTGATTACAAACTATCATTATTCGAATTCCGTGTGGAAAGAGGTCCGTTCAATTTCGAGTACTATTTGCGATCTAAAGATATTTTAAAATCATTTCACTCGTTGATATAACATGATATTATAATTAAAAGTCGCTTGACCGTGAATTATATTGCATAATATACAATTTAAAGTATTTCTGTACGTGAAGCAGTATGACGTTATAGTTATTTCGGACTCAGTTATGTAAAATATGAAATTATCGTTCCTGAATAGGGTTCCACTAATTAAAGACAAGAAGCGTCAAAAAGTGATAAGAAGCGACAATAAAATTATGAAATGAACATTATGTACATATGTGTATAGGTAGAGGCAGGGGTGTCCTGCTTTCCATTGTATAAAGCACCCTATATTTTTAGATTTTAGTTGTGTACAGTAAATCTTATAAGTAAATATTGATAGGGCCTAGATATTTTTACCTTTTATTGCGTAAATTATTTTATCAGTCCTTACATATTTTTGATTTTATCTAATAGGGCCTAGATATTTTTACCTTTATTGCGTAAATTATTTTATCAGTCCTTAAATATTTTAGATTTTACCCGTGTACAGTGAATTTAAAAATTTTAAGTTAGTTAGGGAATTTTTTTTTTTAAGTGCATAAATTTTAATTAACTCCCGTCTGGATGATATCCGCTGATGAGGAGGTGTTCCATAACTGGAAGGATTTACGAATAGAAGAAGAGATAGCGATAAGAAGCGACAATATAATTAATTTAGCGAGAAGAAGCGTCAAGAAGACTATATAGCGACTATACATAAATAAAAAAAATGTCATTGCAACAACTTATTCCCCATATATATTAAAAAAAACATGCATTATTTTTTATTATAGGGGCGGTTATAAAACATTTTTTATATTACTGTACATTGATAGATAAAAATATGTTTTTATTAAGAAGAAAGGGATTAGTTTTTATTAGATATAAAAAAAAATATATTTTATGCACACGCTAAAAATTGGCCATCAAAACAAAAAAAATTCAATTTCCTTTTAAAGAATTTATTGAATCAAAACCATGCAATATCATTTCCTTTCTAACAGTGAAATTCTTCTTTTTCATAGGGACATATTTGATAGGTGTAGCTTCACCCTATCACATCAAATGAGAATAGCCTCGTGAGAGAATTACGATTCGCTTGTCCCTTGTTAGTTATTGTCGCTTCGTCACTAGATTAAACTTCTTGTCGCTGTTTGTCTCTAAAATTCTTCTTGTCTCTTATTAGTGAGACCAGTCAGTTCCGTCCTTAACTTCCGTTTTTGCACTGCAAAACAATCACACAATTAACGATGCCTAGTCCTTGTTGGTGTGTACCTGAGTGTCATTTAAGAGGAGGACTTGCATTTCTAAATGACTTAATAAGAAGGAAAAGTTGGATCAACGCCATGGCTCAAACGTAGATTGTCATGTGCGATGCAATCGTAGAACCCATATCAATCAGCTGTTGTTTGCAAGGCACATTTTACTGAAAACGACTACGTTCAGGAAACTATTCATGGTAAAACTTTATTTTCTTTAAGAAATATATACTGTTATTTATATAATCGCCATGCAAGTAAACCAAAGTCTGTTTGCAACCGCAATTATCGTTTTAGAATAAAAAGGGGGGTGAATTCAAGACGTCATAACTTTTGGGATTACGATTCAATATCATCTGTTTGACATTTTTTGGTTAATACTACAATTGTATGGTTTTTCTACAAGAGATATATTATACTATAATTATTTTAGCAGTAATTATATTAATTTCGGTTGTAATGACAAGAATTCATGAGCTATGCCTCGGGCTTTCTTGAAAAATATCAATGACAATGTAAACAGGAACAAAACATTGACATGAATGATGCTCTCCACCTATGTTATAGTTATTTAGGTATGTGTGTTGCACAAGTCTTTCACAAGTTTCAAAAAAGCTAATGTTATAAAACTTTTTTCAGGGCACATACCCACTTTATAGAGACTTGTCTACTGCCATGCATTCCCATCCTATTTTCATGCACCATTTGTAAGCCAGAGACTGAATGGTTTACAAAATTAAAAATCAGGACGATGTCCCGTTAAACCAAAAGAACTAAACTGGATGAATATTGTAGGAGAAATCTAGAGGAAAGTTTTGATTTGTGAAATTGGTTTTCCTGAACAGATGTACATTCATCCTGCAGGAAAGATTTATAACTGTCCACCACCAACTGACGAGCTAATGTTGAGCTTCACAGATGGAATTACTCAAACACCATAAATGCCTATGTTTTCAGCACAGATTTCACAAATCATGACACAGCTGTGCATTTTTATGCCCCACCTACAATAGTAGGGGGGCCTTATGTTTTCTGGTCTGTGCGTCCGTTCGTCCGTTCATCCATCCGTCTGTCCCTCTTCAGGTTAAAGTTTTTGGTGAAGGTAGTTTTTGATGAAGTTGAAGTCCAATCGACTTCAAACTTGGTACACATGTTCCCTATGATATGATCTTTTTAATTTTAATGCCAAATTATAGTTTTTACCCCAATGTCACGGTCCACTGAACATGGAAAATGATAGTGCGAGTGGGGCATTCGTGTACTGGGGACACATTCTTGTTTATACCTGTTAAGAGTCGAAAACTAAATATTATTTTTATATAAATAAACATATATTGTGTCATTTTAGAACTTATATTTTTCCAAAGGATGCATGAATGAAAGTAGTGAAATTCATTTTGCTTTGATATATAGATTTGAATTACAATTGTTCATGTTATTGTAATGCATATAAAAATAAGGAGATGTGGCACAATGTAAATATATGATATTCTGTGAGTTTATCAAACTAAAGGGGATAAGAAATGGGTATAAGCAGTTACAGGACTGTACTACTGTACAATCTCCAACAATGAGAAAAACTCATACTGTAAAGAGAATTTCATCTTTACAAGTAAGTTTTGTTTTTGCATTGAATAATTTTCTTCTATTGTCTTAAAAGCAAATATGGGAAGTGGTTAAAATGCTAATGAGACAGCTTTTATGGCCACGAGATGTCATTGTTACCTTGATTAAAAACTCCTTTTTAGCTCACCTGACCTGACTCATCACTTGGTTTCGTCGTCCATAAACTTTTACAAAAAATCCACAGAGCCTTAATTGAAAACTTCTTTTTCATTCATACCGGTAGATTTTGCCTGGAGTTAGAAACATATCTGCCAACTTTTCAAAATGCACATGGGGGTTTTACGTGAAAGATGGTTCATATAGTCATACAAAACCTTCAAGGGGGCCTTCAAATGGAAGCAGGACAAGTCGCCCCACTGGCTAATCACCCACTTTTAAAAAAAACCGCCACAAACTGATTTATCAAATCGCCCCACATGTGAAATTGGTTAAATCATGTTAAATATTACTCCTGCCAACCCGCCCTACTTATAAAAAAACGGTAATATTTAGATTAATATATATATATATATAATTAAAAATAAAAACTTGCACCACTTTAATGAAAACTAATTAATCTACACAGAATACAAACAAACAGAAAATTTATTTAATTACTATTATTGATATACTGAAATTATAATTCTGTTGAAGAATAACTAAGTTTTGAAGCTTAGTTATTTGCATAACAATTGAAAAGAAACCTGTTAATTGTATCATAATGCAATATAAGGAATTTAACTTATATTCAACGGGATAACATCTTCTTCCATAAGTGGGGAGAGTTGGCATTACTAAATTCATCCTGGTTAATAATATATTTATCTAGATTTCACCAATTTCCATTAGGTGGGACCAGTTAGCAGGAGTAATATTAACGGAATTTAACTTATATACAACGGGATAACATCTTTTTACATGAGTGGGGCGAGTTGGCATTAGTAAATTCTTCCTGGTTAATAATATATTTATCTAGATATTATCGTTTTCTATTAGGTGGGGCAAGTTGGCAGGAGTAATATTAAGGGATATAACACATTTCACAAGTGGGGCGATTTGGTTATCCAGGTTGGGGCAGTTTTTTTTTAAAGTGGGGCGAGTTAGTGAAAAAGTGGGGCTATTTGCTAATGGGGCGATTTGTCATGGATTCCCTTCAAATATATTCTAATGTGGTTTTTGGCTTCTTCGTGCATAAACAAGCTCATTGCCATTGTTGAATTAATTGTTTTCTTTAAAATAGTCGACAAAATTGCTCATACAAAATTTCCATTTGGGAGCCTCGAGCTCGATGGGGGAAATACTCTGCAAATACTGACAGTTGGCAGGTATGGTCATCAAAAAAGTTGATGTGTTACTATGTACATTTACCATTATTTTACTTGATGTTCTTGCTATACACACAGTACAGAGACTAGTCAATCTTTGTGAACTATTTTTTATGGGAGTCATAGAATATGCGTATACAATCAATAATTAAAAATAGTCTATTTATATTGAAAAGAAAAAGTTCTTATATGTCTAAAGAAGAGGGACGAAAGACACCAAAGGGACAGTCAAACTCATAAATTTAAAGCAAACTGACAAGGCCATGGCTAAAAATGCATTTCATGGCGAGGCACAGAAAATATACTGTAAACAGTAGACTATAGATATAGGTGAACTAGGTACAAAAGAACTCTAAATCTTAAATTCTACAAAACACCTCTGTTCTATGGAAGATAATGATATAGCTGGACTAGAAATACACACAACCTGTAATTAACTGCCTTTACAGCGCTTTCGCGCTTTGATTGATGAAGTTGAAGTCCAATCAACTTGAAACTCAGTACACATGTGCCCTATGATATGATCTTTCTAATTTTAATGCCAAATTAGTGTTTTGACCCCAATTTCAGGGTTCACTGAACATAGAAAATGATAGTGCAAATTTCAGGTTAAAGATTTTGGTCAAGGTAGTTTTTGATGAAGTTGAAGTCCAATCAACTTGAAACTTAGTACCGGTATACATATGTGCCCTGTAATATGATCTTTCTAATTTAAATACCAAATTAGATTTTTTACCCCAATTTCACAGTCCACTAAACACAGAAAATGATATTGTGAGTGGGGCATCTGTGTACTATGGACACATTCTTGTTACTTGTAAAATCCATCATTAAAGGGAAAAAATAAGCTGCCTTTCCTATATTTAATAAACATTTTATTTGTATTTTTAGTGGAACTTTACAATGGTATGGTCGTTTGAGTGCCGGTGGACTGGCTGGTGCCTGTCAGATTATAGTAACTACACCCATGGAATTGTTAAAGATACAACTCCAAGATGCTGGCAGGAGTGGTAACTAATTTTGTGTATTTTGGCAATATTTACATCAAAATTATGAAAATGTTTAGTTTAAGTATATTTCATATCTCTGCTCCAAAGGAGGGAGATATACTGGTTTACTTCTGTCCCTCTGTCTGTTTGTTTCTTTATCTTTTTGTCTGCAACACATTTCTGTCAAATCTTTCTGTGCCACTACAAACCAGGTACGGATTCATATCATAGGAAGTTTTATATTAACATTGAATATTTTCCTAGTTCAGTTGTTTTTGTGAAAGTTGTGGTCCTAAGAAAAAGGGAATTGTGTTTTGAAAATGCCTGTTCTCAACATATTTTTATTCTGTAATGAATGGATCATGGTTGATCAGCTTTAAGTATTTAATATATACCTTTGATTCATTTATTTTAGTGGTCATCAATTTCAGGGATTGAGGAAAATTTACATTTTTGTGAATACATGATTGAGCGTTTTTGAAAAAGTCTTCCTACATGCATTCATAAAGAAAAAAGTTGTAAATTGTTTAACCTTTAAATTCAAAGTTCACCATTTACCACGAAATCCATGACAATTAGTATCATAAAAATAATAATGAATCTGCAGTAGTCATATCATAAGAAGTTGAATTGTAGCCCTTGTTTATATAAAATTGCTTGAAAAATATCATTTTTCCTCACTAATGTCTGAAACAGTTGATAAGATTAAGTATAAAATCATCATACTATTAGAAGTTGCTGATTTTTAAGGGTGAGTTTCATTCTGGTTGATCAAATTTTATTTTGCCAAAATTGTTGGTCTTGGATATTCAAATATTTCTTTTTCAATTAACTAATAAATTTCATTCTTTAGGGGATTGGAGGGTTTGTAGTTGTTAAAAAAATGAATTATTTAGCAAAATATTCTGTACTTATTATGGGAGGATAAAAGTCATACTCTGGGCTCCTATTTTGAACTGAAAAATCACAAAACGGCTCTCACTAGAATAAGACTGTGTCCCATATTAGATCGAGAGTAACCTCATTCAATGTTCCTGCTGAGTAAGGGACATTGCATTGTTTGTTTTTATTACTGTTTTAGATGACGTTTTTGAGCTATACCTGTAGCAGTTTATATAAAGTAGATACAAATATTAACATGAAATTGTACAGTATCTCCAAACTTTAAGGTATAGTACTGAAAAGGCCTCCAATGTTTTTAAAAAGAAAAGATAAGCTATAAAGTTGCAATGTAATGTTATGTGAATGCTTGTTTTCCATGTGAACAAAATTATTTTTTGAAATTAGAAAAAAGATTACATATACAGACAATAACCTCCCACTTCAATATGTGTACACTTATTGGTATAAGCTGTTTTATTCCAAAATAATTTTACCTAAATTTGACTTTATCACATTTTTTTTTAAAATACACAAGAGGGTCAATTAAATGTTGGATAAGTTAACATTGTTGTGCAAAGGAAAATTTGAAATACGATTCATGGCCTGATTTCACCTTTTGCTTTTTACACTGCTTGATTAGAAGTTAAAAATAACAATAACCATCTCTTAGTGCAGAGACATGCATCTTTATATTTATTTTTTATTTTTTTAGGTGTTACATTAAATGCAGATGGTACAGTAGCTAAGAAGACTGCATTGGGAATTAGTAAACAGTTATATGCTGAGCGTGGATTCTTGGGACTGTATAAAGGATTTAGACCGACCTTCTTGAGAGATGTTATATTTTCAACTGTCTACTTCCCTTTAGTTTCTTATTTAAATGATTGGGTAAGACACATTTCTTTGTATCTTTAAAAAGATCAGTTCCCATCAGTACACACTTAGCAAAGTGAAATGGGTTATAGTGAACAAAAATTTAAATCACCTTGTCCATAGGCTGATATTTTAAAGCTGACTATTGGAATTGCTATTTAATATTTAGACAAATCACACTCATTATCAGTGTTTAAGTTTAATACTTAATTGATGCTGCAAGAACTAGTTAGATTATAATATGATATATCATCTTCAGGACTTCAGGTATCTGTTAAATATCAGTACTGTTGTAAAGAATAAACTTTTATCAGGAAATGGGTCAAGGAATAATGTATGATTTTAATACATTTACATCTTCAAACAAAATATAAAATTAATATATGCCTGAAACAAATGAACATGACACATAAAAATAAGGAGGTGTGGAATGATCGGCAATGAGACAATAATCCACCAAAGTTCAAATGAAGTGGATTGTAAGCAATTGTAGGCAACCTTACAAATGTATGTTAAAAGTTATTGTTATTGTAATTTAAAACGATGTGTATACAGTTCAAACTTAAATGAAAATGTGCATTAGTTATTGATTCAAAAGAAACATTAGAGGATGATATTAGGTTGTAGACATAAATAGATTTAGAAATACTTTATTTGAATAAGAGCTTTTGTTTTCATTCTAATCAGTTGCTTAGATAAATTGAATTACTGATTTCACTTTTGTAAATATGTTGAAACTTTACATCTGTATTTTTTTTCCAGATAATCAAGATGTTAGTAAGTATACCTAGGGCTGCTAAAGTTATGTGTTTTTTTTTTAGTAACGTATATAGATTAAAAGGACAAAATCTTATTTTAAAGTGTATATTGACATTGTTAAAAAAAAGGTGTTCTGTGGAATATTGCCTCTATTCTAATACAAGGGCAGAAAAACAGATTTGATCAAAATTTGGATTATTAACTTTTGTTTGAAGTTATTTAAGTATGAAATATAAAAGTTGATATGACAAGGTACAATAAAAAGGTTTTTTCAAGCATTAAAAATGCTGAAATTGGAATACTTAATTGAAGAAATGTAGCATATGACGTTGGCAAATGATAACCACAATATTTCTCTGTTTATCCATGATACCATAGTGTAACCTCAATAACCAAAGTTGACTATTTTTTTTAATTCTGTTAATTTATTGATATGAATTTCCCAAACAAATTTTTTTTGAGAGATTTCTGGACACACAGAAATGTTTCTGTTCAGTATTTGACAATTTCTGAAAACTTGAGCAGTTTATATTTGTACCAGATTAAGATTTTCCAAAGTTCTGGCATTGTGTCCACTGAACAGATCTTTAATGTTAAAATGCACATTTGGTGCAATGAAATAGATACTAATCAATATAATCACATATCAAAGTGGCAAAAAAAAAATCAAAATGTTACGTAGTCATTTAGTGTTTTTAGTTTCTTATAGATTCACTTTGTTTTATTATAGAGTTGCTGTGTTTTAACATTTCACAATCTGTACTAAATTTATTCCTAAATAACTATAAAAAGGGTTCTTGGTTTAATAAGGAGCTAGAAAAGGATGAAGATGTGTTATGTCAAATTTTGATCAGAGAATGATACAATATACTAAAGCTTAGTCTGTTAATGATATAACAACATCATGTATAATTAAGGTATGTGTGAGCACATATGCATCATGTAGTTTCAGCCTTATCCTTTATTAATCAAAACTCTGTCTTTTTCATTAATTAAATTAATTCTAAATACTCTAAATGCTAAACTGTCATTCTCATACTGTGGATTCATTTATTTTCATGGGTATCAATTTTTCGTGGATTGAGGAAAACCAGCATGTTCGTGGGTATTTGATTTTGTGGTTTTGTCAATGTCTTTATACATAGTTTATAGAAAATGTGCAATTCGTTTATCATTTAAATTTGTGGTTCACCTGAAACCACGAAAACCATGAAAATTGTTATCCAAAAATGATAATGAATCTACAGTAACAGGTAACATAGCACCTTTTTCACTATATTTAGAGAAGCTAGCAACCTGTGGCTTTTACTTTACTATAAGCAACAAAATATTAAAACTTTCTGCACTTTGCTTGAATGAATACCAGTTTTAAACCTGTTAGAACATAATCTAAAAGAAATCTGTTTTTCTACACCTTTCCTTCTTTTCAGTAAATTTCACTTATATTTTTATGCCCCACCTACGATAGTAGAGGGGCATTATGTTTTCTGGTCTGTGGCTCCGTTCGTCCGTCCGTCCGTCTGTGGTTCCTTTCGACCGTCCAGGTTAAAGTTTTTGGTCAAGGTAGTTTTTGATGAAGCTGAAGTCCAATCAACTTGAAACTTAGTACACTTGTTGCTTATGAGATGATCTTTCTAATTTTTAAGCCAAATTAGACTTTTGACCCCAATTTCACGGTCCACTGAACATAGAAAATGAAAGTGGGAGTTTCAGGTTAAAGTTTTTGGTGAAGGTAGTTTTTGATGAAGCTGAAGTCCAATCAACTTGAAACTTAGTACACTTGTTGCTTATGATATGATCTTTCTAATTTTAATGCCAAATTAGATAATTACCCAATTTCACGGTCCATGGAACATGGAAAAGGATAGTGCGAGTGGGGCATCCATGTACTTTGGACACATTCTTGTTTGAAGAATGATTTTTGTCTCGCCTTGAAGGAGTCAAAAAGCGAGACATAGGTATGCTGTTTCCGGCGTCATCTCGACGGCAGCGATGGCATCAACAATGTATTAGTTTGTGATTAGGTCTAGTTTATGGTGAACGGCAAGTGGTAGGTCAATCATATTTGGTATGCAGGTGTATAAGCATTGGCACATCTCATTTCCACAGAGATTATTTGGCCCTTCCCCCTCAGTCACGGTCTATTGACTTCGAAACTTTTGCTTATTTTACATGTATTGTGATTAGGTCAGTTTATGGAGAACTACAAGTGGTTGGTTAATATTATTTGGTATGCAGTTGTATAAGCATTGGCATATCTCGTTTCCATGGAGATAATTTGGCTCCGCCCCCTTAGTCATGGTCTATTGACTTGGAAAAATTTTCTAAGTTATCATGTATTAGTTTGTGATTAGGACAGTTCAAGGGGAACCATTAGTGGTAGGCCTATGTTAATTGGTATTCAGTTGTATAAGCATTGGCACATCTCATTTCCATGGAGAATATTTGGCCTTGCCCCTCAGTCACAGTCTAATGACTTTGAAACTTATCTTAGTTTTCATGTATTAGTTTGTGATTAGATCAGTTTAAGATGCTCTGCTATGTTAAGTCAATGATATTTGGTATGCAAATTTATTGGCATTTGCAAGTATTGTTTCCATGAAGATTATATAGCCCCACCCCTTTTCATGGTTCATTGACTTTGAAACTTTTACATTGTTTACAAGTTAATGTTTTTGGATTCTTTATTATGTTACGAAAAGGTTGTAAACAAAAGACCCTGTAATTAAATATAAAATTATAACCAATGGTTCAGGAATAATAATATGAGTGCAATATGAACTCAATGAATTTCCAATTAAAATAAATAATACAATTTCTTCATCTTTCTCTTATTTTGTTATTCTAACAAAATATCAATGTACTCTAATTGAATTAAGTTGCTTATTAATTTAACAAACTATTCAATTATTATAATGTGTCTTAAAAGTATAATTACATGCAAAACTAGATTCTACACGAAACAAACTAAATAGCTAATGTTAAGCAAAAGCAAAGCAATTAAAAATAAGCATAAGCAAACAAAATAATAAGCATTGATAGCAAAACATATAAAACCCAACTCAATGCTTACCTCACACTTAGATGCAAAGGTCAAACACAATATTCCCTCATGGGATGGAATCAACAATACATCATCATGATAGTAACTCCTGAATATAAAATAAGGAATATAACTATTGTGCCACAAAAATGCACAATTACACTAATACACATTTTGTACATGAAACTTTACTTTTAGTTTATATTTACTAGTTTAATGAAAAATACTACTCAGATAGTTTATATTAATATCTTATGGTTTTAAATATTAACTCATAAAAGTTTTTAATACTTTTTATTGTTTTTAACCATTTAATCAATTTAGTTGTATTATCCGTCAGTCAATCAATCACTCATTTCAAATACACTAGAATTATTAATTAAATGACAATTAAATATATGTGAGTAATCATAAATACCTAAATGAATAATATGGTGACAAATTAACACAGTGGCTGAGTATAAAGACTCAAATGGACATCAGAATATGAATTAGTATGAATAGTTCAAAATGTCTGCCTTCATGCTGAGTAAATCCAAAAGAAGAATTTCAAAGAACAAAGAGATTTCCCTCCACACATATACATGTGATATAACTGATAAATGAGAATAGACAAAGTGACCAATACTGACCATCAGTACTATGAATAGGCATTTAAAGGGTTCACATACCAGAACTCAGGTCATCACCTTAATTAGCATATAAAGATAAACAAAACAGCATGCTTTATTCTTTTATTATTGACATAAGATTCTTTTCTGTAAATAAGTAAACAAATCCAATAAATACGTTCCAATGGATATTTTATTATACAGAAAAACATAACATCATATAGATCAAAGTACAATTCTGAAAGTTAAAACTATATACATACAAACCATTTAAATTTCACCCTTCCACATTTAGATTTGGGAACGACTTATAATAAGTCAATGGTATTTGGTATGCAGTTGTATTAGTATTGGCACATTTCATTTACATGGAAATTGTTTAGCCATATAACTCTGTCATGGTTCATTGACCCTGAATATTTGCATAACTTATATAAGATGTTAGAGTACATAATCAAAATTACAAAAAGACGAGACACATCTCTGTGATAACAGTTTATGACTTAAAAAGAATGATTTTGACTTAAGAGGAAGTGTTTTTTTTTAAACTGCACATTATTATTACTAACCTAATGTTACACTAAAACATAGCCAATTTAATTTTCAAACTCTGAAGGAAAATTTTGTCAGCATACTTGTTGAAAAAACAATCAGCATAACTTTTGTAAGGGTGAAATAATGATTTAATCACAAAATACTGCACAGAGAAATAAAGAATTAGTTACAAAAACTCCTCCAAAATAGGTGAACTTACATGCTTTAGAGGGTAAGCAGCGCTTTTACATTAGAGTTTATTTTTAACCTAGAAACGTGCATTGTTGCAAAATTTTTAAATGGTTTTGTTTTCAGTTTTATTTGATATATAATTAACACCTTGCACTTTTTCAAAACATTTATTCAGTGTAACCTGTGTAATTTGACACACTGAGGGACCAGAAAAAAATGTTGGATTAAGCAGGGTGTCGGAATATTCAGTTTTACTGCAAGGATAGGCATATTTTTTGGACCATGAAAATGTGTTTGTTTAAGCAGGATGTTGGAATACTCAGGTGTTGGATTAAGCAGGTTACACGATGTATGCTTCATTTATTCCATATTGTTTACTCTTATAAAATGCTGTCAATATTGTAGTACATGTATTTACTTGCACCTTAACCGTTATATGGGAAATGCCTTTGTAATACTATTAGTTACATAGTGTGCTAGTGACCTAATACAGTATATATGGGGTCAGTGAATTCCATATGGAATTTACTGACCCCATATATACCGTATTATGTCACTAGCACATTATGTAACGAATTTATGTTACCGACTATCTTAACGTGTAAAATTTAGACTAGTGACCTATCAAAATGAGCAAGTCTTCAATACAGTTAGCATTAACATGATGCCAACAATGACAACTTGTTAGATTTAAATGTGTTTTATGAATTTATTTCACTTTATCATCACTTTCTTCGTCTGTTGAAACCTTTAAGATTTTTCAGTACATGTACTGTTTTGTTTTTCTAAAGGGATGTAACACCACTACTAACCGTGTATGAAATAAGCCCCGCCTCCCTACTAACCTAAAATGAAATTTACACAGTCTCCACGTGGACACTTTTAACCAATTATATTCCTAGAAATGTATAAGAGGTAAGATGAATAGGAATGATTGTATTAATTCAAATAATTCCTGGCAAATAGATCTGGATAGTTATAATTATAGTTTAATAATGTAAACCCCATCTCCAACTTTGCAGTTAATAAAAATTCTCTATTACACTTATCATGCTTATGATCCTGTAAAGTTTAAACAAATTTTGGGTACTATTAAGGTATTAAAAAATTTGTATTTTGTTAAAACCCAAATTTGTGGTTTGCCTCTATTCCCTAGAAATCTATAAAATTAATTAATGCCCTTCAAATAATCCAAAGTGAAATAAAACAGTAGAGAATTCATAAAAGACTTGACTAATAGTAGCCAGGTTTTGATTTGATTTCTAATGTAATAAGATTTTATTGTACATAATCTGTCTTTGATGTGACATGTCTTAATCCTGTTATGTACTAGTGGACATTAAGCAACCAAGGATCAATCAATCAAGGTTATGTAGTAGGATTATCTAGAGTTATAATTTTTCTTACAGGGACACAAAAAAAATGAAAAAAAGATTTATGTTAGTTTTTCATCAGCATTTATATCTGGAGCCGTTGCTTCCCTCTCAGTTAATCCCTTTGATGGTAAGTTTTTATGCCCCATTTATGGGCTTTATGTTTTCTGGTCTGTGCGTCTGTCTGTCCTGCTTCAGGTTAAAGTTTTTGGTTGAGGTAGTTTTTGATGAAGTTGAAGTCCAATCAACTTGAAACTGAGTACACATGTTCCCTATGATATGATCTTTCTTATTTAAATGCCAAATTAGAGATTCTACCCAATTTTGACGGTCCACTGAACATAGAAAGTGGGAGTGGGGCATCCGCGTACTATGGACACAATCTTGTAAGTTTTACATCAATAGCTTATTTGTAGATATTGTTTACTAAAAAGTAAACTTATTTTGTGGTTAAAATACTTGATACTTTATGAAATTTATATTATCAAGGAACATTTGTTTATATTTCTGTCAATGGAATATTTTGTACAAGAAAGAAGAATGATATCAACGTGATATTTAACTGTCAAAAGCAATCTTAACAACACCATGTCAAAACCATCAAAAAGACAAACAATATAGAACACATGTTAAAAAGTCAACTGGTCATATAGTTTGTCATTTCTGACAGTTCAAAGTAGAGTATTTTTCTCTTTTCTCGTTTGGCAATTTGAGCGCGATTTTGGTGGACTTGCATGAAAGATATCACAGTGACCCATACTTTAGATTTAGTCCTTAAAAGATTACTAACCCCTTATATATATCGTATTAGGTCACTAGCACACTATGTGCTGTAAATTCAGAAATTATTTCTGTGTTTTTTTTATTATTGTGAAAAAATCGCAATAATTTAAACTCATATTTTGATATTTTTTATATGAATTAAACTTGATTTTTATCAATATTGCAGAAAATCAAATCACATTTTACTCTAAAATGACAAAATTCATTAATAAATGCAGGCAATAATATCTGAATGTACAGTAGTACGTCATCAATGCAGGGAATCAATATTGATTAATTGGTGCACAATAATATATTACTTAATCTAGAATATAAACAATAAGACCACATAGGAAGTTAGCCAATCAAAAGACAAAAAAAATATTTGAGACCAGGTTTTCTTGCAATGCCTCTAGTAGAAGAAGATTGTTTTACTTTGCTTCTGTTGATCACATAACTACAAATAAATGAAATCAGTTAATGTAAGGAATACACACTCATTAAAATAGTCATTTCATTTTATTTATTCTTTTAGTTGTAAAGACGAGATTACAGACTCTTACAAAAGGAAAGAATGAAAAAACTTATGCTGGCATAACTGATTGTTTTAGGTGAGTCAAAAGATACTAAAGGGATATTTAAACACATAAGTTAATAGCAGATTCAGGTCTATATATTTTGTTCCCTACATGTTTTTTCCTCAAGTATAGATGATAATGGCTGTTCTAGAACTGGTCCTTCAAAATAAGATAAGAATATGAAATACAGAAGATGTGATATGATTTCCAATGAGACAAATCTCCACCAATTATCAAATGAAGTGGTAAACATGTTTGTGAGCATTCAACCCTAACCATAGCTTTGACTTTATTGTAACAACACAACACATGTGCTGCCTGTAAAAATCAGCTGTAATTGGCTTAAATCGAACAATTGGTACTAGGGAAAAAACAACTAATATGAAATCAGCTGTAATTGGCTTAACTCGAACGATTAGTACTAGGGAAAAAACAACTAATATGAAATCAGCAGCTTGTTTTACCATCTATTAAATTTCTGTGTAAGTGGTGATACTATTGATAATAACCCGGTAATTTGGTTAATGTTTCAGGAAAATATATAAGACTGAGGGATGGACAGCTTTCTACAAAGGAGGTACCAGTAGGATTATAGCTATAGCCATTTTGTTTGGTGTGGCACAGACGGTCTATTGGCTGGAACCAGTAGAGCATACAATAAAACTCTATTCAAAGTACAGATCTTGACCTTCAAGAGAAAACATTTAGGCACAAATCTACTACAAAATTTTATATTTAATTTCTTAATGATGAAAAGAAACAAAATAATTTGTATTATACAAAAATTATGTATTTATCTTTACTAGGTCTGATTTTTTTTTTATAATAGAAGTTTGATATAGATTTTTTAGAAGTTTTTAAAAGAATTTGTGTATATTTAATAAGACATTTTGCTTTTCAACTTTTGAATTTAATAGTCAGACGTAAATGTTTAAGAATAACAAGAGTATTGCTAAAAGTGATTAATGAATTTTCAATTGTAAGAAGCTTTTTTTTATTAGCCCACCTTGTCTAGAAGGACAACGTGGGCTATTGCCATTGTTTGGCATTTATCAGTTGTCTTCTGTCCTATTTGTCTACATAAAATCAAAATTACCTCTTTTGCTAGAACTTAATCATTTTAGTTAGATCAGTAATGTCCCTTTGATTTTGATTTTTTAGTCTAGTAAATGGTACTATGAGCGAAAGAAACCTTTGTCATATTGCAGTGATTTTAATTTATGAGGAATACATGCTCCATTTAGTCTCTAGTTTAGATAGGCAGCTATCTTGGATTTGCCAAAATATTGATATGAGAGTTTATGATATTAATTAAAACCAAATTCAAATATATAAATCTTAGAATAGACTTTATTTCCTCTGCTTCTTTAACATTTGTTTTTCACTGTTGGATATATTTATTTAAATATAAAAGGAAACTCTTGTCTGTTCATCAAAGTTTAAGTTAAAACTGTGTGTCAGGTCTCCCTTTATTGACTTTCGTCATATATCAATCAAATTTAAAAAAAATGTAAAAGTAAACTTGTTTTGAATGTCTTTGTCAGTATGTATTTTCTACAAAACTACTGCTGCAGGAAATGAAAGGCAATAACGACAGTTTAAAAAGGGAGTTAACTCTAGATATTTATACTTCCCTTTCCCATACATTCCAGTATTAAGTTGTGCAGATATTGTCCTTACTGCTTGCATTTTATATATTTACAGAATGTGATAATTGGTTGATATTTTTGTTATTATTTATACTTTTTAAACTCCACTAAAAGATTTGTCCATTGTATGGCATTCTGAAAAAATTGCAATTCTATACACTTTTTGATTTTTGAAGCTAGTCTCAAAGACATAAAATCCTCATATTTGAAACCACTGATTTGTTTTTATTTTGTAAAGGTTCTTAACACATTTACAAATGCTTTGTGTCTTGTTTATTATATTTGTTTAATATTCATAGTGTTATAAATGATTTTTTTAATCTTAAAAATTTAAATTCAAATAATGTGCCATACAGATGTTATAACTCATAAATTTAGTCAAATGAGTAATGCATTTATATAAAAGTTATAATTATGATATCAAATTACATAGTGATATTTTGACAAAAACCACATGATACTGATTGTATGGAAATTAAAGAATAAGAGGCTAATGGAAACCAATACCAATTGTTTGGTCAAATTATATATTGATCACCATTTTGAAGAAGATCAAACTACATTGTAGTATAAAAGATTTGTAATTTGTAACTTTTTTTTTAAAGTTATTTGTATGTCTTTTATTTCTTTGATTCAACGATTCCTACCAATGAAAAGTTAATGAAATAAGGGGGAAAAAATTTACCTGACAATCAAATGTTATTTGCACAAAATTTTAATGTCCGACATATAAAAAAAGTCTATAGCTACTAATGCTACAATTTAAAATTCCAGGAACAACACTTTCCTCTCCTTTTTCTAACCTATTAGATTTATAGGTCACTGATCCCAAAACTATGTGTAAATATTCTCAACAATAAAGACATTGGTGATATTTATATGCACTTTATACATGTATAGAATAGTGGGTAATCCCATTTTAACACATATTTCGATTTATTTGTACAGTTGCTGTGATAAATGTCTTTATTTATGATAGCCAAAATTTTGTCAGATTAAGAGTCACTTGCCTTTAAATTAAATATATGTGTTATTTAATTTTTAACAGCATTTTGGTTTCCAGTCAGTTTTTCCTCAACATTTGAATTATTAATTGAATGTGAACTGTGATTTACATGTAAATGTTACAATAATCATGAATAAATGGTTTTATGATAGCCATTCTTAATATTTTTGAAAAATTGCTGTGTATTTGTTTACTTTTGATTTGTATATTATCAGTTTATTATTAGTAGTATGTATATTATTCATTAGTTCTAAGTCAAATTATTATTTGTGTTACTAGTCTGTACTTATATTAGTGTCATAAGTTTACGTCAGGTGTTTTTTAGGGTGGGTATTTTTATTATTTTTGGGTGTGGTGTACCACATCTGTTTAAACACATTTGGATCATCATTGTTGCATCAAATCTTTACATGGGTGTTGTGATAATGTAAGAGCATGGCCACTTGAAATTTCACTTTATAATATTTTATGAAAATTACTGAATTTTACCATAGAGATGCACTTAAACCACCAATGTACCAGTACATATGTCCTCGATTCGTTTATGCATAATATTTTAAAGTTTCTTCCCAAAAATTGTTGCACATGGCCACCAAAGTGAGAATTTATATTAGGATATATTATAAAGCCATGCATTTGTCCATGATTATTTTTTGTAGAGCTTATTACAATCATTTAGTCAACAATATCTTATGAATATAAATGAATTATAGGAAAAATTTGCATGAAGTCAATTACCTGATGACCTCATTGAAAATTATAACCTGAATTTTCATATTAGTTTTTTTTTAGAATATCCTTAAGCAAAATGCAATCAAAATATTTTATTGGGAATGGTGAAACCATAATTTGATAACTTGGTAAATTACAAATTTGTATTTACATTATTTTGTCCACATGATGAAACTATAAAATAAAGTACCAATGAAATAGTATGTTTTACACTTGTCATTTTTATGCCCTTTATAGCTTGCTGTTCGTTTTGAACAAAGGCTCCATGTTGAAGGCAGTATCTATAATGGTTTACTTTTACAAATTGTGACTTGGAAAAAGAGTTGTCTCACCAGCACCCATACCACATCTTCCTATTTATATAACAGTAAAAATGAATGAAGCATAATTTGCTGAACTTGATTTCCTAAAGAAATGTACATGTATTATGTATTCTTTGTAAACCCCCCTAAAAAACACAAAACAAAAACAACAAAAAACTACATACTTATATTATTGCAACCATCATTTTCTACCAGAAACTTGAAATTAATGTCAAATATTCTAGTGCGAAATTCTAAAAGAAATATGCATTACACATTCTAAAGATTGGAATAAAAACCAGAAGACTATACATGATAGCCAAATTAAGTTATCTCCTATACTTTGATTTTATTTTATGTCAGTAAAAAGAAATGCCATATTATAAGGATGTTTTTAATTTGGGTGGGATCTAACTCTGTGGTGTTTAATTATTACAAATTACAAGAAAGTCGGAAGTGTTATTTAGCATGATAAAAAGTTCAGTGGGAGTAAATGTAGAATGCCTAATTCCATCATAAAGAACCAGAAATCATATCATGTGTATACCCATGTAGACTAGATACATGCACTTTTAGGATAATCAAAACTGTGTGAATTTCTTATAATTTCACCTGGTGTTTTAAAAAACTGTCCCTTCAGCCTATGTTTTCCTGTTTTGGAAAGATCTTTAGTAGCTAAAAATAAAGTTTTTAATTTTCACTTCCAAAAATACAGGAAGTTTACAGTGTTGCCTCCCCTTAAAACATGTATATATATATTTAATCTGTTTAATAAATTTTTATTATCAAAAACCAAAAAAAACTTGATACTTTTTCACAAAATATGTACACAAAAAAGAATTTCCCTCCATGGTTATTTTTAGTCTGGGAATAATCACATGTGTTTTGAAACGAAAGTGTTTATAGCACCCTTGAAGGAATGCATCAGTAACTAATATCCATATTACCACGTCTGAAATGGTGGTAAGTTGTCTGTATGAATGCATAGAACAGCACCACTGCATTTATAAGATGCCCAACAGAATATCTTCTTTGTTGTAAATGTTCCACTAGCAAGAATGCCACATTCGTTGACTAAATGATAAAGTTCAGGGTTAGATAAATGTATATCAAGTTTCACACTTCTATCGTATAGAATTAGAACTTTTTCCGGATTGCAACGTCCATACTCCGCACCCGACTGAACTTTGACAATAAATTTATTTGTACTTAGTGGATTCGGAGATGGTCCTTCCATTATTCCTACCAAGGAGGAATCAAATTCTCTTATTCCTCCAAATTTCATAACAGGTGTTGTGTCTTTCATTTGGATTTGTATAGTGTATTCTTTATGTAATAGTTTGCACATGTGTTTATGTTTTTTCCAATGCTTTTTCTGGCATTCTTTTGTACAGTATGTAGCTGTTCCACAATTACTACATTTTTTAAGCTGAATGGATGAACGGTAGCAGGAGCAACATGTTTGGATTATTTGAACTGCCTTTTTGGGGTGTTGGACTCCAGTGTTATTGTTTCTTCTAATATTTCGGTTAGTAATAATTGGGGGTCTGGAATACTCGAACCTTTCCTCAGCAAATTCTATTTTGGTCTTCACACTTTCTATCTCAGATTTAACGATGTCTGTCCAACCCATCTCATCAGAACTTATAGCAAAAATGTCCGGCCCTGTATGATCCCGTATGGTGTTGCCATCAATAATAACAGACGCAGAATAGTTTGTTCCAATTCGTATTCCACCACATTTGTTTTCAAAAATATCATTTCCTTCTATAAACACCGATGATCTTGATTTAATAATCATTCCCCACAGCCAGTTATCTACAATTTTATTTCCAGAAACTTCATATGTACCGCCATCAAAAGAAATGCCACACAACCCGTTTTGAATAATGGTGTTCTCGGTTATGATGGCTTGTGATGTTTCGCTTGACCTCATTTTTTCTTGATTGGCAATATTTAACATTCCTCCGCAATATATTCCTTCATGTCCATTGCCTTGAATAATATTTCTTCTTAATTCCCCGCTACCTCTGGGGCTAATTACAACTCCATGAAACTGATTATCAATAATGACGTTATCTTCGATCTTCGCAAATCCACCATTCCTTGCTTCAACACCCATTTGTCTCATATTTCGTAATGTACAATGTCTTATTTCTAGATAAGCGCCATCTCCATCCGCTAACACTCCGCCCCCTCCACATCTATCAAGAACACAATTCTGCACTATCAATTTACCTCCGGAATCTACCCAAATACCAGGATATCCGACCTGACCAGTGGTAAAATTGTCAAGACCGGTAACTTTTATATCTTTAGTACATTCTCCTGCACTTCTAATACACCCTCGACCTCCATTACACCTAGGATACTCATCACATCCTTTCGGTCCATTCGATATTTTACACCTATAAAATGTTGCTATTGCATCGGAGAGGACTGCTATTTGTGCACTTCCTGACACAAATGACACATTTTCAAAATGAATGTGTATTCGTTTCTCACGCTGAAATGAGACGCTAAAACAAGAATCTGGTAGATTTTGTATCTGGAAGGCATGTTTGAAATCGATTTCAACATTGTCGTCTACTCCTATGATCTGCACACTTTGACTTGTAAGGACAGGATTTAAAAGCCTATAACAGCCGCCCTTTAATAAAAACGTAGTATAGGGCCGTTGTGATAGTGAAGATATTTCCAAACCGAGATCGTCTGAGTGTTTAATCACCTTATAGACAACTATAGGATAATTAATTGTCATTCTATATTCCAGTAAACATTCGTCATTGATGTTTGCAGCTATGCAGGCTGAAGCCAAACCCACCTTTTCAAATTCCACAGTCAACTGACCGTTTCTCACTAAATTGGCTATAGCGTATGCTTTCCAACAATGTGCTTTCCATTGAGTACATTCTATTGCAAGACACTGTTCGGCATCTTTCAAAGCATTTTCGTTATCGGTTACTCTAAGATACATTAAACTCCGATTTGAAAATAACCTGAAATCGACTGCGTCTTCCTTTGAAGACCTTATACCTTCAGTGTAATACTGAATTGCATCATGGTATCGTTTATCCTTAAATGCTTCATTTCCCTTCATTCTGAGTATTTCTGGTTCGTCTGAGGTCTTTTTTCTATCGGTATCTAATGGTACAACTGATGACAAACAAGTCTGAATGTTATTTCTGTCCTTCTCAAGTAGAGGAATCTTGAGTGATATAAATTCTGTACAAATATAATCTGGAATATCGATAGCGGTCATTATATTCAGTAGTTGCTCTTGGTCTGCTAAGGCTTCATCTTGGCGTTGATGTATGCTATGGAATACTGCTGTTGTATGAAAAAGACGTGCACTTTCTATGTTCAAATGTAAAGACATGTCCAATTTATTGTCCCTAGTGAAGTTTAATATATGGCCTTTCAAAGTATTTGAATTTAAAGCAAATTTGCTCCATAAATAGAGTGATCCTCTTTCAATTTTATCAACACACAAAGCTTTATACGGAGACACCGTAGATTCGAGTGCCTTGTTGGTCATTCTAGCTGCAAACTGTAAAATCATTTTAACATGATTCAAATCTTTCAATGTATTTCTTATAATTTCTTGTACAAGTCTGTGAACTGACAATGTATCTTCTCGATATTGCTGGAAAAGAGAAAACCTTGTTAGAATTTCTGTTACTCGTTTTACTCCTAATGTGTCTTGCAGTGTATCTTTGATTTCTTCGTCGTCTACTTGAGGTGAACCAACATTGAAGATTTGCACCGGTATGTCGTCAGCAAACAAAAAAGAAGCAACTTCCATAATTTTAACAACAGTAGTTCCTAGACCTTCATCCTTCGAATGTTTCTGAATGTAATCAATGTTTAATTGCCATGTAGTTTTAACAGCCAGTCGCTCTTTTCCGATATCCTGGCTTGTCTTTACGTGTATGGCATTTAATAACTCTTGTCGGAGAAGTAAAAATTTGTCCATATATTGCTTAAATGAACATCTTTTAGTCTTAATGAAAGCGCCAGCTTGTTCGAGAGCCAGAGGCAAACCACCCAATTCTGCAACAAGATCAAGAATTGTTTCATTTTCATCATCGTTGCCTCTGTCAGTTCGTTTCTTCATGAATATCAGCCCTTCTTCTTTCGTAAGTACATGGAGGCAAAGGCAATCATTTTCTACAACCTGTAATGATTCTTCTACTTGTTGTGGCTCCCTTCTCGATGTTATGAGTATATGCCCCTTCGTGTTTCTTTTCCATGTTCCAAGCAGTAATTCTTTTGTTATACCTGAAATTTCTTCGGCATCAACATTGTCTACAACTAGAAGCCATTGTTTTGGTAGAGAGGCTATCCATTTCAGTGTTCGGAGAAGGGTTTCTTTAGACGTTTTACCCGATGTATTTATATCAATTGCAAGTTTTGAGACCGATGTTTCCAATGATATACTAGACTCTGCCGACACCCAAAACACACCACCCGGGTAAAATGTTTGAAATTGCCAAGAATATTCTATTGCTACTGTTGTTTTGCCACATCCACCTAATCCACAAATAACAAAAGTAAACTGCTTATCTTTGTTCTTCATAAAATTTGTTTGTATGTTTTCTATCTCATCACAACGACCAACAAAGCATTTGATGCGATCTGGTGGATGAAAATTAACTTTTCCTTCTGGTCTTTCAAATGAATTGTACTTGAGCTTTTCAACGTCTTCTTCAATCTTAGTTACCCTTTCATAGAGTATTGTATTTTGTTTTGTAGTATCTTCTTGTATAATTGTTATTGTAGCAGCGTTATCCCTCAGGGCTTCAATATCATCATTAGCCTTTTCAACAGCAGTATATAATCCCTCCAGATTACATTCAACTTGTTTAATACGCTGCAAGAAAGGTCTTAATACATTTTGTATTGTCAACAGTTCATTTTCTACTTTTCGAAAGCTTTGGTCTGTTTCTTCTGTAGACTTCAGGACATACTTGGCAAGTGCTTTAGTCTGATTTGTGATTTTCTCCAATAGATCAAGTCCTATTGTATTCCCTTGTAAAAACAGAATTCCTACGAGAAAAGAATACAAATATTAATGAAAGATTCATCTGGATGTATTTATGTTATACTATTACGAAACTAGAAGCTCCAAGGAGCCTGTGTCGCTCACCTGATATTTTTATTTACTATTGATGCATGGACAAATGCAACCTTATACTTTTGCTATTGTTTCAGAGATATAATTTAAAAACAGAATTTCCCCCCAACTTCTATTTTTAACCATGTCTGCCATGTTTGTTTGCAGGCAGGGTCATCTGACACATTTTTAAAACTATAAACCCTATTGCTGATTGTGGTCAAGTTTGGTTAGATTTGTCTCAGCTGTTTCAAGAGAAGACTTTTGTAAAAGATAATAAAAATTTACTAAAAATTGTTAAATTTGACCTTAAAGTGCAATAACTTCTTATGGGGTCAATTGACCATTTTGTTCTTGTTAACTTATTTGTAGATCTAAACCTGGTTTTAAAGCTAGCTTAACCTCTCACTTGTATGACAGTCGCATCAAATTCCATTATATTGACAACGATGTGTGAACAAAACAATCAAACCAATTTCATAGGTAAACATGTAAAAAAAATAGGGGTACAGCAGTCAACTTTGTGTTGTAATCTTGCCATGAATCCGTGTTACTTTGACCTACACTTGTCAACTGTTTACACATTGTGACTTGGTTGGAGAGTTGTCTCATTGGTACTCATGTCACATCTGAATTCATATTGTAGTGTGAACTTTTAATATCAATAATTCGTATAATTTAACTAATTTATTCGTTCAGGGACAGTCACATGTAAAACTATATTTTTGAAGGTAGATGGAAAACGGCGGATAGCAAAAAGCATATTGTACGGTTATTTTTATAAATATCTAAAAACCGATATACTTTGTGACGTCATGTAATGAATTTCATGATATTGTTAAAAGTTTTAAATGAATTAAATTGATCGTCGCTTTATATTTGAAGAAAATGCTTAAGATGTGCTTAAATAAACCTACAAAAAATAAATGAAATAACTACTAATATGTTGTTCTTGACAATTAAATATCTATAAAATTCCAACAATATTAAAAAATCGTAAACATTATCTTCGGATTTCAAATGTTTGGCTTTTAGCGTTCCTGATGAAGGTAAATCCAGAAAAGCGCTTCGCACGTAAGAAATTATTAAACGCGTTGTTTCCAATTTTTTTACATCACTGGGTCGATACCTCTGCTGGTGGACTGTCAGTCCCCGATGGTATCATCAGCTCGGTAGTCAGTATATCGATACTGACATTATTTAACAAACGTTACTAAAATTGTCCGTTCATAAATTTAGAAATTATTAAGAAGCTAAGGTGTCAACTCCCTCAGGCAAAGTTGGCTTAAGATGAATTTCGCTATTTATTTTAGGTATTTTTGACGTATAGCTCTTCACCAGTTTCGGTACTTATACATCTTCGGATTTCAAATGTTTGACTTTTAGCGTTCCTTATGAAGGTAAATCCAGAGAAGCGCTTGGACGCAAGCAATTATTAAACGTGTTGTTTTCATTTTTTACATCACTGGGTCGATACCTCTGCTTGTTGACTATCAGTCCCCGAGGGTTTCATCAGCTCGGTAGTCAGTACTTTAATACTGACATGATTTAACGAACTTTACTAAAATTGTCCGTTCATGAATTTGGAAATTATGAAGAAACTTAAGTTTCAACTCCCTCAGGCAAAATTGGCTTTAGATGAATTTGTCTATTCATTTTAGGTCTTTTTGACGTATAGCTCTCCAACGGTTTCGGTATTTCAAATGTTTGGCTTTGAGCGTTCCTGATGAAGGTAATTCCAGAAAAGCGTTTCGGACGCAAGATATTATTTAATGTGTTGTTCCATTTTTTACACTGACAATTTTGATACAAATATGGTCGGACATTAATAATATAACAGTTATTATCACTTGCCTTTATATGAGGTTAATACGGGATTTATCGACCAAAAGAAGTATATCGACCTCGGACTTCGTCCTCTGTCAATATACTTCTTTCATGTCAATATATCCTTGTATCGACCTCATACAAATGTTTTAATTGTAAAATGTTTATTGGTACTTACATTAATGTTTTTTTCAACAACAACAAAAAAAGTAGATATCGTCAATCGGCTTCAAAAATGTCGTATATGACTTTGTTTGCAAAATACCTTTTCAAACTAATCGGCCTGAAGGGAAGAAATATCAATTTCTTGAAAATAAACTCATCATAGATACCAGGATTAAATTAAATATTTACGCCAGACGTGCGTATTTTGCCCCCAAATTGTTGTATTTTAACTTAAAAATATTTGTAAAATAATTTTGGGAACCAAACACTGGTAGATTTCTTTATTTCTGTGAAAATAGGGTTACTTTTTACATTATCAGAAATGTCCCAAGATTTTATTTCACGCCCAATTACAAAAATATTCAAGATAACATACAACATTTTGATAGTATTTCAAAAAATTGTTCAAAGCCTGTGATTTTTTTAAATAAAAAAGTCATATACCACCTTTTGGAAGCCCAGTGACGATATCTTAAAATATGCGTGACCTTAGTGATTTTACTTGAGGTTAATTCCTTAGAATTATTTTTTTCTTAGCTACTTTATACGGTGAGATACACTAATTTTCCGATGCTTTTACAAAACTAAAGGTAATAACAAAAATACCGGACTACAAGGTTAATAAAAAAAAGGGGAAGTTCATAAAACGTGCCAAAATTATACGCTCGACTATATCAACCAACAGAATAAATGGAAAATAACTGTCATTCATTGAGACTTCGCACAGGGATTTCCCGAAGAAAATGATGGGTTAATAGATGGCAGAAAATGTGGTATGAGTGACAATGAGACAACTCTCCATCCAGTCATAACTAGTAAAAGTAAACCTTTATGGGTCAAAGTAGGTTCTTCAAAACGAAGCCTTGGCCCAGACCGAACAGCAAGCTATAAATGGCCTAAAAGGTGACAAATGTAAAACCATTCAAACGGGATAACCAACGGTCTAATATATATAAAAAACGAGAAACGAGAAAAATTTATGAACCACATAAACATAGATTGATAGCAAGCTCAAGGAACCGGGTTTGTCGTTAATTTGTTATTTCATCTTAGCATAAATCAGACCAGTGTTTTTCTCTTCATATTTATTCCTTTTTTCCAAGCGTTTTAGCTTATTACTCAATCAATTTTCTCTCTAAGGTTCGTCCTTTCAGTCTCGTGTTAAACAAAATTACATGATTATAAAAATACAAATCATAATCAAGAATGTCCACAGACGGCCATGTAACTCTCACAAGATAACTGAAAGAAGCAGATTTACAAAAGTACTTCTATGTATTGGATAAGTACTTAAATTATCAATATGGTTAAGGAAAGGTCAAGACAGACTTATATACGATATATAGAAATATATAGAAAATATTCTAAATTGTTTTCAATAAATAGTTACCGTTTGATTCCCATGTATTTAGTTCTCCTAATACTCTGTTTTCATCAGTAGTTGACAGTTTCAGATTTTTTATCAGCTGGTTCATCACTTGGAATGATGAAAGATATTTCATGGAGTCCCATTCTGTAAAATCACAATGCGCCCAAGAGTTTCTTATATCTGATCGTATCTATTAAAAAAAAGGTTAATTTCAAGAAACACGTTAACATTTCTTCCAGTCGTGTGTATATTAGTGCTTAGCTTAAAACACCTATTTGAAAATATTTTTATAAGTATAATCTATCAACAGTGAAACATCGTTATATAAACATACAACTAAGTTCGAACTAGATGTATGTTAATTGGCGGCAAACTAGGACGATATCTGTATACGTGTAAGAACTGTCTTAGATAAGATGGTCCAAGTTTCATAAACACAGATTCCCTTAGCTGTATTTTGCATAGCTTTAAAAAGTTTAGGCGTACTAAATTATAATCCTGGTACTTTTGATAATTATTAGTTCATAATGCTCTCCACTACGTTTTTTGTTTTTTTACTGTTTTGATTCGATCTTTACTGATAAGTTTTTTGAAAACGCGTCTTGTGTACAAAATGTCAACCTTTGTATCTATGACGAATTTATCAATAAAATGTATAACTAGTAACGAAAAAAATCAAACTAAAAGGATGTTTTTACTTTACCAAACCCAACAACAACTTAAATATATGTAGTTTAAAGTTTATCTCGAAGCATGCTGGATTGTGGTATATATTAAGATCTGTATTTAACTTAAAGGTTATTAAACACGAAAAACATTTTCTCATTTGTGGACTATGTGGCATAAACGGTCATACCCAACTAAACTAAAGTAAGCTCACCGTGAAGAATATTCAACAATTTGTAACATTAAATATTGCTATAGGGTTTTCATTTTTGGTACATTTTATCCAGACCGAGTCAAACAGTACGTTTGAGGTTCCGTCAAACTACCCGATCAGAACGTAGATGTATATGAGACGGAATCATCAGCAGTTAATTTGTCCACCAAAGACATTTACAACATACCGTTAAACGGTATGTAGGAAGCATGCATCAGGCATAGAGAAATGACAAAAATTTGGTGAAGAAAAAGTGTATTTATTTAAACAAGCAACAAAGGTCAATATTCTAGGAAAAGAATCGAACACTTTGCACAAGAAAAGACAGGGTATTCCACGAAACACCAGATTACCACAAAGTAAGGTAGAAAATCCCATAACTTTGCTGAATTATGACATTACAGAAGACATTATCCAATAGAAGGAATATCCATAAAAAAGTGTTACTAGAGTAAAAAGACAGCTGTGTTCTGAGTGCAAAAAGTGCACAACTTCAAAATGCTTAGGAAAGTACACTGAACATCTTAGAACCGCGCAAATGAACATGATTTATGGTGAATTTTATGTTTCATTCCAAATGTATTAAGTTGCCTGCTGTAAATAGTACCCGGCTTAGAATTAGATACACAAGACGCGCGTCTACACAAGACTCATCAGTGACACTTTTCTTGATAAATCTTGATCGATTCATGTGAAAAAAATGGATTTAAGTAATATTCCGATGCATGAAATGGTAATATAAGCTTGACCCACTGACAAAGTTCTGCTGAAGAGAATATGAACCGGTTTGGAAATCATTGTTTGTATTGGACGATCTTGGAAGGTTTCAGTGAATGCATCCCATTTTAGTATGCATTTTTGAGGATCATGAACCCTTATCCCATCGATATTATTCTAAAGGTACCGATATTTGAAAACTTGTTGGAGCTCAAAAATTGATTATAACATTGAACTACTTAATGAAGAAGTTTCTCTTAACCAGTGAAATCTTTTATTCCATTTAAGAGGGTTTTTTAATTTTGTGTTCACATAAGGTATAACTTTGACATAACATGATTTTTAAGTTATCAGATCTAGAAACAAAATAACTGTAAATTGCAGAAGTCAACATAAGGCATTTGGGCTGTGAACTGTTAATTATATTCATTTTAACGTCAAATTATGAATGATGAAGTTGAAAGATAAGAAACGTTTGGTAAATATATAACACCCACTGGTCGTCAAGCTTTAAATTGAATGAGAAAAAATATATTATGGCGTGTGTGTATTGAATACATCAAAATTATCGACCAAACGGTCAAATAACAGTATCCTTTACGTGCAAAGGATATAGATACATTGTGAACCTCCAAGTAGATTTCCGTTTTTGACATAACTTTTATTTTCCATCAAATGCTATTGAATCCAGTGGATAAGAAACGACTGTTTCCAGGGAAAGGGAGATCGCGATCACTTAAATGTAATAGGGATAATAGAGATTGAGCCCTTGTTTGTGTTTTCGAAACAAGATGTGTCTTCAACTGTTTTGTTTTTTTTAATTACTGAAACATCAAGGATTTGTCGAAAATTTCTATCTTTCTTTTTGATATATTGCAGTTCAAAGCTCACTGGAAAACCCTAAGCAAATGATTGCGACAAAGATTTCCGTTTACTGAATGAAATGCTTTTTGATTTCGTCAGCTAAAAATATCAAGAAACTAACGTTAAAAAGTTTTATTGATACAGTTCGTGTGATTTTGTGATTGCACTCTTATTTAATGTCCAAGGACGAGAGCGGTGATATGATTCACAAGCAAACATTTAAATAAATTTTATAAAATTATCGTGTGCAACACAAAAAAGAAATAGACCGTCTTCACATTGACCTAAACTCGGTGTTGTGTTAGTTTAGCTCGCGCATAAACTACTCACAATTACGTTCCCATTGATAAAACTCAATGTTTACATGTAGTTTAAATCGTGTTTTGTCTACATTGCAGTCGATAGTCGATGTAGGCCTTGTGTACCTTAAGTGAAGACAAAACTAAGCATTCAGAACTTTAATTTTCCCATGCATATTTAAAGAAGAAACGATTTTTAAATAAAATTGATACTTATAACAATTATTGATAAAGTTCTTTACATAAAGATTTGTCTAAACTTGATATATTTATTTGTTATAAAAACATTTCACGTAGCTTTATGAAACCCCTTATCAAGACTCATCCATCATTATTGCCGAACACATAATTCATTTGAAAAGGTCTTCCCGATTAGACTGGACGTACACAGAAATATTTGCCACCGGTCTTTAATCAAACAACTATTCACTCATAAATGCATTACCGAAAAAGGGTGAGGTAAATTGTTTTGTTTGTCTAGTATCTCAGACCCGTTAAAATAAATTAGAAATAAAAAAAAAAAAACATTACCCTCCCTTTGCCAAATACTCCTTGGAGACAAAATACCATTTGAAACAAACAGAAAAGAGAGAAATGTAGTGATCCTTAACATCGCAATCCCTTTTCTTCGTTTGTAAGCACGCTTATGCAGTCTATGTTTTTAATACGTAATCGAGACATCTTTTGTGTCTTTAAACTATTGCAAATCATCAAATTAACTTTCATCAAGGAGCAACCACTTAACTTAAGGGGGGTCTGAGTTAGATTTTTGTCTCGCGCAAACGTTTTTATTTAGTTTTTTTCGATGGTACCAATCAAATGATTGTTTTCAATATTTAACACTATACTGTATTGGGAAACTTTTGATTCAGAATATTTTTTTTATTTTTATCATCTGTATGAATCAATTATTTTTTTTCAAATTGTGGAGCAGAATATTTTTCAAGGTCAAATCCATCCCCCTTTTTTGAAGTCAAATGGTCGTTCCCTAACTGCTATAAAAGTTGTCCGAAAATATGAATTCGGTTCTACGTAATGAACATTTAAATGACATATAGTTTACAAGTGTGAACAAAGCTTATGTACAGGGTGTGTAGATGTGAACAAATTTAATGTGAAACTAGTGTACAATACATTAAACTAATTGTGCATTGTTTACTGGTTTGGTGTGAACACGGCCATTGTTTAGCGTGGGCAGTATAATACATTTAATGATATAGTCATTCCTCACTTTTTCGTCGATTCATGACCACGATTCTTACTTTGTTTTGTAAATTCAATGAACGGAGCATCAAAAAACGAAATGAATGCAAAACTATTGCTGGTATGATTTAAAGATTGTTCACGCACACGGTTCGAAGCATGGAAATGAAGACGCACTTTACAGAAAAGATATGAATAATACGAACATAGAAGTAAGAAGTCTATTCCACCGATTATAAATAGGTCGTCAGTAGCGGTGTTGAAACCTCGTAAATCGATTAAAAATTGACAGATGCAGTAACAACAAAAAAAGACGTAGGAAAGTGCATAAACTCCTAAGGTATGTCGAAATGGGAAACACTATAACGTCACAATCGGGAATAGGACGCAACCGGTTAAATTAAAAAAAACTATGACTAATATGGAAATGACAATGACAATGGGGATTGAGTCAAAAAGACAACAACCAAAAACCCTTGATGCATTGCACTGATGAGAATAATATGTGCTCAGAAAACGTGTTTATAAAGTTTATAAATAGCTTTAATCGAGGACATATAGAATGAAAACTGACTTGGATTTTTTACAAAAAATATCCTGACCCTGATTTGTTATAAAAAGAATCTGTCCAGCACTTCTAGCAGATTTGCAAATTCCCCAAAAAAAATTGGAAATAAATTGTGTGTCCTTACACAAATGGAAACATTGGACATTCGTTGAATGACAAAAAACAGATGCGCATGACGGAAATAATTACGGCACGTAAACTTCAGATTCCAACGGCACGAAGGACAGTCTATCCGAACTCTGTTGAAGCAGACTTTATATAAACAATCAAAAGAAATAAATGATTGCATAACTGTAATGAAATAAGTCATACACGAATGTGATCTGCATCCCAGCTAGACTTATTTTAAATTTACTCACTCTTGTTTCCTGTGTTATCTTTTGGTTGTTTTTCGTTTTTCAGTTTTGCCATCATAGCATTGATAGTTTGTTTCAAGCTTTCTTTCATAAACGGTTTTAATATTTTGTCACCACTAAAGTTTGCTTCATGCCATGTTTTTGTAACCTCGGATATATGTGCAAAGAACTAATCTAACAAATGAAAATTCAAATCGGAAAGCCTCTTGTCAAATGGTAAAATCGAAAGTTCAACAACACAAACAAAAGGAAAATAAATGTTATAGTCCTGACTTCGGTCATGCATTTTCTTTCGTAAACCTGGTTTAAAAGCTCGACGACTTTTTCCAGCATACATTGAGAACTTTTGAAATTGGTACCCGACGTCAACTACAATTTAACTTTGAAAATTTCAATCGTTAGAAATTCTAAACTAATCTAACGTGTTTCAACTGTTCTAAATTTAAATTCAGATTTTATGGAGGCAAACAGGTAAATTCAGTAAACAAAGAAAAACAATTTGAGCATTCATATTGTTCATGTTTTATACATACTAACCTTTTCAGCAACCTTTTTAACGTTCGATGGAAATTTGTCTACGTTAATCAGAAGGCCAAGAAGTGCCGATGAGTCACAGGTGTGGTCAAACCCTGTGTAGTTAGCCATATGAGTAACCAAAAACAACTTGGAAAAGTCAACTTCATTCTGTATATCATAATTGTAACTAGCAATTTGTCTTTTTTTAGATCTGTTATTATTAACTGCTTCATAATTGAGATCCTTTGTAGGAACATATTTCTTCAAATGATTTGGATATACCTGAGTGTGTATTGTTTGTTGCATCGAACTATATAAACTTTTAATAACTGAAGCAACATATGGTCTTAATGCTGGCGAAATTACACTGTGAATACAGATGCCAACTACCAACCATCTCTTTTTTTCATCGTCTAAATCGGGTTTGATAACTGTAAAAAGGTATTGTATAAGACATTTAAAAATTATGATTATTATTATTTTTTTATATTTTATTCAGAATTAGACATCGAAGTACGGTTTTGTTAGTGTACGTTGAAATTACAGTTTAGTAAATTATAATGTACCAACGGAAATGTTAAAATTGACCGAAAAATTCAATTATACAACAGCTATTGGAACTATTTTAGCTTTTTGAGATATTGCAACCTCTCAAATAACTATTATTTTTGGAAAATGATAGTTGTAACAAAACGATAGTTTTGATCTAGCCCATAATGCAGATTTACCTTGGGTTGAAGAAGCTCCTGAAGGAATCTGCAAAACATCAGCAGTTATTTCATCAGGAATGTTATCCTTGAACTGTATATAACGGCAGGCCATTGATAACCCGTTTGACTATTATGTCCTTGCACGTAACTATTGAACAGTCTAAAACAAGAAAAACCATTGCAGAAATGCTTAGTATCTTATGAAGAAAACTATCATTGACTTTCGCAACATTGCAGTTTAGGTTTGTATGCAAAGAACTTAAGACGATAATATTAAATTACAAATTTTTCGATTATTTTGTCTGGTCGTCGTTATCGAGAACAAGAGTCATGAGCAGGTCAATCTTGGAATTTCATATTGGTTGGGTTCGCCAACGTCGTAGACATTCCAAGAGAATAATTAACAGACAAATTTTAGATCAAATATTTGCATTCATACTTTGTTTATTAAGTAAAACTTAAGATTGTCTATTATTTGGGAATTATCTTTGCGCGCACTTTCATTAACAGGTTAATATGGTCTTCCATTTGATAATTACAATCATGCTATTAAAACAATATGGCTATGACAGATGATTAATTAATTGTAATCATCATATCATGTCTTTAAATAGATGATAGTTCATCTCAGTTAGACAGTTGTATTTAATATTCATTTATGTAATCGCATACTTTATTTATTTTCTTGATAACACAAATATGATTTATACAGTAGCTTCTACTATTAAAATTTAATCCCTGATTGTGAAAATAGATAAAAGCTATAGAGCGTACTACTCTTCAAAAGTCATCAATCGATCAAGAGAAATATAATCAAGATTACAAACTAAAACCGAGTGAAAACACATCAAATATTAGAGAAAACCAACGGAACAACAGACACACTGAGCTGCATCATAGACAAACGCCAACATACATAGTGACAACGGACTATTCGATAACATCTGCCATATTCATGACTTAGTATAGAAAAAGTAAAAATCACAAAAAAACTAAACTTCCAAGGAAAATTCAAAAAGGAAAGTCCCTAATCAATTGGCAAAATCAAAAGCTGAAACCCATCAAACAAATAGATGTCAACTGTCATATTCCTGACTTGGCACAATACATGGTATAAAAAATTGGGGTTGAACACGTTATTTAATTGGTTAACACATTTGTAAAATCTTTAGTATTCCCGTCTAATCTGATATGATCGACCTAATTGACTGAATAGATTCAACCTATCGCCATTGTTCTATTGCACTACAAACTCCTCAGAGTCTGAATTGACCAGTTTTTGTGCTCGACCAGTAAAATCGAGCACACATTTTACTCGACTAGTCTCGACATTGTCTCGACTTTACTTAATTAGTCTGATTCAGTACTTGATAATCTTTGTGTAGTCTGAAATGGTCTTGACCAAGGCTCGACCTGTCTCGACCTGTCTCGACTAGTCTCGACTCAGTCTTAACCAGTTTCGACCTGTCTCGACTAGTCTTGACCTTCAAATTTAGTTTTGACTTGTGTAAATCAGCTCATCTAACTAAATTACAATATGTAAAAAAAAAATTATTATATAAAAATTCTTGATTAAAAAAATTAAAGTGTATTATCTCTATTTTGTCTGAATTGCAAATCCTAGCTTTTTTAACCAAGATTATTTAAATTCTTAAATTTTACAGCAATACAACAAAAAACTAAATGAAATGGGATTCAGTAAGCTTGATATATATGTAAGATAGCTGCATAGTTTGATGAAAATCCAAGTTGATTTGAAAAAGTTATTAAACAAATTAAAGTGTACTATCTCTATTTTGTCTGAATTGCAAATCCCACCTTTTTTTACCAAGATCACTTTATTTTTAAATTTTACAGCAATATAACAAAAAACTAAATGAAATGGGATTCAGTAAGCTTGATATATATGTAAGATAGCTGCATAGTTTGATGCAAATCCAAGTTGATTTGAAAAAGTTATTAAAAAAAATAAAGTGTACTATTTCTATTTTGTCCGAAATTGCAAATCCTAGATTTTTTTACCAAGATTACTTTAATTCTTAAATTTTACAGCAATACAACAAAAAACTAAATGAAATGGGATTCAGTAAGCTTGATATATATGTAAGATAGCTGCATAGTTTGATGAAAATCCAAGTTGATTTGAAAAAGTTATTAAAAAAATTAAAGATGCCTATCTGAATTTTTATATAATAATTTTTATTTTTACATATTGTAAAATTAAATTCTTTCATTTCACAGCAATAAATCAAACTACCTAAAAAGCTTAAATTTTGTAAGATCAATATTTAATTTAGTTAGATTGGCTGATTTACACCAGTCAAAACTAAATTTGAAGGTCAAGACAGGTCGAGCCTTGGTCAAGACCATTTCAGGCTACACAAATATCATCAAGTACTGAATCAGACTAATTAAGTAAAGTCGAGACCTAGTCGAGTACACTTAAGTACAGTTAAGTACAGTCGAGACAATGTCGAGACTAGTCGAGTAAAATCTGTGCTCGATTTGACTGGTCGAGCACAAAAACTGGTCAATTCAGACTCTGAGGAGTTTGTAGTGTTGGTATACAGAAATAATAATATATCATTCTGTGTGTATATCAACTACGTATAAATGACTGTTTTGTTAGCTTTTTTGTCGAATTTACAATCAATTTCAACAACTTCTGGTTTTGGCATTGCTGCTAGATTTATTGTTTGTTTGTTTGAATTTTTTATGTATGTCTGTGATGTATGTAAACAAAAATATGACCGCTAGATCTCAATTATTGTCATATAAACCTCTGATGGGTTGCTCGCCCAATTTTGTCAATAAAAAACCCAGTTTTTAATCATTGTTGATTTGATTGTATCTTATGTAAGTTAATCTATACGTAATCGCAATTCAGACGCACACTATTCATTAAGTTCTTTTTTCATTTAATTCTCTAATCATTCAATTCTTCATATTTAATATATATAGAATGCTAGAAATCAGTTGATCTAATTCATACAAACTAACCCGATCAAGTCGATCAAAAAGCCTAATAAATTTCACCTGTTTTGAGAGTCATAAATGTTGAGTGCATTAATCTTGTTAGACATCAATTAGATATTCACTGTGCATTTGTGTCAGATATAAGAATCATTTTTAATATCTACATATGTGCGTTATTGCCTTCAAACATTTCATACACAATTGCTTTAATTCTTAGGAACATCAAAATTATCGAGTTTATTCACTTACTCCAAAACATAATGACCACGGAAAAAAAACGATAATGATCACAAAAGCCAATCAGTGAACATGCAGCTAATGCCCATTTAACTTATCTTCCATATTAGGCAGGATAAATCAATGTTTAAATTTCATTTTACATTTGCAATGTGTTATTCAAAACTTTAAAAGTAATGATAGCATAACAAGATATGTTATAATTGGGCTAATCAATATATGTTTACCCAATTACCAGAATGCTTAGGTATGTGTATTGAATAGAATTTATAAAATCAGGTGAATAATTTAATATTTGAGATCAATTTTTACTTTAAAATATGATATTTAAATATTCATCCGATAATCTCAATAAAAGCTGAACTTTATACATACCGAATACATACAAAATATTGTTATTGCTGCGGAATTTTATCTACCTATCAGACGATAAAACTATTTACACTGTCAAGTAGATTAGACTATAGCACACACATACTTGTAACATTTAATGTCCGGTTAAACTATCCTACAAAACATACTATGATCTTGTCCAATTTCATAAAAAAAAAATCCAGTCCAAACCGATATCTAGACTATTCCCGAAAGATGCTGATTTTATAACCGGAATCACAGAACAATGAATGCAACTGAGACAAATTACGTTCAAAACTCGACAAAGAAGCATTATAAATTATAAGAAAAAAAGAAATTGCATACAAATTTATACGGAAGACTGAACATCCATCATTATTTTCTCTTTTGGAGCATAGAAAACGAATTTCGTCGACAATTTCGTCAGTAATTTTAAAGATGTGTCTCTCGTGATACGATTACGTGATATAATTTCGAAGCCCAACCAAGTGTCTCTCGGGATCCGATTACGTGATATAATTTCGTAGCCCAACCAAGCATGTAAATGCCATTAATTGACTGGTCTGATCTTACAAATATAGACATAAGATTGTAAAGCAGAAGAAGTAGTGAGAATATTTCACATTGAACAAGTTGAAAGTTTACCAGTATTGTATTTGATAAAGACATACAAACCGAAAGAGGGAAATATTGTTTTTATCATGGGGACAATAATCCGTATGACGCAGTAAGATACGAGCATTTAATGATAAAGAATTAGCTTCGTCTTATTCGATACGAGATGAACTGTCAGAAAATCATGGACTTCTGATGTGGGGGATCAGGGTTGTCATTCCTACAAAATGCAGTCAGCATACGTCTTAACAGACTCATAATGGACATTTAAGTTTGTGAAAACGAAATTACTTGCACGTATGGTGGCCAGGAAACGATATAGAAATGGAAAATTTAAGACAAAAACTAGTAAAAAAGAACTGAAATAAACCATAAGGCGCTCCATTAAACCGTTGGAATAACCATAACACTATGGGAGAGGGTCGATGTAGCTATAATATATATAGCTTTATTTTGTTTAATAACTTTTTCAAATCAATATAACAAAAAACTAAATGAAATGGGATTCAGTAAGCTTGATATATATGTAAGATAGCTGCATAGTTTGATGCAAATCCAAAATGATTTGAAAAAGTTATTAAAAAAAATAAAGTGTACTATCTCTATTTTGTCCGAAATTGCAAATCCTAGATTTTTTTACCAAGATTACTTTAATTCTTAAATTTTACAGCAATACAACAAAAAACTAAATGAAATGGGATTCAGTAAGCTTGATATATATGTAAGATAGCTGCATAGTTTGATGAAAATCCAAGTTGATTTGAAAAAGTTATTAAAAAAATTAAAGATGCCTATCTGAATTTTTATATAATAATTTTTATTTTTACATATTGTAAAATTAAATTCTTTCATTTCACAGCAATAAATCAAACTACCTAAAAAGCTTAAATTTTGTAAGATCAATATTTAATTTAGTTAGATTGGCTGATTTACACCAGTCAAAACTAAATTTGAAGGTCAAGACAGGTCGAGCCTTGGTCAAGACCATTTCAGACTACACAAATATCATCAAGTACTGAATCAGACTAATTAAGTAAAGTCGAGACCTAGTCGAGTACACTTAAGTACAGTTAAGTACAGTCGAGACAATGTCGAGACTAGTCGAGTAAATCTGTGCTCGATTTGACTGGTCGAGCACAAAAACTGGTCAATTCAGACTCTGGGGAGTTTGTAGTGTTGGTATACAGAAATAATAATATATCATTCTGTGTGTATATCAACTACGTATAAATGACTGTTTTGTTAGCTTTTTTGTCGAATTTACAATCAATTTCAACAACTTCTGGTTTTGGCATTGCTGCTAGATTTATTGTTTGTTTGTTTGAATTTTTTATGTATGTCTGTGATGTATGTAAACAAAAATATGACCGCTAGATCTCAATTATTGTCATATAAACCTCTGATGGGTTGCTCGCCCAATTTTGTCAATAAAAAACCCAGTTTTTAATCATTATTGATTTGATTGTATCTTATGTAAGTTAATCTATACGTAATCGCAATTCAGACGCACACTATTCATTAAGTTCTTTTTTCATTTAATTCTCTAATCATTCAATTCTTCATATTTAATATATATAGAATGCTAGAAATCAGTTGATCTAATTCATACAAACTAACCCGATCAAGTCGATCAAACAGCCTAATAAATTTCACCTGTTTTGAGAGTCATAAATGTTGAGTGCATTAATCTTGTTAGACATCAATTAGATATTCACTGTGCATTTGTGTCAGATATAAGAATCATTTTTAATATCTACATATGTGCGTTATTGCCTTCAAACATTTCATACACAATTGCTTTAATTCTTAGGAACATCAAAATTATCGAGTTTATTCACTTACTCCAGAACATAATGACCACGGAAAAAAAACGATAATGATCACAAAAGCCAATCAGTGAACATGCAGCTAATGCCCATTTAACTTATCTTCCATATTAGGCAGGATAAATCAATGTTTAAATTTCATTTTACATTTGCAATATGTTATTCAAAACTTTAAAAGTAATGATAACATAACAAGATATGTTATAATTGGGATAATCAAAATATGTTTACCCAATTACCAGAATGCTTAGGTATGTGTATTGAATAGAATTTATAAAATCAGGTGAATAATTTAATATTTGAGATCAATTTTTACTTTAAAATATGATATTTAAATATTCATCCGATAATCTCAATAAAAGCTGAACTTTATACATACCGAATACATACAAAATATTGTTATTGCTGCGGAATTTTATCTACCTATCAGACGATAAAACTATTTACACTGTCAAGTAGATTAGACTATAGCACACACATACTTGTAACATTTAATGTCCGGTTAAACTATCCTACAAAACATACTATATATGATCTTGTCCAATTTCATAAAAAAAAAATCCAGTCCAAACCGATATCTAGACTATTCCCGAAAGATGCTGATTTTATAACCGGAATCACAGAACAATGAATGCAACTGAGACAAATTACGTTCAAAACTCGACAAAGAAGCATTATAAATTATAAGAAAAAAAGAAATTGCATACAAACTTATACGGAAGACTGAACATCCATCATTATTTTCTCTTTTGGAGCATAGAAAACGAATTTCGTCGACAATTTCGTCAGTAATTTTAAAGATGTGTCTCTCGTGATACGATTACGTGATATAATTTCGAAGCCCAACCAAGTGTCTCTCGGGATCCGATTACGTGATATAATTTCGTAGCCCAACCAAGCATGTAAATGCCATTAATTGACTGGTCTGATCTTACAAATATAGACATAAGATTGTAAAGCAGAAGAAGTAGTGAGAATATTTCACATTGAATAAGTTGAAAGTTTACCAGTATTGTATTTGATAAAGACATACAAACCGAAAGAGGGAAATATTGTTTTTATCATGGGGACAATAATCCGTATGACGCAGTAAGATACGAGCATTTAATGATAAAGAATTAGCTTCGTCTTATTCGATACGAGATGAACTGTCAGAAAATCATGGACTTCTGATGTGGGGGATCAGGGTTGTCATTCCTACAAAATGCAGTCAGCATACGTCTTAACAGACTCATAATGGACATTTAAGTTTGTGAAAACGAAATTACTTGCACGTATGGTGGCCAGGAAACGATATAGAAATGGAAAATTTAAGACAAAAACTAGTAAAAAAGAACTGAAATAAACCATAAGGCGCTCCATTAAACCGTTGGAATAACCATAACACTATGGGAGAGGGTCGATGTAGCTATAATATATGTAGCTTTATTTTGTTTAATAACTTTTTCAAATCAATATAACAAAAAACTAAATGAAATGGGATTCAGTAAGCTTGGTATATATGTAAGATAGCTGCATAGTTTGATGCAAATCCAAAATTATTTGAAAAAGTTATTAAAAAAAATAAAGTGTACTATCTCTATTTTGTCCGAAATTGCAAATCCTAGATTTTTTTACCAAGATTACTTTAATTCTTAAATTTTACAGCAATACAACAAAAAACTAAATGAAATGGGATTCAGTAAGCTTGATATATATGTAAGATAGCTGCATAGTTTGATGAAAATCCAAGTTGATTTGAAAAAGTTATTAAAAAAATTAAAGATGCCTATCTGAATTTTTATATAATAATTTTTATTTTTACATATTGTAAAATTAAATTCTTTCATTTCACAGCAATAAATCAAACTACCTAAAAAGCTTAAATTTTGTAAGATCAATATTTAATTTAGTTAGATTGGCTGATTTACACCAGTCAAAACTAAATTTGAAGGTCAAGACAGGTCGAGCCTTGGTCAAGACCATTTCAGGCTACACAAATATCATCAAGTACTGAATCAGACTAATTAAGTAAAGTCGAGACCTAGTCGAGTACACTTAAGTACAGTTAAGTACAGTCGAGACAATGTCGAGACTAGTCGAGTAAAATCTGTGCTCGATTTGACTGGTCGAGCACAAAAACTGGTCAATTCAGACTCTGAGGAGTTTGTAGTGTTGGTATACAGAAATAATAATATATCATTCTGTGTGTATATCTACGTATAAATGACTGTTTTGTTAGCTTTTTTGTCGAATTTACAATCAATTTCAACAACTTCTGGTTTTGGCATTGCTGCTAGATTTATTGTTTGTTTGTTTGAATTTTTTATGTATGTCTGTGATGTATGTAAACAAAAATATGACCGCTAGATCTCAATTATTGTCATATAAACCTCTGATGGGTTGCTCGCCCAATTTTGTCAATAAAAAACCCAGTTTTTAATCATTATTGATTTGATTGTATCTTATGTAAGTTAATCTATACGTAATCGCAATTCAGACGCACACTATTCATTAAGTTCTTTTTTCATTTAATTCTCTAATCATTCAATTCTTCATATTTAATATATATAGAATGATAGAAATCAGTTGATCTAATTCATACAAACTAACCCGATCAAGTCGATCAAACAGCCTAATAAATTTCACCTGTTTTGAGAGTCATAAATGTTGAGTGCATTAATCTTGTTAGACATCAATTAGATATTCACTGTGCATTTGTGTCAGATATAAGAATCATTTTTAATATCTACATATGTGCGTTATTGCCTTCAAACATATCATACACAATTGCTTTAATTCTTAGGAACATCAAAATTATCGAGTTTATTCACTTACTCCAAAACATAATGACCACGGAAAAAAAACGATAATGATCACAAAAGCCAATCAGTGAACATGCAGCTAATGCCCATTTAACTTATCTTCCATATTAGGCAGGATAAATCAATGTTTAAATTTCATTTTACATTTGCAATATGTTATTCAAAACTTTAAAAGTAATGATAACATAACAAGATATGTTATAATTGGGATAATCAAAATATGTTTACCCAATTACCAGAATGCTTAGGTATGTGTATTGAATAGAATTTATAAAATCAGGTGAATAATTTAATATTTGAGATCAATTTTTACTTTAAAATATGATATTTAAATATTCATCCGATAATCTCAATAAAAGCTGAACTTTATACATACCGAATACATACAAAATATTGTTATTGCTGCGGAATTTTATCTACCTATCAGACGATAAAACTATTTACACTGTCAAGTAGATTAGACTATAGCACACACATACTTGTAACATTTAATGTCCGGTTAAACTATCCTACAAAACATACTATGATCTTGTCCAATTTCATAAAAAAAAAATCCAGTCCAAACCGATATCTAGACTATTCCCGAAAGATGCTGATTTTATAACCGGAATCACAGAACAATGAATGCAACTGAGACAAATTACGTTCAAAACTCGACAAAGAAGCATTATAAATTATAAGAAAAAAAGAAATTGCATACAAACTTATACGGAAGACTGAACATCCATCATTATTTTCTCTTTTGGAGCATAGAAAACGAATTTCGTCGACAATTTCGTCAGTAAATTTAAAGATGTGTCTCTCGTGATACGATTACGTGATATAATTTCGAAGCCCAACCAAGTGTCTCTCGGGATCCGATTACGTGATATAATTTCGTAGCCCAACCAAGCATGTAAATGCCATTAATTGACTGGTCTGATCTTACAAATATAGACATAAGATTGTAAAGCAGAAGAAGTAGTGAGAATATTTCACATTGAACAAGTTGAAAGTTTACCAGTATTGTATTTGATAAAGACATACAAACCGAAAGAGGGAAATATTGTTTTTATCATGGGGACAATAATCCGTATGACGCAGTAAGATACGAGCATTTAATGATAAAGAATTAGCTTCGTCTTATTCGATACGAGATGAACTGTCAGAAAATCATGGACTTCTGATGTGGGGGATCAGGGTTGTCATTCCTACAAAATGCAGTCAGCATACGTCTTAACAGACTCATAATGGACATTTAAGTTTGTGAAAACGAAATTACTTGCACGTATGGTGGCCAGGAAACGATATAGAAATGGAAAATTTAAGACAAAAACTAGTAAAAAAGAACTGAAATAAACCATAAGGCGCTCCATTAAACCGTTGGAATAACCATAACACTATGGGAGAGGGTCGATGTAGCTATAGAGTTTGCATTAAGATTTATAGGATCAATGAATTGAACTATAGTAGACGCATTGAAATCATTAAATTAATTATTTACCTTCATTGGGTGATTCACCATTGTATTATACACAAACGGATATACAAAATCCACTTTTAAGGTAAAACGCCTTATCAGACATACTAGATAAACATATTTTCACTGGTTAATATAAAGTACTGATTGAGGAAGCAAAAAGATAATTTAAATCAGGAAGTACTGTCTGACACATAGCAGTTTAGAGTTCCTATAACAAGATACACCTAAAAGGTAAATTAGAAAGAAAAAAAAACAGTAGTGTTTTGATACACATAGATATTCAAAACAATAATTGAATTTACAACCAATGGTAAAATCAAAAAGAGTGAACTGCATGAACAACAAATACAGCAAAAATCAGTGCATCGACAGGTAAGCGTCTCCTACTTTTTATCAAACGATATCTTTTCGTATATCGATAAGAAAGTGACAAACAGAAACTGTAGGTTTGTCAACAAGTTAGGCGTCTTTTGACATACATGCATCACTCGTCATGGAAACAATTCAATCCCAAATTAAAAGGATATACTTCAGCTTGTCGTAATAATATCATAGTATGAGGTCTAACACGTACTCTTATTGCTGATTCTGCAGCTGGTTTCATGACAGCGTATTCGCCTAGTGTGGAGGAGGCCGATGTTCGAATCCCAGTCGTGTCAAACGAAAAATCACTATTGGTAGTTAATACTTCCTTGCGAAGTATTTTGCATATAAGAATACAATATACGCTAGTAGGTTGACATGTTTTCCTGCTGTTTATTAGGGTAGATCTTGTGAACTTGCACGTATACGATTCAGCTAGTCAGTAAGATACAAATGAAGTAATATACTGCAAGATATAAAGCTATGAATTTTTCTGGGAAAACGTTTCCGAAATTAACTAATTGTGCTTTTGAATGATGATTAAATTTTGTTCGTATAAAACCAAGCGGACAAATATTCATGTTTATTTTACATTGAAAGGAGCATTAGCTAAGTTGTAGACAAATGCATTGAAATATTATTTTTTTCCAACAAAAATTATATTTTGCTTTTCACAATTAGTTTGTTCTTATATAGTCAAAATAAGATAAAAAGAAACCCATTTATGTTTGTCTATTATTGACAAACATAAATGATATAAGATCATTTGAATCCAAACCCAGCGATCTTCAATTTCACCTTCAGTAACCTACGACCAAATTAGTTATAATTTTTATCAATATAAATGAATTGACAACGTTACTTTACAACACGGCATTAAATTTAATTGTAATCTCAAACATAAATGATATAAGATCATTTGAATCCAAACCCAGAGATCTTCAATTTCACCTTCAGTAACCTACGACCAAATTAGTTATAATTTTTATCAATATAAATGAATTGACAACGTTACTTTACAACACGGCATTAAATTTAATTGTAATCTCAAACATAAATGATATAAGATCATTTGAATCCAAACCCAGCGATCTTCAATTTCACCTTCAGTAACCTACGACCAAATTAGTTATAATTTTTATCAATATAAATGAATTGACAACGTTACTTTACAACACGGCATTAAATTTAGTTGTAATCTCAAACATAAATGATATAAGATCATTTGAATCCAAACCCAGCGATCTTCAATTTCACCTTCAGTAACCTACGACCAAATTAGTTATAATTTTTATCAATATAAATGAATTGACAACGTTACTTTACAACACGACATTAAATTTAATTGTAATCTCAAACATAAATGATATAAGATCATTTGAATCCAAACCCAGCGATCTTCAATTTCACCTTCAGTAACCTACGACCAAATTAGTTATAATTTTTATCAATATAAATGAATTGACAACGTTACTTTACAACACGGCACTAAATTTAATTGTAATCTCAAATATAAATGATATAAGATCATTTGAATCCAAACCAAGCGATCTTCAATTTCATCTTCAGTAATTATAACCTACGACCAAATTAGTTATAATTTTTATCAATATAAATGAATTGACAACGTTACTTTACAACACGGCATTAAAATTAATTGTAATCTCAAACATAAATGATATCAGATCATTTGAATCCAAACCCAGCGATCTTCAATTTCACCTTCAGTAACCTACGACCAAATTAGTTATAATTTTTATCAATATAAATGAATTGACAACGCTACTTTACAACACGGCATTAAATTTAATTGTAATCTCAATATTTCATTGAAAGCAATTTCATAAAAACTAGTAACTTTTTTATTAACAGATATCAATCAGATACCCAGTTAAAATAATATAAAAAAAAAACTCTATGTTAGAGAAGGTTAACAAGCCAAATTGGTATATATTAAATGCCCTTGTCTGTTGTGACGTTTTTTTATTTGAACGAACGTAATCTATGTGTTAATGGTAAATTATTAAACCAGGGATATCTTTACCTAAAAAGTTTGTCGTCGTTTATTTTCTCTTATTTTTGAGTGTAAATTGACATTGCGATAAGACGTGTCACGGTACTTGTCTATCCCAGATTCATGTATTTGGTTTTGATGTTATATTTGTTATTCTCGTGGGATTTTGTCTGATGCTTGTTCCGTTTCTGTGTGTGCTACATTGTAGTGTTGTGTCGTTGTTCTCCTCTTATATTTATGCGTTTCCCTCAGTTTTAGTTTGTTACCCCGATTTTGTTTTTGGTCCATGGATTTATGAGTTTGAACAGCGGTATACTACTGTTGCCTTTATTTACCTAAAACCTTTACTAAATTTTTCCATAGATATAAGGATCTGGTTTTAAAGTTTGATTGTACCTGTAGAAAACTTATTTCAAACGGGAGAGCACATCATCATTTCTACGGAACTATAGAAATGATCCTGGCACACTTATTGCTCCTTTAAATAACCTTTTCAAAAGGTTACCTATTCAACACTGTAATGCGTTCATTGAATATCGCTTTATTGGTATACATATTGATTTTGTTGTCAGTAATTTAAAAGCAAATTAAATATTACTAGTATGTTATATACATATTCACATTTATGGACCTACAAAACGTCGATACCTGTATCCTGACATTGCACAGGGTAATTTTTTTTCTCTGACTGTTTATGACGTCTTTACACTAAATCCAGTGGAAGTTGGATGTGTACAGATTGATAATTAAGTCTTAGATGCATGATTTTTTTATTAGTTATTAGGGGCTTTTGAACTAGCTGTCATTTAACTGCGAGTACTCTCAGATCTGTGCCTAGTGTCTTTTTGTTGTTGGGATGTACAAGTACCCGGCCACGCCCACTTGTTTTTTTTTTCCATCTGATGAGTTAAGACCTTTTCAACTGATTTTTATAGTTCGTTTTATGTTGTACTGTTATTTTACTGTTCCATTTTAGGGGGTTGGGATCCCGCTTACAAGTTTAACCCCGCCATTTCATGTATGTATGTGTCTGTCACATCATATTGATTGAAGCATGCGCGTTTGTCGTCTTACAAATTCTGCATACAGGACACAGCACATCCTTTGAACTTTGGTGGTGGGGGTTTACAGTTTGTGGATATTTTTTATTCGACTGCAAAATGGACATTTATGTTCTGAATAGGACTATGACGAGTACAAAATATCGCAATAACATCATTCGGAATATCGTTGTGCCACATTTTGACAATCACAACCTTGCAACTAGACCAATATTCATCGACGATAATGCTAGGCCACACAGAGCATTCATATTATTTACGCCAAGAGACAATTGACACTATTCCTTTGTCTGCCATGTCACCGGATATGAATCCAATTGAGCATATCTGGGATGAGATTGGTCGCAAAATCAACAACAGTATTCCAGCTTTGCAGTATTTACATAAATTGCGAGTAGCCTTGATTTAAAAATAGCAAAGAACTCATGTTAGAACATTACGATGTTTAGTTCAAAGCACGAAACGATGTGGGGATGAACTTCTCCGGTAGCCTGGAGGATACACTCGTTACTGCCCTAAATTATATTTTAATGTATTCACAAATATTCACTCTCAAGTTTTGAAAATAATTTTGTGTAGAGTGCATAGCAACAATTTTCAAAAAAAATCAGTATAAGTTGAAACTTTATATCTTGTATTTTATTTTGCCATTTGACAACCATTGGCCTAAAATGAAATAGTCAAAAATTCAATCATGAAAACAGTCCTAACTTTCACTTTTCAATTAACATTCTATATATATGTATCTTATAAATAAACAAATTCAGTTCATTGCATAGATATTTCGTTTCAAATTATTTCCATAAAACAGTCTGTTGTGGTAGATGCAAATACAAATGAATCTCTTTTTTGTGAATAAGCATAAATTCCGCCGAATAAGATTTATACAAAGATAATAAATTCATTTTTTCAAAGCATTAATTTGCACCTCTGTCCCGGCTACCAATGGTTAGAGCGAAATCATGAAAACGGACAAAGATTTCAACGAAAAGAGAAAGTCGAGTTCTCCGTTTGTGTTCGTCCGTGTTTAAGTTGACGTATCTGTCTTGAAAACGTATAAGGCAAGCATATTAGATACATCATACATCTCGTTACAGATTCTTTTTTTCTATATATTTAGGCCCCATGTTGATTTAATAGCATTAAAATTTCAAAGTTCTAAAACTAAAATATAAACATGATATGGGTTAGGTTGATCTTAAAAATGCATAACTACATTTTTTTTTCTAAAACCTTGAAAGAAGGCTGAAGTTCTTACCGCAAAATATTTTTTTTTAATTTTTTCGATATCTAAAAAATTCTACCTGACAATCGATCAGATCAGACAATAGTTTAAGTTGACTAAATGTAGAAAAGTACGCTCAACAGCTAGCAAATCAGTTTGTCTTTTAAAATACAAATGGCATATAAGGGTCGTTATGGTGTTATGTGGATCAATTAGTTTGTTTTCAAGAGCTACATTGGCAGCGAGTTATTCCTGCAATGGCTGCTATTTTTACGATTGTAAAAATAATCTGGCGTAAAGATAAGATAATTTTGTCGAAGTAGAATCCTGACTGATAACATTCATATTGCTTCAGGCATATCGACTAATGAAATCCTAAAAACTATTTTTTTCAAAAGACTTATTGCATTTTAATGATTGATTGATTGATTGTTGGTTGCTTAACGTCCAGTGGCAAATATTTCATGCATATTTAGAACGAGAACAAGTTCACAATAATCACAATAGGTAGGTTGATACAATAGAGGCCAGCTGGGATGATGGTCGGGGAAATTTGGACTGCCACTGGAAAATGAGGGTATATTGGATAGGGACAGAAATTTTGACTTGCAACAGGCCACCTACGGACCCCTCAAAGAGTTGTTGCAAGGGTTCATAACGTGCAAAGAGCAGGGCACTCTCTTTACACGAGGCATCGGATTTAACGTCCCCCTTCTGACCAGACGTGACTGCGAACTTGATACATCCTGCACAGCCAAACGGACGCTCCACTTCGGCAAGCGTTTTACTGCCGGTCGGGAGAAGACCAAGTGACCATATTTCTATTCCCCAGTCACCATTGGGGTTCATTTTGCATTTTAAAAATTTGTATTTCTCTTTATAGAATTATGTTTCCATCCACACAAGTGTTATATGAAAGAAATCCGAAAGACTCAGAAGACGAAAAAGAAGTAATTGGTAATGGCCAGGGAAAAGAGATAACGGAATCTGTGCGAGATGATCCAAATTATGAACGTTGCATGGAGTATGCAGTGGATATGAAGAAAGAACTTGTTCTGGACAATAACGACGCATACCGAGCATTTTTAAATTGTGGGACCGCTATAATGACACCTACTATGTTTAGCGCTTATCCACATTCCCCGACAGCACAGAGATATTTAAAAGCTTTCAAATTTTTCATGAATGGATGGATTATTCTTCAAAATTACCGCAAAAATGTGGTTGAAACTGAAGTTGATTGTGATTATCTGAAGCCTGCATTTCATGCATATTCATACGGTGAAATGACCGAACAGCATCTTTTAAGCCAGTTTCAACCTCCAGATTATACCACTGTTTTAATCGATCAATATTTGAAATTTCGTCCAAGCGACATTTTTGCTGAATATTGTAAAGTAATTTTAGTTCATCATCCAAACTTAAATAAGAAAAAATGCAAAAATTTTTCGGATTTCGAGTTTCAAAAAAATTTGATTGTTACGGGAGAGAAATTTATACATAAACGATCTCCATACGTTGATTTTTCAGAAGTCGACAGGTCTATGCTCAAAAGTTTATATTACAAACTAGGATCAATCTACGTAACAACATCTCAGGGGAAAAGGGCACTCAATTCCTTCCAGAAATCTTATGACCTTGACAAAACAAATGTTTTAGCCTTGTATGGAATAGCTTTCCAGTGTATGGAAATAGATCCAGATAAAGCTATAAGCCTCTTCTTGCAATTTATTGATCGGGCACCTAAATGTGCGACACAGTATCCAAACGCTCATTACCAGTTGGCATTTTTATATTTAACTCATTATAAGAATTTTCAAGAAGGGATGAGATACTGTGATCTAGCAGAAAAGGCTGAAAAATGGCGGCTTTCATTTTTAATTCGACCTGATATACCTGCCAAAACATATGTCCAGATGGTCAAGTCAATGAACATGGAATCTAAAAAATAAAAACCATATTATCTCTGAAAGAAATTATGAATAAAATTTGTAGATAAACCTATATGGAATATACAAATGGGAAACATATCTCTACAATTGTTTAATCTGTCTTCCTGAAACACACACTGGTGAATGATTTCAATAATTTCAATGTTTCTGCTTTTTATGTTCACAATGTTATTCTGACACATTTGTACATATTGTTATGTTTATTTTGAAATACTTTTTTATGACATGTCATTACAGTACAACGAAAATATCATCTTAATAAAAATATTCAAATCAAGTACTGTGTTTTCCATATATGGCTTTGTGATTTCCTCAAAAATGCGTCATAAATGTATCTCTGATCTAGTAAAAAAACAGATATATTACAAATGCGATTTCAACTGATCGGGCGGAGCTAACGTTTTAAGAAAATTAGTAGAAGAAGTTTAACAGTCTATTTGAAGATGTGTGTGATAAGGATGATGGCCGTTATAATTATAATTGATTTCTAATCACCTATCAGTGTCACCATAACGGATATAAAAATAAACTGAGTGTATGATATGGGACGAATAAGTGGACACTTCATTGGTGAGTTTATTCCGGCACACTTGTTTATAGATGGACTAGTCTTAAATAAGCGAACCGGATAAACGTTCAGTCAAGTGAAATAAATCAAGTAATATCAGGCATGTACAGAATAGTTTACCGGTATAAGAAAAAAGACACAAACAAAGATATGACTGGTCTTGCATATACTGATTGAGCACCTAACTGTGATAAACAATATCACAAAACTCATTCTCAATAGGTTGCACTTTTTTATTTTTAGAAACGACCAATTTGTATGGCATCTTACAAAAGTACCCGTGTAAGAATTGTGGTAACCAGTTTAATTATCGACCACTGGGTCGATGTCAATGCTGGTGGACGTTTCGTTCCCGAGGGTATCACCAGCCCAGTAGTCAGCACTTCGGTTTTGACATGAATATCAATTATATGGTCATTTTTATAAATTTCCTGAATTTTCTTCTCCAAGGAATAGATTACCTTAGCCGTATTTGGCACAACTTTTTGGGAATTTTGGGTCCTCAATGCTCTTTAACTTTGTACTTGTTTGGCTTTATAACTATTTTGATCTGAGCGTCACTGATGAGTCTTATGTAGACTAAACGCGCGTCTGGTGTACTTAATTATAATCCTGGTACTCTTGATAACTATAAATTAAAGTACAATTTGTTTTCGTTTTTTGTCTTGTTTAAGATTGTTATTAGAGACCTTTGTTGACCAAAATGAATGAGAATACATTTAAGGAAGAACAATACAAAGATTTTTTACTTCCAATCACTAACCTTTGAAATGCTGTAACTTTTTTATGAATGCATAGAAAATAATAAAAGAGGTATATTTAGATAGATAAAAGATTAATCTTTTAAATGAATGCAATATTTATATTATGCAATCATTATGTAATCAATTATTATGTAATAAGTGGCAAAATCTGGGAAAGTTTCATTTGAATGAATTTAGCTCTATCATCTCTTTAACTATAAATTAAATTTTACCGAAATCTTAATCAACACATCATGGGCTTCAAAAAGGTGTTTCAGATTGTCTCTATGGTATTCCATTCTCTCATAAATCTATAATTAGTGTAATCATCATAACCACATAAAAGAAGATAATGTTTAATTAGATGTAAAATTTGCTCTATACACTCTATCTAAAATCTGAGACACCCTTATGTAGATAATGGCCATAGGAACAACATATAATAAAATCAACCCTCTAGGGATACCTATGCAGAAGCTAATTTTATAGAAAGGTGTATATGAAGAAATGCCAACATGTAATGTGCATTCGGATATTGTTTATGACATATTGGCGCCCGTTCAAGAAACTGCAGAAATAGAGTAATAGCTCTCTCTGGGTCTCTGGAGAAATACTGATGAGCTATTCCAAAGAGAGCGTATACATTTGTTTTGTCAAGGTCATAACATTTTTTGAAAAGAATCGAGTGCTCATTACTTCTGCTTTGTTGTTACATAAATGGCACCAATGTGGTAGTAAAGACACTTGAGCATATGTCTATCGATTTCACAGAACTCAGTATAAGGTTGTCGCCTATGTATAAATTCTTCTGCGGTAACAATGATATGTTTCTGAAGTTCAAAATCTGAAAAATTGTCAGATATACTAGTATACTTTGTTACATCTGGCTTTCAAACTAAAGCGACTCTGAAATACTCGACTAAAATGTCATTTGGTCGAAATATTAAATATTGATCTATCAGTGTAGTTGTATTTTCCGGTGGTCGGAATTGATTAAATAGATGTTGCTCGCACATGTCACAGTACGAATAGGCATGGAATGCGGGCTGCAGGATATCACAGTTTTCTTTAGATTCGCCTACATCCTTTGGGTATTTCCTTAAATTATCTCAAGCACTGTGAAAGTCAAAACTGTATCAAATTGGAAGTTATGGATTACCGTCCATGCAATGCTCTGAATGCTTAGTCTGTGAAGACGTTTATATCATTTTCGCCTTCCGTAGTGTTCCTTTTTGGCTTTGTTCTTTAACGTTTTTAATTTTTTTTTTTTGCTTCATATTTTCTTTATATTTTCTATTCAAAATTGATTGAGATATCAAAAAGAAAAAATAACAAAAATATCAAACTCTAATGAAAATTATAAACCGCAAGTCCCTATGCAATCTACAAAATCAAAAGCTCTAATACATCAATATAATGAATAACAATTTTCATATTCCTGACTTAATATAGGCATTTTCTAATGTAGACAATGGTAGCTTAAACCTGGTTTTATAGCTAGCTAAACCTCTCACTTGTATGACAATCGCATACAATTCCATTAATGTGACAATTATACTATAAAACAAAGAGCTGTACAACTGACACTTACTTGACAAACATGATTTACAACACATGTTGTTGTTTTTTTAATTTTTTCTCACGGTTTACATACTTTAACCAAACGCAAATCAAAACAAGATCGAACAAAATAGTTTGACAGCCCAAGCAAGGTAACTGACTCGCTACCGAATTATTTTAGGCTACATGTGTGTGTTGCATACATAGCGTACATATGTTTAATGGCAATTGGTTTATTAGGTTCGATGTATACATAATATATATAACGACGAAGTCATCTTGTCCTTTAAAATTGATTTTGTATACTGTTATTTTAGCATCTGATAGATATTTCTGCTTATCAATCGTACTGCTATTTTCGTTCAAGTCAAGTTATATCCTGCAAAAAGCTACAATATCTTACAAAATAACTGGTTTGCAACCTTTTGGGAGTTTTAATACAAAAATATTTATTCAATCTTACTACTTTTTTATTTTATATTTGCACTATATGGTCACGCGCATGAAATTATCAAAACTTGATCGTATTCCGTAAAATTTGAAGGATTTCTGGATTGAAAAATTAATGTAACTTAGTCCTATTGTACACTTAGAACAAGATAACACAAAATAAAGAGAACATTAATTTTCAAACGAAACGCGATAAATGTGAAAGTATAAAAAAAAAAGAAGATGTAGTATGATTGCAAATGAGACAACTCTCCACAAGACTATATGACACAGCAATTGACAACTATAGGTCACGTTCCGGCCTTCAACAATGAACAAAGCTCGTACCGCATAGTCAGCTATAAGTGGTCTTTTATTTAATCATATTTTGATCAATCGTCTTAGTCTTTAAAAATTCGTCACTATATCTTTGTTCAATATCTATTCTAAATTATATATCATTCCAATTTATGATTTCAAGAAACCTTTGTTGTAGAGCGTCTTTACATTAGGTACATGTAAGAAACATGAGAAAGATGAGAATAGCCTGAACATTTTTCAAAACTATGTTCTCTGTTCTGTAAAAGCATCGCATGGTCTTTTTGCAGAATTGGCTTATTGACACCACCCTTCTCCTTTAAATGAAAATTCCAGATCCTCTTCTGTGGATGTTGAAGGAAAATATATCCTAATTACTAATTATTGATTTTTTAAAGAACTCTGAAGAAAATTGAAACCGGAAAGTCTGTAATCAAATGGTAAAAATGCATTGACAAAAAGTATTGATAAAAAAGGTAAAATAACAAAAATATCGAACTCGGATATAAATTGAAACCGGAAAGTCCCTAATCAGATAGCAAAATCAAAAGCTCAAACACTTCAAACGATAATTTATGCTTAGTTTCATTTATTTTTGTCAACAAAGATCTCCAATAACATCCGTAGATGTAAAAAAGAATTGTTCTGTACTAACCGGAAGCGCGCCCCACGTGAAGTCCTCCTGATGATAAATATTGTCTATTTGAACAGCATTCCACCTGTGTACATTATATTTGTTGTCAAGTTTTTCATAATCCAAGATAAAACTGTGACTTTTCATACAACTGTTAAGTCGTATCACTTTTATGTTTTTCAAACTGAAAAGATAAAAACACAAAAACATGACATAACCAATAATCAATTTGTAAAAACTAATTACACAACAAAATTCACACAATATTACCAAAAACTATATTAATATCACGAAATTAAAAGTGTATATCATGACCTGCTTAAGCACAAGTCAATCCAGATCATTTGATAGATTTTATGTACAACATAGCATATGCATTTGGTCTTGGACTAGCATATTAATCTATTGTAATAAAAATTCATAATATCTAATAAAATTTGTAGATTTAGCTAACAAGGTCCTTATATTTGTATAAAATAACATTTGTTTATAGTGGAAAGTTGTTTTAACGTTAAAAAAGCTACAATAAAAAATTGCTTTCTAGTCCCTCTCTGTGATTACCTGTTGAGAACTTTGGTTCATTTCCCAATCAATCTATCATGAAGGGAAGATAAATAAAATCGAATTTCAATCATAGTCTTTTTCAAAAATGATGAACGGTTCTTTATATTGGTATGGAATCATTTTAAACGTTTCAAATTTATGAAATTATATTCGTACATCAATGTTTTTGATACACCAATAACAAAAACTGAAATATATTGAATTGATACATTTTGTAACTATTCAAATTTATATCAGAAACCTAAACTTAATTATAAAATAATGAACCTGTTAAAGGGAGACAATACTCGCATAACTTTTTCGAATTGGCACATAATACAACGGAATGTCACTCTTGCATACAAATGGCACATCAATATAATTAATTAACTGTGCAATCGCGCTCCACCTTCAATGATTATTCTAAATTATAAATGTAACCAAAAGTGTTAATCTATAGATAGTAAAGACTAATGAAATCTAACCCACTGTTAAAATATTCTTGGCATTTTTTTAAAACTTCCTCAGTAAAATGCTTGAGCCTCTTGACTTTCATAGCTCATAATTAACGTTTTTACACAATATTTAAATAAAGAAGCTAAAGACTATTCGCTTCTCAAAGTGTAAGACGCAATAAAAATCGTATGCTTGCACCATCTTACCCAAAAACAGATTTAATTAAGTTCTGAACATTTCGACATTTCTTCGTTAAAACCGGTTTTAAACAAATCACAAGTAAGTGTTAAGATCCGACTAAATACCCATATCCCGATATCGTCAGGTTAATTTGCTACTTGGACCGATGGTTCTGTTCAATCCTCTTGGTTTTAGTGTCCTCACAAACCATTATTATATATTTTCTTTCCATTTGTTTTGTTTCAGGGGTACTTGTTGACAATTCGTCTTGTACAATGTATGTCATGCTGACGAAAATATGTACCTTAATCTTATTTTTCATACTTAAAATATATCTGTAATGAATATATTTAAGCATGTTAATTAATTACTGGTAGATCGTCAACGTTTTCGGTTAATTAAATTAGCAATATGGTTTTCCGTGGCTGAAAACCCTAAAGTTTGAAAATATACTTGTCCTATAATATATGACATGGTTTTCTATTTCTGGTTATTTCGGATATTTTCTTTTTTATTATTTTGCTATTTATTATTCTTAATTGTCTTTTTCTTGTAATAACTATCCATTTGCCACACACTCGCATTAAAAAATAAATAATGCGAAGGTATATAATATACGACTAGAAATAATACTTGCACATGCTGTTGACGTCCGTTCATTGAGAGGTTATGTCATTTCTGTAAAAGGGGTATTATAATAGCCATTCAATAATATGATATCATAAATAAGTCATCAATTACTACACCAGATGCGCATTTAAACAGTTATTGTCTCCTTAGTGATGCCCGAGGTCAAAATATGTGAAAATCGAAAATATAGTACAATTATTGAAGGGCTGGTCTACCAAATAAGGACATAAAGATTAGCCAAAATGATAACGAAGTCAGCCATTACGTCTATGAATGCTACTATAGGTTCCACTAATGGTTTGCATAACATTTATTATGTAAAGATGTAAGGAAACTGTCCCTTTTTTAACTAACTCATTTACGGTTGTACAATGCCCCTCAGATTAAGCTAATAGACAATAAACATCATATTTAGTTTCATTTACACACAATCCTTTTTTTTTTTTTTTAACAACATTATATATTTATTCATCAAATATGCTTGTTACATTGTTACACCAAGAAACCAAGCTTTTCTTGATGCATCCTGTAATATTCCACCGATTGCCCAGGTTAGCAATCAGCTGCTGGTATATATGTATATATTATAATAATATGTATAAATTTCTTGAAATACAATTATACAACATTTTAATACATTATGTTTTATTCTATCAATCGTCTAAACTTCTTTTTAGTGACGTTAGTAATGGATTAAGTTTCATTGTTCTGTTTTCGTTGTATCTTTTTATGTATTCTCGAACAAAAATTTGATAAACATTTACCTTTGTCAATTTCTGATTAGATACATAATATGATTTGTATATGGAAAAACCTAAGATTGTTAGGAAATAATTCAGACCAAAATAATTTTTGTCAAAAATTTTATATCCAAAGACTAATTGCTTTAATGATACTCTAAAATTTAAATTTGATTTTATCATTAACTCATGAATACTTTTCCAAATTTTTTCTAAAAATCGACAAGAAATAAAAAAGGGGTTATAATCTTCTTCTTCGTTACATACATTACATAGATTATCATTCGTCTGTTTCCATTTAAGCAATAATTGTTTTGTTGGTAATATGAATTGTAAAAGTTTCCATCTATATATTTTTAACTTATTTTCTTCTAAATAATGAAACATGAAAACATATAGTTGGTTAATACTAAGGTTTTCATTAATTTGTAAAATACGCATCCATTTGCTAACACCAATTGATGGTTCAGTTTTATCTTTACAAATTGACTTATATAATATATTTGTTGAAAAATTTGAAGCCTCAATGTAATTACCTTTCCAGATTAGTTTCTGTCTAGGAATATTTACAATACTTTTAATAGAACTTTCAGACTGTAACATCTGACGCCAGTCTTTTGGAATGGCTTTTTTTAAAATATTTATTTCTGCAATCCAATTAATCTTGCATTCTAATTTATCCAAAATAAAATGTTGAGATATATTACCAGTGTCGTCTATAATATCATTGACAAATATCAAGTTACTCTTAATCCAATTTTCAAAAATAATAGTTTTATTTTTTAAAATTAATCTGTTTGTTCCCCAAAATTACCTGTTTCCTTACTTCTGTGAAGTTGGTAGGTTTTTTTGTTTGTCCACCGCCTGATATTACCCAACATTTAAATACTTCTCTATAAAATTCAGGGATATGTTTGATATAATCCAGAATTTTCTTCTTTTCAAAATTCATCTTAAAAATTAACCAATTAATACCAACCACGCTGAGATATTTTAATGGAATCAACTTCCAGTTTGAAATATCATTACTAATGAGTTTACTTACCCAAGATGCTTTTAGAGACATAAAATAACTTTGTATGTCGATCATTTGTAACCCCCCTTCTTCGTTTGACTTTATCAGGGTATTTCTTTTAACCTTATCTGGTTTACCATCCCAGATGTATTTATAACATTTACTTTCTATTTCTTTTCTGAATTTCTCCGGAACTGTACAGGCACTTGCCAAAAATGTAAAAAGTGGTAAAACTAATGTTTTTATATTATAATAAGAATTTTCCCGATTAAAGTTAAATTACGTTTCCCCCATAAATGAAATAGTTTATTCATTTTCTCAATTTTATTCTCCCAGTTTAATTTTTCACATTCTTCTCTGTTATGACCAAAATATATTCCCAATGCTTTGACTGGTTTGTTTGTCCAATTAATCTCAGCTACCTTATCTTTACTATTTTTCAGTTTTCCTATCCATATACCCTCTGTTTTATTTTTATTCAAAGTTAACCCAGAAAATGATCCAAAAATTTCTATTTCATTCATAGCGGCTTTGATTTCTTTCTAATTACTGAGAAATAAAGTAGTATCATCAGCTAATTGTGAAATCTTAATTCTATGATTTTTATTATCTAGTTTAACTACGAACCCTTTGATATCTCTGTTTTAAACTTTTTTCGAAGTCTTAAAGCCATGATCTCCACGGATAAAACGAAAAGAAGAGCTGATAAGGGACACCCCTGCCTTATTCCTCTTGAGTTATGAAATATTTCTGAAATCCATCCATTATTAATAACACAAGTTTGTAACCCAGTATATAATGTTTTTACCCAGTTTATAAAAGATTCATTAAATCCAAAATGTTTCAAAGTGATTAACATAAAATCCCATTCTAAAGAATCAAACGCTTTAGTAAAATCTACAAAAACTATTGCCCCTTCAATCGAATATGCATCCGCATAATCAATAATATCTTGAATTTGTCTCAAATTAAAACCAATAAATCTGTTTTTAATATATCCTGTTTGATCTTCATTAATAATTTTTTGTAGTATCTTTTTTAAACGTTGCGCTAGAACAAATGACAATAGTTTTAAATCTACATTTAGTAAGGAAATTGGCCCATAATTATCTAATAATAAATTATCCCCCTTTTTGAACAATAATGTCAAAATACTAGTACGTTGTGAGTGCGATAGACTTCCTTTTTCATTACCAGTGTTTAAAACTTTGACTAGAAAATATCTTATTTTTTCCCAAAACATCTGATAAAATTCAACTGTTAGACCATCTAGCCCTGGTGCTTTATTTAATTTCATTGTATTAATAGCTGAAGTACATTCTTCGATTGTTACTTCTCCGTCACAAACTGATTTGTCAACATTATTTGTTCAGTTTCACAAATATAATTTTCGACTAAATCTTTTTTTTGACATTTAGAACTGTACAGTTTTTCATAGTATTGTTTAATTTTTGTTAATAAATCGGCCTGGTCTGTTGTTATATTTCCATTCTCGTCACTTAGTTTATTTATCGACTTTTTTACCTGTCTTTGTTTTTCTAAACCTAAAAAATATGCATTATTTTTTTCCCCATATTCAACCCATTTCTCCCTTGACCTAACCTGTGCGCCTCTAGCTTTCTGTTCGTATATCTTACCTATTTTTAGTTCTAAATCTTTTATTTCTTCATCTAAATATGCATCTTCCTGTGGTAATGCATCTCTTATATTATTTCTCTCTTCCAGGTTTTTTCTAGTTCCCGACTTAATTCTCTGTTTGCCTTTGCTTTATTCTTACAATATGCTATGCTTACCTCCCTTATTTCTACTTTTAAAACGTCCCACAATAATTGACAATCGATATTATTATTTCCATTAGTATATTTATGAATAAGATTACTTATTATCTCTTTGTATTTTTCCTCTTTTAAAATAAAAGTTGTTAATCTTCCAATATCCCTTACACACAATCCTTGAATGCTTTTAGTAGTAGTTCCAGGTATAAGACAACACCGTCAACATATGTCGATTTACCAAGCAGCTAATATAGACTTATTTTTTAATAGACAAATTATGCGTGTGTCTTTTGTAATAGTATTGTATACGCATGATTTCTCTTGTACAAGTACAGGGTTATAATTTGTTTGTGCTTGATTTGTACCGTTAGGTTGTTGTCTCATTTATTTTAGCTGTTTTTGGCAAACTCTACAGGAATTGTGATGCCTTAATACTTTTACTTTATTCGGTCGGTCTTTTAAATGTTCTTGATTCGAGCGTCTCTAGTGAGTTTGTTTGTAAACGCAGTGCGCGTCAGGCGTATCAAATTTCAATCATGGTATCTATGAAGAGTTTATTCACTTTTATCCATATCATCTATTATTTATACATTTTTAAAACATACTTCTTCCTATTGTAACATTTCAAAACGGTGAATTCTTTAAAGTGATTTAAAGAAATAAAGTATAATATACCAATAAGGATGCTACGAGTTATCAACAATATTATATATAATATTGTGCAACAGGCGACCCCAACTACTGACGTCCTACTCTTCAGACAAACATAGACCGACAAACAAACTACGAAATTGATTCATGACCAAACATTTCTACAATAAAACACTATTGCACGCATTACAGTTCTTACTTTATTAAGTCATAGCAGAACTTCAAAGCTAATATTATATGTCGATCACGCTGAACTGGGTTGAGGGACAATTAAATCTCGAGAATGCTGGACATTTTTCTAAGATTAGCCTCTTTAACATTTCTTTTCATTGTTCACAATCCATTTGAAGATTAACCTAACACATATTACTTTGTTCTTGATATTTTGGCACAGATTTTCTGCATAGATGTTTCGGAAGGACTCAGCTGAAAAGACAAACAAAAAAGACTGACACACATACTTAAAGTAGTTAGTAGACCTGAAACACTATAAATGGTTGTCAGATTTTTTTCTTTTTTTTTGATTCGACAATTCGTAGTTTTACACCATTGGCTTACTGAACAGGTGCACAACACTTATTAAAACCAAAACCAGGTTCAACCCACAATTTTTTTTCTTAAAATGTCCTGTACCAATTCAGGAAAATGGTCATTGTTATATCATAGTTCGTTTCTGTGTTTGTTACATTTTTAATATCGTGTTTCTGTTGTGTCGTTGTTCTCCTCTTATATTTGATGCGTTTCCCTCAGTTTTAGTTTGTAACCCAGATTTGTTTTTCCTCTATCGATTTATAAGTTTCGAACAGTGGTATACTACTGTTGCCTTTATCTATAAAGTTGTTTTTGTTTTGTTTCAAGCACTGATTCGGTAGCGCTGTTTGTATATGTATATATATATTCATAAAATAAAAAGTTGAAATAAGTAACAAGTTAACAGTTCCAGTTCAATCGATTGCATCCTTCCATTCACCTCAAAAGCTAACAAAACCTTTTAACAGACTTATTAGGAAGGGATATAGTTATACGATACTGTTTTCAGGTTATTAAAGATGACATAATTTGGCTTTAAATATGATTCACTTATAGGCTAGTGCATCGGAAATTAACACATTTATTCTAAAACTAGTTATTGGCTTGATACGGATTATGTTCTCCTCATATATTTTTATGATGGTAAAAGACTAAACCCCTAACAGGAGGGATTGAGTCTGATATTTATATGATAAAGACATCATTTTTCAATCAGTTTAATTGGAGTCTGGAGCTAACATGTCAGTAACTGCTAGTAGTCCTTTATTTAATATGCTGTACCCATATCTAATATGCTGTACTCATATCTAATATGTTGTACCCATATTTTGACTATATTATTTATTATTTCTGTTAGTTCAAGTCAGGAATATGACAGTTCATGTCCATTCGTTTTGATGTGTTTTGTCATTTGATTTTGCCATGTGATTATGGATTCCGATAGTTCAGTATTTTTGTGATTTTACTTTTTGTTAATTCATGCATCATTGTTATCTTGTTTAGTTTCTTACATAGGATCTCTAAAAACATGTTTAATCCCGCCGCATTTTTGCGCCTGTCCCAAGTCAGGAGCCTCTTGCCTTTGTTAGTCTTGTGTTTTTAAATTTTAGTTTCTTATATATTTATTTCATATGTCTTTTGAACGACGACCACGGACACCAAAAGAAGGCAGAGCCCACCACTATAAAAAGAGGAATTCAATGGATTCTCTAACTTCGTACTTTATTTGGCCGTTTTAACTTTTTTTTATTTGAGCGTCCTTGGTGAGTCTTTTGTAGACGAAACGCGCGTCTGGCGTTAATAAAATTCACGTTCCATTACTGACATTCCTTTTGTGTTGTGTATATTAGAAAAGTTTTGAAAATTGAAAAGTTCTGTTTCCCTTAAATTGTATATTCCATTTCGGTTAAAACTGAAAAACTTTATTTTAAAAATTTTTAAATGATGTAGCTTTTTTATTCCTGGTAGATTGACTTGAACATTTGCACCATCCTCTTTTCAGGAATATCAACTGGATATAAAAATGAAAGCCGTTTCTTTTCGGCTCTTTCTGCAAGATTACAGTATCTCATTGCTTCTTGATCATTTTTATAATGCTCTAAATATAGATGTGCTAATTGGTAATGGGCGTTTGGATATTGTTTATCACAATCAGGTGCTCGATCAATAAACTGCAATAACAATTTGATAGCTCTCTCTGGGTCTTTTTCCCTATACTGGCATGCTATTCCGTACAAGGCTGACACATTTGTTTTGTCAAGATCATAGCATTTCTGAAAAGAATCGAGTGCCCTTTTTACCTGAAATGTTGTAACATAAACTGCTCCTAGTTGGTAATATAAACTTTTGAGCATGGATCTGTCGACTCCTGATAAATCAGCGTATGACAAACGCTGATGTATAAATTCCTCGCCTGTTACAATTTTTGTTTTTTGGAAATCGAAATCGGAAAAATTTTCTGATTTGTACTTTGATAAGTTGGGGTTAAAAACAAGAATTGTTTTAAAATACTGAGTTAAAACGTCCCTTGGTCGTAATTTCAAGTACTGGTTTATTAAGTTTGACGTATTTTCTGGAGGTTGAAATTGACTAAATAGATGTTGTTCGGTCATTTCACCGTAAGAATATGCATGAAATGCAGGCTGTAAAAAATCACAATCATTCTCGTTATCAACCACATCTTTGTTGTAGTCTTTTAGAATGAGCCAACCATATAAGAAAAAATCGAAAGCCTCCATATATCGTTGCGCTGTTGGTGAATCAGGGTAAGCGGTAAACATAGCAGGTGTCATCCGACACTCTGGTCGTAAAAACACACTGTGTGCGTCGTTATTCTGTAAGACGAGCTGTTTCTTCATTTCTAATAGATTATTCACGCAGAGTTTAAAATTGGGGTCATCTCTAAGCAATCGTGTTATTTCTTTTTCGTCGTCAGGCATAGATAACTCTTTTACACCTTTTTTGTCGTCAGGCATAGATAACTCTTTTATATCTTTTTCGCCGTCAGGCATAGATAACTCTTTCATATCCATTTCGTATTTCTTCCTTTTCTCTTGTTGTATCTGTGTGGATGAATTCATTTTTTCTATAAAACAAAACAAATGACTGTTAGTCTTTTTAAAAAATGAAAAAACACGTCATAAATTTCTTTTAAAACTATTCTAGTTTATAAACTTTTGAATCGTTTTAACTCTTTAGCAAGCATCAAGGAGTTGACTCAATAAACGATAGTACACAGTCAGGCTTTATATATATATATATATTTTTTCGAATCAAGCCATTCCGATCTTTTTATAGTGTGTCTTTTTATATTGTAATGTTACAGGTTATGGTGAAGGTTAGCTGCTTTTAAAACGTTTAAACCCGCTGCATTTGTTTGTATCTGTCGTTAGTCAGGATCCTGTTGTTGGTGGTTGGCGGTTAATTCATAAGTGTTTCTAGTTCCTCGTTTATTTTAAAGATTAGACCGTTGGTTTTCCTGTTTGAATAGTTTTACGCTAGTCATTGTGGTGCCTTGTGTAGCTTGATGTTCGGTGTGACACAATACTCCGAGTTGAATACCGTACTTTGACAGAGTGACAGCAAACCGGATTTTCTGCTGAGGTCGAACGAGCCTTGAACAGTTGAGCCAATATGGACACAACATTGAAGCTTAAAAAAAACAGCTCTGATTTTGGATTGTGATTGAATATTTGACACAGCATATGTTTGTGACACAAAACGAATGTAGGCAAAATACTGAAAAATTTTAAATTAGGCTTTTATGGACCAATATCCAACATCCAAAATCTTAAAAAAATAGATGAAGTTAGATATGATTTAATCACTGAAAACTTGTTCTCTAAAATTAAACATGATGTCATAATTATTGTTAGTCATGTTGATTGTCCAATTAAATCTCTGAATCTAGATGCTTAATAAATATATAATAAAATCATATGAGCTGGCCATGCCCCTAATCTAGATAATTCTAGACTCTTTGGACATAAATGTTGACGAGTTACAATACAGGCCGTTAAATTAAAAATTTCAATTTTAGACCCTTTAGACCTTATGTTTCAAAAACAGACTTAAATCCCAAAAAACATACACACAGAGTATTGGTATTGAACCCTTTAAACTAAAAACTCAGACAATAATCATTTAAAAAAAATACAATTACCACCAATTGTCCTTAAAAATTTACTGTCTATCATAATACTTTTCAATTACATAATTTTTGTCATAATGAAAATAACTCAAAATGAAAATTTATGTTAAATGCATCTGGTTGTTGTCTCTTTGACACATTCCCCATTTCCATTCTCAATTTTATTTGAGTTATTGGGTATAAAAATAAATAAACTCATCACAGATACCAGAATAAAATTTTGTATTTACGCCAGACGCGCGCTCCGTCTACAAAAGACTCATCAGTGACGCTCGAATCCCAAAATGTTAAAAAAAAAAAAAGAAAGGCCAAATAAAGTCAGAAGTTGAAGAGGATAGAGGACCACAATTCAAAAACATATTTGCAAAATACAGCTAAGGTAATCTATTCCTGAGTTAGAAAAGCCTTAGAATTTAAAAAATTCAAAAGTTTAGTGAACAGTTAATTTATTCTTAGGTCCGAGTACACAGTTATTTCGTAGTGCATTTCTTTTAGACAATAAATGAAAATTTAAAAAATCCCACCTGCGCTTTCCCAATAATATTTTTACAGTGTGTTGTACTACTTTTGGGACAATTTATATCAAAATTATAGAAAACTTCATCAGCTCTAACTCAAAATATGGACAATCTTATGTTAAGGGGGTCTTGAAATCTTTTGACAGCTTCCGAAGTGCTAATTTTTGACCTTTTTCAGCTGGACCTAATCACTACTTTACATTAATATTTATGACCCAACTTTTTTTACAGTGTCATTTCACCCCCCAACTTGCTATATGAGGCATAAAACATGGAGAAATAAATTTGGAAGGGGTATAACAAAAATTGGCAAGTAACACACTGTCCACACTAAGGACTATATTCGTGGGCAACGAAAATCAAAGGACGATAACTGTGTACTCGGACCTAATAGGATAGAAAAAGTTGACCAATCTTAATAAAACTTGGTATGACTAATGCTTAATATATTACAAGACTGCTTACAAAGTTTCATAGCAATAGGATATATATTATAGACAATATGATTAAATCTATATTCAACTTTGCGTGTTAAATTTAGACGTTAAAATTGAGAAATTTCAACTATCAACATTTGGGGCTTTTAAAATTCAAATATTGCAAAAAAATACTTTTAAAATGCCTTAATATATAATATATCATGTATTTAAAGCAATAGAGTACTCATTTGTTATATCACACTTAGCATAATTTTTCAAAAGTCAAATTTATATGAGCCTGTGCCTAAAAATGGAGGTTTTCCAATGAAGGGGGCCTTACATGAAGATGTAGTATTTTCCAGCAATTTTAAATATGTGAAGCTTTTTGATTATAAATAATCCTTACATATGTATTTAATGTACTTTAAATGGAAAGAAAACTTACAAATAACATATCATATTAGTTTAAAAGGGTCTTAGGCCAAGTAAGACTAAAAATAATTTAGGGTCAATTTAGGCCGTAGCACATATTTACATTTAAAAATGCATATTGAAGCTATAGGAAATAAAAATTTGTGTCTTTTCTATCATTTCTATACTCAGGTGACATGATACAATAAATCTGAGCACAAAAAGGCTCTTACATTCAACTTTTTTAGCAGACAGTATGGTCTGATACAAAGATTTTTCACTTTTTAGTGAAAAACTTGCATGCAATTTTAGTCTCAACAGGCTTATATTTGAACCACATGCTATCCTACAGAAGTAAAGAAAGATATTATGTGAAATGAAACAGGTACAAAAGACATTGTTAAGTGCTTTTTATACAAATTTAGTGAGGTATTTATTATGGACTTCAACTTTTATGTGCCATGCTCCTCACATTTAACTTGATCCAAACAGAGCGTTAGACGAGGGTCATTTATACAACACATTTTGCTCATATTTTCTGAGATAATCTTCTTTTCTGTAGATTTAGAGTTCACAAATGAGTAATAAAACTGGATTAAAGCATAGAAAAACAAAAATTGACACATGAAAACATGTCAGATAGAAAGTCAGAATGCCACTTATGCATCAAAATTGAAAAAGCTATGAAATGCTTATTTTGACCATATAATGCCAAAATTGGTCATTTTTGCAGAAATTCTATCAAATAAAAGTTTAAATCCTTTAGTTTTATGCTATTTGACAAATTGGCACCATCAAATCATTCAGGGAAGTTGCCAAAGTACAGATTCTATATTTCCTGATTTCACCTCTTAGGTCCGAGTACACAGTTATTTCGTAGTGCATTTCTTTTAGACAATAAATGAAAATTTAAAAAATCCCACCTGCGCTTTCCCAATAATATTTTTACAGTGTGTTGTACTACTTTTGGGACAAATTATATCAAAATTATAGAAAACTTCATCAGCTCTAACTCAAAATATGGACAATCTTATGTTAAGGGGGTCTTGAAATCTTTGACAGCTTCCGAAGTGCTAATTTTTGACCTTTTTCAGCTGGACCTAATCACTACTTTACATTAATATTTATGACCCAACTTTTTTTACAGTGTCATTTCACCCCCCAACTTGCTATATGAGGCATAAAACATGGAGAAATAAATTTGGAAGGGGTATAACAAAAATTGGCAAGTAACACACTGTCCACACTAAGGACTATATTCGTGGGCAACGAAAATCAAAGGACGATAACTGTGTACTCGGACCTAATAGCATAGAAAAAGTTGACCAATATTAATAAAACATGGTATGACTAATGCTTAATATATTACAAGACTGCTTACAAAGTTTCATAGCAATAGGATATATATTATAGACAATATGATTAAATCTATATTCAACTTTGCGTGTTAAATTTAGACGTTAAAATTGAGAAATTTCAACTATCAACATTTGGGGCTTTTAAAATTCAAATATTGCAAAAAAATACTTTTAAAATGCCTTAATATATAATATATCATGTATTTAAAGCAATAGAGTACTCATTTGTTATATCACACTTAGCATAATTTTTCAAAAGTCAAATTTATATGAGCCTGTGCCTAAAAATGGAGGTTTTCCAATGAAGGGGGCCTTACATGAAGATGTAGTATTTTCCAGCAATTTTAAATATGTGAAGCTTTTTGATTATAAATAATCCTTACATATGTATTTAATGTACTTTAAATGGAAAGAAAACTTACAAATAACATATCATATTAGTTTAAAAGGGTCTTAGGCCAAGTAAGACTAAAAATAATTTAGGGTCAATTTAGGCCGTAGCACATATTTACATTTAAAAATGCATATTGAAGCTATAGGAAATAAAAATTTGTGTCTTTTCTATCATTTCTATACTCAGGTGACATGATACAATAAATCTGAGCACAAAAAGGCTCTTACATTCAACTTTTTTAGCAGACAGTATGGTCTGATACAAAGATTTTTCACTTTTTAGTGAAAAACTTGCATGCAATTTTAGTCTCAACAGGCTTATATTTGAACCACATGCTATCCTACAGAAGTAAAGAAAGATATTATGTGAAATGAAACAGGTACAAAAGACATTGTTAAGTGCTTTTTATACAAATTTAGTGAGGTATTTATTATGGACTTCAACTTTTATGTGCCATGCTCCTCACATTTAACTTGATCCAAACAGAGCGTTAGACGAGGGTCATTTATACAACACATTTTGCTCATATTTTCTGAGATAATCTTCTTTTCTGTAGATTTAGAGTTCACAAATGAGTAATAAAACTGGATTAAAGCATAGAAAAACAAAAATTGACACATGAAAACATGTCAGATAGAAAGTCAGAATGCCACTTATGCATCAAAATTGAAAAAGCTATGAAATGCTTATTTTGACCATATAATGCCAAAATTGGTCATTTTTGCAGAAATTCTATCAAATAAAAGTTTAAATCCTTTAGTTTTATGCTATTTGACAAATTGGCACCATCAAATCATTCAGGGAAGTTGCCAAAGTACAGATTCTATATTTCCTGATTTCACCTCTTAGGTCCGAGTACACAGTTATTTCGTAGTGCATTTCTTTTAGACAATAAATGAAAATTTAAAAAATCCCACCTGCGCTTTCCCAATAATATTTTTACAGTGTGTTGTACTACTTTTGGGACAAATTATATCAAAATTATAGAAAACTTCATCAGCTCTAACTCAAAATATGGACAATCTTATGTTAAGGGGGTCTTGAAATCTTTGACAGCTTCCGAAGTGCTAATTTTTGACCTTTTTCAGCTGGACCTAATCACTACTTTACATTAATATTTATGACCCAACTTTTTTTACAGTGTCATTTCACCCCCCAACTTGCTATATGAGGCATAAAACATGGAGAAATAAATTTGGAAGGGGTATAACAAAAATTGGCAAGTAACACACTGTCCACACTAAGGACTATATTCGTGGGCAACGAAAATCAAAGGACGATAACTGTGTACTCGGACCTAATAGCATAGAAAAAGTTGACCAATATTAATAAAACATGGTATGACTAATGCTTAATATATTACAAGACAGCTTACAAAGTTTCATAGCAAAAGGATATATATTATAGACAATATGATTAAATCTATATTCAACTTTGCGTGTTAAATTTAGACGTTAAAATTGAGAAATTTCAACTATCAACATTTGGGGCTTTTAAAATTCAAATATTGCAAAAAAATACTTTTAAAATGCCTTAATATATAATATATCATGTATTTAAAGCAATAGAGTACTCATTTGTTATATCAGACTTAGCATAATTTTTCAAAAGTCAAATTTATATGAGCCTGTGCCTAAAAATGGAGGTTTTCCAATGAAGGGGGCCTTACATGAAGATGTAGTATTTTCCAGCAATTTTAAATATGTGAAAATCAAAGGACGATAACTGTGTACTCGGACCATATATATAGGATATAGTATGAGTACCAATGAGATACCTCTTCATTCAAGTCACAATTTGTAAAAGTTAATCATTTAAGGTCAAAGTACGGCCTTCAACACAGAGTTTAAGCTCACACCTAACAGCAAGCTTTAAAGGGCCCTAAAAATATCAGTGTAAAACTATTCAAACAGGAAAACCAACAGTGCAGTAAAAGAAGATTATCCGATACAATTACCTAGCTGTGAAACAATTAAATCGTTAGTAGCCACAGTGTTGAAAAACAATTATTTTGAATTTAATGACCGATACTTTGTACAGAAAATAGGCGCTAGTATGGGAAGTAAATACAGCCCAGAAATTTGTGATATTAGAGCATTCGAAGTTATCAATGAAATTATTGAAAAATATAAGTATAAAAATAAGATCTTATTTTACGGAAGGTATAGAGATGATGCGTTTATAATAGCTCATTCATCACGAGTAGAAGTTGAGGAGTTTTTTAAAATAGCCAATGATCATCACCCTTTATTAAAGTTTACGTATGAGATTTCAAACGAAGAAATTATCTTTCTCGATACAGTCGTACATAAAGGGTTGAGATTCAGGAACACCGGTATCCTTGATATTAAGAGCTACACCAAACCTACTAATACGTTTCAATATTTAGATAGGACGTCTATGCATAATCCAACAGTCTTCTCCGGATTTATAAAAGGGGAAGCTATTCGCCACCACCGAAACAACAGCAATACGCAAAATTTAAAAGATACTCTTTGTAAATTCAAAGGCCATCTAAAGCAAAGGGGATATAAGGACCTTGAAATACTTCGTAACTGTGAATCGGCTCTTAATATCGAACGACCAGAGTTACTCCGCTTTAAACAAGAATCTGACAAGCAGATACCACTAGTATTTGTAACAAAATATCACTTCTCGTTAGGAAATATAAATAAAGCTTTACAAAAACATTATAAAAAACTAGTTCGCAATGCGAAGTGTAGGGAGCTATTTCCAAAACCACCAATGGTGGCGTATAGTAGACATCGGAACTTAAAAGAAATACTGACTAGATCGGTAGTTAAAGCTTAATACAATATGAAGGATTGGGTCAGGACCCCTGATGAAGCACCCACCCTTCATATGAGCCACGGAATATTATAGAGTTTGTCCTATTCTGTACTGCAGAAACACGATGTGTTGGGTCCTGGAGAATAGGCAAACGTGGCTGATAGGTACTTCCAGACATTCAACATGTAGATTATAGGACATTGTCCTTTTTAGTACCTTCCCGTGTATCGCTTCAATTGTGATTGATGTCGATCCGTATTTCCTGTTCTCAGGGACTCACACTTGATAAGTGTTTCTGCAAGGCATTCTTAAGTCTCGCCATTGTCAAATTTTGCTGACACGTGTTTATTTATGAGTTTGGAAAAACCAGAGAAAAAAGAATCTCTGATAGCCAACTTCTATTATTTCATTAATATTATGAATAAGACAGGAAGGAACAAGCTAACATTAAAGAAGAGTAGAAAGATGGACAGTTCACATCCACCACTAAATCAAGAAGCACTCGCGATCGCTGCAAATGAAATGAATGACAGCGACTTCGATGATCTGGACCTAACAGATCTAAACGACAATTCCGGACCACCACCTATTGATATTGCCTTTGAAGCCGTAAATAGAATAGAGGAAGTTATGGGCCAGAGATTAGGAATAGCCAAAGCCAGAGAAGGGATGGTGTACGGGAAAACATCCAATAATATGCCCCCCTTCTGTCATCTCAACATGAGATGCACCCCTGATCTGGGCAATGTTGAAATGAACAATTTGTTTAGGGATCAAATGAAGAACATCACGGAAGAGACAAGAAATACTTTCACGGACAGAAAAATCCAAACATTAGACGGTTTCCTGGAAGAAAAAAAGGAAACTATAACAACTATAAGAAGAGAGGCGAAAGAAAAAATTGGAACCACAAGTAAAAGTGCGGGTACAGCAAGATCCATTATGTACAAAAAATTAGGAGAACTAAAGGACCATAATGACAGGAAGCTAGCAGAATTTAAAGCAGCAATCCGTTACAAACAACCCGAAAAACATAATGGGCCACATGACCAAAGGAAAAGATACAGGGACAATTCTTATAATTATTAATCATAATACTATGGAAATTTGTTATGTTGTCATTGGATTTTTCTATTTCTTGTTTAATTAAACAAGTGTTAATCTGTCATCTTAATTGGATTTTAATGTTTTTAGCAGCACTTCTACCACTCCTCATTACAATACAATACAATACAATACAATACAATATTTTTATTTTCCAAATTAAAGGGCCCATTAAGAGCATAACATTAGTTACAACATGACATAAACATTACAGAGTGATTAAAGAAACATAAAATAATAATTCAAATTCAAATGCATGAAGAAAGGATCAGTGGTCAAGGGGAGATAATTTTGATATATTTTAGAGTATCTAACTAATTTTCTGATTTTCTTAGTTGCAGGCCTTTATCCAGGTATGCACATAAAATAGATAGAAATCTGCTATCTTCATTAATCATGATCCATGAAAAAAGATCATTTATATTTAAACTATCTAAACTGGGGTATTTTTTTTATATAATCAGTGATATCTCTTCTGAGGTTATTGTAAATAGGGCATTCCAGAAGAAAGTGCATTTCATTTTCAATACAATTTGTATTACAATATAAACATATCCTCTCATGTCGAGGTAATATTTCATATTTACCACATACATTGGTAATTCGTTCATGTCTGCCAGTTTCTATTCTTAAACAGTGATTGCTAATCTGTATTTTGTTAATAAATGTTTTGTGGGTGCTTTAAATCTAAATAATTTTCATAGTCAAATGACTTTTTGAATGAAAAATAAGTGTCCAATTTGCCTTGATTCTGTAAATAAAAATCTCGCATTTTCTCCCAATCATTTTGAAACTCTAATTTGAGCTGTTTTTTCAATAAGTTTTTAAATTTATTTTTTCCTAGATTTTTACATATATTTAGGTCAATACCCAATTTTTCACTGTAGAAAATGATATTAGAGAGCCATGAATTATTGGAACTGGTTTGACCTTTACTGTCTATCATTTTTAACTCAGCATAAGCATTTTCCAATAAATCAGATGGAGACTTCTCTAGTCTATGCCAATACATAAACATATGTGTTAGCAAATTTATATAAAGAGGATATCTACCCAATTCAGACAGGACTGCTACATTTGTGCACATCTTTGTAACACCAATAATATACTTACAAAATTTTAAATTTAGCTTCTCAAACTCCCAATCTTTAAATATGTCATAAAGGGACAAATTTTTCCTTTTAGAAGTAATGTTAATAACACCCCAATTTTCACAACCATAAGTTACAATTGGCTGTATACAGTGATCAAATAAATGCAAAAGAGTTTTAATAGGAGGATTAGATGATTTCAAATCTTTATAAAGTTTAAAACTGGCCTTTTGACCTTTTTGGAATAATTGTTTCCTGGCTTCATTAAAGTTTCCAGTATTTTGGATGACTATGCCAAGATATTACAGATAAGTTGAGTTATGCATGTTAATTAAGGTATCAATATATTTGAAAACATATGTTTACTTTCCAACTACTGACATATTGGGTCAGCTGAGGTCAACATCATGATTTATCATTAAGCAGGTGTACGATAAAGTGTGTGCATTCAGTTTCCATTTATCTGTGATTGCAGACAGCTGGTTTTCTCATTGTGGTTTGTTTTAGGCGTAAAAGTTATAATTGTGATCGCATTTATAACTATCAGATTGGCAATCGTCAGTATTAAGAATGGCTCGCAGATTTAACAAGAAAGTAAAAACTGTTAAACAAAAAATAAGAAAACTCGATCGAGTTTCTAGAAAGAAAAGACAAAAAAAGCACAGGTATATAAAGCTAAACAATATGTATATAACTTAGCCAACTGTCAATTGACAGACGACCAATACATAGTTCTAGGTAAAGGTTTGAAATTTATACCTATGCCTAAGAAGTGTAATATAGGCAGAACTGTAATGGCAGACTTCAATGAATTTGCCAGAAAACTTAGATGTCGTTTTCATTTTGGCAATACAGAAAGTCGGGGAATGCATCCGTTCCGACAGAAATCATTTTATGAACCGACACCTGCTTGCTTTGAACTTGAAAATTATCTAGATCTAACAAAGTTTGAATTATCAAATCTTGATTTACGAAATAATTATTACAATTTCACTAAAGAACAACAGCTAGGATTACGATCTTTGAAAAACATGCAGGATATTATTTTCTCTAAGAGCGACAAGGGAGGCGCAATTGTAATATCTAAAAAGACACACTACATTAAAGAAGGGTTAAGACAGTTAAACTCTATCCATTACACGGAGATACAAGAACCTAATCTATTACTGATTAAAAATAACATACAAACACAAATCAGCAAGATGTTTGACATTGGTGAGATTGATGGGATAACTCTTGATTTTCTCTGTGGCTCATCGAAAGAGGGACCCAGATTGGGTCGTCTTTTTCTTCTTCCTAAACTTCACAAATTAAGTGAACTTGTTATTCAAGGGATAAAAAAACAAACGATGACAGTTAATGAATTACCCCCATGCAGACCGATTATTTCTCAATGTAACTCTGTCACCGAAAGGGTTAGCAAATTTATTGATTACTTTTTAATACCTATAGTTAAAAGACAGAACAGTTACATTAGAGATAGTGGGGATTTCATAAATAAAATAGAAAATTTAAGGCCTGATCGGGATTGCCTCTTAGTTTCTTTTGACTGCACCAGCATGTATACAAACATGGAGTTCAATGAACTCATTCATTCTGTTGGACGGGCTTATAACAGTGCAGTAAAAGAAGATTATCCGATACAATTACCTAGCTGTGAAACAATTAAATCGTTAGTAGCCACAGTGTTGAAAAACAATTATTTTGAATTTAATGACCGATACTTTGTACAGAAAATAGGCGCTAGTATGGGAAGTAAATACAGCCCAGAAATTTGTGATATTAGAGCATTCGAAGTTATCAATGAAATTATTGAAAAATATAAGTATAAAAATAAGATCTTATTTTACGGAAGGTATAGAGATGATGCGTTTATAATAGCTCATTCATCACGAGAAGAAGTTGAGGAGTTTTTTAAAATAGCCAATGATCATCACCCTTTATTAAAGTTTACGTTTGAGATTTCAAACGAAGAAATTATCTTTCTCGATACAGTCGTACATAAAGGGTTGAGATTCAGGAACACCGGTATCCTTGATATTAAGAGCTACACCAAACCTACTAATACGTTTCAATATTCAGATAGGACGTCTATGCATAATCCAACAGTCTTCTCCGGATTTATAAAAGGGGAAGCTATTCGCCACCACCGAAACAACAGCAATACGCAAAATTTAAAAGATGCTCTTTGTAAATTCAAAGGCCATCTTAAGCAAAGGGGATATAAGGACCTTGAAATACTTCGTAACTGTGAATCGGCTCTTAATATCGAACGACCAGAGTTACTCCGCTTTAAACAAGAATCTGACAAGCAGATACCACTAGTATTTGTAACAAAATATCACTTCTCGTTAGGAAATATAAATAAAGCTTTACGAAAACATTATAAAAAACTAGTTCGCAATGCGAAGTGTAGGGAGCTATTTCCAAAACCACCAATGGTGGCGTATAGTAGACATCGGAACTTAAAAGAAATACTGACTAGATCGGTAGTTAAAGCTTAGTACAATATGAAGGATTGGGTCAGGACCCCTGATGAAGCACCCACCCTTCATATGAGCCACGGAATATTATAGAGTTTGTCCTATTCTGTACTGCAGAAACACGATGTGTTGGGTCCTGGAGAATAGGCAAACGTGGCTGATAGGTACTTCCAGACATTCAACACAGGTATGAAAAATTTATTCATAGATGAGAACAGAAGTGAAAAATAGTCATCCCAAACGCTTATCAAAGCTGGTATATATAAAAAAAATAGAGACACGAGATATAACCACAAATAAGTGAACATTAATTAACAAAAAAAACATTACAAATTGTATCAACAGGTCAAATTAACACGAAAATACGAGTTGATAGTACTCGCAGCTACTGAAAGCTATTTAAAAGCCAATGTTAATTAATAATAAAAAAAATCATACATCGGAGAATAAAACATATCCCAGGGATTAAGTATTTCCCATTGAACAGAAATTAAGTAATTAATAAGTATTTAAAAAATCGAATTCTTCTGAAAAGTCTACACCTAAACAAAGAGAAAAGTTAAAATCCTAAAAATTGAACTTGACCTTTATTTAGTCACAACATATCTGAACTTGAAATCATTTCGTTAAAATGTTTTCATGTTAATGAGCAAACACTTACATCCCCAAATCAACAACATAATTTTCTTTCGAAAATCAAAATTGCGAGAAAAAATTATGGTAAAAATCAACATGCAAGGGCAATTATATTTCTAATTAGAAGTTGACTGACGATTTTGACCATCTCACACTTATTCATAAATCTTGACTGTCAATGCTCTTCAACTTTTTACTTGTTTGACTTTATAACTATTTTGATATATAGATAGCGTCACTGAAGAGTCTTATGTAGACGAAACGCGCGTCTGGCGTACTAAATTATAATTCTGGTACTTTTGATAACTATTTACACCACTGGGACGATGCCACTGCTGGTGGACGTTTCGTCCCCGAGAGTATCACCAGCCCAGTAGTCAGCACTTCGGTGTGGACATGAATATCAATTATATGGTCATGTTTATAAATTTCCTGTTTAAAAAAACTTTGATTTTTTCGAAAAACTAAGGATTTTCTTATCCCCGGCATAGATTACCTTAGCTGTATTTGGTACAATTTTTTGGAATTTTGGATCCTCAATGCTCTTCAAATTTGTACTTGTTTTGGCTTTAAAGCTATTTGATATGAGCGTCACTGATGAGTCTAATGTAGACGAAACACGCGTCTCGCGTACTAAATTATAATTCTGGTACTTATGATAACTATTGCAACTTGAAGTTTCTCTCTATTTATTATAGCTTTCAATGCATAACGGATGAAATTTGTATGATATCGGATATGTTTCTTACGTCGTTACTACCGATTTAGACTATTTACCGGATTTATTATCACACAAGCAACCTTAAGCGATGGGTGCCACATGTGGAGCAGGATCTGCTTACCCTTCCGGAACACCTGATATTACACCTAGTTTTTGGTGGGGTTCGTGTTGTTTATTTATTCTTTAGTTTTCTATGTTGTGTCATGTGGAGTATTGTTTGTCTGTTTGTCTTTTTCATTTTTAGCCATGGCGTTGTCAGTTTATTTTCGATTTATGAATTTGACTGTCCCTTTGGTGTCTTTTGTCCCTCTTTTCTTTTACAGGCAATAAATCCTAACAGATTTGACTTAAATGAACAATTTGTAGAACTCAACATTTTCAAAATTCTTGCCCTGTTAGATTTTCTGTATTGATAACGTCGTTAAAACGAGAGAAACAACCTGCATATTACCCCGTATGAACTTTGTTTAGCTATGTCGGCCATATCTTTTTTAGAAGGCAGGGTCATCGGATATATTTTTAAACTAGATAGTTTTTCTCATTACCTAAATCAAATTCTAACTTACCTTAAACTTACTAGAGCAGAAACAATTGTTAACTACACCGGAAAAGCATCACATATGTCTAGCTTTCCACGACTTTCTTTATTCGGCGAGACAAAAACTGCAAAACTAATGGCATCGTCCACTTTATGTGCCCACTTATATACCCTTACATCTGTTTTATACTGTGGCTAAATTTGTGTTGTAGCCACAATAGATATCCATATTCCCACTTTTTTTTTATACACAATCAGAAAGTTTCACGTCTTGGTCGGTAAATATTTTATGTTAGTGTCAATAAATTTCGTGTTATTAGTTTAATTTTGTGATATTAGTTTACTATACTTACCATGCAGTATACAGTAGAAAACGTGTGTTACTAAATTTCGTGTTATTAGTTATCTATACTTACCATGCAGTATACAGTAGAAAACGTGTGTTACTACACACAGACTAATATTAGACGTGTAAGATAAATGATTACTGTTCACAAACAACAAACGAGAGTCATGAGACGATAATAATTTGAAAGTGTTCGTATAAAAACACATTGTATCGATAAAAATAATTTAGTGACTCTGCTCTCTGAACTGCTAAATATCATCGTCGAGATCCGGAACTCCCCATATGTCTTCCATTTTTTTTTAAAATCATATAAATGTTTCATGGTTTTCCAGATGTTGGAACATCCTGGCTGGATCCGTGCATGTGCAGCAATGTTTAAAAAAATCAATGTACCCAGTAAATAAATAATTAGTTCTACTCTTTTGAGAAGGTCCCTTATTATAATGTCTCAATTGTAGACTATCGATTCTCAACTATCAATAATAGTTATTCATCTAACATGCCACGAGGAAGAAAAGTTGTGTATTATTATGAATCATGAGGTAAATTAATATGGTATTGCTTTTTTGTAAAATATATGACACATTTTTTTGTGTATACCAATAATTTTTCAATCTACTCACTTAGTACATAATTTTATTTATTGACACATACATAGTAATCATTGTAGGAAAGTTGTCAAATAAATGTAGTCATGATTTATGAACTCATTGTCATTCGCGTCGGCGAATGACTATATAAAGATAGACAAGACTTTACTTTGAAAATATAATCTTTAAAACGTTTAAAGTGACGAATTTCTGTTTAGACGCTTGATTTTGTCTCCTGTCAGGGACGTTGAAGTGTTGGTGATAAAAACAAAAATGTTAATATTTGTCATTCGCGTCGGCGAATGACTATATAAAGATAGACAAGACTTTACTTTGAAAATATAATCTTTAAAACGTTTAAAGTGACGAATTTCTGTTTAGACGCTTGATTTTGTCTCCTGTCAGGGACGTTGAAGTGTTGGTGATAAAAACAAAAATGTTAATATGATGACAAATTGGCACAAGATAAGGAAGTAGAAACAAACTTTTGTATAAACAAGTATAATTGATAAATATAAATTATATTTTATGTGAAAAAGTATCTCATTAGTTACATTTTATTTCGAAGTTGCATGTGTTGACATTGATGTAAATATACACTTTATGTTGAGTTATGATCTATTAATAAAAGAAAAGACGGTGAAGTGTTGATGATAAAGAATACTTTATAAAAACGGTAATATGATGACAATTTGGCATACGATATGGAAATGTAAAAAAAACTTTTATATAAACAAGTTATAATTGATAAATATAAATTATATTTTATGTGAAATACTGAATCATTAGTTACGTTTTATTTCGAAGTAGCATGTGTTGACAATGATGTAAATATACACTTTACGTTGTCTCATGACCTACTAATGAAAGAAAATATGGGTATTCTGTTTCTGAGCTTCTAAAAACAAATTTGTTTTAAAATGTAAAAAATGCGTTGAATTTACGACATATTTTTATGAATAAGAATCTTTTTATCTAATCAACCTGTTTTCGCTATGAAAAGATTGTTTTTGCCAAGATTGTTCTTTCACTTTCGTGCAATTTATTTTGATTTTGAGATGGTCCCTATAAAGCTTTAATCATACCTGGGGTTTACATTTTCACAATCACGGTTGTTTTCGCCTTTTAATATTGCATTGTGGGATCGCGCACAGCTATCAATTTACCTGTTTACCGACATTAGCGTTTTAAATCGAGTGGTGTCCTTGACATCAGGTTACATGTCAAACCAACTGAAACGTATCAGTACCTCCCAATTACAAGTGCACATCCTAAACATACTTTTAGAAGTATTATTACAGGTGAAACAATTCGTCACATAAGAAACAATAGCAACGAAACTGATCTCGAAAAACATCTTCTGACTTTGGAGAATAAACTTATAGATAGAGGCTATGATAAGTTGGAAACGGCAAAAAACATTAAAGATTTAAACGATGCAGTACTCTGTCAGATAATTTTAGACAAAGGGAAATTCCACTTACACTAGTAACTAAATATAACCCTACAGTTATAAATCTTAACAGAGCTATTAAGAAGCATTGGCAAATTTTGCAAAGAGATGAATATTGTAAAACAATATTCAAACAGATGCCTATCATTGCGTATAAACGCAGTAAAAATTTAAAAGAGCACCTAGCAAAAACTAGACTTTTAAATAGGGAGACTTTTGAGAAGGGACCCTTGCTAAAATAAAACTTAGCTAAAAAATCCCGAAACATCGTTAATTAATTATATATATATTTCTAGTAAAAAAAAGGCAATTAGTCATTACGACTCTATAAAAACGGTGTCAAGTCTTGAGGTTTAAAAATGTATATTGGTGATGGGAATCTTTGCATTTGTGGAAAGTTTACCCAAATGTTTGTTAATTTGATTTAAAGGTCATAGGTCAAGGTGATATGAAGGTATCAATGGTGTTTGACACACCATCTCAATTTAATACACCTACCAAATATGATAAGTCAATGTCAAAGGATAGATTTATACCCTGGACAAAGTTGTATGAGAAGAATTAAGAAAAACTACTAAAACAGTATGACTCCCTTCATCTGAAGGGAAGACATTATAACAATGCAAAACATTGAGAAATGACAAAAATAATAGAACAAAAATTACAAAACAATGCAATAACCATTGAAGGTCCAACATTTACTCTCAGAAAAACAAATATAACATTGGGTGGGCTGGAAGGGTAAACTTGTGAAGATGACAACTTAAAAACTTTTTTAAAAAACATTTCTAAAACACATATTTTTAAAATAATTATCATTCGTTTATTCACAAAATGCCAATCGAATGACCTCAGCTTTTTTAAAAAGCTAATCTTGTATATATTGTACGCTAGAAAACAGTTTATAAGAACACTTCATTTCATAAAATCATTGGTAGTCGGATGTTGGTTCAAACAATACAAACTCATTTTTCTTTGTTCAAATTGAGATACAAAATTAAAGTGGTGGAACTGTATAGTACATAAGGGTATACATCTAAAAAATAAACACATCCTGAATGGAACGTTTGTCTGGATCATAAATTTTGGTACCCTCATGTTATATTTCTAAAATCTTTCACTATACCTGTTTTAGATTTCAGTGAACGTAGTGATCTATGTTTAATTGGTAAATATTATGTAAGGGATTTCTTTATAAAATACAATTGATTCAAACATTTTGTCAATTCATCCATCGATTCCGTCAGTATAATTAAAATATTTTTATCAATCGCAACTTGCATCGAATAACTCATACGATTACTTGAAAGTCAGAGGGTCACAAGATTGAGATTCCGAATGCAATTGTTAACCTTTACAAACTTTTTATTAAAAAAAAGGAATATATAACGCCCTAATTTTTACAGAAATATTGATTATCGTCCTTCCCTACAGCTATATTACCCCTCTCAGTCGCTCCGTAATCCTCGTATTACGGCTTTGAGACGAGAGCAGGCATTATCAGCACAAATATTGATTATAGAGCTTGTAAGATGATATGAATACGTTTGTACGGTATTTTGGTTTTAGAAAATATCGCGTTGGAACTTCGTCTATATTGTTTGACATGTTATCTGGGAGTTGATATTTTCAAAATTGTTTCAATTGCCAGAGCTCGTATCTTCAGATTTCAAAATGTGCCATTGTTTGCTTCTTCAAATTTCTGCCTTGAACGTTTCAATATTGTTTAATGTGTTAACCATCTTTATGTGGTGCATTGTGTCAATGCATTTTGATGAGCGCTAGTTATCATTATTTTCTAAAGAACAACTAAAGTGTCTTCAGTTATATCACATAAATTTCTTGACCTCATCATATATCATGATGAACATTTGATAACTATTTACATCACTGGGTGGATGCCACTGCTGTTAGACGTTTTGTCCCCGAGGGTATCTCCAGCACAGTAGTCAGCACTTTGGTGTTGACATGAATATCAATTATATGGCCATTTTATAAATTTTTTGTTTATAAAACTTTGAATTTTTCGAAAAACTTAAGATATTTTTATTCCAGGAATAGATTACCTTAGTCATATTTAGCACATCTTTTTGAAATTTTGAGTTCTCAATGCTCTTCAACTTTGTACTCGTTTGGATTCAAAACTATTTTGATCTGAGCGTCACTGATAAGTCTTATGTAGACGAAACGCGCGGCTGGCGTATTGAATTATAATCCTGGTAATTTGAAAACTATTTACAACACTGGGCCGATGCCACTGCTAGTAGTCGTTTGGTCCCCGACGGTATCAACCACACAGTAGTCAGCACTTCGGTGTTGACATGAATATCAACTATATGGTCATTTTATAAATTTCCTGTTTATAAAACTTTGAATTTATCGAAAAACTAAATATTTTTTTTTTATATACAAGGAATAGATTACCGTACTGTAGTCGTATTTGGCACAATTTTTTAGGAATTTTGGTCATCAATGCTTTTCAACTTTGTACTTATTTGGCTTCATAATTCATTTGATGTGAGCGTCACTGGTGAGACTTAAGAAGAAGAAACGCGTGTGTGGCGTATAAAATTATAATCCGGGTAGCTTTGATAACTATACATGAACCTTAAATAAAGAAATATTCTACCTCTTAATATAAATGACAAGTATGATCAATGCACTCCCCCATTTTTCATCTGAAGACAGGGTATTAGCTGGGTTGAACGTTGTGTAGCTTTCTCTGGCTCTTCCTATAAATATATATATATATAGAGTATACGTAATTGATTTAGACAGCAGCCAAATTAAACAACAAAATAAACTTTTTACCTCTAAAATTCAACCTACGATCTTCTAAACTGGACATGTCATATCAACATTTTACGTTTAATGTTTTAATCTTCCCAAGTCAAGCTATGATATATAGAAAACAATGAGCAGGATCAAGAACAAACCTCTAGTAGTTGTTTTGGTGTTTATTGAACATTTTTACAATACTTATACATATAACAGTAACGTTTAGCTGAAGTATGTATACATTACGGAATCATATTCACGAACCAAATTTCACTTCCTATTTTATGTCAGCTCGTACACTTCAATACAATAGTGTTTCTTGGCTTCAGGCTGAATTTTATCTTCGGGCCAAATCTTAAATAAGGGATAAATTTTAAATTTTCTCTTTCCACATTTGCCAAAGTGTTCAAAACATGGAGAATTTCTATTTTTTGGGGTCCTTTAACTGCTGTTTGTGGACTTTCACTCTTTTAATTACAGAAACGTCACAAGTCATCTGGTTAACCGTAAGAAATGCGGCGAAAGTGCTAAGAGAAACAATGTTCGATTTATAATGTGATTTTTTTTTTGTGGTTTTTTTTTACATGTATTTTCTGTACCAAGGACTTTTTATTTATCAAAATATTTATATGAACATGCAATATGAGAGACAGAGAAATAAAACAAAATAATTATAAATTTCAAATACGAATATACTGTTGGCAATTGTAAAGAACGGTCACAAGATTGTCAATCCAGTATGTTAAGCTTTAAAGGATTCGTAAGATAATGACATTTATTTGACACCTAACATAAAACGGTATGCTGCTTCATAACGGTGTTCCGTAAAGCACGTTGATTGATATGCAAGGCTATTCTGCATGAATTAATCTACAAATATATAAAAAAGAAGATGTGGTATGATTGCCAAGGAGACAACTATCCACAAAAGACCAAAATGACACAGACATTAACAACTATAGGTCACCTTGCAGCCTTCAACAATGAGTAAAGCCCATACCACATAGTGAGCTATAAAAGTCCCAGATAAGACAATGTAAAATAGTTCAAACGAGAAAACATACGACCTTATTTATGTAAAAAGAAATGCACGAAAAAAAAATATGTAACACATAAACAAACGACAACCACTGAATTACAGGCTCCTGACTTGGGACAGGCACATACATAAATAATGTGGCGGGGTTTAACATGTTAGCGGGATCGCAACCCTCCCCCTAACCTGGGACAGTGGTATAACAGTACAACATAAGAAAGAACGAACTATAAAAATCAGTTGAAAAAGGCTTAACTCATCAGATGGACAAAATACAAGTAGACGTGGCCCGGTACTTATACATCCCGACACAAAAAAGACACGATGAACAGATCTGAGAGTACTCGCAGTTATCTGACAGCTAGTTCAAAGCCAATAACAACTAAAAACAAATCATGCAACTAAGACTAAACTATCAATCCGTACGAATCCAACATCCAATGGATTTAGTGTAAAGACGTCATAAACACCCAGAGAAAAACATGACATTGTGCAATGCCAAGTTACAGGTATCGACAGATTGTAGATCCATGCATGTGTATATACATATAACATACTAGGAATATTTAGTTAGCTTTTAATTTACTGATAACAAAATCAATATTTATACCAATAAAAACAATATTCAATGATCTTATTACAGTGTTGAATAGGTAACCTTTTAGAATAAGTTTATTTAAAGGAGCGACAAGTTTACATGGATCATTTCTAAATTTTCGGGCACGGTTAACAACATTTCCGTAAAAATGAGAATGTGCTATCCCGTTTGAAATAAGTTTTCTACAGGTACAACCAAACTTCAAAACCAAATCTTTATATCTATGGAAAAATTTAGTAAAGGTTTTAAGTAATTTATAGTAACGATATTCCTGGTTTAATAAAGAACATTTTCCACTTTCATAAGTTAAAAGCGGCTAGTTTTGATTTAGAAAAGCTATTACTTGTCTTACGTAAACGATAAACCAGATGTTCCAAGCTTAAATTTTCATCAATATTAATTCCAATTAATTTGACAGAAAGAACTCTCTCAATACAGGTTTCGTTGACTGTAAGAAATAAGAGACACAGCTTGCATTTTACCCCTTTGGAACATGATTAGCCATATCGGCAATCTTGGTTGTGGCAAAGTTTGGTTAAATTTGGTTCACTAATTTCAGAGTACACTATTTTTGTAAAAGAAAACGACAACAATCACGACGGGGGCAGACAACACGACGGACAACATCTACAGACAACGATCGACGGATGCTTGTAATGAAAAAAGCTCTTTCGTTCATATTGAAATTCATAATTTCAGAAAAGCATATAATTTCTGAAATATAAATGTATTTAAAATTTAATATTCTTGTCACTTAAATAAGTGACATGCATTAAAACTGTTCCAGGTCCGCCTCTCCGGGAGGTTTGTTTTTAATAAGCGTATAAATTCTGGAGTAAAATACAACAATGCAAGTTACAAGATTAGGACTTGCCTCAAACTAACTAGCGCAGAAACAATTGTTAACTACACCATGTACACCGGCAAATCAACAGAGGCCTATGTTTACCTTTCCACGACTATCGTCGTTGGCGAGAAAAACATCTGCAAAATAAATGGCATCGTAGACTTTCCATGCCCGTGTTAATGATCTTACACCTGTTTTATACTGTGGCTAAATCCACGTTGTACCCACAATATACATGTATTCATAGTCCCCCTTTTTATACACAATCAGAGAGTTTCACGCCTAGATCGCTTAATATACAATATCAGGTCAATGAAAGAAAAATATAACCTTTTTTGCATGAGCTGAGAAACTGAAGAAGGGCGAGGTTCTACCGAGCCCTTCCCCCGTTTTGCGACCAGTATACAAAGTTTATATTTTTAATGACATTGACCTAAATATTGTTTTTATACTGCAACTTAAACTTTTACATTGGTAGCTTTTTAAATCGTAACACAAATGTCAAACTTTTTGTCATCCCTTAATGAACCCCTGATTGTAGAGAAAGTGTTCCGTGATGAAATTAACATTATACAAAATATAGCTATGTTACTATATAAAAATGATAGGGAGCTATTTTTCAAGGAGATAAACTGTATGTGTCCTCATTTTATACAACTTTCAAATGAGGCAAAATTTGTTTGGTTATTCACTAAAGAAAATTTGTCTGTACTTAAATATTTAGGGAGCTATATTATTACATGTCTAGATGTTAGACGAAATGTTAATTAATGTATGTAATAACAATGATAATTATAATGGTTTTATAGTTTTGATCCTGCCTGGAATTAAATGTATATGATTTTATAGAATGAAGATAATAACATCTGTCTGAACTTTTTTTTTTTAATGTTTCATTTTATTTTATAACAATGTTTTCTGTTACAAATCATGATGTATTGTGTTATGTGTACATGTTATGTTGCCCATCAAGGGCCCATGATTAGAATAATAAAATATTCTAAAAATATTCTATTCTACATTTAGGAAATAAACACAACTAGTTGCAGTATAAATATTTTTATTTTAGATTTAAAGTTGCGTCATGCCAAATGCACACTAAGATTAGATGCTGAAATGACGTGTTATTAGTTATTTGTACTTACCGTGCAGTATACACAGTTATACAGTAACTAATGAAATCAATGAAAAATCAGTGTCTGCAAGGTCTTTGTCAAAACTGAGTGATTCTGAAATTTTCCACTTAACTGGGAATAGTAGTAAACGTGTGTTATTACACACATAATGACTGCGTGATTATCACGTGAAAGACTAGATGTCGGTGAATCATGAAGTAAGTTCATATTTTAATGCGTTATTGTGAAAGATATTAGACATTTGTGTATGATAAATATTAATTTTCAATCTATTCACTTAAGCTTAGTACATAATTTTATTCATTGACACACATTCTATATACTGTATAAACATTAGTTTTCGTGGGGTTAAAATGTCGTGGTTTTGTATCCAAAAGTAAGTTCGTGGGGATTAATTTTCGTGGTTTTAAGTTTAGAAAAAAAATATACAAATGTCACTTTATAATTGACAATACTCAATAAAACTGATGTGAACTTTTGCCGTTGGGAAAAATCAATAATTGCATTTCATAGTAACAGTGAGCCCTTATCAAGTGTTGTAACCTGCTCACGCTAATTGGCTGTTACACACCTTTGATGTTTTATCCAAGGACAATGATTGTGTAATAAATGTATTACAACTTGAGGGCATTACAGACGCATTAGACTGTTAAATGACATTGATTGACAGTTTTTGGTGATTATTAATTACTGTACAAACAAAGGATTAGGATTATCATCTGACTTAAAGAAAACCTTTCAATATCGATGTCTAATCAATTAACCTATTTATTTCATTGTCTGCATTTATGTTCATCAATTATATAATATCAATAAGATTTAGTCAGATCATAAAATAATGTAAATCTACAGTTAAATTTTCGTTGGGGTTTTAATTTCGTGGAAATTTTTTATCCACGAAATAAACGAAATTAAATCCCCCACGAAAATTTGTGCTTTTACAGTATATATATGTGACGAAAAAGTGTTTGATTGGTTAGTTTGCCGTGATGCAACTTGAACTCAAGTGTGTATTCTTGTGTGTGTGTGCTGTCTTGTTTGGTGTCTACGTTTCACTTGTACACGGAACGACAAATGCCAAGTATACTCTTTAACAGGTTTACCCTAAAAATCTGTGGTAGCGTGATTAAGGGAATCCTGGTCACATAAATAAATAAATGGATCCTGATATAGTCTGAACGAAGTCTTGCAAGTTAACATAAACAGATAAACACAAAGTCGATTAAAAGTTCAATACTGTATTATTCAAAAATCCAAACTACATGTAACAGTAATATAAGTTTACAACATCTAAACTGCAGGCTCAACAATACGGTGGTATAATCATAAATCGTAAGTACACACCTCTCGTACACAAAATCGTCTCCCCTCCTCGTATATCGTATCTCGTCTATCTTCTCACTATCTATTTCTCTCTTTTATACTTCTCCAGTATTCTGATACCAATATGGTTAAATGACTCTGAACAAAGAAATATTCTACAGGAGCTATATTACAAAAGCCCGGAGCCCGGAGCTAAGGTCAACCGACACTGAGGTCAACCGAGGCACCTGTATAAACAAAGCAAAGGGGTATCAGCTGATTAACATGATTGATTTGACATTTAATCTGATTGAAGGCGATAAAAATAGATTGTAAGGAATTACTTTATAACGGTTAATGAGAATAAGTAATCTAATTATACCATGATAATGAAAATCCAATGATGCATGTAATAAACGAAAAACGTTACACAGCCCCCCTCTTAGCCCTGAACTTCCACTGTTCAGTTTATGCAGCATGAAAAATATAATAAAACTATAAAAATTACTCATCTCATAACGATATTCTAACTATTCCTTGAACACCAAAAAAACTTGGGATCCAAGAGTAACCTAAAAGACAAAATAAAATTTGTTCCGATTGACACCAATCAAAAAGTTAGGGTCACAGGTTCCAAATTTTCATAATAAACTTTAAAGTAGTTTTGCGAACAAAATTAAAGTCTATGTAAAAATAAGAATAAGCACCTATCAAAATAAAAAAAATATTAAAAAATATATATATTTGCTAACTAGTGCTTTCAATGATATATTTTAAGTCTACAATTTTTTTTAAGATTTAAAACTTTTAAAACAACAGAATTTACTGTTCTTTAAAAAAAAATGTAGTTAATCATTGTTTAAAGGGCTCCGTGACACCATAACAATATGTTTAGGGTCTCATGCACCAATTTGTACTTTTAAAGGGCTCCGTGACACCATAACAATATGTTTAGGGTCTCGTGCACCAAATAAAATTTAAATTTCGACTATAAACAGTCACAGAAAAACTTCTGCATAAAACAAAACAGTCACAGAAAAACTTCTGCATAAAACAATATAGTTTACACAATAAATAAACAATTGTTCATAAAGTCACTTGGTTTTTTCACTATCTTCTTCCGTCGTTTCATTTTTTTCTTTTTCATTAGGCCGTCCGTGCCCGGGTGACCGACACCTGGCCTCTGGTGTCGATCTCCTCTACGTAAATCTGTCTCTCGATAATCTCTACGGTCCCCTTCTCGGTTCCGGAAATTCTGGTGGACTATTTTTAAACATCGGAGATCTGCCTCTTCCACGCCATCTATCACGGTTATAAAATCGCACTCGGGACTCTATACCGTTATTCCGTGGGTAATTATCAGGAACATTATTTCTGTCGACATTTTCTCTTCGTGTTACTTCTGCTTCTGTAGTTACATCTTCATCACTATACCAGTCTTCAACTTCAAATATCGGCCGCTGAACTGGTTTGAAATGCTGGCTAACGAGATCCTTCTCTCCAATTCTTAAGCATTCATCCTGCACAGAATTATTTACCGCCTCCTGCAGGGTATTAGGTCTGGTTCGCTTGACAGCAAGGCGAAAATCCTCTGATTGTCCGCACTTGTCAAGGATCGCGTTAATAGACTTCTCTACAATCTCAGGATTGCCTGGATACGCTCTACGGTACACATATATAATTATTTATTCACTGCTGGAAAGTTGCCAAATAAATGCAGAAGGCATCATATATGAACTCATAGATATTGAACGCCAGAAAACTCAGTCTGATGTTATTTGAGAACACTTCATTGTTTATAATCACGCTCGTCGAATGTCGGTTCAAATTAGACAAACTCATATTTCTATGATCAAATATTCCATCAAAATTGAAGTGGTGGAACTGTATAGTACATAAGGGTATACATCTACAAAGTAAACACATAATGGAAACTTTTGTCTGGATCATAAATTTTTGAACCCTAATGTTATATTTCTAAAATATTTCGCTATACCCGTGATTACAGTGACGATTTAGATTTTAGTGAACCGTTCAACGAAGTCATCTATGTTTAACTGGTAAATATTATGTCAGGGATTTTGTGTTTACAAATTTTAAATCAAAACCTTCTGTAAATTCTCCCATCAATACAAGGATGCCGACAATCTTATCAAAATATATCTATCAATCGCAACTGGCATCCAATAACTCATAAGATTATATCAATATCAGAAGGATTGAGATTCGTATGCTTTTATCAAATTTTAGAAACCTTTAAAAAAAAAAAAGAGAGAGATATAACGCCCTAATTTTCACGGAAATATTGATTATCGCCCTTCTCTGTCGCTCCGTAATCCTCGTATCACAGCTTTACAGAGCAGGCATTATCAGCGACTATATAGCTTGTAAGTTGATATGAATACGTATGTTCGGTATTTTGGTTTGAAAAAATATCCCGTTTGAACTTCGTTTATAATGTTTAACAGGTAATGTCTGGGATTTGATATTTCAATTGTCAGAACTCGCACCTTCTGACTTTGAAATGTTTCATCTTTCGCTTCTACAACTTTTCACCTTAAACGTTTCAATATAGTTTAATGTGTGTATCATCTTTATGATTTCAATACACTTTTATGCTAGTTATCATTTTCAACAGGGTTTTAAAAAAAACATTGATTATTGATTTGGGAATGCAGGGCGGTGAGGTGGACGGGATGCTGCCAAACAGCCAGTGGTCCGTTAATTAACATGAAAACGCTTTGATGCAATCTCTTTAAATCTATATTTAAGAATTGAATGCTTCTTTTTGTTATTACTTCATTGGGGTGTAAAAACGTTGACCGAAGTACATTTTAAAAATGTGCGCACGGTCAACGCATTTACAACCCTATGAAGTTACAAAAAGAAGCATTTAATACTTATAATTACATTTTTTAGCTAGGATCATGAAAATACGAATTTTATCATATTTTTTTTCATTTAATTCACTGGTGCACTTTATTGTGGGACCTCGTGTTATCATGAAGTTTTATTGAGTAATGCAATTGCTTAAGGAATAACACTAGATGTGCAGTTAGCCAATCAGAATAACGTAATATAGTGAAACTTACATCTAATGTAATTAAATGTTGTTATTTTGTCTTTTTTAGAAAACATGCATTTGATTATCCATTATAAGATATAAAAGTCTGAGTGATTATAAATGGACTGCCACTATATACAATTAAAGGACAAGATTCCTGCAGAATTAACAGGTGAAATTTTGCAGATTCCTGGTTCTTCATTTCAAGGTAAAAAAAACACGTAGTATTGTTGAAATATTAGTTTGTCGTTTGTTGTTTTTGACATTTTAAGGGACCAGAACTGAATTACCTCCATTTGTCTGTTTTTATGAAGAAGCTTATACTAGTTTGCGATTTTATGAAAATACTTGTAATGTAATGCATCACCTTGTAAGAGTAATTTTGATTGAAAAAAGGGTTTTTTTTCAAAACCATGTATTAAATCAAATAATTTAAATGCATTGCTTTACCGCTTTGGGATTGTTACAATAGATGTGTAAAGTTGAAGAGCATCAGCAAGTTCCTTTTTTATAAGTTATACTCACTCAAAATAAACAGATAATCAATACTATGAATGGAAGAAGATAAATATTGATTAAAAGAAAGAAACAAAAACTGTTTTTATTAGTTTCACAAACTATTTTTTGTCAAACATTATATATAATCAATGGAGAAAAAACTTGATCTCTTTTATCATAAATCTATTTACAGTTTCCAAACCTGATTTAGACGACGACAAAAAGAGATGGCTGATAGTTGGTATTTGTCTAAATTCTATCATTACACCTGCTTTACGGCAGTATGTTGGTGTAGAATTAAACAGCTTGTACAGTTCTATACAGCTGGTTCATGGCATACGTAATCAAATGTTTCCAAATCATTTAAAGAAATATCCTCCGACTAACAGAGATCTCAATTACGAAGCAGTTAATAACAATAAAAACATACCATATATCCGCGGAAAGAAAGACCTTCCTAGTTACAATTATGATATACAAAATGGAGTTGACTTTTCAAAGTTGTTTTTGGTTACTCATATGGCCCACTTTACTGGGTTCGACCACACATGTGACTCTTCAGCACTTCTTGGCCTCCTGATAAACATAGATACATTTCCACCTAATGTAAAAAAGGTTGCAGAAAAGGTTCGTATAATAAAGGATTGTAGTCAAGCATTATCATAATCATAACATTAAACAGTGCTCACAATCAAGTTTAAGATGCGCCCTTCCTAATTCCCATGTATTATTTATTAATCGGTTTCCTAGATGTTTTTAAATTTTTCATTACTGTTGTTGAATGCCATAGAGCGTTACTCTTTTGTATGATATGTTGATCCCGAAAGACTGACCATCAAATATACAAAGTGTTTTTTACATTTGCTCATATTTTTCCTTCTAGCTATTCAGGAGCATTTTACCCGCCAAAAATTATTTGTTTCACTACAAAACATACAATTTTGTGGTAACTGTCTTTATCTTGCTTCAGTTTGTACTTTCCAAATTCTTCTAGTTTAAAGGTTTGCTTGGCTTGCTTTGTAATTTAGATTGACATCTGCAATCAATATAAAATAAATAAACCTGTATCAATTTTACTTAAATTTGATTGGATGATATCCTGGAAGTTAACTCAGCACAATATATAATAATTGCAGATGACAGTCTTATTTACAATGCTTGAGCAAACGTTTATACAAACGAAACAAGTATGCCAACTAAAGTCTTACTCTACAAACAGTAAGACATTACTATTAACACTTGTTCAACCAGAGTGCTTATGAAAGTTATGACATTTTAACTTGGCAACTCTCCTCTTGAGATCATCGGCAACTACATGTTGATAAAATATGCTTAAACAATGGAATGGTAGGGAAAACACAATATGAGAAACAAATAAACATCTATGAGACGGATGTGTGCCCGGATTACACAATCCTTCACTTACAATGTTGGTGCAAGCATTGACTATTGTCTACAGGTCATAAGATATCAAAATTTAAGTGTATTTGGACGTTTTAAATTGCAAAATGTGATGATTCTATTTTCACGTTCAATTTTGTGCTATCTTCCTTGTTCATTGATATATTTATATTTGTTTCTATAGTTTAATTATTGCTTGAATACAGAATCTCAGATATTAATATAACTCGCGGAAAGCAAGACATAGGCATTGATATTCTGGCGACGGTATTGGCGTCAACAATTATGCAGTTATATGTTTCATTTAGTTTGATAGGAACCACTTTTGTGATATATCATTGATATTCATTGTAAAGTTGCATTACTAGCAGGACATATAACTTTGACGCCAGTTTCTGGTCCCTAGGTCATGGTCTAGCAACTTTGATTAAACTAGCAATTGAAAGAAGGAAGTAAATAAAACTGACAAAATCAAACGCTATCAACCAACGAATCGGGTAAAAATATACCGCAATATTCGTGACTTGGCACGAGCAATTCCTATGAAACATTGTGTTATAGCTAGGATAAACTCAAACACTGAATAACGTCAAGATTCATACGACCAAAAACTATAATTGCTCAAAGACAAATAAAGAGATTATTAAAAAGCAAATAAACAGATACATAACTAGACACTATAACTCAAACCTGACTTGCATTATTTGTGAACTAGACTAAATATTAATATCTAAGGTCCAAGTATATCAAAGTTTCAAGAAAATATGATAAGATTCTATTCTGCTCGAATCCGTCAAACATTTGATGGTTGAAACGAACTATCATCAAAAACTTTGACCAGAAAAACTTGTACAAATGAACTGGGAAGGGCAACATGGCATCAGAGTATGAAACGGTACCAGATTTCCTTTCTCATAAAATGCAAATAATTGTTTTATTCGAGAAACTGTGTACATTTCGAAAATGTGTATATGTTGTGTTCAACTGTAAATTCATTAAGATGGACATTTATAAGTTCTAAGTTTACATTAATCATTTAAAAAAAAAAACTGAGAAATTTCAATTAAGAAAATGTACTATCCACTTTTAATCGTATCCATAACCTCGTAAAATCTATAAAAAAAATATGTTCAGTATAAATGTAAACATGACTGAAAACGAATCATTGCGTGTCATGTAATTTACTTTATTTGTAGATACGATCAGATATAAGAAATCCTTGGGCGCATTGTAATTTTACAGAATGGGACTCCATAAAATATCTTTCGTCTTTCCAAATGATGAATCAGTTGATAAAGAATCTAAAATTATCAGCTACAGATGAAAATAGCTTATTAGGAGAACTGAAGATCTGGGAATCAAACGGTAATCTACGTTTTAAATAAGTATTGATGTTTTATCTTCTAGTTTTCATCAGATCCATATCTTCTTTCCTATAGCAAAATTACCCGACTTTGATAAAACTAGTATGTATTGCAGAACCTTTGTTAATTGTAAAAAGTCCTCATTTTATATTGGTTTGGAAGAGAAGAAATGACCACCCGATGTCTTTCTTGATTCTTATTGTTTAATAATAATATTTCGGTTTATACGACTTTTGTGGACACATCTCTTAAAATAAATAAAGTACGTTCAGTACCGCTGTTCAATTGTCATTAATCGATTATATAAGCGAAAACAAATTCGGGTTACAAACTAAAACCGAGGGAAACACATCAACTATAACATGTATAAGTTAAAAACAACAGAAACACTGAACTACAAAAACAAAGGCCAACATACACAAAAGCGGACGATTTGGTAACAAATAAAAATAAAAAATACTTTTCATCCGGTTCTAGCTCCCTTTTTAGCGCGTGTTAATATCTCAGTTTTTTGTTAGTTATTACTGCTTATTCAATTGATGACATTTCAACATCTAGTGTTAACTAGACTAAGTGTTGACACTTGTAATTTATGAATATATTCGTCTCTCTCTGCCTTTAAACTCTTCGTGTTGCTTAGATGTTTTAGTACTCAGAATACATTTTGTTTTGTAATAACTTACAACGCTCAAGGAATATAGACTCAAACATAGGCCAGGTCTAAACATTTTATGCATTTTGTCTTCTGTTTCATTCAAAATAATAAAGAAAGATACAGTAAAGAAGTCACAAATGAAATATAATCAATTCAGAAATGCTCTCATTTATTTTGGAATTACAGTGGATTCATTTGTAGAGGCCACCTGAAAGTTACAGATCAAATAATACGTGCACTTTATTGTCCATGTTGTCTTTGAATTAGGTTATTTCATTGTGTCATCGTTTATGCATTACAAAGAATGAACGAGTTATTATAATTGTATTCGTATCTTTTACTTTGAAAGCCGAATTGTAAGGTATATGTACTGACATAATATAACTGCACAAATTTGGTATTTATATTTTTTCTGTACTCTAGGTATCCAGTTTTTACAAGGGAACACAATAGGACTTGATTTATTGGAGGAAATTACAAAACATACTACGGCACTCGCCAAGTATGTCCTGAAGGCTACAGATGAAACCGATAAAAAATTTCACGAAGGAGAAATTAAGTTGCGCACAGTACAAAATGAATTAAGCACTTTCACTCAGCGCATTCGGCAAATTGAAAGTAGTCAACAAATATGCTCCAACAATATTGCCAACAATAAAGAAGATATTTCAGGATTAACTGATAAAACTGCTTGTATCGTGAATATCCAAGAACAAAGTATCAAGAAGATTGAAGAATCTTTTAAAACTTCACAAAAGGCACTAGATGGGATTGAAAACTTGAATACACAAACAAAGGAAATGAAAGAAAATGTCTACTCTTTGACAGAAAATCTAAACAGCACAAATGAGAATATATCTGAGATGAAAGAAGATATCGAAAACCTCAAGTACACTTCAAGTGTCAGACCAGAAGGGAAGGTTTATTTTTATCCACCCGACCGCATTAAATTCTTTGTTGGTCGTACACGTGAGATAGGCTCCATTCAAGAAAACTTCTTGAAAAGAAAAGGGGAACAATATACATATGTGGTTTGTGGATTGGGGGGGTGTGGTAAAACAACAGTAGCAATAGAATATTCTTGGCAATTTCAAACATTTTACCCAGGTGGTGTATTTTGGGTTTCCGCAGAGTCAACTGAAACGTTAGAAACATCAATATCAAATCTCGCAATTGATATTAATACAATAGGCACAACCGCAAAAGAAACACTTTTTCGAACCCTAAAATGGATAGCTTCTTTACAAACACAGTGGCTTCTAGTTGTAGACAATGTTGATGCTGATGAGCTTTTAGGCAATACAAAAGAACTATTGCTTGGATCATGGAAGAGAAACACATTAGGACATATACTCATAACATCAAGAAGAGAACCACAGCAAGTTGAGGAATCCTTACAGATTAACGAATGCAATTGCCTTTACTTAGATGTACTGACGAAAGAAGAAGGGTTGATTTTTATGAAAGCACGAACGTGTAGAAACAAGAATAATGAAAATGAGACAATCATTGAACTCATTGAAGAACTAGGGGGTTTGCCTCTTGCACTCGAACAAGCTGGAGCATACATTAAGACTAAAAAATGTACATTTATTCAATATATGGGTAAATTTACTAAACTCCGACAGAAGTTATTGAATGCTATACACGTAAAGACAAGCCAGAACATTGGAAAAGCAAGGCTAGCTGTAAGAACTACGTGGCAATTAAACATTGAGTACATTCAAAAACAATCTGAGGAGGAAGGTCTAGGAACTACTGCTGTTAAAATTATGGAAATTGCGTCTTTTTTATTTCCTGACGATATACCGGTTCAAATTATCAATAATGGTTCACCTTTATTAGAAGACGAAGAAATTTGCGAAGCACTGCAAGATACATTTGGAGTTAAACAAGTCACAGAAATACTAACAAGGTTTTCGCTTTTCCAGCAATATCGAGAAGATGCATTGTCGGTTCACAGACTTGTACAAGAAGTTATCAGAGATACCATACAAGATTTAAATCATGTCAAAAGAATTTTACATTTTGCCGCTAGAATGATCAACAAAGCACTCGAATCTGTATTCTCCCCATATAAAGCGTTATGTGTTGACAAAACCACCGCCTCGGAAAGGGGATCTCTCTATCTATGGAGTAAAATAGCTTTAAATTCGAATACTTTGAAAAACCATATACTGAACTTCACCAGGGACAAAAAGATAGACTTTACATTGTTTTTGAACATAGAAATTGCGCGTCTTTTTCATACAACAGCGGTATTTCATAGTGTACATCAACGCCAAGATGAAGCCCTAGCAGATCAAGAGCAACTATTAAATATAATGACTGCTATTGACATTCCACAAGATGTATGTACAGAATTTACTTCAGTCAAGATCCCTCTACTGGAGAAAGAAAGATCTGTAATTCATGATTGTTTGTCAGCAGTTTTGTCATTTCAGTCTGAAAAGAGAGGAACAGATGAAACAGAAATGTTGAGGAAGAAGGGAAACGAAGCATTTAAGGATAACAGATATCATGATGCAATTCAGTATTACAGTGAAGGTATACGATTCTCCAAAGAAGACCTCGTCGATGTTAGGTTATTTTCCAATCGAAGTTTAATGTACCTCAAAATTAACGATTATGAAAATGCATTGAATGATGCAGAAAAATGTATTATTCTTGCTCCTACACAATGGAAAGCACATTGTTGGAAAGCTTATGCTATGGCAAACTTAGTGAAAAACGGTGACTTGCCCGCTGAATTTGAAAAAGTAGGTCTCGCATCGGCATGTATTGCCGCTGAACTAAATGACGAATGTTTACTAGAATACAAAATGAAAATACATTACCCTCTTGTTGTTTTCAAGATCATTCAAAAGTCAGATGATCTTGGTTTGGAAATATCGTCATTAGAACAACGTCCATACACTTCATTATTGTTAAAGAGCGGCTATTACAGGCTTTCAGATCCTGTCGTTACTACACAAAGTCTTCAGATCATAGGAATAGAAAACAATGTTGAAATTTACCTAAAATATTGCCTTCTCATAATAAGACAGCCTGATTCTTCCTTTGAAATATCCTTTCAGCGTGAAAAACAAATACATATTCATTTTGAAAATGTGTCATTTGTGTCAGAAAGCGCCCAAATAGGAGTCCTCTCCAATGCAATTGCCACATTTTATAGATGTAAAATATCGAATGGACCGAAAGGTTGTGATGATTTTCCTCAGTGCAATGGTGGCTCAGGGTGTGTGAGAGAAGCAGGAAAATGTAACAGAGAAGGAGAAAATGAAGGTTTTGCTAATTTCGCCAGTGGTCAGGTCGGTTATCCGGGGATATGGGTTGGCTCTGGAGGTAAATTGATTGTTCAAAACTGTATCCTGGATAGATGTGGCGGTGGGGGAGTATTAGCTGACGGAAATAAGGCTTGTCTGGAAATACGACATTGTACAATACAAAATATGAGGCAAATGGGAGTTGAAGCAAGAAATGGTGGAATGGTGAAGGTCGAAGACAATGTTATTATTGATAATCAGTTTCATGGAATTGCAATTGGACCAAGAGGTTATGCAGTAATAAGTAGAAACCTTATTCAAGGCAATGGACAGGAGGGAATATTTTGTGGTGGAATGTTAAATCCAAATAGTAGTCATATGCTTGAAATGAAGTCAGATGAAACATCTCAAGCAATTATCACCAAGAACACTATCATTCAGAACGGATTATCTGGGATGTCATTGGATGGTGGTACTTACGAAGTTTCTGGAAATAAAATCATAGACAACTGGCTTTGGGGAATGATGATTAAATCAAGATCATCGGTGTATATAGTAGGAAATGATATTTTTGAAAACAAATGTGGTGGAATACGAATTGGAACAAACTATTCGGCGTCTGTTATTATTGATGGCAACACCATACGGGATCATACAGGGCCAGACATTTTTGCTATAAATTCCTCTGAAATGGGGTTGACAGACAACGCAAAGACTATGATGGAAAGCTGGTTTGCCAAAATGCAGTTTGCAGAGGAACGGTTAGAGTATTCAAGACCCCCAATTATCACTAACCGAAATATTAGAAGAAACAATAACACTAGAGTCCATCACCCGAGAAATGCAGTTCAAATTTTTCAAACATGTTGCTCCTGTTACCATTCATCCTTTCAGCTTAAAAAATGTAGTAATTGTGGAACAGCTACATACTGTTCGAAACAATGTCAGACAAGGCATTGGAAAAAACACAAGCACATGTGCAAACTCTTAAATAAAGAATACACCATACAAATCCAAATGAAAGACACAAAACCTATTATGGAACCTGGAACTGTAAGAACTTTTAATTCGTCATTAAAAGGAATAATGAAGGGACCTAAACCAAATCCACTAAGTACAAGCAAATTTATCGTCAAAGTTCAGTCAGGTCAAGAATATGGATGCGTTAATCCTAAAAAGACTTTAACCTTATACGATCAAAGTGTGACACTAGATATAATGTTTTCTAAGTCTGAACTTTATTATTTAGTTAACGAATGTGGCATTCTTGCTGGATCTACACTGTCAACAAAGAAGATATTTTGTTGGGCATCTTATAAGGACAGTGGTTCTATTCTGTGCATTCATACGGACAACTTACCACCATTTCAGTCGTGGTAATTCAGATATTAATTACTTTTTATTATCTACTTTAGAGCACCAAATTCAAACTGTTTTAAGAACTGACAAAGGTTTTCAGTCTCTGGTAATTGATAAATTGTATAGCTTGCAATTAAATTGATTAAAAATGGTTATCTCACAACTAGCCTATAAATGAATCATGATCTCAAGCACTGTGAAAGACAAAGCTGTATCAAATTGGAAGTTATAGATTATCGCCCATGCAATGCTCTGAATGCCTTTTATGTGTATAAAAAAGTAAAATCACAAAAATACTGAACTTAGAGGAAGATCAATTGGGAAAGTCCATAATCACATGGCAAAATCAAATAACAAAACGCATCAAAAACGAATGGACATAAACTGTCATATTCCTGACTTGGTACAGGCATTTTCAAATGTAGAAAATGGTGTATTGTGTATCCATTTACTTCATTTTTGTATCGCCTTCCGTTAATGGTTTGGTTTTTTATTTTATATTTCCTATTCACAATTGATTTAAATATCGTAAGGTAAAAAAAAAAAAAAAAAAAAAAAAAACTACGAGAAAATTTTAAACGGAAAAGTCCCTAGGCATATGACAAAATCAAAAACTCAAACACATCAAAATTGTGAATAACAACTGTCATATTCCTGACTTTGTACCTGAATTTTCTTATGTAGAAAATGGTGGATTAAACCAGGTTTTAAATTGATAGCTAGATAAACCTCTCACTTGTATGACTGTGGCATAAGAATTTCATAATTTTGACAATAGATATCATATACTGTAAATCAAAGATCAGTTTTGACTGACGTCAACTTGACAAACATGATTTACAACATATGGTGGGTTTTTTGGGGGGTTTTTTTCACACGATTTACATACTTAAACCAAACGCAGATCATTCGAACAAAATATACTATTGATAGTTTTCGCTAGCCCAAGAAAGGAAACTGACTCGCTGCTTAACAGAACCCAGAGAATAACTTTATGCTACATATATGTGTGTTGCAGACATGGTATACATATGTTAAATGTCAATTTGTGTATAAAATTCGATTTATTCGTAATATATAAAACGACGAAGTCATTTTGTCCTTCCAAATTGGTTTGGTATTCTGTTATTTTCGCACCTGATAGATATTTCTGCTCATTCATTGTATTGCTATTTTCGATTCAAGTCCAGTAATATCCTGCATATAGCTACAATACCTTACAAATACTACTGTTTGTAACAAAAATATTACTACTATTTTGATTTATATTTGCACTATTTGGTCACGCGCATGAAATTTATCAAAACTTGATCGTATTCCGTAAAATTTGGAAGTTTTCTTTATTAAATGTGTTACTATATAAGTCCAATTGTAGTCTTAGAACAAGATCAAACAAATTTAGAAAACAAACGACTTTAGAATTGCATCCCTTTTCTGGTTGATATTATATAAATTTTCAAACGAAACGCTATATAAAATGTGAAAATGGTCTTTTTATTTAATCATCCTTGGATCAATCGTCTTAGTCTTTAAACTTTAGTTACTATATCTATGTTCAATGTCTATTTTGAAGAATATATTATCCAATTTTAGATTTCAACAAACATTTGTTGTAGAAGTTCTATATATGGGGTACATAAGAAAAACCTGAACTTTTTCTAATTGACGTGTACTCTGTTCTGTAAAACCTTTGCATGTTTTATTTCAGAATTGTAATAAAATGTTACGCCTTATTGACACCACCTTTCTCCTTCAAGTAAATGAAAAATTAACGATCCTTTTCTTACGATGTTGAACAACAAGCAACAGTATAAAGTAAAAATAACCAAAAATACCAAACTACAAGGAAAGTCTTATTTCAAATGGCAAATTCAAGAGCCCAAACGCATCAAAAGAAAAGAAAATAGTATCCTAATTACTTTTTTAATGATATTTTAAAGGCGTTGAGCCACCAACAAAACCCTTTACATTTTACTTAAAAAATACATCTGGCTTAGAATATGACTAAATTTTACATAAGTCATGAATCTTTTACTGTTTATTAATGCAAAGTTGTAGGTTTTTATCTGTATATATCTTATTCAATCATCCATATTTCATGATTATTTCAGCAATATTTTGTTCGTTGTTGTTTGTTTTTTAGCGTCTATGCCCGCAGAAGAGTCGGTTGTAGACTAGTTAAACTTCACTTTACAGCATATGTTTAGTTCATGAAATACTAGGTTGGTTAATATTAAACGGTATCAGAGAAAACACTCTGAATCAACAAAGCTTAATAAAACTGTTTCAAAACTCTTTATTGGCATATTCTTTTTTCGCAGTTTAACTTTTTTCTTGAGAAAAAGGAACCTGTTTATATCAAATATCAAAAAAGCTCTATCCTTACTTCAAAAATAAACAAAATACCTAACTAAATACATCCCAGGCTCTCCTATATTATTTTATTAAGAATAGTAGAAGAATTTTTTTTCATATACTTGTATTGTTTATTCTTGCTGGTGTTAATTAACTCTTTGAGTGAATCAAAATCCCTGATGCTAAAGTGCATTAACAAAAAGTTACCCGAATAAAAAATAAATGAACAAATTGCTTTCAAATCGTATTCAAATCTCTTTCAAATCGTGATTCTGCGATTTGTTAGTACCATTTACTTGCGATTTATTAAACAAATCATAAACAAATCAGAATTTTCAAAATTCCATAAAACTGATTTCTTTGGGATTTCTTTCTATTGTATGATTTGTAAGGAATTTGTTTCTGTTTTTGTGTGATTTCTTTATGATTTGTTAACTTAGAATATCGTATTAAATGATTTGAAAAGAGATTTGTTAACTTTGTTAGCTAGAATGGTGTGATTTCGTTATGATTTCGTTATTCTTTGAAATGATTTGAAAATGATTTGTTAACTTTGCATGGTGTGATTCATTGATGATTTGCTACAATGAATAAAATGTTAATGCATTCCAATTTTCTTTGTTCGTCTATCTCTCTAACTTCCGGTTGAGGTCAAAATCAAATTTCAAATACTGTTCTATATTACATGTAAATCAACAAAGAAGGTTGCAAAATGAGGAGTTTTATTCAGTTTATGAAAGATGATGGTGGTAAGGAATCTCAGTCATTTATCTATTATTTCACATATTCAACTTATACTATTCAAACGTTAACCTTTAAAATTTAGAGTCTGTACATTTCAGTATCTCGTTATAATCATGATGATTCTGTACTGTAAGGATTAATTTTCAAAATAAAAATGTGTAAAAGATGTGTAAACAGATCGAAACATTCATTTAAAGACTAGCGTCCTGAGCCAGCAGAAAAAATTCACTGACAAGTTGTATGTTTTAATTGTTCGTTATGTTTACCGACCAGGTCCCGGGCAAAATTAAAATGTAGTAGATTTGGCCCAAGACTAAGAGCCATCACATATTCAACATCATTCTTCTAAGTACACGTGGTTGTCCATGTTTTTTTTTTAAATTTCGTTATAGTCAAATTCGGGAGAGAAGTAAGAGAAACCTACACAGAGAGACATTTCGTGCCTCATCGCAACCAAAGATAGTATTCTTTGTTACAATTAGAGGAGTAGCTTTTAAAGGTAAAATGACGACAATTGCGCTTCAGAGTTTGGGGATTTAGGGCAGAACACTTCTGATTTGTTAAAGATTTGATAACAATTTGTTTATAATTTCTTCATAATTTGAAAACAATTTGTTGATGATTTGCTTGGGGTAGGAATATGATTTACTTTGATTTGTTAAAGATTTGATAGCAATTTCTTTACAATTTCTTTAGGATTTGAAAACAATTTGTTTGTGATTTGCTTGAAGTAGGAAAGCAATTACTTCTGATTTGTTAATGATTTCAAAACAATTTCTTGACAAATTGTTTATGATTTGCTTATGAATTGTAAGCAATTTGTTCGTGATTTGTTATTGTGATTTGTTAGCTCATTTGCATGTGAAATTTTATCACTTTCAAATCACACAGAAATCATACGATTTGTTTATCATTTGTTACCATGATTTGTTCCTCTTTTTTTTTGGGGGGGGGAGGGGGGGTATTGATAAAAAGGTAAAATAACAAAGATATCGAAATCTGAAGAAAATTGAAAACGGAAAGTCTGTAATCAAATGGCGAAATCAAAAGCTCAAACACTTTAAACTATAATTTATGCTCAGTTTCATTTATTTTTCGTCAACAAAGATCTCCAATAACATCCGTAGATGTAAAAAAGAATTGTTCTGTACTATCAGTACCATATTTCTGGTCACTAACCGGAAGCGCTCCCCACGTGCAGTCCACGTGATGATAAATATTGTCTATGAGAACAGCATTCCACACGTGTACATTATATTTGTTGTCAAGTTTTTCATAATCCAAGATAAAACTGTAACTTTTCATACAACTGTTAAGTCGTATCACTTTTATGTTTTTAAAACTGAAAAGACAAAATACACAAAAAATACATGAAATAACCAATATAACCAATCTAATTACAAGACAGAATACAAAACCTATTTTAATGTCACGAAATTAAGAGTGTATATCATGGACTACTTAAGCACAAGTCGATCTACACCATTTTATAGACTTTATGTAATTTTTTGACAACATAGCATATGCATTGGTCTTGGACCGATGGTTCTGTTCAAACCTTGTGATTTTCGTGAAAATCACAAAAATACCGATCTCCGACGAAAATTCAAAACAGAAAGTTCCTAATCAAATGGCAAAATCAAATGATAAAACACATCAAACGAATGGACAACAACTGTCATATTCCTGACCTGGTACGGGCATTTTCAAATGTAGACAATGGTGGATTGACCCTTGTTTTATAGAGCTAAACCTCTCACTTGTACGACAGTCGCATCAATTTCCATTATATTGACAATGATGCAATCCATTTATTATATATTTTCTTTCCGATTATTTTGTTTCAGGGGTACGTGTTGACAATTCGTCTAGTATGTCATGCTGACGAAAGTATGTGGCATATTTTTTTCATGCTTAAAGTATATCTGTAATATATTTAAACATGTTAACTACTGGTAGATCATCGACAACGTTTACGGGTTATCAAATTAGAATATGGTTTTCCGTGGTTTAAAAATCTACAATTGGAAAAAGCTAATTAGTCCTATGATATATGACATTGTTATCTATTTCTGTTTATTTCGGACATTTTCTTTTTACTTATTTTGTTATACATATATTTTTTATTTTTTTTTCATTGTTTTTTTTTTTTTTTTTTTTTTTTTTGTTATTTGCCACACACTCGAATTAAAAAAAAATAACATTACATCATAAAAACGTCAAATAACGAAAATATAATGCGAAGGTATATAATATAGGACAAGAAATAATACCTGCACATATGTTCAAATAAATTAGCAAATCCCTCTGATGAGCCTCTTTTGCTGTTAAGTATGCTGTTGACGTCTGTGCATTGAGAAGTTGGATCATATCTGAAAAAAGACATTATTATAGATTCGAATAATTCGAAATACTACGGATTTTCTTTCCCCAGAGGTAGATTACCTTGACCCTATTTGGCACAACTTTTTGGAATTTTTGCAATGCTCTTCAACCTTATATACTTGTTTGGTTTTTTAACAATTTTGATCTGATCGTCACTGACGAGTCTTGTGCAGACGAAGTCTGGCGAATCAAACTATAAGCCTGGTACCTTTGATAACTATTTACACCACTGGGTCGATACCACTGGAGGTGAACGTTTCGTCCCCGAGGGTATCACCAGCTCAGTAGTCAGCACTTAAGCAGTTATATGGTCATTTTTATAAATTTACTGTTTGCAAAATTATGAATTATGAATAATTTTAGCCCTATTTGACACAACTTTTAGGAGTTTTTGGTCTTCAATGCTCTCAGTACAACTTTATACTTGTTTGGCTTCATAAACAATTTTGATCTGAGCGTCACTGACGAGTCTTATGCAGACGAAAAGCGCATCTGGCGTATCAAATTATAAGCCTTGTACCTTTGATAACTATTTACGGTTTTACAATGCCCCTCAGAATTAGCTTTAAACAGTGTCCACACAAAAAAAAAATAAAGAAAATACGGTATCATTGAATGCTTGTACTAGCAGTTCCATGTATAAGAAAACACCGTCAACAGCACAGGCACTCGTATCAGAGAAAAAAAATTCTAATATTCCGCAAAAGTTGAAAATTTTTTGGTCGTATATCGGTATCCCGTTGGCGTCGTCGTCGTCGTCCGTAGGTTTTTGCACTCTAACTTTAGTAAAAGTTAATAGAAATCTATGAAATTTAAACACAAGGTTTATGACCATAAAACGAAGGTTGGGATTGATTTTGGGTGTTTTGGTCCAAACAGTTTAAGAATTAGGGGCCAAAAGGGCCCAAATAAGCATTTTTCTTGGTTTTCGCACAATAACTTTAGAATAAGTAAACAGAAATCTATGAAATTTTAACATAAGGTCTATGACCACAAAAGGAAGGTTGGGGTTGATTTTGGGAGTTTAAGTCCCAACAATTTAGGAATTGGGGCCAAGCCAGGTCCCAAAATAAGCATTTTTCTTGGGTTTTGCACAATAACTTTAGTATACATGTAAGTTAATAGAAATCTATGAAATTTTAACACAAGGTTTATGACCACAAACGTAAGGTTTGGATTGATTTTGGGAGTTTTGGTCTCAACGAATTAGGGGCCAAAAGGGTCCAAAATTAAACTTTTTTATTTCATCAAAAATTGAACTATTGGGGGTTCTTTGATATACCGAATCTAACCGTGTACTTAGATTCTTAATTTTTGGTCCCGTTTTCAAATTGGTCTAAATTAAGGTCCAAAGGGTCCAAAATTAAACTTAGTTTGATTTTAACAAAAATTGAATTCTTGGGGTTCTTTGATATGCTGAATCTAAAGATGTACTTAGTTTTTTTATTATGGGCCCAGTTTTCAACTTGGTTTAAAACGGGTCCAAAATTAAACTAGTTTGATTTCAACAAAAAATTGAATATATGAGGTTCTTCAATATGCTGAATATAACCATGTATTTAGTTTTTTAACATTTAGGACCGGTTATCAAATTGGTCCACATTGAGGTCTAAAGTTCCAAAATTGAACTTTATTTGATTTCATCAAAAATTGAATTCTTGGGGTTCTTTGATATGATGAATCTAACCATGTATTCAGATTTTGGATATTGGAATACCATAAAGGGATGGTAAGAATTGTCTTTGGAAGTTATGGCTCAAACCGTTAAGGAATAAGGTTCAAAAAAGGGGGGAAAAGGGTTTCCAGGTTAATAGACAATTACTTAAGTACAAAACATAATTTAAAAGCAGTATAAGATTGGTAATTGAAACTCATTTTAATTGCTCACCTAAACTGCTCTTAAATTATGTATATTGGAAATTTGCCAAAAACTTTGTTATTAATAGATTCCGTTGGAAATTTGCCAAAAACTTTGTTATGAATAGATTCCATTGGAAATTTGCCAAAAACTTTAGTTTAATGAACTTCATTGAAAATTTGCCAATATAAAATGTTGCATTGGAGTTATCTTTCTTTGTCCAGCATAGTAGTCAAATCAACTTAAATCATGACTGTATGACATTTTATATTTTATTATGTATTTAAATGAAAAGTTATTGTTGAAAACTCCATTAGAAATTTGAACTGAGATCATTTTTGGAATAAGGAAAAGGGGGAGGTGAAAAAAATTGGTGGGGTTCAATTTTTTCTATTTCAGATTTCAGAAATGAAAAAGAAAATTTCTTCAAATATCAAAGGATTAAAAATCAACAGCATAGTGAATTGCACAAAAGCAACAAAAAAAAACATTTTAAGTCCATTAGACCACATTCATTCTGTGTCAGAAACCTATGCTGTGTCAACTATTTCATCACAATCCAAATTCAGAGCTGTATCCAGTTTGAATGTTGTGTCCATACTAGTTCCAACCATTCTGGGTTCGACCTCTGCGGTCGTATAAAGCTGCGCCCTCGGAGCATCTGTTTTTTATAAAAAGGTATATAGGAATTTCTGAGACGAGTGGTTGTGGTCAACAGATGTCGATTTAAGCAGCTAATGAACTTATTTTGTTAATAGACAAAGAATATGTGTGACTTCTGTAATATTATTGGTACTGCCTTATTGTCAAATATAACTTGGCTGATTTAACCAATTAGAGTATGACGGTAAAAACCTAAGCAGTTGAAAATTACGACCGCGTAATGTAAACGATGCAGTAGATGAATTGGAATTATTTGTATGGTTCTAAGTACGGTAAGACTTTTTTCTGTTGAGGGAATGATATAGTATGCATGGAGGTTTAGTCCGGCCGATCGGTGAAAAAATTGCTCAAATAATGAGGAAAGCACCAAATTTTGCATGATGGTACATTTTTGTGTACTAATCAATATTAGCTATGGACCCACCCTCAACATTCAATATGGCGGCTTATTTCAAGATGGCTGCCATACATTCTAAAATATTTTCCAGTATTGCACGAGCCACAGTGGTTTTGATGCTGGAAGCACTAAAATCAACAAATTTGAATGTATTGGTGTATTTAGCAAGATTTTGTTTTGATCTATCTTTGAAATTCAAAATGGCGGCTATTTTCAAAATGACCGCCTTGAAAAATAAGCAAATATTCATTATTGACCTGAATTTAAGCATTTTATTGATGTATAATGTCATTAAGTCTTTGTCCCATTTCTGCCCTTTTTGATTTTGCCTGGCTTGTCATTTCATACACAAAGTAGTAGCTTTCATAAAAAGCTGCAATAGTAGCTTTCATTAAAAGCTGCACTATTTGTTGTCTTGGGTCACACATAAAAGCTGTGATTTGGAATTAATCTGCCCCCAAAAATATTCAGTGCCTATTTTATTTCTTAGGTCGCAATAATTTGCAATTTGAGATATTAAACTGTGAATTGAGAATCATTTAAAGTTTAACACATATCAGTGAAATGGCAGGAGTTGAGGACAACAAGGACAAGAACATTTAAATGCCAGAAACTGAATCACTTTAGGATATTGACAAACCCACAATAGAAGACGCTTTAACAGAGGACAACAAAGAAGTGACTTTTAGGAAATATAATGTTCAAAGAAGAGCTGAGACTAACCGCAATATAAAACAGAGCGAAGCGCCAATTGATAAAATATATGTTGGTCTCCTTACGATGCAAGCTGAACAGAAAGAGGCAATGAATATTAATAACGAACAGCAATATCTCAGTAACGTTAGCAGTCTGTAGACAGGATAGACCACAAGGCTAGTGGTAATTGCTTGGCGGAATTGATGGTCAGACCAATAAGATAGTCAATGTTGTGCTGACAAAAACTGATGAAGGAGACACAGTTCAATTCAAAAGTGCATTTAAACAGCAGGGTACCTTCCAACAACTGGCATCAACTGGCATCTCCAATGCTGACTGCAGTGCCTACTTACGGTATCATCCCCGTCGAGTCAATGGCAAATCCTCCTCCCAAATTTATCACTCCACTTATGACAACCTAGTCAGCTCCTGGATCTCTAACAGACTTTCCATAACAGCAAGCTGACTCCACTGACCGATCCAGGAACGGGCAGATGAAACCAAAAGAGTGTGGCAACAGCTCGTCTTCAGACACTTCATTCGAGAGAGAATATAGTCGATTGTAATATATCTCGGTGCAAGAGACCGGAACCGAAGCCTACAGCGCCCAAAAAATGCAAATACTCAATTGAAGAGGATCCTTGTATTGGAAGGCGTTCATTTACCAATTTGAACGAACTGCCGGTAGATGACAATGGGAAAACAGGAACAATGTGTGTAGGCTCCTAGATTGTCAGGCCGATGTTGGCTTTGGGTACGCTAGCAAGGTAAACACAGATGATGATTCCAAGGCCTTAAGAAAAGTATTGGAGCAGAGCAGCGCTTCAACAAGGAAGACGATCAAACCAGATTGGAACCGAAGCATTCCTTCAAAGATGTAATTTAAAAGACAAAGAGTCTGCAAGGTATGTAATAGAGAGGAACCTAGAAATATTCAACAAGGCGTTAAAACAATTGAAAACCTCAAAAGCCAACCAGATGGCGATATATGGATCAAAAAGTGCCAATTATGGCCATCGGCAAGTCTACTTTACTGATGGTGCAGTATCACCTACCGATAAAGGAAATATCAGCAGTCCTTTGGAAAATGAGGGGCATTAACTCACACAAATTCTCACAAAACTAGCTGATGTTATGCTTTCAACTAATCAGCATAACCGTGGATTAGCCGATCAATATAACCTTGTTCCTTCTGATCAAATAATCATGGAAGATCACCTGATCAATATACGCGAGGTAAATCTCCTGAGCAATACAATCGCGGTAGATCGCCAGATAGAAATACACCCAAGTTTAATGCACATCGACCAGCAACACCCCCACTAAGACAGAGATAATAAAGTCCTTAAGGACAACGGTTAGCATCTCCACGGACAAACTCCAGAAATCCTGATTATTTCAGACAACGGTCAATTAACTTCACCAGGATACAGATTAGATCAAAACGCAACCCCTCCTATATTGTCATCAGACGAACCATTTGAAAGAGCTTAGCAGTACAAGGTACTATACATGACCAGAAATTGAGCATGATTGTGGACACTGCTGCAATGATAACATTAGTGAATGAGAAATTAATTCCGGCAGATAATAGAGATTTGGAGACCGTTACGTTACATGGTTTGGGTGAACAGCTTGTTATTGAGAAGGTTATAAAGAACGACTCTCGACATTGATAGAGTAAACATACAATAAAATGTGTGTTAAGAGCCATTTTAACATACGATGTTATGCTCGATATTTTGAACACACTGAGCGCAGTGATAAATCTGAGTACTCCCACACTCAGCATCAACAATAAAGTGATCAATGCGGCATTTGTTAACAGTGGAAACGAGATTTAAACTCAGCAAATTTGCATAAAACGAACCATCACTCAGAAATGACTGTTACCGTTTAAACTAATAAAAGTGCTAACCAGGTGTGCATTTTAGGACCATGCTCGCTGACTAGTAGCGAACTGGTTTCGCACGTAGTTGGAAAAGGAAATAGTTGCCCCTTAACTATTTTAAATGATGGCAATCGTCTAATGCGCCTGAAGAAAGGTACGCCTATTGATTAAATAGAATAGTTTGACGATGTAGTGGGTACGGCAGATGAAAACGCGATAAGTGACGTAAGACGTGGCATTGAAGAGACACGAGACAAAGTGCCCTCGGCACTGCCTTAAAGTTCAGATAAGTTACATAATATTCCACCACATTTAACCTACCTATATTAACGTTCAATAGACTCGCTTCAACATATTTCATTCCAACCATTAAAACTTAAAGCGTTTAAAGAACAATTACAATAACATGTAACATATTGATTAACATTTTGAATTTCACTATTTTTTTTGTATATGCAGCCATATTTGCAAATGTATGCGTTATATAAAGAACCAAATTATTTTTTTTTTTATATTTTGAAATTAATTGATAACAAATTCAAAAACATGAAGATCATTTTAAATAATCATTACTTTAATTTCCGAAATTATATAGAATACCTTGCGGAAATTCTTGCTATTTTTAACGTTTTTCCGCCATCTTGAATATGGCAGCCATATTGGATTTTTCAGAGTGGGTCCATAGCTGAAATCAAAGGGTATATGACCAAGAACTACTGTGCAAAGTTTCATGCTTTCCTCATCAAGTGAGCAATTCTGCCCTATATCTGCACCAATCGGCCGGACTAGTTCAAGTGGAACCCGTTCTCTCGATTCTTTGCCTAACAAAAAATTAAAGCAAGCAACAAACGATTGAGTGTTTAACTGCAGGAGATTTTTCTAAAATGCCGGCAAGAACGACGGTCCGTATGAAATTGATGCATGTCAAAAGCAAATAAACTATTTCATTGTATATATAGTATTGTATACGCATGTTTTACTCTTGTACTAGTACTGTACGGGGTCCAGTATAATTTTTTTTATGCTTAATCAAATTTGTACCGTTACGTCATTTATCTAAGCTGTATTAAGGCAAAACCTTTCGGAATTTTGATTCCGTAGTGCTCTTTAATTTTGTATTTTATATTTGGAGTCTTATAAACTTTTTTTTCTTCATTCGAGCATCTCTGATGAGTCTTTTGTAGACGGAACATGCGTCAGGCGTACAGACTTTCAATCCTGGTGTATTTGATGAGTTTATTTACGTTTATCCGTATCAACTATCATTCATACATTTTTTAAACATACTTCGACCTATTGTTACATTTCAAAACGTTGACTGTAACGGACGACACCAACTACTCAGTGACGCCCGACTCTTCCAAAAAAAAAAAGACCGGCAAAAAAATGCAAAGTTGATTCAGGACCAAACAAACCTTTAAGTTCACTGTCTAACCAAAATCAAAGGAACAGCGATTGTACGCATTGCTGTTCTTACTGTCCATAATAAGAGCAGAACTTAAAAGCTAATATTATATGTCGAGCATGCTGAACTGGGAGGGGAGAGACATTTTAATTTCGAGAATGTGGGACATTTTCTAAGATAAGTCATTTATAAATTACCTAATATTGTTCACAATCCATTTGAAGAATAACCTCACACATATTACTTTGTTCTTGGTATTTTGGCACAGGTTTTCTGACAAAATATCTATAGATGCTTCGGAAGGACTCAGCTGAAAAGACAAAAACACCATAATAAATTGACTAAATAACGTTTTCTTTTAAATCGACAAATAGTAGTTATGTACCATTGGCTTACTGAACAGGTGCACAACAATTATAAAGTATCATTTTGTTTTCTTTCAAGCAATGGTTCGATAGCGCTGTTTGCGAATTGCTGTGCCCGAAGGTCTCATCAGCTCAATATATACTTTGTCAGTACTTCGATACTGACATGATTTATCATACACCTTTCTGAAATTTTATTTCTTGTTTAAGTCATATTTCTCTCAAGTATTCTAACAGTAATACATCACAGGCTTCAAATATTTGGGGTATTGGTGTGCCTAATGAAGATCAATGAAGAATCAAGAAACGAAGATTCGAACTTTCTCAAACCTCACAAAAAGAATTGACCATAGATGGACCATAAAGCTCCTCGTTTGTTCTAGTTGTCATAAGTCATCGGTTGTCAATTTATAGAAACAAGTGCCCATGGGGATGAGATTAAATGTACCCGTAAAAGGTTAATACAGAAATGCACTTTGAATACACAGAATCAAGAAAGTTTACTTTTACTTTTAAAGCACTAGGTCGATACTTCTGTTAGCGAACTGCTTATCTCCAATGATATCATCAGACATGATGCATAACAAACCTTTCTAATATTCGTAGCTGATAATTTTAAGAAAACCAGATTCTAACTCTCACAAGCAAAGTAGAGCATTAATGGATCATATATGGAGAATTGTCTCATTGGCACATACATGTACCATACATCATATATGGAGAATTGTCTCATTGGCACATACATGTACCATACATGTACCATATATATATTCTTAATATCCATATAAACCCTTCGGCGTGTATTCTATGTAAGTTCATGAGCCAAATAAAGTACGGAGTTGGAGAGCATTTATGACCCAAAACTCCGAATGTTTTTTGCCAAATACAGCTATGGTAATATAGTCCTGAGGTAGAAAATCCTTATATCTAGAAAAATGTTATGTTTTGTAAGAGGCACAATATTAATGCACTTGGGTAACTATTACCAAAATAGTTTTTTTTGTTCCCGTTAATTCATTTATTCTAATTTGAGTTAAACAATTTGATGATTTTTTAATTGCAACTAAATATGTTAAATCCATTTTAAATACTTCTTTAATTTAACATAAACGTTAATTTAAATACAGTCAAGATATAAATAAGAGTTAATTGACGTAAATTTCGTGAGTGTAAACTATTTTTAAAAGTTTTATAAATCTTAAATTCACATTAAAAAATCATTAATAATCCATTAATCATACTGCAATCGTTCTAAAATACGAAAAATCATTTCACAAATGTCTCTTTTGACAGAGAAGAAAATATAGTAGAACTATTGATCATATCTGAGATATGGACTAGACCACGAAAAATTTAACATTGAAATTGAGAATGGAAATGGAGAATGTGTCAACAACCCGACCGAAGAGCAGAAACGGTCTTCGATACAGCAAAAAAATCCCACATCCGGAGGCGTGCTTCAGCTGGCCCCTCAAAAAAATATGTACAGGTTCAGTGATATTGAACGTCATACTAAACTCCGAAATGTAAATAATAAACATTAATTATAAATCATTCAAGACTAAAAAAGCCCAGATGCTCCTGACTTACGACAGGTGCAAAAAGGCTTCTTTATTTTTCCATAAATTAGTTCGAGGTCAAGTGAAAACTGCCGGACGCGCACGATGACCTTGCAACGTACACATATACCAAATATAGTTAGCCTATTACTCATAATAATGAAAATAAGAATAATTAAAATCTAATTTTTTTCAAGTAATCACTAAACCAGTCAAGGACAAAAGACATGCATATGACAGACGGAAACTCCATACATTGGGCATCTATATATATACAAATAATGAAGTATCCAGTTCGTATACCTTCGAAGATATTTAGCTTTTAAGAAGTTTGTTAACGCCATCGCCGCCGCCCCCGGATCATTTCCTATGTCGAGCTTTCTGCGACAGAAGTTGCAGTTCGACATAAAAGTTTAAACTATAAACGAAAAGCAAATATTTCAGAAACCAACCTACGACAATTGCTGAGAAACACTCTCCAGGATGACTAATAGTTGTTAATGTCTACGTCATTTTGTCTCTGATGGAGAGTTCTCTCATTGGTAATCATACAACATCAACTGGAAACAAAAGGACATGAAATTAACCAACCGTAGTACTGCGCGGGCTTGACCAGTTGTTTGTAATAGTTTTTTTAAACTGTGATAGTAAGCATCAGTTAGGAATTCAAGGCCAATTTCAGTATTTACTACAGATCGAATCCTAAACTTTTTATTTCTCTTTATTTATTTTGTTTTTGTTTGGGTTTTTTTTTTGGGGGGGGGGTAGAGAGACGAACTCACCTACCCCGCCTTTCCTGTTACGCCATCTTTTGAATGATGTCACTGTGTTTACATATGCAGATTACTTGTACTTTTATTTACCTGTTCAACCCGTTCATCAGCCTCTTTAATCTCGTCTGCTGATACATAATCTAAAATGTCGCTGCCAGGACAGTTAATCCTCAATGCACTTCCGTTAGCGTTTTCGAAATATTGTAAAGGCACAACAGAATTAATAGAAGTTCCACAACCCATTATCTTCTTTATAATATTTACTGATGACGTTGTTTGCTACAAAAATAACATCTGTTATACATACTTAACACGATGTATACAAAAATCGTTCAACTTGTCATCTGTCAAACATTTGATTGGGTGTACATGTAATATTAAAGGTTCGTTGGGATAAATCCTATTAAAATCGCATAGTTTCATTCAGCTTCATTTAACATTGTGGTATAAATACGAGTACATTGCTATAAAGTCCAGCCGTGTTCGCTGTGCGTTAATGTCTTTGGTCATTGACCAACATTTTGTTTGCCTATAATTGGGTGTTAATTGTCCTACCCAATTTGAAATTAAACATTATTATATTCATATATATGTATCTTTTACATCATTTTATACGTTTGTTAATTTAGTTGATAATTCTATCAGTCAATGACTTGCGTAGTTAGCGTATTGAATAATTCTACTGATATCCGTTCTAGTGTATCAACTGTACCGATAGCCGATCATTTTGTATCTGCCGTACTTAGAACCGAGCTTAGTGTACCTGTTGTATCGATTGTCGATTATATTGTATCTGCCGTGCCGATAGCCGATCATATTGTATCTGCCGCACCGATAGCCTATCATATTGTATCTGCCGTGCTGATAGCCGATCATATTGTATCTGTCGTTCTGATAGCCGATCATATTGTATCTTCCGTACCAATAATCGATCATATTGTATATTTCATACCGATAGCCGATCATACTGTATCAACCGTACTGATTGCCGATCATATTGTATCTGCCGTACTGATAGCCGATCATATTATATCTGCCGTACTGATAGCCGATCATATTGTATCTGTCGTTCTGATAACCGATCATATTGTATCTGCCGTACTGATAGCCGATCATATTGTATCTGTTGTTCTGATAGCCGATCATATTGTATCTGCCGTTCTGATAGCTGATCATATTTTATCTGTCGTTCTGATAGCCGATCATATTGTATCTTCCGAACCGATAATCGATCATATTGTATATTTCATACCAATAGCTGATCATACTATATCAACCGCACTGATAACCGATCATATTGTATCCGACGTACTGATAACCGATCATATTGTATATTCCATACCGATAGCCGATCATATTGTATCTGCTGTACTGATAGCCGATCATATTGTATCTGTTGTTCTAATAACCGATCATATTGTATCTGCCGTGCTGAGTACCGATCATATTGTATCTGCCGTACTGATAACCGATCATGTTGTATATGTCGTACCGATAGACGATTACATTGTATATGCCGTACCGATAACCGATCATATTGTATCTATCTTTCCTACCGTAAACCTATCAATCGTACTGATAGATGATCATGTTGTATCTGCTGTATCTATTGCCAATCATAGTGTAATTGTCGTACCGATAGCCGATCATAGTGTATCTGTCATACCGATACCAATAATATTGTATCTTTCATACCGATTCCCGATCATAATGTATCTTCCGATAGCATATCATAGTGTAACAACCGTACCGATAGCCAATCATTTTGTATCTGCCGTACCGATAGCCGATCGTAGTATATCTGTCATACCGATAGTCAACTATAGTGTATCTGTCGCACCGATAATCAACTATAGTGTTACAACCGTACCGATAACCAATCATTTTGTATCTGCCGTACCGATAGCCGATCGTAGTGTATCTGTCGTACCGATAGTCAACTATAGTGTAACATCCGTACCGATAGCCGATCATTTTGAATCTGTTGTACCAATAGCCGATTGTAGTGTATCTGTCATAACGATAGTCAATTATAGTGTATATGCCGTTCAGATTATCGATCCTATTGTATCTGCCGTGCTAATATATAACCGATCATATTGTATCTGCCGTACTGATAACCGATCATATTGTATCTTTTGTACTGATAACAGATCATTTTGTATCTGCCGTACCAATAGCCGATCATAGTGTATCTGTCGTACCGATAGTCAACTATAGTGTAACAACCGTACCAATAACCAATCATTTTGTATCTGCCGTACGATAGCCAATCGTAGTGGATCTGTCATAACGATAGTCAATTATAGTGTATCTGCCGTTCAGATTTTCGATCATATTGTATCTGCCGTGCTGATAACCGATCATATTGTATCTTTTGTACTGATAACAGATCATAGCGCATGTGCCATTCCGATAGTCGATCAAGTTGTATCTGCCGTGTCAATAGACGATCATTATATTGTATCTTCCGTACCGATAGCCAATCATATTGTATCTTCCGTTCCGATAACTGATCATATTGTATCTTCCGTACCGATAACCGATCATATTGTATCTTCCGTATCGATAACCGATCATAATTATTGTATCTGCCGTTCTGATAGCCGATCATATTGTATCTTTTGAACTGATAACAGATCATATTGTATCTGCCGTTCCGATTGTCGATCATATTGTGTCTGCCGTACCGTAAGACGATCATATTGTGTTTATCGTGACAATAGTCGGTAAATGGGCGTGTGGTTGGTATACTTTTGTAACTAATGTTTTGGTTTTCACTTAAAATGGGATATTACAGGTAAGTTCGTGTCAGGTGAAGAAGGTTAGACAGTTTTATTAACATTTAATACCAATAAAAGTTCAAGTGCAATTAACCTATAATGACTATTTATGATTCAACAAGTATTTACTGGCTACAATTTAAGGGGAGGGCGAGTGACGTGTGCACATGTTGTTACTGTTTAGTCTCTTGTCACTATTTCTCTTGAATCATAATCTAGTTCACATTCTGATTATTTTTCTTTATAATTTAGCTTATTTGTCTGGTTTTAAACTAAAAAAATAGTCGATTAAAGATAACATCTATTTTTCTCAGGTTCCTGTCCTGACCACCACAGCACATGTACAGAAAAAAATATGCATAGATTAACGATATGAATAAAAGATGATGCACGTTTACTTTATGTCAATAATACATAAATCAAACGATATAGAAAACGAACAAAATCTAGGGATCAGGGGTCAATACATTTTTTCATACTAGCAATTGACAATAGAAATGCGTATATGTCGTCTATATGTAGGCTACATGTCAAGCTATACTCTCAACAAAAGTCCAATGCAAAATGATGTGAATTAATTTTACAGAGACTACAAGAGACTACTGCCATCAAAACAAAATCACAAAATTCCAAGAAAAAGAAAATTTAGAAATTAAAAAAAAACATTGATGAGGTTTCTATTTTTTTTACGTTTTATCTTCCCCCTATTATCTTCTCTAACAAACTTATAAAAAGAGTATATTATACTTTGGTACATTATCGCAACATAAAACTGACATCTGAAAAGCATAAACTCTATAACAACGGTTTAGAATGTAACGTACACAAACGTATATAAACTTGAGCAAGTCCAGTACAAGAAAAAAGTACATTCAAAACATGATTAATAAAAAATTGACTCAAATGGCCCAGGTAACGCAGACAAAAAGTATTAAGATATGACACACGACAACCACGATTTTAGACAGGCACATTTATGAAAAAAATAAAATTCAAGACTTTTATCCCATTTTAACTATATTGTATAGAATATAGTACCGTTCGTTAACTTCCATCTTATATGGGTGTGTGAAATCGCCGTCATAATGTCCACTGTAAATATTGGTATATGATTACCATCCACAATTCGTATACATATTCAAATATGTTGTTTAGTTTATCAGTTTATTGTAAATATTAATTTCATTCTAAATACTTCCGCAAACCGTGTAAGTCTTTGATATGGTTATATGTTACCTGTAAAAGCAGCAACAAAAATCTCAGATTTGTGAATATTTCCCCACTAAAAAATAACTAGAATTTTCGGTGAACTTTCGAGAAAAAAATAATCATCCCTTGACGAAAAGATTTTAATATCATATTTTGCATTCAGGCCGATTTCGTCTAAAAAGGAAAGAGGTGAAGGGGAAGCAAATAAGATAATGAAAGTTTTTTTTCTCACAATTTCAGCCACACTTTTTTCGTACAACAAATTATACTAAAATGAAGCTGCTCTTACCATTACAATTGCTATGGAGTCAATATCCCATCTCTAAAAACAACATGCAATCAGTGTTGATAAATCCAATGACCATTACATACCTCCTAAGTATATGAAATCAAATTGAAAAATCTTATCTAACAGGACCAACTTTGTATATAAGATTTATGGTGTCTCCATTTACCTATTTACAAAGTATACGTACATCACCCGGATTAAATCAAATCTTATTCTGAAACACCTTATCATAAATCTATCAAAGAAATATTTAATTTTCAATTACTGTAAGTTGTTTGAAAAGGCTCATCTCCTTTTGCGTGTCTTGATAAATTTAGGTTAGTTTAAAATTCCTATGTAATTGATATAAACGGGGAGTAATTATTTACGCTTCTTTTTTATTATCATGTTTTTCTGATTTAAAAATACATACGAATTAAATTGATTTGGTTGATCTTTGCCATCGAGCTATTAAAATATACTTAGGCATCAACTATAAAAAGGATATGGCTAGCTTTTTCGAGCTAAAATAAAAACTATCTTATTATATAACAAATTAACAACTGCGCCATGAGCGCATGATACGCTCGTCACATTTTCAAAGAATATTTGAAATTTATGAAAATAAAAAGGAAGCTCACATCAATAGATATAAACAATTCACCAACGTTTCATGAAAATTGCTGAAAGCATATTTTTGAGTTATTGTCCGAAAACTGGAAAATCACTCTTTTTTTAATGAATAAAACTCGGAAATGTAAAATTTATAAAATTCTAAAATGAGCTTACATCAATAGACATAAACAAATCACCAAAGTTGCATGAGAACTGCTGAAAGAATTTTTGAGTTATTGTTCGAAAACTGGAAAATCCCCCTTTTTATGAATAAAACCCTGTAACTCGGAAACGTTAAACCTAAAATTCATAAAAATCAAAAGGGAGCTCATGTCAATAGATATAAACAATTCACCAAAAATTCTTGCAAGTTGGTGAAGGCATTCTTGAATTATTGTCCGAAAACTTGAAAATCCACTTTTCACTTTTAATGAATAAAACCCCACAACTCGGAAACGTAAAATCTAAATTAAAAAAAAACGAAAGGGAGCATTTGTCAATAAATATAAACAAATCACCAAAGTGTTATGCAAATTGCTTAAAGCGTTTTTGAGAATAAGTCTGACATGTTTACGGACAATGGTATACCATAATAAAACGGGCGTATACAAAGTTGATTTTCAAATTAATGTTTACATCACAATTCATGCACTGATTTAAGTACCGTCATAAATTCAAGAACTGGATATATAGAAATCTAGACTACCGTATGATTTCTTTTGTTGCCTAGCATTTAAGAAGAGAGAAAAAAACGTGTCAATGTAAACGGATGCCAAGGCCCACTCGAACTATAATTTTCTGTGTTCAGTGGACCATGATGCAAAACTCTAATTTGGCATTAAAATAAGAAAGATCGTGTTGCCATAGGGAACATGTGTACCAAGTTTCAAGATGATTGGACATCAATTTCATAAAAAAAAATAACCTCAACCAAAAACTTTATCCTGAAGTGGGACAGATGCACAAACAGATGCACAGACCAAAAATAAAATCCCTCTAATATCGTAGGTGGGGCTAAAATATTTTTTTCTTCTAATTCTTTTATTTTGTAGATATATTATTTGTGCTGTGTATTGTTTATTTTGTACTATTTTGAAGCATTCCCATTTTTTGAATTTTATACAAATAAATCTTGATCTGCAGTTAATGACACTACTTTGATACATGTGTGAATTTTCGAAGCTCAAGAACAAAACAATGTAGCCTAGGAGCATGACTAAATCTACTGTTTGAATGACATTAAGAAGTGATGACTTTAAGTTGGTCAATAGCATGCAAAAGATGTCTAAAAAAAAAGATTCTGAAAATTATACCCACTGATGCTTAGTTATGCAACTACTCACTGAACCTCAGCTGACCTAAGCTGACTGACTAAGTTCTGATAACTGATAACAAGCTTAATTGACAATTTGAAGTCTTGACTGGCTCTTTGGGCCAGGTGAGCAAAATTTAAAAATGAGAATAAAGAAAATTTTTAATTAAAATTATATAAAACAGAGCACTGTATGTTTTTCTTCTCACTAACTGAGGAATGGAGAAGAAATCTGTAGTCATTTTATTTGTTTTGTATGCTTGTTTACTTCTTCTAATAAAACTACAGACTGAAGAAGAATTTTTCCTGGGAAGTTTGTATTTATGAGTCAATTAAAGGGTAATTCCATATCACAAATGTTTTTCAGCAAATCTTTCATATCAAACCATAACTTTTCTATATAAAGTGAAATCACAGGTGGATAAGTTTCTGACCTTAGTTTAACATCAATTCTGATTTGGTGTTCTTCAATCGCTTTGTTTACACACCTTTGGTAAAATGTTAATATATTGTTTGGGTTGTTACAGCATACTTCCATGTCATGTATTTTTAATGAATTAGCTACCTGAAGTCATTGGAAGATGATGTAAGAATATAAGCTTTTCACAGGTAGATATACAATTGGGAAACCAAAAATCATCACAAGGAAATATTAACAAACAATACTAAACTGTATTAAAACCTATTTTTTGGCATGTAAGTAAAATTATCGTTGGAATTCATCCAAACTTATCTCAATACATTATTGAAAATAGTTTAAGCATGTCACTTTTTCAGGTTGCTCTGTTCATTTCTCTCAATGCAATATATAGTCTATTTATTTATGGGAACAGTAAATATTTGTTTTCAGCTAGACTAGAAGAGCACTTCTATCCAAAAGAATTGCCATATTTTTCCTATTAGAATAGAAATAATTCACAGGGGCTTGAATTTATTCTGATTTTTCCCCAGGGTTGATCTTTATGTTGATATTTTACCCCTCACTGTTACTTGTCATAAAATATTGAGCATAAACGGCCAGCCATATAAAATCAAGCCCCCATGAATAATGGCTTATATAAACTGACCCTTTCCAAAACACCCTTTATTACCAGAGGGCAGTCAAAATAATCTCCACTTTCAATATTCTATCCAAATTTCAAAACACTACTCATATCCATGAAATATTTGCCACTTGATATAAAGCAAATACCAATGGATCACTTTCAATGCTTGAATCTGATGTTCAGTGATTGTCGTTTGTTTATGTGGTTCATAAGTGTTTCTCGTTTTTTATATAGATTTAACAGTTGGTTTTCCCGTTTAAAAGGTTTTACACTAGTATTTTGGGGGCACTTTATAGCTTGCTGTTTGGTGTGAGCCAAGGCTCCATGTTGAAGATGGTACCTTGACCTATAATGGTTTACTTTTATAAATTGTGACTTGGATGGAGAGTTGTCTCATTGGCATTCATACCACATCTTCCTATATCTATTGAATAATTAGATAAGAATAGATTTCCATTTTAATAACAGATCAATGCATATCACTATAAAATGCTCAAGTTTTAAGTTCCGGTAGTCTCTAGGATTGAAGTGACTTGTATGGATCTTATGATTCTCTACGTCTCTAGTACTGGATTCACCTCAATAGAGTTGATAAGGAGAACTGTATAATTATCTCTTTTCACTGAAAAAATAAAAAGTTCAAATTTTTTTTAAATATCTAGCTTTTGCTTTTAAATTGTTTAAAGCCCTGAATAAACTTCAGTGCTTATTCTTTATTCAGGGCTTATTCTACTTCAATGTATACAATTTTCTCATTTAACTTAGAAATTAATATACAAGTCTTGTAAATTAAAAAGGAGTAGGGGCATTAAGGCCTGGTTTTGGCCCAAGAAAATAACGTTTGATAACTTTCTCAAATGACACATAATGTTTAGAAATGCATAGGGTCAAGAAACATAAATGAAAAACATTAAGAATTTTATGTGATGACGTCACAATTATGTCATAATATGTACTGTTTTCACAAAAATGATGAAAAATACAGAATTTATGCAGATTTCTATCTTTGATTCTGTTGTGGAAACATCATGCGCAGCCAAGAAACAACAAAATAATTTAACAGAAGCAGTATTATAACTATTGACAAAATCTCACTAAATATAAAGTTGTTTCTTGGGTGCGCACATACTTTTTCAATCTAAAATATACTTAAAAATTTGATAAAAAACATAGACAAGAGTGCACACGCTGAAATGTCTCGCCTTCTATACTAATCATTGATATTATGTTGATAGTCCTAAGTATAAAGCTAAGCTTTATTACAACTGTCACATAAACTTAACATTAACCAAGATAACTAAACAAAGACCAATGAACCTTGAAAAAGAGGTCCAGGTCAGATGAACCATGCCAGGCAGACAGGTACAGCTAACAATGCTTCTATACACAATATATAGTTGACACATTACTTATAGTTTAAGAAAAATAGACCAAAACACAAAAACTTAACACTGTGCAATGAACCGTGAAAATGAGGTCACGGTTAAATAAAACCTGCTCGACTGACATAAAGATCATAAAATATTTCCATACACCAAATATAGTTGACCTATGGCATATAGCATTAGATAAAAAGACCAAAACTCAAAAACTTAACTTTGACCACTGAACCATGAAAATGAGGTCAAGGTCACATGACATCTGCCCGCTAGACATGTACACTTAACAATCATTCCATACAACAAATATAGTAGACCTATTGCATATGGTATGAGAAAAACAGACCAAAACACAAAAATTTAACTATAACCACTGAACCATGAAAATGAGGTCAAGGTCAGATGACACCTGCCAGTTGGACATGTACACCTTACAGTCCTTCCATACACCAAATATACTAGCCCTATTGCTTATAGTATCTGAGATATGGACTTGACCACCAAAACTTAACCTTGTTCACTGATCCATGAAATGAGGTTGAGGTCAAGTGAAAACTGTCTGACAGACACGAGGACCTTGCAAGGTACGCACATATCAAATATAGTTATCCTATTACTTATAATAAGAGAGAATTCAACATTACAAAAAATTTGAACTTTTTTTTCAAGTGGTCACTGAACCATGAAAATGAGGTCAAGGACATTGGACATGTGACTGACGGAAACTTTGTAACATGAAGCATCTATATACAAAGTATGAAGCATCCAGGTCTTCCACCTTCTAAAATATAAAGCTTTTAAGAAGTGAGCTAACGCCGCCGCCGTAGCCGCCGCCGCCGCCGGATCACTATCCCTATGTCGAGCTTTCTGCAACAAAAGTTGCAGGCTCGACAAAAATCACGAAATCTTACAAAATATGCAAATTAAGTCATGATTTGTTGCCATGGTAACTTGTTCAATGTCCAAAATTGTTTTTCTGAATACCTTGTACCTTAGATACTGTACAGTAATTTAAAATATGTATGATAACTTTTAAATTTGCAGTAATTTTTGGGCCAAATAAGGGCCTTATTGCCCCTACACCTTTGCACACAATGTTTTTATGTTTTATTTATCTCAAAAGAAGTGTAAAGTCTGAAAAATTAGATTGCAATATTTACACCCCCCCCCCCTCTTTTTGCCCCAAAAATTGGGTTATCTATATAAAAATATGAAGATGTGGTATAGTTGCAATGAAACAACTCTCCACAAGAGACCAATTAACACAGCAATTTGCAATTTACAACTACATGTCACTGTACAGCCTTAATCAATGAGAAAAACCCATACCACATATCTGCAGAGTTTCCTACATCATACATTGTACATGGGATAGATATTCCTTTGACCCTTCTACACTTTGTCAGAGATTTCAATTTCTAACACATGCATAGAAATTTCTGAAAATGTCCCTGGTCTTCAAAAATTCTTTTGATAAAATTAAATATATATTTATAAAAAAAAACATACTGATGTGGTTAGATTGCCAAGGAAAAAAATATTTAATGAAGAACAAAAGACAAGAATGGAAACAACTAATGTTCACTGCATGACATACAAAAGCTTGTATAGAAATCTATCAAAAGCCTCTGGATACCTAAATGTGAAACTATTGAAAAGAGAAATCTACAGATGTCACAGCTAATAACATAAAAGGGAAGATGATTATGAAAGATAATAAGGCTTTAGTAACCAACTACAACCACTGGACTACAAGATAATTGCTTGAGACAGCCATGTTTAAAATACTGAATACCGGTAGTTATTTTCGTGGGTGTAAAATTTCATTCAATAAGGTATACGAAATATTTTGGCTGTTAATATTTTAGCAGTTTCAAAACTTGTTTTAATACATTTGCATGTACACTTTTAAATTGGCAGAATTATTTTGGTGATTTTGTTCTATCGACAAATTAAGTTAAATGTACACCCAGCAAAGATAACCCTCTATACAGTATGACATGGTTTTGATAAGGCATGATGTTGAATCCTCAGCCCTCTCCCTTACTAGAGACAGTCGTGTAACATCAAAAATTTTATAATTCTTGTAAAACAATAAATACAAACTTACAATTAAATGTCTTCAGTTTCCTCCTAGGTCTGTAGTCAAAATTAACAATAAAATGTGATAATGTCTTCTCAAGTACCGTTGCTTCTACTTTAACTTGTTTTCGACTGCAATGAAGAGGAAAAATTACTATTGCTGTAAATGGTTTACTGTAGACTTGCTGTTTTAAGATTTTTCTTCTGATAAAATCAACAAACGGTTTATAGGATGAATTTGTTGATCTTACCAATTTAGACACTGAATCAGACAATGTATCCCTTGTTCCCCCTCTAATTAGAGAAAATAAAATGCAATTTATAGGTAAATTACAGGCATTATTTTTTTTTTATTAAAATATGGTCCTTATTGCTTAACCTCCTCATTCTCAAGACTCTCCAAAACATCAAAACCTGGATCAGCCTCTGTATTTAACTTTTTGATTATTCATTGTATTTGTAATTTTACTATAACAATGTTATTTTAAACCATTCTCGCAACAGCAAATTTTTGTTTTAAAAAATTTCAAAAAATATTTCATTCAAATAAAAGACTTTTCTTAATTCACAGATCTGCTTTAATAGTTTAATCAGAAAACAAAATCAGTATGAGTAATGCAGAAAACTCAATTTAATGTGCTTTAATTTTCTTGGTCAAGTTGGTTGTGCTTCTGTTGAAACTCTTATGTGAAGCTGCATTGTGCACAATATGATTAAAATTTAGATCCTTTGCCCATGCCTCACTTTCAGCAATCTACCAACTCTTCATTCTACCTTCTGTTCAAAGAACCTTTTGGGATCCTCTGGTTTTGTTGTAATGATACACACTTTCTAATATGTGAAGCCTACAATTTCATTGGCTGATGTAAACATAACCAGAACAGAAAGTTGAAAGTAGTGTTGTCAGATTGCAATGGGTGCCCTTTTAATTGTGTATTTTAGTTTTACTGTCACATGGTCTAGATAGACAAAGGAAAACATTTTTTGTGTGATTGATGTACATGTGGTCCATTTAAGGTAGCACAATACAAAGATTTTTTCACTCCCAATTAGATAACTTTAAACTGATGTTATTCATTTAATCATTCCTTATATTAAATATAAACTTTAATAAATGAGGTACCAAAAGAAAGAAGAAAGATTAATCTTTCAAATTGTGATAATTTCCTTATGACATAATTATTACATAATCAATTGTTATGTAATTAGTTGCTATATTGTGATGTCCACACTTGAATAAATTTTGCATCTTTGATCTTCGTAGCATTCCAAAATATTTGATAGATTCTTGTACAACACAGCTTGACCTCCAAAACTCAGATTTCCAAAAACATCAATAGAACAAATGTTATACCCAATTGAATTTAGTGATCTCTTATGAATTGATGTTGCAAACTTCATTGAAGATTTATGAGAGAATGAAATACAATAGGGAAAATCTGAGACACAGTTTTGGAGGTCAAACTGTGTTGTGCAAGAATCTATAAAATATTTTGGGATGCTATGAATAACAAAGATGCTAAATTCATTAAAGTATGGACATCACAATATAGCAACTAACTACATAACAATTAATTATGTAATAATTATGTCATAATGTAATTTTCACAATGTGAAAGATTAATCATTCTTCTTTCTTTTGATACCTTATTTATAAAATTTAAAGAAGGATGAGTGGAATTACACCAGTTTAAAGATGTCTGATTGGGGATGAAAAATCTTTGTATTGTGCTACCTTAACAGTATTTTTGTTTTGATTACTGGTTTTGCTTCATGTGATAAGAAATATGTTTTCTTTATATAAAAAAAACAACTTTATGATCCTTGTATGCTCATTTAGTTAAACGAATAATTTTGTTTACCAAAAAAAGTTGAAAAAACTCACCTTAAAATTGGTCTACCTACTAATGTGAAATCTTTTCCTCCAACAAGTAAAACCTATAACAGAATAAAACATATGTATAGTGTTTATAAAATAATTTTATCTACCTGGACTTTGTAGAAATATTTCACATATAAATTGTATACAATCCTGACACTCATTATGAACATGCATGTGATATTTGCCAATGGACAATCAATCAATTATTCCTTCAAAATCATCAAATTATAAAGTTTTGAAATGTAGTAAAACTTTTTTTTTTTTTTTTATTAAAAAAAATCATTATATCAAAAAAAGATTGACAATCAAGGCTAACCACAATGGAGCATCGCTAAAAGTTCACATTTTGTTTAATGAAATGATGAAAATAGCAATGTTATACCATGAATCACAAAAAGAAGTGTCTTAATAAAAAAAAAAAAGCGATTAATGTTTTTGAGTCAAATTTTGCACTTTGTATCAATATTACATGATGATTTTATCATAATAGAAATCAAATCATTTAAGACTGTCAGTGAATTGTAAAGAAATACAATTTGTTGTTCTAAGCTATTACACACTATCCTAGATTAGCAGGTGGGGAAGGGGGTACCAGCAAACAAGTTTTATTACATGGCCACATTTTGTTATTCAGTGGTATTGATAAAATTTTGAATTCACCAAAATGATAACCACCAAAATATTTCCTATACTTGATTAAATGAAAATCATGATATTTAACATCCGCGAAATAACATGCTTTACAGTATTTACCTTTTCCATTCTAATTTTGTCACCAATCGTGGGATAGAAATGACCTCTAAGTACCACAAGATCTTCTGCCGTTACTTTTCGCTGTTTTCCCTGTACATGTATTACAGCAAATAATCGTCCTAAATCTTCTCTGTGTAAAGTATCATTCACTTTACTTATTACTAAATCTAAAAATTGATAACAAGATTTTAAGTTTGCCAGAATAATATTATATCAAGGATAATAGACATATTAAAATTATACATAATATACAAATCAGATATTTAAGACTATGGCAAACTCCAGTTTAGAATCCCTAAGCCTTGCATTCTGCAATGAAGTTTGCAGGGAGAAAAATGGTATATGTACTTGTTATATTCAAAAGCTTATTAAGTGATTTGACACAATGTATGAGATTGTCATTTCATTTTGGTATAACTGAAAACAATCAAAGTGATGGAAATCACTCATGGAAAGATTAGAAGAGTAGTTTGAATTATTTCATATTAAGGTATGGTGGGGAAAAATGAACATTTATAAAGCAATATTGCTGAAAATTGCATTTACAGCAGGTCTTTAGAAGGAAACTTGCTTTTCCAGTATGAGGATAAAATTAGCTCAAATTAAATAGATAGATAGTTTATTCTCATAAAACCATGCAAGTACAAAGGTTACAGAGAAGTTAAAAAAAAAATAGTATACATAAAAATAAAAAATGCATTAAAAATGCATAAAACTCAAAATTTTGGATGAGATAACATATAAAAGAATATATATATAGACTTGTATAGTCAAATGTAAAAGCTAAAATTGTATAAAGAAATACTTTCTATAAGTATGTTAAATAAATTACGGTGTCTCTTAATTTGCACAATTTTATTTAAACTGCAGTTTATATCTTATCGAAATTATGTTGCCTGTTCTGAACATGTTTCAAAAAAACAAAAAAATGCAAAAGTTCTTCTAGTAAATGTTACCAACTATCCTTATAAGACATAAATCTGGACCAACAGCTTAAAACTTTAAAGTGTCAACAAAAAAAATTTGAAAAATGTTGTTTTGGGGCATTTTGTAAATTGAAACAGAGGTTATATGGCATTGAAGATTTAAAGTTTTAGAGTGCCTTTTGATCAAGTATTATTCAACACAGGGCATTGAAAATGTACTTTTTCAACGTAAACCAATTAAAAAACTTATCTTATTGAAATGTGGATTCTTTCTTGATTGCAAAAATATATATTCACTTCTAATAAAAATTCAAATGACTAAAATAGACATAATGATTGATGGGAAATAAACTAATAAACAAGGGTTTGTTATAATTAAAAGTTTTAAAATTTTAAAACTGTTTCAAGCCAATTCCTGATAAAAAAAAGTGTACTAATTTAATTGTTGATTAATTACGGATGATTATTGGAAATTTATCAAGTAAATTATAGGCCTTACTTGAATACCTTTTATTTATTCATATTTATATTCATATTTCGTTTTTTTTTAAGATCTTGTTAATCCATTAATCATTTATCTTTCAGATATAATTTACAGAATCACTTTATGTAATGTAGATCAAAAGTAGTTGGCAATAAATAAATCTATCATCCTTATAAATATCAAACATCTAATATATATATTTGTGTATTCAATTATGAGGTCAAATACTTGTGTATTAAAAATTATATGTATATTGAATGGTCTGTATAGTTATGTAAGACTGAGGTTGATAGGTAATGTGGTCAATTTGATTGGCAGTTTAGGAGATGGGGCATTGTAATTAAAGGCCCACCTTGTCTCTGATTGTTTAGTGATAATGACAGTTATCAATCATACTAGTTGAATCAATAACCAGTTACCTAATCAAAATGTTTTTTAAAAAGCCTGCACATCAACACACCTTAATGACATACATTCTTGAATGAACTGCTCCAATAATATACCCAGTTTTTTTCAGTTTATATGTGTATTATGTGCACATGTCATACATGAGAACCATAGGGAACTGTATTTTAGTGTGAATACATTTAGTAACAGTAGCTACCCTGTCCTGTTGTTAGGGAGGCCGGTGCCTAAGTAAAGATTTAGAACAAGTTCTAATCTTTCCAAAAATCGTAATCAGCACTAACAGTAAGACTAATATTGATTAATTATGATAATTGTGCATGTTAAAAATTCCCTTACCTAGCCTTACTTTTTGTACAATAAAATGCTTCTTAACCCTAAATGTTTAAGATATAATTCTATTAAAAGTTTGAATCAATGTACAATTTGTGACATAATTACAACAACAAACTATCCCTATTTCTCCTGTTAGAATAGAACCCCTAAAACACGCATACATGTACATGTACTTATTGATTGATCTTATATGTCAAAATAATGTCACATTTGTAAAAACATTGCAATGCAATAGTTTTGGAATTTACAATAATAAATCCACTTGTAATTTTAACTGAGAAGTTAACCTTACCTTTACTATTAGGGTCATTGTCTTTTTGTAGTTGTACATCTGAGGCAGTACTGAAGTTATGTCCACTGAAAGGAGATTAAAAATACTGTGGATTCATTATTATTCGTTGGATACCAATTTACGTGGATCTTGTGGGTACAGAGGAACCACGAATTAAAAGTAATGTTTGCAGAATTTTCCATATCAACGAAATTTAGATATCCACGAACATGGAAGTTTTCACCAATCCACGAAAATTGGTACCCGCGAAAATAAATGAATCCACAGTATAAAAATTCAAATGCAATTCGGTTGTCTTTGATCAAGTTGTACATGTATGATATTTCTATAATTTTTTCCAATTTAAATAAGAACATGTTTCCTGTAATAATAGTCTTCCACTAGTCATTTTGAGGCCCTTTATATCACGTATAGATAGCTTTTTGGTGTGAGCCAAGACACTGTACTTTTTCTCATTAATTGGAACTCATACCACATCTCCTTAGATCTATGTAGCTCAGCTACATGTAGCAAAATTTGCTTAATAAAAACAGTTAAAACACTAATATATTTACAGAATTAAAGTTTTTCAATGCAGCATATGTGCTGATATTAGACATTTGTTTTAATATATCTTGCTTAGCTTTTATTCTGCATGTGCTATTTATGCATTAATATATATATATGTGATGTCTGTATGTTTGTGTTGTATGTGTATCTAATGTTATTACATGTATGTTTTGTTTATTAATATCAGTCGGTTAAAGAGCTCTTAAGAGCTCATGTTCTTTGTTATTATGTATATATGCAACCCGACTTTAAATAAAGATTACTTTACTTTACTTAGTTGTATGCAGTGTGAAAACTTTTCAAAATCAGTCAATGTATGTGAAACACTTCCGAGGAAATCAAATGAAAACTGTTCATGATCAATGGAAAGAAAATTTATGAAAAATAAGTTCAAATGAAGTAATACCACTTACTTTTTCTGTGCAAGATTGGTTGAGGTATGGAGAAATCTATTTACACTAAATGTCCCATTTTGATATTTTTTTGAGGTTACTTTGCAACCACAAGTTATTCCTGAAAATTAAGTAGAAATCTTTATTTCATATGTTATATTAGACCAACATTAAAAATACCTTTGTTTCCCCTCCCCGACTGAGGTTATCAGGGTATGGGTAGGTAGGTAGGCAAATTATTTTATTTTATTTCTTGATATAATTTTTCTATATTGAATTTTTACAAAATTCAACAGGTAAGATAAGTCAAGAAAAGTGGGGTATAACCTGTATTCAGTGTACACCCCAGTTTTCTGATGTTTAAAACAGTAAACAGGGACCTCCTTTCTCCTATTGATTTTATGGTATGAAATCTACAAAAGCACATATCCTTCATATGATCATGATGATAACAATATGTGTAATGAAAGCAAGTGTTTAATTAGTTAAAAATCAAGCTTATTTCAAGTCTAATTTGATGCATAACTCACAAAAAAACAATTACTGTTTACCAATTCATACCTTGATCATCAATTATGAGATGACAAAAAGATATATGTTAATGACTTGGGAATTAAAATTTATTGAATAAAAATTTTCAATAGCAGTGAACATAATTCAGTTATGTTCAGTTGGACCTGGATCATGCAGCTTGGTCAATTAACTCCTAAACAAAAGATTTGCATATTTTTTCGAGTTCTAGAAAAAACAAGGCTTCACTTATATGTTTTGTTGTTCCTAGAATACTTTAAGTATTTACAAATTCAACTGATGCAGTTATAACGTAAAACGTGCCCTTTTGTAAATTTCATGCCATCAATTGAAAAATAAAAACACCTTTAAACTGGTCTTGTTTACACAAGAGGTGAAAGCAGGGAATTCATGTATCCAACATTTTCTGACTTGTGCCCAACCTGTTCAAAGTCGAAGACAAACTAGATTGATTTCAAAGCACGATTCAGACCATTTTTACTCAAAGATTTTATCCTTTAAAGGGGCTCCTGGGTATAAATCAAAATTTTTTTCTAATATAGGATTTTGCTATATTTTTTTATAAATGAACTTTATCATATACTTTAAAGAAAAATGAAATAAAAAAATGGGGTCACCGTTCATTTAAGCTCACAATCTGCCTCCGGAAGAAGCATACATTTTTGTTAATGTCCTTTTTTTCTGTTGAACTAATAGGAGAAATAGAGGTAATATCGAAATAAAAAAATAACCTAATTACAGAAATCGCTTAAATTTTACAATTATTTAGTTTATGTACAGCTTATATGAAAACAATAATAAAAAATATAGGTCACTGATGAGTTAAAAAAGATATTTCAAATTTAATGCCAAAAAATGGCATTTTTCCACCAAAGGGAGATGATTTGGAGCTTTTTCAATGATATAAACATTTTAAAAGTCATCTGGGGCCAAACCGAATCGATTTTTTGGGGTGATTTTTTTACCATATCATAAAGTAATAACTAATAGTGTCATAAGTAAAATTTGTAATGAAAAAATAAAGGTTCAATTTTTTGCTGAAATTTTTGTACCCACGAGCCACCTTAAACAGGAACAGAGGTAAAAGACAAAGTCAATCAAGGTGCACTCAGTGGGTTAAAAGATGTTTCAGATTTTTTTATTTTCAAATATCACCCTTGCACACAACACAAATCGTGTAGCAAGGTAGTTTGTTTTCCTTGATTCCGAATCATATAGATGCTTCAATGCAAAAATGCCTTGATTTAAAACGCTTGTTGATTACAGCATCGGGAAGGTATTACAAAAAACCAACACATATTTACTACAGCAACTGAAAGATATCACCAAAAACCAACATAGCAAAAAAAAAATTTTGGGCAAGAATGGCCAATCAAATTTTTCGAGTTGCAGTGATTCTACCAGGTCGGTGGTGGGAGGGGAAACATACAATATTTTTTTTTTACCTTATTATGGTAAAGCTAAACGTTGACAGTACATCCTTAGGGGTTTTTGGTGGGTTTTTTTTTTTATACCATAATGAAATACGAAAATTAACACACTGCAGGATCTTTTAATGTACTTCCTTCTGATGTAAGTGCTACAGGGACTAGAACATATTTTGAAGTTGGAAAAACACTTGGTCTGTTGTTACATGTAGATCTGTAGTCCAAATAATTATGACGTCTTGAAAGGCTATTATAATTTTTTTTCTTTAACGCCTTACTTCGGCAAGGCGTCAAAGAAAATAATTATAATAGGCTTTCAAGACGTCATAATTATTTGGACTAGTAGATCTGCAAAGATTTCTTAACAGTTTTCACTGAAAGGTCATACTATGTGGAGATATTTAAGGACTGTTTATCAATATCGAATAGTGAATGGTGTCTGATTTAACTTGTTCTCAGTTATGCAAGATAAACAAAGAAAAAAGAAATTGTTTGGTCCCCCCTTTTTTATAGCTCCACGGGAAACTTGTAGAGAAAATTGAACTGCACTAACAACACAAATTACTTAAAAGGTTTCTTAGAATGATAACACAGTTACCTTTGTTTACATTAGTTAAATTCTGGCTTAATAAAGTAAAAGACCGTTGAAAAATTCTAGCAAGTTGCTGGCCGGAAGACATGACTGACAGTGGTGTGTATAAAACCTTAGAGACTGGTCCTTGATCGGAACCTTATTTATGGTGGTAATCCATTATTTTCAAGTGAAAGTAGACAACATTTGCAGTTGTCTTTTTGCCAGAGTAACCATACAAACAGAAGGAATAATGATAGGAAAATTTTGAAAATCGCAAAACACATGTTGTACACACCATTTACAAAGTGTAAATAAACATCCGATCTATGTACATGCCTTCACCAGCAAAATAGAAAATATGCTATTTTTGCTATTTTTTCGGCATTAATTAAAATATCTTAATTCAAGTCGACAGAATAGCATATTTATTTCTATAGAAATGGCATTTACCTGTACCAAGACAGTACGGTGAATTTGTTGCCGTCGTTGGAAAAAAGGGGTGTCTGCCAGTTTCAGTGAAGCCGTATGTAAAGTTGGTTTTGTCGTTTGTTATAGTATACTATTTTTTTCATTTATTTTATTACATAGTTTACATACAGTTAGAAAATCTAAGATTGTTTTCTTGTGCATATATTATGTGACATGAAACATTAGACTGACTGATTTTAGAAATAAACTGAATAAAATTCAACCGCATATCATGTTTTGATATGATTTCGACATTACCAAACAATATGATGCTAAATATTTTATATTCATTTCTTGTTATACTTTCTTATTTCCAGTAGTACTTTGACTGTTGAATATTTTTACACGATTACAGGTATTGTGATTCTCAATATTGTCAGCTGTTTTCAAGGCTTTTTTTAACTACCAGTATATGTCAGTATTTATTTGATTCTTTTATGTTGACAGTGCACGTTTTCGTAGTACCGGTTCCCAAGGCAAATACAAATTTTCCTCTTTACAAAGAACCGGGAAAACAACAAATTCACTATATTGCCGCTGTCGGTAATAAAATAGCTCTTTCTATAGAAATATGCTATCTATTTGCTATTTTCCCCTCTTGAAGTAAGATATTTAAATCAGAGCACAGCCATATTACCATACATTGTCAATTATCATAAAGATAAAAATTAAAAAATGTAAAAAAAAAAAAACAGGTAGAGGGATAAAAGAAAACCGAGAAAACGTGTTACAAAGCTTTAAAAAAAATGTCAATATAAAACATTTTCAGTTAAAGTGTTGTTCAGGTGGGATCTGCCAAAAACTTGTGAATAACATTATATATACCAAGCCGTTTTCTTCAACATTTTTGGGGGGTTACTGGTGTACATGGTGTAGATTGTCAAACTTGTGCATTTATTTTTAGCAATTTCGATTTCTGTACTTTGGCAAGGTATTTCTATGTACAGAGAAAATAAAAATAAAAATAAAAAAGGTACAAACAAGAGTTTGTGAATGAAGACCATTAAAGTCCATTCCAACAGTGGCTTGAAAAGCAAAGAAGACTGCATTTCCTGCATATTAATTAAGAGACAAAGATCAATGACTACTGAAACTTTTAACATAGTCAATGCAATATTACCTGTCTGTGATCTATAAACCTATTAAATATATACCATTGTAAAAGAGAGACAAAAGATACCAGAGGAACATTCAAACTAATAAGTTAAAAAAATAAACTGACAACGTCATGGCTAAAAAAGAAAAGAACCAATAGACAAATGATATATAGTACACCGTTGAAGACACAATATAGAAAACTAAGTCTAAGAAACACAAACCCAACCAAAAACTTATTAAATGCATACGATTGCAAAAAAGAGAAAAAAAAAAAATACCACAGGGACATTCAAACTCACAAGACAAAAAACTGACAATGTCATGGCTTAAAAGGAAAAAGACCAACAGACAAACTATTATAAACAAAACACAACATAGAAAACTAAAGACTTTAGCAAAACAAACCCAAACAAAAACTGAGGGTGATCGAGGTTCCCAGGACAGGTAAGCAGATCCTGCTCCATATGTGACAACCGTAGTGTTGCTTATGTTAGTACAAATCTGGTAATAAGTATAAGTCGGTAGGTCACAATCGCTAAAATGAGACGCCGAGATCAAAGTAACGATATTAGGAACAAAAAAAATATCATCTGTGAAAAAGTTATCAGTCAACAACGGTCTACAAAGTCGTGATGGCGTCCGTAAAAAAAAGTAAGTGTTTCAAATTCACCACTTGGTACTCTTGGTTTGAAAGCGCAAAGTTCCTTGTGGGCAGCAACCCTCTATCAATACATCATCAAATGAAATACATGCCCTGGAATATCGTTTCAACTGGAAAATATATACTCCGTATTCAGGAGCCTCTGGCATGTTGCTACATAGAAATGGAAAGTTCATAATTGGGAAACTGACATCAACTCTTTTGTCGTAAAGTTTTCATCCAACCCCATTGCCAATTTCTAGATGAAAATCAAGATATGAGGGAGACTTAATTGTAGCTTTTGTATTCTTTATCTCCAGTTCGAAAGGGTAAATGCATTCAGCATTTAGTAGTGATCATCAAATTTTGATTCATTTACTGAGAGAACATCATATATGAACGTTTTTCAGATATAAATATGTACTTGATATTTTACCAAGAACAATAAACATGGTTTGGTAAAAAAAGTTTTAGATTTGCAGCTAGTACTCTGTTGAATAGCCTTCCTGACCAGGGTTTCACAACTCAAGATCATTATACATTCCATGAATGGATCGAAATGTAGCTGTTATAGGGGGACACCACGCGACGGCGTTAAACCAATCACAACGTGATAATTTACCCGCGGTGCGATAATAATACGTATAGCGCTTTACATTATAACTGCTATGCTTAATGTTTGCATTATGGCTTTAAATTTTGGATATGTGCTTCAATTTAAGTTGTGCTTTAAATTAGTTTTACTTGATTTTAGTTGTGCTTTAATTTTAACCATGCTTCAATTTAGCCATTTTTAGATGTGTAGAGTAGTAGTGCTTTCCATGTAAATGTATTTCGATACGTAAGTGCTTTATCTATTATACATTGAAATATATGCTGCTGAACTATCTTATTTGCTTGCTCTCTGTTTTTATGTTATGTATGTGTTAATTCGATACGATAAACAGAGCTTCTTCTGGTATCTTAGTGTGTGACCCTAACAAAAAAAAACCACTTTCGTATTTGAATAAACATGAACAAAACATACATCAGGAAAACCATTTAGAACTAATCTCCTAGGTAGACACAAGTATATATGTGCCTCTGTCCTACATATGGAATACTTTCTTGGTATTTCTGCTTTGTGTCGATCTGATGAGTTAAGCCGTTTTCAACTGATTCCTTTAATTTGTTCAAATGTTGTACTTTTACACTACTGTCCCAGGTTCGCGGAGGTTTGCGCCTTCAAACTGGTTTAATCCGTTACATTCTGTGTGTGCCTTTGCAGATACAGAAGCCTGTCATTCAGTGGTTGTCATTTGTTACTTATATCATATTTGTTATTCGTTCATTATTTTGTACATAAATCAGGCCGTTAGTTATCTCGTTTGAATTGTTTTAGATTTCACGGTAATTTCGAGACCTTTTATAGCGGAGTATGCGGTATGGGTATTTTCTCATTGTTGAAGGCCATATGATGATCTTTAGTTGTTAATTTCTATGTCATTTTGGTCTCTTGTATAGAGTTTAGAGTTTTCTCATTGGCAACACACTACATTTTTATATAAATAAACAAATGCGCTGGAGTGGTGTATAACAAGCTAGGCCTTTGAATAAGGCTCTCCAAAGATCATTCATTTATTTCAAATTAATAAAAAAAAAAAAAAAAACCTGCCACATGCTTTTAAGATCTGTCCCAAGTCATGCACCTGTAATCCAGTGGTGGTTTTTTGTTGTTGTTGCTTTCGGTCTGCTTTAGTGCTGTTTCCGGTGCATTTGTTGCAGTATTTGTGCCAGAGTCATATTTGATTGATATATCAAATATGATACATGTATTGTTGATTATTAATTTCATTGTATTGTCTGAAATATGATATTGTTTATTATTAATTTTATTGTAGTGTTTGATAGTTTTGTTACTCATTGTTTCTATTTCTCAGTGAGCACTATTGTTCTGGTATCATTATCTTTTCCCTTTGGTGAACCTCTTTTCTTTCATATCATTTTGGAGGGAAAATTCTTTTGATTGGTCAATCTTTAGGCCAAAGGTCTTAATATAGGTTTTCATTGTTTCTTGTAGATTTAAACTGCAGACATATTGGAATCCAGTGAAAATTACCTGCTTGATATATTCAACTCTGATATTTATTATATTTATATTATACTTCTTGGATTTTCAATATTCTTATATTCAGGATATGGGTTTTTCTTATCATATTGTTTCACATTTTTTTAATCTGGGGTCTATAGCTGAGGGTAGGAATGCTTTTACCGTCAGTCGTCAAATCGATTAAAATCTTTTATTGATGGGTCAAAATATCCTCATTGTGATTCGACAGAGGTCTCAAATAATTATCTGTTACCGTAATTTATGGACATAATTTTACAAAATCAGTCAATATTTTTATCATCATAAAAAAAATGTACATCATGCACCACTGAAAAAATACCGTAAACGTCATTTGGCAAGAATATTTACCCTTATTCGTCATGAAGGTATATCCTCATTACGACCCATATGATATGGAGTATAACGCAATCGGAGTTCTATATTTTAATCAGACTGAAAAAAGTTTAACTGGCAAAAAGATCAGCAAGTCAGTATCCGTCAAACGTGTACGTAATATAGACAGTCAATTCGATAAAAGAGTTTTTGTCATAAAGCTACTTTTTTTGTGTTATTGCATACTAGTATTATATTGATAATGTCCAATTAAATTTAAATATAATGCATACAAGTTTTAATCCGTCTTTTTATGTTGTTTTCAGGTGTCAATCTTAATTACAACGATGCTTGAGCAAACATTGATAGAAACAAAGCAAGCAAGCCAAACAATCATTTGTCTTGCTAGCATTATGAAAAAAGCTGCAATGAATAGGGAATCATGCAGGTTAAAAATCATGTCTTAATTTGCTGTAAAATGAAAGACTTCAGAAAAAAAGACGACAAATGCTTCAGTGATTTCATCTCCTCAAATGGCACTAGACGATGTTAAAATATAAAAAAAAAACACTTTGTTTCAGTAACGACTCGTTGTTGCTTTATTAGCGTTTAGGATACTGCCATAACTTTGTCTTTTAACTCATTGCACACGATTCAGTACAAACGCTCCGTTGTTTTGTCCACTTTCCCACCTGCCTGATATAGTCTGCCCATCATTAAATAAAAATCCAGAATATCCAACCTCTGTACCCGTCAATGAGGAAGTCGTTGTAAACTCAGCACGAATAAAACCTGGAAAAACTACCAAAGTACCATCGAGTGTTAAAGCTCCATTGCCCTCAGAATCTTGTCCTGTTATGCTACTTCCATCGAACGTAAGAGTAAATCCAAATTCTACATTTTTACCGTCCTGAAAGTAAGTTCCAATCCACTGAGATGTCATCACAGGTTGCTGAAACGAAACAGCACTTAATACTATTGCATTCAGTTGATGTGTTTTATCATTTGATTTTGCCATTTGATTAGGAACTTTCCGTTTTGAATTTTCCTCTCAGTTCAGTTTTTTTTGTGATTTTACATATTGCATCTAACCAAATTAAAAAAACGACACAGGCATTAACAATCATTTTAGACATTATATTAAAGTAGATAAAATTGAGAATGGAAATGGGGAATGTGCCAAAGAGACAACAACCCGACCATAGAAAAAAACAACAGCAGAACTATTTCTGATTTAAACACGACTATAAAAGAAATCCTGCTAAAAAAGTTCATAATTTCAAAATTAAGTTCTTTTATGAATTATAGTTAGATGTTGATGCAAAAATAATATGGGGTTTTATAGCAAGCTTGGGACGAAGTTCGTTACAATTTCATTTATGGATGAAGGGGTGCCAGATAATTTTTATAGCTAAATATCCCGCCCTAGTAAGAACTTGGAATATAAATAAAGAAGACATGATATGATTCCTAATGAGACAACTTTCCACAAGAGACCAAATGGCACAACAATTCACAGCCGTATATATGAGCAAACAACGACACTTTAGCTCTCTGAATACCGCTCACGTGTTTTAAAATATGTATTAGAGGATTGGCAGATGAAGTATGCAAAAATATTGTTTGTTGTTAGGTTAAAACTGTTGTCCGAGTTTATGGAAAAGATAAGGATCACAAAAAAGTAAACACTGTGTATTATGCATGTGCGCCTTTGTTGATAATGAGTCGAGTCATCACATTATTTTATTTACATTACATTACTTTACCTTTCACCACAACGTTTCGTTTGTCGTTTATAATGGATTGTTTTCCTCCCCTTGAAAACTATATCATGCATTTAGATAATTGATTAATAATGCTAACATGAATTCCATGGAAACAACACGGATAATTATCAACAGTTACAATCGACGTCAACAATTTCAAACGCCAAAAAAATACATTGTTGGAGAGCAAGGAAAAAAAAAACACAACTACCAAAACAACATATGACCATAACAGAACTCCCAAAACAATCTACGACCTCAACTGAACTTCCAAAAAAAAAAACCTTTGACCACAACAGAACTGCCTAAACAATCTACGATCATTACTCCACAACTACAAAACAATATATGACTACAACAGACCTGTCAAAGAAGTCTACGATCTAACCAAAACTACAAAAATAATCTAGGACCACAACAGAACTGGCAAAACAATCTACGATCTCACCGGAACTACCAAAACAATCTAGGACCACAACAGAACTGGCAAAACAATCTACGATCTAACCAAAACTACAAAAATAATCTAGGACCACAACAGAACTGGCAAAACAATCTACGATCTCACCGGAACTACCAAAATAATCTAGGACCACAATAGAACTGGCAAAACAATCTACGATCTCACCGGAACTACCAAAACAATCTAGGACCACAACAGAACTGGCAAAACAATCTACGATCTCACCGGAACTACCAAAAAAAATCTAGGACCACAGCAGAACTGGCAAAACAATCTACGATCTCACCGGAACTACCAAAATAATCTAGGACCACAACAGAACTGGCAAAACAATCTACGATCTCACCGGAACTACCAAAACAATCTAGGACCACAACAGAACTGGCAAAACAATCTACGATCTCACCGGAACTACCAAAAACAATCTAGGACCACAACAGAACTGGCAAAACAATCTACGATCTCACCGGAACTACCAAAATAATCTAGGACCACAACAGAACTGGCAAAACAATTTACGATCTCACCGGAACTACCAAAACAATCTAGGTCCACAACAGAACTGGCAAAACAATCTACGATCTCACCGGAACTACCAAAACAATCTAGGACCACAACAGAACTGGCAAAACAATCTACGATCTCACCGGAACTACCAAAAACAACATATAACCGTAACAAAGCTGTTAAACCATCTAAGTTTATGGCGTCATTAGAACTGACACTACCATTTTAGTCATGAGCAGAACTGCCAAAACAATCTACGATCTAGCCAAAATTACCAAAATAAACTATGAACGCAACAAAACTGTCAAAACCATCTAAGTTTATGGCGTCGTTAGAACTGTCAAAACCATATAAGGCCTAAACAGAAATGTCAAAACTATCTACGGCCGAAACAAAAACAAAATTCGACTTCAACATAAATGTCACAACCATGTATACATCCGGCTTCAACAGCACTGCCAAAGCATCTACCGGTACAGCATCAATAGCACTGCCACAACAACGAACAATCTCAAACCTAAAAAATATGCAAAACCATTTTACGACCATAATCGAACTGCCAAAACATGTTATTTTTAACGTAAAGAATTTGCATACTTTGTTCTAACACACTGAATTACATGATTTTTAAGGACTCAATTATAAGACACAATCCTTCGAAAATCGAAGCACTGATGCTTTTTGTACACTTGGAGATTGAGGGTCAGAATAAGAAATGTCATAAACTGTTGAACAAAGGAGAAATAGCACAAAACAACATTCCTTGAGCAATGAACGTACACAAATTGTAATTTCAAACTAGTTTCATGAATAAATTCAAAAGGATGAGTACATTTAAAGGGATGAATCTTACCGGTATACAGCATATTAAACCAGCACATGATGTACACAGGCTGCTGTTTCTAATCATATTGCATTCGCTCTCAAGTACACAATTCCCGCCATGTTCGTATATGCATGCAGCGTCACCTGTAGATAAGATAAATTCATTAATTGGGAGCAATAATGGCAATCTGATTTTTTTTTTATCATTTTGTTGGAATAGAGATCCAGTTCAAATCACGAGTTTAGTCTTACTGTTCCCTTTTCTCTCCATTAAACGTAATTCGATTTCTGGCAGTCCGAAGAAAAAAAGTTATGCGGAGTTCACACGTAATTCGAATTCGATTCGCATTAACTAATTCGAATTAGATTAAGTTCGTATTAATGCCTCGTTCACACGGACATTTAATTCGAATTGAATAAGAATCGAATGCGAATCGAATTCGCAAATCGCGTTCACACACTCTTCTTTTTTTTAATTTGAATTCGAATTGAATTCTAGGAAAATATGCCAGCTCTTTTAGTAATGGTTGTTGTACTATTATTTGTATCCGTGCTTTTGATGGAAATTCCATAATTGAAGCAAGTGAATAGTACGTTAAAAGCAGCCATCTTTCTGGGTGATATCTACATGATAAGTTAACAATGCAAGTCGAAAATAATCTGACAACGCCCACCATGGCCAAAAAAGAATAATAAAAAAAAGTATACAAAACATAACATAGAAAAATAATGAGCAACCCAAAATACACCAGAAAAACCGGGAATATACCAATCATTTACCTTTTAATATGCACGTTAAAAATATGAATTATCTCTTCTGTTATAATTTTACAGATCTCTACTGGACAACTTACATGGTGCACAACACTTTGTCCTTCCACAACAGTTTCCTGGTGAATAAGCTTCAAATCCAGATCCAAGGACACTACAGTCAGCTGACTTTGATTTGCATTTTCCATTGACAGCTCTACACACTTTTCTGTTGCCTATTATATGTTTTCAAATGAACAATGTATTTTGATTGGTGTAAGAAAAGAAACAAATACAGACCAAATATAAAAACATACTTTTCATTGATACTAAGTGCCTAACCCGTCTTATTTTTCTCGTATCATTTATATTTTTATGATTTGCCTGTTCTTATTTTTTAAATACTAAAGTGAAATTCATGTCTTTGTTTGTTTCAGTTTTTACTTCTTCATTTCTATCTAACGACATCGATAAACACCAGTTCGAAAGAGAATTTTAGAACAATTTGCGTACATATTGAGAAATTCTCTTTGAGTGAATCGGAAATAGCAAAGTTACAAATTACAAACAATGGGCAACTTGAGAATTATAATGTTTTATACGGTACGAATTCTATGTTTCTAAACTTTTTATTTTATTTTATTTTATAGCGATGTCATTTAACGAACACTTGATACATTGTACATGTATATGTTCCAGACCGTATGAGTATTTGGACCGTACGCGTACGGTCTGGACCGTATGCGTACTTTTTCAAAATACTCATACGGTCGGACCGTACGCGTACGGTCTGACTAATATTAAAAAGTTGGTCAAGTTTATTAGTTACAAATGCATATAGCAGATCAACATAACTTAACTATCAAATTAATCTAAAAAAGTTCAATTGTAATTGAAACAAAAACTTTATATTTTAACTTTTTTTTAATTCACGCTAATTAAATATGTTAGTCTCTTGTATTAAGCATGTCGATCAGTAATAAATTAATTGAATTATGATCACTGAAATTGAAGATATCGGAAGTAAACATAATGTGGGAGGTCAATTGTTTTGGAATATTTAGCAACTTTACCAAAAAATGCAAATGCAAAGGAACATGCATGAACTGCATACATGAAAATGTAAAAAATATTACGTTACTTGAATTGTGTCACCTTGGGCGAGAGTAACAAAATGGGATTCAGATATAAAATTAAACAAATACTTAATTTCAATTGTTCGTTTGTTCATTTTATCTCTCTAATTGTAATAAATTATCAGTAACAATTTGTAAAACTAAAAATAAAGATTGTGATAAATGCTTGTTTCAATTTAACCCATATGATCAAATAACATGTATGGTCAGCTCGTACTGGACCGTACGCGTATACTCATACGGTCCGACCGTACGCGTATGGTCGGACCGTACGAGTATACGTATACGGTCCGGACCGTACGCGTACGGTCCAAATACTCATATGGTCTGGAACATATATACAATTAGCGAGGTTCTCAAACCTGTACTAAAAAATGATGGATATTGCACTAAATGACACATGCCGAAGTAAGAAGCATTTGAAAAAAAATATCACAATTAAAGTACTGAACGTTGTCATATGTTCCTTGAACATATTCCGCTTAAAAAGATGATGTTAGCAAATTGGTATGTGCCACAAAATGAGCGTTTACAGGCGGACATGAGTTTGAATTAACCATAATTGTAAAAAACATTATGAATCTGATTCTGAAAAGAAATAAATCCCGAGGATTTTTTGTAAAAGGGACGCATGACCTTATCTACCTATTTGTCCGCGTACGTCAATTTATCAGTCCATCCAAAAACGAGAGAAATTGTTTCTACATGTTTATTTCTTTTTTACTTTTGATTTAATTACTTCTGTTGAATAGTGTAAAAATTTCAACTTGTATACGAAGGGCGTGTCTCGTCACTGTTGGTAGTGCATTTTATTCCCGATCTAGCTATTTACCTGCTTTTTATTCCTAGTGCAGCTACTTACGTGCTTTTTATTCCTTTTTATTCCTAGTGAAGCCACTTACCTGCTTTTTATTCCTTTTTAATTTTTGTTTAATATTGAAAAAATTCGTAATATGTAGTTGTATTAATTATTTATCATATGAATTTATTTTCATTCTCCGCCATACATGTATTGTGTATAATTATTGTATTTATATTTCACTGATACAAAATATTGTAAAATTGTATATTCTATAAGCTGTATTGCTTCTGAATAAAGTATTATTATATTGTATTCCTAGTTTATAGCTACTTGCGTTGTTTTTTTCTATCTACTTTGAGTAATACGTGATTTGTTTTCCCGGTCTACTTACTCGTAACGCTGAAAATGCAAATGAAAATGCAAAGACACCCAAATGCTGTTCCAAAAAAGGAATATCCAGAACACATGCTGAGTCAAACTTCAGCAAAACTTCAAAACAACTGGTCCAACAAAACTTAGAAATAACAGTTACTGGTTCTGTTAGAATATGATTGGCTTTGGTGTTTACATATATAGAAATCAATTTGATTATACAGCAGAAGTGTCTATGGTTGTAATTAGATATTAAACTGAGTACAAAATGAGTGCAATAATATTGTACCAGCTGTAAAATTTCATAAAAGTACTAGTATAATGTATCAGCTTTCAACACAATTACACATACATTTTATAAGCGTCAAATAAATATCTACTCCATCTCTCGTTTTTTATAAAGTCTATATTACCACGGTTAAGCAAAACTTACCAGACAATTGGTAAGGAATGTAACATCAAACTATAAATCATTCGATTCGAAATTTTATAAATGAGAATATAAAGATATTAGAAAAACAAATTTATATCAGCTTTTTTTCTGTTTTACTTTAGTAATGTAAAATCTATACTTTCCTAAATGATAACCAATGTATGTGTTTATTGCTTTAAACTCTGAAACATTAGATTCAGTCAGAACATTCATTTAAAAAATTAAACGTTCGATAATTAAGATCACCTAGTATGAGTAGACAACTCATTACGAGCGAGATGTTTGGCTAGCTATAACATTTTCCTTTTCCTTGAGTTTGGTTTATTTGTTATTTTACTTTATTCTTCATTTACATGCTCACTTTTAGTAGGTTAGATAATGCCGCACTTCAAAAATTGAAGTTTAGCGATATTCAATATGACCATGTAATTACAGGGACCTCAACCAGGAACATATATATATTAACTAGATTGTTAGATATACTGTTCCCAGCCTCAACATAATATGGCATACCAAGAGATTCTAAACTATTTTTTTTTATCAGTTTGATACATGAAAAAAGGACAGTATCTGTACATGAATTTGTTCCATTAACTTTGATATGTGTTTTATGATGATGATGGCCAATTTGGACATCATTTCTAAAAAGTTTGTAAATTCGTTAGTTACTATTACTGCATTCTACAAGTACTTTTTTCTCTTATTCTTTGCATGTAATCACTTTTTGACATAATTAATGTACGAAGCAAAGGTGCCTTCTAATCTATAACGTTTGAACGGCATTCATTCAGGCAACAATCTTGTATATCATAAACAAAAAAATACTAAGTTTATGAATTCCCAAAGGTCTCCTGTCGAAAAACTTTTGATCAACGTTTAACGTTATTAATTTTGGTGTTCTTTATAGAAAACAACGAATAATAATGTGTTATGATTTTCAGAACGGAAAAATGAAGCCAATATGATAAATTTTAAATAAAAAAGAAAACGTTTTAAGCTTTAAATTATATTTTTATCGATAAGTATTGGATATCGATGCGTTGAATTGGTGTCTACCAAAATTTCACAATAAGACTAATATGATCGATATAGGAATATGTGGTATGAGAGCCAACGAGATAACTCTCCATCCCAGTTAAAATTTATAAAAGTAAACCATTATAGGTCAAGGTACGGCCTTCAACACGGAACCTTGGCTCACCATGACTGAACAGCAAGCTATAAAGGTCCCCAAAATTTACAAGTGTAAAACCATTCAAACGGGAAAACCGATGCCCATAAATGGGCCTTAAGAATATACATACACTAGTTGTTTATCTTGGTAAAGTGTTTTAATCACATGTAAAATTACTCACAAGATTAATATGTATGAACTCACAAACGCTAAATCTGTTCTACAGTAACGAATAAAGTTGTATTGAAAAGAACAGAAACGTTCTTTGATATTATATAATTCGTGAAAGTTTCAGATTAAAACTTCATACTAGTCTTCCATTTAGCCTTTTCAAAATACTAAAAAGTATCTTTAAAAGAGAATAAAGAAAGGAAATTAACTCTGAAAGCGATACCGTGAACTTTGATGTGACGTCCATTTTATCAATCAATATCAGTCTACGGAAGAAGCGAATCGATAAAAGCTTTTCTTATATCAACGAGCAATATTGTCTTATATCAACGAGTTGCATTGTGGGAAATTTCAGACGAATGTTAGCATTTGTACGAAAAAAGGCAAATTTCTCGGTATAAAGTAATAACTCTTTTCTTAAAACAGGGTGACATTTAACACGACATACGTCTGCTGTATAATTTCCATGAACTATTTTATGTAATAACAAGCAAGTTGTATTTAAACGAGAAAATTGAATTGTTGAATAAATGAAACATAAATACACGATTTATCATTTGTAGATGTACATATTCAATAAATATCATGTAGCAAATTCAGTGGAATGCAATTGAGATGAATTCAATTGTTTACTAAGCCAAAATCACCTATAAGTCAAAGATACTGCTATATTGTCTTATATCAATGCGATGTTTGTCTTATATCATAGCGATGTTTTTTTAATATCAAAAATGTATGAATGCGATACTTTTCTAATATAACTGCCATAGTTTTCTAATATAAAATGAATACGATGAAACGTCACAATGCATGTCAAGAAAACCGCAAACATAATTCACAATCTTAGTTCATGACCGGCTTAATGTTTTAGGATCAATATCACTAAAATTACGAACCTGTAACAAAATTAACGCTTATACATGAACTTATCATTTCGAAAATGTTGCTTGACCCTATTGATGGTTGAAAGTGTTAACATTATATAGGGCGCTCTATAAATTTTCATTATTATTATTATTTTTTTTTTGGGCCGATCAATGCATTTGAATGGGGACATATGGTTGGAACCCCCCTTTTGAAAACGGTTGGATCCGCCCTTGAGGTCGTCACACTGCTATAGCCTATCCACATGGGTAATATCGAAATAAACAAAAATATCATTTCTTAAAAGAAAAAAACATTCATTCAAACAATCCAATCCAATACAGCTCCAAATAACAATGAATATTCAAATGGTAAAATAAATATTCCAAACAAATTAAAATGTACAAATGCTGATGTCCCGAACTTTGAAGATACCAACTGAGTAGCCTCAGACTATAAATTGAACAACTTCAGATACTACGAAAATCAAAAATCTTGTGAAACAGAAAATGTATTTATTATCAACATTGAAAAAAATTTTGAGAAGAAAATCAGTTCTTTTTGGATATCAAAGACATTCCCCGATGGTAAATCGATATCTCTTTTTACGGATTTGGCTATACTTATTGGACCTTTTGGATTATAGCTCTCTATCTTTTATATAAGCTTTGGATTTCAAATATTTTGGCTACGAGCATCACTGAAGAGACATGTATTGTCGAAATGCGCATCTGGTGCAGGAAAATTGGTACCGTTAATGTTATTACTACCACTGGGTCGATGCCTCTGCTGGTGGACTATTAGTTCCCGAGGGTATCACCAGCCCAGTAGCCAGTACTTCGGTACTGGCATGTAAATACGGATGTTTTTGTGTTATTAAAATTTGCTGTAACAAATTGTTAGAAATTATTATAAATTAAGGAATGTATCTCCCTCATGCAAAGCTCTGATTCCTTTCACGGATTTGGCTATACTTTTTGGACCTTTTGGATTATAGCTCTTCATCTTTTATATAAGCTTTGGATTTAAAATATTTTTGCTACGAGCATCACTGAAGAGACATGTTTTGTCGAAATGCGCATCACGTGCCGGAAAATTGGTACCGTAAATGTTTTTACATCGCGACAACCGTGAGGACATTCCGATGTATTGTTGCCACAGAGATTTGACCTTAGTTTTTGACTAGTAACCAATCGTATAAATACGCGAACATTTCTTTGTGCAAAATAATATTCCGTATCGTTTGTTATAAATTAATTTCTTCAATGAATACTAAAAAAAAAATGTTTAGAAAACAAATAAATAAGATGTAAATGTCTGTTGACGTTAGAAATAAACTCATCATAGATACCAGGAATAAATTTTGTATATTCGCCAAACGCGCGTTTCGTCTACAAAAAATTCATCTTTGTCACAAGTTAGTTTCATTGTTATCAATAAAGAAAGTCTTCCATGCGTGCGTTGCGAGCATATCAGATATATATTATTTCGGTGCGTTCATTATAAAATTTGCTAATTGTTATATATGTGAACAATAATTTTGATACTTAGCTATTTGATTACGACATTGTTTATTAAACCCCATCGGTACTGGCATTTTCAAATTTTGAAAATGGTGGATAGATCCTGGTTTTATAGCGCTAAACCTCTCACGTGTATGACAGTCTCATCAAATTCTGTCATATTTACAACGATGCGTAAACAGACATAATGGGTAAAATTGTCAAAATATGGGTACAGCAGTCAAATATTAATACTAATAAGTACTAATATTAATATAACAAAAACACCGCTATGATATTTTAAAAGTATCGCATTGATATTAGAACTTATAGCATTTGTAAATTTATGTATATAAGAAAAACACAGCACTTTTACACGGACATAAACGTTTGCTTCTTACTATTTTCTGAATGTATATTTAGACTCAACTGTTGTTTATATTTGAACAACAAGTTTTAACGTTAGTATTTTCTTAATTTTTCGTTGCCGAAAACAACATTTTCCGCATGGAATGTCTGCATATCTACAATTGATATTAGACAATATCGGTATGTGATATTATCAGATTATTACATGGCATTTTTCATATCGCATGTATTATCAGCCCTAGGTTCAATATCAGCCCAAGAGCCGCATGGCTCGAGGGCTGATATTGACCGAGGGCTGATAATACATGCGATATGAAAAATGACATGTTATGATCTTTTTATCGTATGCTTCAACAGTAGAGAAAAATAACAGATTCATATATTGATCCTTCTACGTGGTTCCCGAAAAGAATTTGAAAGAGTAAAAAGTTCACGGACGTCGGACCCAAAATTTGATACATTCAACATGAAATCTTTCCATCATATGCCTCAACAGAGAAAAAAAAACAGATTTTAATATAAACGAATCGACAAAAAAATAATTCAACAATATACATAATGAACATTGTTTGGAAAAGTCAACTTTTTTAAAGTAACTAACTTTCTAAATTATGTTTCAGAAAAACTTAAAAAATGCATTTATTTAATTAATTTTTTTTAAATTAAATTTAATTATTTTACACAATATACTTTCCAGTATTCAAATAATTGTTTTGTACACTACTTTGTAATGTTTTTCATTGAAAACGTAGCTTTGAGGTGTATTTTCCGGAATTTGCCGAGTATCACCGGAATACCATGTGATAACGTTACGGAAAGGCATGTGATAACAATCGAAGCATGTGATAAACTTTTCATATCAGCCCGCTAAGCACCAATTCGAAAAATATGGAAAATACTTTAATTTAATGCTATTATCATACGGTAAAAATCATATGTTATTTAGTCTAAGTATATGATAAAAGAAAAGTTTTTATCGATTCGCTTCTTCCATAGACTGAATATGGCTATATGATAGTTCAACAATTGTTAGTGTTCGGGCTCAATGCAAGATGAACGTTCCTATCGCCTTTATTCTATATCCACACCCTCCAATGCTCATAGACACATATTTTTATTAGTTCTGGATTTTCACAAACCATTTGTTGAAAGGCGCAGAATTTTCTGAATTAAATATATTTTTTTTTTGTAATTTATTTTTATTTCATATCATGAATATATATTTCTTTATTAAAATTTGGTCATATTTTTCTTCGGTTAGTTTTGTTTTTGTCCCGTTTGAAATCAAATTTTTGGATAAAATAAAAATTTTGTGTTAAATCATCAGAAATTGATAATTAACGCTTCAAAATAGATATATTACCAAATAAACCTATGAGAGTTCTGCACCTATTGGTACCAATTTTGATTATAATCTTACATTATTAATATTTGTTATGAAAAAAAACCCGTAGATTTTCATGATATATATATATAACAACAAATTGTAGGTGACAAATACTTCTGACCATTATATTTTACTTCGCGTACGGTGTTGGTGATAATACGGGTTTTGCTTTCTAGTTCGCCTTTATTGCATTTGTTAGAAGTTTCGGAATTGATAACTATATAAATGTATATATCAAAATGTGCGTAATTAAAAGTAGAAATGGAATATGCCTTAAAATCAATACTTTTATTCATTTTGTTACTCAAATGATCCCTAATAACACTGATTTTGAGCGTGTAGACAAGTAACACCGCGACATATGATCAGCGTTGCTTTGAAGTTATTCTTGTCATTTTTTAAACTTATTAAAAAAAAGTTGTACTGCCAACAAGAGTAGTCTTTGGTATTAATGGTGTATGTTTTATTTATGACGTCATCGTTAACTGGACGCGTCTGACCAGGACGAAAAGTTCACTTTGTTTTGTGGTCAGCATGAAAATTGAAAAAAAATATGGATAGGGGTGAAGTTCAGAGTGATTTTTAAAGGTATATCAAATAGATTATTCCGAAAATGATATATCTTTTTATTCCGTATATAATAAGGAAAAAAATTATAAAAAGTTGTGTTACAACATTTCAAAAGATCGTGGCAGAATTAATGATTTTTTGAAATTTGTATTTCTGTCACAAAACCCAAATCTCGCATATTTTTTGGAGCTCTTCAAAATTCGAACGAATGCTGCAGATCCAAACCACAATTTACATATCCACCCTTCCTGTGTCAAAATTATACAATAAATATACAACTTTCTATGTCTTCAATTAGTAAGTATTGTTTAAATTATGTCCTAAATTGTTCATTTTATTAAATCCGTTGAAATGTCACACTCGCCGTTTTCTGACGTTTTAGCGTATTTGTTAAGTGTCTTATGAAAAGTAATAGGCAGTTGCATTCTTTTCTACGATATGAAATTTTATTCAAACGTGAAAACTTTTTTTTTAAGTGTGTGAAAAAAAATTGTGTCGAAGTTTTAAGAGAAAATATTGAAAAAAAATTAAACGCGATCTCTTTGTTTTTGTCTAGTCAAAATGTCACAAAACGCCGTTTTTTACATTTTTGTTACAAGTATGATAAGTCATATTATACAGTTTTGGAGGGGGGGAATTTGAAATTATAATAGCACAAAAAATACTATGTAACATTAAAATCTACTGTTCAGGGATTTTTTTGAACCCATTTTCGATCACATGTCGGAAGTATTAACGACACAGTCAGCGACTCCTTTTGTCTAGTCATAATGTCACACCATGCTTTTTTACTTGTTTTGACGTTACGTTCTGTAAAACTTGACATGTAGTGCCTAGAACGTCGAAAATTGCGGAAGCCTTTACGTGCCATGCTAATTAACTTTTTCCAATTTGATATAACGAATTATGAATTTGATATAACAGATTATGAATTTGATATAACAAATTATCAGTTTAATATAACAGATTATCAATTTGGTATAACAAATTATCAATTTGATATAACAGATTATCAATTTGATATAATAAATTATCAATTAGAAATAACAAATTGTCAATTTGATATAACAAATTGTGAATTTCTCTACCAATAGGATGATTTAATTATAATAATGAGATTGTTTGAAACATTGCGTAACCCAAATTGGCGCATTTTTTTGTGTATTGATTCATCGTTTATCTGACGTCCAGCGACAAATATGTCATTGAATGCTTATTCAAAACTTTCTTAACAGGTTTAATGTTTCTGAAACCCTCTCCCTCCCCTTTTATCTATTATTTGAGGCAGTTTGGGGGACTAGTTTGAAGATTCTCTATTCAGTACATGGGACCTGGTGTCTTAGAACGAACGATTATAATAGAAAAAGGATAAATTTATATTGCACATTTGCAAATCAGAAAGAATGGATAGTGTGTTTCTAGGGACATAGGAACATGCAAGGATAAAAAATGCTGGCATGCTTCTTTATCAATTTCGATGGGCACATACAAGGATAAATGAAACATCCTTAAGTTCATCCTTGCATTTTTCTTTATATATTTGTTTCAATATTTATTTTGTTTGCACACTTTTTATTAAAAAACAAAGACCCATGCGCGAGTTCTAGAAGAGAAAACCCAAGCACAATCAGTACAATACTGTTGATAAAGTTGCTGATTTTTCTCTTTATCTTGTCTAGGTTGTGGAGCACATTCGCCTATACATTGTATTTTTATATATGTTGTTGTTTGCAAGTTGATGATAGTATCAAGAAAAACGTAAATAGCTGAGTGACAACTATATAATTACTTTTATTTCCATGATGAACCAAAGTGAACATATATATACATACAACTTTAATATTAAAGCAGCATAAATTAATGCTCGTGGTTTTAGTATTATTCAACTAGGAAAGTTTTCGCTAAAATGGGCTATCGAAAATACAGCTGAACGGATTAATCCTGCGCTAAAATTGGCTCTAACGTCTGCGCTAAAATGTCCCCTAGTAGTTTTGCGCTAAAATTATCTGCGCCCATCTGGTTTTTTTGTTCATAGTTGAGATTAAATTTCTTTTTGTTTATGAAATTGGAAAATTTTATTAAATAAATTTTATTGTGGTTAATTTTGAATTTGCTTTCAACTGTTGATTCTTTTAACATTTAATACAGGCGATGAAACAAACGATTCAACTAATAACATTTTTCTTCGGAAATTATCAAAAGCGGATAAGAGAATAAGCCCTTGACACCATTTGCGGGTATGATGGTCTTGTGAAACAATGATAGTCCTTCGGCAGGGGGCGATAAATGACTGAACCGTGTTTTATTAAGAGAGAGCAATATCTCTTGTACATAAAATTCACCCTTTTAGATTTCGGAAAGAGCAGGCTAAGGCTACAAGGAAGCACTCGCACCCTCAAAGTTGAAACGGATTAATATAAGTTGTAATAACTTGTTTCCCAATCCACTATAAATAAATATGTTTAAACTAAAAGAAAAAGCAGCAGAAAAGACAGTGGTTTAAACTTGTTTTTAAAATATCCTGTTTCAATCAAAAGAAAGAAAAAATATCTTTGCTCCAAGGGGATACTAATGTAAATGAATATTATTTTTCCGTTTTGATTTAACTGTACTTAAAAAAATGTGTGCCACTTTTGCATTTCGGTTCTATACGTAGCAAGTCAAGCAAACCGCTCATATAAATTATGCTGTATGATTGAGCTGCACGAAATAAAAAAAAAGTACGACGTTATTTATACAATGCATGAAAAATAACGTCTAAATAACGTTACCAAAACTAACACCAACACCGTACGCGACGTCTGACGGTTTTTGAAGTAACGTTCCTAAATGTTCTAAAAACTTATCTTCCAAAATATACATGTATGTACTTCCAATAACTTCAATTACAATTTGAGCATTTGAACTCAAATTCATACTAAAAAATATAGCGTCATTTTTGTATTTGGTTAAAGTTTTTATTTCATTTTCTGACTCTTGATTTTGACAAATGCACATGTATGGTCGAGCTCGTGTATACTCATACGGTAGGAGCATACGTTCAGGTATACTTATATGGTCCAGACCGTACCCGTACGGTTCAAATACTCATTTTGTCTGGAACATATATACATGTAGCATTGTTGAAAAAAATGTACTTGTACTCATCATGGATAATACACAATACAGAACCACATCCGCGTATAATTTATTCAATTCATCTTTCATTCTGAAACAAATTCATTTTTCTTTTTGAAAACAAAACAAACATGCAAACCAATGAGTGATGGAAATCTGCTGAGCACCACAAAATGCATGAATGTGTGGTATTCTTTATCATTATTTTGCTTTCAAACTAGAACATGATGGTTCAAAGTATATTTTTGAGATTTACGGACCATTTTGGCTGCTGTGGAGCCTTAACAGACACTGAATGGACATCTTACTTATGTTTTATAGATATTTGCAAAGGAAATTTAAATGTCAAATATAGGCTCCAAATTATGTCTCCAGCATATACATAAAGAGAACGCTATGTTGGAGTTTCTTGTGGATGAACAAATGTTTACTTAAGAATAAAAAGAATATAATAGCTAGATAACTTTTCCGAAATGTTGCCTGTTTGATTGATAAAAAATCGCAACACAAAGATCAAATTTTTGGTGATAAAGAAAATACTATAATCTTTTCATACATCTAAAATATAATTTAGATAAACTTTCTAAGAACAAAAGTCCATGCTTTTAATTAAATCTATAATATCAGGTGTAAGAAACAGAAAATTGATCTTTTGATAATAACAAAAAATGTTTGGACTTTAACGGTGCTTTTTTGTGGACTTTAGCGGAACTTGTTATTGTGGACTTTAACGGTGTTTTCTTGTGGACTTTAGCAGAGGTCATTTTGTGGACTTTAGCGGAAAGTTTGTGGACTTTAACGGCGTTGTGGACTTTAGCGTAAAATTGTTGTGGACTTTAGCGGTGTTGTGGACTTTAGAGGAATTGTGGACTTTAACGGTGCCACAGTGCCATCATTATATTACATAATATGCTCTTTCGTCAGGATTTTATATGTTTATCGGAGTATTAAATTTTGGAACCAGATCCAAATGAATTTTTAACATTGTAGAAAATAGTTTATTTTTATTTTTCGATATCAGTATATAGTCAGAATATGTTCCAAAACCTGCGATCTTATTTAAATTAATAAAAAACACAGATCAGAGTTTGCCAGTGTTTTGCAAATATACCTATAGCTTATATGACATAATATTGTTTTAATGTACTAGTATCTTGTGTAGCTTTTATCATCTCTCATAACTCTTTATTGAGTTCTTTTTTTTTTTTTTTTTATTTCAAACGGTTAAAATATGTAAAATGCATAATGGATATATCTTTAGTTTTATTCAATTTATTCAATTTCCCCCAAAACATCCAGACGAATACAACAGCTGTTTAATTGCGTCATCACATTATTATATTACATAATATGCTCTTTCGTCAGGATTTTATATGTTTATCGGAGTATTAAATTTTGGAACCAGATTCAAATGAATTTTTAACATGGTAGAAAATAGTTTATTTTTATTTTTCGATATCAGTATATAGTTAGAATATGTTCCAAAACATGCGATCTTATTTAAATTAATAAAAAACACAGATCAGAGTTTGCCAGTGTTTTGCAAATATACCTATAGCTTATATGACATAATATTGTTTTAATGTACTAGTATCTTGTGTAGCTTTTATCATCTCTCATAACTCTTTATTGAGTTCTTTTTTTTTTTTTTATTTCAAACGGTTAAAATATGTAAAATGCATAATGGATATATCTTTAGTTTTATTCAATTTATTCAATTTCCCCCAAAACATCCAGACGAATACAACAGCTGTTTAATTGCGTCATCACATTATTATATTACATAATATGCTCTTTCGTCAGGATTTTATATGTTTATCGGAGTATTAAATTTTGGAACCAGATCCAAATGAATTTTTAACATTGTAGAAAATAGTTTATTTTTATTTTTCGATATCAGTATATAGTCAGAATATGTTCCAAAACCTGCGATCTTATTTAAATTAATAAAAAAACACAGATCAGAGTTTGCCAGTGTTTTGCAAATATACCTATAGCTTATATGACATATTGTTTTAATGTACTAGTATCTTGTGTAGCTTTAATCATCTTTCATAACTCTTTATTGAGTTGCTTTTTTTTTTATTTCAAAGTTAAAACATGTAAAATGCATAATGGATATATCTTTAGTTTTATTCAATTTATTCAATTTCCCCCAAAACATCCAGACGAATACAACAGCTGTTTAATTGCGTCATCACATTAATGTGCATACCAAATGAATTATGTAATACAGACAAAGACAAATATAACAGGGAATATTAGAAATCACTCAGAATCAGGATGACTTTTACATGTGTTTTACCATTTGCTTACGTATGATGAACATGAGTGTAGCTTCTTTAGGCGTGCTTACATATTTTTTTTCACAAACAGCAGTTTTTTTTTTTTAATTATGACAACTATATCTATAGATGTATATATGTATCTGTAAACAACCCATGTAGCTCGGGGACATGCTTTACTCCTCCAGCATATATAATCAGGGCCGTAACTACCTATGAGGCAGGGGAGGCAGTTGCTGCCCTGAATTTTCTACACCAAAATTTTTTTTTGAAGTAGCAAAATGAAATATTGACAATATGTACACGAAGAACTTGAATTTATATTATAAATAACACAAGTTTACAGTTTTAACAGTGTTATCATGATACGTGGTATATCCGTCATTATCCGGATTTTTGATCGACAGTGAACCGTTTCAGTATTTGGTTTTTTTTTTCGTGTGGCCGTCCGTCTGTTATTCAGTGTTTCCTATATCATGTATGTCGTACGAGAACACATATGAAACTTTGCTTCCGACAATTTTGAATAAAACTTAACTATTCACATTTATGTAGAGGCTCAATTAAGCAGAGGAAGTTCCCTTTGTATTGTGAATCTTTTATGATATCGGAAATTCGTTACCGGCTGAATAAGCTGTTGGGTCATTTTTTTTAACGTGTCTAGTCAGACAGTACGTCTCACGATCGTACTGACGAGAACATTGATATGAACAATGCCTTAGACAGTAGTTAAACACTCCCATTCGTTGTGGCAGGGACTTTATATATATACTAGTATGGAAAGTCCCTGATTGTAGCTATATATATACATGTCTGTTCAACTTTCAACAATATTGAAATTCGATAAAAAAAAAAAAAAAAAATTATCTTGCGTTCTATGATCTTGCTTTATATGTTTTTTTTAAACTTACCAGTTTGATTTCTAACAAAAATATCTTAACAGATAATTGTTTGCATAAAAATTGCTTCTAGGATCAAGCATTGTTGGTGAGTCTTAAAGTAAGGAAATCGAAGGAAAACGGCGGGTAATTTTTAGCCACTGATTTTATTGAGAAAAAATCCGCGGTCACAATGTATTTAATGTTAATAATTATAGGTCAAAGTACGGCCTTCAAGACGGAGCCTTGGCTCACCCCAAACAGCACTGTGATCTCTGCTTGTTTTTGCATAAAAATTGCTTCATGCAGGTGTAAGAAATACTGATGATTCTTTAAGTGAGGAAATCGAAGATAAACCGGTCATTTTTTGCCATTTTTTGAGAGATCGGCGGCCCCGAAACCCCTGCCTCCCCTGAATTCGAACCCTAGTTACGGCCCTGATAATGGACTTAAATTTGAGCACTATCTTTATTTGTCAGGAAGAGAGTTAAGAGAACTGGAACAGTTTACTTAAAAAAATCTTTACCATACCTTATTGTTCTCAGTTTTGGTATCTGTTACATATTATCATGGCGATCATTGCAGCAAAACGTAGCACTCTCACATAGTATATGCCATATGACGTTTACAGATAAGAATAACATTGGGTAGGCAGTCAAACGCTTTTCAATGAGAAAAGCTGCTGAATATTCATTAGTGAAGGACCATTTGATTTTTTTGTTGGCATGACTTTTTATTTTCATTTGTGTGCCACACATAATGATTTGCACGTATTTTCACTTTTATGACACAACTGTTTCTGGCATTTTCTGTCAGTGAAGAATAATTTTTTTTTCATCCTGTCTAAGGCAAGGATATTTATTTCAGCCATGCCTAACCTTATACATTTCCAAGCACGTTTCTAATAAATCTTCTAAGAGTTTTAATGGATTTGTTTGACAGTCGTATTCTTTCCTGCATGCAATTAGGCCGCTGTTGTCTGCTCTTGCTACGGTCGGGTTGTTGTCTCTTTGACACATTCCCCATTTCCATTCTCAATTTTACTGATTAAAAATTGACCAAAGATGTTTCCGGAAAAACTATTAATAATAAATTTTTAGATTGGATAAACTGACAGGAATGAAGTAATTTTTAGGAAATGATCACACTTCAAGTACTAATCATTGCTGTATCCTGCAGTGCCTCCTCAAGTTAGCTTATCAGGGGAAAAAACCATGTTTCGATAGATGAATTAATCTAGTTATATGATCTAATAGGCTTAATGACTGGTTAATGGTTTACAACATTTCATTATAGTGTCACAACTGTACTAGTTGTTGGTTTTTGTGATTTTGTTATGTCGTTGACCATAAATTACGGATATTTTACGATATTCCGATTCCGATTTTCTCTTTTAATATCAGTTCACGATTAACTCCCTTGTGTTGTCTGCAAAATGGACTTTGAAGCTGAATGAGGAAATGTTTCGAAAAAAAAACATTTACAAACATTATGCTTCTTAAAGTTGGCTTTTTTTGCGTTGTTTGTCTTGTTGTCTTCATTCAAGTGATGCACTGTCATGCAGTTGATCCTGATGTATTTCGCAACATTGTAAGAATTTGTTTATAACCAAAAATTAAACCTGTGTTTATGTACACTCACTTACATTCAAAGCTGTGATTAATTGTTGGTTACTTAAACGTCCAGTTGCAAATATATCATACATATCAAGGACGATTAAAGTCCCGGCTTGCACACTGATTTAGCCTATTATTTAAGGAATGACTGTAATATTTTTTCTGTCTATGAGTATGAAGAAATAACATGAAAAATTTGGTGCACACTGAATAATGCAAGTAGCGGGTTATTTAACAGTGTGCACCACATTTTTAATGTTATTTCGAATAGACAGAAAAAATATTGCAGTCATTTCTTATAATTTAATTCTATTTAAAATTCCATTTTAAACCGTAGAAAACCCATGAAAAAATGTTGAATACGTCACGGTCACATGACTAAATTATGTCTATGGGCTCATAACAAAATAAAGTCAGCCAATCAGAAGACGCGTTACATCCAAAATTAAATTATAGTTCTATAAATAATACACCTTATTATCGCTATTTGTCCGCCATTACTGGATATCACAGAGGTTCCCATAAAATTTTGACGTCATAAATAGAGAATATCATATGGCTTTTTCAATATCGCATCCGTATCAACCCGAGACACCAATATAATCCCAAGAGCTCTGCTCGAGGGATTATATTGGTTGAGGGTTGATATGGTGTGTGATATTGAAAAAGCCATATCATATACACTTTATTGTAAGCATTTACCTTAAGTAGATGTTTTTTTATGTGACATGACGTCATACAGACAAGGAGTTTTGAAATGACGTCATACAGATGATAGGTTTGACATGACGTCATACAGATTAGGATTTGAAAGCTTTGCAACAGTGATTGCAATCTATGATGTGACGTTATACAGATCAAAGGTGTGATAAAGCTTTTCAACCGTGCTGATATCGATATCATCACGGGTGGCTGATACAGCACGCTTGCCATTGATTGTACTACACATACAATTTATCTGTATTTACTACTAAGTATATAATAAAACAAAATATCAGACGCCACAATGGAAAAGTGATTGTTGTATGACGTCAAAAGTTCAAGCGTCCAGGTCAGCCAGGATTATCAATAAGGTGTATAAGACTTTGAATGTTCACATCATTTACATTCAAAGTTTTTTAAATGATATTTTTTTTTTTACTATCAATGTTCAATTGTTGAATGGTTCATCATTACAAGGACGTATATTACATGTTAGTTATACGTCCTTGATCATTGATAGTAAAAATAAACTCATCATAGAAACCAGGACTAAATTTTATATGTACGCCAGACGCACGTTTCGTCTACAAAAGACTCATCAGTGACGCTCGAATCCAAAAAAGTTAAAAAAAAGAAAAGAAAAAAAAGCCAAATAAAGTACGAAGTTGAAGAGCATTGAGATCCAAAATTCCTAAAAGTGTTGCCAAATACAGCTAAGGTAATCTATGTCTGAGGTAGAAAAGCCTTAGTATTTCAAAAAATTCAAAATTTTGTAAACAGTTAATTTATAAATTTAACAATATCAGTGATAATTCATGTCAGCACAAAAAAAAAAGAAATATCCAGAAAAAAAATGAATGTAGAATTAATGAAATGAACTTTCTTCAGTCAAAGTCTTTTATTATAGGACTAACTAAGCCTGCATGATGAATACAACATATTGCTGTTTGGGAATCTATCCTGGTTGACACAAGAATCTACCCTGCTTGAACTATTGACGTCGTACAACAATCACTTTTCAATTCACACCATCTTTGGGTCAGATATTTTGTATTATGAAGACCAAATTTTTGGGAAACCTTTGTGATGTCCAATAATGGGGGACAATTAGTGATAGAGGTGTATACATGTTCCAATTAACAAGTTTAAGTGTTTCATGCTAAGTCAAACTTCAGCACTGATTTAACAAAACTTATAAACAACAGTTACTGGTTCTTTTAGAATATGATTGACTTTGATGTTTTCTTATATAAAACAAATTGGACTAAACAGCAGAAATATAGATCTACAGTTACTAATTGGATATTAAAGTACAAAATGAGTGCAAAAATATTGTACCAGCTGCAAGATTTCCCTAAAAGTACAAGCAATGATGACAATTTACTTTGACGAAATGTAGCATGCTCTTTTTTCAAAAATAAAATCAAAAGTATGGGTGACAAATGTCAGAAATTTTTCAATCTATTGGTCAAGCAAAACAGTTCAATTTTGATTAAATTATTGTAATATTGATGAAGAAACACGTATTTGTAAATAATTAGACATTTGTGAGCAAGGTTTTGTATAGTAAAGAGATATAGAATTACCATGTGTATTTTTTTTTTATTAAAAGATAGGTATTGTTATATGTTTTAAAAAAATAAACAAAGAATGATGTCATTGAAATTTGTTTTCTTGCTGAAACAGTCCTTTATGAAATATTTTCTATAAGAGTTATCTCCACTTGTGTTCTTGCTAAATGTTAAAAAAAAAATCATTAACACTACTTAACAAAAAAACAAGTTATCTCAACTTATGGTTAAGTAAAAATTTAATCAAACAAAAACAAATATTTGATATTTTTTGAAACTCTAAATAGTGCAACAAATCACTTATTTTTTTTATTTAGATAAACAGTCATATATATTAATTGCCATCTGTCCCAAAACTTGGTGATTTTAGGAAAGAACTGAACTGATTGTGTATTGCTATTTTACAATGCAATATGGCAGTAAACAGTTGATCTATTGTAACAATAACATCACTATTTGACTAAAGTAATCGTATTACATATAACTCAATACAATTATTTGTAAAGATAGCGAAATTTAAAGACTGATTAGTTGGTCAGTTATCTGTTAATATAAAAAAGAAGATGTGGTATGATTGCCAATGAGACAACTGTCCACAAGAGACCAAAATGACACAGACATTAACAACTATAGGTCACCGTACGGCCTTCAACAATGAGCAAAGCCCATATGGCATAGTAAGCTATAAAAGGCCCCAATAAGACAATGTAAAACAATTCAAACAAGAAAACTAACTGCCTTATTTATATATATATATATATAAGACGAAAAACATATAAACTTAAGACAACCACTGAATAACAGGCTTCTGACTGTTAAGTATATTTTTTAAAAATTTTATGTAGGATAAATACAGAGCAAAAAAGGGAATTTATGGGGGAAAATTACCTTTCTGCATCAATTTAGTGAGTATAAAAAAACTGTATTTTGAGGACTGTTTGTTTCAGACACAGCTGATCACAAGTAAAGGCTATCCTTGTCAAGATCACACAGTAACAACAGCTGATGGCTTTATTCTGGGGATACAGAGAATACCACATGGAGCTCATGTTCGAGTAAGAAATGGACCAAGGCCTGTAGTGTATTTACAACATGGATTGCTTTGTGACTCTACTTTGTGGGTTACAAATATTGTAAAAGACAGCTTAGGTACTTTTAATTCCTTTCTTTACTTCATTTAAGTCATAGCAAGAATACTTTTTTTCATTCCTTTTTATGCCCCACCTACGATAGTAGAGGGGCATTATGTTTTCTGGTCTGTGCGTCCGTTCGTCCGTTCGTTCGTCCGTTCGTCCGTTCGTCCGTCTGTCCCGCTTCAGGTTAAAGTTTTTGGTCGAGGTAGTTTTTGATGAAGTTGAAGTCCAATCGACTTCAAACTTGGTACACATGTTCCCTATGATATGATCTTTCTAATTTAAATGCCAAATTAGAGTTTTGACCCCAATTTTACGGTTCACTGAACATAGAAAATGATAGTGCAAATTTCAGGTTAAAGTTTTTGGTCAAGGTAGTTTTTGATGAAGTTGAAGTCCAATCAACTTGAAACTTAGTATACATGTGCCCTATGATATGATCTTTCTAATTTAAATGCCAAATTAGAGTTTTGACCCCAATTTTACGGTTCACTGAACATAGAAAATGATAGTGCAAATTTCAGGTTAAAGTTTTTGGCTTCAGGTTAAAGTTTTTGGTCAAGGTAGTTTTTGATGAAGTTGAAGTCCAATCAACTTGAAACTTAGTATACATGTGCCCTATGATATGATCTTTCTAATTTAAATGCCAAATTAGAGTTTTGACCCCAATTTTACGGTTCACTGAACATAGAAAATGATAGTGCAAATTTCAGGTTAAAGTTTTTGGTCAAGGTAGTTTTTGATAAAGTAGAAGTCCAATCAACTTGAAACTTAGTATACATGTTCCCTTTGATAAGATCATTCTAATTTTAATGCCAAATTAGAGAATTTATTCCAATTTCACAGTCCTTTAAACATAGAAAATGATAGTGTGAGTGGGGCATCCGTGTACTGTGGACACATTCTTGTTCATTATAATTTATAAGTGTTAACCATGTTTGTTGATGAGTCATTCTGATTATCAAACAGTTGTCCAGACTTTGATTTTTAAACTTTGAATCTTTCTTATTTCAGATTCTTTAATCATCAGATTTAAGGCATGTTTCACATGTCATGGACTAGCGCGAGTATGCTTGAATTAAAATATATTAAAAAAAAATCTCCTCAGAAAATGAAATGTCACTTTTTTATTTTTTCATATACTAAATCATTTATATATTAGATTAATGTTATATAATATTTTCAGCTTTTCTGCTAGCAGATGCTGGATTTGATGTTTGGCTGGGCAATTCTCGTGGAAACACCTATTCCAGAAGACACAAGACACTATCTCCTAAAAATCCAAAGTTTTGGGATTGGAGGTAAATAAACTGCAAAGTTGTAAAATCATTATTACAATAAAAATACAAGTTATGTCTCACCTACACCAAGTGTCAAAGAATGCAAGATATAGGGATGATAACTATCTCATTTTCATGCATCTTTGTTTTCTCTGTTTCTTTTGACATGTTCTTTATAGATATCAGAGGATGTGGTATGAGTGCCAATGAGACAGCTTTCTATACAAGTCACAATTTATAAAAGTAAACCATTATAGGTCAAAGTAAGGTCTTCAACATGGAGCCTTTGATTACACTGCACAGCAAGCTATAAAGGGCCTCGAAAATTACTAGTGTAAAACCATTCAAACGTGAAAAACAACGGTCTCATCAATATAAAAAAGGAGAAACGAGAAACACTTATGAACCACATCAACAAACAACAATTTCTGAAAATCAGATTCCTGAATTAGGACAGGTGCAAACAATTGCATCAAGTTTTAACGTTTTCATGGTACCAAACCTTACCCTTATCTGAAACAATATTGTAACATCACAACATAGAAAGACACACTTTAAAATATCAATTGAATGGCTTTACAAGTAAACAATTTATACATCTATTTCACACATTTTTACCTGATCTGTAAAAACTAAATGATACATATTTTTATGCCCCACCTACGATAGTAGAGTGGTATTATGTTTTTTGGTCTGTGGCTCCGTCCGTCCGTCCGTCCTTCTGTGGTTCCGTTCGTCCGTCCAGGTTAAAGTTTTTGGTCAAGGTAGTTTTTGATGAAACTGAAGTCCAATCAACTTGAAACTTAGTACACTTGTTGCTTATGAGATGATCTTTCTAATTTTTAAGCCAAATTAGACTTTTGACCCCAATTTCACGTTCCACTGAACATAGAAAATGAAAGTGGGAGTTTCAGGTTAAAGTTTTTGGTCAAGGTAGTTTTTGATGAAGCTGAAGTCCAATCATCTTGAAACTTAGTACACTTGTTGCTTATGATATGATCTTTCTAATTTTAATGCCAAATTAGATAATTACCCAATTTCACGGTCCATGGAACATGGAAAAGGATAGTGCGAGTGGGGCATCCGTGTACTTTGGACACATTCTTGTTTAAATATTCCGATGCAGTTAAATGAGGTCTAAATGCAAACAAAATTTCATAATAATCTGAAAGACTGGCCCATTTAATAACATCGCCTGAATATGGATTATGAAGTGCAAAAATAAACTGTTAGTAATTATACTGAACGTTTTTTACTCACATGTAAAAAAGTGATTAATTTTAAAAACTTTCAGTTGGGATGAAATGGCCCAATATGACATTCCAGCAGCCATTGATTATATCATAAATACAACAGGCCAACAACAATTGTATTATATCGGACATTCCCAAGGAACTCTCATTGGTTTCTCAGCCTTTTCACAGAATCAACAAATTGCTAAAAAGGTAATAAATAATAGAAAGCAAAAAATTAATCAAGGAAATGAAGTATAGTTACGCAATTATGTAAAATAAGAAGATGTGGTATGATTGTCAAAGAGACAACTCTCCACCAGAGACTAAAATTACATAGAAGTTAACAACTGTAGGTCACTATAATGCCTTCAACAAGGGCAAAACCCATACTGCACAGTTAGCTATAAAAGTCCCTAAAATGATGAATTTAAAACAATTCAAACGAGAAAGCAAACTGCCTGATTTATGTACCAAACAATGAACAAAAAAGAGATAGATACACAACGACAAATAACAACTACCATAACAAAAGTTAATACCAATCTAATGTACACCACTGCCCTGAAAGAGAAGGAACTTTAACAAGTCGATGTAAGCCTTAAACTAAACCTTGTTCAAAATGAACTTATTGAGTCTTTAAAAGACAATTATTATGCTAATGAACCTTTAATTTTAAGACCAGATCTAGCTTTAAAGTCCGTGTGAACTTTTGTCATCACTTAGTGTCATCAGTAAACTTGTCACAAAAACATGAAACTCCTTTCGAATTTTAGACAAACTTGTTTGAATAAATCATGGAAGGTCTTTTACAAATAATCCTTGTTGGCTTCCAATAAGCTGTAAAACATGGCCACCAATGACTATCTTTGAGTCTGATGTGGCCATTTACAAAATCTCCACTGAAAGTACATGGAAACGTTTTTTTGTTTTGGGTATTAAGGATTGGAAGACAAGTATTTTACAAAAAACACTCTTTATTTGATATTGAATAGCTGGCAGACAAGGTGGCATTTGTAGCACATATTGAAATCTTATGGCACATCACATTTTCTAATACGTTATAGCACTATTGCGTCTAGGTAACATCCATCTTTCCTGGTTGTATTCTAGAATGATGCAATGTTTTTATTATTGGGAAAATGCTGACCTTGTTTTGCTCAAATAATTACATTTCAAATTTTATAACATTATTTCTATGCAGCATTTCATGATATCTTTATAATTGTAACTCATTTTTTTGTCCATTATTCAACAGTTAAAAAAACATGTATGCAAAAATTTCTGAATTTACTGAATTTATTTATTTTTTTCAGGTGAAGCTTTTTATAGCATTAGCACCAGTAGCCTATTTAGGACATACTGAAACTCCACTGAAGATACTGGCTCATTGGCCTGCACAGGTTGGCAAATAAGTTCAATACAAATGTTTTTATTTTAACACTTAACATTCAACTCCCAAGTCAGGAGCCTGTAATTCAGTGGTTGTCGTTTGTTTATGTGTTACATATTTGTTTTTCGTTCAATTTTTTTTTTTGAAGGCTTTGCTCATTGTTGAAGGCCGTACGGTGACCTATAGTTGTTAATGTCTGTGTCATTTTGGTCTTTTGTGGATAGTTGTCTCATTTGTAACTTATGCAGAGTATAAGTGTTGTTTATTCAGACGGGATGGTTTCTTCCATGAGATGGGGCAGTCGATTCCATTATAAGGTCAAAGGTCATGCCTAATTTGGTCTGTCTGATATCAGGGATTAGGTTCTCAGATTACAATTGCAGGCTGCCACCTTCTCACTTTTGATTTGGCTGTTGAATACAAAGGACGTTTACTCTATAGGAATAAGTTTTCAATTTCATTTAGTTTGCCCTTTGGGAGTCAGTATCTCAGCTGGGAAAATTTTACTCCAGGCCCTGTCGCCGACACTTGGTATAGTGGGTAGCCAAGCCCCGTGGACATGGACACTCCGTCAATCAACTGGAACGCCGAGGGTTCCAAAAAGGGGATGAAGCGATGCTTCATCTCTTAGCAGGGTGCTACGAAAAGGGGTTGAATTGACGGTGGAGAGATGAAAGTAGTTAATTACTTGGGGATAAGAAGAGAAATTAACCAGTGGTGAATTTTGTAATGGTCATTTATTTATAAAACACCACTGGGTTGCTGAGAACTGTTCCCACATTCAGTGAAATATTGAAGGTGGTAGATTGGGGTGGATGGTGGGTGAAATTGAAAACTTATTCCTATAGAGTAAACGTCCTTTGTATTCAACAGCCAAATCAAAAGTGAGAAGCTGGCAGCCTGCAATTGTAATCTGAGAACCTAATCCCTGATATCAGACAGACCAAATTAGGCATGACCTTTGACCTTATAATGGAATCGACTGCCCCATCTCATGGAAGAAACCATCCCGTCTGAATAAACAACACTTATACTCTGCATAAGTTACAATTTATACTTTCGTCCTGGAGGAAAATGACAGCTTATGTAATATTGAGAGACGGATGCCTAGTGATGACTTGAGACCTACATGACATGTAAGCACATAGGGAACGACGAATGCCAAGTGACGCCCCTAACACATTCTATGTGATCCTGGATACTACTGTGCCTCATGATTACCTCCAGACCTTCAACTTAGTTTGAAGATTCTATTAGATAGTTCTTTGAGTGTTGCCCTTTAACCCTGGAACAGCTGGTGGCGAATCATACTCATCATAAACATTTACATGTATATACAACATAGAACCAAATGCTACAGTCTCTCGGCTAGTCTTTTTAAGATGAAGAACCACAATTACTGACCATATAAAAACCAGAACCAGACAAATGACTAAACATAAAGCAAGTACTTCGACAAATTGATAAGGCTGTTGATAACAAAGGCTTGATAAAGTTTCACTTTTATTATAATATAAGTTTGCCCTTTGGGAGTCAGTATCTCAGCTGGGAAAATTTTGCTCCAGGCCCTGTCGACGACACTTGGTATAGTGGGTAGCCAAGCCCCGTGGACATGGACACTCCGTCAATCAACTGGAACGCCGAGGGTTCCAAAAAGGGGATGAAGCGATGCTTCATCTCGTAGCAGGGTGCTACGAAAAGGGGTTGAATTGACGGTGGAGAGATGAAAGTAGTTAATTACTTGGGGATAAGAAGAGAAATTAACCAGTGGTGAATTTCGTAATGGTCCAAAATCAGATGTGAAACAGCTGAGTGATCCCCAAGGAACTGTCAATATTACATAAGCTGTCATTTTCCTCCAGGACGAAAGTATAAATGGCAATCATACCACATCTTCTTTTTTATAAGACTTGAATTTACACATTGGTCTGTAGATTTAAGCCATTAACAGTAAAGTTATTTGAATAAAAAGCCGGGGATACCACAGGTTCATTTAAAACTCATAAGGTGAATAGAAACTGACAAGATTCTTGGCAAAAGAGGATAGACGACTAAAAATAAACATCACAAAAAGTGCATAGAAAACTGAAGGCTGAGCACCCACAAAAAATGAGGGGTGATTTTAGGTGCTCCAGAGAAGTAAGCAGATCTGCTCCACTAGTAGCACCCACCATATTGCCTATGGCAAGTACAAATTCAGTAATCAGTTATCGTGTATTCCCAAATCTTATCCTCTCTCAGGGTTATAAACATGTATACTCATATATTAAAAAAAAGCATATGTTTTTATGTGTATTGCCATACCTGAATAGTGAAACTATATTCTTCATGGCCATATTATAAAAAAAAACTTTTATTTTATAGGTGTACTTTGATGTATTTGGAGACAAGGATTTTCTGCCTTCTAATTGGTTCTTCAAGTTGATGGCTTTAACAGCTTGTAGAGACAAATTGACCCTACCAATCTGTACCAATGTATTATTTCTTCTCTGCGGTTATGATTACAAAAATCTAAATCAGGTATATATAGTAAAAGTCAGAAATATGACAGTCAATATCCATTCAATTGATGTGTTTGAGCTTTTGATTTTGCCATATGCTTAGAGACTTCCGTTAGGAATTTTCCTCTGAGTTCATTATTATTTTTTTATATATTTTTATTTTTTATCTTTTTTGCACGTGAATACATAAATGTTTCACTTCAATTTGGATAGTGGGTCTTATATTTTAAGGTGTAATGCTTCATAATACTTCAAATGAGAAAAAAACCCAGCCCAGATGAATATTGATTTAAAAAATATTATACTAGTACTTGCAAGATTCAGCTGTCTGTGTTTGTCTCAATGTCTCAAGTTTTTATATCATAGGGCTGAAAGTCATTGTGTTTTATTAAGAGATTTTGTAAACCCTCATCAGTTATTTTTAATTTTTGATCTTCCAAAACCACCCATCATTATTATAAAACTTCATATGAGTGTTCCTTAGCATGTTGGTTTTTAGGTTATTCCTAGGGGAGAGCTATTTTGGGAAGGGGGGGGGGGGGGCGTAAAAATACTTTTTTTTATCTTTAATATTTATTTTCTGTTAATATTTGGATTGACTCAGGTTCCTTAAAACATAATTTATAAAACTTTTATACCAATTTTGAAGAAAAATTAAAATATATATATTTATTGTTAGATTGATATTGTTGTGTAACTTTTCAGTCCAGACTACCAGTATATGTCAGCCATAGTCCTGCAGGAACATCCGTCAAAAATATGATACATTATTCACAGGTATGAGTAAAATGCTTTAATGACTGTAAAAAATAAAATAGGTGACCAAACATTTCAATGACAGTAATTGACTATCTCATAAAGAAGTAAACCTTGAATTTTACTGCTAAAGGTGCTTGTCCAGTGCAGCTCATCAGTTATACTAAATACATTTGTAAAATAGCCCTCTTTCTCTGTACATTTGTTGGTCTGTGTTGTCTGAAAATAACATTTTTTTATCTATCAGTTTGGTTATATTTTTTTATAAACTCTGGTCATATCTAAAACTTCACAGTTTTATTTTTTTCAACTTGATGTTTAAGAAATTTTAGCAAAATTATGAAAACTGAAATCATATTATATTTTCATGTCGACTAAGCCTAGTATTGGTTTGTCAATGTTTAATTGTTGCTTTTTTGTCGAGCCTTCGACTTTAGTCGAAAAAGCGAGACTAAGCGATCCTACATTCCGTCGTCGTCAGTGTCGTCGTTGTCGTCGGCGGCGTCCACAAATATTCACTCTGTGGTTAAAGTTTTTGAAATTTTAATAACTTTCTTAAACCATACTGGATTTCTTCCAAACTTGGACAGAAGCTTGTTTATGATCATAAGATAGTATCCAGAAGTAAATTTTGTAAAATGACAAATCCATTTTTGCCGTATTTTACTTATAAATGGACTTAGTTTTTCTGCGGGAAAACATTACATACACTCTGTGGTTAAAGTTTTTAAAATTTAAGTAACTTTCTTAAACTATCCTGGATTTCTACCAAACTTGTACAGAATCTTATTTATGATCATAAGATAGTATCCAGAAGTAAATTTTGTGAAAATAAAATTTCATTTTTTTCCGTATTTTACTTATAAATGCACTTAGTTTTTCTGCGGGAAAACATTACATCACTCTGTGGTTGTAGTTTTTTAAATTTTAATAACTTTCTTAAACTATCTTTGGTTTGTACCAAACTTGGACAGAAGCTTGTTTATGATCATAAGATAGTATCCAGAAGTAAATTTTGTAAAATGACAAATCCATTTTTTCCATATTTTACTTTAAATGGACTTTTTTTCTGCCAGGAAACAACACATTCACTCTGTGGTTAAATTTTTAACAAGAGGCTGTCACAACGACAGCAAACCGGATTTATTAACATTTATTTGTGTCCTGGCAATATCACAAGAACCATTACTGACGAATGGTGAAAGTGAAAATCGTCAATATCAAATTTGACCTCCATTTTGTCATCAGTATCAACATATTAAAATTTGAAAAGCTTAGATTGAATGGTTCATGAGTAAATGCAACAACGTGAATGGAAATGCCATTTTACAATCTTTCAAGAACCATAACTCCTGAACGGTAAAAGTCAAAATCGTCATTATTGAACTTGACCTCTATTTTGTCATCAGTAACAACATATAAAAATTTTAAAAGCTTTGGTTGAATAGTTCATGAGAAAATGCACGGACACGACTGGAAACACCATTTTTCAATCTTTCAAGAACCATAACTCCTGAACGGTAAAAGTCAAAATTGTCATTATTGAACTTGACCTCTATTTTGTCATCAGTAACAACATATTAAAATTAGGGAAGCTTTGGTAGAACAGTTCATGCGTAAATGCACGGACACGACTGGAAACGCCATTTTTCAATCTTTCAAGAACCATAACTCCTGAACGGTAAAAGTCAAAATCGTCATTATTGAACTTGACCTCCATTTTGTCATCAGTAACAACATATTAAAATTTGGGAAGCTTTGGTAGAACAGTTCATGCGTAAATGCACGGACACGACTGGAAACTCCATTTTTCAATCTTTCAAGAACCATAACTCCTGAACGGTAAAAGTCAAAATCGCCATTATTGAACTTGACCTTCATTTAGTTGTCAGTAACAACATATTAAAATTTTAAAAGCTTTAGTTGAACGGTTCATGAGTTAATGCACGGACAACATTTGATTGCCGCCCGCCCGACTGCCTGCTGCCGTACATCCCCAATTCAATAACCGACATTTTTGTCACAAAAATCCGGTTAAAAATTTTGATAACTTTCTTATACTATTTTTTATTTGTACCAAACTAAGACAGAAGCTTGTTTATGATCAAAAGCTAGTATCTAGAAGGAAATTTTGTTAATATTTTGTACCTGTGTATCTGTATTTTACTTATAAATGGACTTAGTTTTTCTTCCAGTTAACATTACATCCAGTCTGCAGTTAAAGTTTTTAAAACATTTATTAGATTCATAAACTATCCAGGATTTTTTACCAAACTTGGACAGAAGCTTCCTACAATCCAAACATGATATCAAGCGGAATATTTTTATTGATTTTTTCCCTCATTTTTGTTGATCCTGCAATTTACAGCAAAAGTAGGCTAGACACTGGGTTCCAACGAACCTTTACAATTTTTTTTTTATCCTTGATAAATATTTTATATGAACTGCATTTCAGGCAATAAAGTCAGGAAAGTACCAGAAGTATGATTATGGCCATGTTGGAAACAAACAGCACTATGGCCAGGTTAGAGAAGTAAAAATTTGATCTTCAAATGCCAACTTTCTCCACTCTTAACTGCAAATAAGAATATTTGAAAGAGGGGCAAAAGATACCATAGAGACATCAAAACTCATAGATTGAAAATATTCTGACAACGCCTGGATGGCTAAAAAACAAAGACAAACAGACTTATAATAGTACACAAGACACAACATATAAAAAACAAAAGACTAAGCAACACGAACCCCACCAAAATCTGAGAGTGATCTCAAGTGCTCTGAAAGGGTAACCAGGTCCTACCCCACATGTGGCACCCGTCTTGTTGCTCCACAATAGAGCAACTGACAGACAATGCTTCCTGTAGAGATTATTTAATGCATTAACTGCCAAATTTAATGATACAGCTTTTTGTTATCACATCAAAAAAAATCTGTTCCAACCCTTTTATAACTGATGCTACAACTGCCTCAATTATATAAGCTTTGGAAACTGTGTTCCATTGAATACATTGACAAAATGGACCTTTCCTTGTTGTGTGTCCGAAAAAAATAATGTTTTTGCACAATTGGGAGAAGATACCAATTAGGAGTCAAAAATCATGTAGAAAAACATATTTTCTTTTTATAACATTATTAATAGAAAATTTAAATGTATTTCCTAAATAAAATATAGTTATTGCTATTTTAAGAAATTTTCTGTTGATTTACTGACTGATAATTTCCTTTCCTAGCACAGCAGAGTAATATGAAAAATAATCGCTAGAAATTAAGGGAGCACATGGCCTTTATCGATGAAACTAACAAACTTTGTCATAGGTAAAATAGCAATAAACAGAGTATCATTGGTCATCTCAACTCGATTGCTTTTCTCACTTTCACCGTACCAGCTCATGTGTGAAAATCAATCTTGTTGAGATGACCTTCTATAATCTATAAGTATCTGATCCACATATTTTAAACATGTATCTTACATAATATATACATGTAAATGAATTATTAATTTTATTTCAGAAAACACCACCCCAGTATGATGTAGGTAACATGAAGACACCTGTACTTTTGTATTCAGCAGTGAATGATTGGTTGGCTGATCCAAAGGTACAAATTATTTACTTTGATTACATGGGATTATACATATATTGTCCATTCTCCATCAAGTAAACAAAGTTATCTATTGAGTTTCACTCCCTTTCTCTTTCTGAAAGATTATAAAGATACTCATACATGTAGTTGGAGCCATTATATACATCTCTATTTTTTTTGGCCCCATTAATGGGCATTCTGTTCGTTTGTTGGTCCGTCCATCTGTTCGCTTCAGTTTAAAGATTTTGGTCAAGGTAGTTTTTGATGAAGTTGAAGTACTGTCAACTTGAACCTTAGTACACATGTTCCTTATGATATGATCTTTCTTATTAATGCCAAATTAGAGTTTTGACCCAAATTTCACAGTCCACTGAACATAGGAAATAATAGTGGGATTGGGGCATCCATGTACTATGGACATATTCTTGTTTCCAATACGTTCTGAAATTACACAACTTGCTCTAGACGTAATAAACCAGTTGAAGCTATCTAAGACGATGTATTGTGTATAGAAATTTTAAAGGATATATATATGTTCAGTGTTTTCCTTTTTTCACTAAGGGAAGGTGGGTGTTTTAAAAAAATCACTTGCAACCGGGTGGTTTTTTTTAAACGTCCACCCGTTTTTTTTTTTAATTTACTGTGGGTGCACGTGGGGGTCACAAAAATAAAGATTAGTATAATATTCACATTTAATGGAGTTGAACAAACATAAATAGACGTAGTCATATTAATTGTCAAATATTCTTTGATTTGATTTTTTTCAACAATTTATCTCTTTTCTCTCTTCTTTCATTTACAATTTTATGTCCTGTTTCTTGCTTTTGTGCCGTATTTTGGCCAATAGAACAGTAGTATCCTTCCACTGTGATTATAAGCCATTTGAAGTCTTGCTCATATTTGTCTTCACTTGCGTGTCTTTTCCGTTGTTTGGTTGATTTTTGTTCAATTTCCACAACTTCAACATTACTATCAATTTTATTTAACTTATTTGGTCTAGTATTTTCTTTATCATCATCGTCATCTGCCTTTCTTGTACCCCGATTGATAAATGAAAACATTGAAATTTGACGATTGGACGCCATCTTTGTCAATGAAAACAAATCAGCGAGGCGCGATTAGTATTCAAATTTTAACGGTACGGAACAGAAAAAAATCCGAAATTTGAAAAAAAAGCCGACCACCTCCTAAAATCGAAAGGTGGTCGGCTTTCAAAAGAAGGTGGTCGGCACACCCGGCTTAAATGCCGAATGGAAAACACTGATGTTTAAACCATCAACCACACTTCAAATAAAGCATTTTCTGCCCCACTTAGGGGCATTATTGATTTTGGTCTGTGCGTCCGTTTGTTCCTCCATTTGTCCTTCTATTTGTCCATCTGTCCTGCTTCAGATTTTTGGTCAAGGTAGTTTTTAATGAAGTTCAAGTCCAATCAACTTGAAACTCAGTACATATGTTCTCTATGATATGATCTTTCTAAGGTTAATGCTAAATTAGAGTTTTGCCCCCAATTTGACAGTCAACTGAAGATAGAAAGTGATAGTGCAGGTAGAACATCCATGTACTATTGACACATTCTTGATAAGACTAATTTGTGATCAAAATTTCAAAATTGTTGATCATAACTATCAAAATATCAAAATATTCATTTTTTATGTGTTTTCCTCCCTCAAGTCTTTACTGATGTCCTATGTTTTTTTGTGTCACATCACATGAACATGAAGTTGTTTATAGGTCTGTGTTTTTTTCACAATTGGACTAAAGATTTATATGATATGTATTGCCTTTCAATCAATAAATAAATTAAAAATATCAATATTTGCATCATTTGGTTATCAGTGAACTTTAGAGATCATGCATGGAATCAACTTCAGAATTCAAATGTTGAAAACCAGTTAAATTTGGAATGAGTTTCCTAAAAAAATTATTTTTATTTGAATTTGGTATATTTTCATCTTCATAGCAGCACCTAAATATTTGCAATGATAACTAAAGCAATCAAAAATAACAGTTGCATAAAAAAATTATCACTCAGACATGCTAAATGTCGAAATAAGGACACCATTTCCCTAACTTTCAAATTTCCATCTTCAGTGAACTGTGAAATATAAGTCAAAACCCTAAACTTGGCATATACCTTTAAAAGTTGACATCATAATGAACATGTTTACAAAAATGCATTAACATTAAATTGTCACAGACACGGACCTAAACACATAATACTCCCTGCTTTTTCATAACTATTTACCAGCTGGAGAAATTTGTATACTATAAAAAGGAGGAGATTTGGTATGATTGCCTCTAAAACAATTAACCACCAGAGTTAAAATGAAGTGGTAGTAAGCAATTATAGGTAAAGGCCACCTTCATCAATGAGAAAAACACATACTGTATAGCCAGCTGTAAAAGTCTCCAAAAAAGAGGAAAACAATTCAAAGGAGAAAAACAGCCTAACTTATAAAGAAACAATTTACATAAAAACAAAGATGACACACATGACCCAACAACCACTGTATTACAGGCTCCTGCTCTATTTTAATCTTTAAAGAAGGAAGTACATTCAATGATCAGTATAACCAGAACTTGATTTTATTTTTCTGTAATTTTCAGGATGTGTCCTACTTGAAAACTCAACTACACACCAGATACAACAGTACAGAAATTCCTAAGTGGAATCATTTGGACTTTACTTGGGGAATTGATGCTGGAAAAATACTGTATAGTCAACTCATACAAATTCTGAAAAGTTAATAGTTTGATTTTATCAGAGAAATGTTCCATGGCTCTTAAAGTTATAAGAAACTTCAAATTTAAAATAAAATATGCAAATGTTTTTTATAACTAAATGGCTAGTTATTTACATATACTTTTTTCTCAAGAAAATTCTATAGCTTGTCCATATTTATAAGAAATTTATTTTTTTTAAAAATTGGCTTCCCAGACAATTATTTGTCGACATATTTTCTGTATGCAGTGAACTCAGCATGACCTTTCTCATGAAAATCTGTTCTGTCATTGAAATAAACTATTATTCTATTTTAACATGTTATACATGTGCTCAATATCCATGCTTCTTTGTTGTTTGCTTACTAAGGTGAATATATGTAAACTTTGACTTCAAAACATGACAGTTGATTAGCTGATATATTTTCACATCATAACAGACCAAGTGAAATATTTTTTGACGATAATAAGATATAGATTCATTGGTTCAAGAATTGGATAGACATTATTTTTCACCAGTCACTGGTTTCTTATGACTTTATTTCTTTTAAAAGAGAAAAGCATTATTTTGTATGTATGTAGGGTTACCCATGTCAGTATTAACCTCATTCTGAAATCAAATAGTTGATTGGGACTTTTTTTCTTTCTGCCTGTAAATATTGATTAGATTTTTCGTGTATTTGTGTTTAATAATAACAGATTGAGTTTGCAATTGTATATTGTTTAGATATTTTTGTGGACTTATTGGTACTATTAATGAATTTTTCATATCAAGACTTTTATTGTATTAAAAGCATAAGATCTGTAGCTCTTTTTTAATAAAATAGTATAGAGTTCCCTTTTATCTTAGGTTGACAGATATTTTTTTTTTAGCAAAGTAATAGCATTTACACTTAGAACATTCCATGAAATATGTACTAGTGAGGACTTTTTATTGTAATGCCTACAGATATGGATCTGATTTTTGGTACATTAATGTATCATGTGTATACTGTATATTAATGACCTATGTATTGAGTGTGCCTTGTTCTCGGGTTGACTGTTTTTCATAATGAGGCTGCAGGTGGGGGATTGGTGTCACCTGGTCACATCTTGTTTAATACCTAGTCTTTCATATATCTGTTTTGTAATGTGGAAGCATTTTATAGATAATGTGCATTAAATCATATACAGGATGATTGCATATTTTGTTATTAGATATAAGTAAAAGTGGTGTGGCCTTTTAAAGAGAATAAGATGCTGATACCAAATGAGGGCCCTCATGGGGTTTTTGATTATGTGATTACTTGGCCGTTTTTTTAATGATTATTTGATTATTAAGCCAAATATTTCATGATTATTTGATTACCTAGGACTGTATTTTTAGTTTATGATTATTTGATTACTAAAGATAAGCAAATATTTAATGATTATGTGATTATATTGGCAAAAAAATGGTGATTATGTGATTACTAGGACCCCCCCCATGAGGGGCCTCCCAAATAGATATAGTTTTTTTCTCACTCTGCTGACTTTTGAATAACTAGTCTTTTTTATTTTATTTTTTGTATTAACCAACAATTTATGTATATATTTTTGTAATGAGAATTTTTTATGTTTATTTTTGTGGAGAATCTTGCCATTATGATTTTTATTGATGTATATAGTTCTCATACTTGTTATTGTACTTCTGATTTTTTTATGTCAATTGCATTTGATCTCATTATTGTTATATTATACCCTCAGCCTATGGGTGAGGGATATACGTGTAAATAGCATTTACAGTTGCCCCTCCTACTGTCTGTTTTACTGGTACTTATAATATAATTTTTATTTTGTCAGGCCATTATAAGTTTTTGAGAGAGGACTATGGATCTGTCAAATATTTATTCTATTTTTTTGTTATACTTAGAATTATGATTTAGATATGCCTATAAGCATGAAAATGCATGCATTATTATTTGGAACTCTGATACATTTATATGGAGATTCTAATTAATTTTGAAGGTATTTTTATACTCCCTTTAAAGATGTTGTCCCTTTGAGCACATCTCATGATAAATCAAGTACTGTGGATTTTTTTCGTTGGTACCAATTTTCGTTGATATTTGATTTTGTGGTTCTGCCAAAGTCTGGATACAACTTGTTTTTCTTTGAACATTTAAATTAGTGGTTCACCTGTACCCACGAAACCCATGAATATTAGTATCAAACCAATAATAATAAATCCACAGTATGCATGACTAACTGTGTTGATTTTGACATTTTTTTTTATTTGGCATTCCATGGTTATTGGACATTAACTAAGAAATAGACATAATTACTTTGGTGTTAATTCTTTAGATCCTATCCATTCTAGGCAATTTATAAAATTACAAAATTATATTTGTTTGTTGTTTATTACCATACTTGTCAAGAAGGATGTTACAAATAAGTTGAAGCTATCAAAGTATTGTGCATAAAACTTTTCAGTCACATTTTAGCCATCGTAAACATTTAAAGCTTAGCATTTCTAGGTCTTTGATTTGTTTTTTTTCGTCAAAAAATTGATAATAATCTATTAAATTTTCAAAGTGTTCAATTTCAAAACTTTTCTTCTTCCCCATTACTGATGCCCCTTGTTTTTGCATTACTTGACACAAACTGAAAGTGACTGGTTTTTTTCCCAGGGGGTGGACTAAATAGCAACAAGGTCTATTAATGAAGTAACTCCCATGTTTACTAAGCATTTGAAATGATGTTTATTGATTATTTTTATTTTTTTTGTATTACTAACAAAGATTATACATGTACATGTATTTTCTGCATTGAAAATAAATTTTGTAAATATATATGTTCTTAGTTTTAATATAGCCCAAAAAGGAAAACAAGAATATGTTTCCAATGTTACCATGTCCCTCTTGTACTATCACTTTAAGTGTTCAGTAACCAATAAAATTATGCTCAAACTGTTAATTTGACAAATTGATTGAACAGTTCACTTAAAAATGAATATGTGTATTCATTTTGAAGTTGATGTGACCATAACTAACAAATACCCAAAAACTGACCCCAAGAAATCCGAGTCAAAACCCTTATTTAGCATATATTTACATATTTAAAAGTTCACTTCATAATGAATTTAAAATTGAGAATGAAAATGGGGAATGTGTCGGAGACAACACACCGACCATAGAGCAGAAAAAAGTAGAAGGCCACCAATGAGTCTTCAATTCAGAGAGAAAATCTCACACAAGGAGGTGTGCTTTGAGCATTAAATTTCAAATTTAAGTTACTACAAAATAAAACTTAACCTATAACCTGATACTTGACAGACAGGAATCCATAATGCCCCTCTACTAGTATTGTAGTCAGTAAATAAAAATTAAGAAAGATAATTAACTTTTTAAAACTTTTTTCAAATTTGAAATATTCTGAATAATATAATCTATTATTTTTAAGGGATCTAGTTCATGTAGCGCAAGTGTGGACACATATCTCATATTTAGTGATCAGATTCCTTAAAAGATGCACCCTAGTACATGCATGAAGAAACACAATGGTTTTTCAATAAGGTTTTCATGTTAGTATAATAAACTGGCAAGACAAGTTTTTGCAGTTTCCTGGTCATCTTTGCTTAGATGAGGCACAACATATTCATCTCATTTGTTATTGGGCAGCAAATCTGAATATCGTATTGTGGCTGACATATTAAACAACCACTTCAACCAGTAAGGAAAAATAGCATACCTTTACAGATGTCCAGGTTGGTCAGTTAAGTGGCAAATAAAGACAAAAGTATAATGTATAATATATCCAACCACCAGTTCTCACCAAAGTATTATGTTAATTGTTACTGTATTATAAACAGATAACCAAACCTAGCCACATTATAGTGATTTTTGAGGTAATACGGAGAGTTTCAATTCTAACAAAACTAGTTCCATCCTCTAGATTTGCACTTTCCTTGTGGTTTTATTTGAATCTAGAAGGTGTAACATTTAATTCATCCTTGCTCCAAAAGTTAGGGTTTACTGGTTTTTGTATGTGGTCTTTCTGTCTGTGACTCTTTGTGTCCCATAAAACTTTCAGTTTTTTTCCAGGAACTACAATCTAATCTTCATGTGAGCATACTATACTGTTCAATGTATTTTCAGACTCATTGCTCACTTTGGTCAAACTTGATAAAAAATGTTGTATGATTGCCTTTGAGACCATTATCCATCTGAGAATGAAGCATTTAAAGGTCATCCTAAGCCCTTTCAAAATGAGCAAAACTAAAAAAAAACATTAAGACACAAAGGACAGATCTGAGGGTACTCGCTGTAAATTACTTATTAGTTTAGGATATATAGCATCATGCTGTACATTCAATTAATTTCATTTATCTTTTTTTACAAAAATATAAATCACTATAATTCACTATAAATTTATATATTATGACATCATGAACATTTGTAATATTTTTCATCAAAATATGTTTATTTTCATATAAAACTAATAAAAACAATATTCAAATAAATATATACTATACATATATAACAAAGGACACAACTCCTGGATGGATAACACTTTGGAATTCTAGAAATAGTAAATAAAATATATCTAAAAAGAACAAGAGGCTGTCACAACGACAGCAAACCGGATTTATTTACATTTATTTGTGTCCTGGCAATATCACAAGAACCATTACTGATGAATGGTGAAAGTGAAAATCATCAATATCAAATTTGACCTCCATTTTGTCATCAGTATCTACATTTTGAAACAATAATATTTGAAAAGCTTAGATTGAATGGTTCATGAGTAAATGCAACAACGTGAATGGAAACGCCATTTTACGATCTTTCAAGAACCATAACTCCTGAACAGTAAAAGTCAAAATCGTCATTATGGAACTTGACCTCTATTTTGTCATCAGTAACAACATATTAAAATTTCAAAAGCTTTGGTTGAATGGTTCATGAGAAAATGCACGGACACGACGGGAAACACCATTTTTCAATCTTTCAAGAGCCATAACTCCTGAACGGTAAAAGTCAAAATCGACATTATTGAATTTGACCTCCATTTTGTCATCAGTAACAGCATATTAAAATTTCAGAAGCTTTGGTAGAACAGTTCATGCATAAATGCACGGACACGACTGGAAACTCCATTTTTCAATCTTTCAAGAACCATAACTCCTGAACGGTAAAAGTCAAAATCGTCATTATTGAACTTGACCTCCATTCTGTCCTCAGTAACAACATATTAAAATTTGGGAAGCTTTGGTAGAACAGTTCATGAGTAAATGCACGAACACGACTGAAAACTCCATTTTTCAATCTTTCAAGAACCATAACTCCTGAACGGTAAAAGTCAAAATCGCCATTATTGAACTTGACCTCCGTATAGTTGTCAGTAATAACATATTAAAATTTTAAAAGCTTTGGTTGAACGGTTCATGAGTTAATGCACGGACAACATTTGATTGCCGCCTTTCAAGAACCATAACTCCTGAACGGTAAAAGTCAAAATCGCCATTATTGAACTTGACCTTCGTATAGTTGTCAGTAATAACATATTAAAATTTTAAAAGCTTTGGTTGAACGGTTCATGAGTTAATGCACGGACAACATTTGATTGCCGCCCGCCCGCCCGCCCGACCGCCCGACCGCCCGACCGCCCGGCCGCCCGGCCGCCCGCCGTACATCCCCAAATCAATAACCGACATTTTTGTCACAAAAATCCGGTTAAAAAGTATGAAACTTTACACTGGGATTCAAACTTTAGTGAACTAACAAATTATAACAATACAGTTTCTATATTGTATACATACATATGAAAAAAGTGAACTTTTAATATTGAAAATAATAAAAAAAAGTAAACTTAGGAGATAACTGTATTGTATTTTAAGCTCCGACGGCATCAATTGGGGATTTGATGGTCGCAAATTAAGTTTACTGGCGACGCGTTAGCGGAGACAGTAAACGGGTATTTGCGACCATCAAATCCCAAATTGATGCCGTCGGAGCTTAAAATACAATATTGTTATCTCCATTCTAATGAAACTGACAGAAAACAACGTTAAAGCATGTATTTAAAATCTGTCATATGCCGTCTGCACTTGCGCGTACGTCCCATAGCATCAATTGTCAATTGAAGCCATGTAAGAAAATGATGTTATCCAATCAAAATGAACGTTACAAATGTTGTTGCATTAGAATTGTCAACTGGCTTCACTAAATTGGATAAAATATGATATGTTGGCATCATTTTATTGATAACTTTTCAACAATACCAGTACTTTTATAAGTCTGTATGACATAAGTTCACTGAATTTATATTTAAAGTTCAGAGTTTAAAATAACTCCTCCTATATCTTGTTGATAGATTTATCGATGGATCTTCAGTAACACACTTCTAGCACTCTTCACGGACTGACGAAAGAACACATTAACAATTAAAGAGTTCAAACTTGAGCAGAACTTCCTAAATCATCTTCTTATCCTAGTAATTTTAATTCCCAACATTAATTGATTTAGTTTAATGATATCCAATAACATGACATTACATCCTTGTTTCTATTAGTATTAAATGTAAAGTTTCTTTCAAAAATAGTGTACTATAATAAATTTCAATGTTTTACAAAATTAGACAAAAATATAATATATTAAACAAAAAGATGAAACAAAGCTTTTTCCTTATGATATTTGATATTAGCAACAGTAAATCAAATGCACAAAGCATGTAGCTGATTCTAAATAGTAATCCTGGAATGTGGGGAATTTAACTTAAAGACTAGTATTTGAAATTCAAGTTTGTTTTGACACAAATATACTAGTACAAAAACAAATGTATCCGTCTTCTCAAATCTTACTATTTTTATTATAAAGGACAATAACACAAATAAGGTTAATATCTTGTTATGAAAGCAATTTCGTCAATTGACATTCGCATGTTAACTTGAGAGACTTTACTATGATACACTTCACATATGTAGAAATGGATATTCCAAAATGAATCCTGATTTGACACGGGAAAAAAATAATTTGTTTTGATACAAAATAATAGAAAAAAGTGCATGATTACACCTAATATTTAATAATTTTATATTTTTTTTCTTGTTCTTTTCAAGCCTAAACTATAGGACAATTTGCAAACTTCTCCTTGTTTTCAAATTGTACTCAATATTTTCCATGCATGGTTGCCAACTTGTATGCATTTCATGAGTAATACATGTCAATTTAAATGTTTAAATTCCATTCTTATTTAACTTTATGAGATTTCAAGTGATAAATTTCGTGTCAGACAGAATAAACAAACGGTCTCCAAAAATATATATATTTGGAATTGTTAATTGTTAAGATATATTAAAGTTGGTACAAAATGTCATTAAAATCATCGCTGGCTAAAAGGTGGAGGACCTGTCACTGAGATAGATCTAGAATTTTTTGGCGTGTCCATACTGACTTTCTCTGCAGATGATGGCAGACGACGTTTAGTTTGACCTCTTTGTACTTGTCTAGCGCGAGCACCAAAACCTAAACTCTGTAAAGACTCTGTGATGTATCTCTGGGCAGGTGCTACACATAACAGAATCAATAACTTGGCATCTCCTCCTGTGAAAAAATTATAGTATACCAACAGTTTATATTTAAATAATTCACATAGAGAAAGTTTTGATATTTTGAACAATAATGTTAGATATTTGTAAAATAAGTTTTTTTAGCATTAACAAAATGAATCAGTCTTTAAAACAAAGACATCAACATTAAATATTTGCTTTAAATATCAGTAATATGAATATAATTTTCAACTTAGTTTGAACACATTTTCAATGATATGTAAAAAGGGAGATAACTTGTGTTTTCTCTATAATTAATAACTTTAAATATTTGAAATAAACAACATAGGAGATAACGCCTCAGAACACCACTATTCCTCCAAATGGTTGCAATGCATTTTTTTGGTAAAATTAAAATTGAATTAAAAAATTTGCACTGTTTCAAACATGAAATATAATTTAACTGCTTATAGACCATTATTATTTGAATAAAATATGCTTGTCCCAGGACAATCCATCAGTGCTTTTTCTTTTTAGAGCCATATTTAAAACATGCCAATGGTAGGATTTGAATCTTGAATAAATGATGAAGGCTAATTTCTACCCTACTTTCATTTTGGCCAAAACACTACTTTCACTTTCAACAATAAATTTTTTCCACATACTTATTTCAATATATATGCAACTTATAGGACCACTTAAATAGTAAACATTTCAAAGAAAACAGTAGTCAGAATACTTAAGAAGAAATACCCTATATAATAATTGGGAACTATATTCCTAGACCACGGTACAAAGGGAATTAATTGTGGTCTGAGGCCACCACTTGCACTTGTATATATAATAATTGGGAACTATATTCCTAGACCACAGAATAAAGGGAATTAATTGTGGTCTGAGGCCAGCACTTCCACTTGTATATATAATAATTGGGAACTATATTCCTAGACCACGGAACAAAGGGAAGTAATTGTGGTCTGAGGCCAGCACTTGTACCATTGTCAATATCTTTTATTTTATTGTTGTTCCCTGTATTGTTTCTGCAGTTGCTCATTACTGTTTGTTATAAATGGTCATGCTGTAATTAAAGATCAGCCAGTGTTTGGACTTTATTTAAGGAGGCACATAACACTAAAGGGCAAGGGTCCGGAAACGGTCATATATGCCAGACATGACCGATTTGGAAACTCAAAAGTCCTAAATCATTTATTGGGATTTAGGTCAAATTTTATTTTTCAACAGAAATAATTTCGGTCATTTCGTTGAGATTGAGTTTCAAATCGCCATTTTAAACATATTTTTGTTTTGTTATCGATTTTATGTAATTAAACTGCCACTCCAGTAAAGTGTTATAATCCTGAGGGCCCTCCTAATAGCTATATTAATGCCTCAGGGAGCTATTGGCTAATGATCGCTAATCTCTTTACCTGTGTTTTTAATTCACACCTGGCTATTAATCACAAGCTCCGAACTAATATTATAAAGAAATTAAAATTCAATACCAACTGTCTTCATTATTTAATCACTTTTCAGCTAAGACAATTGTCAATTATGATTTAAAATTAAATTAAAACTTGATTTAATTTACGTAGAAAAAAGATTTTTTTCACTACTATTTAACACACGTGCTTTGTTTACTATGATACGCATGCCTAAAATTCTCTTCCGCAGATTTGACACTAAATCGTAAATTTAAAATGATTTCTTGCTAAATAAAGCAAGTGCAACTATTTTCATTAATATTCTTACACTATTAAAGGTAAAATATTAAAAAAAAACGATGTTTTCCTGTGAATTTGATAAACAAAACTAATCCCTGGAATAAGTCCGGAATTGTTCGTTTTAGTATTGTCGCATTACATCCGTTTTGAATTTCGACTTCAGAATCGAAAGAAACGTAAGCGATGACTGAAAAAATTACGATTTTGAGTCATTAAAATCATTTTATTCTTAAACTGTTGCCTTCCCTTAATTGCTCTTGATCGATTTTAGGAAAATGGTAGGATAAATCATGAAGTAAACGCGATGCAACAGTTAAACAAGTTCGTTGATGCTACGAGTAGGAGCATACTCATGCAGTAATGAGATTTTGACAATCTGTTTTTGAAAAGGGGCACCAACTTTTAAGTTATATGAAAATGACCGAAATTAGGTGAAAAAATTTCCGGATCCTTGCTAAAGGGAGATAACTTTGTACCTATCAGCTGAACATTTTAATCATGTTCTATTGTTATGAAAATATTAAGCTTCTCAATAATCAAAATAAAGCATTTGTCAAACTGCTATATATCCAATGAAATTTTTCTGATGAAGTGTGTGGTTTAATTTTAGAAATTTTTCTAATATAAGTTCAATGGGTCAAAATAAATATATTGTCAAAATTATATGAAAATTAAAGTCATATGAAACGAGTGACTGGTGAAAAATAATGTTTATCCAATTCTTGAACCAATGCATGTATATATCATAAGCTTAGTCTTCTGTGCACATTTTCTCATTTTTTACGCAATTATATTGTATAATTGTCTCTGTCTGTTATGATTTAACAAATATGGCAGCTCATTAAATGCCGTGTCTTGAAGCCGAAGTTTACCGATTGTCACCTTATAGTAAACAATCAATGAAAAAGCATGGATATTGAGCATGTGTATAAACATCTTATACAATCAGATAATAGTTTATTTAAAAAACAGATCCACGAGTATTGTGATCACCGGATTTCTACGAGAAGGATCACACTAAGGTCACTTGCATATACGGAAAATATGTCGGCGAATTGCTTCTTGGAAGTAATCAATCAAAATAAAGTAAACTTTTCTAAATGTGGACAAATTAAAGAATTTTCTTCAGAAAAAAGTATATGTACATAAGTTTTATAATGAAAACTATCCATTTAGTTATAAAAATCATATGCACATTTTTATTTAATTTGAGGTTTCATATGACTTTAAATGAGCTAAATTAATTTAAGTCAAGGGTTTAAGTACCACATTAAAAATCTTATTTTCTTACTTACTGGGTTAAAGAACAAGGAATTCCAATGTGCAACAAGGAGTCTCTCTATCATTTAAAAAAAGATTTTTTAATGATACATCATACCCAGTGATTTGTATTGCACTCAATGTTTGGTAGGATTTTAAAGACTTAGTTATATATTTGCATGCAATGTGTGACATAGGTTTCTTGTCACATTTTTATATCTAAGCATATATCAAAAGCAGCTACTAAGCTGTTGAGCACTAAGGTTTTTCAAATGTATAGCCATGTGCCTCTGTTATGTGCATGTGATACTGTTGACAATAGCATTCCTTCTATAGACCAACAATGAAAAAATCCCCCCTTTTTTATGGTACATTTGTTCTTTACTATACAGACACAACCACTTACCAATAGAATCTTGTAACAAATGTGTGAGACGTGTGTTTCTGTAAGGCACATGTGCTCTGTGTTCAGCTAAAGCTCCTAAAACATCAGCTAATGCAGACAAACTCTTGTTTATGTTAGCTGTTTCTCGTAATGCCTGTCCCTTGACACCACTCATGCCTGAAATTTGAACAATCATGTTCAATTATGTCCTTTTAAAATAAATTTTAGATTATCATCATGCTAGGGGTGAAACTTTTCTTTAAAATTTGATTTCCATTTCTGAATGTTTTGTGAAGTTTTTGTAAAGTATAAATATCATAATTTCTCTCGTATACCAGTACAATTGTATTCTAGATATTGTAAAAACAAAGTTAAATCACAAAAGTTCTGAACTCTTAGGAAATTCAAAATGGAAATTCCCTAATCAAATGGCAAAATTTAAAGCTCGAACATATCAAAGGAATAGATAACAACTGTCATATTCCTGACTTGGTACAGGTATTTTCTTATGTAGAAAATGGTTGATTAAAACCTGGTAATATATAGCTAACTAAACCTCTCACTTGTATGACATATATTATATTGACAACCAAATGGATGAAAGAGTTTTAAGCTGCTTTCACTTCATACCTATATAAATATTGCATTAAAAAACTTCAATGAGCACATGGTGAAAAAACATTTTAATTGTTCATCAAGCATGTGACTTAATATTTTGATCATGAACATAGTCTATCCATAAATCTCTTTGCCAAAACCTACCAACACATTCACTACCAGCCAGATCTACTAACTGTAGTTTTGTTTTTATAACAGCCTGTCCAGCAGAATTAGTACTGATGTCATTAGATTGCCACATGGATCCTGATGGCATTGAGCCAGATGATGATAAAGAGGATGATCTCCCTTTACTGTCCCTAGGTGTCGCTGTAAATAAAATCTTGGATATTTCAATAAATGGTCTTCATAGTCAAAAAGAGGGCAAAATATACAGATAATATTAGTCAATTCATTCAAATACTGATGATCTATAAGGGGTTGAAAGACGAATCATTTCATTCAGTATGAAAGCATCAAACCAGTATGAATGCAATCAAGGCATCCAATGATTTACTGATTATAGAATTATTAGCTCCACGTGCACCTTCCTATTAATTAATCAACACTATTTTCTCGCAGTGTTTGTGACTAATTTATGCAAAAGATTATATATATGATTTAAATAAAATCCAACTTAGTTTCACTGGAAAAGGTAATATATTTTAAAATATGACTAATGATATCAATGTATAAACATATGCTATATACCTGTTAAATAACGATAAAAAATTGCTAAATATTTTATAAGCTAACTACTTTGAAGTCAAGTTTCATATCTTATGCTTATTTCAGCTCAATATCTGTTGCAGAGTTCTTATCCTTTCTGTTCCATACCACATAACACTACACAAATAGGTATCGCATATTTAGTGCCAATGACAAAACATCTATGAACTCTGTGGCAGAAATTGATTTCAGCTGTAAGACATATACAATTATGGCCCTTAGAAAAAGTGAATATCCAAAATTGTCAACACAAAAAGGCTATTTCACTAAGGAATTATTTCATGTCATGTGATAATGTGTTACCCAATAGAATTGTTTATAATATATGTAAGGTATACTATTATAATTGATTTCACATCAAATAATACTGCCTTCATTTCCATAGGTTATTTCTAAATAATTGTGTTTTAAGTTCACATTAAAAAAATATATAAGTTGACAGACTTTTTCTTTTTCAAAAATCTGTTCATATAATTAAAAAGGAAATGAATGTTGTGTTTTTCGAAAATTTATACCCTACATGCAAAATGTGATGGCCACTTGCTTTCATTTCATATAAATAAAAAAAAACAACAGCATTCTAGTCAATAATCATGATAATGATGATGTCATTCAATATACTGATCTGGTGAAGAGTTGTCTTATTGGCAGTCTTGCCACATCTTCTTTTCACTGCTTTATATTTAAAAGAAATAACTTAACTTCATGCAGTTTAAGTTTAAGAAACATGCAGTTTAAATTGTTGTTAAAAATGTCAATTAAAATCATGCAGGGTACAGTAATTCAATTCTCAGGTAGGAAAAATAAGTTAGATTGTATGTTATTGTTAAGTATGGTGTAAACTGATTTAAAGGGCCGGGTTTTCAAGGGAATTTATGCTTGTTGGAATGTAAGGTGGTTCTGTTTTTGTGGTAAAAGATAGCTTGAATTATTTTAAGATATGTATGATAAACAAAATTCTAGGAATATGTGATATTTGGCAGCCTTCTAAGCATTGATTATTAATCATCAATTTTTGTTTAATTAGACCCCCTTACAAAAATCCTGCATCCACTCCTGATTTCTACCCTAACATCATTAAGCAGTAATATAAGAATTAAAGTTCTACTCAGCAGGTGATAAAGCTGTGTGATAAATGAGTTACAGCAGAATGCATTGAGTGTTTAGGTAAAGATAGAATATTAGTTTAAAGCTTGCTTGTAAGCTGAACATCGAAGTCATTATTAGGTTAGGGATATTACCCTCCTTTCTGAGTAGTCTAGTCCAACAGACAGATGGATTGGTCGGACTAGTATACTCTTAAAGTACGGTAGTTTACCTAACCTAATCATGACTTCATGCTTCAGTTAACAAGCAAGCTAACCAAATACATTACCTTTATCTACACACTAAATGCATTCTGCTGTAATTGCTTTACTTTAAGCAACTAAAAGGCAGAAAACAAAAAAAATATAAAAATTAGTTAATCAGCAAGTTTAATTTAATGATACTTTATGGTGGAATACAATGCATATGTTCAGAGATGTATTTTTAATGTCAAACAAATCTACAGGGTTTGCTCATTTTTGAAGGCCATACAGTGGTCTCTTGTGGAGAGTTGTCTCATTGGCATTCATGCCACATCTTCTTTTTTATACTTAATCAATAAAGTTTTCACAGAAAAGTAATTATAGAGGAAATATTATATCAAAGATTTCATTGTTAGATTGCTGCCTCATTCACAAAATCCCCATATATCCTTTTATTCATTTTTTGTATTCATGTGGCAGAATATGTGGCAACAAATATACAGACAATTTAATGGCTCCTAATTCAGGACATATACATAAAAATAAAGAAGGGGTTATTTCCCTTTGCAAATTTGTTTAAAGTTGGAAATAGGCAAATGGAATATTGGATAATTGTATTGGTTCAAAACTAATCAGTTTTGAATATCTAAGACTTATAATTTATTTGAGGTTGGGAAAGGAATGGGACTATTAGCTAATTAAGGGTATATGTTAGACGGAGGGCTAACGGTCATCAACCTTGTAGGAGTGCTTCAGGGATCATATCAAGAAGTTGACTTTCTGTTAAAGATTTCCTTTTGGTTTTCCTGAAAACTAAATTCATGTAGAAAATTATAAATATGTCTCTACTAAAAAATAGAACATCGGCAAACATACATACTGATAAGTATCGTAACTAACAAAACACAATACCGTATTTGGTCAGGCAAGTCTGCTTCTTTTTTACATGTATATATGAATTATGATGGTAAATTATGAAACATTTCAAAGCTCAATCCTCTTCAACTTAAAGAGTACTTCAAATCTAAATTATCCCACAGTCATCATGTATAATATTTTAATCACTTACAAACTTTATTTCTAATACTGTAAATTGAGAAATGATTATGCGCATTTCTTATTGCGATTGTGACTCTTTAGACTAAAATGCTATTTAAATTTTTTGTGATATTGAGAAAAATTCTGTTTAACTCATATAAAAGATTTTAAAATGCGAGTTAAAATTATTGTGTTGTAACCCTGTTGCATTTTTTGCAATTTTAAAAACATCGCAATAATTCCTGAATTTACAGTTTTGATCTTCTCAATATTACCAGTATCTAATTTTTTTTATTATTCCAACTATCATGCAATAATTTCTAGACATTACTAGAGAAGCAAGCAATGGCAAAAACTAGGAGAATTGGTATTGTTAAGAAATATTTTTCAAGAAAACTTTGAATGCTTAGAAAGTTGGCAACCCTACAATTTTATTTTATGCACACCTAGAATAGAAACATAGATTCTAAATTGTTTTGCAATGAGCAAAGAGAAACTTGCATGCATGGGTTCAACACATAAATACATACAAACAAAATAACACATAAATAAAATCTAAATAACACATCATTCAATACAAATCTTATGTAGCCAAACTGAAGGGTGCATTCAATTAATGAGAACATACGTTGCAATGTTTTGGCTGTAGGCTCTGTTATAAAAAAACAAATTGATAATTTTTAGAAATCATATTTTATAATATATTTATATTCATAGAAATCATGTTTGATATTAATTGAGTTGGATTCATAATTGGTGCTTAGTTGTTTAACTCAGGAATGGTTCTGCATAATCAGAATATCACAGTTGTGGATGTTTAAGAAGTAATTCTTTTATGTTATGCTCTATGCTCATTTTATCATGGGTAGGCATTATATTTGTCAATAGCTTTATATCTAGCGTTAGCCAGGTGTACAGTGTTGACAAATATAATGCCTACCCATGTTAAAATAGGCATGGAGCATGGCATGATAGAATAATTTAGATTCTACAGGAAAATTTAACTTTGATACTTTGAAGCAGACCTAATTTATGTTTTGAAAAATGGCTATTTTTATTTTATGAAGCAAAAATCAAAGAGCTGAAGAGCTCTGAAGGGAAAAGACGGCCATTGTTCCAATTTTTAGGGGGGTATCTTTTGATAGTCTACATACAAAGAATGAGCAAAAGAACAGCTAGAACATATAGAAAGGCTGGCAATAATGAAACTAATTATTGTTTATTGTTATTTCATTTCCTTAGTCAAGGAATTCATCATAGAGACAATTTGGACCAATGAGATCTGCACCTTCTAAATCAAAACATTTGATTTAAGTTGGGAGTTAATTATCTAAAATTCAATTGAATTTAACAACTACTACATTATATTTTAAAATTTTAATTATGTACAACTGAACGGCAGGCTAAGACTATTCTCAATTTTTTGTGACAATATTCTCAAGAAAGTGAGGACTGAAAAATCTATTCAATTTTAATTTTCCATTGATAAAGTTCCCAGTTACAACTCTCATCACAGGGATACATGTACTTATAAAATCAAATATGATTGATATAAAAGCTGTGTGAAGTTTGTTTCCAGATCCCACATTTTGATATATCTGTAAAATTCATGAATAAATAGCTTTAAACTACAAAAAGCAATATTATAAAAAAATGAGAAAAAAATGACCACTACAATAATTATGTTGGTACGCAAAATTATTTTTTAATTGATGACTACTTATCATATATATACTTAATATGTGACATTTTTTAGTGTTCATATACATTAACTTTCATTTTAGTGGGTAATTACTCATCAATTGAGGTGCTCCTTAATTGGAGAAAGATTCTAAAAACATAACTTTACAGAAAGAATGAAAACTGCAGTTGCTCTCCCCAATCTCAATAGGTATAAACTACAAAAAGCAACATTTTTTTTTTTTTTTTTTTTTTAACCATTTCAATAATTATGTTGGTACACATTTTTTTTTATATAGAAGACTACTTATCATATACTAAATGTCACATTTTAAATGTTCAGAAACATTTAATTTGATTTTAGTGTAAAATTACTCATCAATTGAGGTGCTCCTGAATTGGAGGAAGATTCTAAAAACAGAACTTTACAGAAACAATGAAAACAGCCGTTTCTCTCCCCAATCTCATGTATCCCCATTGACATTGTTTACCGCGAAAGTTGACCTACATATTATCTGATTATAGCCTCAGATTCAAGCATTTCATGTTGGTGTATGAATCATCTACACTACAGCAAACATCATTAGGTTTATATTTAACAAATACGGATTTTAAATGAGTATACAAGTACTGTGAATGATTTTTATAATGAATAAAGGATATCCCTGTGTAGTGTGGCATTCCAACAATGACGTCACTAGGTTAGATATATTTAGAATATTTCGTAATACTGATTTTTCCGGACTGTAAAAGAAACGTATATAGTGTAAGGGAAAGCTCAATATACGATAATTTCATGAGAAACAGAAGGGAAATGTGTAAAAAATGTATTTAAAGTCAATCTGTTCTCCTTGTCATCAATTTCAGTATGACATTTTGAGGGGGTTTCCAAACTATCAAAAAAAATGATTGACGTGAGGGAATGATACTCTGGCCAACCCCATTAGGGAATTGACGGCTTGAAGCCGTCTTTCCCCAAAAACTACAGAAATGCAACCATTTCACAAAAGTAAACAGATAAATATAAAGCTACTTTTAGAAAAAAGTTATTTACTTTCCTAGCAAGCAACACCAATATAAAAGTCCATTTTGATCCCTAGTGTTGTCCAAAATACAACTGATGTCCCAAATTTCCATTGTGATGTCAATCAGGTGCAGGCCATGTTTTATTGAAATAAGAACATGGCTTCGTTTCCAAAGCAAAAGAAGAACATCATATAAGAATCTGCTTTATATTGCGGACATCATTTACTAGGATATTGCACCATATAAGGATGGAAGATGAATTTTGAATTAAGCTATTCTGTTGCACTATGGGAAAATCATTTTTTTGGGTGATCAGTTTCCAAGGATACTAGGAGAGACTGCACAATATAATACTATGACAGAAGATGAAATTCTGAATTGAACTATTTGGCTTCATGTGTATTTTTGATGGACTTTTATTAGTGAGTTCTTGATTCGCTTTCAATAGTAATTAAAAGACTTTTTATACATTTGTATATCTAAATTGTTATTCAGATTTAAACCTACATAAAAAAAAAATGATGTGCCTGCCAAAGCTTGATTAATTCAAGGTGCAGCAAACATTAGAATTAGAAAACAGTGATGCTAATTAGGTACAACAAGAAAAACACATGAAATGCCGCAACAACAAAAAAAATTAATTTGATTCCATTTAGTAGGACAATCAATTGTTATTCCTTTTAATATAATATAAAAAGGAAAGGAAATAAGGGAGACAGCTATCAAAAATTTCTCTTTTTTTTTTTTCACATATCCTGTAATTTATTGATTATATATAAAAAGAAAATAAATATCAATAAACAGAAAATTAGTATCTTACTATCTCCTGGTGCTGAGTTTTTAGAGAAGAAGCTTGGAGCGGGAGAAACGACTGTTAACGTTACAACCAGATGTGATCGACTTGAATGTTCATGAACCATAGTGGCTGATTCTCTTCTCGTGTGCAGACCATGCTGTACTAAGCACATGACATCATACACTGTATCTACTTGTCTGGAAAAAAATCATAGAACTATGCTTGCATTCACAAAATATAAAGTTTACTGAGTAATATATTTCTGACATCATATTTGTAAACATTATATTTCAAAGAGCCATGTAAATACAAATGCATAAAATTGAGAAAGGAAATGGGGAATGTGTCAAAGCGAAAACAACCCGACCATAGAGCAGACAACAGCCGAAGGCCACCAATGGGTCTTCAATGTAGCAAGAAACTCCTGCACCCGGAGGCGTCCTTCAGCTGGCCCCTTAAAAAATATCTATACTAGTATGGTCTGCACACGAGAAAACTACATTTTGAGAAGTCAATTACAGGTAAAGTAAGTTGGTGGAATTTTATTGTCATATATAATGGAAGATACAGGTTTAACCAAACTAAATGTAGATATCTTTCTGATAATTTCTGTCTATGTGGACTTGCTTTATTCTTAAAAAAAAATCAAAATTTTTAATATTTGCAAAATTTAATTCTAATTTCAATCTATTAGGGATTCATTTATTTTCTTGGGTACCAATTTCCTTTGGTTTGAGCTTAAGTTTCCATAGGTGGATACAGGGGGGGCCCTGGCCCCCCCTTTTGTGGGAAAAATTTGGTTGATTATATAGGGAATCATTGAAGCATGACTGAAGCAGGCCCCCCCTTAGGTCAGTCAGCGGGCCCCCCTTAGGAAAAGTTCTAGATCCGCCACTGGTTTCAATTTCATGGATATTTAATTTCTTAATTTTGAAATAGTCTGCATTCTAGCCTATGGAAAATTTTTAAGTCCTTGAACGTTTAAATGTGTTCATGGCTCACCTGTACCCAGGAAATCCAAGAAAATTGGTATTTAGCAAAAAATAATGAATCAGCAGTCATCTTACTTGGACACATAAATGGTAGACAAACTTGTAGAATTATCTTACTTGGAAATAATGGTAGGCAAACTTATAGAGTTGTCCTGACCGGTATTGATATCATGTTTGATGTTTGGGTCATGACTCAGAAGGTCACGGATGTCATTGTTGTATATTTCTACCACTGAGACTTCCACAGTATGTGTTCCTTTCTGTTTCTCTGATGTCAGTCTGGAAGTAAATGGAGAGATATACATGCTATATCAGGAATAACATAAAAGAAAATAGCACCCCTCCAACCACAAAAAAAAAAATGGATGCTTGATTATTTAATTAAGTAAAAAATAAAATTGTTTTGCCGTTACATTTTTTTAAAAGACTTTGAAAACACAAGGATGGTCAAATAAATTGATATACAAAATAACATTAGTTTCACTTTTTAAATTCTTCAGTCTAACTTATGCCAAATAAAATAATAGGTGTGTTTCCTATAACATCTTTGAAAAAAATAGAGTAGGTAGGTAGGGACTTATTTTACATTTTTTTTAACATTGAGTCTACGGGAGAGAAATTCAGACTTTAACAGTGCTTATTGCAAAATAACCAAAAACACTTTAAGGTAGGCTATTTCTAAGCTTAAAATATAAGGAAGGTAGGGAACTAGGAAACACACATTTTTTTTATTTGGCCTACCTAAATAATTCTCTAGCTGCTCTTGGAATAACACCCTCATCTGGATGGGTTTCTCGTGTAGGATTGTAATCCTCATTTTTGTGTGACCCTAACATGGTATGTGTCTTTCCACTTCCTGTCTGTCCATAGGCCATGATACATATGTTATATCTACCAATAAATAATTCAAATTAACATAACATTACAGGGAAATAACTCTGTTAAAAGCAGCTAAACATTTTAATCACATTGTGTTGTAAAGAAAATATTAAAATTCTGAATAATCAAAATTAGTATTTGTCAAACTGCTATATATCGAATGAAATTTTTCCAAGAAAGTGTGTGGTTCAAGTTCTTAGAAATTTTTATATTTTTGTCAAAGGATCAAAGTAAATACATTTTGTACTTTGTCAAAATTTTATGAAAATTAAACGAGCCAAATTAATTTTAGTTAAGGTGTACCACCTTAATATAAATGTTTTTACAATTAATACATTGTAAATTTGTTTGATTTCCTGGCTACTGTGTAACAATTTACATTATTGTAAATTCCAAAGACATTTGATTGTATAGTTTTAGGGCTAAAAATGCTTATATCAAGATATCTAATTTTGTAGTTTTGAAATCAAGTGTGGTTCGTCTTAGCTAAGATCTACACTGAAATTAGTATCCTAGATATAATAATAAATGCAAAGTATGTATCTGCCTGTCCCAAGTCAGAAGCCTGTAATTCCGTGGTTGTCATTTGTTAATGTGTTACATATTTGTTTTCCATTCATTTTTTTTGTACATAAATTAGGCCATTAGTTTTATTGTTTGCATTTTCTACAATTGTCATTTCAGGGCCTTTTATAGCTGCCTATAAGGTATGAGCTTTGTTCATTGTTGAAGACCATACAGTGACCTATAGTTCTTAATTTCTGTGTCATTTGATCTCTTGTGGAGAGTTGTCTCATTGACAATCATACCATATCTCCTTTTTTATATATAGTAGTATCCTTTTTCCTATGATTTATTTTTTATTTCACATATTCCAATATTTATTTAAAATTCCTTTAAAAACTACAAACAAAATATTCATTTTCTCTCTACTTTTTTGAGTAAAAGATTAGAATCTATAACTAGTTTGATGAGAACTTCAGTCATACACATGGTAATTTTTAGGCTGTCTGTCTGTGACCTTTGAAATTGACAATTAAATTCTATTTCATTTTAATTGGTCAATACTCACTAAAGCACACAAAACAAATACATACAGACTGTGGAAAGTCAGTAAAAGTAAGCCTGATAATTTTACAATTTACATGTATTGTCTGCTCTTTGGTCTGGTTGTTGTCTCTTTGACACGTTCCCCTTTTCCATTCTCAATTTTATTATTATGCAATGTATTTGTTTAATTATCAACTAAGATAAATATTTACCCATCTAAAAGTGATGTTAACATTGGTTGAACTTCATCAAACAAACCATTTTGTGTTTCTGTCATGTCATACACTCTAAAATGTAAAAAATCTATTTAGTTCAGGGCAAACAGTAGCAGGGAATAATCTATTCATAAGTTAAGTGCTTATAAGTATAAACTACAAACCACTATGCAAAAACAACAGGTGAAAAACTCACAGTAAGAAACACTATTTAAAAAAAAACATAAAATAAAGGTGAAAAGTTTGTTTCAATTTCATAGATGTTTACATTTTATTTACAGATAAGTATTGAAATATAAAATTTTGTAATTTTAAATGAAACATTCAAAAGTGCCCCCACACGAGCGGGGTTAGAACTCACAACCTCAATATTGAAGGACTAGTGTTTATAGTATTAACTACTTAGAACACTTGGTCACAGAGGTCCCTCAACAATAATCAAAGCATAAATATATTTACAATAACTCTATTATATACAGTTGATAAAAAATAAAGTAATACATGTATAATACATTTTGATTAATAGCATAGTTTGAGGGTAAATAATTCATACCTTTCATATTCAAAAACCTTGTTATGTTTTGTTGTTCTCACACAAACATTCTCCTGTAATATAAGATATTTTTATTATTCTGCAAAAATAATGAAATAGCAATACCTTAAAATGGTTATAAACCTTATAAATGTGCCTAGTTTATTAAAAATTAAAAAAAACCATAAGGAATAAAAAAGAAAATGTTTGAAAATTAATAGATGTACAGATGGATTGATGTTTAAAGTCCAGTGGCAAATATTACATGCATATCAGGATGAGATTGATTTAATTGTTGGTGTTTCAGCGCCACTTTTAAGCGACACTTTTAGACTATCTTGTGGCGGTCAGTTTTTAAGCGGTGGAGGAGTGCTCTGAGAAAACACTTGACCTTCGATAGGAAAATATCAGGATGAGAACTTGTTGATGTATTATGAATATGAACTGGTCTTTGTACTAGACAACACCTTTAGGCTAATTTTAAATGTGCTTGTTTACTAGATAATAGTCAGCTTGAAGACAGGAAGAGCAAATATATGTTTCATGTGAGCCAATTAGTCTTTGCTCTTACTCCTAAATTCAATGTGAGAAGAGGAAATTAGCAGCAAAAAACAATTTTTAAGTCCTCAGTGTCACGTGGTCAGTGATTGAATATTCAACCACCTGAACTCAAGGCAAGCAAGTAACGTGAGTCTGTATCTTAATAAAAGAGGGGTGAAAGATACCAGAGGGACATCAAACTAATAAATTGAAAATAAACTGACAATGCTGTGGCTAAAATAGAAAAAGACAGACAAATATACTTACATCATCTACAAAGTGTACCACAACTTCTGACTTGGCTCCTTGTCTAAAAATTAAAAGTTATTATAATTATATTTGAAAAGAATACTATATATATTATTACATAGAAACAAAAAAACTTTTAAGAAATACTATTTATCTTTGAATTTATTTCAAAATTTTAGATGGTTTGCACTGGTTGTACTATGAAAAAAAGTTTATCACTAAGTTTAATTTTATTTTTAATAATGGACACGTTGATTGTTGGTAAAAATGAACAGATTCATAAATGCATTCATTGACATATGGATAACATCAGTATAGATACATATGTGTTTCCCTTTGTATAGAAAAGACAAATTAAACTTCTAATGACTTCATATCAATAAAAACTCTTTAATCTTCTGTGTTACCTTCCAAAACTTGACATATCCTCTTGACCTCTATCAAAATCCATAAGTGGTCTTATTCTACAGTGAACTCTGATGTTACCTCTTAATTCCTGTAACAAAAAGTAAAGTCCAAATCACATATGAGCTGTGTGAAATAGAAATCAACCATATGTGAATGAATACCAATACAATTATTAAAATATTTCAGGTTGAAAAAATCTCCATGAATAGTCTGTAACTCAGGGTTCTCGCTAAGGATTTTTGAAGGCGAGTCCAATAGCAAGTAGAAGATATTTTATTACAATATAATGTAATATTTTAGTCTCCAGGGCCTAACAGATCGATGAAATGACATTAAATTAAGATCGCTTTTAAACTTTTGCTATAAAATGATGATATTTATGTTTATTTGTGTTCAGTTTATACAAAATATTTCAATCTTAATGCATCTGTGGACTCACCAGTTTTGAAAATGGTGAGTCCAGACAGATTTTGATGAGTCCAGGATTCATGGACTCGCCTTAGCGAGAACCCTGTAACTGTTTAAAATTTAAATTGAATTCTTAAAAGAACTCTACAAAACTGAATAAACCTCATTTAAGCCTTTTCTTTCGTAATTGATAGTTCCAAAATCAATCTTAATACACTAGTACTGTGGATTCATTTATTTTCATAGGGTACCAACTTTCTTGGATTTCATAGGGAAAGATAAACCTCAAATTTTCTCAATCCACGAAAATTGGTACAGCCTAAAATTAATGAATCTACAGTAATACATGGACATGTATATGCACACTTGCACTATAAGGACGATTTTATACCATAGTTATCCTTATTATCTTACATGTATAAGTTTCGAAGCAATATTATAATAACTAACATATTTCAACTTTGAAACGGTCTAAAGTACATTTTAGAAAATTTGCTCTGTTGATGCAGAGAATACCTGAAATTATCCTACTGATGCAAGAAAAGGGTTAATTCCTAAAATCAAACTGCCAAGTGAGATGAATGGTTGTCACAGGGTAGACAACTCTTATAATTTGGATCTGAGTTGACAAGTCTCATATTTTCCTATTATGTTTGGTTCATCATTTTGTTTGGTTTATAATTTATTGAATTCCTCCACTTCTACAGTAGATTAATTGTGATGTTGTAATCTTGACTGTAACAGAACACAAATAACATTTTTTTTTCCAAATATTGCATGAAGTTGATTCAGTATGTTCACTGACTCATATAGAATTACCATAAGTGTGTTATGAAGTTCCTGTCTTCTTTTTTTCTCTTTAGCATGTCTATCCGTTACATCATGAAGCGTCAGTTCCATATGAGCCAATCGTTCCTGTAGCTCTGACAGACTAGAACTCTGGGATTGGAACACCATTTTATGTCTTTGTACAACTGAGTTGGCATGCATAACCTGTTCGTTGAATTGTTTCGGAATTTCTTTGGCAGCACTTTGCACTGACTGCATATCTTTTTTGATATTCTTCAAAAATATTTAAAATTTGATTAAGTCTTTAGAATCAAAATTTTATTTCAATAACAGTTTTTGTGTCCATTGTTAAATATAGAGGATTAAGCTTTAGCAACTATATATACAATCTTATATTATAAACTTACTATACATGTATTTTGAAAATTAAATAAACAAGTTTTTATTACACTTATTTTTTTCTTCTACAGGGCTATGCAGTTACATATAGTTTCGGTAAAATTTAATAACAACTGTTTTGGACTAGTGATAATAATGATTTTGATATAATGTATAGACACATGAATGACATGTCTATTGTTGAAAACTATATGTTGACCTTTTTTTATTGTGTCACTGGGTTACTGTATTAAAATTTAGCTGTGAGTCATGATAAAATGATTTGAAACTGAAAAAAACATAAATCATAAATCTTCTACTTACATCCAGTTCTTGCTTAAATTTGCAGGCCGACGCAGCGACTGATTTCCTAAATCGACTCTCATCTTCAAACTGTTCATGAATTTCAATCGATTCTTGTCTTGTATGTTGAAGTGCCCCTCTTAACTGAGCAAGTTTCAAGTAAAGCATAGCATTCTCTGTCTCTAATGAACCTATTCTTTCATCTTTGACCTGTTAATTAAATCAAATAAAACTTGTAAAACATTAAGTTTGTTTATGTGCCTGATAATTTGATAAACAATACACTCTATTACTTAAGATTGAATGAAATAACATATGCATCTTTTTTCTTTTGTCCGTTGTTTTTAATTTTTAATTTTTTTGGCCCATCCTGTACTTAAGTAAATTCTTTAAAAAAAAAATGTTTGTGACTTTTCAGTACATAAAAAGTTTCACTACTGGTTATATCAAGTTACAGGCTAATTCACTGTTTTACTTGAATACTGTTAATAGAAAACTCTGTTTTCAAATGTTTTTGTAGCATACCAAAGGTTACCAAAAGTTAGGTTCAACACTGTAAACTATAAATTCCAATATTAGCTTCTAGCAGCACTGATGATGAATATATATCTGATGAATATGTGATTATTTCTTTACTTCATTTTGTGTACTTCTTAACCTCAACCACTTACGTCTGACTTAGTTAGAATCTACTATTCCAGGGAGCAATCCTGTCAAACATCCCCCTCCTCAAGAGTTATCATACTATCATGAGTCTTAGAAAACATACACTGGCTAGATATCCTCTCTAACCACTGTGGGTTTTCAATTGGGCCCAAACCAGAGAGCATGATTTACAGTCATTCTTGAGGTACCTTTATGATGAATAACAGTCAAATATTTTGCAAAATGACGGTATGGATAATTTTTGGTGCATGACAACATATGTACACTTTTTCTAAAATGATAAAAAAAAAAATAGACATACTTTGACAAATCACATTAACTTTTGTCCAAAAATACATTCACTGTTAATTATTTGAGACCTCTGACAAAATACAATGTGGATATTTTGCCCAATCACTATAAAATTTGAAGCTACATTGTATCTGTAGCCAAAATTTACCATTTCAAGCCTAAAAGAAAAGGCATTCCTTAATTATTACCCGCTGACATGATTCTGAATATCAGTGATTTTTCTACCGGTTTTTAAATTGTGCCTGGGCCTTATGCAATTCGAGTCCAATGCATTTCCGTCAAAAACTTTGGTTTAAGTGAACATCACTTGTGCATTTAGGGGCCTCATCACTTCCCTTCCCATGTTGAGTGAGTGGTTGGAAAACTATGATGCTATATTGCACGAATCCTTTTGGCAAATTGAATTCTAATAATTGACAATCAGCACTTGTATCATTAGGGAATTGTAATTAAGTACCTACAGAATAAACATAATTGCTAGTTTATCCTGCACAATGACGATCACTAAGACGCTTGATGAATGTTAATAGTGCAGGGATACAGGCGATCCCGTCTATATGGTAAATGCCGACAGGGTTTAAGCTAGGATTTTGAGGGCTTAAGTCACTTTTGCGCGCTATTAAAATCAACCTTATTTTGTGTAAAAGCAATGGTCCAATGATGTATATTACTAGCTTCATCTTTTGACTTAGTCAGATTTTAAGGGATGAGGCACCAGCATGATTGGCAGTTATGTATGATTTGACTGTATTGGCCATTATTATGAAAGATTCTGACATGGAATCCAGAAATTTAGTTCACAATTTCTCTTCAGTTTGTTCCAGGGGTCATTCCTGATAAACAAAAGTTGGATTCTATTTTTTTTAAACAAGGAATCACAGCAGAAATTAATTTGCAATGATTATTTCACTGCACAATCATTATCCTTATAAAACGTCTAAGTCGATATTTGGAAATCATTTCTATCAAGTTGGAAATGTATAAAATCCATTTTGGAACGATAATAATGACTGAAAGGAGGTTGTAAACAAATCAACAATAGATCACGTTTACTACTTTCGGTTTTAAAATGAAATGAAAACGGGAAGTGACACGTGAATAATAAATTCAAAACGAGTTCGGATTCATCAGGAAATTATCATTTTTCGATTTAAATTCCTTTAGTAAGAGATATATATTTGTCTCTCTCCTTTAATTGATTCTAAATGATTTCGTATTTTACGTTTTTAATGTATATAAATAGTCAAAAGAACACTTTCACGCATGCGTAGAACACAATACAGGAAGCACCTGTTTAAAACATTTCTCGTGAACTTTTTGAATAAACACATTAAAGTTCTTTATTTTAAATGGAAATTGTCGAAAGTTTTTGATGAAAATTCAAATCAAATATGACGAAAATGTCTTCAAATGACGAATCTACGACAAACTAACTTCAGATTGTGATCGTTTAGGAAACATTGAAATTCAAATGTGAACTGTCCGGGTTGTTACATTTTTGATTAAATGACGAAATTATACTCCTGGTTGTTGAAATGCCGACGGACTGATTTTCCTGGGGAAATAACTATGATGGTCATTCAATTATGGGGTTAATTAATAAATTACGGATAAGTGACCCATCTGATGGCGATAAGCGAATTAGTTGTAATCACAACTTGTCACACCTGTTGAAAATGTTAATTACCTGGAGGTCATAAACTTGTCAAAAACATAAAGACAGGTAGATTTATAGTTTTTATTGCGATTTTTTTTTTTTTACACTTTCAAAATTAAAGTGACGAAATTGATTTGAAATACTTTCGTCAATGAGAAAACACTTTTGTAAAATACGAAAGTGACGAGCGCTAGCAAAATCACTGGTCATAAAGCCGCCAATAAAAAGGTGCGCATAATTGACGAGTTTTTTCGGTGACGGATTTACTCAAAAGTGGTCTATTGAGAATTTTCAGTGCTCATTAGGGAAAAAATAGGGTTTTTCTAATTGGAATACGGCCCATATTCGGACCAAAATAAAGGCAGAAAAATTATTGAATTCATAGGCGGATCCAAGGGGGAGGGGTCTAGGCCCCCCTTAAGTGAGAAAAATTTGGTCAATTATATTGAGAATGACTGAAGCATGGCTGTAGTGGGGCCCCCTTTAGCCTAAGTTTAGGTCAGTCAAAGCACCCCCCTTTTCCCTTTGTAAAAAGTTCTGGATCTGCCACTGAAATACTTTGTCTCCTCCGAATGACTAGAAGTGGAACCTTTGTCTTACAAGGCAGTGCTCTAATTTACTTTATATGGCCGTCTATGTTGCTACTTCTAACCTTAAGCAGTTATGCCTATGGGAAGCAATTTTCATTTCGTTATACTTCCCTCAAGATTTAAAACTGTTCAGTTAGTTGTGGAGTCCATTTCAATTAATATTATTTTCTCACCCTGTTGCTTTTTTCAATATGTTTAACTTTTTCCTCATAAAAGTGAGTTCTATCTATTCCAAGAGGCATTTTTTACTATTATAATCCGTTGCTGCAGACGCGCCCAAACAAATCGAAAGTATAACCGTTTCGATGGTCTCGGATTTCTTCTTTAAAGATTATGGTTAAATCCGAGAACACAGATTAATAACTTTTTAGTTTTCTCTGGAAAGAGTTCCAGCACATGGCCTGTTTGTAAACATGCCACATGCCACTGATGTAACTCAAAAGAGAATGAGCCAAGAAGAATTTATAGCTGTACATGGAGCACAGTTGTCATCATCTGTGGTCCCTGAAATTTTATGGCCAACTTTACATGAAAAGCTGGCTAATGAGGTTTTTCATATTTTTATTTTTATACTTGCCAGTCTTGGTTTATTATTTTGCATACTTAGTCTAGAATGCCACTGTGCATATGCACAATAAAACAAAGTCACTTGATTTTTTTAGCAATAAATGTTCGATATTTTGGCTAATAGCATTTATAAAAAATGGGAGGGGGGACATCCTGGTGTGTGGTCTGTGTGCTCAAAATCATATTGGCTCTCATTCCCCCCTTTTCACCTTTGCACCCCATGCGATAGCACTCTAATCCATTTGCACCTATTTATTTTTTGTTGAACAGGTTTTTAATCATTTTGCTTTAAAAAAAATAAAGCTTTTTTTTTTATTGTAAAAATGTTTTGACAATAGACAATATATTTATTAGCACAAACACATTTACATTAAATGGTTATGGCATACAAAATTAGGACAATAAACTGACAGTAGTTAAATATATTAAAAGTCACATTCTAAAAATGTAAAACAGGTTTTTATTTCGTGAATTAATTTAAGTTTAAGCTACTTATATTATACTTAACACCAAGGACGTATAACTAACATAATATACGTCCTTGTTTACACTAACACATATGATAACAATAATACCAAATTAAATGATTACTACGTATGGTAATCTTGAATAAATTAATAACTAATCTTGTAATGACCAAAAAGAATATTTCATTTGAAAAATTCACAAAATTTTATTCATGAAAATAAAAATATTTTGACATATACATCTAAAAATCCTTCTAACAATTGAACAGTAATCGAATAAAAAAAGTATGCAAACTAACTCAGGACAGGAGGAAAATTTAAAGGTGTAGGGTACAATTTTGTTTTGGGAGCTAACGGACAGTCTGATATTGGGTTGGGGGTTAGACACTACAAAAATATGTAGTCCTTCATTCTAATGGTATATTTAAATATTGATACTTTTTTACTTAGAAATACATTTTTCGAACATAATTTATATGTTAAAGAGATGCAAAGACGTCTTCAAAAGACGGCTGTCACATTCATGCATTTCCTTTACATTTCTTAAGTCTGAATACTGTTCTTATTTTAAAAAACCTACTGTAAGAGTCAATTGTTCAGTAATTATATCATATAATAAGTGATAAGATTGATATATATCTGTAAGTAGCATTCAGAGCTCCAGATAAGCTGCGTATTTGCGTGATCACGCAATACAAATAATAAATCAAAGAGCTGAAGAGCTCTGAAGGGAAAAGACGGCCATTGTTCCAATTTTTAGGGGGGTATCTTTTGATAGTCTACATACAAAGAATGAGCAAAAGAACAGCTAGAACATATAGAAAGGCTGACAATAATGAAACTAATTGTTGTTTATTGTTATTTCATTTCCTTAGTCAAGAATTCATCATAGAGGCAATTTGGCCCAATGAGATCTGCACCTTCTAAATCGAAACATTTGATTTAAGTTGGGAGTTAATTATCTAAAACTCAATTGAATTTAACAACTACTACATTATATTTTAAAATTTTAATTATGTACAACTGAACGGCAGGCTAAGACTATTCTCAATTTTTTGTGACAATATTCTCAAGAAAGTGAGGACTGAAAAATCTATTCAGTTTTAATTTTCCATTGATAAAGTTCCCAGTTACAACTCTCATCACATGGATACATAGAGAATAATACATGGCAAAATCCGTATCATATGTCGTATCATCCCGAGACATCAATATCAGCCCAAGGGCCTTTAGGCCCGAGGGATGATATTGGTCGAGGGTGATACGGCATGTGATAATGATTTTGCCATGTATTATACGCTTTATCATATATTTCAACAGAAGAGTATTATATTATATGAACTGTTTTCTGATCCATAGCACTGGGTTACCTTCAGTTCTACTTTTGTCTTGTTTCAAAGGCCTTAAAAGAACTGCTCAATTACTTATTCGAAGCACCTGGGTTACCTTACAATTTGTGTGCTGTTGTTTTAAAAATATTTTGTTTATTATTGTATTAATTTGTGTGTTTTGTATTTTTCATAGTTGCATTTAGTGTGCCAAAAAATATGAAAACTTGACGTTCGTGACGTCACATACAATGTGAAAACTCGATGTTCGTGACGTCACATACCAAACAATGACGTCATTCAAAAAATTTACCTATTTTGAGGAAAATTTTTCTTAAGCAAAAAAAAAAACGGGTGTGATAAAGGGTAGGGGTGTGTTAAAGGGTATGCGATAAAGGGTATGCGATAAAGGGTGCGCATCAAAGTTGCGCGATATGGATTAAACAGCAGGCTATTTATCACATATGCAAAACTACTGTATTTACTACTAAACATATGATAAATGTACTTATAAAATCAAATATGATTGATATAAAAGCTGTGTGAAGTTTGTTTCCAGATCCCACATTTTGATATTTCTGTAAAATTCATGAATAAATAGCTTTAAACTACAAAAAGCAGTATTTAAAAAAAAATGAGAAAAAAAATGACCACTACAATAATTATGTTGGTATGCAAAATTATTTTTTAATTGATGACTATTTATCATATATATACTTAATGTGACATTTTTAGTGTTCATATACATTAACTTTCATTTTAGTGGGTAATTACTTATCTATTGAGGTGCTCCTTAATTGGAGAAAGATTCTAAAAACATAACTTTACAGAAAAAATGAAAACTGCAGTTGCTCTCCCCAATCTCAATAGGTATAAACAACAAAAAGCAACATTTTTTTTTTTTTTTTTTTTTTAACCATTTCAATAATTATGTTGGTACACATTTTTTTTTATATAGAAGACTACTTATCATATACTAAATGTCACATTTTAAATGTTCAGAAACATTTACTTTGATTTTAGTGTAAAATTACTCATCAATTGAGGTGCTCCTGAATTGGAGGAAGATTCTAAAAACAGAACTTTACAGAAACAATGAAAACTGCCGTTTCTCTCCCCAATCTCATGTATCCCCATTGACATTGTTTACCGCGAAAGTTGACCTACATATTATCTGATTATAGCCTCAGATTCAAGGATTTCATGTTGGTGTGTGAATCATCTACACTACAGCAAACATCATTAGGTTTATATGTAACAAATACGGATTTTAAATTAGTATACAAGTACTGTGAATGATTTTTATAATGATTCTGAATAAAGGATATCCCTGTGTAGTGTGGCATTCCAACAATGACGTCACTAGGTTAGATATATTTAGAATATTTCGTAATACTGATTTTTCTGGACTGTAAAAGAAACGTATATAGTGTAAGGGAAAGCTCAATATACGATAATTTCATGAGAAACAGAAGGGAAATGTGTAAAAAATGTATTTAAAGTCAATCTGTTCTCCTTGTCATCAATTTCAGTATGACATTTTGAGGGGGTTTCCAAACTATCAAAACAAAATGATTGACGTGAGGGAATGATACTCTGGCCAACCCCATTAGGGAATTGACGGCTTGAAGCCGTCTTTCCCCAAAAACCCAATGCAATTGCCCATTGCAGGGTTCAATAAACCAATTAATTCAAAGGAAAACCCAATTATATGCCCAAACCATGAGTTCTCAACCCTTTAATTGGCTACTGTTTGCGTTATTTACCCTTATCTGTTTACAGTCGTCGCGTAAATCTATGTTTATAATATTTATAATTGGAAATTTCCTTTCGTTCTAAAAATAGATCCCTGCATCAAGTAGCTGAAATGGGTCCCTGTTGGAGTTTTCCGTTGCTCAATAGGTATACGTGTTTTTGAAAACATTTCGGTCTTCTCTGCGTTTATTCAATTAGCGTGTGTCATTTAGTCATATTTTTTTGCATTTGCTCGAGATTTATCATAACATACATTGAATTAAAACGAAAGTGAATGTCCGGTAAAAATATTAAATAGAAGCATGTTTTCTGCTTCTTTTGAAAAGCTGAGGGAAAGTTATGATAACAAGACTCAGCCAGTGTTTTAGGAAGCGTCCATCGAAAGCACGGGCGTGTGTGCCTATCTTCTAAAGAGAACATTGCTAATAAACACGGGGTTTCGTCAAAAAACGAAATCAGTTGGAAAAAGTGAAAGGCCAAATCAATTATGACATGATAAAGCATGAGAAACCAAAAGTTCTAATAAAAGACAACTAAACCCAGATTTATATAAATTGAATAAACCAAAATCATTCAAGTATAATTAGAGTTTATGTAGTATTTTTTTTTCATTTTACGGTTAATTAATGAATACACACACAGGCACTGGTCTCAGAATTTCTTATATAAAGGTGCAAGAGGAGTGCCTGTGAATACACATATCCGTTTTTGTGAGAAAATATAAAACTGGCAGAAGGTTTGGAACGGGACACAAATTAAACCTACAATTGCTCCTCAGTGAATAAACCAAATAAAACAGCTAGCAAATAACCCTAACCCTAAACCAAATAAAACAGCTAAACAAAGAAAGAAACATATTTAAGATGAAAAAAAATCTGGGGTTGATATTGCCTAAATATTCAATATTATGTTGATGAAAAAACCCAATACATTCAGGAGCTTGGTGGTGAAAAACCCAATTTGATATTAACATGAGGGGTGAATTGGAATTGATAATGCAATTAAAAAACTTTATCACCCAATTATATAAGAAAATGGTGGGTAAAAAACCCAATTTCTGAATTCTTATCTGGAGCTCTGAGCATTTAATATTGTACCTATACCAATGCTTGAAAAAAGTCAAGTAAATATGACCTTGTTAGTTCAAATGACCAGTCAATAGTAAATGAGGTTTTCTGGTAATATGAAAATGATTAGAATCAAATATAATGAGCTATAGAAAATTATCTCCCTTTGACATGTAAATTCAGAAGAAATTTACTTATTTGCATGAATACTAGGAAGTGCATTCTAAAACTTTCAAGTTAAAAAAACATACTTAATTATTCTGTGTACAAGTTCACTTTTATCATGAATAAGACAGTGGGGTTATTACTTCACAGTAAAAGTAATTTGAATCATATGATAATGATTTAAAGAAAGATAGCCATGCATAACTTTGGTATAAAAACTATTTTTGCAATACATGCAATAACTTACATCTAACATGCTATTATTTGAACTTGGAATTATTTTTAATGATGGAATTTGCATAAATTCTTGTGCTTGAAATTTTTTATAAATTCCATGTTTATTTGGTATTATAATGTTTTGAGCAGTTTATATTACTTTCCATACAATGTATTTTGTATAGATAGTGTTATGCGCATCACAGTACATTCTATTGAAAATGTAATATCTTCTTTGTAATAGAAAGTGTTGTGCACAGCACAGAACTTTAAAGTTCAGAAAAGACATGGAATTTATAAAAAATTTCAAGCACAAGAAATTATGCAAATTCCATAATTAAAAATAATTCCAAGTTCAAATAATTACCTGTTATCTGATAATAATTTAATGCAGTTTTGTTTAATTGCAGATTCTTGATGCTGGCAGCTCATTCAAACTTTTATGTTATATTGATGAGGAAGATAATGTTAAATGGAAAGTAGTGGCAGAGAAAAAGATTTCATGTGAAGATCCAAACCAGTAAGACCATTTTTCCTCGATAACCATTTAAAATGCAAAATTACTACTTTATTTCTTTCATAAATTATGTTAGGAATCTGGCAATTTTTTGTACATGTGCATTTTGAATTTATGTACATGTATATAGTGGTTTTTGTATTTGAGGATGTATTGAAAAATCTTAGCCTCTGAATGCTGTGTATTACAGTAAAAAAACCTGACAATTATAGACATTTGTCATATGTTGCCTACAATCATGTAACACATCTTTGTTTTACAGTAGCAGCCAAAACTTAAATCATTTAATGTCCCATTCTACTCAGTTTTGACAGTCATATCAACTGGGGTTGAAAGTGTAGATTGCTGAATCAGCATTAACATTTGAATGCAAGTTACATTTAGACAATGAGCAGCAAATAAGAAACAATACTTAAATTTAATTAAATGTTAAATGTTCAGTATTGACATGTATCTGTATTTATTAAGAAAATAATAAATAATTCACTTCTTCCCTTGTTTAAGCAATTAATCTGTTGAAGTATTACAAGTAATTTAATATTCCTAATCACATTTATTGTCAACACTTTTAGGACATGTTAGATAGGCCTGGAAAACATGACCAAGGAATTTGTTGAATATATTAATTGAGATATGAAAGTAATGTGGTCTATATTTTTTCTCTGGTTACAATTTTAACATTTATAAAAAATTAGTAAATGATGAGTTACTTTTAATGTTTTATTGTTGAAATGATTTGGTAGTTATTTTGACTTTGTAAAAAAAACTGAAGATCAGAACAAATGCAGTCCATATCAATTTAGTTTGCTGTAATAAAATTTACTTCTTTTTTAAATTTTTGATGGTTAATTCTTTTCATTTTAGAATTTATCTGATTGATCATGCTTGGACATACCAAACAAAAGATGCTCGACTACAGTTACAGATGATCCAAGGCCTGATGGAAAGAATGGCAGACTTGATGGAGATCGACAAAGAACAAGATAATGAAGAGATTATTGAAGAAATACTCACAGAAATGTGGAAGTAAGTTATATATATGGACAGAGGACACTCAAGTGTTCATATTTGATTAAAAATATTCCAAACATTTTGTTTGAAGAATAAAAAAAAAAGTTTAGTTTGATTACCAAAAGATAGTTTGAATACCAAAACATTATGAAATTCACACATCAACAGAGAAATTAATAACTATTTACAAATGTAATTCTGTACACTTTAAGCTTTAGAAACCAAGGTCATTATGAGATGATTGAAATGTACATTCCTGTCATAGTTGTCATAATAAGAATAACAGAAAGAAAATCAACAAAGTTTTAGATGGAGAATTGAAAATTTTCCACTTGATCATGTTGATTGCAATGTGATTCTGTACACCTTGTCATCAATGTTATGGCAACATTTTAAAAAGCTGTTTATGAAGTATGATGCATCTTTATTTCCATATTTTAATGCTCAACAGTATATTCTAATTATTCACAGCAAAGCACTGCCGCCCATTTAAATCGTTGATATGAATAAAACATTGGAATAATGTTTCACTCACTGTATAGTAAATTTTAGTTTGAGATGAAAATTACTCAAGAACATCTTGTATTTGAAAAATAAAAAAAGAGACATTTATTTTTCAGGTATAACCAGACATACAGCTTTGGACATTTAGAAAGGGTGAATATAGTTTGATATTTATTGTGTAAAAAAATAACCGTTTAGAAAATAAATAACTGCTAAAAAGTAAAATTGGAGTATAAGTTGTTTCTGAAGTTTGACCATATGAATATAAAGTATTTATGTAAAAAAAAAACTTCTCACAGTTATAAATGACATTTAGCAAGCAACAATAAATAAATTTATTCAAAAAGACTTTAAAAGAAACAATTGATCAGTTTTTACAAATATTAATGTTTATCCTCATTTAAATACATAGAAAATATTCATTTGACCTTGTTTAATAAACTATCGTAATATTACCAACTTTTGACTCAGAAGTTTATATTGTTTTTGATTGGTTATTTACGCTGTGGTTGGACATCCTGGTCAAGTCAAGTAAGAGCAAGCTAAAGAGGTAAAATCAAGCTTGTAATCGGTAAAATTTGTGGGGAAAATTAACTGCCTTATGTTTTATTTACACAACAAAATAATCGGAAAACAGTAGAATTCCCCTCAAATAACACAGATTATATGTTTGATTTTACTTATTTTGAATGCTATTACTTGACTGAATACCAGCTAAATGTCTTACAACAGGAAAGGTGATATATCGAAAAATTATAAAATGCAGAGTCAAAAGTTGGTAATATGGAAACAGTCTATTTGAACAGGTTGTGCAGGTATAATGACTAGGTGCTGATTCATTTTAAGTTATTTTGTTTACAACCAACCTAATAGACTTTTTTGTGGACTGCTGTATGTCATGGTGTTTTGTTTTTAAGCAGTTAAGCTGCTTTATGCGAGCACCCTAGATTTATGTTCTACCCAATAAATGCTGAAATGTGTGCCACTTTTATTATCTGGCTGGCTATCATGTTATTTATAACTAATTGTGCACTTTTTTTCATACTTTTTATTTTGGAATATAAAAAATATTACCATAAAAACGTTAAATGGTCGTCGATTTTCCCAAAAGTTTTGAAATTGCACATAGGAAGTAGTGCTCGATAGAAATCCTTCTATAGTTTATTACCCCCTGTGCTGTAGGCTAAGATGTCAAAGAACAATTGTATGAAATATTTGATCGCTGAAAATCTATAAAGATGAGTCGTTTACATTTCCCAGATAGCAAAAGTCGTAGGAATATTGTTTGTCATCGATACGTATTACATACGTCAGTAGTCTATTAATAAGCTGATATAAGTTGGCGGCAATTTCAAATTACATAGAAGACGAAATTTACGTACCTTTTAAATTGGGAGAATTCTGATGATACATCGGTACTTTATTATTAATCATTTTATTCGTTTTTTTGTCTGATTGAGATTATTTAAATCATCTTTATTCAGTAATCTTTAATGTATGCTAATTTGTTTTCTTGTTAATATTATTCCGATTTCTAGCAAATCACCTTCATGCTTGTCAAATTAAGTTGTTGTTATTGTAGTTTTCTGATTGGTCGATGTCAAGGTCATTTTAAGATTGTTTCGCTTTGGTGTTACACAATGTAACATAATGCTACACGTGCTTTGATTAAGCTCGATGTGGTTCAATAAATATTGTGATGTAAACTTTAACTCTAAAGGACGGCATTATTTAACTTCAAAGTCGCATATTTTGTAAAATATTAAGTCCGAATCTGTGACGCGTATCACACCGTAATTGTTTTTGATTTACAAGGACTTTTCGATTTCCGGTACAGAAAAATACGACTTTTTTATATGTTTCTTTTTATAATTTTTCACATTTAAACACTCGTTAAGTGTTATTGAATCAATTCTATGCGGTTCCTTCAGCAACTTTATGCTGGTAAACGATTTCCCCATGAAAATAATAAGAAAAGAAATCGCATGATACGATAAAAAGGTAACGAGTCGCTAACGAGACTCGAGAAACGTTTAATATGTTTTCAACAAGTTGAAGTTACAAACAAGTTTTTCTTAATTCTTACTATTACAGTTATTGAAAGTTTAAATAAATGTTTTTTTATTATGATATTAGTAATGGAAGACAGTTAAACCGTAATCAACATATTTTAATTCAGTTATAATTTTTAAACGTAAAAAAATCGAGAGTGAAAATGGGGAATGTGTCATAGAGACAATAACCAGATCTTAGAGCAGACAACAGTCCAAGGTTACCAATGGATCTTTAATGCAGGGAGAAACTCCTACACCCAAAGGATTGCTTTTGCTGGCCCCTTAACACAATAACCATGATAACAAAAATGTAAACTATTTCAACTAGTCACTTGTTCAGGTGGAACTTTTAAACCAGAGGAAGAACAAAGTAACTACAATGTAGTTAATAGGTTCTGGAGAACTTTTCAGCTAGTTAGTTCTTTCCGCCTGGAAATTTCCAACGTCGGAACAAAAGAGCATTTACAAAAACTTGGACATCATACTAAAATCAGAAGTATACACAAGAAATTAATAAAATTTTTAAAAATGTACAAAACAATTATGAAAAATAAATATGATATACAGCAACAATCACCGCATTAGTGGGTCCTCACTATGGACAGGTACATACAGAATGTGGCGGCTTAAACATCTTAACTGGCACAAAACTCTCCCCTAACATAGGACAGTGTATGTGTACAATCTCAGACATTGAATCTTTATAAATATAAATTGGAAATAACTTTTGAAAGTGGTAGGATTGCATAACATAAACATTATTGTACAAGCATTATTTGATACTTTAGAAATAGCTGAGAACAATGCCTGAGATAAATATTTTGACTAATTCTTTACACTATTCATGAATCTGAACGTGGCCAAGTTTGCCTTTGGGTTTTTGATTAACTGCCTATAGCACCCTTTGGTGCTTTGATTTTGCCTTGGTATGGTCAGTTCTAATACAGATAATATACTGAGGATTTCAAGTGTAGTTTCTGCTTACAGTACATCTAATGTCATTTATATTAACAATAATAGAATTTGTATTATCACTATTTTACGAAACTTCCTTCTGTCTTACAATGTTACAAACTGATAATTTCCTTTCTCAGAGTAGAGTAGAGAGATAAGAAAAGTTATTGCTAGAAACTAATGGCACATGTTCGGTTGGTTGTCTAAGAAATAACAAAGTCATCATAGGTAAAATAGCAATAAACAGATTATTATAGGTCATCTTAACACGATTGCTTTTCATACTTTTGCGTCCCTGCTCAAGCGAGAAAATCAATCTCGTTGAGATGATCAACTATGATCTATAATTATTTGGTATTATTGCAGGGATCAGATGAAGCCATGCCACTTTGGTATATCATGGATGAGTTTGGATCAAGAATACAACACTCAAGCACCCCTTCATTTAGAACAGCACCATTTTACTATGCCCCATTACAGATATCTTTTACATTACTTTGGCCGGTCCAAGATTTAGAAGAAGGAGGTACAGTGATTTTTAAGGCAGTTTTTGCTTCTTTGCTATTGTGTAGATGCCATATTGGTCACTGACTAGGTTCATCAATACATCATATATAGCAAACTGGTACTTGTATAGAAAGATATCTTTTTATGCTATGTTGAAAATAATTAATTTTAATATGTATCGTTATCTCTTTTATTTTCTGCAATACAGGTATTACTAAATGAATTGTTTCAAAAATGGTGACCATTAGTATAGACATGATAGAAAGCACATGAAATTAGTGAAAAAATGTTTATTCAATTTGTCTTAAAATCATTAAAATCTGCAGTGCACATCCATGTTTTAATTACCTTAATTTGAATGAAGAAACATAAAACAGCATACCAAAAAGTAGGTACAATCTTGTTTAGGGAATTTGTAAAGTTTCTGTTTAACATATTGGTATATAAGTCTCGTTTACTGTAAATTCAGGAATTATTGCATACATTTATTATTGCGTTTTTGTGATTTAAACTTTTGTGATATTTAGAAAAATCCTGTTTAATTCATATAAAATTTCAAAATGCGAGATTAAATTATTGAGATTATAACTCTGTTGTAAAAACATCGCAATAATTTCTGTACTAGAACTATCAATTCATCTGTTATGTACATGTTACAATGATGTATCTGTGATTACCTTGTAGGAGAAGTTACCAGAAATTTTGTTGAAAATGTTTCCAATCAAGATGTATGTCAGTGCAGACTGTTACCATGGCAACCATGTGACCTCAAACAAATAGACTATGAACAAAAAGAACCTGACATTTCTTATTTTCTGGTAATTGCAATTGTAACATTTGTATTTGTAAAATTCTGTGGATTCATTTATTTTCGTGGGTACCAATTTTTGTGGATTAAGAAAAACTTGCATATTCATGGATATTTAATTTCGTGGTTTTGCTGAAGTCTGCATACAAACCTATAGAAAAATTATCATTCGTTGAATATTTAATTTCGTGGTTTGACTGTGCCCACGAAATCCACGAAAATTGGTATCCAACGAATAATAATGAATCCACAATAGAGAAAAATTCTTAAAAAAAAATTTGAAATGATTCCTTATGGAAAACTATATGACTATGATATTGAATATTTGAACAATTGTATGTCAAAACTAAGACATCAACAGGGTTACCCTACTGAAACTAGCAAACATTAGACATTTTAAGTCAAATGCATAATATACCTTAACAATCAAACAGATAACTTTTCATGTAGAACAATTACCAATGAAAATACATCTGTATAACAACAAAAATAAGTAATCCTGATCTTCAGCTTTGAATGAATACAATTGATTGAATGATTGTTAGTGTCACTTTCAGTACTTTTAGATATATCCTGACAACCAGCTTTTGTTGGTGGAGGAAGCCGGAGTGTCTGGAAAGAATCACAGACATCGAATGACTATAAAAACATTTGTTTACTGTGAACATGTTTATACCTAAGTTCCAGTAAATTGTATTTAACTGTGAAATTTAGCAACACTCCAGAGATGAATCATATCAATATAAAACCATAAACTTTCATTGCAGAGCCATAAGCAGGGTGAAACCCTTCCTAATATGAGCATAGATTACCCTGGTTTATCTAAAGACAGAAATGTTAAAGTGTTTTTAACTTATCAAAGTTTCCCCAAGTTTTTGACAGATGGGCGGTTTGAACTTGTAGAAACTATGGAAGAGGCAGATATTATTTGGTGCAATACACATTGGAAGGATTATAAGTGAGTAAAGGCCTAGTTCTTCTTAAAAGCTCATAATCGGGTGGGAAACAATTATATTATCAAAGACAGATTTAAAAAAACAGTAATGATTGACAAATATATGTACTTAATTATGCCCCTGCTTTAAAAAAGTGTGGGTATACTGTTAACCTTTGTCTGTCGTCAGTACATCATTCCATTCATCTGTCCCTTGAATATTTTTGTCGCATCTTTCTCAGGAACTACATTACAAGGATTTCTAAAATTTGGTTTCCTGGTTTATATAAGTCAGCTATACTGTGAGATGTGTTTTCAGATTCATCACTACACAACTTTCTGTTTACGGAACACTTGTATAATTGTACACATGATAGCCAAGTTGAAAATTTACCGTGTGATGCGTTTTCTGATTTATCACTCAATAACTTCCTGTTTACTGAAATATTTGGGCAGGGGTATCATCAGTGAGTAGTAGCTCACAGTTTCACTTGTTTTTATGCCCCATTTTTTTCCGTTCATCCATCCTTTCGTCCATCTGTCTCGCTTTAGGTTAAAGTTTTTGGTCCAGGTAGTTTTTGATGACGTTGAAGTCCAATCAACTTGAAACTTGGTACACATGTTTCCTATGATATGATCTTTCTAATTTTAATGCCAAATTAGAGATTTTCCTACCGTTTTCACAGTCCACTGAACATAGAAAAGGATAGTACGGATGGGGCATCCGTGTACTGCGGACACATTCTTGTTTTTAATTGATATTTGTACATACTTTGAACATGTAATAGCCGGTTGTTGTAGCTACACTTTTCTGTTTAAAAATATGCAATAAAATAGACTTTAGCTATACATGTATGTTGATGAGTTGTTTACCAAATCACAAGATACTATAACCGCTCTGCAGTTAAAATGTCTGCAGTCATTACATTGCCATCAGAAGAAAAAATACTGTGACCAGTGTCAAAAAAAGGAATTATTTGTTTATATCAAGGCTATCTTGTCCATAACATTTTTTGTGTGCATAAATGAAAGAAAGCTTCCCTGATGTTGTAGTGAAATTAATAAGTCTTTAAATTTTTTCTGAATCATGACAAAATAAAGTTCCACTCTCAGTTTTAAAGACTTATACAGTAATAATATCCTCAAAATATGTTTTTTCTCTCCAGAAAATTTAGTGAAGAGACACCTGGGAAATTCGTCAATCAGTTCCCCTGTGAGTGTGTGGTCACAGTAAAAGACATGTTAGCAGTTGTTTGTCGGAGAGCAGGAAGTGATATGGAGGACCCTGAAACCATGGAAACAGAGCCAGCATGGCTACCAAGGACATATAACTTACAAACAGAATTACCATTATTTGTTTCATATTTTCAAAATAGAAAGGAAAAGTGAGTTAAAGTTCCTCTTAAAGATTGATTGATATTAGTTGTATTTGTTTTTAGATTTGTGTAAGTTTTATACCGTCAAAGCTATGCAGCATTTATTTTTTCAAATGGGTTTAAAGATACATTTTAGTGAACATAAATTCTAAAACATAAATTTGGAACATTTTTTTTCAAATGGATGATCCATAGGCTCATAAAAAAGTTGCACTGTAAAACCTACCTTTACATATAAACCTTATTTCAGCAGTCACCTGTCTCTAAAGGTCACTTTCAGACACTCCATAATGTTTTCTTTTTATGATTTGAACTCTTTTTCAGCAGTCACCTGTCTTAATTTTCAACAATCATGATTTGAACTTTTAAGAAAGGCCATTTTATTGTTTTAACTGCCAATATAATTATGACAAAAAGTACATATGTTCAGTATCAAAGTCAAAATGATATGTTTAATATTTCAGAGGTTTAGATAACCATTGGATATGTAAACCATGGAATTTAGCTAGAGGTTTAGACATGCACATTACCTCAAACTTAAATCAGATTGTCAGGCTTCCTGAATCAGGACCTAAGGTAAAGCACACAAATACATGTACATGTGTATAATGACACATACACGTTCAGCAGCTTTCAATAGTGTTATACCAGTACATACTGCAAATTCAGAAATTGGTGCAAATAATGTGACTTCTCTAAAATAATAAGAACATGCATACTGATATCTGATACTGTACAGAATGTAGCTTTTCTTCAATTTGCAATGATTAACCTTGCATTTTCCTTCACTCTTCAAAACAGAAATAAAAAAAATGCATACAATAATTTCTGAATTGGCAGTAGTTACACTAATATGTTATCTACAGTCTTTACATGCTTCTTAAGTTAAAGCCTCCTTTTCTGTGAATAAATTTAACAAGAAAAAATGATGTCAATCAGGCCAGAACAACATACCATGGTTATTACAATATTATTAAGTTTATTGCTTATTATAATTTGTAGGTGGCCTGTAAATATGTAGAGGATCCAGTCCTGTTCCACAGAGAGGAGATTGGTGATGTGAAGTTTGACATTAGATACATTATTTTACTTTCAAGTGTGCAGCCTCTCAAGTTATATGTGTACAGAGTCTTTTGGCTCAGATTTGCAAACAAGTAAGTGAAGTTTGGTTGATTGCGAAGTATCATGTTATCTTATACTGTAAACCTAGATTTAAACCTACAAAATATCACTTCAGTCAAACCTGCTAGAAATGTTACCTCTATTAAGTGAAAACCTATTTTTTTCATGTCCCCCTATTGTTATTCTGCAGTGATACTTAACCTATTTCATATATTTTTGTTATTGAAAGAAATAAGTATTGAAAAGCTTAAGGACATGGATATAATGATATGATCTTTTTTCTTTTGTCTTTTTAGAACTTTCTCTTTGGATCATTTTGATGATTATGAAAAACATTTTACAGTCATGAACTATGTGGAAGATGGTCAAAATCTCAAACAGGTTGGTATATGTTATAAAAAGATATTCGAAAGTATCACCATTTTCACAAAATAATGCAAAGATGCCAAATTTTATGAAACCTTCATCCATCTTATTCAGAGCTAAACATTTAGGCAGTCAAAATTACTAGGACATATTGAAAACGAAATACAAAAATATTTTTTATAGCAAGATGTTTACGCCAGAAAGTAATAAGAAAAAATTGATGAATTTTATTTGAAATCATGTTTAGTAGGGAAGAAGCTGAAACTTTAAGTGGGGGAATGTTTTAAGGGCACACATAATGAAGTTAAAACTGCATAGGATTCAAAATTAAGATTACCTGACGATTATGATTTATATTAAAGAAGCCATAAGATTTGAAATCATTTTTGAGTGACAATCTAATTTAACAAAAGTTGTAAAATATATAATTGTAATGAATAGACATATAGATTTATGTTAACATTATCAGATCTATACAAGATGAAACCCTGCATGATAAGAAAATTGTCCTGCTACATAGACTTTTAAAGGAACACTTTTATCAACAGATAAAGTAAAATACCATTTTGACAATATTCTTGATTTTTCAGATAAACTATGATGACTTTATACCAATGTTTGACGGTCAATACCCAGATCACAAATGGAGTGGAGACTGTGGAGTAGAGGTAAAACATGAACAATTTCACAATCTCCCAAAGCACTTTCTTTGCACATAAGATCCTGGCCACTTTTTAAACAGTTCTTATAAAGAAAAATCTATGTTAGGTCAATTACTAAATTAGTCACATTCTGACTGAAAGTTGGCTTTCTATATATAGATATCAATTTTGTGCTAAAAATGAGACAAAAATATAATATTTCGGTCATGATGGAGTTGTGATAAATGTTATACAATTATTTTATATCGAAAGTTTCAACAGATAAGAAAATATCCCAAAGTATAAAAAAATATCATAATGCATGTAAAGAAAACTAGAGTTTAAGTAAGAAAAACTTCACGAAAGCATAATTTTATACAAGGAAAGGTGTCTGTAACTGAGTTAATATAGAAGGAATCAGTTGATTGTGAATATGTAGAAGGAACAATTAGAGAGGTACTTTTGGAGTTCAGAAAAAAGTAAAATCAAAAAAGTACTGAACTTAGAGGAAAAATCATAACAAAAAGTCTCTAATCAAATGGCAAAATCAAAAGCTCAAACACATCAAACTAATGGATAACAACTCATATTCCTGACTTGGTACAGACATTTTCTTATGTAGAAATGGTGGATTAAACCAGGTTTTATAGCTAGCTAAACCTCTCACTTGTATGACAGTGGCATCGAATTCCATTATATTGACAATGATGCGTGGAAAAAAATTAGTTATTGCAGAAATTAGTTATTGCAATTTCAGAAAAAAAAATCTGCATACAGCTATATGTATCAGCTATCAGAATGAATAAGAGACTAAAGTGTTTTATTGTAATAAAATTGAGATTGGAAATGGGGAATGTGTCAAAGAGACAACAATCTGACCAAAAAGTAGAAAACAGCCGAAATCCACCAATGAATCTTCAACACAGTGAGTGAATCTCACACATGAAGGTGTGCTTTGGTTAATACTTACCCAATCAAATCAATAAACCACTTTCGAGTTCATCCGTCACTGGAAAAACTCGTCAATTATACATGCTTTTATGACGTCATTTACAAGATAGAGAGGGTCGCCTGTATCCCTGCACTATTTACGTTCATCAAGCGTCTTAGTGATCGTCATTGTGCAGGATAAACTAGAAATAATGGTTGCTCCATGTAGGTACTTAATGACAATTCCCTAATGACAGCAATGCTGATTGTCAATTTTGAGAATTCAATTTGCCGAATAATTCGTACAATATAGAATTATAGTTTTCCACATTGGAATGGAAGTGACTATGCCCCTAAACGCACAAATGATGTTCACTGAGTTTTTGACGGAAATGCATCGAACTCGAAAGTTGTCTATTGCCTTAAGAAAAAGCTCATATTAATTTTCTGAATTTATAGTATACTTATATTTAACCTTATTTTTAGGAGAGTATATTCCAAATGTTCAGAGAAATGTTTGAGGCAGCCTCATGCAAACCTGCTCCAGCTGGTATAGCACCATCACCTCAGTCAAGAGCCATGTATGCTGTGGACTTGTTACTCAAGTGGAAAACTAATACTAAAGGTAATTATTGTTCTTAGGCGGGGTCTGTATTATTCAAAACAGATTTGTAAGACGAAAATTTAGTGTTCCGAAGGAGATTGGGAATTTAACGATTTGTATTTTCTAAAAGAATTCAGATAATGCAGAAAAAATGACAGATTCTTGTGAATGTGAAATATATTTTTGTATCAGTTATCTCCTATGAGCATATTGTATATTGATTTATAAAAGAATTCATTTTTAAAGTAATATGAAATGTAAGCAACAATAGTATTAAAAATTTCTGTTTCTTCACATTTACAAGTTAAAAAAGTCATTCAAACCATAAAAATAATTTACAGATGCAAATGCAGTAATGACTTTAACATTCAGCACTAATTAAATTTCCTGGGTGTTTTTATGTTAATTATTACTACAAACTACTTTAGTAATTTGACTTTTTTAAAGTCATATGAAACTTCAAATTAAAAAAAAGGATGTATACTGTGGATTCATTATTATTCGTTGGATACCAATTTTCGTGGCTTTTTAGGGTACATGTGAACGACGAAATTAAATATTCAACAAATAACAAATGTTCTATAGGCTTATATGCAGACTTCGACAAAACCACAAAAATTAGATATCCACAAACATGCAAGTTTTTTCGTAACCCACAAAAATTGGTACCCACGAAAATAAATGAATCCACAGTATGTTTTTTTAGAACAAAATGGATAGTTGTCATTATTTAACTTATGTACATATACTTTTTTCTGGAGAAAATTCTTTAATTTGTCCACATTAAGAAAAGGTTTACCTTTATTAATTGCTTGCTTCCATGAAGCAATTTGCAGACATATTTTCCATATTCAAAGTGACCTCAGCATGACCCTCTCTTAAAATCTGGTGATTGTACATGTTATACAGGTGCTCAGTATCTATGATTCTTTGTTAGACTGTTTACTATGAGATAACAATCTGTAAACAACGGCTTCAAAACATGACAATTAATGAGCTGCTTTATTTTCACTTCATTACAGACAGAGAGAAAAAAAAAGACGATTATAAGATATTTTTACCTAAAAAATGATAAAATTGTGCACAGAAGACTAAGTTTATGATATATACATGCATTGGTTCAAGAATTGGATAAACATTATTTTTCAACAGTCACTCATTTCATATGATATACCTTTGTTTTGAGGATACTGCTTTGCCTTGGGAGGAATGTAGTACTGCAATATTATTTTAAAGGTGATACAGTAGCAATGGAAAAATCTTACTCAAAGTTAACTCTAATTTTTTTCCTCATCATTTGGTGTCTGTCTTCGTTCTCTGTCTTCTTTGTCCTTCTTCATCCGTCTTTGTTTTTTTTGGTCTTGAATTCTATTTCCATTTACAATGTTGGAGAGTTTCCTTAAATTAATTTTACTTTTGTAAAAATATCACAGAGACCAAGGTGAGCAGCACAAACTCTTTAGCATTAATAGAACACTGCATGTGGCAGGTGCTCCAGTAGCGGATCCAGTAAAAAAGGGGGCCCACTGACTGCCTAAGAGGATGCTGCTCCAGTCATGCTTTAATGATACCCTATATATTCAACTAATTTTTTACCACAAAAGAGGGGGGGGCCTGAAAAATCCTCTATGATTGTCTATGTTTCTCATGGTTGATGATTTGAATTGGGCACTCATGCTTCAGCCACCACAATATAGCATATAGTGCTGAAAGGGGCATTTAACAAAATGAAAATCAATCAATCTATCATTTAATCATTAACAATCTTTTGAAATGAAAAAAAATTAAACACAACCAATATAAAAAAGAAGATGTGGTATGATTGCCATTTGACAACTCTCCTCAAGATTCCATGACACAGAAATTAACAACTATAGGTCACTGTATTGCCTTCAATAATGAGCAAATCCCATACCGCATGTTTTAATTTTCAGCTTTATCATCTACTAGGTTATGAGAACGTCAAAAATTATTATACGAACTAAATTTTAATCTGATTTTGTTTTCAGGGGAGAGAACAATGCAGCCAGTAGTTTGTGAAGTAAACTTTAGTCCAGATTGTGATAGAGCATGTAAATATCATCCAAACTTTGTCAATGATGTGTTTAGTACCTTGTTCTTAGATGATATTGAAGGGAGACCGGTTACACTGCTTTGACATTAAATTTTTACCTTATTTAGTAAATGTTTGTTATAACTATTCTGTCTTCAGTATAAAAATAAGGAGATATGGTATTATTGCCTATAAGACCATGCGAGGGCTGTATAAGCAGTTAAGGTTGTTAAAATTTTCTACTATCATGATTGCCAATGAGACAGCCACACAGTTCAATTAACAAAAATAAAAACTATTAGAGGTTACTCTTTATCCTTCCACAATTTTGAAAAATCTGTACTGTATAGTGTTATCTTTTGTCCAAAATATGCATGTAATATTTGATACTGGATGTGAAGCAAAGAGCAATCAATCTATATATGGTTTCGTCGAGCCTTCGACTTTTGTTGCAGAAAGCTCGATTTGATTAATGGTGTTTTAACTCCACTTTAAAGCACCGCATTTAGGCTATTTCTTGGCAGTTTTAATTGGTGGAGGAAGCCGGAGTGCCTGGAGAAAACCACGACCTTTGATAGGAAAACTGACAATCCTAGTCATTTAAGATTGGAGTCAAGTACACCTGCACGAGGAGGGATCAAACTCACAACCTCAGTGTTGACTAGCTAGTGATTACAGTAGTAACTACTTAGATCACTCGGCCACCAAGGCCCCCAGAAAGCTCGACATAGGGTCAGTGATCCAAAGGCGGCAGTTTTAGCTAACTACTTGAAAGGGTTAAGACTTGGATGCTTCATACTTTGTATATAGATGCCATATGTTACAAAGTTTCCATCTGTCACATATCCATTGACCTTGACCTCATTTTCATGGTAAAGTGACTACTTGAAAAAAAGTTAAGATTTTTTTGTAATATTAATTTCTCTCTTATTATGAGTAATAGGATAACTATATTTGGTATGTGCATACCTTGCAAGGTCCTCATGCCTGTCACAGTTTTCACTTGACCTCAACCTCATTTCATGAATCAGTGAACAAGGTTAAGTTTAGGTGGTCCATATCTCAATAGGTCTACTATATTTGGTGTATGGAATTATTGTAAAGTGTACATGGGCAACTGGCAGGTGTCATCTGACCTTGGCCTCATTTGATGGTTCAGTGGTCAAAGTTAAGATTTTGAGTTTAACTTTTGGTCTTTTTTTTCTGATGCTATACACAATAGGTCAACCATATTTGGTGTACGGAAAGATTTTATGATGTACATGTCAGTCTCACAGGTTATAGTTGACCTTGACCTTGTTTACACATCACATTGCTCAGTGTTAAGTTTGTGTGTTTCAGTCTGTTTTTCTTGAACTATAAGCAATATGTCAACTATATGTTTTGTAAGGAAGGATTGTAGGCTGTACACATCTGCCTTGCATGGTTCATTTGACCCTGACATCATTTTCATGGTTCATTGGTTAGTGTTTAGCCTTAGGTCTTGTTTCTTTGAAACTATAAGCAATAGGTCAACTATATTAAGTGTATTGAATGATTGTAAGGTGTACATATATTTTTTGTTTCGGTTATATGACATTGACCATATTTTCTTGAATCATGTAATAGTTGTAGTAAAGCTTTCTATTTAGGATTTTCAACATAATATCAATGGTTAGACAAGAGAGCACACACTGAAATGTCTCGCCTTCTTTACTAATCATTGATTTTATGTTGATAGTCTTAAGTGTAAAGCTTTATTACAACTGTCACATAAACTTAACATTAACCAAGAAAACCAAACATTGATCAATGACCAATGAAAATGATGTCAAGGTCAGATAAACATGATAAACCATGCCAGGCAGATACGTACAGCTAACAATTCTTCCATACAACAAATATAGTTGACATATAGCTTATAGTTTAAGAAAAACAGACCAAAACACAAAAACTTAACACTGAGCAATGAACTGTGAGAATGAGTTCAAGGTCAAATAAAATCTGCGACTGACATATGATCATAAAATATTTACATACACCAAATATAGTTGGCCTATTGCTTATTGTATTAGAAAAATAGACCAAAACTCAAAAACTTAACATTGACCACTGAACCATGAAAATGAGGTCAAGGTCAGTTAACACCTACCAGCTAGACATGTACACCTTACAATCATTCCATACACCAAATATAGTAGACCGATTGCATACAGTATAAGCAAAAAAGACCAAAACACAAAAACTTAACTATAACCACTGAACCATGAAAATGAGGTCAAGGTCAGATGACACCTGCCAGTTGGACATGTACACCTTACAGTCCTTCCATACACTGAATATACCAGACCTATTGCTTATAGTATCTGAGATATGGACTTGACCACCAAAACTTAACCTTGTTCACTGATCCATGAAATGAGGTCGAGGTCAAGTGAAAACTGTCTAACGGGCATGAGGACCTTGCAAGGTACGCACATACCAAATATAGTTATCCTACTACTTATAATAAGAGAGAACTTAACATTACAAAAATTTTAACTTTTTTTTCAAGTAGTCACTGAACCATGAAAATGAGGTCAAGGACAATGGACATGTGACTGACGGAAACTTTGAATCATGAGGCCTCCATATACACAGTATGAAGCATCCAGGTCTTCTACCTTCTAAAATATAAAGCTTTTAAGAAGTTAGCTAACACTGCCGCCGCCGCCGGATCACTATCCCTATGTCGAGCTTTCTGCAACTAAAGTCGCAGGCTCGACAAAAAGGAGGTGAGACATTTCAGCGTGTGCATTCGTTTTATTCACCATGGATTTTTATCAGTGTAAATGAATCCCTGGAGCTATGATAGCAAGTGTCAATTATTGCTATGAAATTAATTAAAATGAAAGAACAAAGTTCCAATGTCTCCTGCCCAGGCACATCTTCTAAAGAAAAATAATTTTCAAAATTATGTTTTTGGTTCTTCTAATCTTTTTCATACATATATGCTACAGGAAATGAGAGTGGGATATAATGGTATTGCTCATCCAAGGCCTTGCTGATATAAACTTTTAAAATAAATTTCATAAACAAGAAATGTAAAAATTAGAGTGCATACAATGCTATTTTCCGTAGAATTTACATTCAAAGGGATATTATACCTGTAAAAATAAATGATCAGTACTGATTGTTTTTTTCTAACGAGCAGAACTCCATTCAAAACATTTCACAATTGAATGGACATGCTGGACCAGCTCCTAATTATCTGCCAACTACAACAGTAATTCTGATCTTATGATTCAACAACACACTACTCAGTCTACACCAAAACAACTGAACAATGATCAGTAACAGTGTTTGGTCCACTTCAGCTATTTAAGCAATAGGTCAACTTTATTATTGTAAGGTGTACATGTCCAACTGGCAGGTTTCATCTGACTGTGATCTTATTTTCATGGTACTTAGGTCAATATTAAGTCATGATATTAAAATTGAGAATGGAAATGGGGAATGTGTCAAGGACACAACACCCTGACCATAGAGCAGAAAACAGCCAAAGGCCACAATGAGTTCAATACAGCAAGAAAATCTTAAACCAGGAGGCGGGTTTCAGCTGGCCCATATGGACGTCACACTCAACTCAATCACATATAAATGAACTAAAATTAAAAAACATGCAAGACTATTAAACAAAGATGGGAGTCTCCTGACTTGGGACAGGAGCAAAATGTGGCAGGGTTAAACATGTTTGTTAGATCTCAACCCTCCCCTAGCTATACCTCTATCCAATCTAGAATAAACAAACACACAGAAAATCTCAGTTTAAAACAAGTCCAGAGTCCGATGCCAGAATCATGCCTATTTCCAAGGATTTCTCTACAAATCCTTGCTGTTTCTTGAATACTTTGTGGAATCCATGACCAAGTATGTCTTGCCGGTTCTCAAAGTTTGTATCAGACAAATAAAAATTGATGTCCAGTTGATGTTTACTTCTATATCATTAAAATGACATAAAATGACTAGAACATGTTTAAAGTAAATGTCTCAAGAAACATATTAGAAACAAGAGTGCTAAGAGGTTTAATTTAAATCAGACTTGACTTCCATTTCATTAAAATGACTAGAAAATATTTCAAATAAAACATCACATGCACAGCTTATGCAAACAAAAAAACACATTTAAATCTTAATACTGATTTATTGCACACATATTTAGCATACATTTATACTTGTACATAAATACAACCAAAATTGCAATCCAGGCTAATCATAAATACCTGCTTTCAGATTTTATAAGCCTGGCATTTAAAAATTAATTCATATCACAAAAAAAACATCTTTATTGGCAGTAACAACAATTATAAAGCTTCATATTCAAATATAAGTTATCGGCAGACAAGTTTAAACATTTGCCTATAAATTAAGCATTCATAATTGAATGTTTTAGGCAAAAATGATTTAAATTTATTGACTCTTGGTGTATATTGTTTTTAAGTTTTATCCAATATAATGGAGTATGCTTCACATGAAACAATGGATAGGTGGGAAATTGTTTGATATATGAAATTGAATACATGTGAAGTTCAATAAGAGCTAGCTTTTTACTGCTCAAATTCTTTGTGTCTTTTAATATGATCCAATACGTTCTATTCATCCAAATCTCAAGAAGCTAAAACCAATATTTGCCACCAATAGACATAAACATTGGGTGCTCCACTGGCTATAATGATTCCGACTTCAGACATTTGCATTTTTCAAAAAAAAAATATATACAATGTTTTAATTATAAGTTTCGACTTACACCAGATTTTTTTCAGGATTGTTTCTTGAGGTAAATTCAAAATACTTCAATAATATTATAAGAGAAGATCACACAAATAGAAACTGTAGAAAGGCAAGGTTTTTCATGCTCAGTAAAACATTTTTGAACTTATTCGTTGGTTTGGAGGCAAAAAAACACTAATTCAATTATTGTAAAACTTCAACAAAATCTACCTTTTATAAAGACACATTAACTCAACTAGCAATTGATAAACCCCAAATATCCCAGAAACGTCAACCTTTTTCAATAACCAAAATTGGCTACTGCATAAAAACAATAATCACCAATATGTTTATGTAATTACAAACTTCACTTATGAATATAGTAATAACAAAAGTTTCTGGAACTAAATATAAATTTATGGGATTTATATAATATATATGATTGTATAATAAACAAATTACACCAGTATATCATAATCTGTATTTGATAGCAAGGTATTGAAAAGTTATATATGATATAGTATCTTAATCTTTTAAGTAGTTGGATATCAAATTCATTTGATTATACAGTGTATATTAATAGGATGAATAAATATGAATGATCACTCTCATATAAAATGTACAATGTTGAAAATTAAAATAAATAACATTTGTAGTCCGATAAATATCAATCAATTCAAAGCATGCTTAAGTAGCAGGTCCATAAATTGATTGTTTATATTCTAATAAGGATGGCACTAAATTAAGAAGCGTTGTTACAAAACTAATACAAACAAGATATGAACAAGGGTAATATTCCTTTTTAAAAATGTGTGTAAATCAGGACAGAAACCCCAACTTTTTCTCTTATTTATTATTATAAAACTTTCAAAAATGTAAAAGGAGAAATAATTACAATGGAACAGAAAGAATATGGTGTGATTATAAATTATCACCCAAATTATAACGATATCTTTGCTCTTAAATAATCTGCTGCAGAATTAGCTTTTATTTTAGTTAAACATTCATAATTCACTGATTAAGTGATAAATTCTAATTACTCGATGTGTATTATTACCAAAGTTACATAATTAGAAATTTGTTTTCATTAAATATTTATCTACTTCATTTCACACAAACATACAAACACAATCACACACTTAAGAAATACATGTATACATAATATAATAATTAAAGCACAAACTAAATCTTATAGAACAAATTGCACCAAAGCCCACGAGTATTATGCTGAAAAAATATTAAGCAAAGAAATATGCCTTGCCTGTCCTGGAGCTAAAATATGACTGTGCATTTAATTGGATGTATTGAGAAATCATGATCATGAACATCAACATATTTGTGATATTCAACATAGCATGTGCAAGATATGGAACCAACTTTTTAAAGGGGATTTCAAATTCCTGAACAAGACTAAAAATGCACAGAGACAGGTGTTCTTCAAAATAAAAAGAACAAACAGTGCAAACTATAAACATACTCATACCTAAAGCATTGTATAGACAACAAAAAACAGCAGTGAATTGGTTTTCAAATTATTCTGGGGGTAAACTTTGCGAAAACATGTAGTGTAGAAAAAATAAGTTCCAATGTAAAATAAAAACACATTTCAATCAATATACATTTTGTAATGGTACACAAAAAACAAATGATAAAAGGATTTAAAAAATAAATATTTTTCATATTACAAATAACAATGAATAAGGGGCCAAACACACAAACTTAAAAAATAAATTATTAACCTGATTAAACTGAAAACATTTTGTAGCAATTTAAATAAATATGGACATACATGTAGATATTTTTCTTTGGACAAGAACATAAAATTATGTATACATGTACATGTACTTTATAACAAAAAAATAAATAAACTATTATCACAGAGATATGTCTTGCCTTCTTGTTAATATGCAAATGTTGAAATCAAAATAGCAATACTTTATCATCTTTATACACAAGTTATGCAAATATTCAAAGTCAATGAACCATGATTGAGTTGCATGGCTAAACAATCTCCATGTAAATGAGATGGGCCAATGCTAATACAAATGCATACCAAATAACATTAACTTGTAAACTATGTAAAAGTTTCAAAATCAATGAACCATGAAGAGGGGGTGGGACTATATAATGTTCACAGAAACAATACTTGCAAATGCCAATAAATTTGCATACCAAATATCATTGACTTAACATTAGCAGTTCATCTTAAACTGATCCAATCACAAACAAAGATAAGTTCCAAATCATGACTTGGGGGTCAAGGCCAAATATTCTCCATGGAAATGAGATATGCCAATGCTTATACAACTGCATACCAAATATCATTTACCTACCACATGTGCTTCCCCATAAACTGACCTAATCACAAACTAATATATGTAAAATAAGCAAAAGTTTAAAAGTCAATAGACCATGACTGAGGGGGCAGGGCCGCATAATCTCCATGGAAATGAGATGTGCCAATGCTTATACAACTGCATACCCAATATGATTGACCTATCACTTGTGGTTCACCATAAATTAGACCTTATCACAAACTAATACATTGTTGCCACAGTCGACACCGCTGGAAACAGCATACTAATGTCTTGCTTTTTGAATCCCTCAAGGTGAGACAAAATCTACAGTAACAAGACCCTATATATGAGCAATATTTTTTTTCCAAATATAAACCTGTTGTTTTTTGATATAACTTTGTTAATATGTCAACACTTTTTTTATGACCGCTGCTAGATCATCTGTTCGAACATGCGTCCAAAAATAGGCCTCTGTTCTCTAACTTAAGTTTGCCTCAACCAAATGTTATGAAACATATTCACAATGCTTATTACCATATCACACAAATCAAGTTAAAATTTGAGTGGTGTCACTTTTACAGTTCTCTAGTTATGTCCTTTTATAACATTTTATGCAAGCTAGGGCATCAAATGTGTACCATGGACACATTTCCATTTATTTTTTTAATATCTCTATCGTAAAAAAAATATTTTTTATACTTATGACTTTAAGGTCTGTTTAAATTAACAATAAATCCTGAAATTTTCGTTGTCAATAATAAATATCAGCTGGCCATGGTCTAAATTCTTTGCATCAGAATATTTGACTGAGACCATGGAGACTGAAATTTCTTTCCAATTCTTGAAATCAGTGTGACAAAAATGCCTTAGTTTATAAGAATGATATGATAACAAAACTTTCTATAAACTATATCAAGCGCGATTAAATCAAAATGATATAGAATTTTACAGGTTTAATTAATCTGCAAATAAATACACTGGTATCCAAAATATATGTAAAATAGTGTAGTACATGTAATTCTCAAGAATAGATAAATATTGAGACAAAACAGCACTTAAATAATAAAAATCAGCAAAATATACTGATTAATGTGATACATGATTTATATTTATGGTCAAATGGTTAATTAAAAGATTATAACAACAATCAGAACATTTAAATCAATATTTGATATCTAGATAAAAGCAGTTTACAAATGTAAACAATGAATATTTTTTAACAAGATAGTGATTTATAACATTTAAAAAAAAATATTAACAACATTAACATGACTAAAAAGTACATTTTTTCTTTGATCTGCAAGTAAAGTGTGAAATTAAAATCTAATAAAAGCACAGACAAGGTACATTTAGGTGCATTATTTCAAAGTTGTTTCATGGTCTTTAACTTTTTTGACTAAAAATAATGTTTTTGTTAAAAAAAATCCTGAAAATTTCTAATGAAAATGTTGTTCTTTTTTCTTAAATAATAAAATTCAGTAAAAATGAAATGTAATGCTAATTTAAAAAGATTTATTTAATTGTTTCACTTAAACTTGTTTTTTTTTCATTTTACTAATTTATATGAGTTGATACATGTTCATATAGTACAGCATGTACAGCAACATTGAACTTAAACTACACATTATGACTTAAATGACTGCAGGAAATTATCAATCACATTGCTGTAGTTTTACATTATTTTTAACAATTGGTTAAAAGAAATCAAGTTTTCTTTTCTACACCTATATATTATTTGTATCAACAGCATCCACTCCCTTCTGGTTCGCCCTCTACAACATGGAATGGTTCTTTTGGTGGTCTAGAAAATCCATGTTTTACACCATCCCAACCGTCTTCCACATGTAGTTTGTCATCTTGTATCAATTTATGTATTTCCCGGGCTAATAAAAGAAATGCTTCCTCCACATTCTGTCCATTTCTAGCAGACGTTTCGATATATTTCAGTCCATTACTTTCCGCAAACATTTTACCTTCTCTAGTTGTCACTTGTCGTTCTTCATCTCTATCAGATTTGTGACCAACAATTAAGTATACACCTTTATGTGGTTCAGTCTGATCTTTTGACTCTTTTAACCACTGTGTAATATTCTCAAAGCTTTTTCTTTTAGTTATGTCAAATACAATTAAAATCCCCACTGAATTCCTATAGTAAGATCTTGTAATGGACCTGCAAGTGAACAAAATTATGTCATCATACATCGTATATGAACGTTTTTTATTTGACACTGTTTCCTCTTTTCATATTGGTAAAAAAATATATGTTCTTTAACCCTTTCCTCCATGGAATTTTTTTTTTTACATACTTGATTCGCATAGGATTTTTTCAATAAAAAAAACCATCAGGTTTAAAGTATTAATGCATTGTGAAAACGAACATTTCATCAATGCAATTCAAGTCAGACATCCTCATGAATATCCTTTTCATATTGGATACAATTTTTTCTAAGTCTAGTGTAGACATTTTGTAGTCAATGCGTTTCAACTGAGGTACTACACAGGCGTCAAAAGGCGCCATTATGGAGTAAAGGGGGTGGCGTCAAAAAACGTCATTATGGAGGAAAGGGTTAAAGACCTTTAAATACATTTAACATTCCTCAATGAAAACTAGGAAACAATATCATAGCCAACACTAGAAACAATAGCAAGGATTCTTTAATTTATTCCCTTTAAAATTTATGAATGATTTTTAGGGGGATCTTACATTTTTTTATTTCAATTTAAAAAATTCAAATTGAAACCAAGGTCAAGTTTTGTTTCTTATGTATTTTTCATCATTTATATTAAAGTCAAGTATTTTGTCAAGTAATGTATCTATATACATGATATACATGTACATATAACAGTTCTTTTCTGTGACAAAAAAAAAAAAAAAAAACATGAGCAGGTTCACTGACACTGTTGTTTGAAGTTGTGGAACTAAAGCCAAATGCAACTTACTTTGTCAAATTTAACTGAGACACATTTTCGACATTTTATTTTTGCTTTCCCTTTTTACCTATTTTCAATGTTAAATGAGTAATCGTATTCAAAGGATTTACATTCACAAGGTGTCATTGCACTACTAGATTTAAAATTTGTCAAAATAAGTCAGACTCTACAAAATTATCAAATCCAAATGACAGTAATAATACTATCAGTATGGTCATTACACTGTCACATTATAACACAATCCTATCGGTCTGAGAAGTTGTGTTTTAGATTTCAGAAGCTGTTACATTGTGTTACAAAAGTAAAACAAATATGATGATTGACAGAGCAACATCCTGAGGGCCCACTACTCCTGTATTGGCTGTAAAAATTGTCAAATCAATAACAGCATGTGTATCTATGAGAATAGACATGTACATTGACAATTAATCATTGTTTAATATCAAGTTAGTATGAAGTTAACTTAAGATAAGATATAAGAAAATTTATTTTAAGTCGGGTTACATGAAATACTACTGACATTAACTCTGTAGAGCTTTTTGTCGACATGCTTTCTGCAGTGTGTTTGGGTCAATTATTATGGCCAGTGTTTTAATTCTAACCAAATATATTTATGCACTAACTCTATAAAAAAAATACATTGATACAAATATGTTAATTTATATATTATTAAGAAAGATTACTTTCTCTTTCTTAGAAAAATAAACCAATAAATAATTATTCAGTTATTCAACATCAAAACAATGGCAGTATCCATATGGACCATGTGCACTTCATCACAGTGCAGCCATGATGAATAAATTATTGCATTAATTTACGCATTATGCAACACTAATCTACTACCTTCTTCTTTACTCTTAATTGATAAATTACCTAAATCTTTCCTGTCCAGCTGTGTCCCAAAGCTGTAGTTTTACCCTGACACCAGGATTTACTTCAATCAGACGTGCATAAAAATCAACCCCAACAGTTGGATCACATGCGTCTGAAAATTTTCCATCTGTGAAGTATTTCAACAATGACGATTTACCAACGGTACTGTCACCGATCAGAATAACTCTGAACTGAAAATCAAATATTGGCTCTACCATATTTTCTTACGATTTACTTATCTTTAACAGAATCAAGTTAACATTCTATATTAAGATAAGGTTTGTTTACATTTTTCGATCAGCTTCCGGTTTCTCTTTTAAATGACAAATGTTAAATCATGTTTGATTGGTTTACTTCAAGGAAATTACACCAATCAAAACTTACTTTTTATTGAAGGGAATTGAGGCTCCAACTGGGGTCAAACTAAAAGTAGCTAATTACTGTATTATCGATTTTTTTTTATTGTTATATCACCGGTTAACAAGTGAAATTTTAGTAAATATGTAAAGTCTTAGACTGCTATAACTGTGTTTTAGTAGTGACTAGTCTGAGGTCAAATATATAAAAATGAAAGATTAATTTATTTATAAAATCAGATTAATAATTAGTAACATGATAAAATTAGAGAGAGAGAGTTTAATTAAACAAAACCTGATAGTTTCAGATCTACAATTTTGAATTTCTTAACATGTTACTTAAAAAGAAGTATTAAAATTGTATTTTTAGAAACAAAAATACACAACAGATGTAGATTTTTTTATGTCTGTTTTCAGGCCATTCTGACACCTGAATAAATAGATAAAGTAGTGTTTAACACTATATTATAAGATTATTTTTCAATACCATTGGCTAACAAAATTTTCTTATAAACAGGGCCGTAACTACCTATTAGGCAGGGAATTGCCTCCCCTGAATTTTCTACACCAATTTTTTTTTTTGAAGTAATAAAATGAAATATTGACAATATGTACACGAAGAACTTGAATTTATATTATAAACAACAAAAGTTTACAGTTTTAACAGTGTTATCATGATACGTGATATATCTGTCATTTTCCGGATTTTTTTTTACCGAAAGTGAACCGTTTCAGTAAAAAATTTTTCGTGTGGCCGTCCGTATGTGGCGAGAACACATATGAAACTTTACTTTCGACAATTTTGAATAAAACTTAACTATTCACATTTATTTAGGGGCTTCATTAAGCAGAGGAAGTTCCCTTTCATCTTTTATGATATCGGAAATTCGTTACCGGCTGAATCAGCTGTTGGGTCATTTTTTTAACGTCTCCCGGCCGATCGTACGAGAACATTATGGTCAATGCCTTAGTAGTTAAACACTCCCATTCGTTGAAGTAGAGACTTTCTAATATAAGTATATACTAGTTTAGAAAGTCCTTGGTTGTAGTTATATACATATCTGTTCAGCTTTCAACAATATTGAAATTCAAGGTCCTCGACAAAAAAAATATCTTGCTTTCTATGATCTTGCTTTATATGTTTTTTTAACTTAACAGTTTGATTTCTAACAAAAATATCTTTAAATACAGATAATAATTGTTTGTATAAAAATTGCTTCAATGATCCAGCAATACTGATGTTTCTCAAAGTAAGGAAATCGAAGGAAAGCCGGTGATTTTTAGCCATATTGAGAACTAAATCCGCGGTCACAATGTATTTAATGTTGATAATTATAGATCAAAGTACGGCCTTCAAGACGAAGCCTTGGGTCACCCCGAACAGCAATCTCAGTTTGTTTTTTCATAAAAATTACTTCCAGGTTCAAGCAATACTGATGTTTATTAAAGCAAGTAAATCGAAGGAAAACGGGTCATTTTTAGCCATTTTACTGCGAGAAAAAAAAACGGCAGGGGGGCTGTGCCCCCAATCCCCCTCTCTTTGGGCCTCAGTCTGCGGCCCCCAAACCCCTGCCTCCCCTGAATTCGAACCCTAGTTACGGCCCTGATAAATGTTTTTTTTTTTTTTTGGCTGACATTTAATTTCTATCAATGGTCTACTCTTTTTCTAACCATTTTTATAATTTCTTAGGATTACATTTAAAAATATTTAAAATGAACTTCTGCCATTATATGACAGTGAAGGAGAATGATTGTTGAGGTTATTTTTTTTTTTTATGATTTTATGATCAAGTTGCTATATGGTGTAAAGTTGTAGAATTACTTTAGTATAGTTTAATTTTTGTCTTGAACAGCTATTGGAGTTTCTATTTCCTTAGCATATATATAGGTCAATAATAATATGTGAAAATATTAAAAAGAATTTAAAATTAGAGATGTTTCAGTAATTAAATGAAAATTGAAATACTGCTTCTCTGCTTCATACAAAAATGTTTTTTTTTTTAGTTTTCTGAATTTTCAAAAAAAAGAAAATTGTATTCTGGGTGCTTTTTTCTTTTGATGAATGAAAAGAACTTTGTACTGGCCTTTTTTGAACGAATTAAAAAAAAAAAAGAAGAAAAAAAAAACAAACATGAAAAGAAATTATAGAAACTACTTCATATTTAAAATGAAAAACTTTGAATAAATTGTATATTTTCCTTTAATAGATTATCAAAAGTTGATAAAAAGCCAGATTTAGGATTAATATCCTTGACCATACCTGTGTATTACCAACGTTATGAGATTAAAAGATGACCTAATAAAACAATTATAATATATATATATCAGAGGTGCAAAGTTTAGGACAAATGGTGAGCAAGATTACACCAGATTATGTTATTAATAGACCTGATTAATTATTTATAAAACACTGATAAACTTTGACTAGATCATTTTAAAGCTTTTCAGTATTATAATTCTTTTGATAATACCTGAATAACTATAATATGTAATATGATTGCAAGTTAGACAACTCTCCACCAGAGACCAAATGACATAGAAGTTGATAACTATATACTCCGACTTTTTTTATGTAAAAATATTTTAAACATAATGTTGAATGTAGATTTTCTAAAAGTAAAATGAAAAACATGTATAAAATTCACAATTTCTAGATTTTATACAACCACAAAAATAACAATACAACTTTATAATGGTATGGGGATGTTGTCATCTTTCAAAGACATTTGGTTTCCAGACAATAACTTGAGTATAAAAAGTGTATGGATCCTAATGAAATTGGATCAAAGTTTCATACCACAAAAGGAAAGTTATTTTTTTTTATATTAGGGGTTATGGCCCTAAGCATTAAAAATAATTTGTTCTTTGATGTGCTGAATCTAACTGTGCATATGGATTTGGGATTTTGGCCGGGTTTTTAATTGGTCTTTATTCAGGTGCAATGGGTCCAAAATTAAACTTTTGTTTGATTTCTTCATAAATTGATTTATTGTGTTTCTTTGGTATACCAAATCTAACCATGAATTTAGATTTTTGAATTGGGCCCAGTTATCAAATTGGTCCAAATTAAGGTCCAAAGGGTTTTAAACTATACTTTGTTCGATTCAACAAAAATTGAATACTTTTGGTACTTTTATGAGCTGAACTGTGTATTTAGATTTTTTGACCTGGGTTTGAATTGGTCCACATTTAGGTCCAAAGTATCCAGAGTAAAATTTATTTTGATTTTGACAAAAATTGAATTTTTGTGGTTCTGTGATAAGCTTAATTTAAATGTGTATTCAGATTTTTGATTTTGAGCCCAGTTGTCCAGTTGCCACAAATTGGGGTCCAAAATTAATTTTGTTTGATTTCAATGTTAATTGGATAAATGGGGTTATTTGATATGCTGTATCTATCTGTATATTAGATTTTGGATTTGAGCCCTGTTTTCAAGTGGTTCACATTGAGGACCAAAGGGTTCAAAATTAAAACATTTGTTTGATTTCATCAAAAAACTTTATTCTTGGGGTTGGTATACTGAATTTACCATAAAATTGAGAATGGAAATGGGGAATGTGCCAAAGAGACAACAACCCGACCATAGAAAAAAACAACACCAGAAGGTCACCAACAGGTCTTCAATGTAGCGAGAAATTCCCGCACCCGGAGGCGTCCTTCAGCTGGCCCCTAAACAAATATATACTAGTTCAGTGATAATGAACGCCATACTAATTTCCAAATTGTACACAAGAAACTAAAATTAAAATAATACAAGACTAACATAGGCCAGAGGCTCCTGACTTGGGACAGGCGCAAAAATGTGGCGGGGTTAAACATGTTTGTGAGATCTCAACCCTCCCCCAATACCTCTAGCCAATGTAGAAAAGTAAACGCATAACAATACGCACATTAAAATTCAGTTCAAGAGAAGTCCTATATAACATGTATTTAGATTTTGTAAGTTGGACCATCATAGGTGAATGTCTAATTTCATTTTTTTTAAAAGTTTTTAGACCACATTCATACTGTATCAGAAACCGATGTTGTCTAATATTTAATGGGGGTCTTTAATCACAATCTAAATTCAGAGCTATATCAAGCTTGAGTATTGTGTTCATACTTGCCCCAATTTTTCAGGGTCAACCATCTAGGATGTATCAGCCTGCACCATGCAGAGCATTTCACTACCACTTCAAAAAACTTAGTCATCTGTTAAAGTTTAGTGCCAGTGTCAGGTACAGAAAAAAATTAGTTTGTTTCGCTAATTTTAGAGACAATTCATTCATTTTTTGTGTCTTGCCTTGACAAAATCAACCAGATGCTCCGCAGGGCGTAGCTTTATACGACCGCAGAGGTTGAACCCTGAACGGTTGGGGCAAGTATGGACACAACATTCAAGCTGGATTCAGCTCTAAATTTGGATTGTGATTAAATAGTTGACACAGCATAGGTTTCTGACACAGAATGAATGTGTTCTAATGAACTTAAAATTTTTGTTTTCTCTTAGAGCAATTCACTATGCTGTTGAATATTAATCCTCTCAAAACAAGAATGTGTCCTCAGTACACGAATGCCCCACTCGCACTATCATTTTCCATGTTCAGTGGACCGTAAAATTGGGGTAAAAACTCTAATTTGGCATTAAAATTAGAAAGATCATATCATAGGGGACATGTGTACTAAGTTTGAAGTCGATTGGACTTAAACTTCATCAAAAACTACCTTGACCAAAAACTTTAACCTGAAGCGGGACAGACGGACGGACGAATGGACGGACGAACGAACGGACAGACGGACGGACGGACGGATGGACGGACGCACAGACCAGAAAACATAATGCCCCTCTACTATCGTAGGTGGGGCATAAAAATGTTTGAAGAAATTTTCTTTTTTATTTATGAAATTTCAAATGAGAAAAATTGAACCCAATTTTTTTAATCACATCCCCCTTTCCCTTATTCCAAAACTAATCTCAATTAAAATTTCTAATGGAGTTTGCAACAATAACTACTCATTTAAATACATCATAAAATATTAAGATGTAAAAAAAACTGCTTGTTATCACTGAATATTATTTATTATAATTTATCAGTTGGTAGTAAAAAGTGAATATACATTGTATATTGTATATAACAAAGATTTAAGTTGATTCTGGACAAAGAAAGATAACTCCAATTAAAAAAAAATCTTGCTATTGCACAATATTTTGCAATTAGATATTTCTTGCTTACTATTCTGGACAAAGAAAGATAACTCTAATTAAAAAAAAATTTGCTATTTCACAATATTGTGCAATTAGATATTTCTTGCCATTGCGCAATACTGTGCAATTGAAAAGACTTGCTATTGCACAACACTTAATATAATAATTTTAGATCCTGATTTGGACCAACTTGAAAACTGGGCCCATAATAAAAAATCTAAGTACATTTTTGGATTCAGCATATCAAAGAACCCCAAGATTTCAATTTTTGTTGAAATCAGACTAAGTTTAATTTTGGACCCTTTGGACTTTAGTGTAGACCAATTTGAAAACAGGACCAAAAATGAAGAATCTACATACACAGTTAGATTTGGTATATCAAAGAACCCCATTTATTCAATTTTTGATGAAATCAAACAAAGTTTAATTTTGGACCCCGATTTGGACCAACTTGAAAACTGGGCCAATAATCAAGAATCTAAGTACATTTTTAGATTCAGCATATCAAAGAACCTAACTGATTCATTTTTTGTCAAAATCAAACTAAGTTTAATTTTGGACCCTTTGGACCTTAATGTAGACCAATTTGAAAACGGGACCAAAAGTTAAGAATCTACATACACAGTCATGACAGTTAGATTCGACATATCAAAAAACCCCAATTATTCAATTTTGATGAAATCAAACAAAGTTTAATTTTGGACCCTTTGGGCCCCTTATTCTGTTGGGACCAAAACTCCCAAAATCAATACCAACCTTCCTTTTATGGTCATAAACCTTGTGTTTAAATTTCATAGATTTCTATTTACTTATACTAACGTTATGGTGCGAAAACCAAGAAAAATGCTTATTTGGGTCCCTTTTTGGCCCCTCATTCCTAAACTGTTGGGACCTAAACTCCCAAAATCAATACCAACCTTCCTTTTGTAGTCATTAACATTGTGTTTAAATTTCATTGATTTCTATTTACTTAAACTAAAGTTATTGTGCGAAAACCAAGAATAATGCTTATTTGGGCCCTTTTTTGGCCCCTAATTCCTAAACTGTTGAAACCTAAACTCCCAAAATCAATCCCAACCGTTCTTTTGTGGTCATAAACCTTGTGTCAAAATTTCATAGATTTCTATTAACTTAAACTAAAGTTATAGTGCGAAAACCAAGAAAATGCTTATTTGGGCCCTTTTTGGCCCCTAATTCCTAAAATGTTGGGACCAAAACTCCCAAAATCAATACCAACCTTCCTTTTGTGGTCATAAACCTTGTGTTAAAATTTCATAGATTTCCATTCACTTTTACTAAAGTTAGAGTGCGAAAACTAAAAGTATTCGGACGCCGGACGACGACGACGACGCAGACGCCAACGTGATAGCAATATACGACGAAAAATTTTTCAAATTTTGCGGTCGTATAAAAACAGAAGACTTGAGAGTTCTTTTTTTCGTGGCATCAACAATTTGTTAAAGTTGGTGATTAAGTCAGTTTAAAGGGAACCACTAATGATAAGTTAGTGATATTTTGTATGCACTTTTATAAGCAGACTGATCTCTTATCAATTGACATTATTTGGCCCTGTCTCCCTGTCAGGCCACACACATATAAGCTCCCAAAAGATGAAAATAAGTGTTCCCTGTGTGTCACTACAGCTGGATTTTGTTAGATCACACAACTAAAGACTACCACAAGATGACAGAGGTAATCTCTATCTGTCACTGTAGCTTGATGCTGTCAGACCACTCAACTTAAGACTCAAAAAGATGACAGAAGAAATCCTGATGTGTCACTGAAGCCGGATGCTGCCAGGTAACTAAACTAGAGACTCCCACAAGATGACAGAAGTAATCACTGAGTCACTGCAGCTGGATGCTGTCAGGCCACACCAACTAGACTCTCACAAGACAGGTGTGATCCCTATGTGTCACTGGTGCTGGATGCTGTGACCCTGTCAGACCACACCAAAAAGACTCTCATGAGATGACAGAAGTGATACCTATGTGTCACTGCAGCTGGATGCTGTCAGACCACACCAAATAGAGACTCTCAACAAGATGACATCAGAGATACCTCTGACATCATCCATTGACTGTAAATTACTGTAACATAACCTTGTAAAATAACAATAATAAGCCAATCATAATTCAATTTTTATCTTATTTCTATAACTTTTCAATAAATGGCAATTACATTTCATAAACAATCTACTTCTCTACATATCTATATAACAGTGTTTTGACACAAATCATTTGACATAAACCTAACCTAAATATATAAATCAGACAAAAATAGTCACAAATTATACAACTAGAAACAAACATAAAACATTAATCTCCATTCATTTGATCTATATATACCACCTTAAAAGATACCATTGACATTACTGTGGATTCATTATTATTTGTAGGATACCAATTTAAAAAAAAAAACAGAAGACATCTGCTATTTTGCATTGTTAAGCTTATAATGTGTTTGTTTTTAATCCTGAATGCCTAAATGGTTTGAGAAATATATCATGAACTCTTTACACATATGATTCATAAATACATACACAGACCATATATTAAAGGGAGATAATGTTATAAATCATATGCTAAGTTTCAAATTATCTCCCTTGTTGCAGTTTATACTTGAATTAATGGTATCTAATTATGATAAATTAACGTTTGATTCATATTTTTGTTCTTCATTTCAATGAAACAGTACTACTATTATCCTTCTTCTGGTCAAAAAGTTTGTTTAAGCTCATTGTAGGACATTTGTTTGCACAATAACAGAATCAAGTTGTCAAAAATGATACAATGAAAAATATAAATATCATAATTTCTTATTGACAGCATAATTGTAAGAAGCTACTTCTATATGCAGGACTTCAGTTTATATCAAATATTCTAAAATAAAACTTATATTATATTTCTTAAAATGCGTTCCCCAAAACATTGGTTGTTGGAATGAAAATAATGTATAATATAACCTAACAAAATCTAAATAATCTAGCATCTAACATATATGTGAATGATATGGGGAAAACTTGGCACAAGATCTATTCATTATACAAATGCAATCAAAAGTTCATTTATTCACAAAAACCGACTAGCTTCATACAAGCATCACAACACTGAAACAATAGATAAAAAAAACTTCAATAGTTATAAAAACATATAAATAATAAACATTCTTTTCATTGTACATGACAAGTTTCTTTTAATATCCAACATTAGGTAAACATAAATTAAGGTAAACTTTGTCTGAGGGAAATTCATACTTAGTTTCAATACAATTATATTTCCACTTCAAGTTAGACAGAATGTCTCTATAAATTGATGCCAATACTGAAGTACTAGAAAGTAACTTAAGATATACTAATGATGATGAGTAGTTTCTATCAACTTTATGCATTAACGTGGTAAATATAAAAGTTGTTTTGAATGTTTTAGGCTTAATATATGCAGTGGTATTCAGAGAACAGCAAATGGATGGTTTATAAAAAATGAACATGGAAATTGTTGTATTATGTTGATTTTACTTATCTATAAATGTTAAGCTTTTATTTTATAACAAGGCTTTCATAAAATTTAATTTCGAAAATACAACATGTACACAATTAAAGCTCTCTTCCTATAAATATTTTTTAAAGATTTGATCTAATAGATCTACTGACTAAGAAATGTAGCTTTCAGTTTAGAACCTTTCAAAGGTGATAGTTAAAGGGGTCAAGTTGAAAATGTGATTTAAATTATTAAGCTACTTAATGTCAGATAAAGAAGATTGATATGAATTAAGTTAGAATGGTGTGAGAATTTTAAAATTACAGAAACAGTGAACATATTTATATTATTTATTGATCAATGGCAGTGACAGTTTAGAAACCAATCATTTAAGTACTAGGTTTCTTTATAACCTCTCCATGATAACAAAAAATGGATAAAATTACCAAAAATAAAACATCACAGCACTGCTGCACATGCATCCTTTTTTTCCAAAAATGAAAAATTGTGGTACAATGAAAAAATAGAGGGGAGATAATTCACAAATTCCTTAACTCTCACAAATATTAAAGAGTCAAAGAAAAATCTATTTTATAATTCTACAGAAGCAGCGTAATGCAACTGTTTGGGGGTCACTGTTTTTGTTTTGAAATTGTATATAATATGTGTCTGTATTTATAGATTCAGATAATTTTTTGTCTTACTTCCCATAACCAAATATGTGTCATAAAGGGGAGATAATTAACAAACATCATCTACTCTTACGGTTTAAAATCTAAATTCAAAGACAAATCCATTTTATTTTTCTACAGAAGCAGCCTAATGCAACTGTTAAGGGTCATCGTTTTGGTTTTGAAATTATATAAAATATATGCTTGTATTTATAGAGTCATATCAATTTTTTTATTTCACTTCCCATAACAACCAAATATATTTCTATTACCCTGAGATTTTAACTCTGAGGTTTCAATGTTGACTGGGTTTATTTTAGTTTTATGAAAAGTGATAAATTACATGTCATACATATATAATATATACCCAAAAACAAAGATAGTTTTACTTAATATATATATGAAAAGTACAAGTATGAAGAACATTGCAGAATAGTTTTTTTCTGAACTGGTTTCTCAATTGAAAAAGATTATAACATCAAAAAGATAATTTTACAAAATTTCTTTCACACTTGACCAATGTGCTCCTTTAACTATTTTCTAATTTCCTTAAATTATCCAATCATCTTCTCAGGAATTGATACAGATGACTAACAATGACAAGTAATAATACAATAACAACAGATCACAAGAAAGACGGCAAGGTGAGCACATATTTCAAAAAATGTTTTGTGCATACAGAAAACAGAGAAAACCCGTTACAAGAGAGTGCTATCACAATAAAAGATTGTGAAAATGTAGGATCTTACTTATACCTCATGTTCTTTTTGTCAATAACAAATCTTAACCCATAACTTTACTTACTAATAAACGATAAGTCTTGTTATTGCACTATGTCACAGGATCTTATTTGAATAAGATTGATATGTGTAAGCAAAACATTATGAACAGTTTGAAGGACCTTCTCACTGATCTTTTAGTTGACAGCACTTGTTTAAATGAAAAGATCATCTAACCCATCCATTTTCAAGAGATCCTAATAGTTGCATTTAATGTTTTATGTGATATTTTATTTCTATATGGTAAAACATTAAATGGTAGAAATACTTCTTTTAGTTTTAATTACCACTTGTTATTTTACTATGATTCTTAAAAACAGAATACGAAAATTTCTTGAGTGATGAGAGGTATAAATAAGTCCTTAAAAAATTAACTTCAACCTGGCAAAGTTATATCATGAGACCAAAATTATTTCATGTGATAACTTGGCAAAGTTATATCATGTAACAAACAACCTGGCATAATTTTATCATGTTACAACCTGGCAAAATTATACCATGTGACAACCTGGCAAAGTAATCCCATGTGACAACCTGGCAAACTTGTATAATATTACAACCTGGCAAACGTGTATAATATTACAACCTGGCAAATTTATATCATGTTACAACCTGACAAATTTATACCATGAGAAAACCTGGCAAAGTTATATCATGTGACAACCTGGCAAAGTTATTTCATGTGACAACCTGGCAAAGTTATATCATGTGACAACATGGCAAAATTATTTCATGTGACAACCTGGCAAAGTTATTTCATGTGACAACCTGGCAAAGTTATACCATGTGACAACCTGGCAAAGTTATATCATGTAACAACCTGGCAAAATTGTACCATGTGATAACATAGCAAAGTTGAATTATGTGACAAAATCAATTTGACACTTGATAACATTGCCCACCATTCCCCGGAATAAATAAATAAATATTTAACAACAATAAGTATGATCCTATTCTCAGCTTGCTGTTGTTTGTTTCTGTTCATCTGAATTGCCTGTGGAATCTAAACCACTATCTACTTCATTGTCCTTTTTATCTGTTTCTAATTCAAAGTTCTGAAAGATAACATTGAAATTTTTTTATTTCCAATTCACAGTCAATGTTGGGCATACAGATACAAACATGTAGTATGATAGAAAGATCTGTATAAAAATAGCAATAAGATCAACTATTTTCTGAAACATGACACCATATGAACAATTATATTAAAAGGTTTAAGTACAGATTAAATCCTTTGTGCTTCCCTTCAGTAACTTTCAGGATTCTTTTAAATAAAATTGTTAATCATTGTTTTGTAATAGACATATTTTCATTTGTGTCTTTGGGTTGCTTTCTCACTGATAAATGTGCCATGTTGTCATTAATCAATGAAATTAATAAAAATAAGTGGTTATTATATAAATATTCACAAGAGACGGTCTGACCAACATGACATATTTATTTTGATGCAGTATCTTGGATATTGATGCACATTTTCATTAATGATTTGGAGACTTCAAAAGAGCACAAGTTTCTCCCTTTTTTGTGTCTCCAGTAAGTTGGGTAAAATAGATTGGTTTTTAAAAGAAAAATCTTTTTAGAAACCTGTCAGACACACAATAGAAACAATTTTACATTACTTCCAATACAAGTAAACATTTTGACAAGAATTGCTGCATTACTGTAATAGAGTGAAGAAGAGAAGCTTCTCTTTTTTCCAATTAAACTATATGCTGTATGCATAAATGATTGATTGAATGATTGAGTTGTGTTAAATGCCACTTTCAGCACTTGCTATTTCCAGGCTTTCAGTTTTTTGGTAGAGTCAGCCAGAGTACAAGGAGTGAACCCTATTTAACTGATATAAAGTTGTGGTCATGTGTACTTGTTCATGACACAGAAAACAGATCATAAATTTTAAAAGTGGTAAATTCTGAGGGATTCCATTTGGAAAAGTAGGTATGGAAGGGTGATCTTAAAGTTGAATTTTTGCACATTTCCATATGATATTAAATATTTCAATTGAAAGACAAGTTTAAGCCCTTCTATATGCTTTGAAGACTTATGAATTCCTACATTACCTCTAATTCTCTCATGATTTCATCCATAAAATCTGTTGAGTTATTCTTATATGCAACTGCTGCTCGTATAGCATCTTTAAATAACTGAAAAATAAATCAAATAATACTGATCATGTTCTCTTTATCAGTGCTGTAGTTATCATCATGCAAGAAATAAAAATAAGGATTTTAATATAAAATTTTATTACCATTGTCCCAGGGTTGAGTGTTCATCAACATGTTTAACCCCGCCACATTCTTTATGTGCCTGTCCCAAGTTATGAGCCTGTAGTTCAGCAGTTTTTCTTGGTTCATGTCTGTCATATTTTTTTTCTGTAAATTGTTTTGTTTTTATTCATTAGACTGTAAGTTTTCTCTATTGAGTTGTTCCATATTTCATACATCAGGGCATTTTATAGCAAACTATACTGTATAGGTTTTACTCATCGATGAAGGCTGTATGGCTGCTTATAACTGCCTACATCCACATCATTTTGACTTTGGTATTTATTTGTTTCTTTGACATTATTATGACATCTCCGTATTTCTATATCAAAATGAGACCTGTTACCAATAATTGAATAAAACGATATAGTTGAAATATTTCTCTGGTGAAAGAAATCTATATCTTGGAACTGTAATTTTACCAATTTTAGAAATTTTGTTTTCATCTGCCTGGTTTAAATTCTTTTCACCAAGAACAACGTTTTCTATTTATAAACTTCCTTAAAACATCATAGGTGAAACATGAAAATAATATATGTAATATTTACACCTCTATTATAGGAACTCAATTTTTCTGAATATGTAATAATACCATAAATGTAATCTATTTTGAATTAAGGCCAACTAAAATTAATTAGTAGGTTTTCATCCAATTTTTTTTTTTAAAAATGGGGCAGTGGGAGGATTTTATTTTTTTAAATTTATTTCATATGAAACCCTCTTGTGACATGCTCTTCATATATGCATGTGCCATGATAAGCTTATAATATCATGAAAATACAATACAATACATGTATAAGGATCTATAAGGAATCTTTAATTTTAATCAAACTCTTAAATAAATATCTGATTGGCAACCACTGTTTGACATGTTATTGACGCTTTAGAAACCTATTTATAGTTAACAGCAAAAATGTGGAGAAATGCTCTTTTCAGTTGGACTATCTACACCAAATTTATTTTGCTTTTTCAATAACCGATATGATGGTTTGTAGACCCCATAAAATGAAGCAACTGCATTGGTATGCAACATTAGTATTATAAGTACAGAATAAAATGAAAACTCAGTTTATCAACCATTATGTTTGGTGATTATGCAAGATGAATAATGTAAAACATGAAGCCATGAACTTAACAAGTTGTTTAACGACTCTACTGTGGGTATTGGGACATAGGGTGTTTGTTTTTTGTCATAAAAAACGACAGCCATGGGTAAATCAGCGGGATAAATCTAAGGGCCTGCTATAATAAAATGCATGTTTGTCGACTTTTTCAACTCAATATACGATCAGTAATCTAACAAATCCGTCCTTGTGTCAATTTCTTTAATCCTGTCATGTTTTTTTTGTACTAATATGTTCCACGATTCTTGCGCTTTGAATATCATTACAGTCCAAATTTCCTTACACAAAGTCATAGCATAAACAAAAAAATCCACTGTTTTCTAATCACAGAAATGTGTGACATACTACAATTTGCGTTCTTGGACACAACGTATTACTCTTAACCGAATATCTCATGCCCTTCTCATAATTAATCAGTATACTCGGTAGATGATGTTGTCATTATAGAACAACAGAATATGAGTGTCAACTTTATCATTTTAGCTTGATTACTCGGAAAAATACGAAAACCGAAATTTGAAACAGGAAGTAATAAATGACACATAATTTTCAACGGTTACTGGTTACGGAAATGAACAAAATCCGAAAATCGTAATATTTTTAAAATAAAAAAAAATCAGGGCAGGACGATTTCAGAGGGGAAGAAAATCTATCAATTAATTTTAATTGGCCTAACAGCTACTAAACACTGTCTGAATTAGAATTGTCATCTTTTTTAATCATTGTTATATATATGTTACTTTATTCTTTTACATTCTTACCCTCACAACATTGGTTCCATCTGATGCAGAACAAAAATAAAATGGCATGTTGTGTTTCTTGGCAAAATTAAATGATTTTGTTGTCACTGACACATCAACTGAAAACATAAGTGGAAATTGTACAGGTTCTTATAACAACACATAAGAGCTTGCTGCTGTGATTTTTAAGAGATCAAAATGTTAAATAAAAAGTGAAAGTAGGTATATAAGTAAAATTTAAGCTTACTATGTAGTATGACTTTAGCTCATTGTTGAAGACCATAGAGTGAACTACAGTTGATTACATCATTTGGTCTCTAATAGAGAGTTGTCTCATTTGCAATCATACCCCATCTTCTAATTTCTATTTTTAATTTGAACAAGAATGTAAAATAAAATGTGATTGTCATAAAATTAAAAGTTTGTTGAAATTGTTCTGCCAAATTTTGTAAATTGCTAAAATAATATAATTAGGAAGAAGGAAATTGTCTATTTGTTACTTAGAATAAAGGAACTTCTGTAAACAAATAATCAGCCATTGTGTGTCAGATTTCGTAAATTTAGAAATTGATGTGATCATGAAAATAAACTTATTTTATAAATAACAATGGATCTTAATGATATAGGGTTATTGCATGAATATTGGGGAATATTGTCCCGAGTAGAATTATATATTGCACGAGCTTGCGAGTGCAATATATGTTCTACGAGGGACAATATTCCCCAATATTCATGCAATAACCCTTTTATTGTATAGCAATATAATATTTGAAAGTAAAAATTGGTTTAAACTAAGATTTTATCATTGATGACGTCATGAATTTTGAAGATTTATTGCACTAGTGCAATATTAGAATTTATTGCACGCTAACTTTTGGTTACTTTCTGTTGGAAATATTATACTGCTATACAATAAATACATATATAACATTGCAGTGATATTAAATATACAAGTCTATCAATAAAATAAAATTACATGTAATATATTAACACAATTTACCATCTATTTTATTGGCAGCACATAAACAGGGTATTTCAGGTCTATATTCTCGTAACTCTTTTAACCAGTTCGGCAGATTCTTATATGTTATTTTTCTTGTTGTATCAAATACCTGCAAGTAAAAAATTGTTTTGATTTTTTTTAATGTATAAAGATTTCATTAATACATTTACTCTTATTCCTGGTCAATACCTTCCATTGCCCAATAAAAATTACAAATTTCCTCGAGTTTTCAGAAAATGTGAGCATTGTCAATAATTCAAGGTCTAGATAAAAAAATGTGGTATATTCTTTATATCTTGCTATTTTCTGCTACCTATTTTTGCAAAAGAAATGAAACCTTTCCCCAAAATCTGTTGGTGTTTACCTTGCCAATTATATTTTTGCAAGTTGATTTGATTTTCTGCGTTTTATACCACTTTTAAGCACTGCTTTTGGGCTTTTTCATGGCGGCTAGTTTTTATTGATGGAGGAAGCCGGAGAGCCTGGCAAAAACCACAACCTTCAATAGGAAAACTGACAATCCTAGTCAATTAAGACTGGAGTCGAATGCACCAGCATGAGGAGGATTTAAACTTATAACCTAAGTGTTGATTACAGTAGTAACTATTAGACCACTTGGCAACCGATGTCCCTTTTGCAAGTTTAACTCTCCCAATGATAATTAAATACCATAGCTATTGTTATCTGTGGAGTTTATTTAATTTGAAACTATAAAGACATAATACAGGTATTTCAAATACACATAAACAGATCCTGAATTTACAAAAAAATAAAATCCACCATAGACTTGAGACAGATTGGAATTAATAAACCGCTAGAAAAGTTAAGTGGAGTAATAGTTTACTTACAATTATACAGGCATGTGCTTGATGATAATATGAAGGATGCATGTTGTTAAATCTCTCCTGACCTGCTGTGTCCCAAAAATCTACAAATAAATCAGTATTTTAAAATCCCAATTCAAATAGAATTTAAATGGACTGCCTTTGTTCCTCATATACATGTGGCGGCCAGTTTTTATTGGTGGAGGAACCATGAGTGTCCAGTTTTTATTCAGTGGTGGTCGTTTGTTTATGTGGTTCATAAGTGTTTCTCGTTTCTTGTTTTTCATATAGATAAACTGTTGGTTTTCCCGTTTTGCAGTAGTACTTTTTGGGGCCTTTATAGCTTTCTGTTCGTTGTGAGCCAAGGCTCCGTGTTGAAGATCATACCTAGACCTATAATGATTTACTTTTATAAATTGTGACTTGGATGGAGAGTTGTCTCATTGGCACTCATACCACATCTCCCTATATCTATATCTGATTGAACTCATTTCAATGTCTAGAGTTAATTTATAAGAACAGAAGCAAAACTCTTATACTGAACTCTAGAAGCTTAAAATGTAAAATGCATCAATAAATAGTTCAAAAACACAAGGCGGTTATATACATAGCAAGATAACTACTGATCTGTAAAATACATTTATGGTCACTGTTTTGTCAAAAATATTTAGAAACAGACATTTTGGCAGACCTTGCTTGATGTTAATGTTTTCACATAATTTAAAGTCCCATTTACTTTCACTTAACATAATTTGGTTGCTATTACATTTGTACTGCTAAATCATAATTGAATAACAATGAAAGACATTATTTTTAAATTCACATCTCAAGGTAAATTTGTATGTTGCAAAATAGACTAAGATAGCCTGTCTGAATATTTAAAATTTGAAAAAAATAGTCTAAAAAGCAATAACATATTTCTCATTGCATCAAAAAACTTACCAACTGAAACTTTTTCTTTGTTGACTTCTGTCTGGTAATTGAACAACGTTAATGCAAAGGTAGATAACTGTTGAGGTTTACTAAAATTGTGGTTAAGGACATGAATAATAACTATGTAACTAATATTTAGAAAAGAAAAAAAAATCAGCAATGATTTAAAGCCATACAAACCCTCATACATGTATGCTTTCTTCTATATTAGTGAAGATATGCTGACCTAGATATAATTTCTGCTTTTATGTCCTCTTGTATTGTTGTCTCATAGACATAGGCATATATCTAATCTCTTTTATTTAAATCAATTATAGCAAACTTGTTTTGGCTGCAATAGATTATTTACTTGCAGCTGTATAAAGCTTTAAATTTTATTTTTGTAATACACCATTTTCTCCTCTTGAAGTAATTGATATTTTAAAGTGGTAAATTCATGACAACAAATATTTCTTTCTTTTCCTTCTCTTGCCTGCAATGTTTACCCCTTCTTTGCATATAATGAATATAAAGGATACTATCCATCCATTAAAAATCTTTCAACTAACCTATAAAAGAAATTATTGATTTATTTAAACCGTAACTATAGTTACAACAAAAAGTATAAAATATACACTTAATATGACATTTACAGACATAGACATATTTGATAGAATTTTGATTTTATCATTTACAAAATTAAATTCATTCCTATGGTTTGAAAAGAAATTGTTGCAAAAAACATCAGATTATTGTATGAATAAATATTAAACAAAGTTTGTTTCCACCACTCCAAATTTTATTATTTGAAATTGATATTATTTTTAGATTTCTTTTTGGCCAGCCTGCCAAAAATGGTAAAACTAATAAAGTCCAGAAATACACTAGATATTACTTGGTACTCATTTACAAAATCTATCACATCTATTGTTGCCAAATATCTATTGTCTTTGATTGTACATGTCAATTATTACATGAGGGGGATGCCTCAAACATTTTTTTAAAACTTATAGTAAATATATTCTGGCATTTCTGAGTTGGCAAAAAAATTTCTCAGTATCCAGGAAATTTTGTAATTTTCTGAAACATAAAATGCATTTAAAAATTTATATTTGGTTCCTGAAATACAACTCAGTGTATCATTAAATTTTCCATAGATTGGTCTGTACTCTACATGTAGTTAAGTTTGTGGTATGAACACAGCCCTATTAAGGTACCAATAATACTCAAAATAACCCCAAAATAGTCTTAACCCTCAATTATCAAATTGATAATAAATGTCCTGAAACAACCAAAATATGTTGTGTGGAACACAAATAAAAAACATCATAAATACTTTGATTTAGGGACATATTATTTTACGTGACTAAATAGCAATTTATCTATATTTCATGGTTTTGGTCTCCTTTCTGGGATTTGAGATCATTCATTTGGTATTTTTCCCTGAAATTTGACATCCCAAAACAAATAACTTTATGTCACAATGTACTTTGATGTGTCCCCCAAATAACCCTGCATGTAGATCAACTGAGGTAGGTCATTCATAAATCTAAATTGCAATATTATCCTATTTACAACACATTGTGTCATTAAATGTCCATTGGAAATAAATGTACTCTCATGCTCATTAGAAAGGGTTGTAATGACAAATCGTGGTAAAAATTGTTGTGAAGACGTTTACAGTAATTTTTGGTGCATGACTTTAAAATATACACTTTCTTTAGGATGATAAAAAAAATAACTAGTTTTGACGAATCATGTTAAATTTTTTCCAATAATAATGGTGACGGTAATTACATGTACTTGAAACCTATGACGAAAACATGATGCTAATAATTTGACGAATCACTGTAAAATTTAAACTAATTTGACACTTTACAAAGCCACAAATGACTGTTTGACACCTAAAGGTAAAGGTCATTCATACCCTCATAGTACAAAGACATATATGACAATATGTCATATGGTTAGACCATATCTTGTGCATGTGTACAGCAAATGTATAGCATTTCTTTTTCAGTTTACTTTCTGGTAACCAGATAACTATCAAAGTGGAAGTCAAATATTCTAAATAGCAGTTTCTGGCCACATTTCATCAGAGAGGTACCCAAAAGTTGTGAACAAACAAAAAAGGGGGTGCTATTTGTGTCTGTAAGTGGTAGTTGGGTGGCATTCATTGACTCATAAAATCGGTGTTCATTATCATATGCGACTTTTATCTTTTGTAAATGGAAGTTTAATCAAATATACTTTGATTTGCCGACAGCACTGTCTCCTAAGCAAATCACTTTGACCTTAGTACAGCCATCATCACCGGCTTTGTCGTAGTCAGGTGCAACATTCGCCATTATCGTTATTGCTGGAATGTTGCGCGAAGCATTATGGGATATGACTTCCTTACTGGAAATCCCCTTTCAATGAGCGGCTGTTAAAAGACAATAATTTCTTCCATTAAAGATTAGAAAATAACCAAAGATAAAAACATGTTTAAATATTATAGACGTGTTCTAAAATTTTCCAGTGCAAACATTGTTCTCAACGCTACAATGGGGGAGAGTCCAAATTTTCTATAAATATTATTCTATTTTTAGAAAACGTCGACTGCTGACAAGTGCTGTCCGTCAACAGGTTTTTAGTTACAATGTTTTGTAAACTTCCGGCGCGGAAAATTCAAGTTTGCAGTTTTGAAAGTTGTTGCAGCAGGATGCAGTGCTCACAAGTTATGCACCTGCTGAGGTGTAAAAGAAGACTGATTTTCTTGTGATAGAACTTTTGCCTTCAAATCCAGCAAAATTAAGCGCACATCATTGTAAATGTAAATGAAACAAAGAAATAAACTATAGTCTAGGTATATATAAACTTAAGTTAAGTCCAAATTAAAAAAAAGCCTTGCCAGACTTCATAATTATTTGGACTAATATAGACTTGTACTTTGTATAGTTATGTTAGTCATTATAGAAGAGAAATAATATGAGGCAGGCATAACCTGTGAATGGGGATGAAGTCTCTATGAATTATTTTTTTTAATTCAAACATGTTGATAAAAGAAACGGAAATACCGTAATGTTCCCAATTTTGGTTCTGTTGTTAGGGATTTAGCTGTGACGTTCTTTAAGTTATGACGTCATATTCAATGTAAACAAAAGAAGCGCTTTCATCAGGTAACGTTTTTTTCATATCAAACAATTATTAAAAATGAATTTGTATTGAGTTCCAATCTTATATTTTACTAGACTGATAAATATATATTTTATTCAAAGTCTCATGCAAACAAGACCGGAAAAGGAAGTAGATTTCTGCGCGAATGCGGTGAAAACCGGACAGGAAGTAGATCTGAAAAGAAAAGTTAACGATTTTGATTTCATTAGTAGAATGAAAAATTCTGGAAATTTTCCCGATTTTTTTTTTTTTTTTCTTATCTTATTTTTCTACCATAATTGGGGACCTCGTCCCCATATAAATCATATATAAATTCTGTTTCTTATCTAGATCTATATAAATGACTTACTAGATTACCTATAACACAGCAAGCTTAGACTCTTTGCTGATGACAGCATAATTTACAGGAAAATAAAAACACAAGATGACTGTCATAAGCTACAAGCGACCTTGACTCAGCAGCTCGATGGGAGTCAGATTGGCTTATGGCATTTCACCTTGATAAATGTACAAACCATCCATCTCTCAAAAGAAAATAACTACTGTCATAATAACATCCTCCACAATCACATTCTCGAATCAGTTACACCAGCAAAATATCTAGGCATTACCTTACAATCAAATCTGAAGTGGAACAAACATATAGACAACATAGTATCAAATGGGAACAAATCACTTGGTTTTCTAAAAAGAAATTTAAAAAATTACAAACACAGAAACAAAATCAAGAGCATACCAGACACTACTAGTAAGACCCAAACTGGAATATAGTTGTAGTGTCTGGGACCCCCATATGAAAGAACAACATATACAATTAGAAAAGGTACAGAGAAGTGCTGCTCGTTATGTACACAACAACTACGATTACACAAGCAGTGTCACAAACATGCTAAATCAGTTGAAATGGCCACCACTAGCTGTGAGACGCTTAAAAACCAGACTTATTTTATTTTATAAAGTAATACATTGTCTTGTATCCATTCCATCGCATATTCTTGAACAAACAGACAGCAGAACAAGACAAAATCATACTCAGACATACAGACGCATCCAAACCTCCAAGGACACATACAAATGGTCATACTTCCCAAGAACAATTATTCAATGGAATTTACTACCACAAACTTTAATTGAAACCCCCACTGTTGACAGCTTTATAGATCGGCTAACACCAGCTGTTCTCTCTAGCTTCAAATAAACAAATTCAAACCAAACATGCATGTACATATATTTTTTGATCACAATCTATATATACATGTATACAAACACTCAATTGTTATAAAATATTTTATAAATTTTGTATAAATTTTTGTCAATCACGCATGCGCAACAACATGTATTCTTCAGTATTGAAGCCTTGTTGACCTTAAAGAAGAAGAAAGCAAAATTCTATCTTATCTGGTGGAAAAAATGTTACAAATAAAATTGTTAGAAATTTTCTACAGGAAAATATTTCATTGTGAGATCTTTTCCATTGGCATTTGCCATGAAATTTTATCCTTGGAAGTTGAAATATTAAAATGTAAAAAAAAAATCTTTGCAAATAAAAAAATGGACTAATAATAGTGTTTTTGTATATATAAGCAAAATAAGTGAATAAAAAAATAAATTTGTAAATGAAAATTTGCCATAATTACCTCCCTTTGAATGATAAATTATGCCAGTATGTTCTACCATTGTGTCACATTTATCATTATGGTCAGGTATATATAGGTTGCAAGAACCATAGTAGGCAATGGGATTGTATTTCACAAGCTTCTGTAAAAAAATTAATGTACAAGATTTACTGTTATATACTATCCGTATAAGATGGATAGAAGTTCACTCCTCTGGAATAAATCTACCCTTGATATATCAAGAGTGGAAAAAATTTGCTGTGACAAATTCACCACCGATAAAAGATATTACAGAGGAGGAACTAAACCATTACAATAGAAAAATATAAAATAGTCTTTTCAAGCTATTGTAATTATTTGTAATACATTTGTAAGTTTAGTAATTATGGGGACCAGGTAAGCAAACCTTTTGAATACTTACTGATATCTTGTAACAGGACTTGTATATCTATTATCATAGAAATCTGAACTGAAATTTATCAACTGAACTTGAAAAAGTGATAAGAATATGAAAGAACAAGCTAATGAGCTTCCTCAAAAATTGAGCAAGCAAACAGGATTTCAAGGCTCATTTGTGATCGTTCAAATTTTACCAATTCTTCATGTTGAAATGATAATTCTTTTTAGATTGTTGACATGAATCTCCTGTACAAGATAATGTAAAGTATCCAAAAATTTTTATTGTTGGTTGCATAATGTCCAGTGGAAAATATTTCATACCTATTACATGTTCAGGACAAGATTCCTGCGTTTTTTAATTAATTATAAATAAACAAATATTGTAACAAAATTTGGTAACAAAATTCCCAGCATAATATCTAATATTTTTCCTTAAGTGTTAGGAATTTTATATATGATGTAATTTTCATTGTAAACAAATAAAGCTATCACCAGGTTATGTGTAGTTTGTTGTCTTGTATAAAATCAGTTAAATAATTAAATGCAAGAGATTTATATTTAAAAAACAATGAAGAGAAAAAGTCAGCTGATTACTGGTCTGTGCACAGATACAAAAATCTGCCTCATTGGACTTAGGTGTGTTTCTTCAGAGAACACATTTGTGTGCTCTAAATTTGTTTAAGTGAAAAAATTCTGGACTCATTATTCATTTTGGCAATCAGTTAATAGTATACAAATTTACAGAAAATTGTATTAAATACTATATCTCAGTATCTGTCTACAGAAAAGGAACAGGGAAATGGGCACCCTAACTGTTAAAAATGTTCAACAAAAATTTAAAGATTTTAAGAACATTAGCATATTGATTTTTATATTGATTTTCTTACTGCTATTGGAGACTTCGTCTACTTTATGGTTTCCCTTTTCTTGTAGTTTCAACAATTTTATTCAAAGAAAGCAAATTTGCTTTAGAGTTATTCCCCTTTACTCAGTCAATTTGTAAGAAATAATATTTTCTATTTATGATGAATCATTTGAAAGTAATATTCTATAAATTCTGCAACATGCAAATTTATTAATTTCAAAATATGAATTCTTAAATATCATAATTGAATTGGTATTCAATATAAATTCTTATATTGAGAGAATTTCCAATTCAACAGGTAGATGTAATTTCAGTTTGAAATGACTGAAATGACGGGAGATAGAATCACATTATATAGGTAACAGCTGATTGTATATTGATTATTTACAGGTATGAAGAAAGGAATTCTAGAATAACTTATACTGTCAATACTTATTACATGAGTATTTATATTATAATTTCATTTTCTAGTTTGTAGATGTGGTTTGAAAAAAACAAATTGGAATAGTTTGTGAATTTGACTAAAGAGCTTGAAATATATAAGGTCAGTATAGTATTTTTTCTTAAAAGAAATTCAGATATTTTCAGCTCTCTTCTTTTAAGGGTGTGACACTTTAGTAAAACTGATTGCATCTAATGAGTCAGTTTTAAATCAATTCCTGACATAATTTGTATTATATGACAATTAGCTATATATAGATAGATGATAAATAATAGTCAAATTTCATCCAGTAATTATGCATCTTATAAATTCTTATTCAAAACAATGTGAGTACCCTTTTTTTTGTTTTTAAATGTATTGGTTTTGATAAGAATATTACCACAATGTACTTGCAGTAAGCTTGATATTATAAGACTTGTGTTGATTATAGATTAAGTCTTTCACCACCAAATACCATGTTTTTGACATTGACAGCATGTTTTTGTAGAATTATATTTTGGGCCAGGTGAGATATTGCCATCACTTTACATCTGTCAGTTGTAACTGTTTACTTTCTTTAAAAATCTGTTCCTTGTCTGAAACTGCTGAACAGATAGGAACTGAAGTAACTCTGCTTCATCTTTAGAATTGGTACTGTGAACTTTAGGATTTTCAGCCTGGTTGATCAACCAACCTGGCTATTGTGGTTAAAATTAGAACATATAGGTCATGCCAACAGCATGGTTTTGCTAATATTTATAAATTAAAAGAAAATATGTCATTTACAGGAAAAAACTACTTTAAAAAAGAAAAAGGTCTGTAGCTCTAAATCTTTTCTAAATTTTTAGAAAAATCTTTTATCCTTTTTTTTACATGTAATTTTATGATAAAGTGTATATTGGAAATAAAGATTGACACAGCAAGATGTACAATATATATCTATTTGGAAATTTGGAGAACATGGAGAAAATGACAACAAACTGTTCTGGAGTATTTGCCCCTGAAATATCTATTTTGTCTGTTTTTTTTTGTATTTTTAGGCATTTTCTTGAATACTCTTAGAAGTTATACTTGAAAACAAATCATTAAGACAAGATCTATCTATCCCTAACATTTGAGAAAAAAATCTGTCAAAATGCTTTAGAGTTATTGCCCCTGAAAGATTTTTCTCACCAATTTTCACAGTTTTTGTTAGTGTATGCATATGGAAGAAGGTTAGTTTTAGTGACCATTGGCAACATGATCATTTGACAAATAGAGCAGGAATTACTTACTATTTCAGAGCAATTGAGAACCCCTTTGAATATTTGTTTAGTTTATGTGGATCAGTCTTAAGTTTAAATTTTTGCAGTTTATTGTGGTTTTGTTTTCATACTTTTCAGTGCTACTTTGACATAGAAGTTTTATTTCTCCCTTTAGTATTTGTAAATTGTTGCTTTTAGATTTTAAAAATCAGACAACCTGTTCTGGAGTTGTTGCCCCTTAAATGTTGATTTTTTATTTTTTTTTGCCGGTTTTTGGCTGTCATCTAAAAACTGCAAAAAATATCATTAACACAAAAATAACTAGTGTATGCAATTAAAGGCCTATAGTCCTCATTAAAATGGCATTTTTTGCCAGGTAAGCAGTACATAATCAGACGAGCCTCTTGTTTTTGTAACAAAGGAATACAGTTTCAAATGATCTATTTCAGTATTTGACTTTTTCTTAGTAAAGTTACACCTGATTGATTTACAGTATTTTAGTATCGAAGTTTAAAAGAAAAACATTGCATTGTCTCACAATATTAATATTATTTCTACATGGAAGATGATAGCAAAGCTTTGTAAGCTTTACACTTCTAAGCCATACACAAATGAATTTTATATTCAAAGATAATAATGATTTATACTAATTTTCTGTTGTGCCCATACAGGTGCCATCAGTTAAAATAATTTTCTTTATTTGAAATAAGTGACTGACTTTTTGAGATAGAATCAGTATTGCAGTGTTGTGGAATAAATATTATAAGATATGATCAACCTTTAAGCAGAAGAGCATTATGTGTTACATTCCATCATTTTAATTTTCATATAAAAGTACATGATATGCACTATTTGGTTATAAGATTGGCATATTGTTCATTCCATGATTTTCCTGCTTGTCCATGTAATATTTGCCAGTGCATGTTTTGCAAACAACATCTAATCAAGCAAGAAACTGTAATTATGCCATATAGGAGGGGACATTAAGTTATACCCTTGTCTGTCTTTAAGTATGTCAGTCCAGGGACATCGTCTGTGTCCCATAGACACAATCCCTATTTAATTGAATTGGCTAGAAACAATTGTCTGTTACATTGTATATGTATATAAAATATATGTAAAAATGGTTAACTTTACCATACCATATAAATGTACTGATGATTTTGACAAGTTCTACTAACTGGTGAAATGGTGGTATTAGCAGTTATATCAAACTGGTACCATGCATCCTCTCACCATATACTTCAAGAAATTACTTGTACACTTGAGTCACTGCTACCTACATTTTAGAATCAATGAAGGGTTACATTTTGCATTTAAATCCATTTATAGTTTTCATTATTATATTATAGTACATTAAGTGAAGGGTAACTATGATAAGTATCATAAGGAACATTTTTTGCTTAATAAACTTGAAAATTTGCTTTTAAATGAGCTTCTCTGATACCTCTGTGGTATTTATCTCTATATCTATCTCTCTTAATAATATATAGATTAGAACCAAAAAATCTGGCTATTGTCTAATTATTATACATGTATTGGTTTATATGTTTCAAAATTTTAAAACCTTAAATTAAATTTTATGATTTAATTTTTATTATAATTGATTTAAAAATCAAGCATCTTAGTTTTATGGATGCTTTTCTTGTTTGTCATGGTTTTCTCAGGGGTCAAAAACAAGATAAGTTTCAGATTATGTGCAGTGTAAATCAACACATCATGTACAATGTTTTATGGACCGTTAAAATCATGTCACATATTTTAATATTGAAGCATGATCAGACCATTGATCATACATACTTTGCTTGAAGACATGGGCATCTGGTTTTACAAACGAGAAGTTTGTCTGTAACACATGGCCTATTAAAAGCCTAAAGGAATTTATAAACAGTTTGCTACATTTTTTAAAGTATAATTTTATCAAAAGTTTATGTTTTTAAGCAATTTTTTTTATAATGTTAGTATGTTTGTGGGGGATTTCAATCTTGCTTGTTGTATATAAATATCTGCTCTTATAATGCATTATTTTCATACAAGGAAAACATTATACTTTTGTTCTTTGATGGAATGTGTCGTCCTACTTGTTTTGAAGAGACTCGTGCACATTGTATTTAACTGTCAAATGTAAAATGATTACAAAGTTACACCTAATGTTTTGTATGTTTGATTTGACACTTACATCAATTCATATGTTGTGTAATATGTTTTGTTTTTATGCTAATTTACAAATACATTGAAGACAATTATTTTAAAGATGTCATTTTCTGTTTTAAAATTTCTATCATTTGAAATCATGCATCTGTTAAAGGCAATATTGCTAGATATTGAATATCAATGACTTACTGCTCTTAGGTGGTCTCATGGTACAGTGCTTGCCTCAATTGCAGGATATTCTCAGTTCAAATCTCAGACAGGTCAAATAGAAAACTAGAAAATTTAGACTTGCTGCCTCTCCTTTAATCTTTAGCATTTAGGCTAGGAGTCAGAATAATATGCCTGGGAATGGTGACATGTCTTACTTTGAACTTTTACCTTGTGAACTAGCCTGTTGAAAATCTGTCTCAGTGTGTCAGTCTCGTACAAAACAGGGTCTATATTTATATCACATTATCAAGTTGCCATCCTGAATATTCATATAATTTGCCACTGGACAATAGACATTCCACCATCATCATCTGTCATGTAGGTCAATGCAAGCCTTCAAGGTACATGTATCTATCATCTCTTATTGAATATCTTTATGGAACCCTTCTTCTGTGACATCACAAGTGGTCTAAGTAGTTACTACTGTAATCACTAGCCAGTCAACACTGATGTTGTGAATTCAAATCCATTCTCGTGCAGGTGCACTCGACTCAAATCTTAATTGACTAGAATTGTCAGTTTTCCTATCATGGTTTTCTCCGAGCACTCCGGCTTCCTCCACAAACAAAAACTAGCCGTCACAAAGTAGCCTAAATGCAGTGCTTAAATGTGGCGTTAAAACACCAAAAATCAAATCAATCTGTGACATCACTTTATTTCTGAATAGTTTTAAAATCATTTTCATATAAGTTTTCATTCAGTTTGAAGCCCTTGCTGACTAATCAACAGAGCAGGTTTTTTTTAGTTTGAATGTGCATAGTTGATTGAAATGACATGGATTTTCGTTCGTGCTCATATATATGTGTTTATTTTCTTCGTTTTTTTCACATCAATGTCTCAGATATTGATTAAGATATGCATAAAGCCTTGTAATTTATTATGTATGTTAACATTGGAATGACTCACCCTTAAGCATAAACTTAAGGTAACATGACCAATATTTTATGGTTTATTGTCTTTGAAAATTCAACTCAAAAATCATTTCTAGGATTTAGAGTTACCTTCCCACCAAAAAAAATAAGGCCACTATGAGCTACATCATATTCTTTATATAGTATGTGGTAAAAACATAAAAAATGACAGAATTTTTCATATTTTGTCAAAGTGTAGATCATATCTTGCTATTTCTAACAAAATATGTAATAAATGGTCTATATGTCACACCAAGCTTGTTTTCAAGCTACATTTGTGAAAAATGACACATTTTGTAAATACCGGTGGGGGGGGGGGGGGGGGGGAGGTAATACGTGCATGGACAGAAAGATAACTTAATGACAGAATTTTATAATAGAATATGAAAAGATAGCTGTAAAATTAGTAAAAAAGAAGTAATGTTGATAATAATTTTATCAGGACATGAAAAGTTATTTTCTGTGTTTCGTGATGTTTTTCAGTGAAGTGTTCATGCAAACATGCTTGTTTTAAGCCCCATGTGAATTTCACAAGTTTTAAATTACTGTGAGACAAACAATTAAATCAGGGCTATCTTCTTTCCTGGTATATTAATACATGTCAACATTACCTGTTTGATTATTGTTACCTTTTGTTATTTAGAGGAAATCAATGGTTTTATGTTAGGTTACCATGGAGATATATTCTAATGAGAATTTCTTTAGTAGAAATTAGTTATAAATAATGATTTTATGGTATTCATTACAAATATTGAAAACAACTTTAAGAGGCAATTCATTATGTAAATTTTGCTCCAATTACATTGAGGTCTTTGGAGATTTCCTTAATATAAAGGTTACTGTAGCCAGTTTTAAGCTAAAACTGGAAAACAGGAAATCAGATCATTCAGGGGTGATACTTAGGATGCTCATTTCCCAAATCCTAGACTGGCCCAAGTTTTCAAAAAGTGGTGGTCCCAAGGTTATTTGCTACCAAAATCTTGAAAAGGACCAACATATTTTTTTATTTTGCAAAAGAAATACAACACATAGTGAGGACCAGTCTATTTTCTTCAAAGGCCACCAGGAAAACAAATGATTTCATGAACCCCTCCAATCATGGTTTTTGTTTATTATTTCACCCACTTTCAATCTTTTTTTACCTTTTTTTTTTCCATTTCAGACTTTTTTTTAATTCCTAAATCCCATTCACCCCCTTTTTGACCCCTGTATCCCTTACCCTGTAGTGACAGTGTTGTTCCCCTTGTCATTAGGCTATTGAGAAAATTCCCTTTTCTTTAAAAAAAAAAAAAAAGGTCAACTTACAGTATGATGTCAGTAATTAATATTTTATCAAAACAAGATCTAAATCAAACTAGAACCAGATGCTCTGCAGGGTGCAGCTTTATACGATCGCAGAGGTTGAACCCTGAACGGTTGGGGCAAGTATGGACACAACATTCAAGCTGGATTCAGCTCTAAATTTGGATTGTGATTAAATAGTTGACACAGCATAGGTTTCTGACACAGAATGAATGTGGTCTAATGAACTTAAAATATTTTTTTGCCTTTGAGCAATTCACTATGCTGTTGAATATTAATCCTCTCAAAAATATGTTTGAAGAAATTTTCTTTTTATTTATGAAATCTGAAATGAGAAAAATTTAACCCCCCCTCCCCATTTTTTTTTCACATCCCCCTTTCCCTTTTTCCAAAACTGATCTCAATTCAAATTTCTAATGGAGTTTGCAACAAGAACTACTCATTTAAATACATCATAAAATATTAAAATGTAAAATAAAGTGCTTGTTATCACTGAATGGTAAAGATTGTTTTAATTTATCAGTTGGTAATAAAAGTGAATATACATTGTATATTGTATAAAACAATGATTTAAGTTGATTCAACTACTATTCTGGACAAAGAAAGATAACTCCAATTGAAAATGTCTTGCTATTGCACAATATTGTGCAATTAGATATTTCTTGCTATTGTGCAATACTGTGCAATTGAAAATATTTGCTAATGCACAATACTGTGCAATTGAAGATTTCTTGCTATTGCGCAATACTGTGCAATTGAAAATTTCTTGCTGTTGCACAATACTGTGCAATTGAAGATTTCTTGCTAATGCTGAATACTGTGCAATTGAAAATTTCTTGCTATTGCACAATACTTAATATAATAATTTTGGATCCTGATTTGAACCAACTTGAAAACTGGGCCCATAATCAAAAATCTAAGTACATGTTTAGATTCAGCATATCAAAAAATCCCAAGAATTCAATTTTTGTTAAAATCAAACTTAGTTTAATTTTGGACCCTTTGGACCTTAATGTAGACCAATTTGAAAACGGGACCAAAAATTAAGAATCTACATACACAGTTAGATTTGGCATATCAAAGAACCCCAATTATTCAATTTTTGATGAAATCAAACAAAGTTTAATTTTGGACCCAGATTTGGACCGACTTGAAAACTGGGCCAATATTTAAATCAAAAATCTAAGTACATTTTTAGATTCAGCATATCAAAGAACCCCAAGGATTCAATTTTTTGTTGAGCCTGCAACTTTTGTTGCAGAAAGCTCGACATAGGGATAGTGATCCGGCGGCGGCGGTGTTAGCTAACTTCTTAAAATCTTTATATTTTAGAAGGTGGAAGACCTGGATGCTTCATACTTTGTATATAGATGCCTCATGTTACGAAGTTTCCGTCAGTCACATGTCTAATGTCCTTGACCTCATTTTCATGGTTCAGTGACCACTTGAAAAAAAAGTTCAGATTTTTTGTAATGTTGAATTCTCTCTTATTATAAGTAATAGGATAACTATATTTGATATGTGCGTACCTTGCAAGGTCCTCATGTCTGTCAGACAGTTTTCACTTGACCTCGACCTCATTTCATGGATCAGTGAACAAGGTTAAGTTTTGGTGGTCAAGTCCATATCTCAGATACTACAAGCAATAGGGCTAGTATATTCGGCGTATGGAAAGACTGTAAGGTGTACATGTCCAACTGGCAGGTGTCATCTGACCTTGACCTCATTTTCATGGTTCAGTGGTTATAGTTAAATTTTTGTGTTTTGGTCTGTTTTTCTCATACTATATGCAATAGGTCTACTATATTTGTTGTATGGAATGATTGTAAGGTGTACCTATCTAGCGGGCAGATGTCATGTGACCTTGACCTCATTTTCATGGTTCAGTGGTTAAAGTTAAGTTTTTGAGTTTTGGTCTTTTTATCTAAAACTATATGCCATAGGTCATCTATATTTGGTGTATGGAAATATTTTATGATCTTTATGTCAGTCGTGCAGGTTTTATTTGACCGTGACCTCATTTTCACGGTTCATTGCACAGTGTTAAGTTTTTGTGTTTTGGTCTATTTTTCTTAAACTATAAGTAATAGGTCAACTATATATGTTGTATAGAAGCATTGTTAGCTGTACATGTCTGCCTGGCATGGTTCATCTGACCTTGACCTCATTTTCAAGGTTCATTGGTCTTTGTTTAGTTATCTTGGTTAATGTTAAGTTTATGTGACAGTTGTATTAAAGCTTAGCTTTATACTTAGGACTATCAACATAATATCAATGATTAGTATAGAAGGCGAGACATTTCAGCGTGTGCACTCTTGTGTTAAAATCTAACTAAGTTTATTTTTGGACCCTTTGGACCTTAATGTAGACCAATTTGAAAACAGGACCAAAAATTAAGAATCTACATACACATTTAGATTTGGCATATCAAAGAACCCCAATTATTCAATTTTTGATGAAATCAAACAAAGTTCAATTTTGGACCCTTTGGGCCCCTTATTCCTAAACTGTTGGGACCTCAACTCCCAAAACCAATCCCAACTTTCCTTTTGTGGTCATAAACCTTGTGTTTAAATTTCATTGATTTCTATTTACTTATACTAAAGTTATTGTGCGAAAACCAAGAATAATGCTTATTTGGGCCCTTTTTTGGCCCCTTAATTCCTAAAATATTGGGACCAAAACTCCCAAAATCAATCCCCACCTTCCTTTGTGGTCATAAACCTTGTGTTAAAATTTCATAGATTTCTATTCACTTATACTAAAGTTAGAGTGCGAAAACTAAAAGTATTCGGACGCCGACGCCGACGTGATACCAATATACGACCAGAAAATTTTCAATTTTTGCGGTCGTATAAAAACAATTCATGAAAATAATACATTGCAGCATGGTCTTAATATAACCTATAGGTAGGGTGGAGTCTGTACAGGTAACTTAAGGTAAAATAGCTTAGATGGATGATTTATATATGTTGGGATATACTTCACATTAAACATGATTGATTGAAAAATTGATCATTACCTTGTCTGACCAGAGGTCATTTTATAAGATTTTTATTAGATTTGTATTTGTTGTTGACCTGATTATAACTGATTTTATTGGGATATTGCTTCAGTAAAGATGGAATTATGTTTATTTTAGAGTCCTTGCTTTTGCTAATGTTTTAAATGCAGAATTAATTTGTGTCAGCCGTATGGTATGTTCATGAGGTAACCATATTAGAGCATACATCGAAAACAAAACAAGGATTTTACAAAAAAATTTCGCAATAAAGTGATCTGCTATCATGTCTCAACAAACAATGCTGTTCAAAAAATTTAACATTTTTTGCACATTTCAGGATTAGGATTTTGTGATAATAAACATTGATTTTTGTTTATTTTGATATATTGAATAGTTTACTACGGATCTATTATTACAAGATGACATGCACAGAAAAATATGAATGATGAGACTTAAATTTTAAAACATGAAAGGAGTTATTATCTGAGATACAACTCTACAGGTATTAAATGCTAGAGCAATTTACACAATTGAGAAAAAAGTTTAGATATATGATGCCATGTTAGCACCAAAAATTTAATAATTATGTTTTTATAGCTTCTGTGACCATGACCTTAACATTAGAACTTGTCCAAAATTTGGCAGCAATCCAAATTTGTCTATTACTGTTGTACTGCTATACCTAGTCTTGATCATTCCATTGGGGTCTATTTCTACCAAATGGACATCAAAGACAAAAAAATGAATACTTTTTGTTGAAATTGAAATATTGATTAGTTTGCATTAAAAAGTTTTTGAGAGTGCTAGAAATACATGTATGATAGATAAAATCGCAAGCAATTTATATTTGGAATAAAAATCGTATGATAATTTGATAAATGTTCACATTACTAATTATGTGATGGGTTTTGATTATGTTTTGGTAAAAAAGTTTCTTATAAGATACAATTCAATTTGTTTTTGATGTTTTGAAAAGCTTTAAATTTTGCAGTAGATGCACATATAAATGCATAATGACAATACAATACTGGCTAGTAGTTCTGTATATGCTGTGGTCCTTCCAGTTTGACATTATGTCAATGAGATGCAAAGAATTAAAAGGATTTCCTTCATCTTAATTTTTTTTATATTGGTTGAAGTTTTCTTTCGATATAATATGTTTTTTTTTGTATTTTCCAGATGAACCAATAAGACAAAAGTGCCACTCCAACTTTACATAGAGTACCCATCATTAGCTGGATGCTTAACTTATTAGAAAAAAAAGGTACATGTAAATGTTAATTGGGTTTTTTTTTGTCTCGCCTTGACGGAGTCAAAAAGCGAGACATAGGTTTGCTGTTTCCGGCGTCGGCGGCGATGGCGTCAACAATGTATTAGTTTGTGATTAGGTCTAGTTTATGGTGAACGGCAAGTGGTAGGTCAATCATATTTGATATGCAGTTGTATAAGCATTGGCACATCTCATTTCCATGGAGATTATTTGGCCCTGCCCCCTCAGTCATGGTCTATTGACTTCAAAACTTTTGCTTATTTTACATGTATTAGATTGTGATTAGGTCAGTTTATGGGGAACCACAAGTGGTAGGTTAATGATATTTGGTATGCAGTTGTATAAGCATTGGCATATCTCATTTTCATGGATATAATTTGACTCCGCCCCCTTTGTCATGGTCTATTGACTTTAAAATTTTTTTTTAAGTTATCATGTATAAGTTTGTGAGTCAGTTCAAGTGGAACCATTAGTGGTAGGCCAATATTAATTGGTATTCAGTTGTATAAGCTTTGGCACATCTCATTTCCATGGAGAATATTTGGCCTTGCCCATCAGTCACAGTCTAATGACTTTGAAACTTATCTTAGTTTTCATGTATTAGTTTGTGATTAGATCAGTTTTATTTGAACTGCTTATGTTAAGTCAATAATATTTGGTATGCAAATTTATTGGGGTTTGCAAGTATTGTTGCCATGGAGATTGTATAGCCCCACCCCCTCTTCATGGTTCATTGACTTATGAAAATTTTACATAGTTTACAAGTTAATGTTTGTATTTAGATTTGGGATCAACCTATAATAAGTCAATGGTATTTGGTATGCAGTTGTATTAGCATTGGCACATTTCATTTACATGGAGATTGTTTAGCCATATAACTCAGTCATGGTTCATTAACTTTGAATATTTGCATAACTTGTGTTAGGTGTTAGAGTATTGCTATTTGGATTTCAACATTTGCATAATCAAAATAACAAAAAGGCAAGACATATCTCTGTGATAACAGTTTATTTATAAATACAACTGATTTTACATTTAGTACTTAGTATTTAAAGATAATACATATGTAATATCAAATGTAACCAGATAACTAAGTATTACATAAGAGGCAGATCTACTAAGACCAACTGTGATCCTGTTTTATCAGTAAAATATAAACAAAATGAAATATGAGGTAGATATAATGAGACAGTTACCCATTGCATTATCATAAAAAAGATGTTTCTGATTGTGTGGATTAAATCATGACATACAAACTCTGAAAATTACAAATTAAAAGTGAGTAACTTAAGAAGATACCAAAGGGATGTTCAAACTTGTAAGTTGAAAACAATCCTGCTCCACATGTGGCACTCTTTGTGTTGCTCATGAATATAAATCTAGGGATAAGTCTAACTCAGTCTATCAAAATAAACTGTTGTATTGGGTGGTTTTTTTTTAATGTATCTCAAACCACAGTGAATATTTCCTGAAATGTTTTAAGTAAATATGTAAAAGTTGGTGATTAAAAGAATAGCTTAAAAAAGTGTTTCACAGTTTTTTTGTCACGGCATGGTCAGATTTATTGAATTAAAGAAAAGCAAACTCATAAAAATGCTTGCAAAATTAATAACTGATAAAATAAAAATAGCTCATTCAAATCTATCCATGAAATATTTGCCACTGGAAGTTAAGCAAACAACAATCAATGAAGCTCATTAAAACCATTGTTGATCAATATGGGTAAAATGGGATGTGAAATATTCATATGAGAGACAGCAACCTCATGACACATTAGTAACACATGAAATCTTGAGGTCAGTGTACAGTCTTCATCAAGTAGGCTTACTTTCTTTAGTATCATTGGTATTTTATTGTAAGCAGCTATCAGGTTTTATACCACTTAATTATTTGAATCAAAAGTAATTGACCAGATGTGAGATTCTATGTTATAAAACTTCTGCTGTATAATGCAGAAGTGTAATGGTTCATTGGTTTGTAGGAAATCACAAAAAAATAGAATAAATTAATTATGGTAAATGAGAAAAACTGTTTATCATGCTTCAAAGAAACTAATTGGATTAAAAGAAATTTTGAAATGAAGAGGTTTTTTTCAATTTTAACCACTTATATTTGTTCTGGAAAATGCACATTAAAATCTGTGTTTTTGTGTCTTACATATCACATTTTCTATTGAAAAAATTGCCAAGGTTAAAACCAAGGATAGAAACTTTAAAAGTGAAAAATTATACAGCAATACAAAAGTGAAATTAAAAATAAACAAGATAACATTCAAGAAGAAGACATCAAATATAGCGCAAGACATCACATATAGCACAACAATGTCAAACGTTTGTTAACTTTTATCATAAGGTCAATAAAATTAGATTGATGACATGAAATAGTGTTTATATCACCCTTTCATTTTCTTTAAGGATCTAATCATATCTAGAGATAATTCCCCCTACTCATACCTGGACATATGCTTGTTATATAGGTCTCAGTTTACCTGTACGACTGGAAGGTAAAAATCATTGTTATTGTTTCCTGAATAATTCACTAAATACGTTGTGTTTCAGGGAAATATACGTGTTATAGTCGTGTTTGATTAGGATTTTATTTCTGATTTTTTGTAACAGGATAAATCACAAAGGAATATTTTATTAATTTGCATTGTTTAAAGTATGGTGAATTGATGAACGATAATGATGATGATGGAATAAGAAGATCATAAAGAAGGTATGTATAATATAAATTATCGTTTGTAAATTATATATTTTCCATGAAATTGTAGACCTTATTATTATTGCTAAAACCATTAAAAGGCTAAAAATGCAATCATTATATATAAATTACAATCAGTGCAGAAAATGAATCTTTTTTTTTTTGGGGGGGGGGGGTTATATATGCGAGAGAAATACATAATCTTTTAAAATTGCAAATTGCAAAACTATGACTATAAAAAAGAACATACAACTGTGAATGGATGGGTAATGACATTTTTTTTGTAAATGATTGTCTTGGTTTCTGACTATATTTTGATATACTCATTTTAGGTATATAACAATCTTTATATCTGATAATTTTTTTTGTGTAAATTGAAGTTATTACATTTTTAGTGATTACTATAAGGAAGAAATTCTAGAGTCTCTTTGCATTGAATTGCATTTGGGAGTCATTTATTACGATTCGTTTGTTTATTATTGCACGTAGTTTGTTATCAATAAAATTTTCTGTCACAAAATAATATCAACAATAAAATGTTCCTTATACATGACAAGAATAGTGTTGAACAAAAAATTGGTCTGACTAATTATAGGAAAAGTTTCTAGTACAAATGACACTTATGATTGGTTGCAGAAGAGTGTAAAAAAAAATACGTTAGTTAAAGTGGCATTTTATATGGCTCTTTTCAAAAAAGATAAAAATATTAAGAAGAAATACTTTTCTACCAAAAATGCTATGTATTAGATAAGTTATTATCAAATTGTGTTTTTTTTCTGGAATCTCAAAAAAGTTTCGTATTATCCTGGAAGAAATTGAATCTGAATAAATATTTGTAACTGGAAAACCTTTGAGTTATTAGCAGCTTAGTAATATTTATTTCTATTGAGATCAATTTTTCATCCATGTGTTTTTTTGCAATATTCATTTATTAATGATATTTGATTCTTATTCACCTAAGGGTGAAAGGTTGATTCATATTTGCGAATAAATGTCATCTTGTCTTAAAAAAACATTTTGACAAAGAAAAAGCGTTGATTGACAGTTTTACACCTTATTTTGTAATAAATTTTCTTTATTGACACATAATATAGTTGTTTGATGTCCATGTAGATAATAGCCTTGGAATAGTTGTAAGATGAACTGGTATTTTATTTACATCTTTTGGAAGAATGGAATAATTTACTTGATTTTTCTAAATTGTGTGTGAGAGATGGAAAATTTCTGATTTCTGATATTTCCAAGCAATCTGATAAAAACCATCCATCTAAATGTGACAAAACATGCTGTTGATGTTTTGTAATTAATTAACCAGTGATTAATCAGGAAAACATTTTCAATAACTATTACATCGGTATATTTAACATATTACTTGACATTGATGAAGTAGGAATAAATTGTATTAGAAAACATATTTTTTATAGCTGACTATGTGGTATGGGCTTTGCTGATTGTTGAATGCGGCATGGTTACCTATAGCTGTTAACTTTTGTTTCATTTTGTCCCTTGTGGAGAAATGTATCATTGGAAATCATACACACATCTTCTATAATTTTTGTTTAATGGACTGAAATGCTATTCATTGATGTTGAGTTTAAGATAGAATTTCATAATTTTTCATTGCTATGCCAGGCCCCCTCCCTTTTGTTGGGAAAATTTGGTTGATTATATAGGGAATCACTGAAACATGAGTGTAGAGGGCCCCATCTAATGGCAGTCAGTGCCCTTCCCTCCCCCTTATAAAAAGTTCTGGATCTGCCACTGTATATTGACAAAATAAATGTAGAGAAGCATATATAGACACTGTTCATAATTTCATAATGAAAATGAATATAAAAGCAGATGTAAGTGTTCACCAATCAGACAGCAACCCAATGACACAGACAACCGAAAGACACCAAAAAGTCAAAATACAGTGTAACTGTTCCACAATTAAAAGAGGTCTTTGAAATATATAGCCAAGCTCCAGATTTATGTCTCATGTTATAAACCTGACACGGGTGTGAATTGCCATAGTCAAGGTATATATCTTAAATATGCTCAAATAAAGCATATATTTTGGGGTGTCCTGCTAATTATATTCAGAGAATGCAGAGAAATTAAAAAAAAATCTCTGTAAAAGAATGGGTGTCCAAAGCGCTTATCTGGATTTAACCCATTACAATGTAGTAATGTCAAATCAAAACTTGATTCAATGCGAATAATGAATGAATATTTTAGGAGCTATATGACCAAAAGAGACATTTAAAGAATGACCAAAAATCATCAAATGCTTGAGATCAAATGTCAACATTGCCCGAGGGAGACGGAATATTAGTTAACCTTGAAAATAAATGAATGTGAAATATTTCAATAAGAGGATAGAGTTATTTGACAAAAGAAGCTTATCATATGATGTTCTATAGATGAATGTGAAGAAGGGTCTTTAATGATAAAAGTTCTGATTATTCCAGTTTGTTTATGATAACTTTATAGTTGTGAAGGATAAAATTTCAGGCAGTAACTGATAACATGATATTGTTAAGTAGCTGAAAAGTATAAAGTTATGTAAGGGGAGATTACCCAGCTCTATTTAGAGTTATCTCAGATAAAGAAACATGGTAACAAATGAAGATAGTTGGTGGTTTGGACAGTTATACAGGAATAAAGATCATTCTGATATTTAATTACACTTGTTGAATCAACAATGAATCAAATTGTTTTTACAATGATAAATGTCTGTAGACTTTTGAATTTTCAAAAAGTATTCCGCTATAGTGTCTATTACTACGATGCCACTAAAATGTGAGTGCTGCAATTGCTGAACTATCATAATTAGCTATCCAAGGGAATAATGCAGACTATTTTAACCCTATGAGAAAACAAGTTGCTTTCTTTAAAAAAAGAAAAGCAATACATGAACCTAAGACCGCTGACTGCCTGGTCACCAAAAGATTGTTGCTGAATTTGTGTTTGCTTTTGAATTGAAATAATTGACTGTGAAAAGAAGAAGCCAGTTGAAAGTATATATTTACAGCTTCTATTTGAATAGCTATTTTAAAGCTCGACTATTATATTTATCACTTGGGAATGTACATATTTTTTTTTCGATTATAACCCTTTGGCAATCCTACTAACCAGATGACTTATACAAATTGCACAAACCTATAGCAATATTTTATACACTCAGTTTGCTTTATAATCTGGAATTCAGGATGCATTTATTTTATCTATCATATCCGACTCGTATTTGAAGCTGTCTTTACTCATGTTAGATGTTGTATGCGGTTAAACCTGTGGCATGCAATTGATTGGGACCTCTTATGAAGAGACTTATTTTGGTCTCATAAAACATCTCAAACTTTAAGGATTTCCTGATTTTACTTAAATCAATTCAAACATTCTACAGGGAAACTTAGTTTTGCCGAAGAATTTCTTAATTCAGAAGTTTATAAACCTGTGCACACTTTTAAAAAAAATATATAAAAAGGTATGTAGATATAAAAAGATACCAGAATTAAAATGATGTACGCCAGACACGAGTTAAGTCTACAAAAAAAGCATCAGTGACACTCGAATGAAAAAAGTTAAAAGGCTAAATACATTACAAAGTTAAGGAATCTATTCCTTGGGTAGACAATCCTTAGCTTTTCGAAAAGGTCAAAGTTTATAATAGGACAGTGACTCAAAAAAGAAACAAAAGAGAAACAACTCGAGGTTAGAATACTGTTAGTAATGATCGTGCTTGAAAGTCATATGTAAAGCTCTTTCTGCCGTGTCCTGAATTTAGATAACAAAAACGAAAATAAGCTTTCACGAGTGAATTTAATAGTATTGCATGCAAGTAGTATTTTAGCGCACGAAATAGTAAATAGAAAGCTCAGGAAAAGAATACACATTTGCGTCATCACATATCTTAATCTAATAGTTGAATTCGAATGTCAAACGGCCTACAATAAATGTTTTGACTCCGGATTCATTGACATTTTATCCGGAATTTGTGAGAACGCAAACCGATAGTGTGCTTTTGAAATGTGATCTATAATGTGAATGAATCAAGACGTGTAGGATAGTTGGTCAACACAATGAATACAATTTTCAAAACCGTACCATAGTACAAATATGTAGATGCTATAAGGTTAAACTATTAAAACAAACAAACAAAAATTGAATTAAAATTTTATAATGAACTAACGTTCCGGTCAGTAATTTTTTTTTCAAATTCTTTTGAATATATATAATATCAATAAACACGAACGTCAAGTATTTACGGATGGACATTTTATTTATCGAATGAATCTACTTTTAAATTCTATCATTCCACTATGTGAATATATTACTATACAAAATATAAGCAAAGACTTCTAAATCCATACTAAAACAGTATAAAATAATCAACATTATGGTTGTAATTAAATTTTATTGTGATTATTGTAAATTATTTTTGCGGTTGTTGTGAGCTGCAAGGATTTAAAATCATGCTTTATGAATTGAAAACACACAAGTATTTTTGTTCATGACCGTTTAAAATTTAAATATTTAATAAATATATTTTACTTTCCGTTTTATGGATATATTATAATACAAAAAAATAAATAATAATTACTCATAAAACCCGGCTAAATACTAAAATGGTATGAAATAATTAACGTAGAAATATAATGATTATTGTTTATAAACATTTTTTGTAGGATGCAAGAATTTATTTGGATTTAATTTTTATGTTTCCTTTACAAATGCATATTTAAAAATACCAAAGCAGAGTATCTTGTCATATAAAATACTTATTTCTTAATTGAAACTCTGAAAATATTCTGATTTTAATCATTGTTAGTTTCTTCAGAAACATAAATAAAGTATTATATATTTTTTATTTATTTCTTTGATTCCGATTGAATTAAATTCTTTTGATAAGAATATTATCTTTCTGTTTTCCGATCTAAAATTAACATTCTAAACAGAATGTTCTTTCCCGTAAGTCTATGATGAAATACACAGTATCCCGTGGTTAAATCTTCAAACATAATTTGTTTACATGTTATTGAGACAACAGACATCATGCAATAACAACCTGTTAAGACCTGTATAAATGACCGAAAACTTTCGAAACGTTCCGAAAATTTTATTCTGACTTCCGGACGAGAGATATCGAGTGGCCCATAGACACATCCAAAACTCGCCAATATATAAGCATGAACCCTGAGGGGTTCATGCAAAAAATAACCCGAAGTATTGTACTTAATATACTAAAATGCACTGGTGTTAAAGTGAAGTATTTCCAGAGTGTTATACACTTTAAAAAAAGTTTTATGGCATGTTATTCCATTGGATAGTAAATAGTTCAGCAATTGCAACTCACATTTTTAGGGGCAATAAAGTGAACATTTTTCTCATGTAATTTCTAATAAAAGGCAGGTGACCATAAAATTTTGTTTTGCCCAGTTTCAACAACAAAAAGTTCATTCCTCATAAGTGTTCTAAACCCTTTATAGGTACCATATATTTGCTCAAAATTGATATTTTGATGTGTCTGTATGAAATCAATGGCGATAAATAGATGAATGCTAGGTGATTTGATAGGTCAAAGAACTGATTGCTTCCCCTAAAGTTTTTATGTCAAAGATTGTAAGTGACTATTTTGTACTGATCATGACTTTTTGTCTGTTTTAAGAATAAAATGCACACCATAGATTAAGAATGTCTAAGGATTATTCAATTGTACCTATATATGACCTTACATGCTGACTTTATCAGACCTTATGGAAAATTCTTGTTAAATTCTTATTTATTTGTACCACTGCACTGAGCAACAACCAGTGCAATAGTCGAACTGAATGAACAGTATAATACCTATGGTTTTAATCTGAAGCTATGAGATTCTTAAACTTAGTCCGCTTACTGTTAGATTGGCGATTTCTTTTGTATGAAATTCCTTGTTGTCAAATACTAAACAATTTTTACATTTTCACATAAAAATAAATGACCATGTTTACTGTAAATAAATGAAATGTTGTGATATATTGTACTACTTCTAAGGTGATTTACAAAAACACATTAGATGTTTATGTCTTATATGGATCAAAGGGTATAAAAAGAGCTCAGGAGGCTAATAGTGGGGCTTATCTGGGAGAAATATAGTTCTGAATTAAATGCTAGATTTTACATCACAATAAAATTGAATGCAGCTGCTTAAATAGAACTATAGTGTATGAGTAAGACTGAAGAAAATTGTTTGTTTTTACATAAATTTCCAGTGACCGATATTTCATACAATGGACCAATAATGAATTCTAAAATTATCTTTAAAATAGTGGTATAGAAACAGACTGGCTCAAAAGTAAGGATGTTTTGTAAAGAGTCAGAAATTTTACCTAACAACATGTCAACAATGGACCACAATGAACTCATATGAATAGTATATGCTGATCTTTTATATGCAAATACAATGGCGTTCTTCCAACATGTGCCTTGGATTTATAGATCCAAATTAGTCTGAACAGTATGTGACCAAATCTTTTTCAATTAACATTTATGCAGAACTGTAGTGCAAGTATGTCTTTATAGATTATCTACTTCAGGAAATTATTTTTCTTTTGATATGAATTTAAGATATTTTGGGTTCTAACTTGAATTTACTTCCTCCTTCCTTAACTTTTATGATAGATTGTTGTGAGAGATTGTGTGCATGTAAAACCTTCTTTAGTAATTTATTTTTCTCCCAAAATCAGTTTGCAGTTTAAATTTTAGATGTCTTGGGTTCTATAATGTGAATTTTAATCATCCTTGAAGCCTTCTCTTGGAAAAAAGTTGAATAATTTTTGCTGTTGTGGCATTTTTGGTCTTTACAGTATGAATAATATTTCTGCACTGTTGAATTAAAATATTTACTGTGATATGATTCATATAGGCATTTATGGGACTATTATCTATGTAAATTTCACTCAGTTTTTAAAAAAAACCAACACTTATTAACATTTTTATAAACTTTTTTTGCTTAAGGTTACATTCTTATCCTGTTGTATAATATTTTCTTGTTTTTAAAATTTTAATAGGGAACATACTTTTTATTGATACAAGAGTATAATATTTTGATAAAAGTTACCACGAATATGAAAGCAAAATTAAATTTTTGCTACCATCCAACCAGTAAATTTAGAGAACTTAATTATAGTATTTGAAATAGCCTTCATTTTGAGGAAAGTCTCAGTTGAAAATATTTTTTATAAAGTGAGCCCTGATAATCAATAGACTTGCATATAAAAAGAAATAACTTTATAAAAAAAATATAAATTTTGCTGAATATTTCACTTTGCCAACAATTGAAATTGGACAGTCATAATGTTAAAATAGGGTAAGCATATTTACACCTTTCTATCAGGTACAGTATATCAGACTTGGGGTCAATTACAATGGAATGTAATTAATTAAATTACACATTACATTGCAGAAATGATCAATTACATCAATTACACATTACACTGTTTTTGAAATGTAATTAATTAAATTACAATTACTTTACTAAAGTAATTAATTAAATTACACATTACATTTCGTCATGGTATTTTTTCAACAATATTATACATGTATAAATAATGCATGTGTAAAATATTCATGTAAGCATAGTTTAAGCGTTGCATTTGATAATCATTAGCTATTTTAATGTTTTGTCATTTAGTCTGAATCTCTCTGGTCTGAACACTTTGACATCAATTCTAAATAGCTTTTCGACAGGAGCTAATGTGGCTGATATTGCTTGATCAGAACATGGAAGTTCTTTGATCCAAAGATCATCATATTGAAAGGAGGAGGAATTGGTTCCTATTAACTTGCCAATACATCAAGGGGTATTTTGACATCTCAGAAATGAAGTCATTTAAATTAAACATAAATAAAAATATTATACATAAATCATAAACATTTGTTTTTACATTAAAAATATCAAAAAGTGTGCTTGTCACAATATTGAAAATAATTTTTAGTACAAATAATGTATGTATAATGTCTAAATATTAGCAATATTTTGCTAATTAGATAAAAATACATGTAACAGTGGCATTGCCCCTGGACATTTTAATCTGATTAATTGCTGTTTGTTTTTACAGCTGTTAATTATTATTTCTATACTCCTTTTGTGTATACTAATTTGACAAAATGATTGTGTGCAGTGATTTTAAATTCTAAATGAACTGTCTAAGAAAGATTTTTTACAGTGACACTTTTTTTCAGTTTTTGTTTAACAAGGTGATTAATTACTTATCAATCTATTTAGTTTAAAGATCTTTCTTAAAAACTGAACACTAATATATGATTCTCACATTTTTTAAATTTATAATTAAATAATAATTATTAAAAAAAACATCTGTAGGTCAAATAAATATAAATATAAATTGTAACTTCAGTATAAATTATAGACTTCATATAATGAAAAAGTATGTGATATCAATATTTGAAAAACAAGTATTATTTTACAATTTATATTATAAAACACAAATCCTTATCTTTAACACCATAAAAGTATATGTAATTGAAATGTAATTCAAAAGTAATTGAGCATTACATGCTTTTTTCAATGTAATTAATTAAATTACCATTACATGTAATTAAAAAAATGCTCAATTACACATTACATTCAATTACATGGAAAATTGTAATGCATTACACTTAATAACCATTACATTTTCAATTACCCCATCCCTGCAGTATATGCAGGGGCGGATCCAGCCATTTTAAAAAGGGGGGTTCCTAACCCAGGACAAAGGGGGGGTTCCAATTACATGTCCCCATTCAAATGCATTGATCGTCCAAAAAAAAGGGGGGGTTCCAACCCCCGGAACCCCCCCTCTGGATCCGCGCCTGATATGTCAGGTATTTTCACAGAGGTTATCAGCCTCTTTAAGTTCATTTTAAATGTTTTTCAAGTGGACCCGGCCATATCTTGTATTTTATGCTATTAATCTGTCACTACTTTTATATTCATACTCTAGTTAAAACCTTGTATCATAGTGATCACTGATAGATTATAGGTACTTTGATCTCCTATGGGTTTTGATATGTATACTAAGTTGTTTTATCTGGCAGTATTTCAAATACTTTTTATGCATTGAAATATGAAGATAGTATGACTTTTGCACCTCCAGTAGTAAAGATTTAGATTTTATGGTACTTCAAATTTCAGTATATTACATCAAAATAATTCACTTTAATGCATCCATACAGATTTTTGAAAAGTAAATCCATTTTAAAGAAATCTTTATTTTGAAAAAGAATACTCTACCAGATTATATATAGAGATAGGACCATTTAATTTTCATGCTTTTAAGAGTCCTTTACAAATCTTGGTCAATAAAATTTGGGTAGTCTAGAACTTACTTCGGGCTCTCATCATGTACCTGAGGAGCAATGAGACATTTCTACTAACTGCATGTCAAGAAACTGATCCAAGACAAAAAAAAAAATAACTATTTGATTGAGAAAGTAGTAGCTGGCTGTTTAAACAAACCAAATTGACAAAACTGCTGTACTTTTTTCACTTTATCCAAAAAAAGTTGTAGCTGAAAATTGTAAATTGACTGTATTGTAAGTTTGGCCTGAAAAGTGTAACATTATAAAATATTCAAGACATTAGATATGGATACATTGTGTATTCGTAGATATTCATAAATGTTCTTTGTTCTTTTGATAGTATTATCCCCATTGGCTGTGATCTTATAGATTAAATGCTGGATTAACCATCACTAAGTGTTCCGATGACTTTGTGATAATGAAATAATTTACATAAAAAATTCATTTAATTTAACATGATTTTTGTCGAGCCTGCAACTTTTGTTGCAGAAAGCTCGACATAGGGATAGTGATCCGGCGGCGGCGGGGGCGGCTACGGCGGCGGCGTTAGCTCACTTCTTAAAAGCTTTATATTTTAGAAGGTGGAAGACCTGGATGCTTCATACTTTGTATATAGATGCTTCATGTTACGAAGTTTCCGTCAGTCACATGTCCAATGTCCTTGACCTCATTTTCATGGTTCAGTGACCACTTGAAAAAAAAGTTCAAATTTTTTGTAATGTTGAATTCTCTCTTATTATAAGTAATTGGATAACTATATTTGATATGTGTGTACCTTACAAGGTCCTCGTGTCTGTCAGACAGTTTTCACTTGACCTCGACCTCATTTCATGGATCAGTGAACAAGGTTAAGTTTTGGTGGTCAAGTCCATATCTCAGATACTATAAGCAATAGGGCTAGTATATTCGGTGTATGGAAGGACTGTAAGGTGTACATGTCCAACTGGCAGGTGTCATCTGACCTTGACCTCAATTTCATGGTTCAGTGGTTATAGTTAAATTTTTGTGTTTTGGTCTGTTTTTCTCATACCATATGCAATAGGTCTACTATATTTGTTGTATGAAATGATTGTTAAGTGTACATGTCTAGCGGGCAGATGTCATGTGACCTTGACCTCATTTTCATGGTTCAGTGGTCAAAGTTAAGTTTTTGAGTTTTGGTCTTTTTATCTAATGCTATATGCCATAGGTCAACTATATTTGGTGTATGGAAATATTTTATGATCTTTATGTCAGTCGAGCAGGTTTTATTTAACCGTGACCTCATTTTCACGGTTCATTGCACAGTGTTAAGTTTTTGTGTTTTGGTCTATTTTTCTTAAACTATAAGTAATGTGTCAACTATATATGTTGTATAGAAGCATTGTTAGCTGTACCTGTCTGCCTGGCATGGTTCATCTGACCTGGACCTCTTTTTCAAGGTTCGTTGGTCTTTGTTTAGTTATCTTGGTTAATGTTAAGTTTATGTGACAGTTGTAATAAAGCTTAGCTTTATACTTAGGACTATCAACATAATATCAATGATTAGTATAGAAGGCGAGACATTTCAGCGTGTGCACTCTTGTTATATCCATGTATAATATATATATGGAATCCAGAGATGTATTGTGGATGAATAATAATATTTATTATCAATGAGTTGAATTCCTGTAATGACCTTCTTATGATTTAATTTTGGATGTAACATGTCTTCTGATTGGCTGACAGTGTTTTGTCTATCAGCTCAGAGACACAAGTTTTTCATGTGACTGTGATGTCAACGCTTTTCATGATTTACATGAAATATGGAATTTAGAATTTAATTATAAGGAATGACTGTAGTATTTTTTCTGTCTATTTGAAATAACATAAAAAATGTGGTGCACACTTTAAAATAACCCACTACCTGGGTTATTCAGTGTGCATCACATTTTTTATGTAATTTTTTATAGACAGAAAATATTACAGTCATATCTAAATAACAATAAACTCTTTTGACATCTTTTGCTTTTGACCTGTCTTATACATACTAACCTAAGAAATTCTTTTTTAGTTAACTTTATAGTGGAAATAACATTGTTGCAATGTTTGCATTGTCTTACAATTTTCAAAGTATGAGAAGGGTTGAGCTTAATTGTGCTATATTTTAAAAAGGTTTTTGTACATGTTTAGTTTTCATTTTTAGGTATGTTTCTCAGATACTATAAGCAATAGGTTAACTGTGTTGGGTGTATGGAATGATGTACTTGTCAGTCTGGCAGGGTTCATCTGACCATAACCTCATGTAACTGGTTCATTGACAGTTAAATGTTTATGTGATATTTGTAGAACTTTAAACCTTCATTTTTAAAAAGGCTTTCAACATAAATTGAATCATGATCAGTAAAGCAGGCAAGAAATTTGAGCATGTGCACTCTTGCTACCTTTTACAATAGAGAACTCTAGTACATGTATTGACTAAATGAATATCAACATGAAAGCATAATTATTTAAATGTACAAAATTGTTGTCGAGCCTGCAACTTTTGTTGCAGAAAGCTCGACATAGGGATAGTGATCCGGCGGCGGCGGCGGCGGTGTTAGCTAACTTCTTAAAAGCTTTATATTTTAGAAGGTGGAAGACCTGGATGCTTCATACTTTGTATATAGATGCCTCATGTTACGAAGTTTCCGTCAGTCACATGTCCAATGTCCTTGACCTCATTTTCATGGTTCAGTGACCACTTGAAAAAAAAGTTCAAATTTTTTGTAATGTTGAATTCTCTCTTATTATAAGTAATAGGATAACTATATTTGATATGTGCGTACCTTGCAAGGTCCTCATGTCTGTCAGACAGTTTTCACTTGACCTCGACCTCATTTCATGGATCAGTGAACAAGGTTAAGTTTTGGTGGTCAAGTCCATATCTCAGATACTATAAGCAATAGGGCTAGTATATTCGGTATATGGAAGGACTGTAAGGTGTACATGTCCAACTGGCAGGTGTCATCTGACCTTGACCTCATTTTCATGGTTCAGTGGTTATAGGTAAATTTTTGTGTTTTGGTCTGTTTTTTTCGTACTATATGCAATAGGTCTACTATATTTGTTATATGGAATGATTGTAAGGTGTACATGTCTAGCGGGCAGATGTCATGTGACCTTGACCTCATTTTCATGGTTCAGTGGTTATAGTTAAATTTTTGTGTTTTGGTCTGGTTTTTTTCATACTATATGCAATAGGTCTACTATATTTGTTGTATGGAATGATTGTAAGGTGTACATGTCTAGCGGGCAGATGTCATGTGACCTTGACCTCATTTTCATGGTTCAGTGGTCAAAGTTAAGTTTTTGAGTTTTGGTCTTTTTATCTAATACTATATGCCATAGGTCAACTATATTTGGTGTATGGAAATATTTTATGATCTTAATGTCAGTAGCGCAGGTTTCTTTTGACCCTGACATCATTTTCACGGTTCATTGCACAGTGTTAAGTTTTTTTGTGTTTTGGTCTATTTTTCTTAAACTGTAAGTAATAGGTCAACTATATATGTTGTATAGAAGCATTGTTAGCTGTACATGTCTGCCTGGCATGGTTCATCTGACCTTGACCTCATTTTCATGGTTCATTGGTCTTTGTTTAGTTATCTTGGTTAATGTTAAGTTTATGAGACAGTTGTAATAAAGCTTTATACTTAGGACTATCTACATAATATCAATGATTAGTATAGAAGGCGAGACATTTCAGCGTGTGCACTCTTGTTTTTGATTTGAAATAGAACTATATAAGATAAGGCATGATTGCCAATTAGACAACCAGATCTGCTAGAGACCAAATGGTGTAAATGTTATGCATGTTTCTGAGAAATATGCTCTCTATGATATTTGACTAGATAAATAAATAATTCATGTCTTTATCATAATCTTCTATGATAAAGTATGTCAGGAGGAAAAAAACCTTTAACAACTGAATATGACACTTTTCTTGAAATAGAATATAAATTTTCTGAATGGTATTATTAGGGGTATATACATAATTTTAAATGAACACATAAAATATGAGAACTATTCTTTGAGGTTAATCTCATTATTATTGTTTGTGTAGAATAAGATAAGAAAAAAGTAAACTAAGTATGATCTATGTTGTGCTGTTACACCACCATTCCAGACAAGGGGGAGAGTTGGGCACTTTGTAAAATGACAGTGACAAAAAGTGCATTACAAAATAAAGAGGCATATTTTTCCTTCAATTTATTTATCTAGAAGTTCGTCAATCCCTAAAACCATCTGAAAGAATGACTAGATCTGTTTCAAAGGGATTAGTACCCACTTTCATCCTGATATGAAATGATAATATAAGTATTTACATATGAAATTTTATTAGCATAAGGTGACTTTCATTATTATGATGCTTAGCTTCCAGGGTATTGTTTACAAGTTATTAATTTATCAAATTGCTGTATCATCCATTGGTTGTCCTGAGGGTTTTCTCTCATGAGGATGAATTCCGAAAAGCTTTGTTACTTTGAAATGTTTTTTGTATTATTGTTGATGATAAAGTGTCTTTTGAGAGAGGTGAAAATTCAAGTGTTTAATTCTTATAGACAGTATGCAGAACTTGTTGGGTGACTGTCAGTAACATTTATATATGTGTGCATCAACCTATCATATATGTTTATTTTTGTTAACATCTGAATGCCTTAATGGGGGTTCTGTATTTAAAAATGTAGACATTGTTTTCCTAATAAAAGGGTTTGTTTTTCAGATGCACTAAGGTATCTCAAAACAAGACCACTGTTGACCAATCTTATATTTCCTATTAAATTTTGACATATCATTCATTTTCTGATAAAAGATAGTTTTTGTGAAGATAATGTTCTTTTTCAGTTATAGCATCCTTCAGAGAAAACCAATAATATTTTGTTTTTCTGACTTTAGGCTAGGAAAAAAACAGTCTTAATTTATGTTATTTCACTACTCAAGGTTGAGCATTAGAAGAGAAACTGTAAATTATTTAAGAAACAGTTTGAATAAATCTTGAGTACATGTAAAGTAATGCATTACATGAGAGACATAATTGATGTCTCTGATTAGACATGAACTGCAAAATGAACTGATGCATCATGGGTAATGAATGTTCAACACCTGTTGACTGTCCCTATGTAACTTTTATCTTTTACTCATGACTTAACGGTTACATTATCAATTAGATATTTTAAAGATATTTTAAAGTCAATGAAATAATTGACCTTTTATGTATTATAAAAAAAGCTTACTCAACGTTCAATAGAGGTATTTGACTTAAAATGGTCCGCCATTCCATCTAAAGCTTTATTTAGTGTGGTGATATTAAGTGAACTAAACATAGGTCCAGTTTATAACTAACTATGACATTGTGGAACATTAATTGCAACCCTGTAACAGTGAGTTTTTATTCTAATATTGTAACAGTTTTTGGGTTTGGGATTGTAAACTAGTTTTTATGTTGTACAGTCTTTCAAAAAAGTTTGAGATCTGCAGACGTCTTTTTGCCGTAGTTAAACTTTTGTTGATATCTGCTATTTGTGGTGCAAAATACGACTCATTTTTCTTAAGAAGTGCTTTAGGCATCACAATATTGTCAGTTACATTTTTTAGAGTGGTGAAGAGAAAAGAGCTAATAAACAGGGAATATGATATATTCGAGTTATTTCAGATTATTGCAGAGACTTTAAATTAGAGTGATATAGCTTTCTGAATGGTCCAGCTTTCTGCTAAATATATAATTCAATTCTTAAAGTTTAGGTAAATAAATATACAGTTATTGTTGTTTTTTTTTTCTATCCAAAAGAGTAAAGAAATATACAGTTATTTTACAAAAATATATTTGTTATGACTTCAAAAGGTGGAGTTTTCAATTGTTCACTAAAAATATATGCATCAGAAATAGACCTTGTCTGTCATCAGAAAAAATATATGGCAAAAATTAATTAAATCTGTTCACCTTTGTAAGTCATAAATTTCGGGGAAAAAAATAATACATGGAAAATATGTTAATAATGTAAAAAATTGTATTGATTATTAATGTTACACCTGATTTCGTGATGTAGGTAAATTACTTATCACCAATTAGATATATCAATTAGGTCCCTTTATTTATGGTATATGTTACCTAATATCACTTTCATTTGAATTAGTCAGCTAGCAAAGCCACAGGTCATCTGTAATATACACCTGGGATCTTTATCTCTCTATCCTCTCACATTTTTATTGCCAATTTTGAGGTGAGGTCAACTTTATAAAATTTGTGGGTGTGTTATACTGTATTGGAATGATGTTCAGATAGGTGTATTGTGATAAAATAGAGAGGGATTGTTTTTGTGGTGCAGGTTTAACATGCTTTGAATCACTAGGATACATGTTGGATATGTACTTTTAACATGGTACATGATAAGTGTGGGCTTTGATATTTTACATGATAGACAGATCTGTTGTTAAATTGAATGGAATAGGACATAGAATTACTAGTAAGTTGTATTTATTTTGTTTTCTTTCTTTCTTTGATTTTTACATCCTTGTGTAGAAGTGTATCTAAATTAATATTTGTTAACTTTGATATTATAATGGTCATGATGGTTTTGACCTTTTCTTCTTAAACCTGAACATTCAATACCTGTATACCATTATTGATCATTATTAAAAAAGTTTTTTCTTTAAAATAATGAAATGGAATAAAATCATTTGCTATTTATATAAGATATATGCGAGTTCGTAAACCAGTGTTTTGACTCAAGGCCTTAATAATTATGCATTAATCTGTAGTTAACCATACATGCCTGCAAAAGCTCTAAATACCTACGACATTTATTTGCACCACCTGAAAAATAAAAAAATAAAGTGGATTTTCTTTTCTTGTATCAGTATGTGATACCAAACTATACATTCTGTTATCTGCTTCTGTACACCATTCCACAGGACCATCAACATTGTATCCTGTGTTTAATACTTTAATCATGTTACTGCATTATGCCCTTTAAATGACTAGTTTCCTAAAAGATGTGTTGTAAGTGTGAAGTTTGTTCAACAAAACTGTCAGATGAAAAAGAACTAAAATTTTGAAGTATTAATGAATTTCTCTCCCTCCTCAAGGACTTCCAATGAGATGAATTGATATATAAAACACCTTTTATTTTTTAATAAAATGACATTATATGATCAATTTTTTTCCAGAATTAAATGACAATTTGAAATATATTAAGCGCCCAGCTGTTACAGAGTCACATGCAGTATACATTGCTGTTTAGTATAGGGATTACATAATTTGTCACAAGTTACAAACTTTTTGATTGTTTATCTGTCAAGAAAATAAACAGATGAATTAGGCATACCATTTACACAGAAACACCGGCTCCATGCTTGTTAAAACCATTAGTCATATACCATGTTAGGTTAAGCAGTACATTTGTCTGTACTTTCTATTGATAATGAAATTGATGCAAAAAAGGTAAAATTGCCTGGTACCTCTACCAAAGGTATTACCTGAACAAGCATGAAGTATTTGCCACTGGACATTAATCAAATAACAATCAATCAATTTACTAAATCAAGGCTGCAAATTTCTTTATGAGACCTTTCCATGTAAGGTTTTTTTTTATCAAATGCTTTAGAGGACCAAAGCCATAAAGGTTTACACTAATTTGTTAAAACAACATATGCATTGCCCTAGCTTACTCAAATCATTGCCTTTATCATACCATGATTTGTAGTCTGTACACCAACCTTTAATCCTAAAATGAACTGAGTTGTTTATGTAAGTCAAACTATATGGATCACCCATAGCATTACAACTTAAAAGAAAGATGTGCTTAAAAACTTTGCCTTTGGATATAATGGTTTACTTTTATAAATTGTTATTTGGATGGAGAGTTGTCTCATTGGCACTCATACCACATCTTCCTATACCTACTAAAAACAAATAATCTGACAGTACATAGAAAAAAATCCTTTGATTTATTGAGATCTTTCCAAATGATCCCCAACAATGTTTGAGATGGAAATTTCTGTGGCATATTTTTATCCTTTCTCCTGCAGGAATTTATACCAATGCTTCTGTGACATTATAAGCAACGCAATATGCCCTGTGACCAGTGCCCTAGAACACTAGGCTAACTAGGCTATATATAAGTAGTTAACCTATAAACAATATTGTGCAATACATTCAGTGAATAATTTGACCTATTTTTAATGCCTTCTTTCATGATATAAACTCTTCATAAAGGCGTTTGCCCTGTAAGTATCAGATTTATAATGCATATAATAGGCTTTTTCATTTTATATGGAGAAAATCAATGCTTCTTTTACTTTCTACTTACTATACAAGGTGACTCTGATGAAAGGCAAAATTTCTGATTTATTGATAAATTTAAGTTTTATATCCGATTGAGATGTTGCTAATTAGGAAGTCTTGTTGCTCAGGAGAAAGATATTGACTAACACGGAGTTCTTGTATTACCGAAAGAATTGATAAATGAATGTCAAAGAAATGGTAATAGACCAAATAAGGGTAATGAAAACAAATTTCATGTCCTGTTTACCATGAAAAGAAACTAAACAATTCTGGTCATGAGAGAACGTTTATTTTCATAAGGTTCTATTTTTATATGATTTCATCCCCTTGCTTCAATGGTAGGGGGCATAATGATTTCTGGTCTGTGCATCAGTGATGTGAACTTTTCAAATTGATTTTTGAACTACCAATCATTATAAGTTTTAGTGTAAGTTTGGAATGCAGGTGTCCACATAATCACATATGTATGAAATTCAGTGATAAAGATAACTGTAGTTATATCAAAGTGTTAATTTTCAGTGCTCCTGAGTAAAAAATTTCACATCTCATTCCAATATATATTATTAGAAAAATTATTCCTTATTACTCAGTTCCAATAATCATGTATTACAACTGGGTGGAGATTTATGACTCAGATGTAAAGGAACTGCTTTTTTATGCTTATGTAGTATTTTGAGGTTATCACGGAAGAATTTGTGTCAACTTATCAAGCCTATTACACCCAGTTTTATTATCTGAAACCATTTTGTCCAAAATAATATGTTTATCAGACGCTTAAATTGAAATTGACAACCTAATCTTGAAAATTGAATAAAATCAATTTGTTTTATCAAAATTTATGACTTGATAATTCAGTTCCTTGGCATAAGTATACTTGGTAATCCTTCAACTTTCACATTCACAAATATTGCTTTAAAGTTTACAACTTTTAGGTCCTTATTGAAAAAATTTCATAAATCTTTCTGGAAAATTGTACTTGTAAACTGAATTTAAATTTATTTACTCTTCAATTCTTCTATGGTACAGAATTTCAATTTTGACAAAGTGTATGCCTTTTTTTTTTATTATCAATGAAATTATAAATTTTTATTTTGTGGTACTAAAGTACACTACAGTAGAATGTCCAAAACTATAAAAAGAAATAAAAAGCATTTGATGGAATAACTTGTGGATTCATTAATGTTCCATTTTACCAATTTTTTGTGGATAAAATAATTTGTTCATGTGGTTTTGTCAAATTCTGCATTCAATAATTCAAGCCTATAGGAAATATTTGTTTCCTTGAAACGTTTTAAATTCTTATTCATGGATTCCTACGAAATCCATGAAAAATTGCATCCCACGAATTATAATAAATCCAGAGTAATTTTGCTTTTATTTATTGGAAATACAACCAGCAATAGTGACTTTCAACTTCAAAAACACACAGTAGATTTAATCATTGTTTAATTGAAATTAAATCAAAAATAGAATCTAAAACAATCTGTTGCAATAAAGATGTGCAACCAGCATTGAAAACCTGTGATGTTTGTAATTACCATGATTATTCAGGAGTTGTAAGTTAATTATGTTGCCCACATGTCTAAACACGAAGGGTGAGATACGTATGTCTGTTTTGGACATGTTGATGCATATATGTCCTTGTGATACATATTGTGGTGCATATTTATAGATATATGTTCATTATTGTATGAAGGGCATGTCACACTTTCAGGAAGAATACAATTAGATTCTGGTATTGAACTAATTACAACCTAAACCATAGTTTTATTAACCAACTTTTACCTTACATTTGCATTGGTATTATTATGGTCTCCAACCGAAAGAAGGGAAATCAAGAATCTGCCTAAATATTGTTAAATGACCTTTTATGAGCTGTTAAGTCCTATATGAAAAGATAAATGGGTGTTATGGGGCAAATATTTTACCCTGTATCGTATGGAAAAACATCCGAACATCTGACACAAATCCTAAAACCTCACCTAAGTACATTCTTAAAGTCATCCAAATTTAAGTTCACTGAGTTAAAAATGAGCAGTATAATTTTGTTGTCAAGACATACTCCATGTTAAAGGCCATACTTTGACCTATAATGGTTTACTTTGACCTATAATGGTTTACTTTTACAAATTGTTACTTGGTTGGATCCTTTCTGTAACTCAATGAAAATAGAAGAATATTCGAAAAACTAAATTTCTGGTTAATTATATCATATAGGAAATTATATATTTACCTAATGGATTCATTCAAAAATAACAAAAAAGAAAACGCCAGTTAAAACAGTAAAAAAAACGGTATATTTTATCAACACTGAATTTGAGTGAACTATTATTACAGTAAATATGACAATGTTTTCAAAAACTAAGCTATAGTTATCAAACAGAACAGGACATATATGTGTTAGGGTCATATTGTACACAATAATCACATTTATGGCCATTTTCTTCCTTGAGGCTTTGTTGATTATTGTCACCATTTTATTGTTTAGTTTGGCAGAGAAAACACTTACAATAGGTAAGATTGTTTGTGTTAGAAATTATCAGAAAATTGATGTTATGACACGTAAATGGCTAGACCTGCAATTTATGAGGAATAATTGCTGATAGAGTTGTAATGATCCTTGAATAATCTGGCCATCTGCTCTGATTCTCTGATGATGCTCACTTGCTATGCCAACCTGCTTGGAAAACAATTGATCAGGTTAAGATTAAAGGAAATACTTTTATATGAAATTGCTGTTGGTGACCAGGTTTTAATGAAAAGATCAAAATAAAGGATAATTTGGTGGTAATAAGGTGATTCTCTAGAGGAATTTCAGCATGTTTTGTTGCTCACAATATGTTCACATCTTCATTTCCTTTAAATGCTTTATTTGAATGACTATGACCTTAACTATATGTATGTATTGTATGATTTGGAAGATTTTGACCTTGTTTTAAAATGGATGGATTCCGAGTTTAACATGCATAAATATTGTAGGTGGTCTTCAGCTGTTATCTGCTCTTTTGTCAGGTTGTTTTCTCTTTGACACATTCCCCAGTTTATTCTCATTGTTACTATCGGAAGATGCATTTCCGGACACAAACATGTATGTGAATATGAGCCTTGCTTTGAAAAAGACTGACATGCTGAGTTAAATTCTTTACATGCGTGTTCATTTGGTAACAGTGGGGGTCCAATTTCTCTAGGAGTTTGCATAAGAGCTTATTGGAACTTATGTAGTGCTTGGTGTCTGTAAGTTTTTCCAAGGAGGTGTGCAAAGTTTTGAGATGTGTCAATATATCCATGGTATCTTTTAAGAATGCACATATGAAATTGATAAAATTCATTCTGATTGTTATTTAATGTGAATAATCCTGGATACTTAGATATGAAATTAGTCAAGTTTTTAGAGATAATCTTAAGAGGTCTATAGCCTTCTGTCATGGTAATGTCACCTGGATTATAAGGAAATTTAAGGAATGTTAATTTGCTATGTGCAGTAGGATCTTATAAAAGTAAATATCTATTTGAAATATTAGAAATTAAGTCTGCATGGAGTCGACTTTGATATCTATTTATAAACATTTCCTTGTATTTTGGAAAGTTACTCATACATTTTTCAAAATCTGTTTTAGTACAGGTATTGGTATCACTAACTGATCTGTCAATTGTTTTTAAACCTAAAACTTTTTGAAAATGTCTTTTTAATTTGTCAGTGCTTTTTAACTTAAGTATTTTGGAGAGATCTTTGAGGTTTAAGTCTCAAACTCATATTTAGTGACCATGACAAACAACCAACCAGATTTTCTACTGTTAGATTAAATTAGCTTATGAAAATCATAAACACCAACGCTTATATATACTTATATTTGTAAATGTAGGTGAAAATTATTACTCAGACAGTTGTTTTTAGTTTATCAAGTTAAAAGATTTAAAATAAACAAAATCTGTCTGTTTATTGCAAGTAATAAGGTTTCTATTCTGGATTTCTTGATATTAACATGCCTGAAGCCGTCAATAAATATCATCTGCTTAGCCATTATTTTAGATTGGTGATTGGATATTTTATAAGTAGAACACACTTTTCTATGGAAATTTCAATTTTACTTCAGAACTGATTTACTAATGAGTTCAGTTTTATGACAAAGCAATATTTTTTTGAAATTTCAATGACACTAATGTATACAGCATACTATAAGTACAAGGAAGAAACAATGCAAAAATATAAAGGATCAAGACTTTTTATTGCTGTTCTCTTGTATAGTTCAGTTCTTGTCTTTCAGATGTACTCATTAAAAGCCATTATCTTTTACATATATGATTTATATTTATCCACAACAAATTGAGTCTAAAAAGGGGGGGGGGGGGAGTTCTCACACAATATAGCTCCATTATAATCTTTAGTACTGTGGATTCATTTATTTTTGTTGGTACCGATTTTCGTGGATTGTTGAAAAATCATTTTTTCATGGATATTTAATTTCATGGCTTTGCCAATGTCAACATACATGACATACACATGACATATAAGCTGATAGAAATTTTCTGCTTCATTGACTATTGAAATTTGTGGTTCACCTAAACCCCTGAAATCAACGAAAATTTGTACCCCATGAATATTAATGAATCCACAGTATGTGTGCAATCTTTCTGTGAGATTGAGGGATTTAAAGACTGTAGGAGTTTTACTGGAGCTGATGACACAAAATGATATACTTTGCACCAATCTCCTTCATGATTACTAATCAAACATCCTAACAGCCCAAAACTATAGGATTGTTTAACACTTTGTGCAACTATTTAATGAGAACAAAATATCATAGAATGCTTGTTACATACAAATACATGTTATACAACATATACAGAGATAGGTGGTGTTACCTTTGACAACATTTTATAAATATTGACTAATTTGTATTAGGTCAGTGTCTCATCAAGTATTTGTCCTTGGGGTCAACTCTATTGGGATATTAGCAGTGACTTGACAAATTGCAATTAGATAAGTATGTTACTCATGGCAATTTAACATTTTCAGTGATAAAAGTTTTAAAAAAAAAGTAGATTCGTCAAGTCCTTGGAGTATTTTACTGTTAAATACAGACAAGTTTTATTTCATTTTGATGCCCCCACTCCAGCAGAGGGGGAGCATTCAGGTCTGTTGTTTGAAGCTCTAGTTTCAACTTAAACGGATAGTAGCTACGATTTTCATTAAAATTACTTGTTTAATCTATATGACGGATTTTGTACGAAAAGTTTAATAAGTATGATTAAAACAACTACTGGTTACTTTCCATTTATCATTTAGAAGCTTTTTAACGTTTAACACCTAAATTTATTTCTTGTCTATAGATAATAATTCGATGTTAAGCCCAACCCTTATTCATATGACCTATGTTGATCTAAACTCTTCAGTTCCCAATGCGCAATCGCATATTGTGCCTCGAAAGGGAAACTTGTCGAACAGGGGAATGTTATCGCGAAAATGTTACGTGAATTTACAGTTTCTGCGAGAAAAGAAACAAAAAAGAGGTACAGACAAATTATTGTATATTAAAAAAAAACAGCGATGAGATCGGTAATTAAAATCATTCAAAACACCTGCGACGCAGGCTAAGTCAAACAGAAGTAGCCGACGGTTTGCGTAACTTGTTTACATTACTTAAATATTCCAGATCACATGAAAATAAATCGCAACTGTTCATTATTGTCAAAAATATGTTTATAAATTTACGGGCAGGAATCTCCCACCTTAAAAGAAATTAGAAATCAACTTCCTACAATTTAGTATTATTCTTCACATGTATCCTTCATGGAGGCCCCTATTCAACACACAAACATGTGTATACGTTATCGGCATGGTTTGGTCATACAAATGTAATAACAAGTGTATAATATCGCCATTGTTGGAGAATCTTGGGTTGGAATAATATGCCGGTTATTGTTATATTTTTTATTTAAATAATTTGATAAATGGCGTCAAATATGTATGTTTAATATAAAGTAATTATCAAATACGTAAGAAAACAAAAAGCACATGTTCATATCTATTTATATCTTGGTTAGCTCACTCGCTGTGTCGGCAAAGTTCGGGAAGTAAACCCGATGCATAATTAATGAGATGAATAGGCACGCAACACGATATGAATTATCAATTATTAGCACTTCTGTAGTTTATGAAAACATTCTAGCGATCTTATTGCTTATTTTTAGTACATATCTTTGATTTTTGCAGCTTTAAAACTTGTTCATAATTTTGTCAAAATCGTAGCTACTATCCCTTTAATTAAGGCAAAGTACAAAATTCTCTTTACCATAAAGGGATGGAACAAAGCCAAAATGAATATTTGAAAGTGTTAATAAAATTCATTTGTTCTTAAGTCTTAACTTCAGTGGACTTTCTATTGCTTCATTAGACTCAGTATTTGATAGTTCCATTATAAACTTCCAAACTAAATGATAATTTCATAGAATTTGATATTGACTTATATGTACTCGGAAATGGCACTGTAGTTGTCCTGTCATTAATTGATTATAGAAGTAATTCTTACACTTTTGTTGCTGGTCATTAATTAAGGAAATGTGTCATATTTATTATCTGTAGATGTATACCTATAATTAAAGTTGTATTCAGTAAGTGTCCCATAAATCATGTTGATAGTATTTTAGTTGATAATATCAGACTTTTCTAGGATAAAGTACATGCATAAAATTACCCTAAAATTCCATTCTGTAAAACCTTAATAACATGTTTTCCCTTCTGATTGTTCTGTCAGAGTAGTCCAGCTTTCTCCACTAATAACAACTGGTCACCATGATAGATTAGATAAGACTGAATAATTGAACACCCTTCGATTTAGCTGTGCTTTGAAGGCCTGTTTTGAGGTTATGAGACATTTCAACCATTTCCATGGTGAAATTTCCCCTAAAAGTTTGAATATTGGGGGTTCTGTAGGGATTGCTGTTTCATTGATGTTTAGCTTTTTTCAGGTTTGTTAAGTAGGATTCCTGAATTTATATATGAATTCATTTGTAAGAATTTTTTGGTGTAATGAAGTTTTTTTTCTTACATCCACCTGAAATAGTTTTGGGAAACAGCCCAAATATATGAAATGTTTTACATGTTTAAACTAATGGAACCGCCCTTTTTTGACTATCAATGCATTTGAATGGGGACATTTAATTGGAATACCCTCCCTTTATCCAGGGTTGAGACCCCCCTCCCCTTTTTAAATATGACTGGATCCGCCCCTTGTAAATTCAGAAATTAGAGGTTTTTGTAAGCATGAATAATGGAACTGGTTGATGATCGCATTCTGATATTGGATATATATATCGGTAAACAGATTTTCCTTTAATAGCAATAAGTCTCTTATTTTTGTCCATTCTTCAAAAATCGTAATATTTCAGAATTTACTGTAACAATGAACTTCCTTGTTTTTATCTGCATTTAAAAAAAGTTTTATATCAAATTAAAATGTCTCAGGTACTTGTTCCATATGTGTCTCCTCAATCTAAATGTACTAATGGAGTATATAAATATTATACATATTTTAATATTTAATGATAGGCATTAAGTAGTGTTTATTAGGACTTTACTGCCTTGTTTATGGCTGAAATTAATGATATATTATGTACAATATTACCGTATATTACATGATATATAGGAGTAATAAAGCTCTTGTTTCGTCTGTATTAGGAATCAGTTATTGTTTTTCATGAAAATGTGCTTACACTGATAAATATCAAACATTATGGATACAATATTAATTTTAGGAAATAAGGTATATATTTTCAGAATCACGATCTGAGTCCATCAAAAATAATAAGTTCAATAAAAACATATCAAGCTGCATAAAAAGAGATATATAAAATTGATGAAAAAAGAAAGCAATAATACAACAAATCACACATTCATATTTATGTACCCCACAAACAACGACTTGTCTTGATTTTACTGCAATGTTTGATACTTTTCATATAAAATCTTTCAGTACCTGTTAAGATGAACAATTGCAAAATAACTGATGTTTTGTCAAATGTACATCAAACCCATATACTTCATATTCCACTTAAATCAATAATAAGACGAAAATGTTTTTTGCATTACATCAGATATTTAAATATATCTTTATCAGAAACACTTTTCGTGAATTGAATCTATTACAACCCTAATTGTAAGAGACATATTTTAAGTACAATCTATTTTGTTTTCAACAAGTTATTTCACAAGATGTTTCCTGTCTCAAACCAGACAAACAGAAAAAATGTCATCTTGTACCAAAATTCTTTTTGAATTCTTTTAACTACTATACAATTTAAATGTTTATTGTTTATAACGAAATTTTTTAATTAATTTGTATTTCCAAATTTATATTTTCAGTCACGCCATAATGAAGTGTTATTTGAAATCGTAAATTGTGACAGAAATAGAATGGGATGACAGTAACAATGAGTAAATTTCACACATCACCCACGAGACATTACAACGGAGGACCCCAGGACTATCAAAATGGGGGACTAGATGAGGGAGATGTTAGTTTTATATCGGGTAGTCCAGCACATGGATACAATGATGAGAACCAGACAGGGACTGTTTTTATCAGGATATCTATTCCAGAACTTAAAATTCAGGTAGTAGTACTTTTTAAGTAGCGTGGTGGTGGAAAAATGCTTTTGATTTATTATAGCTGTGTTGTGTATTTCTGGGTTCCTGTCAAACAAGAAATAAAGTACCCAAAAAGAGAGGTATATTTTTTATTGATTCTCAATATGTTTATCTTACAATCACAAATTTAAAACCCAACAGACCAACAATATTTTTACAATACCCACTAAGAAAAATATTTCTACAGTCTTGAGATTCAGGATTGATACAAGAAACAATTTTTTAAGATTAACCTTTGTCCGTCTGTACATCTGTATGTCTAGAAATTAGTTCTCTAACTTAAGTTTGCATTAACAAAATTTCGTGAAACTTATACATAATGCAAGTTACTGCAAACCACAGATCAATTTCGATTTGTTTGACGTCACTTTTACATTTCTCTAGTTATGTCCCTTTTTAACATTATGCACACGCGGGGGCACTATTTGTGTCCCATGGACTCATTCTCGATTTTTATTTGGAAAGAAACTGGGTGGGGACTTAAGTATGGTCTAGATAGTTTGTCTTTTTATTGTATGCCATATTTTATATAAGATAACTTATCTTTATGTAATATTATCAAAGTTTGACCGAAAACACCCATTGTACAATTAAAATTAAATCTTTAGAAGTTGGCTGGACACTAAATCCTTAACTATCAGAATTATCATGGTACTGCTAGGACATTAAAACCTGGTTTAAAACACACAATCATAAAATCACCTTTTTATATTGGAACTTGCTACGTTCACAAAGGGTCATTATCAGTCCTAAAAAATCTTTAGAAAAAGTACAGTATATAGCTGTCATAATCAATTGGTAAAATATTATCTGTCAAATACAAAATTGACATCATAATTGTGCACTATAATGATATAAATCCTAGTTTTGACAAATTTTGTCTAAATTCAGATAGTTTTTGCATAGAGGACATTGGCCAAATGCATAAATTTATTTGTCATTTTCCTGATGTTTTTCAGCAGGAAATAGACCTAAAAGGAAATAGGGAAAAGTTCCAAAAAGTCATGATTCATGACTTTTGAAGCTATTTAAAAGATGATTAATTTTGTCTTAATCAAACCGAATCATAAAAATAGTCTTGAAGACCTGTTGGTGACCTTCTGCTGTAGTTTGTTCTATGGTCGGGTTGTTATCTCTTTGACACATTCCCCATTTCCATTCTCAATTGTATTCTATTAAAATCTTAATTTGCATATTATTAATTTTTAATATATGGTTATTTTATACAATATAACTTTGTCCAATTTCGGCCTTCCTTGTCCTTTTCTGTTACATTTCAACATTTCTCTGAATTAATCTTGATCAAGTCACAGATGTGAAGAAATATAATCTATAGTGTCCTTAAAAGGAGTGAAAATCATCTAAAAATAAATTACTGGTTTCTATTGTGTCATACAGATTAATGAAAAATCAACAATCAAAGTACACTTTCAAACATTGTAAAAATAAATGTGTAACTTTCAAAATGTCACAGAAAAAAGTTTGTCTGACTGCATGACCATATTACCACAGCTGTCATTCATTTTATATTGACATTTTATATCTGGTATTAACTGTCTGGTACATGGTGGTATTGTTATGGAGCAGTTTAAAAGTAAGATTGGAGGAGACTGTTCTGAAGCCGACCTTGCAAGGGCTGTATAGCCAGTCAAGGTCGTTAAAAACTTCCATCATCATCTGTTTTGAAATAAAATAAAAATATTTTATTTATATTTTTTCAGAAATGTTTACAGTTTGAGCTGGATGAAACAGTATGGCATGCTAAACAAAGGTTGCTGACCAACTTTCCAGAGGTACAGGAAGTAAAATGCACTTGCATGAATCATACATGCACTTGTTTATGTGTTTATATTGATTGTATTGTAGTCACCATGTTAAACATGATGTATTGTAATGTTATCTTACGCCCAATAATTCAATCACTCAAGAATAGAATTGTATTTCAAAATTCTAATAGCCATTTGCCGTTCACTGCAGAAATATACATGACTTAAAACTTAATTTCTCTCAAGTAATTAATCCCTGTAATATCCAGTGTTTGAGATACAGTGATGGTGTTAGTCCTGGTCTTGAAGACATAAAACATTTGAGTCAGTTTTTTGTACTCATACTCCAAAACCAACCAATCAAAATGTTGGATTTCTTGTTTTGAGCATGCTTTTTGTGCTCCGAGCACTGATCAAAGTTTTATGACTTCAACTCCTAGAATGCAGGCCTTTTTTGTAACTTTGCTTTCATTTGGACTTTCCATATGAAAAAAACAGCTAGACAAAGCTTGAATTCTGGACTTTGCTTTGTGCAGTCAAAGCATAATCAGCTCATCTGTAATGAATCTTATGAACTCAGACAATTGAAATGCGTTCACATGTACAATGAATACCGTAACTTGCAAGCAAATTTTCTGCATATTATAAATAAATTTAATGATTAAGAAGTAAAAGGCCAACTGACAAAGTCATTGCAAAAAAACTACAGCCTGCACAATAGAAACCCCACAAAAAACTAAGGGTGATCTCAAATTTAAGTTTATTTGATTATTTTTACAGCTAATTTCATAATTCTTGTAGAGTAAAACTTTGGTTGGCTTGCTTGCTTTGTTTGTATAAATGTTTATTCAAGCTTTGTAATTAAGATTGACATCTTCAAACAATATATATATAGGCATGGTTAAACCTGTATACATTATATTTAAATTTTATTGGACGTTATCCCAATATAATTGTACAATATACAAACAAAGCAAGCAAGCTAACCAAAGTTTTGCTCTACATGCATTAGGAAATTAGCTGTAATTGCTTTGCTCAATTTGCTTATATGAGCAAATGTGCTTATATCTTCTTTTTTTGTATAAATATTTAGTAATTTCAGAATCGTTAAACTGTTATATAACTTTCCAATGTAAAAGAAAATGTAAATTATTAACATTTCATGCAGGTCATCCTATCTTTATAAATTTAATGCTAAATATAGAAAAATAAATAATGTGTTATGACAAATTCAGTGATGCAATATGTTGTCTACCAAGTTTTAATGCATTAGTTATTATTTAAACATTATTTTTTTTTGGTAAAAAGTGGCTGAAATTAAGATTGCCTGTAAACACGTTATAAAGTAATATTTCTAATTCACAGTTATAATATTTACTTTTGTTATTTACAATTTGTCATGTTTGATGTTGTTTTTTCATCATCTTTGAAGTATTCTAGTACTGGATATCAATTGAAATAGAATTAATTTCTGGGTAATTTTTTGTATAACAAATATACATATGACATGCAATTATTTCAATTACAGTTCTGTTTTAGGTATAGGATTCAATATGCACTTTAGATTTTGGTTACTCTATTCGGAAATTATTGCAATGTTTTTATTATTGTGAAAATTGCAACCAATGAGTTTCACCAAAAAAAACAGAAAAACTCAGCATTTTAAAGTTTTATTGCATTATTAGCATGCAACATTTTAGGGAAAACATAGTTACTAATTTTGCCTGTTTTGTCATTATTCAACAATTACATTGATAAATGCATGCAAAAATATATATATATAATTACATTAGATGTATGTTTCATCATATACGTTATTCTGATTGGCTAACTGCACATCTCACCTTATTCCTCAAGCAATTGCATTACACAATAAAATTTATCATTCATGATGACACGAGGTCTCACTATAAAGTGCACAGGTGAATCAAATAAAAAAATGATAAAATTCGTGTTTTCATGATCCTAGCTAAAAAATTTAATTATAAGTATTCAATGCTTCTTTTTATAACTTCATAGGGTTGTAAAGCGTTGACCGCGCGCACATTTTTAGAATAAAGCGCTTCCCGGCTTCATACAAAATGTACTTCAGTCAACGCTTTTACACCCCAATGAAGTTACAAAAAGAAGCTGTATGATTGATAATCAGACAACTGTATATCTGCTTACTCTACTCTTTTTGAACCAGTGTCTTGATTACGTTAGTATATTACAGAAGTGTACTGTATAACAAACATAGGTAAGGAAGACAAGGATTTGTTCATTTTTTTTTGGCACCCCAGAGATGTACATGATCCTTAATAATACTTTTATGTTTATTTTTCAGGATTTGAGAGACTCCATTAACTATGGTCTGTATATGCCTCCTATGAATGGAAGAGCTGGCAAGTTTCTGGATGAAGAAAGATTCCTTAGTGAATACCCTCTGCAGGGACCAATAGGATTTCTGGAGGTATAATTCTGCCTAAGAGAATTCTTTTATGCAAAACCATGTCTGTCCATATGTCCGTCTGTCAATTTTTTTGTGTTGTATAGTGCTATGATGTCATTCGAAGACAAATTTGATTTCCTGACAATAACTTTAGTTTAAGGAATGGATCTCTATGAAATTTTACCAGAAGGTTCAATACCACAAAAGTAATGTTGGGATTAATTTCCCCACATTTATTTTGTGTCAGAAACATTTATTTATGTCAAAAATTTGATCACAATGGTAATTTAGACAGTATTCAACTTGAATATTGTGTCTCAACTTACACCAAGTGTTTAGGTTTGGACCTCTGTGGTCGTATCAGGCTGAGCTTTGCGAAGCATTTTATTATATGATTTATAAGAACATTGACAGTTACTAAAGTGCATTCCACTCTCCAACAGCTGATCTCCTTCTGTTCACTAGAATATATTTCAGGAAAAACAATAGTATCTGACATATTAATTCAGTTTAATGTAATTCCTATAAGAATTTATAGGCTTGTTTTGTTTGCATGTCACATCAAAGTAAAAGATATCTTTCCTGTAAAATGATTGAATTAATCCTTCTGTGGAGACGGGAAAGAAGATCAGTTTTACAATGGAAAGACAACTTATTTTTTTCTTTTAAAAACACACACTAGGTATCCAGATAAAAGAGAGAAGTATAATCCTGACCTAAATTTTAAAAACTCTGATCAAATCTCTATGGAAATTTGATTGATAGTATAGTATTCCATAAATCATTCGGTACAACTACTAGGATATTGGGTGACATCTTTTTTGTCAGTATTATAGTAATAATAGCCAACATCTTTAGGCACCTTTAGTATTAGTACACGATTACGTTCAGTGTAATCTATTTTAGAACAGAAAGGACTTGGACTGAGAGATCAAAGAAAAGTCTGAGCTTTCTTTGTAGATCTCTCAAATCTTGGTCGGTTAAAGTACATACAGATAGTTCATTATATTCTTGGAATCTGCATATATCATAAACTTAAATTTTTATCACTTTTTTGCCCTTAAAACTACAGTTCTCTTTCTCTTGTGAGTGTGTTGCCATATTTCTGCACTTGAAATAGTAGAATGCCAGATTTTTATCGTTAATGCTTAAAAATCTTAAGTTTACCTAAAAAGAAGGAATAAAATTTTCAATAAAACAGAAGTAGACTTTCTCCCACATGTTTTCCTTTTTCTCAAGTATATAAAGCCTGATTGGACAAAAATGACTCTCTTACCAGCAAGCTACCAAAAACATGGTTTATTACCTTCCAATCTCAACCACTAAAAAAAATGTTTCATTGCATGATATTTAAATGCATATGTGGTTCAACCATGAAGTTGAGCACTGTGTCAAAGTGCCTTCCATTGGGATTAAAATATGTTTATTTCTGCATAATTCAAAATGCAGGCATAAATACTTATTATAGAAAAGGACAGATATTGGTTTTGATTTTGATGAAAAAATACTGCTATTTTTGCTTAATTTCCTAATGCAAATGTTAAACACGTAAACAATGAATTCTGAAGAAAATCCTTGAATAACAGTTTTGGGTCCATGACCTTGCTAAGTAGTTAATTTATGATTGTTTATAACCAAAGTATGGGACAACATATGAATCTAAAATGCCATCTGCTGCATCAAAATTAACATAAACAATTGCATTATGGGATAGAGGGCACTGAACTTCATTGTCATATGGTTATTTATATTGATATGGTAAATCATCTAAAAAAACATACTATCAACTTGTAACAATAAAGCTTAACTCATAAATATGCTTGTACATAACTGAATAGAATAGGAGGGTTTCCTAATGGCAGATTGTTTTGTTCCATATTCCAATAACAGAACATTTTCATGAATAAGAAAGTACCGTTTAACCCATGTATTGTTTAAATTATTTTTATCACCTGAATAACAATTTTAATAAATGCACTGACAACTGACATTCTTGTTGGAGAAAATTTATTCACCCAACCATTTATAAAATTTTGATGACATAGACACTTTCTTTAAACCTTTGACAATGTTGGTTATAATATGACTATTATTAGATGCTTATACAAAACTGCAGATGAAATATTTTCAATATATTTACATGTACTATTTGTTTTTGTTTCAGTTCAAGCACAAGAAAAGAGTCTACAAGCTAATGCATGTTAATCCAAGGAAGTTAAAACAGCTACATACCAAAGTACGTTATTGTTGGTCAGATACTTGTGTTCAGTTCTCATATGATTCACAATTTTAACACAAGGCAGAAATTCTAGTTTTTTATGCCACCACTGTAAAGGATGGGGCATTAAGTTTTACCCTTGCCTGATCAAAGGAAATTTCAGAAAAATTCAGGGTACAATTAATGCTCTGTAATACAAAATTCTTGTTTTCTTAATTGAATAGCAAAATATATATTTTTTTTGAAATGCAAAAGAGGCATTTCCAAGAAAAGAATGACAACAATTACAGAAACATTAAATGACAGGTGTTAATAAATTGTTGGAACTGAAAACCAACTAATTTTTCGTGAGCGATTTGATTTTCTCAACATTCATGATCGCAAAAAAATAACGTGAATATAAATCGTGCAAACATATAAAACTTGGAATTTTCCTTATTTCTCTACAACCAGTAATTTGAGAATCTTGAAATTAAATGCAGCGAAAAAGGCTAGAAAGGTCGTTAATGTGAAGGCATGTATCCGCTAAAATAAGTGGGTTTACAGTATGTTTGTTTCACTTAGATTTTTTATTTTTAAGATATCACTATTATGTATAAGTTGACCTATGCTTTAAAGTTATTATTCTAAAAAAAAAACAACATATGAATGTGGTATAAATATTTTGATGTGAACTATTCTATTGTATTGATTATCTTTACAGAGTTATCTGAAAAGTTTTCTGGAGTGTGTAAAAAGTGGAAATGTAGAAAAAATAACAAAAATGACCAACAAGGGGCTGGACCCCAACTTCCATGATCATAGTACAGGGGGTAAGTCTTTTGATAACATTATTTATTACAAGCATAACATTTAATATGATATTAGATTTACTCATAAATCAGTCCAAATAAACGAAAAGGACTCGTAGTACAATGATTTCTTAAAATGTATTAGATGGGAAAAAGTTAATCTAGTTCACATTTTTATTAAAGACCAGCTGAGGACATCCTCTCGTGTAGGACTTTTTCACTGCGTTGAAGACCCATTAATGGGCTTTGACTGCAATCTGTTCTTTGGTCAGGCTGCTGTATTTGACATATTCCTTATTTCCATTCTCAATTTTGATCCAACAGGAATTCCTGTTAACTTACTTAGTTTTATTAATTGAAATGATTTCCAACTTTAGAAAATTGTATTATGATTTATAATCAAGTATAACTCTACAACTTCAAATTTCATTTGGCCATTTTAACTTTCTTGATTCATTGATGGGTCTTTTATAGCTAAAACATGTGTCTTTTATAGCTAAAACATGTGTCTTGCATGCAACATTTTAACCCTGGTATATATGAAGAGTTTATCAAAAAAATGTTCTTAAAACCAAAAAAAATGCATATTTCTTTACAAACTGCATATTTATCTGGTATATATATCTATTTTTAGAAACACCACTAACAATAGCGTGTTCAGTAAAAGGAGGTAAATGTAGAGAGATAGTCCTGACACTGGTTGGAGGTGGAGGCCATCTTGACTTTAGGAACAAGAAAGGAATGACTGCCTTACATAAAGCTGTGTTGGTCAAAAATCCCACAGCTGTTAAGGTATTGAACTTTTAACCTTTGTAAATAGTATTTTGTAAACAACATTTTTCATTCACTATTTACATACCTAAAAGTAAATTCTAAAGAAATGACTTTATGGCATTAATGTATTTATTTACGTAGTGTTATTAAAATGAAGACTTCTTTAATGCTTAAAATGTGTATTCAACCGTTACTAATGCATTATAGATTGGTCAGTTACTTTAATAAAGTTACATCAAGTACTTATATAGGAATTCATCAAAATAAGATTTTATCATGTAAAGGGAAATAACTCTGTAAGACACACTAGTGTATGAACAAGGAAATAATTTTATTTTAAGGCATCTGTTATGTACCATGATGTATACAGTACATGTAATAACATAGACAAAAGTTAACTGTAGATCTATTCATGCAGTTTCCGTAAATGTTTGTTGGTGTTTGAAGGCACTCACATATATTGTAAATTTGTATTTTGACATCCTAAAACCTCAGCATATGTTAGCTTAAGGTATATGTACAAATTTCAAAGGGTTCTAAAAAAAAGAGTTTCATACAAAATACTGTCAACATATGAACTCATTAAGACCACATTTATGATTCTCACATCTATGACAGCAAGCTTAAAAAAAAAGACAGATACCTTAAAATAACGGTCAATTAATATTCAAAGGAGTCATAAAAAGATAATGTTTTACAATACAAATTGCAAGCTTTTCTTTTATCATGTTTGTTGGAGCTTAATGATTGACCAATGAATCCAAGTTTCATAAAAAAAAATATTTTCAGGTGTTGTTAGATCTTGGTTTGTCACCTAACATGAAGGATGCTAGATGTTTGACACCCCTTTACTATGGTATAGCTCATAACTCAGACCCTGCCATTACAGAAATGTTACTGCAAGAAAGGGCAGTGATTGGTTCTCAGGATGAACAGGGGTGGTATGAAATTCATCATGTAAGTACTGGCACATATTAAAGAGATATTAAAAGTCAATTTTAATTTTTCAATTATTAATATGGCAAATATTTACAGAATTGTACTTATGAATTTTGACAGGAATTACCCCCAAAATAAAATTCAGGAATTACCCCCAAAATGTAAGACAATACACCAGACCACACTAATCACCAAAACCAAATTCCTCGGAGAAAATAAATGTACAAACAGTACAAAGACAATCAACAAAGAACAACACACAGTTCAGATAGCCTAACTTGCCATATGATTAAACCAGTTTTGCATAAACATCCCTCTTCCTATGTAGACCATGTACAGAATTACAAAAGTAATGGAGTTGCATACATAAGACAGAAAAATAAATATTTTATAATATTTCAGGCATGTAAAGAGGGACTATTGCAACATTTGGAACATCTCTTGTTTTATGGTGCTGACATGGATGTTCAGAATGCAGGTGGAAATACTGCCATCCACATATGTGCTATAAATAATCAGGTAAAAATTTTGAAAAAGCATGTGACTTATTAAATTTAGCCAAGACAACCAGTGTGAACTCTTTTCTTCCTTTCATCATTATTGCCTTTGTAATTAACAGGATTTACCACAAAAATTGGACAGTAGCGCAATCTACACCAACTACCAACACGTGAATATCCCATATATACGAATACAATGATAGTTTCATAAACTTGACCCTGTAAACATGTCTTATCTAAAAAAAAAAAAAATTTAATAAAAAAAAGACATGCCATAATACGTTGATGACTGTCTGGACTACTCTAACATAATGCAATTATGGATTCTATCAGCTCATGTACACAATTTGTCATATAACTGTGAGGTCATTTACTTAATTTCTTGATTTTCATCTTAAAAATGGAATTTTTAATTAAAGTATAAGGAATGGGTTATATTTTTTCTGTCTATTTGATATTTTAATGTAAAATCTCCATATAATGAATAGATGTGTAATATAATTCATATATTTCAGGAATCTTGCCTTCGTGTTCTTTTATTCCGTGGTGCTAATAAAGATATACAAAACTACCAGAACCAGTCAGCTTTCCAGGTGGCAGTTATATCTGGGAACCAGGGCATTGCAGATATACTCCATAAACATAAGTCAGATGATATAGGTAAGTTTTAAAAACCAGTCGTATAAGAATGCTATTTGACACAGATATCTCATTGTAAATTTAGAGATTGTTGCAATATTTTGAAGAATGAACAAAAATGTTAGACTTGTAATAGCTATTTCAGGAAATTCTGCCTACAGATGCATCAGATATCAAAATGTGATGCTCACCTAGTTACATTAATCATTGTAAAAAGTAAATAATTTCTGAATTTTTCAATTGTTATAATAAACATGAAATTTACTGATTGATTAATTCTAACAACAATTATGAAGAAAGTTTAAACTGTCATCTTACACTTGCCAAAACACATGTATTTAAAGGCTTCTAAAATTTTTGCTTTGCATTCATGTTCCAATACTTAATAAAAAGAACTTAGTCTTTGTGTTATTGCTGAAATAGTATAGTTGATCAACAATTCAGAACAATTTGTTTGTACCAATGATGATTGAATATTTGTTCGATTATAATTTTCAACATTATTCTATTTCAGTGCAATATCGTGAAGTTCCAAAATATTCTGTGAGACGAAGGGATTCTGTTGCTTCCGCAGCCATGTTTGCTTTGTCGAGAAGTCGAAGTGATCCCAGAATTAACCTCATCATGGCAGAAGGCCGTTATATCAGTCCATCAAACTCAACTCAAAGTTTTTCACATTTAGACAATATTTCATCACCCTCAAGAGACTACAGCACAGACTCACCAAGGTCTATGAGTATTTCCAGTACCAGTTCAGGACCAGGTATGATTTGTAAATATTCTTGACAGTTGTAGAGGGTTGAGGATTAGAAAAGTATAAATTTCATTTAGCTTGCATTTTCACAGGTCTGATATGGCTTTAAAAGCTTGATGCAATATTATTTTTGAAGGTAAAATATTTCCTTATTTGCCGCAGTTTCCAGGATCTTTCATTTTTATATACTGATTTAACATTTTACCATTGAAAATGATGAGGAGAATGTGATGTAGATGTGAAAAAGGTAACAATTTCTTTTAACTTGTAACAGCTGATTCAACACTTAGGGTATTTTAATGAAGGAGGTTGTTTTCTAAATCAAATTGAGTTATCTCCCCTTCAGTTTTTCTTTTATTTTAATATATTTTTTATGTGTACTTACATGTTATTTAAAAAGATATATTGGAAAGTATATTGACAAAGACTTAACTAGTAATTGAAAATTTTACAATCTTGAAAAACAAAATTTTTAATACATTAATCTGCAAATTCCACAAAGTTGTTCTTGTGTGTGTTTATGTATTTTTCCATTGGTATTTAATAGAATTTAATGTATTTATTTTTCATTCAAGAAATTGAATTGGTGTATGATTAATTTTACTTTTGAAGTGAATGATTATATTTTGTTTGTTTCTTACTCTTTCCCCATTCAAAGCAGGTTATGATTCACATTTGTCATTTTCGGAGAATGATGGAATATATCAACGACCACAAAGCGTTTGTCTTCCGGGATTCAATGAAAGTGTTCGTAGCCTCACACATATAAACAGTATATTTAACAGACAAAAAATGTTCCAAAGCCATAGCACCTCATTCATTCCAGAGCGGCCACAAACAATGAGTGCCGCATTTTCTACTAGACTTGGAATTAATAACGCTAGGAGACGATTGTCCGAAGTTTTTGACCATGATCATGGGACTAGAAATTATGCAAATAATTGGTACAATATTAGTGCAGAACATATTCCATATTCTACCACTTATTATAAACCTAACATTGAAAAATCATCTATGTGTAGTTCGTCTTCAGACAATTTAAAGGAGTTAGATGTAGAATGGAATTATACCAACGGGATTAAATATTTTGACGATAAAATTAAGGAAGTGGATGTTATTTTGAATGAAAAAACATCACCCGATAAAGAGAGTGATATCTCTAGCGTTGTTTCAACCAGATGGAGGCCATATGACCAATATTCAGTGAAACTTGATAATATGTCAAGTGAAAATCATGAACCAAACCAAATTAAACAAAATTCTCAGTTGGTGACGCGACCAAGAATTCCGAGACGCTTGTCCCTTATTAATGAGGAGCAGTACCTGAGTCTTGTCAATAAAGATGATAGTATTTTTATCTGTGTTGTGGCGTATGAAGCCAAATATCCAGATGAGTTATCCATGAAGAAAGGAGAAATAATTGAAGGTTTCCAGCTTGTTTGTTTGACATTTATTGCATGAGCATGGAGTTTATTTTATGACTTGTTATGTAGCATATTCTATTGTCTTGCTTTTAAAACCCTCCATTTTTTTAGTTAGAAGAAAGGGGGTATAGATTTGCTAGGCACTCATTTCATATTTATTTCCTGCAATCTAAAAACTGCAGTGTTTTGATTGCCTTCTGTTCAAATTAATTTGCAACGTTGAATAATTCATATCAACAATACAAACTCATGGGTATGAGTTTTATCATAACTGATTATTTTGGGGATTGTCCAATATCATCTGGCAACTATGACTTCCTGTCAATTGTCTGTTTGTTGCCATGCACCTTTTGAAAAGTATTGATAGTGAAATAGGAAGACCAAAACTGTTATGTAGCATTTTTTTAAAGTACAAATAATTTAGACACTTTTAAGGTATATGGTTTAACAGATCTTTACTGTCTGACAGGTATCAACATTTTGACAAAATGAAATATTGATAATATTATTTTAGAATAGAAATAAATTTTGAGTTCCTGGCGTAGAGAACTTTCTATTATCAGTACTGTTTGGCAAAAATGTTATGTCTCGAAAACAAAATGGTTTCTAGTTTGCTTTCTCTGATAAAAAATGCAGAGTTTTTAATATGCAAGACCATAGGATATGCAAAACAAAACCACATCACCTATTTGGATTGATTATATATTTATTTGTTATTATATTTCAGCATTATGATTGTAGCATGAAAGATATTTGTTATGTACATACAACTGTTGATATTTTGGTCTTTTTTTATGTAAAGTAACATTAGGGATGGGGGAGGGCAACATTTAGGTTATGTTTATAGAGTAGGACTAAGCCCCAAAGGCTGCTCCTTATTTTAAAATTTCCTTGTTACTTAAAGGAAGGCCAATAATTTAGTTTTCAGTACTGCCATAAAATGTGGAATATGAGATTCCAAAGAATCATGGTCGCTTTTTTACTTTTCACAGGTTTTTGATGGTAAATAAATCACAAAGCAGTAACGTTTTGCACTTGAAACACTAAAATCTTATGTTCATATTTGCTTTAGTTATATATGTGTTATCTAAGTACATGAATTTAATGAAGTATCGTTAGTTATTATTTTTCATGGATACATTTGTTTCCCTTGTAAACATGTATATTTCAGTGTTGACAAAGGAAAAGGAGAACAAATTTTATCAATTATCACAATAATTGTTTTATCTATGAAATTTGGTATACAGATAATAACAATTGTCAAATGAGTACAGTTAAACTTCAGTAGCTTGACTGGAAATTGACTTGTTATGTGTTCTATCATTGGTGGAAATTGGCTTGTTATGTGTTCTATCATTGGTGGAAATTGGCTTGTTATGTGTTCTATCATTGGTGGAAATTGGCTTGCTATGTTTCTATCATTAATGGAAATTGGCTTGCTATGTGTTCTATCATTGGTGGAAATTGATTTGTTATGGGTTCTATCATTGGTGGAAATTGGCTTGCTATGTGTTCTATAATAGGTGGAAATTGTCTTGTTATGTGTTCTATCATTGGTGGAAATAGGCTTGCTATGTGTTCTATTATTGGTTTTAAGGCATCAAATTTATGAATCCAAGTATGCATACTATACCAAGTGTGTGTAACTCATTTAGTAACTTGTCCTCTCCAAACAAACTTATATCTTTTAAAGTGTTGTTGTTTTGTTACTCTAAATGAGAATGTCTATGTAGGACTGGGTTGAAATTTTTTGCAATTTTATACATCTACCGTTCTTGTGTCTGTTAAATTTTCCTTACCTGGAAACATTATACTGACTCTTAGCTGACCAATATTTGCTCTTACACTTAATTGTTGCAATATTGGTGAAGAAGCCCCATTTGCCTGTTTTCAAAGAACAACGCTTCCTAACCTACGTCAACCTTCTTATATCAAAAGGAATTAAAAGAATTACCATGAAATATTTGTTCCTAGACATTAAGCAACCAATTATCAATTAGTCATATTTAAGTTGAGCTACTGAAAATTGTCTACACAGTGTAAATTCATGTTTATATGTTTGTACGACTATAATTAAATTATACCATATTTAAATTTAACAGTACATGTAGATATAAATCATAGAATTATACTTTAGAGCTTGTGCTTATATGTCTGTTTACAGAGCTTGTTAACATATTAATATAAATCTAAGTGTGACCCTCAATATTAACCTTGCTAGAATATATTAATTGAGTGCACCCTAAATATTAACATCTTATGTCTTGTTTATTCAATGTAGCCCTGAAAACTAACAGAGCTTTATAGTTTGGCATATAATGCTGACCTCTGCAAACCCTGCTGTTTATGGAAATGACACTCTGCAAAGTGTCGAAATGTTTCATATGAATATTTCTTAACCTGTAAAAGTGAATATATTATTATTAGGAACTAAAATTGAAACAGTATGATATGTGTCAGTTTGAACCAAATATTGTTAACAAATGAACATAGAAGTTTACAGCTATTGTCAGGGTATGGTTTCAACAATGAGCAAAACCCATTTTGCATAGTCAGTTATAAAAGGCCCTGAAACAATTCCAAAAAAGAAAACTAACAGCCTGAATTGTGTACAAAACAATAAATGAAAACAAATATCGATATACAACAACAAACAACAACCATTGAAATACAGTCTCCTGACTTGGGACAGGCACATACAGAATGTGGTGTGGTCAAACTACATAAACAGTTCAAGCCAGTTCTTGTGAACACCAATAAAATCAGTCAGTTCTCTCTCAGTTTAGAGAAGATCTCTTTAAAAAGAAAAATTCTTGATGATAAACACAACTGTAACCATAAAATATTTATAGAAATTAGTGATTACAGCCTTGAAAATGGAGGGGATATATATAAGACATTAAACCCATGAATACTTAAAAATAACAAATATATATTGAAGTAACAACTCATTAATTGCTGTTCTTCGTCTATTTGTAACTTCTTCATTGTTGACATAAGGAGCGCACACCTAGCAGCAAGTTTAGAAGGGCCTGTTGTGTAAATTTTTAAGTGTAAGATATTGATAATTAATTACCAGTCTTGATGGATACAATCTAGGTTTTGCTGGGTCACTTCTCATGGTATGCTTCAAACATCAAAACATCAAATTCAGAAGTGATTGTTCTGTTTCACATTGCAAAATAAAGATGACTTAAGTTTTGTTTTTATTTTGTTTTCTTCATTTTTAATGTCATTTTAGCTGTGGTCTAATCTCACATTTCCATTTACTTTATATGTCAATTTTATATTTTTAGTTGTTGGTACTGGAGACAATGGAATGTGGGAAGGTCGTGCCAATGGACAGGAAGGATTTTTCCCTTATCATCATGTACAGGAAGTCAGACTAAGGAAGGGTTAGTATACAAATTATTTCCCCTTGACTTGGAATTGTGGGAAGGTTATGCTTTTTGACCGAAAAATACTCTTTATTTTCATAAACTCATTAAATGGTAATTTTTTTATTGTTGATGGTTGCTATTAGTTGATAGATACTCAACACTTCCATGTATTCTTGACAAAACAAATCATGAACTATTGAAAATCAAATTAGCATTTATTGATCAATTTTTATTTGGAGATGTTACTATACATTTAAGATTTTTATGACTTATAAATATATTATTTGAAAGAAGCAAAAATATTTGCATATTAAAACAATCTGTACAACTACAAGATCTGTTTATCTATTTGCAATTGGAAAATTTCACAAAAAAACATTGTTTTCCTTCTCTCGCAAATTATATAAAAACACATAGCTTGAGGCAAATTTTTCCAAAAGTTAAAACAATTAACTGGTCATCAGATTGTTTTACGATCGGAAAAAGTAGGAAAATGTAAAGTAACATTCACCACATGACCTGAGTTTGATTCATATAGCCTGCTTCAAAAAGATTTTAACTATCCCCCTCTAGCAACTGTGTTACATCCTTAAATTATGTTTGTAAAATGAGCTTTGTCTAGAACGACATGATGTTAAACAAGCTTTTTGTTGATTGAGGACTGTTCAATAATAATACTGGATATCAACAAGTTCAAAATAGTGGGCAATGAAAAATTTAATTTTTCGTTTGTACATGATAACTGTCTGTTGGCACGTAATATTCACACATAATGTTATAGAATTTGACAAGGTTACGGGATGTTGGTCAATTTCATACAATTTTTTGACAGTGTACACCAAAACAGTGTCTGACCTGTGAAAATAACATTTATCTCTTCCTAGCATTCTGTATGGAAAAGTAAGACTACGGAATGATCATTTTTTCCATTTGAAATTACAGAAGGGAAGGACATCTTATCATTAACCATCAGTTTAAAATATGGATATATATTAATTATAAGTTTAGATTTTAATTGAGGAAAAGCGATGGTAAAGGTTTTTGAATGGATATAGATTATGACTAAGATTTTGAAATATTACCTTGTTGTGTAGTTTATATGTTGTGCATTGTGATTATAACATTTGAAATTTACATGTTAAAATGTGGAGAGAATATTCATATCATAGACATTTTGTTTATATATCTACAGCCGGTTCCTGTGGGGATATTTTACGGGAGACCACTTTACAAAGAAATACCTTGGCATCAATAGTTCATACATACAGGTAGGTGAAAGGTCAATTGGTGGAGGTAGAATACCATAAAATAGCATAAAAAGGGGGGGTATGAGGAGGCAAATGCTATTTCCAATGGAACCAACAAATTTACAGAGGTTGTGTTTGGCACTGATGAAAAATTGGTATTATTTGCTCTGTGTTGAAGGTATAACTGTGAATTGGTATTATTTGCTCTGTGTTGAAGGTATAACTGTGAATTGGTATTATTTGCTCTGTGTTGAAGGTATAACTGTGAATTGGTATTATTTGCTCTGTGTTGAAGGTATAACTGTGAATTGGTATTATTTGCTCTGTGTTGAAGGTATAACTGTGAATTTGAGATGATGAACAGCGATGAAAGCACTGTTCCTTTTCTCATTGTGTGTTTTTTGCTGATCTTGAACTGATTTTGTGTCATGGATGAATACCCAATATTCTCTATACTTCTATCAATCTATCTATTCCTTTTGAAATGGTACTGTTGCAAAAGTCAATTGACCAAGGAGTTATTCTAAATTCTAACATGACGTCCTTCAAATGCTTTGAGTACACACCCGTGGTAAAATATGAATATATTGTCAGGCTGTTCCAATCGTACTCCCACGTCATATGCTTTTTTGTGAATGAGATACCCGACGTCATAGAAAGATGACGTAAGAATATGACTTTGAGCATTTTACGGGAAAATACACGCTTGCCAAAACAAAATCATCACAACAAGGAAACGTAAACAAACGATGCTAAATGTGGTATAAGCTGATTTTTTAAAAACATATAAGACATTATAAGTAAATTATAATTTAAATTCACCCAAAACTATCTAAATTTGTTATTGTAAAAACTTTAAGCATGTCACTAATTCAGTTTGCTCCATTCGTTTACGCCAATTCAATAGTGCGTTTATTTATGGGAACGTCAAATATTTGCCTCCACCTAGAGCGCTTTGATCCAAAACAATAGCCGTATTTGTCCTATTAGAATCGAAATAATTCATGGGGGCTTAAATATATCGTGATTTTACCACGGGTTGCCCCTTTATGCCGATATTTTACCCCTCGCTATCGCTCAGGGTAAAATATTTGTCATAAAGGGCCAACCTGTGGTAAAATCACAATATATTCCATCCCCCATGAATTATTTCTTTAGTATGTAAGAGTTAAGTTTTGAAAACTTGATTTGATTTATTAAAGATGTTGTTACTTTTTTAAACATTTAAATGTGTTTTGTATATTAAAAAAAAAGATATGTGTAATTGCATTTGACATAAAAGGAAATCTGTCAGAGTTCAAAGAAAAAATTTCATACCACTGTCCTATTTTCGATAGACCACAACTGATCTGCGAAATTAAATTTTGAAAAGTCTACCACTATCAACCAATTAGATTTCAGCTTCATTTTAGTTGATTGATTAAATAGAATCACTTCCTTGAGTCTTTTCGTAATTCCCTACATGTCATTAATTTTCTGCATCCTTCCTTACATGTGAAGGAAATTACTTTTGTTTGTAATCATATTATGAGGAACTACGGGATTACTTCAGATGATTGTTCTATTAACTGATATTTAAAACAGAAACTAAAATTAGAATGCAGAGCATTTGCAGATATAGAATTCATATAAGCACCTGAAGTTAGTAAAGAAAAAGTAGATATCAAGGTCTTTTTAAGATTATACTTTTTCTATTTTAGTACGCTTTTTTAAGGTGTTTGGATTTAGCAGTTTGAACTGGTTTTTGAAAATCAAGCTGTTGTTTACAATGTAAGGCTCTGTCCTTGAACTTTGTTCAATGTCATTTGATAAAGATCAGTCACTATTAATAGCTGATATGATGCCTGTTGAATTGATGACATTTGGGAGTGTTTTTGGGGGATTGTATAAATTATTTTAGAAAGTAACAAAATTAATTTATGAGGAATTTAAGTCTTCATGTGGAAATTTTTGGTTGAAAAATATATGGTCATAATTTTAGAAAATATTAAAGATGAAAGATTTTTGGAATGGATAAAAAAAAAGAGAAGAAAAAAATAGATAGTCTTAATTAAATCTATGGAATTTTAATTTTAATATAAAAATTCTTGACGAGACCTATTGAATGAGCCATTCCCAATTCTGTTGAAGTGGTTGTAACATTAATAATACAGGTATATTGTCATGATTTCGCCATGTTAGTTATCAGATATATTTTCACCTCTGGGTATATTACTGTATTTTATCACTATAATCTTTACCTGTATCAATAGAGAGATAAATAGGTCTATATTGTTATCACCTGTTTAAACATTCCAGATGTTTTAGAGATTATTCATGATACCTGGGATCTTCTTATTCAAATAGAGTTATCTCTCTTTGAAGGTTCATATCTTGTCCTATATTAAAAGCAGTGATAGTTTTACTTTCCTTTGATATAGGTTTGATATTTTAATTATATGAAAATTTGGTGCGTTGTAGTTTGTTATATCAATTTGGAAGAGGAGTTAAAGATTATTGTTTAATATATTAAATATTCTGTTGAAGAATATAATTGTGTTAATTTTGTAATATAAGGAGAAAGAACAAAAATGACTTGAGAGCCATTATCATTAGTTGCATAAATGTGACTGTACTAAACTTTGGTTAGGCTTATGAAAATGAATATTTGACAGTGGATTGAAAATTAGTGCTTGACCTGCTTTATTTCAACTTGACAAGCTCAGTTAAAGAAAGTTCCAACTTTATATCTTCAATAGATTCTTTAAAATAATATAGTTACGACAGAAAGATAGGTGTCTATAAAGTTAACTCATATTTGTACAAAACAGAATAAGAAAATAACAGTTCTGGAAAATGTATTTCTAAATGCCTTAAGGTCATAAACTGACACAAAACTTTAAAGTGTTATCTTCAGATATCTATTGACTTATCATGTTTAATCTGATTATCATACACTAAACTTTGGTTTATCTATCATTGGAAAAGTGCTCAAAATATCAAACACTAAATATTACAATTTTTTCCACAAGATATTTTTAATACATACTAATCTATAGAATTAAGTTATTTTGATTGCCAAGAATATCTGCTGCTTAAACTTATGATAACAGTTTCATATTAGTTCAATAGACAAGGTCTTTATTTTTTAATATAACTGTAAGGAAATAAATAAATGTTCAACTATATGAAAGTATATAAGAAATAATTAGGATTTCATGATATTATACAAGGAGTGAATTTGTGATGTTGGTATTTTAAATTCATTGTCTCAGAGAAATAAATAGGTTCGTTCGGATAAAAATTCATGCATAGCCTATGGGAGGCAGAGGATCCAAATTACAAATTTTAAAGAAAAGTTAAAACATCTATACATAAAAATTCATGACTTCATTCATTCATATCAAAGGTAAAAATGATGGGAAAATCTTTACGCTTATAATAGTAATTTTTATAATTCAATTCACATCTGAGTAATAATGGATTTTCATTGATTGATTCTATTTAAATTTGATGGGATTATTTGATTAACTTGTGACGTATGACCTCGGTTTATTTTTATAAGTTTTCATCGTTTATGATTTATTTGCTTTAGTGGTTTATAATATCTTGACAGTTTTATATGTTTATTTATATACCATGGCCTTTGATCACAGTTACCATGTTAAATATTGGCTGACAAGGCACTATATTGAAGATTTTATTATTAGCTTAAATTATGGAATAGATCAATTTGATTACGTTACTTTGTTGAAATATTTAGCATATTAAATTTTGATGAGGTACATATTTAAAAAAAATGAACAAAAATTCCAATTTGATTTAACGAAAAAGGGAAACTTGGTCATGTACAAAAGTTTAAATCTATAATTCATTTGCGAAAAGGAATTTCTAATTGTAGCTCTTTCTGTGGATGTTCTATATATGTTGATAGGTGTAAAAAAAAAAACAACACCAAAGCATGACAGATTTAAAGCAATCCTTAAAGCTTTAAGGCTTATATCTTATGCTTCCCTTTAGTGATGCAACTATCAGGTTAACTGTAGCAAACAGTTTTTAATTTATCCCATATTGGTTCTGATATGACCCCTATCAGATTTACAGATCTGCTGTTAAAGAGCATTCATATTCATTCCCATTCACATGTCTGAGAGTTAGATATAGTGAAAGGCTGGTCCTTTACACATGATTACTTGAGTGAAAATTTTACATACACCATTTTTCATGAAATTTGAAAAATGAATTTCCTTAACATCAGAAAAATTATGGCTTTATTGTGAAAAATTTCTCCTAAAAAACACATGTATCAGGTATTGTTTTTCTTCCCTTTAAGTCATAATGAAATATTGGAAATAATACCCCTTCTTATCCGAGTTTTAGTTACTTTTATCATGTCAAATATGCATTCCTCATACCTGAAGATAAATTTGTCGATCACTTACCGATGACAATAAGGTTTTGATTAATCATTGTAAGGCTATCAGTAGTAATCAATAGTTCATGCAGCGGATTCAAATTGATTGCATTATCAACTCTTACAAAACATCATAGAAAATAAATTAGAATTTCTTGCTGAAAGCATTATGCACCATAAAGAACATGAATAAGAATTTGATGTCTGAAGATAAAATGTTGAATCATGTACAGAAATAGAACACAATTATGTAAGAATTATGGATAAAAAAAGTATGGAGACATGAAATGGGTTGCAGGATAAAAGTTAACAAAGTTATGTTGAATATTAATGTATGGGTTTCTGACTTTGTTTTCACCTAAAGAATTAAAGCAAAATGGGAAAAACAACCCTTTTTACCCTTTTAAAATAAACAGAAAAGAAAAGGTCAAATGTCTAGTTAGGGTTAGGTGTGAATGTAATGTATGAAGGATATTTTAGAATCTTCATTGTTTCCATCACAATAATGATAGAAGTTGTAGGTCAATGATATAAAGCCAAAATCCCAAGAATTTGCTCAGGAATTTGAAACTTCTGGAGGGAGCATTTACAGGGCAATAGGAGGCTCTGGAATTGAGCGTACTGAACATACAGGTTTGAGAACTGTTCAAGAGTAGATCTAAATGCCAGGTTCTGACTTCATAGGTATCATGTCAGGATCCGGCTGTTATCAGTTTCGATCTTGGTCCTTTGAGCTAAAAAAAAAAAAAAGGGCTTGAAAACAGTTAAAAAAATAGCTTGTATTTCATGTAAAAACCATGAGAGAGGGCAATTATAGCCTTAAACTAAGTAGGAGGAGGAAGTTCTAGTCAACTCTTTCTACAAACCTATCACTAGTTCTCACATTATTTCCATAAAATCTTTTCTTCCTAATCAAACAATTAAAGTACCATGACCCTAAACAGGAAATTTTTTTTATATGCACTGTTTTGTTAACAGTAATGAAATCTTTTGTTTCATTTAAATATTGCTTTGAAATGAACACCTTAACCACTGCTTTGTTTAGTAGATTCCGATTACAAATCTGATGTTTTCATAACTAATTCTCAAAGCTGTTCAAATAACATGGTATATGAATTAGGTCAATAAGAGCCGACATAAACCTAGGATAAATATATCCCTTAATGGGATTATTCCCCATATTGGATTTTAAAAAGACAAATATTATGTTTTTAAAAATAATATATACTTATTTTTCAGTCATTTGAAATCAAAACTATTGTTATATGGAATTTAAAAGGTTGATATGAGTAACTTTTGAACAATCGAATATTAATATCAAGATTTAACAACGAGTAGCCACAAGAATTTGTTTAACAGTTTTTTTATGGGATATCTTATATTTCATCGCTTAATTAAACCTGCTTCCATTTACAAATTGTGACAATTCATATTGATTTTGTTGATTAATTTTGAATGAAATTGTTTGGATATTTAATGTTGACACCTTCAGGGCTTCGATATTGGAACTTTTGTTCTGCATACAGTTTGTTCAGTCTCTTGGAACATTGGTGGAAAAATTGCACAAGTAACATTCATTTTTCATGAGGCTCCGTGATTAAAAACATACCTATATGGTGGTACATGTATCCACGATAATGGTTTTTCGTATAGACTGAACAATGATGCATTTATGAGGCAATATACAGTAATAATTGAGGATTGTGTTGGAACGTAGCCATTTAAAAGAATAGAAAATTCATATCTCAGAGAGGAAAAATGTAACAGTTTGTTTGCAGAGCTTTTGATCAAGTTTGTACAGGAGTTTTTATAAATTTATGATAGTCTTGGAGTGTCTCTACTTATCTTACGACTGGTAACAGCTAAATGACAGGTCAATTGATGTTTTAAATATTACGATACTGAAGTATTGTTTTTTATTCATGATAAAGTCGCTGCTGTCAAATTTTGATATTCGCTCTTTGACTTGAAGCTTAACTGAAAAATCAAAGTATTGAAATACCAATGAGAAAGGATTTCGAAAAAAAAGTTTGATGCATATTTATTTGGATATAAAATTTGAGAGGGAAATATTTTTACCATGTTTGCTGTGACCAGTTTTATCAGCAATTAAACATGTTGACATGCATAATATTTACTTTGCAACAGTTGTAAACCTAGATCAATTAATGGAGGATTTGTCATGCTTTTAACGTAATCTGTCAGTCCTCTGCACTAGGATTGTGTGACGTTCTTAAGAAACACCTAAGATATCCTAAAAATACTAAGCCACGTCATATGGAATCAGACTTGGAATCGAAAGATCTAGAAAGATTCGGGGCCATAAAAAGTAAATATTATGAAGTGAAAATTGAAACTTTTTAAATCAAATAGCTGTGTGAAAGTTTCAGAAAAACTTGTTCATTGAAATAAATTGTGATATATACAACAGTAGTGAAAGAACTATGGGATAAGTGAAAAGTGGACAATTAAGTTTATTTGACTCTAGAACAACTTTAAACAGAAGTTTTTATATTGAGGTAAAGGCTCTTTTGAAACAACATATTTAAATTCTGTCATATTTCGTCTCAATTCGTCAATAATAAATTAACAATTATCTTTGGAATTAATGAAAGGAAATTGGCTAAGATAAATTATTTAGGGTATTGACAAACAAGATAAATTGATAAATGTGAATAATTCAGAATTTTCACTAGTATAAATATCCATTATTTTATAAGTTTCAAGTATAAACACATGGTATTGTTTTTCACACCTGTATAAAAGAAAACACAGCAGGGACATTGTTTGAACAAAAATTCAAAAAGGAATTGGAACTTTATGGAAATTTAATCAATTATAAGTCTATTTTTACGCAGATTTTGATTAAAAAATCAATTATTGAGGAGATAAGAAATTCTTAAAGGATATTTTGTGTGACCTAAGACATTGAAGAAGATATTTTTCTTGTCCAAAGATTCGTTATATTGACAAATCAATATTATGATTGAACGAAACAATGGATCTGTGTTAAGTTATTATTAACACCTTGCTATTGTCTGGCTCACCTGAATGTTTGGAATGGTAAAATCAATTTAAATGCATGTGTTGATATTGGGGATTGTAACTATTTAAATTAAGCACCATTATGACTCAGAATAGAGTCCCAAAGAAACAACAGGCAATGTCAAATGGCCATTTAAGTGCTCCGCCAACTGTAAGTGGGAGGAAATTACCTGATTTTGGGTTAAAGAAATTCATAGCACTACCACCTGGATTTAAAATAAAATCACCAGGAACTGACCAAGACTACAATTTACCAAGGAAACCAGTACCTATCAAAGCTGTCCCCCTAGGCTTAGATGGTCGCACTCCAGTGACCACAGACTACAATGGGGAGATTAATTCATTCTTTACTCAACCTGAACCAGGTAACAACAAACTGACTACCTTTAATAGGAGAACAGATAGTATTTCTTCCATTGATAGTATAGCAAGCAGTGGTTTCTCTGACTTTTCATTAGATAGTAATACAGGGAGTGAGACAAGAGGGCGATATAGAAAAAGAAGTCAATCAACACCACCTGATATTGGAAGACAGTCGAGGTCTTCACCTGTAGATCGTAAAATTGTACAGAAGATAAAGACAGAATATAATCAAATATTGAATCAGTTACAAAAGGGGAATTTAAATCCTAAAAATCAGAATAATAATAACGTTCAAAAAGTCTCCTCGAACGGTGGAAATAATAGTGGATTCCATTCCATTGAGGACTTCAGTGACACATCATTGGATTCACTAGATTTAAATGATTCAACCGACTGGGATGTAACATTTAGCCATCAATCAGTTCCGATTACAGGTAACCACTTAGGACAGAACGATAATCCCTTGGGGCAAACAACTAATATTATGCATCCTCAATATCTTACCTTACCTAGGAACTTTTTATCTACTAGTGGTGGTAGTGAACTTAGGGTTCATAAAATGGACAGTGTAAATAGACCTGTGTCGTCTGCTCATATGAATGGTTCTATGCACAGAAATAATGGGTTAGTCGTTTACAAACCCTTGAATTCGGGTGAATTTATTATGGTTGGAAATAACCCTGAAGATTCACATGGCATGATGCCAGCGACTAGGGTACCTTTGATAGATAATCGTCAAAGTAATCTATACAAATCTCGAGGACTATCTTCCAGTATGCCTACATTACTGAATCCTAAAGTTAAAGTGGATAAAAAATTACTAAAAGAGATTAAAAGGCGTGAAAAAGAAGAAAAGAAATTATTCGAAAAAGAGGAAAAAAGGAGAAGAGAGGAGGAGAAAAAGAGAATTCAGGAAGAGAAGAAAAGGAGGAAATCTATTCTTAAAGAGCAGAAAAAACTAGAAAAATTAGGAGATAAAAATAGGACGTTACCAAAGAATTGGGCATATGTGAATAAACCTATAGAGAGTGTATACCAAAGACCACATTCTCATTCCAGACCAAAATTATCACTTTCAGCAGTCCCTATTGATTTTGAGGATGGACCATCAGTATTACAGAGGTCTGTTCCTCCTCCTAATCAGCCTCCTCCTCCTCCTCCTCAAATGCTGCAGTCCAATACTGCAGCGAAGGCTTTATATACTAGTGCTCCGGATTTATTAAGATTGGAACAAGTTTATGGTGCTACTATTCGTGGACCTTCTCATTATAGTCGGAAACATAATGTACCAAATCAAGGACCTGTTTATGTTTTTAATCAGTCACAACCTAATTTTGTAAGGTAGGTTTTCTTAAACTGAAATTAGCTATTGAAGAAAAAAAGGGGGGTTGAATCTGACTCAGATATAAATATATTTATCCCATTTACTTGACAACTGGTTTAAATATCAATGAGAGTAAGGTTTTGGAGAAGAATTGTCAAAAATGAAAGAGTTGAAGGGTAAAATAAAGTTTTTCAAGGAGAATAATGTCAAATTGAAAGAAGGAAACGGTCATTTTAAGATTTTGAGGTGAGTTGTCAAATTGAAAAATTGGAAGATCCAGCCCTCTCATTCATTCTTCAAACAGATCAAAACGTGCCACCAGTTTATGGTACTGTGTCTTCTTTTTGACATTAAGTATAACATCTTATTCAAATTTATATATGTTTATGACTGTTTATGGTAATTTTATTATCATGTTAATTCTTCCTGGTCAGGTCATTAATTTGAAGAAAAAAAATCTCTTTAGGAGACATGCTTTGAGAAAACTTACAAAGGCAGTTTATTATCTCATATATGCTTTTAATAATTCCTTTTAAAAATACCTAGATTTTAAGTACATATTTAAATTATTTACATAAGGTTTTCTATATAAACATGTAGAGGTCGAATTATTTATTATAGAATAGAAGTAAATTTTGACACTTGAGTGTCATCATTGATAAAATATTTTATTTTTTGTATGAATTTTTTAAATGTAAGGTATACAAATATAGATTTTTTTCTCTTGGCAGTTATTAGTAAAATGTGTCATAAGAGCTATTTAATTATTTGTTCTTAAAATTGAAATTAGTCATTGATCTAAATTAGGAGTGGGTTTTTGCTTGTTCACCATTAAAAGATTATCACACCTATAAACAAATGGTGACTAAATTTAATTAAAGATTTCTTTGTAGATTGATCTTTTCCAAAATTACCCATTATGTAGGATTAACAACATGTCTTGACCAATATAAATATTATATAAAGGTTCAGAGACAAATATTTGTCAAAGTCAAGCAAGAAATCTTCTATCCACAGGTCTTAACACCTGTCAATAGGATCTATGACTCCTTCAGGTAAAAATGAGGTTACAAAGGGGTCAAATCAGTTTAGCCAATAGATATTTTTGTTGACATATAAGAATAATTATGTTGAATGATACACAAGTTTTCTCCTAATGCAAATTTCATAGATTTATAAAATTATCTGAACACTTATCATGCTTATCACCTTTGAGAAATTTAGACAAATCTGGGAACTGTATATCAATATATATGTTCCTGGTCCAAAGAAGGATGAAAAATTGGTTATTTTACAGTAATGTCTCCTTTTTTCTCTGAAAAATTGTCAATTTGCTGGCTGTTGTTTGCTTTCTTTTGTCGTTAATATTTCCGACCTTAACCTTCAAAATGTATAAGATTTCAATGAGATTTTTGAATGAGTTATCTTGCCCCTCAAACTGTGTTCAGATGACCCTATCTTGATACCTCATTTTAACATTATTGCTAAGGATCAGGAGAAGATAACCCATCTATCATATAATGACATCTAATTGGCCCTTAAGTGCACTGTTTGTATGACCTGGTCATAACTTGTCACAGTTATGTATTATTTATGCAATATATGGAATTTATGTAACCAAAAACAACAAGGAAAGTCATTCATGCACATGTACTTGTTTGTGTGAATTTTTAGGGATCACATGTTAGCACATTTAGCCATATTTGCAGAATTTAGTTCTAATTAACCTACGGAAGAATTTTTTAAATTTACATGAAAGTTTCAGTTCTAAGACTTAAGTTTTGGTCAAGGAATAATTCTTTATGTAACTCTGCTATGATATGATCATTATGCATGGATATTTAAGCAGTATCTCCTAAAAAAAAATATAGTCATGATCCCATAAAAAGGCTGTATTCATCTATGATTTACATCATTTGGTCTCTAATAGACACTTGATTTAATCAAACATCTTTTTATTTATATATTGAAGACTTTGGTGTTTTTAATCCACATTGACCACATTCTCTGCATGTTAAAAGAGCCCTTGCAACAGACTTTCTATCCCTATGCAACATTCCCTTATTTCCAGTGGCCATTGAAATCATCACCCTTAATTCCAGTTGACACACTTTGCTGAATTCTACCTATTGCGTCAATTGTTAATATGTTCTCATCCAGAATACCTATCAAATATTTACCATTTGACATTAAATAAACGGCCCCCACCATTAACATTTGCAAAATTGATTGAAGATAAGGCCATGCAATTCTTATTTACCAGGGTAAGTATAGAACTGAAAGCTCTAGATGGTATGTTTTTGAAGAGCCTGAACCTGATTTCAGATCTTTTTACTTGAGCTTAGATACAAAATCATAGGTAGATAGCTTCATAGGCTCAACAGTCATTGGGAAAATGCAGTTTAGAATGGCAAATCCAGGGGGGAGGGGGTATTGTTGGAACATCCCCTTCCCCCTTTTTATAATGATCTATGCTTTTGAAAGGGAACATTTGGTTGTAGTCAGATGTGTTTAAGACACACTTTGCATTTTCTGTTTTCTAAGTTTTCCAATTTCTGATTATACCCTTGAATATTCCATATTACCTTTTGAAGCTTACACATTTGTTGTGGAAATAAAAAATAAGTTGCTTGTTTGTTTTTCCCTTGTTTAATTATTTTTTTTCAACAATAATTCTTAGCAATTCTGTCATGAAATTCTTGATCAGAACCAGCTGTAGGTGTAATACACAAAGACAAATGACAAACAATTTTTTTTTAAACTTTAATTTACCCATCAGTTATAAACAAAATAAATGAATGTAAAGTGGCATTTTATCAGATCGTCTCATTAAATTTATAAGCATGTAGTAGTTTTCTTCTAACTGTTTTGAGCCTTAAAGGCATTACAACATATTTGTGTTCAGCCTGCTGTGTAATGTTATGTGATCACTTTAATTGACTGGTTTGACAGAGGTTGAGGAAATTTGAAAAATGTTATAAAACTTAAATGAACAACAGCACAAAAATGGAATATGTTAAGTTAAAATTTTGAAATCCTGAAATTGTGGTTTAAAAATGATTATCTATTGCCAAACTCTTGCTTACTGTCTTTTTCAAATTTTATGAAATAATGTATAAGGTCAATTACCATTCCATTCCTCAAAGTTATATGTTCTCAGTTTTAACACAGTGTTAATACAATGTCTGTAGAACTTCTATAGCCAACCAAAGGCAAATTTATGGGGTGACCCAGGGTGCCCCCCTTTTGTGGTTGATTATAAAGGAAACCACTGAAGCATGGATGGAGTCAGCCCCCTCTTAGGCTTTATGAAAATTTCTGGATTCGCCCGGCAAGACTTTGTATAATTTGCTTCTTCTGTCAACTTGGGAAGTTCCAATGGAAGTCTTTCTGTTTTATATTTGAGCTAATAAAAATTTCTCTCTTTTCTCATTAAGAAAATTGTAACATTTTAAATTTAATCGCTTTTTTAAGCCAAAAAAAGTTATAAATGATGAAACTCACCATTTCTTCATCATATCCATATACAATCTTAAAATTGAATTATGAAGTTTTAAATTGGAGTTTATAAAAACATGAATATAAAGGAGACAAATGAAGTCCAGCAAACAGACATCAACCCAACAACACAGAAAACAAAGGATATCTTTGTAAATATGTATGATAATATTTTTTTATTCAATATGTTTTTGTTAACAAATTTGGACCTTTGAATGACTATGCAAAAATGATTCCCTAAATAGTATAATCATGGTATAATATGTCTGATTCGTCGCTATCATGTCTATTGGAACACATAAGTATCATAATTATTTGATTTTCAATGTTGTCCATTATAATAATTAGCGATTATATTTAATGGTGACAATTGTTGTATATTTCAGTATGTATGTAAACATTAACCTTGATATGCACTAGATTTCTGACCAATGGGAGTTAATGCAAAGTTGACATTTTGTTTGGGAAAAGATTCAAATGAATTCTAATAATTATACTGGAAATCAAGGACGTATAACTAACATATCTATATATACGTCCTTGTGGAAATCTAAGACGCAAAATTCTTGTCTGTTTTCTCTGTAGGTTATGTCTTTGTTCTGCATGATCCAGCATTTAAAAAAAAAAAGGAAAGACATGTCATGAAAAATTCTATTTGTTATTACTTGTAGTCAATAATTGGTTTACATGAAAAAATTGAACAATTATTCACTAGTTAATTTTAGATTGAAAATCCTGTCATCAAAGTACAAATGCTAATTTCTTGAGGTTTCTATTTGTTTACTTCAAACATGAATAAATCAGTTTCTATGATGAAACCTTTCTGCACTGAATGGTGTGTATTCGCTGGAAACAAGTGTTAAGTGAACACTGTATCAGGATATACAGTTAAATATTCTTTAGAAGTTAAACTTGTGCAGGGGTTCAAATTGAATTTTCAAGTGAGTGGCATTGCCATAACTGAAAAAAGATCCAAGACTTTGGTAAAAAAAATCATGGTTCCGTGCCAGCAATGACAGGTATCAGATCTGAAATCCATGCTAATTTGAACCCTGTTGTGTAATCCAAACACTTGACCAAATTTTACCACCATGCAAGGGCTGTATAGGTTGTTAAAAACTTCCATCGCCCTGACCTATCTAAATAATACAAAAGGTCCCAAAGGGGTTTAAGGGTTCAGTGTTGGCAGTCAGTTGAAATGGAAAGTATTTGTATGGACTATATTCCTTGTACTTGGTAGTCCTATGGATATTTTATTACTTAATGAACTCTTTGAATTCACATGGGAAATTGAGTTTACAAATATACTTGTTATTAAAAAATCTTCTTGACAGATCTTACTGGTGTGTTTGCGTTCACTATGTAACTTGCACTGTATACAACTATCACTCTGAGAACAGTCCTTGTTGACTTGTGTACCGGTAATTAGATTAACTGTGAAAGTTACAAGTTGAGTCTTTTAATAAAAATATAGTCCAAATTGCTTCCAGTCCTTCCTGGCGCTGTATTCTGAGTGCATTGTGGTTTTGCGGTGATACATATCCAGTAGGGATGTACTATTGGCGAAACTTAATGTGTATTGCATCTATGTTTGTAGGACTATCATAACTACATGTAATTGTAAGATGAAAGACTCATGTAAATTGTGTAAAGTTGGACCTAGTATAGATAAACATTATTTCATATATAAGTCTCAGATGTTATTGAAGACAATAGAATATAAGTAAGTTCTATATTTTCAATTTCAAAAACATTTTCTATTGGATTATTGACTTACGGGTACATTTAATTCAAGAGCAGGATTTTAACTATTGTATTCAATATATTTGATTGATTACTGGGGGGTGTAAACATAAATGTCTTGACAACAAACTGGCTTCCGTGTGCAATTAATAATTTTAGTATGATTTCTTTCTGTTCAACGCTTGGTTTCTTTCTGTTCAACGCTTGGACTTTGAAAAGTGGTGATCATCTCATTAACCTATACTTAAGGGTTAGAGTTCAATCTCATTAACCTATACTTAAGGGTTAGAGTTCAGTTAAGGGTTAGGGTTTATTCAAGTTAGGGTAAGGTTTTAGGAATAGGGCTAGTGTCGGTATTAGGAAGATAAAGGTATGGGATATTTTTAGGGTTAAGATTAGATTTATATAACCCTAAATGGGATGGGTCCACTTAAAGTAAATGAAGGAAGAATTTATTGTGTACAATGAGGAAGATGATTCAGCAATTACTTAAACGTATATAAGGGAATATACCAATAATTAGGTTTATCGCTATTTTGTGCATATTTCCTTTGATCTTTTTTTGTGATAATTTTCATATCATGCTACTGGCTTGAGATGGAAAATTATCGCTAGACACTAAGGAACCATGTGGTGTTGCTAATGAAAGTGACATGAAATTGACAACGTCGTCATAGGTAAAATAGCGATTAACAGATTATCATTGGTCATCTCAACTCGATTGCTTTTCTCGCTTTCGCCGTGACCGGCTCAAGCGAGAAAATCAATCTCGTTGAGATCACCAACGATAATCTATGATTATAGATTCTTAAAATACTTGAAATAAAAATCTTCTACTCAAGTGAAATTTACACTCTCATTATAGTACAATATTTTATTCTTTTATCTATACTCAAACAAAATTGTCAATTTTATGTTTACGGCTTTAAGACTTAAATAAATATATTTTCATCAACAGTTTAGTACACTTTTCTTTAAAAAATAATCCAAAAGAGGTTATGCAAAAATGACATATATGAATGATATATTCATTTATATTGTCTCTTAAACACATTATAGATGTGTTATTTATTCACCCTAATTTATCAATGTTACATACATAAGTCCTATACTAAGTTACAAATTTTACTGTTGCTAAAATCTTGTAAGGAATGATAATGGTAAAAGGGATTGCCTTGGACATCTATGTACATATTGATAATGCCCACAGTGTTTGGAATGTCATTCAACAATGGATTTTTTTATCGTTGAAACAGATTCTCAGCGACAATTGATAATGAGGTTACAAAATAATGTACGTAATCACAAATAGTGCATCACATTGAAAAAACGCCCAATTTTTGGTTAACGGTGGTTTAAGTATTTAAACAATAATGTCATTGTCACCTCTTCATTGTAAAGAATATTTCCGACCATGATCGAGATGATAAATATTTGAAATATCTGACAATTACGAATAGAGGGTGATCTGTTAAAAAATATGTCACTGATAATGACAGTACAGATGCCATTGTCTGCGGACAACAAACCCTGACTACCAAATCATGACCTGTTCTGGGGGTCATATCATATTGCCTCAAATTTTGAATACAATAAGAAATTTAAATATTTTAACTTCATAACCTGCTTACTTTGGTTTTTGAGTGTTATCATTGTTCACTGGCACAGTTTTATTTTGGTGCCTTTTGTTATTTTGCCATGAATTTTGGTTTTAAAGCTGAAATGAATTTTAGATTTGTATTCATTTTAGATATTTGCATAATTACTTTATGGATTCTATAGACTTTTCTTTGAAACACAGTTTTCCTAGTCCAAATATTTGCAAAAAAAAATAAGACTTAGAAAGGCGTCCCAGAAAAAATTTAAAATACTGCCTTTCAAGAAGTCAAAATCATTTGGACTAAGTTTTCCTTAATATAATATGAATGTTACCAAAGGAAATAGGTCACTAATCGTTACACATGACCATAAGCAAAATTTCATGTTAACCCAAAGAATTGGGGCACTAAACACAGCTTAAAATAGATAGTCCTGGAAAATGTCATTGTATGAATGCGAGTAATGGAATTCATGGTCAAATGGTCTTTTAATCAACTTCAAGACAACAATATCTAACACAAATTACCACATTAGTCAGAATTATACATTCCAAGACATATATATCAATAAATTATTCATTTTTTCCTTTTAATGTTTTATTGACTTTTTGCTTTGTTTTTCATTTCCATCAATTTTTAATAAAAATTTGAATGAACAGGCAGACTTCATGTGGTATTGAAATATTTTATTGATTTCTGTTTGAATATTCTGAAAATATTTGAATAGAAAATTACTGTAAACTTCAATGCATTATATATTTCTTAAGATATTCTAAATGCATAAAAAATATTCAGCTATACAAATTGTTTTCCTAATCTTATAAGTTTAAAGCTCATAAGCTACTAGTTCAAAGACTGTGGATTATATGGAGTAATATACCCTAAAGTCTATAATAATTCTATAATTAACATTGTGAATAGAACACCAGGTTTAAATCTATAATTTTGTATGGACTTGAATAAAATACCGGTAAAAGACAAAGGGATACATTGATGGTTTTGTATCATTTTCGGAGATATGAGCAATTTAAAATATTAACACACATTATGTTTTGACGATGATGACACTTTGTGTTTGTCTTTTGGTGATCAAATCTCAACAAGCGTACAATTTGAATGTAAATTAAGTGCAAAATGTAGTTGTAAATATACATGAAGCATGTTCTAGCATATGTAATGTGTTATGTACATTATGGGCCAAAAAGATGAATTGATGTAAAATAATGGATCGGTAACTTAATTTACTACTAAAATGGAAGGAAATAGACTATTCTTCGTACATGTTCCTGTACGGATGTACAAGTTTAATAAACACAAAAAGAAGCCGGTTAAAATGAAAAATGTGATTCTTGTGAGGAGAGTATTTCAGGCACCTAGGCCTTCAACTGTCCATGTTCCACAGTCAACTGTCCATGTTTCACGGTAAGATAACAAGGGGAACAACTGGGTCTAAATACACAGGAATATAAAGTAGCAAGCGTAATAAAGATCTTTCATTGCAGGGGCAGATTTAAAATAGAGGGAGTAAGCCCCAAAATATGAAAAAACTCATATTCCTCATGATTCATATGGTTTTATAGCATCAAATAGTCCAGTATCTATTATGTTTTTGGAATAAAGGCCCTATAAAAAAGTCCTGCCTCTGCATGATATGTTTAGAGATTATAAAGGTGCATCAATCTTGTACAATTTAAGGGTGGAACTTTATTTTACCCCCAAGAGTGTCTAGAACATTTAAAAAGATTTACAAAAGTGTTTATACATGTGATTTTGAGATCTTATTTGTACTTGCAATGCAGTTGAGCAAGTACATTCACTTTTCATTTAAACATGGACCTCTTTTTTAAACCTTGTGTATGTGTTTTGGATTTGTCAACAAAAATCAGTTTTATCTATAGTATGTCCCACAAAATCTTTTTGGCAAGGCTGACATTGAACAAAGAACTAAAGGCTTGTAAATTATTTCTACCTTTGGTTATACAAGGTAGCTGTCACTCTCAGGTTGTACAACTTTGTCTAAGTTTACTTTTTGAAGTGTCAACCTAAAGCATGTGTGAAGATAAATTCTCTTTTTTGAATGACAGTTGATTGTTTTATCAAAATGTCCTGTCAGGTGTGAATTATAAATAGACATTGAACATGAAAGGTGTGCTTGTTTGGTGTATTAGGTTGTGGTATTGGTGGCAAAAGTTCAGAATATACAGCTGTCTCTTGTAAAAAAGGTCAATTGGTCACATGCTTTATACTGGAAATTGAAAAAAGAATATATCTGTACAACCCATTTCTATCCTGAATAAAACCTGTAAAGATTTAAAATGGCCTAGTGTCAATTAATTACTAATTGTTTATAGTGATCTCAATCTTGTTGAAATCCTTTTTCTCTGTAGAGATAGAAGGGGTGTTATAAGAATCCTTCATGATCAGATAACAACTGAATTATATTATTGCATAATCTTTAGTCTCTAGAAGTAGGGAGAAAAATTGTGAGGGAAATATGTGTTTGACTGTTTGGTTGACGCTGAATGTGAAGAGTGAGTGTGCAGCATTTAACATCAACAACTTTCTGAATCAACACCCTTAAAAAGTTGATGATATTTACAAATTTTGCTTACAACAAACAACCTACCTTTTAGAATGTGGTTATTTTACGTAACACAATAACGTAATAGAGTGATTAATGCCTAGTTTAAGTTGTTTACTCTAAGGATAGGTGAAAGTGATAAAAAAAAAAAGCCAAAAAAGTGTTCGTCTCAAACAAAGATACAGTTATTTAACTTTTACGTAAATTAACCGCAAATGTTTGTGGTACAATTTAACCAAATAATGTGCAATCGTTACACTTCAAAGTAAAATACTGATGTCAAAAGGTGCAGTTACAATCGTATGCATGTATGTTTATCCTTGATTATCCTGTTACGGACGTCAACACATGAGAATATACAAGATTCACCATGATAATTGTCAACGTTTTATGTCAACTAATCAATTTTTGTTTTGGATATTGGATGTTTACCCTTGCCTTTTTCTTGTTTAAAAGGTCATCATATCAGGATGCACTGTAAAAAAAACACGGATATTTCTTAAATCTATTTTTATTTTAAATAAAAGTCATAAGAAACAGAAATCAATAAACATAAATTAAACTTTTCATTATGTAATCTGCACAATTGTTAGTTGTCAATATCAAAGAAATAAATTCCTGAAGCGAAAAAATAATTTTTAAATTTCCCTATATGGCCGATCGTTTATTACTATTAATAAGTGTAGTTATTGATGAGTAGTAATGATTAACCAATGGATTTATGATTAAATTATTACATTAATTACCGTATCCAGGTGTACATCTATAAATATCAACAAACATGTGATCATCATTGTTTGTAAATATTGATCTATTTGTGTTTTGAATAGGTGTCTTGCTTTAACATTTACTCATACTTTTTCATTGTTAATAATTGATTCGTACAAGATTTTGAAATCTTCTGAAGTCATACATAGGAAGGTCGATGGGCAAAAATTAACGCCCTGATTTGTCATCATTAGATAAAACCAATAAGATGATTTTTTAAAAGATTCAAAGTTTTCAATGCTTTCTTTTAACCTTAACTTCCTGTATGAGTATTAAAGACAAAATTGTCTTGGTTTTCATGTGACCATAAATGAATAAAGTGGTAAGACGGTCAACAAACGTAATTCATCTCCAGTTTCTCAGCTAAGAGGGAAAAGAAAGCACTTCTATGCTCACTATAAAACAAATTGGTACTAGTCCATAAAAGTAGGAAAACCAAAATAGTGAGCTTGCCTAAAGCACATAAATTTGAAGAAATCCATATTTTGTTTAAGAAAAATTCATTATCAAAACCACAAATATTAGTGGACCATGTTGACTTGAAAGTCATAATTTCATTTTCTTATTACATTTACATGTACTCATCCTGATATGCATGCAACATTTGCCACTGGACATGAAACACAAATTTATCAGTTTAAAATTCATGAGAACCAAAATGACATTGGTCATTTATCAATAAAGCATAATGGACAACTTGCTGACCATAACATTATGTTTTAATACATAAGGTGTTGGGGACAATGATGGAGTATTTATTTCCTTGTTATTATTGTCTGTTTAATATTCACATTTATTACTGTCGTCTGCCCGTCAAGTCTGTAATCTCATTACACTAATGTCTTCTTCTGTTTGTCAGCTCATTGCTACGGTTGTTTTAGCTTACACGAAAAGAAAAAAAATTGTCTTTTATTTCAAAACTGCACACAAAGCAAAATTTATGCAATAATGTAGGTGAAATTAAATCCAACTTTCATGTGGCAGCTTACTATTTGTCTACTATTCAGCTTAGCTTTATATCATATTGGTTGATAGTAGAATATTGAAATTTCTTTCTCTTTTATCTCGCTTAAAATTCTTATAGAGTCCCTGAGATCCTCATAAGTTTTTGTTGGGGTTCATATTGATCAATCTTTAGATTTTAAAATTAACATTGTAATATTTAGTGGACTGTTGTTTATCTTTTGGACATCTTAACCTTCTGTTTTGATTTTGTCAATCTCTCTTTGACTTTGAATTAATTATTTTACTTTCATTGGTTTCATATTGTACAACTTTGGATAATGCCAAATGGACTGACCAAATTAATTGTTTGAAAACAGAATGTTCCAAATCCTTGAAACAGGATAAAACAAGCTAACTTTATTTTGTTGAAGAAATGTAAGCAATAATCATTTCCTTAAATATTTGACCTAGTTTTTGTGGGTTAGATATATATAAGGATATCATTCTTGTGGTTTGGTTAATACTGGTTTGTCTGTTATTCTTTGAGATTTGATATGCTTGTGAGTCAATATTTAAAAATGAAGTGGGTTTTAAACCAATTGTGCTATTTTAAGGGATTTATAAATACTTTTAAGTCTTTCTCACCAATTTCTGAAAATTAGTGTTCTGTTTATTGACATTGTTCATTTTCACTTTGAGAGAGATTTTTTTTGAGACTACACTGAATCCCCTTGGGTTTATTAGTACAATAAAGTATTTAGTAACAAATAAATGTGAGGTTACATGTAACATATTTACATGTATAGAGATAATGAGACGATACACATAAACCATGTAAAATATTAACTGGTGTATTATATATCCAGCTCAAACAGGTTCATGGGACTATCTTACAGTGAGATGTTTTTTATTTTGGTCTGATTTTTAGGCCTCAGCTGCTCACTTTTTCTTTAAGACAATGATCAACAATAAAAGTGATATTCCTTGCTTTGGGTTTTGGTCATGTGCAAGCAGCAATTTTGTGTTTTTGTACCCACATATTTTTCCTGTTGTGCCACATATGTTTTTCAAATTAAACATTTGTAAGCAAATACATTGAATTAATTTAGAAGTTTTGTTGAGTAAATCAAAATTTGGGGGGCATTTAACCACATGATATGCTTGTTTTGTTGTGTCTTGGTAAAAAATAAACGAATGATAGAAAATGATTTGAAACAACAGGTAATAAAGATTTGACAAAAAGTACTTTTAAAAGGAAACATTTAATTTAATTTAACAAAGAGAAAATTCAAGGTATACTATTCAACCATTTGCGTCATTTGTCTAATTTAATCGTCCATTTTGCATATCATATGATTAGATTAGAATAGTCGAAGTCCATGTCAAGAGTTATGGTGATTAGATATTATTTCCCTTCATCTCTGTAGCTTCTGATCTTTGCAGAGTTAACCAATTGAATCATTGATGACAATCTGTGCCTTTTGTCTTTTGGGATATTCAGAAATATTTTGGAAGTTTATATTTCTAAAAAAGGATAAAAAAATACTTTGAATTGTGGATATGATAATTTAGATCAAAATGAGATTATGACCTCGCTAAGAGAAAGTAGAAGTTTGTAAAATGGTTTCTTTGACATAAAGAGGAAGTACAAAAAAGAAAATGTTTAGAAAAAAATTACTTAAAAAAAGTGCAACTCTGCGGTTGGTGACAGTAAGACCTGTCAGGACAACATCTCTGTCAAAGTAAGTCATTGAAAAACAAGGTCATATATTCTTTTAATGTGACAGTATGGTTCACTTGCAATCCTGTAATTTTTTATTCATATCAGAACAACTTAAAAACGTAACTTCCTTATAATTACAATAAACCTCCATTTTCTACTACCATAAGACAGAAGCAATTTTTGACACGTTGTAAAGAAAATATACAATTTGTTTGTAGGGGAGTTAGATGAAACTTGACCTGAAGGACTATTTTAAAAGCTCATAAAAGTCTCTGTTGCTTCTATGGCTGTTGTTATGTTGAATTCTCTTTAGTTTTGAGCCATTACATAAGCTTTCATAATCTATTTTAAGTAACATTCATATTGGTTATCTAATGGAGTTGCTTGAAAAATGTCTTAGTTTGAGTAAGTGGCAGAGTGGGAAAGTCATTATGTCCTCATGCTTTGGTCTCTTGTGTATATTTGTCTCAGATGTAATTTCATGCCACTTAACTTCTTTTTTACCGTGTTTTGCAGTTGGTTTTTATGTTGTTTCATGATTATAAGTGACTAGATATGTACTAGTACTACACATACAAAATTAAGGTGAATGTAAAGTGTTTTCAGTTCAAATATAAATTGTAATTACTTAAAATATGAGTAGAAAACATGAAATGTTCTTAAAATTGTATATCTGCCTTATCAGAGAACTAAAGGAGTAGCATAACAGAAAATTCCTAGTGGAACCACAATTGATATTAAATCATGCCATACATAGATATAGGTCAACTATCAGAGTTAAGTCAGTTCATCGAAGAAACCAAAACAAACAAATGTCCATTTACTTGGTGCCTGTTATTTTTAAATTTCATATAATATTTATGAATATTCCAAGGCTGTTATTCTTAAACTGTTGTGTTTTAAATTTTGAATTTTGTTTGAAGGGTATTTAAGGTAAATGCCAATGAGAAAACATAAAAAAGACATGTAGTGGGTTCAACATTGGATTCTCAGTGATAAAATGTGTCTATATATGTTGAGTGTCTGTCAATGTAAGTCTAGGTCATTTGGGAATGAATTCAGTAGAGACTACCAAGACTAAAAACACCAACTTTATATACTAGTAAATATTGAGAATCAGTAACAGCAACTAGTGAGTTTCCTGGCTTATGACTGGCACACTATAACATGTGAAGCATCCCAGCCTTTTTTGTCTTATTACAGGAGCATACTTCTCACCACATCTTTTTATAGCATGTATAAATGATTTATTGTCAAATTTTGTATGTAAATGATAAAGCTATGATGTACTTATAATTTGATATTGATCTTTTGCAGTGATTATGCTCCTAGAACTGTAGTATTACAAAGAGGACCAGAGGGCTATGGCTTTATTCTCAGAGGAGCTAAATGTAAGTACTGGCAAGTTCAGGGTTTGTCTTGCAGTGAAATGAAAAATGTGACATCATGAAGAACAAAATATCTTATTAAGACATAAATGGTACTTTTTTCATATGCTTGAAACAAGAAAAACATAACATGTCAAATAAGCAAACATTTGCACGAAAAATAATTGTCTGCAACCATCATGAATTATCAAGCCATGTTTTACAATTCACATTTCTGTGATCTCTTTTTTGCATTAAACTATTGCTTATGACTATACATGTAAATGCAAATGATGTTATGATAAATTAAATAAAATACACTTTAATAATAAACAAGTACACAATTAAAACAATGTTATAAAGTGTATGATAAATTAGACAAATGGTAATTAGTGAGATCATCTTTACAGTCCATGAAAAATTATATCCTGTCTGAAAAGGATGTCTTTGTCAGGCGTTGCCAGCTTATATAGTTTAGACCTCTTATATTTCGTATTTGAATGCATAAAATTTAACTTATTATCTTTGTTCCGTAATAGAAGTATCAGAAACCCCAAAGCATGCACATGGTACATGTTTTGTTGTAATTGAGATAGGTTATTTACACTAAAGGACGATAATTGATGATAGTGACACTATTCATGACTGAAATGTTTAAAGTCAGTGCAAAATCATCAGTTCAAATTAAACATGTTGATATGAATTGTGATAAAGTATATTTATAACAGTTCACATCTATGTAAACTGAAGTTCATTGCTTTAAAGGTATTTCGTTGCAGAATGTTTGGAGCCATTTCAATTAAATACTAATTTTATACAATTTATTATGTAAATGAGACAGCAAGCTAAATACATAATGACATTTTATATGCAAAAATGTAGTTAAGGTATTTTATATTTTTTCTAATCGATCAGTTTATTTTTTTTCATAATCATCTCATGGTTCACATATATTCATCTCTACCTTGGTCAAAGTTCATTTTGTCTTATTTCCTTGGAGTTCTCTAGATTTTTCCATCACAAAGGCTCATAAAGAGGGTGCTGAAGGATTATTTTCATGCAAAATCTTTTCTATTGCTGTCTTAAATGGGTTTTCATGTTGAGTTGTCATTATTCACAGAGTTTCTTAAAAAACAACAACTTCAGAACTGCTCAACTCAAGGTTAAAAATTATCACAAAAACACTTTTCTTTTCAATTTTCCTTCATGAACATACTTACCCTTTCCAGAAACCCTCTTAAACAGGTGAACATGACTGATGAAGGGACATGAAAAGAGCACAAATTTTTGGCAATTTATCTGAAAAATAGGTAAAAACTAGCCTACTCATGGTCTAAGAATTTGTGTAAGAAACAAATTACATCTCTGCATCTTTTGTTATATGACTTATGTCCATCCTACACTGTTAAATTTTCAAATTTAAAGCAGTCTGGAGTTTGAGAAATGTTGTGTCACACAAAATGCTGTAAGGAATTTAAATTTTTCATGTCAATTTTCTGTTTTATTACCCAGTTTAAAATAAAAAGGATATAACAGAATTGGGTTAAAAATTCCAGAATTCATGAATGAACGTTAAATACCATGCTTCACACAATGAAAGCATTATACTAGCACAGTTTACACTAAAAAATAGGCCATTATATTTTTGAAAGTTTTTGATTTCATTGACAGTATGTCACCACGCTTGAAGTTTAGTTCATTACATTTACCCTAGATAATGATATACCCTATCACATTCTTTCAACCTCACAATAATAAAGATAGTGCAAAAAAGAAATATTTGATTTTGTAAAAACACATGCATGTAGAAATAAAAATTATATTCAGTTTATAATATGGCTGTTGATCTTTTGAATTTTCTAAGTCACTAAGTGCTTATAAGTCAAATAATACAATCTGGATTCTGAAAATAGTTGATACGCAATCTTGCAAATAGACAATCATCCATTTTGTAACGTCCCTCCATCTGATACCTTGGAATTAAAATTATAATATATGACATTGATACCTATCTGTACAATTTGATAACATTTAAGGACCTAACACCAAAATCGTAAGAAATATAATCAGCCCTTGTTCATTTTACGCCATGCATTGGAGATACCCGATCTTGTTCACTTTGTTTTGGACAGCTTTTATTGCCCTGTTTACTTTACAATCTTTGTTCGGGTGGAATTTTAAGCCTCTTTCACTAAAACTTTGCACCCTTGCCAATAAAAATAAAAATGTATTTACTTAATGTGAGTCTTGTCAAGTGAGAAATGGGATTTGTTAGAATAAATCTGGTACATGATCCGTACAATGTGTTATCAAATTGTCTATGTATTTGCATTGTAAAGAAAAAGTCTTGTTGATATACACTAAACACCCAACACTAAGAACTCCAGTAACATGATATCAAATACCTCGCTAAATTGCATTGTAATGTATGAATTACATTGTTACATGTATTTACTATATATTAAAAGTTTCAAAAACGTCGGTTATCATGAAGTCCTGCAATTTAATCCTATAATGAAGAGTACTCCAAGGCTGTCAGATTGGGGTATTTGTCTAATCATAGAAGTATTATTTTGTCTATGTTACTTCAATGGTCTAATTATGTATGTTCCATATTGCCTCGAGGTTAAACAGAGGTCGATTAAGAAAATAGTTATGTGGTGAATATTTAAATCATGTAGTAAAAGATTTTGTAATCTCTTTTTAAATGTTGTTTCAATTGAGTCTACCGAGTGATAAGTGTGGATTTAAAGGTGTGATTGAAATATGATATGCAGCCATTACCTTGGATTAATGTTTGACCGAATTCAGCTTCTTTTTATTTGGTTTACATTTTCCAAAATTTAATTCTAAATCTGTCCTGCTTAAATGCTAGTTACATTTTCTAAAATTAAATGCTAAGTTTGTCCAGCTTTTCAGATATGCTAGATATATTTTCTAAAATTTAACGCCAAATCTCTCCAGTTTCTATGCGAAAAATATTAATGTATGATATAGAATCTGAGGAATCTGAAATGCTGACATAAGAGTAAAGTTTTGCTACTACAAAACAAATAACATTGATCTTTCATAAACAGTTTGGCAAAAAAGAGTATTTAATGAATGAATTTGTGCTTAAATATTTGTAGGTTAAAAACAAAGTACATGTAATTTGTTTTTGATTTCGTCTCATCTATGTTAAAAGTTTTCTTCTGAAAATTAGTTAGTGGAAACATCTTGATTTCATAGTTAAAAGATCATTGTGAATTTAAACCCTAAATAAACAATACACTTAAGAAGAAAAAAATAGATTGAGATCTTTTTCATGTCTTCACATAATGGGAAAGTAATTTCATGACCAGAATTCCTGTGATCAAATGGGGTGTAAAATATCTTTTAGATGATAAAAAAAATTCACTTGACCTCATTATTTTGAGTGTTTTATAATGTGTCAGGACAGCTGTGTTCATTTTTTGAATGAAAAATTCATGATTTTAAACTTTAGCCAAAAATATCATGTCTTATTGATGTAATTGTAAGTGGCAAAACACACGTCAAATCTTTTGAGGGATTAAAATCTCACGAAATGTTTGATTGTTGCTTTATTGTTATGCTAACATAAGATCTAAAGATGGGGTTTTCAGTGAGGTACTTGCTACATACATATTTGGTCATTGAACTGACTATATGTTCAGGGATCCAGATATAAAATTTGAACTCATTGGAGGGGTTGATATCCTCCGTTGAAGACTTAGTTTATTGTTAGAGGTACAATGTATAAACATAAAAGAGAAAAAGAATAAGTTATTGGTCTTTGGTTTATTGTGTATTCAAGGTTTATGTGGCTGCTAAACTTTATTTTCATTGTTAATATGGGTTATTCTTGACTAAAGGCCAAAGAGATGTTTTCTCAATAATGGCCTTTAAAGCCTTTTGTTGCAAGTTTAAAGCCATATATAAATTTTTTATTAATTTCCACAAAGATTATCACTTAAATATAGGAGATGAAGAGTAAACATAATTGAAAAAGCAAATATACAACAAAGGCTCACAAAAAGATAATGCTTTTCCATTTGAATTTTATTTTTCTGGTATGTTCTTTTATGTACCTTTTGTAGTCCACTGATCAAAGTTTAAAAAGGGGTGGATGCAGATCCCAAAAAAACAAATTTACCCAGCAAGATATTGATGCACTTGTCCCAATTCTGTGCATTTTGTTCATGGCAGATTTTTTATGGTGTCTGATTAATTTATTCACATCTTTTTACAGTCTTTAAGGACCCTATATAGCTTTCTAAGTTAGAGCCTTGGCTCCATGTTGAGGGCCATAATTTGACCTACTATGGTTTACTTTTACAATTTGTGACCTGGATAGAGAGTTATCATTGGCAATCATACCACATCTTCTTTTATCTATTTAGTTAATTGTGTTTGTTGCTATCTCAGAAACATCTTTCCCACTCTCTTTTTATTCATCTCTGTTCTGTAGATTTCAATCCACATATTTTTTTACTAATTTTTATGCGAACGATATAATTGTTAAGTTTAACAGCAACTTTTCCATATTATTTTTTATTATCATTTTTGTCGAGCCTGCAACTTTTGTTGCAGAAAGCTCGACATAGGGATAGTGATCCGGCGGCGGCGGCGGCTACGGCAGCGGCGGCGGCGTTAGCTAACTCCTTAAAAGCTTTATATTTTAGAAGGTGGAAGACCTGGATGCTTCATACTTTGTATATAGATGCCTCATGTTACGAAGTTTCTGTCAGTCACATGTCCAATGTCCTTGACCTCATTTTCATGGTTCAGTGACCACTTGAAAAAAAAGTTCAGAATTTTTGTAATGTTGAATCCTCTCTTATTATAAGTAATAGGATAACTATATTTGGTATGTGCGTACCTTGCAAGGTCCTCATGCCCGTCAGACAGTTTTCACTTGACCTCGACCTCATTTCATGGATCAGTGAACAAGGTTAAGTTTTGGTGGTCAAGTCCATATCTCAGATACTATAAGCAATAGGGCTAGTATATTTGGTGTATGGAAGGACTGTTAGGTGTACATGTCCAACTGGCAGGTGTCATCTGACCTTGACCTCATTTTCATGGTTCAGTGGTTATAGTTAAGTTTTTGTGTTTTGGTCTATTTTTCCCATACTTTGTGCAATAAGTCTACTATATTTGTTGTATGGAATGATTGTAAGGTGTACATGTCTAGCGGGCAGATGTCATCTGACCTTGACCTCATTTTCATGGTTCAGTGGTCAAAGTTAAGTTTTTGAGTTTTGGTCTTTTTATCTAATATTATATGCCAAAGGTCAACTATATTTGGTGTATGGAAATATTTTATGACCTATATGTAAGTCCCGCAGGTTTTATTTGACCATGACCTCAATTTCACGGTTCATTGCACAGTGTTAAGTTTTTGTGTTTTGGTCTGTTTTTCTTAAACTATAAGTAATAGGTCAACTATATTTATTGTATGGAAGCATTGTTAGCTGTACATGTCTGCCTGGCATGGTTCATCTGACCTTGACCTCATTTTCATGGTTCATTTGTCTTTGTTTAGCTATCTTGGTTTATGTTAAGTTTATGTGGCAGTTGTTAAAGCTTTATACTTAGGACTATCAACATAATATCAATGATTAGTAAAGAAGGCGAGACATTTCAGTGTGTGCACTCTTGTTTTTCTTAGGCTTTCTGTAATCTGTTTTTTCTCAGTTTTTATTATTTTATAACTAGTGCTCTTTTAAGGGACTTAAGTACTTATTTTTGTTTGTCAGGACAATTACTTATCATCATTGTTTTATACAGCCAAGGCAATAAATTACAATTTAACTACCTTCTTTAAAATATTTAGGTTAGAATAGAACACACCTTGTTTATTTTACCACTTTATACATATAAACCTAATGTCTGTTTGTTTAAAATGTGTCCAGTCATTACTATTGTCCAGACCAAGTGGGAGTCTGAGGGGTAATCCGAGACAGTATTTGAAAGGGTCATAAGACACTTGGTTAACCTAGTTACACCTGTCTTTCATCTACAAAGTGTTTAGATATAGGAAGATGTGGTATGAGTGCCAATAAGACATCTCTCCATCCATGTAACAATTTATAAAAGTAAACCATTTAAGGTCAAGGCATAAAACCTATTCAATATATGTGGCTAACATCTACACTAATAGTTTAGTAAATGGGCCATTCACATGTAGAAGTTACTTCAGTGTTGAATGATTTAGAGAATTTGAAACTCATTGCCATTTATCTTGTGCTTTTAGTGGATGGGTCATTTAATTTGCCGATAAAACATTCATTGAAAATTGTTCTGTAGAGGGTTTAGTGGATATTTGGGCCCCATACATTAAATTCGTCCCCCATCTTCCACAAATTGAAGATCCCTTTTACTCTTAATTCATGACCATCATCCTTGTCCAAGAAACTTCAAGGGAAAATTCTTGACATGATAACTCACAAAGTACCAATCGCACTGTCCATATATCAGTTCATAATTTCATTCACACACATTTTGGTATGATTTGATTGTTGAATTGAAAATTTTATTGGCTATAAGTCATCAAGAGTGACCTGTGCATTTTTGTCCAACCTTTGAACTTTGACACTTTCTCCCATTTTAAAGTGTGGTATATTATCAATCAAGTAGACAGAAATGTTCATGATGTGACCCCTCTGAGTTGACCTTCACTTGTAACCAACAAATTCACAGTACCGGTATTTTATTTAAGGAACACAAAAATACAACTGTCAATAGGCTGATTGATGACCTTCACCCTTTTTGGGGATTTGATCATACTCGTATTTTAAATCTTTTAGTGACATGACCTGACTGAGCTAAATTTGTCATCGATAAGACATTTCATTCCCCTTTTTTTTACATGGCATCATATTACACAACATGTACTCGCATGGATGACAGTGATAGAAATGTGTTTGAAATTTATGTATATACTAAGCATAATTGTTTGAACTCTATCAGTTTAAAAAATGATCTTTATTCATACTACATGTATAAATGTTTTGCTTTCAAATTCCTTATATGATATGTATATAAAATAACAAAGCTCCATTATGGGCATTCTAATCTAATATTAGGTCTATACAGGATTCTTTTGGCATAAAACATGTATTTTCAAGGTTACAGATTTTGACAATTTGGTTGCAATTGCAAATTTTGTATATAATCACAGCATATACTTGTTCCCTTTATAAAGATATTTCATATATACATTTTGCATCAACAATGATCTGAAGATCAGTCTCCTGTTTAGACCCTTATATCTTAATTACTTTTTAGCACAACAAGTTGATTTGTAAAATATGATATTATCACAAATGTTTTATTATAAGTAATCTTTTCATTTGTAAATCTGAATTCCTAATTTCGCCTTTCTTTGACCCTCTGAAATTGATATTCATTCATCTTAACTGTCAAAGAAATAATATATGTCTTAAAATTTTAAATAATTTTTTTAAAGAATATTTAATAGCGTTTGATGCTTAAAATAAGTCATTTGACTCTTTCTTTTCAAATGAAACATAGAATCGGATTAAAAAGGTTTTATTTAATCGTTTTTGACTCAATTGAACATATTTTTCTTTGAATTGGACAAACAGCGTGAAGGGTGGACAGTGTTTTGTCTTCTATGAATTTTAATCTTTCTTTATATTTTTAAATTGAAATATTCAAATGATGTGAACACTTGTATAATGTTGACTTGTACAAACTGGACTATAATGAAATATAATAAACTAAAAACAACATGTTATAACAATTTGTTTAAGGATTTTTTTAATCTAGTTCAGAATGTTGAAAAAACTGACAGGAACATGTTTTAACAGTTTTGTTTTGATAATCTTTAAGTTTTAACAACTTGGTATAGTTGAAAAAAACCATTTGAGATTATGTTTCTGTAGTAAAAAGACTGTGAATTGGACTTGCAAGATTGAAAATTAGTGTATTTTTTTTTTACGGATTACAAGTACATGAAAAATCAATTAAACTTAACAATTTCATATTCAACAAATATATATTTCAACTTATAAACAGATGTAAGAACATCTGAAGCAACGTAAAATCTATAATACAGCAGATTCTTCGAGACAAATTTTAATCAACAAATGGCGGGCAACAGATGTCACAAGCTATAGATCTAAATTTGTAGTTCATTGGATAAAAAGCATCGATTTGTGAATATTTTATATAGATGTGACTTCATTTTTATGTACTTGCTTTACAAAATTTGTAAAAACAAAATGGGAAATGTCATAAAATCAGGAAGGATTATAAAGCATAAAAATCGTTATGATACCAGAAAAGGTAATTAGGTTTAATAACACAAATCGCAAGAGTTTTCAGAAGTTCTTATAACATTTTTTTTCTTAAGTAAAAATCCTTAATTTTGTAGATAATGCTTTTTGAATAGGAAATAAGAATTCTCAGGAAAAAAGTAGATCATTTGATCACAGGAATATCTTGAAGACACTGCTAATGTCTGATTGGTTGTGGATAGTAAAATTACACTGTTAGTCTGCACAGCAATTACAACACAACTTGAAATTTACTAAAGATCTTCCATAGATATTTTGAGAGAATCAGTTATGGTCATTGGACCATATTATTTTGAGAAAACGCAAAAAACATTATCCAGATTGCATCATCATAACATTTTGTGATGAATAATTGAAAACCTCAGCTGAAAGTATGATTTAAATATTTTTAAATGAATATTGGTTTAAAGTCTAATTTTTTTCTTTTTCAGCACAAAGTACAAGAAATGGAGAGCTTGATTTCCATCCTACACCAGAGTTCCCTGCCTTACAATATTTGGACAGTGTGGACCCAAGCAGCCGAGCAGACAGAGCAGGTTTAAAACCTGGTGATTTTATATTAGAGGTAATACATTAAACAGAATGTCCATGTTTACATTCCTTACAGCAAATAAGTTTCTCAATAAAGTCTACAAGTTATATTTGAGACATATGAAAACAAAAGAACTAATACCAAACAGACTTGATCACATGAAATCATCTTTATTTTCAATTTATAAATCTAAGCTTATATGAAACATTGGTAAGAGGGTTACACAAATATTTATCTGGTAGATAAACTGATCTAAATATTTTATAGATAATTCATTGATATAAAAAAAGAGGCATATTAGGGAGATCTACTGAATTCTGATATTATTATTCAATACTTCAATAAAACTCTAGAACATTAGATACGTCAGCGGCAACTATGAATGTGTTAAATGAAAATTTTCACGGTTTTGTAAAATATCTGGTGTCATTGTTGTCTGAAAACAGAAACAATGTAAACCTATCACACAAAGTGTATTTCACAAATTTTGAAATACCAATGTGATATCTAGTATTGATTAAACAGTATGGTATTGATTTATCAGTATATGAAGTGTTTGTTTTAAGGGTGTTCTTTATGTAGATCTGATCCCCTACTGTCATGACGAAAACGATGATGCATTTTTCCCATATTAAAGAACAAAATTGTTTCTTCTGATTTATTGTTAGTAATGACTTAAGGGTTTAGGTCCAGAGAAGGTCCACTTTGTCCAGAGTTATTAGAGAGTTTTAATCTTGGTTTCCTTTGAGATATTTTATGGGTTCTTACTTGAAAGAGAATATAAGCAATTATATATAACCTGACAAAAAAATTGGGATTGACCATTCTAATACTTTAGTCTAAATTGGCCAATATACTTGAACATTGATTTTTGTATTTGCCTTGAAGTTTGGTACATTGTTTATCCCCTTTCAATGGTAGATACATTTTTTTTGTTGACTGACAAAAACATTGCCAGGCTTTTTTTTTCATTTCAAAAATTCTTCATTCAAACCCATTGTGTCAAATTTGTGTTTTGATGAACTCTTAATATCAAAGGTCCACAAAACTAAAACCAGTTAAAAGGAAACAAATACACCCTTAAATTCTTAGTTCATTTATACCCACAAAACCAACGAAAAAATTGAAGTTCCCGGAATGATAATATCCACATTGTTTCCATAGTGCAGTAGTGTGGTAGTGTAATGTTGCTGTCACTCAAAGTATAATTGGCAGTCATGATCAAATTAAAAGTTGTTGTATCAAATATTTGATTAAAAACTGCAATGTGCATTCCATAAGATCTTTGGAGAAAATTAAGTAAATTCCAATGGTTCGTCATAGTTGTTGTAATTCAGATATGTAATAGTTTTAAGTTAGAAAGTGAGAGTGGCTTTCCCTTAAGCTAACATCCTGAAGCAACCCCCAGAATGCTGATAAATTTGTCGAAATAATTTTTAATTTTGGAGAAATGTTCATTATCTAGGCCTGAACAATAGTGAAACTTACAGGGAAATTCCTTTAAGAGAGTGAAATTGGTTATTACTTGGGATTTTATCATTTGTTAAGATTGTTTCAATTTGTTTTATTGTTCCAATTGAAAAGATTTGACCTGAAATTTGAGGTCACATGTGTATAAAATATGTTCATGGATGTGATCAGACTTGTCCTTTAGGCATTGATAACACAAGGGAAAATATTGTTTTATCTTAGTACACTTTAATGTGAGCGCTTAGTGGTTAGGGGATGGAAAATGAAATGGTCCATTATATATTCTGTACTATAGTCTAATTGAACAGGTCATAAAAAGTCAATAAATTTAAAACATCCTAGTCATAAAAAGTCTAAAAACATGATCGTATAAACTTTTGTAAAACACAGAAGAAGGTTAAGCATAAAAAGGGTGTGTACAAATTTTTCAAGGGGTTTTAAGTAAGTAAAACATTTGAAGAAGTTGTAACATTACACTATTTTCATTGTTTTCTGATATTTTTCTCATTACATTTTGGCCTCTCATAGAGGACCCAACATATTTTTTTTTTTTAATTGTCCATATATAATATGATGAAATTAAAGATTATCGTTGGTCATCTCAACGCTATTGATTTTCTCACTTGAGCCTGTATGGTGAAAGTGAGAAAAGCAATCAAGTTGAGATGACCAATGATAATCTGTTAATAGCTTTTTAAAGTGTGCCCTTCGTTTCTAGCAATATTTTTTTTATAACACTAATGTGATGAGAGAGAAAAACAGAAAATGCAAAAAAAAAAAAAAACAACACTCCAAAAGGATTTCTGTCATCTTATCGTTCATTTTGAAATTTGCTTCTATTTTTAGATAAACGGTGAAAATGTGGTCCGTGCATCACATGACCGAGTGGTACAGGTTATACGTAACTCTGGAGATACCCTGGCCATGAAGGTCGTGACAGTAAGACCTCAACAGAACCCAGTCAATTGGCAACATATGGATGGTACAATGACACTGCCATCAAGAGCTACCAGTAATGCAAGTGCTAGTAAAAAACAAGGTCAGTGCCAGATATGAAGAAAAACACAGAGAACTTGACAAACACATGTTTTCTGCTTCTTGGTTGGGTTGCTGTCTCTTTGACATCTTTTCCCATTTCCATTCTCTATTTTGCATGACTTACTATGAATACATTTATTTTCATTAGTTCTCTTTCTGTTCAATGAAGGGGGGAAAATACATTTGTCACATATTTAAATGGTGGTATGAACACAATCTTCATTCAAGACTAGAAAATTTGTATTTGTCGAAATCATTGAATTTAAATTAACTTTTACGATAAACCCTGACCGATTAATATCGATACATAGTATATAAAATGCTGTAAAAATAAATGTCAAACAAAAAAAAAGAAATTGTACTAAAGCATCTTCAATAAATTCACAAGTTCATGCCAAAAACATGTAAACACGAAAATAACAAAAAAAAATTTTGATGTGAAAACCACATTAGTAATGAGCTTGAGTGCTTTAACCTTACAAAAAGATAAGGAAGGCCCGTACACAGTACATCAACTAATAATCTTAAAAATATCTTTAACAATATCTTTTTTATAGATTAAAATAATTTTAACTAAGGAATCCCCGTTGGATGGAACTGAACATGATTTTCATATTATATATCTTTGTTTCCAGCACCCCAGCCACCACGAAGAGACCCAAGGACTTCACTTTCGAAAGAGAAGGGCAGACAGATAGCAGAGGGACTAAGCGAATTAGGTAAAACATTTTAAAAATCCTTGATTTAACTTTAATCCTTATTTTTAGGTGAGGAATTAAGTCTTTACTATTAGATAATTTTAAATGCGACAAATTACAGTAAAATGGCAACGCACGCTGTCCTTTCCCATTATGATTTCTGTGAGAATTTTTCGGGAATATGTTTATGTTAAGAAATGATTTACTTCTAATAATCTAATCTTTTATCCGAGATTTGACCAATTTCATCCATAGACCATAGAGAAGGGGGAAATGGAGTGGTAGACTGTGATTAATAACTTTTTTCAAATAATCAAAGTTTCTTTTGCATCTAAAATTTTACTCCTACAGTAAAAAAAAAGTTGTTTTTTTTATCTTGCCACACCTAATTGTCACACCTAATACATTAAACCTCCCTAACATGAATACATTTTCTTTAACAGGCATTGAGGAACAGTGTACACATGACAATGTTAAACAAGCCTCCGGTGAAGGTGCACATTTTTCTTATTGATATTGTCAAAGTAGCTTTGTTTTGCTTTTGATGCACTTGTATTTTTTTTTCATTTTGGCTTTTGCCTACGTTTTGTTTCCTTTATTTTATTGTATTTGTTCATGTTCATGTTTTTTTCCTCTCTGTGATCACAAATAGTAATGCCTGCTTCAGTCAGAGCTTCAGAAATCACGCCTTTATGAATACTAACAACACACACGTTCTAAAACTGTAAAGATCAAAACCTTTCTGTAATCAATGTAACTTTTTAAATGTAAATATGATTTAAGAAATTTAAAAAAAATAAATTAGAAGATACATATTTTATATTTCCTTTCAAGAGCAAATATTAATAAAGACGCATCATAATGCTTATTTAATTACAATGTCAAGGAAATAAAATGACATACAGATAACATTAATGGGTTTTTATATTTCTTTTATTAAATCAGATAAACAGAATTATTACAACTAAAAAGAACACAAAAGAACACCTTTTATGTACTGGAAGGCCACAACAAAATGACTTTTTAAGGGTTGCTTTTTAATTTTACCCACAATTTTGTATGTCCCTTTTGTGTTTCCTGTACCTTTTTTCTTTTAGTTTTACAAAAATAAAGAAAAATGAATTTAATATATTTCAAATGTGACTAAAAATTAAATTTAAGTTTTATTTTAGTGTTCCCTCTAACAGCGTATTGTTGATTAATAGCCATAGCACATGAGCTTTTATGTACCAGGTATATACCAAGGACAAACTTCTGTTTAATGATTTAATGTTAATACTACATAACCATTGATTAATTAATATTTATATAGCCATCTGTGCATGTGACGGTTGGTTTAGTTGAAAACAAATAAGCATGTGCAATAGGGTTAAATGTCAGTAATTATATGAAATATGAAATTAAACTTGAACAGTGAAGTGTAAAATATCGTAACTATTATAGAGAAAAATACTTGCTAAAAATCTATTTCTTAGGCCAACAAAATAAATATAAAATTGTCAAGCCAGTTTAGAATTGATTTGATTGCACATAAATCTGTTTTCTTCTTTAGTCACACCTGAAATGTGTTTCAGAAAACATTGTTGTCAAATGCTCTGAATCAGAAATAAAATTCAGACGTGTTTTTTTGCATGTGTAAATAAGAGATATCTGGTGCATGAGAAATTGAAAACATTTATTTTTCGTATCCAAACCAGTTAAAATAAAGATTATTTATGATGCACCTCCCACCTCAGTTCGAAAGTTTAGAGGCTTCAAACGTTGTATTATCAATATTTAATGAAATGTTGTTACTTGTACATGTATAACTAAATAGACACATTGACCTTTTTGTATGCAAATTTGTCAGCAATTAATTTGAACCCCACAATTTCCCCCTTAACATGGCATGACAATTAAAAATTATTGTCATGATTAAAAAGTGATTGTTCCTTGATGTAAATAAAATTATTTCAGAGACAGATCTAGGTTCTTTCACTTCAGAGACAAACCAAAAACCAAAAGTGTAAATATGTCTATGCTGTTCTTTAACTGCTATCCAGGCCAGACCATTATTATTTTTCTTCTTGTGTTGGGTTTCAAATAAAGTAAACTTGACCTTGGTGATGAGGATTACAATGTCATGATGTATATGCCTAAACATAAAACGTATAATTTGTACATTTAAAACATTTCATTAACGATATCGTTCTTTTCTTTCAGATCAGCTAGATTTAGCATTGGCTGAATTTGAAAGAGAAAACTTAGAACAACATAATGTATCAACTGAACAGAAAACAGCATCCATCAGAGCAAAACATGCATCAAAACGTGTGTCATGTGTGGATTTATCAAACATTGAAGGATATGATTCAGAAAAAAGTGACCATAGAAGTCCGTCAGAAAGAATTATACATAAATATAATACTGAACGTAAACAGAGTGCTATGGAACGATCACAAAGTACGCCTGATCTATCCGACAAAAAGCCAGAACCTGTATATGCAACTCCTGTAGTACCAGGTTCCGCAGGTGTTCAACGTAGAAATGACGGAACTTATGTGTATGCTGTTCCAGAAGACAGTCTTTCAATGAAAAGTTCAACTTCAACTTCAGAAAGACCAAAGGGTCCACCTCCGCCCCCACCTGGGGCACTTGGGTTTAAAAGACCTGCTCCAGGTGTACCCAAAGATGAGGTCGTTGTTCAGCCAGCAAATGCTGAAGTGGTGTCTATAAACACGATAGGAAGTAGGACTTCTTTGTATGCTAGACCAGAAAAGATTTCAACAGCTCCACAAGATGATTTTGAATCTAGTTTTCGACCTGGTGCTTCAGCTAAAATGACTGATGAGCCTAAAGTTAAATCAAAGGCTCATCAAAGAAATTCTAGTCTTACTTCCACAAACTCTGGAGGAAGTCGCCAAAGTGATGACAAACACAGTGTATCCTTTGCCGAGGATAAAGTATTAGACAATGCTAAAACATATCTTCAAAAACATCCAAATGCAAAACTGCTTGTAACAGCAGACGTACATTCTAATGTGAAGAAACAGGCAGGCAAATATGAGCCTGAACCTGATTATGACATTGAGGATGACAAGGTCAAAAGTAAAGTTACTGTAATTTCCATTGGTGATAGAAAAACAACTGATTCAGAAATGAAAAGATATTCTGTCCGTTCAGACATTCCAGCTGGTAACATTCCACCTCCACCATCTGAACCAGCTCCAAGTCCACCAACAAAATCAGTAGCACCAGCTCAGACAACTGTAAAGTCTGCAGCTCCACAGCCAGCTAAAGCAGGAGCTCCTCTGCCATCTGCAGCAAAATCTGCTGCTCCTAAACCTCCTTCGCCAAAATCTAAAACACCATCACCAAAGGTAGAGCAGAAAATAGTTACACAAAAGAAGGAGGAAGTAAAAATTGAAAATATACCGTCTGCTCCTGCAGCACCTCCAATGCCACCAGCAGCGCCTCCACCACCACCTGCTCCACCACTGCCACCAGCTGAGCCGCCTGCTCCTCCCCTTCCAAAATCAGTGCCTCCAGCTTTGGAAAAAACCAAGCAAAATAATACAACCCCTCAAGGTATTGAGACTAATGATCTATTAGCTGCTGTAAGAAAACGTCAACAAAGGATGGATATAGAAGGACCAAAAATTTCTGCCTTACCTGAAAGTAAGGATGGACCTCAAAAGGATGACAATCAAGCAGCCATTATAGCAGCCGTTGCTAGGCGACGAAGAATGCTTGAAGAAAAAGGAGATTCGTCAGTTATTGATGCTATAGAAACAAAGCTTCAAAAAACCAAGAAATTACAGTCCGCAAAATTAGCATTCTCAAGTGATAATATTGGGAAAACTCCAGAAATGAAACCAAAAGTGGCAAAACCAGTGGAGCCTAAAGCTACCGTAAATGATGTTAAATCAACAATGGAAAGGCAGCCTCCTAAGGTTGATATTAAACCGATAAAAAGTGTTGCAGTGAAAGGAAAGGAGCCAACTAAAATTATGAGTACAGTAAATGGGGGTGCTGTCAAAACACCTGTTAAATTGGAGGTAAAAACAGACACCAAAATAACTGATTCTAATAAACCAATTATTACAAGCACACCAAAAACTGAAAATAAGGAGAATTCTGTCAGTTCGCCTCGTGGCACTGACTATGTAGCTTTAGCAGAAAAAGCTCGCCAAGATTACTTGCAGAAAAAAGCAAGTCAGACTTCACTTCGTGTAACTGCAACAAACAATTCACCAAAAACGGTCAGTAAACCTGCAGACAGGTCAAAGTCTCCAGCAAAAACAATACCAACTTCACCATTAATAGCTCAAAGTACAACAAATACTACAAAAGTACCTATTAGAGATCAAAATAAAAACATTATAACTACGGGTGTCCCTAATGACAGGACCAAAGTGTTTAGTTCTGTAAGTCAAATACCAAATGGTAATGTGAAAAACGTGTCATCCAAAAATAAGGACAATGGTGTTTCATCCTTAAAACCCACAAAGGATATAGATGTGATCGGTCAAAATAAAACTTCTATTAAAGACCGAATAGCCAGCATAAATAAGGCTGAACAATCCAAGGTAAACATGAACGGTAAAGTTTCAAATGAAAAATTGAGTGTAAAAGGAGTTACTGTGGAAAGTTCAGTAACGGACAAATCTTCTTTGCCGCCACCTCCTGAATTTGGAGATTCTGTGCAACTAGAAATAATTCCTCCACCAATGGGATTTGATAGCGGAAGTAACTATAGTGATATATCTAGACAAAGTTCTGTATTTAATCAGGAGGACAATGAAAGTTTAGTTTCTTCTGTGTCGACTGTTTCTACTTTATCTGATGATCAAGCTGATTCTGGATATGGTCGACAGCGGCATAACTATGAGGAATTAATAGCTCCTCCGCCCCCTGGTTTTGGGGATTCTAACTCAAATCAGGGCTATGATACAATTCCATCTGTCATTCCTCCTCCCCCAAGCTTTGGGGAGGAAAAACGTGATTTAATGAACAAATCTAGACAAGTGACAAAACCTTTCGGTTCCAAGTCTGTTGATAACTGGCAATGTTTGGACGTACTTGATTGGTTAGACAGTTTAAAATTATCGCAATATAAGACAAGCTTTCAACAAAAGTGCATTGATGGTAAAAGATTGCAAAATCTTACCCGGAATGATTATTTGGACTTGGGAGTAACGCAAGTTGGTCATCGAATGAACTTAGAAAGATCAATTAAGAAATTGAATTTACCTAAAAATGTTGTCTCATCTAGTCATTTGTGATTTTATAGTTTCATCCAGAATCATTCATTTGTATAATAGTTAACATAATTGAAAATTTTCAGAGCACAATGACTTTGAACTTAATGAGTGCTACAATATTTATCTATATAAAACTTATATCTTACAACGAAAAAAAACTGTCACCATGGAAACAGCATGGTATGAATTAAAATAATACACTTTTTGAATAGAATTGCTTAAGATTGGACACATTTACTGTTCAAGTATTTAGGAATTTTAAAATTGTACTCATTTTAAAATTTCTGTTGATTTAACAACAACAAAAATATATATTAAGCAGTTTTCATGAATAAAAATTTGAATAAATGCTTGAATGAACTATTTAAGAGAGTAGGAATCTGGTGTAAGAAAGGTTGTGATGTAAACAACATTTGTTGTTAAAAAAAAATCTGTGATTTTTAATTTAGATTTGAAAAGTCTTCCATAAGGATGTAATTATACCTTTTAAGGCATCTTTTTTTTTTCATTTTAAGTAAATAAATGTGTGCCAATTTGGATACATGGTCTGGTGACACTGACACTGGGCAATTGTATTTTTCTTATTTGTTTTAATATAAACAGTTTTAATGTTTAATCTCCATATTTATTATTGTTTTCCCTATTTATTTTAAAAACAAACTAGTCTAGATATTAATTTTTTCTAATGAATATGAATTAGTGGGAAATATATTTCATTGTAAATCCTGAACTTGTTTTTTATCAGATGAGTGCTTTTGGTATTTGATTTTACTGATGTTTATTTATTTTGTAAATTATTATTTTTGGAAATGCATTCCGTTTTTTTTTTTTTTATCAACACAGCCATATCTATTCACAATATCATGTTTTTTTGTTTAAAACATAAATTAAAATGTTTCTCAGTAAGAATGTTGTTAAATTTTGTTTCAACAGTTATCTTTTATTTGCTTCTTGGTGAATTTTGTAATTTTGTTACTAAAAATCTCAAGATTTAGACAAAATATTGTTTATCATTAGATTAATATTTTCATTCAATCAGTATTTTTCTTTTAATCTTACCTCAAACATGGGAATACTCATATTTCAAGAAATTTTGTTGATCATAATTATTGGACAAAATCCTTCTGTATGAGGGGAGATAACTCCTTCTGTATGAGGGGAGATAACTCAAGTTTTATTGTTCTCTAGATAGCATTATTTAGAATTAGGGAAGAATAAAGACATCTTACTAGCATTAGGACAGATAATTACACTAGTCTTCAAAAGTTTAAAGTAGAACTGGATTTTTAAATGAACCTTGAACTCTCCATTTTGATTTTAGACACAATGTCTAGGAAAAAAGCATTATTAGTTATATTTTGAAGAGCAAGTATTTTCCTTGTTTTGCTTGCAGGTTTTAGTTTTTTCCTGTGATGCATTTTTTCATATCATTATTTCATACTGGACGATGTACAGTATGCTGGTCATCATTTTGTACCAATAAAGCTTCACTACATTAGTAGTCCAAATATAGTACGATTTGTAATTTTAACTTATTGAGTGGTGTATGTACTGGTTTATGTACAGTGCTTATGTAAAAACAAATAAAAACATTTTATATTGATGAAATTCAAGTCGAGACTAGTGCATGTATTGTTATTATAGAATTTCATCCACATATAAAAGTTGCCATTTCATAGATTTTACATAGGCATTTCAATTGTTCAGTAATCTCAATACTAAAAATAAGAAGATTTTCAGATAGAAATTATATTTTCAATAAATATCAAAAGTAAACAAAAATGATTTTTGATTTTAAAATGTTCAATTGATAAATTAAATTTGTAATATTTTTCTTTTTTCATGAAAATTTTCCTTTTGTTAAAAAAAATCTCTCCATTTTTATTAAAATTTAAAGATTACTTAATTGAATATACAATGTCAATGAAAAAATATCATCAATATATTAAAAACAGTCCATTGCATAGATACTTGCATTCTTTATGCTAAATGTGACTAACTCATTCTCATTTTCATAGATAACTAGAGTGCAAATTATGTACCTACATATATATTTGGATTTAAAAAATGTTTACTACTTGAAACTTATTATTGTTTTTGTTATAACTAATTGATTATTGTATTCAAAGATGATAAAAAATATATTTAATTATACAAATTGTGTTTCATGTATGGCCACTAGTCAATAGTTCTATGTCGACTAAAGATGACTCTAACGGGCTGCAACTTGTAAATACAGCTGGTTCACAAACCACACCCTTTGGGAGGAACTAAATATTCATACAATATTTGTTATGTTTACCTACAAGTTTTAAAATATGATCCCATATTTAATCTCATAGACAAAACAAAATTGGAATTTTACCACAACATATCCGTACAACAGTTGAAATAAATTGACAAGAAGAACAAACATAAAAAGTCAGGGGGGAACAATCTTTAATCATAAGCTAAAGTTCTCTAAGGAAATGGATATCCTGAACATGCATGTTATATTAGCCAATAGACATTAAGCAACCAATAATCAATCAATCTAAGGAAATGATAACATTTTCCTGAAAATCCTATATTTTGACATTTGCCAAAATATAGCTGTACATCATTTAACCTTTTCAATCCATTCAAGGATTTTCATGAAAATTCATAGAAAAAGTTGTAAAAGGAAAAAGAGTTACTATGTCTAAAAGGAATGACTATGTGTTAAAGGAGTTACTATGTGTTAAAGGAGTTACTATGTGTTAAAGAAGTTACTATGTGTTAAAGAAGTTACTATGTGTTAAAGAAGTTACTATGTGTTAAAGAAGTTACTATGTGTAAAAGGAATGACTATGTGTTAAAGGAGTTACTATGGGTAAAAAAGAGATACAAAGAAGACATTCAAAATTAGTGTATGGAGAGAAACTAACATTACTAAGGCAAAAAAAAAAAGGAAACACAATGAAAAGATACAAGTTCACAACACTCTACAAAGAAAACTAAAGATTTCATCAAAACCTGTTTCCCTAGCAGCACCTATCTTACTGCTGCACCCAGAAGTTGCATTACCCATTTTACATAATTGTAAACATCAAGTTACACAGCATTTAAATATACTATTGAATATTCATAATATGGTTATTTGTCTGCCTGCAACAAAAGTATGCAAGGCATGGGGATTACATTCAAACAAATGTTTTCACCTGTCCTAAGTCGGGAACCTGTTGAAGGCCGTAATTCGACCTATAATGGTTTACTTTTTTGTAGTTTTACTAATTGTGACTTGGATGGAGAGTGGTCTGACTGTCACTTGAGTAAACTACATCTTATGTTTATATAAAAGTCATGTATACTATTTGTATTAAGCTTTATATGTCAGACGGTAGAAGACTTGGATGTTTCATATTCTTTGTTGTATACAGATGCCTTATGTTACAAAGATTTCATTTGTTATACTGTAAATTCAGAAATTATTGCGTGCATTTATTATCGCAATTTTGTCATTTTAGATTTAAATGCGATTTTAATTTTTACTATTTTGAGAAAAATTGTGTTTAATTCATATAAAAATTTAAAATGTGAGTTTAAATTATTGTGTTTACAACTCTCGCATTTTTCGCAATAATAAAAACCTGGCAATAATTTCTGAATGTACAGTATTATGTCAATTGCCTTATTATTGACCTCATTTTCGTGGTTCAGACACTGCTTTAAAAAAAATGTAAATAAATTAAGGAGATGTGGTATGAATGCCATTGAGATATCTATCAACCAGAGTTAAAATAAAGTGGATTTACCATAAGCAATTATAGGCAATCGTATGGCTTTCAAAAATGAGAAAAACACAATCAACATAGTCTGCTGTAAAAGGCATGAAAAATATGAAATCACTCAATTGAGAAAGCTAATCACCTGATTTAAAACAAAATAATTTACAGACCTGAACTAATGACAAACACTGAACTACAGGCTCCTGACTTTGGACAAGCATATAAAGAATGCGACATAAGAACAAACTATAAAAATCAGTTGAAAAGGGCTTAAACTAATAAAACCACAGAATGGACGTGGCAAGGTATTCATGCAACCCTCACAACAAAAAAGACAAAAAGTACAGATTTGAGAGCAGTTACTAACAGCTTGTTCGTAGCCATAACTTAAAAGTAAATAACAACTAATAAAAAATGTATCTTGGACTATAATAATATAAATCCGTACACATCCAACATCCAATGGATTTAGATTTTAAATCTTCTCTGAAACTGCTGGGCCAAAGTTAACTAAACTTGGCCACTATCATCATTTGTATCTGACAACCTGGCCTGCCAACCAAGATGGCCGCCATGGCTAAAACTAGATCAGAGGTGTAAAATGTAGATTTTGGCTTATATCTCTGAAACCAAAGCATTTTGATCAAATCTGACAGAATAAAATTGTTCAATTGTTTTATTTGCTTTTATATTTTCAGAAGAATCAGACAACCTGTTGTTGGGTTGCAATCCATGTATTATTAAAGCAGTAAAGTAAAATCTTCAAATAAGTAAAAATGACCAAAAACTGTCAATTTGACCCCTTAAGGAGTTATTGACCTTTATAATCAATTTTTCGTAAATTTTTGTAATATTTTGTATGTAAAGGTAATAACTCTGTTAATTGACAATTTCAGTCTTGTTGACATATTTGTAGAAATTGTCGTACTGATCATTTTTGCTTTTTCAAGTTCCTATCTATTTTTGTATGCATCTATTACACTTTTCGAGATAATAGGCTCAACATCTTAAATGGTAAATAACTCCAAGAACAAGTCAACTAGAAAGATTTCTGCCATGATGGCTCTTTAGTAGATAATGTCTTGCTCATCAGTTTTGCTATAATATATATATAATATATAGTTTTTGTCTATCTACTATAGTTTCCCATATAAAAAAACAAATAGCAAAAAGTTAGAAAATCGTAATTAAAGGGCAATAACTTTAATAAGGATTCACCTTACGATTTCGGTCATCTGACTTATTTGTAGATCTTGACTTGTTGATTATTTTGACTTTTATAGTTTAATACTATCTAATATAGCTTCTAAAAACCAAAAAATAGTAAAAAGGGTCACTAAAAAGCAATATAAACTCCAATAAGGAGTCCTCTGATGATCAAGTTCAGCCAGGTTGACCCACATTTTTGGTATTGTCTTGCTTGTCATTTTCTCTTATAAAGATTTCTTTGTTTATATAAAGGTTTTCAAAATACGATACAAAAGTGGGGGATTACACAATGTGATAAAAAGGTCAATATCTCAGTTTCGACGAAAATTGATAGCTGAATATATAAAAAGAAGACGTGGAATGAATGCCAATGAGACAACTCTCCACAATAGACCAAAATGACACAGAATTAACAACTATAGGTCACCGTACGGCCTTCAACAATGAGCAAAGCCCATACCGCGTAGTCAGCTATAAAAGGCCCCGAAATGACAAATGTGAAACAATTCAAACAAGAAAACTAACGGCCTTATTTATGTACAAAAAATGGCCTTCTTTTACTTTAGGGGTCCCAACCCTTATTGAGCATTTCTAAACTATTCTTAACCGAAAATCTTCAAGTACCCTGACCCATACCTAACCATAACACTAGCCCTAACCATAAAACATAACCCTTATCTAAAACATCCCCTAACCTAACCATTACCATGAATGAACCCTACCCCTAAAGTATAGGGACCCTTAAAGTAAAAGAAAACAAAGTAACACATAAACAAACGACAACCACTGATTTACAGGCCCCTGACTTGGAACAGGCATATACATACCTGAAGCCGGTTAAATTTTTAATTGCTTCTAAGATAATTTACATCTAGCAATATACAGACTCACTTTCACCAGCATTATGCAACTTAATAATATTAAGTATTCTGATTAGGTCACATTCAGAATAAGAAGTTAAAAGTACTTTTGATGCACTGATTACAGTTTAATTTGCATTCGTGCATCTCAAATATGTGCAGTACATGACAATCCCCTCAAGTCTTGTGTTTATTAAGATGTAGTTATACATAAATCGTTTTACTATGCAATATATACATGATATATTTTGTGTGCTATTATAATTTATGCATTTAAAAGAGAGGCAAAATATACAGTCATCAGACACCTCACATTGGCAAGGGTTTTACTGTCGATTATATCTGGTCTAATATCAAAAGAAATAATTTCAGTTTACGTTTGTAGGAGTTATGAGTTTTTGGAACTTAGGAATCTGTTGACATTTAGTTCACCCAGTGACAATGTTCGACCGTGAGGTATGTGAGCGTGCTCACAAAGATTCTGTAATGTTTATATGATTTCACTTAGCTGTCAACAAGAGCGAAAGAATGTTGTATCAATAAAAACAAATGATAAACAGTTTTTGATTTGATTTTCAGAAATTATTCCTTGAATTCTAACATAATTTTAGGCGACAGCATTTTTTTTTACAGCCGTATAAATTTTAATGGCATGTCGTTGTCGTCGACATCGTAGTCGCACCCCCCCCCCCTAAAAAAATAATTAAAAATTGTGAAGAATGATAAACTGACGAATGCTGTCCTTGGCTTGATACCTTCGCTCGACCAGCTTTGAGACATATTTATCAGTCTATTGCACGATTTCAACATCTGTTCATAACTATATTTATGTTTGTAGATCGCCTATATCCCCCCCCCCCCCCATGTATGGTCATCGGATATGGTCATCGGAGGTCAACTCGATACTCAATTAATTAGATGGCGTCTAGACTTAAATACACACGAAACGAAGCTACATATAATCGAGCACATGCCCTATAAATTGTTTATTCAGACTTTTTTTTATAATTTGGATGAATGTTTTACATTGTTTTAAATGAAATACATAAATTTGAGTCAAATCGGTGAACACGAATTTGACAACTAGTGCCCTTTTAATTTACGAAATGAATGAGCGGACCGGAAAAACGATATAATCTATGTATATAAGACGTGTAGGGTATACTATGTCATATGTCAATGAGTCAACAACAAACATAAAAAAAGACAGTACGTTCTAAATTAAATATTTATCACTTTTCTTCAAGACATTTCGATCATTGCTACACTGCTCTGTCGATTGTTCCAGCACTTTAACTTCAATTTCAACGCTTCTCGGAGTTTTACACTCATAAATATATAGATCATAAAGTTTGATGCACATCCAAAAACCATTGACAGTTTTAAAATTTCAGTTAGGAGCTTAAAATGATTCAAACTAATGTCAATATGTCCCCAGATTATGTTTAGTCTGTAGTTCATCGGTTCGCTGTAAGGGGTAGACCCTAATATCAGAAACGGAAGGTTTGAAACAAGTTCCTCAAATTTTGTAGTATATAAGCAGTCAGAGTTTAGAGAAATATTAAAAAACACGTCCATAAATATGTCTTCAGGTACGTCATTACAGTATAAAGTTATGGAAGTCCCTATCATTAGTTGTTTTATCATAGTATCTTGTGAAGACGCGATCTTCTCAAATGCCTCGTATAGCTGGTCATACCGATTTGCCGGCATTATGTTTTTCATATTCAAAAAGAAATCGAAACCCTTTACATTCAAAAGTTTATTCGCATATAAATCTGCATTCCTTCTCAGTTTTGAAGGTGATTTAAAAATTAAATTTTGTATTTGAAACTTTCCTATAGAGACATTTGCTACAATATCAGTGACCCATCTCCAATCTGACGGAAGTTCGTCGAGTCCAGATATACAGGTCCAATCTTTAGTAAACTTCGCCTTCTCTCTTTGCTGTGCTTCGCTAATAAGATTTTCTGACAGACCCTTACCACATGATAACGACTGGCGGTAAATTTCTGTTTTAACTTTGTTCAAAGCAATATCTACCTTGTCCGTGTCTGATCGATATGTCTTGAATAATGATACGTTGATATACAATCTTGGAACTTCTGAGAGTAGAAAAACTACCATTACGCAAAGAGTCAATATAAAGGACCTCTTTGTAGACATTGACACGTGCCGAGAAGTATTTCCAGTGCTCTTCAATCGGTAGAGAGTGACACTTATACAAAACGTGGAAAACAGCATTGCTGTTACAGCAATAATTAAAATGCTTGTAAACAGAATTGGATAATATGTCAAGACATACTTTTGTATATATTCGTGAGGTTCCGATACCATGCATTCGTCTTCTTTTCCTTGCGTTAAAGTGACGACGAACAGTTTTGGAATATTTATAATGATAGAAACAATGAAAAACATAACACAAACTATGGCAGATTTTCTTACATCAAGTTTCGTTATATTGATCCTGTGTCGTATAAGACATACTATTAACTTTTGTAATCCAAGACAAGTTGTCAATAATATAGATACGAGGTGGAACATGTCTGAAAGACCGGATAAACAGTAATGCATCAAACAATATGGAAACTTTAATCCAACTAGCCTTTTTGTCTCCTCTATAGAGACACGAAGTTCGTTTGTAATCTGATATAAGATGTTTCCTGTGCCAGAAATCCCGATTTCTTTATAATGTAAGGAAAACAGAGGCTCAAAGCCATAAGTACACAGCGCTGTTAACCCATCCGCCACTGCCAGTCCCTGCATAATTACCGTGGTAGGTGTGCGTACCCTTCTATCAAATAAAGTCACAAAGATTATGGTATTCATAACTATTGATAGATATGAAACTGTTGGTCCAGCTACAACATTTATCCAATACGGACTTCGAGCATAAAGTGTAAAAAACATTGGAAGAGTCTACAAGTAATAAACAACATTAATGATGAGATCACTTAAAAATCATATGTCAAGTATGTTTGTCCTGAGTAGGGATCATCTCAGAAGTTTAAGTTGTGATGAAATATGAATATCATGATTACTCATTTTTTATGATGTAAATAAACTCATCATAGATACCAGGATTGAAATTTTATATTTACCCCAGACGCACGTTTCGTCTTCGAAAGACTCATCAGTGGCGCTCGAATCAAAATGTTAAAAAGGCCAAATAAAGTACCTGCTCCCTTTCCTGCAAAAAAGTGGTTGATTATAGGTTTTATCACTGAGGCATCACTGTAGGGGTCCCCCTATTATGACAGTCATTGCACCCACCTTTTTTATAAAAAGTTTTGGGTCCGCCACTTTCTATTACTTATTTATGTTTGCTAATATTTGTGTATGCTAATTGGAAACATAGGGTATGCGACAGTGAGGCAGACTACATATCGTTGAATTTTTTAACAAGGTTTAAAAAAATTAAAATTTTTGCGGTCGTATAAAAATAAATGACAACACCACCTCACATTTTCACGAACCCGTCCTTTCAAGTGTATGTATGTCGGTCTGTCAACAAGTTATTCAATAGTTCGGGAAACGTATATTCTGACCTATATAATTATGTTTAAATAACTAACTATAAAATTACTATAGAAATGTTCTTCAGTAGTGAGTCATTTCATTTGAGAGGTTCAATTTCTTCCTTGTCACACTTCTACTTGACGTGCTTAATTCCGTCGATTCGTCATCAAACTGAAATAATCGTTTGATCCAAGTCTGAGGCTACTATAACGTGTTATAGTAGTCTCAGTCCAAGTGAAGCACTTGAATAATATTGTTTATTTAGAATATATTTTGTATTTTCCTTTTTTAATTAATAAATCGCACAAAATGCTAACATGCGTATGATATAAATGCTTTGGTATTTAAAAGCCACATCGTCAAATCAGAAAATCGTCGTCTTAGAGTTAACAAAAACAAAGATACCCTTCTCCCTTTTTGATGAGAGTCAAAATCGTGATAATATGCTCAGACATATTTTAATATGTAAAAACTATACGGTACCTGCATCATAACGAAAGCAATATAATTAAAAGCCGATCTGTCAACGTTCCGACGCGACGTATCAGACTGAAACAGAAGCGATGAGATATCGGTTTTTGTGGAGCCTGCGACTATTGTCCCGTCGTCGTCGACGGCGTCCTGAAATATTCATTCTATGGTAAAGTTTTTAAAATTCTAATAACTTTCTTAAACTATCCAACTGTCCTGGATTTGTAACAAACTTGGACAGAAGCTTGTTTATCATCATTAAATAGTATCCAGAGGTATAAAAAAAAACAGTTCATCCTAATTTTACTTATAAATGGACTTTTTTCTGAAAGTTGACATAACGTTTAGTCTGTGATTAAAGTTTTAAAATTTTAATAACTTTTTAAACTATCTTGGATTTGTACCAAACTTGGACAGAAGATTGTTTATGATCGAAAGCTAGTATCTAAATGGAAATTTTGTAAAATTTTATTTCCCGTCTATCCGTATATTACTTATAAATGGACTTAGTTTTTCGTCCAGTTAACATAACATACAGTCAGCAATTAAAGTTTTTAAAACATTTATTAGAGTCATAAACCACCCTGGATTTTTACTAAACTTGAGGAAAAATTAAATACCCCCCCCCCCCTTATTTTGGTTGAGCTTTCGACTAAAAATGGGCGAGACACTGGGTTCCTCGGAACTCTTACGGATTTACAATTATATATGCGTGTATTATATAGATATGAGAAGATGTGGTATGAGTGTAAATGACAACTCTCCATCCAAATCACAATTTGTAAAAGAAAAAATTTATAGACCAAAGTATTGTCTTCAACACTAAGCCCCCAAAATGACTAGTGTAATATCATTCAAACAGAAAAACCAACGGTCTAATCTATATAAAAAAAAAACAAGAAACCAGAAACACTTATGAATCACATGAGCAAACGACAACTACTGAACATCAGATTCCTGACTTAGGACAGGTGCAAACAATTGCAGCGGATTTAAAACGTTTTAATGGTACAAACTCGTACCAAACCTTCACCCTTATCTGAAAAAATAGGTGTGACTTCACACCATACATATAGAAAGACAAGACAAGACAAGAATTAAATGAATCTGATGATATCTACAGCCTTTGATCATGTAAAAACACACAGCATAATAAACAGGATTTAATTCGAAATCTGTAATAGGTGTTATCCTGTTGAGTCTGCTAAACATATGAATGGGGGAAAAGGGGGATGATACCTTAGCCTGAAAGGGGTAATAAAATACAACAATAGATTAAAACAGTCCTAGATTTATTTTAGAAACAGGGAGATTTGGTCCATAACAATTAGTTTTTTTGTAAAACAGATTTGTTTTCGTCTAAGGCTGTGACAGATTATTTTTCTTAGCTAGGAATCATATTTTCCCCGGGGAAATGTACCCCCCCCCCCCCCCCTTTCAAGTATAATACGGTATAATGTATATGTTTCAAATTTCAATTTAATTCTGCTGTTAAGATATTATAACTTTGTCTGCTGAGTGTTTGCAACACTATTACTTTATTGCCGGCTTGTGAAATATTGTTGTCGTATGTCTCATTTTGGAACAGCCCGTGAAAGGTATAACAACAATTGGGTTCGAATTCGGGATTGTCTTCCATTTTGTAGTGCGACCAAATATTTTTTGTGTACATAGGAGCACTTCCGTTTCTAAATTTTTGTTGAAGAAGAACAAGGTAGAAAAGAAATTCCACACATTGACAGCCGCAATATTTAGTTTAAGAATGAAAAATAAATTATCCAACTGACACATTATATACCAAATTGAAAATTACAAGTGCCAAAATGACACATTTATCAACAGGGAAATTTTATGAACATCTGATCAAAACATAGATCAAGTTCTAATTTGGATACCATCACTTTTGTCACAGTTCCAGGATAATTCCACACACTCCGGCACCAGAGTCTTTCCCTTTATACTAGGAAGAACCTTGCAAATTGAAATAATCTATATAATCTATAACTATTGTAACAATAATATGTCTGTCTATATCAATACCCTGGGCCAACATTAAAAATATCTTAGTTTCCCCTCACCCGACTTAGGTTGTTAGGGTATGGGTAGGTAGGTAGGCAAATTATTTTATTTTATTTCCTTGATATGGTTTTCTATATTGAATTTGGATCTCCTGTAGTCGGTGATCGCAATACTGGTATACCAGTATTATCCACAATACTGGTATAACAATTTTGTACCAGTATTGTAACTTTTTATAAAAAAAAAACCAGATATACCAGTATTGTAGTTGTATTGTTGACTAGACTATATTGAAGATCAAAGGGAGATTAAATGAACTCAAAAAGATTATAGAGGATAATCATGATAATTGTGAAATCAATTAATAACCAGTTAAAAGTCATCACTATACTTGCACAAATAAACAAAGGATTATTGAAATTAACTCATATCGTCATTGTTATTTAAACAATTGCTAATAATTTTATCTTATTTCTATATTTTATTTAATTCAATATAGATAAAATAAAATAAAAACTTATTATTATCTGAGTAATTATTTAATAAATTCAAGCAAATTATTAGACTCTAACACTGTAAATTCAGCATTTACATGTACATGTATGCCATCACATATATTTGGACAGATATTTTAATACATGTATACATTTTTTGTGTTCTAAGATCATATGCATTTGTTTGTCTTTATTTTCTTATTAATCTTGTACAACAAAAGATATCAATATTATTCATTTATAATCATAAAAAGTTGCTTCATAGGGGAACCTGGTTATAATAAAATTAACTAGTTTGTCTACATGAATGTTAAGGGTTGAAGCAGTTGATTCAGAACCATGGACAATACAATTAGTAGCAAATACATGGATATCTACTGGTACAAATACTAATACTAGACCAGCACTCTGACAGTAAGAGAGCTGTACAGGTGCTATCTGAAATAGCTTGTAATCTAGTAGGCGTTAGAGAAAGTCCACAGAGACTGAATACCTAAATACCAATATAGGAAGGGGGAGGGGTAGCAGAAATCACATCTGAAGAAGAAATAGACAATACCAATGCTGATGATACAGAAGCTATAACAGCATTAATGTCAATATAAAATTCACTAGAATATACTATATGAATCTTGGAAAGAGAGAGCTGAAAGAAAACATAGAAGAAAGTACATAGTTTGTTAAAATGCTGAGACAGAATGGTTAAGAAAAAAACATCGGAAGATTTAAAACTTTATTTGATGACAATCACAGTGTACCATCTATGGCATCATCAGTTAAACACAATCATTCCTAATAAAATTGTCATGTCATATGTTAATTTCATTATGCATATATGTGACACTTTTAATAAAATTAATTACCTATATTGTTTATTTAAAAAAAGAACAATACTGGTACAATACTGGAATACAATACTGGTACAAAATTTTTATACCAGTATTGTGGACAATACTGGTATACCAGTATTGCGATCACCAACTACAGGAAATCCTTGAATTTGTATAAAATTCAACAGGTAAGGCTCAAGTCAAGAAAAGTGGGGTATTCCCTGTATTCTAATTCAGTGTACACCCCAGTTTTCTGGTGTTAAAACAAAACAGTATACAGGGACCTCCTTTTTTCCTATTCATTTAATGTAATGAAATCTACAAAAGCGCATATTCTACTTTTGATAACAATGCTTAATGATAGCAAGTGTTTTTTAGTTAAAAAATCAAGTTTATTTCAAGTCAAATTTGATGCATAACTCACAACAAAACAATTCCTTTGTTCACCAATTCATACCTTGATCATCAATTATGAGATGACAAAAAGATACATGTATGTTAATCACTTCAATGAATAAAAATTTTCAATAGAAGTGAACATATTAATTTAGTTATGTTCAGTTACACCTGGATCATGCAGCTTGGTCAATTGATTCATAAACAAAGATTTGTATGTTTTTTTCGAGTTCTAGAAGAAACACGGCTTCACTTTATATTCATGTTTTGTATTTCCTAAAATACTTTTAATAAGTATTTACGAATTCTACGGATGCAGTTATAACGTTAAAACTTGCCCTTTTGTAATGTTCATGCCATAAATTGAAAAAGGAAATCCCATTTAAACTGTTTTTTTTTTACACCAGAAAACAGGGACGTTCCCTGAAAGCAGGGAATACATGTATCCCACATTTCCTGACTTGTGCCCAACCTGTTCAAAGACAAAGTAAGTAGGTAGATTTTAAAGCACGATTCAGGAACAGAGGTTAGATACAAAACAAATTAAGATGCACTCAGCGGGTTGAAAGATGCTTCAGGTTTTTTTTATTTTCAAAAAGGATCACCCTTGCACACAAATCGTGTGGCTTTGTTTCCTTGATTCTGAATCATGTAGACGCTTCCTTGCAAAAATGCCTTGATTTAAAACGCTCGTTGACTACAGCATCATAAAGGTATCACCAAAAACCAACGCTCGTTGACTACAGCATCGGAAAAATAACACCAATAACCAACATAACAAAAAAAAATAGTGGACAAGAATGGCCAATAAAATTTTTCGGGTCGCGGTGATTTTACCGGGTCGGTCGTTTGAGGGGAAACAAACAATATTTTATTTTTGGCCCTAGAGAATGAACTGGCTAGTGATACATATATTCCTGGGATCCATATTGCATACACCTTGTTGCTATTCCCGGCTGACCAGAGAATTACAGAAGTCTGAAATATTTGTATAAAACCCATTTATATATGATTAGTGGGTTGAACTGTATTTGGAAACACTAAAAAGTGCTACGTTAAAAATACAAAACATTTTACCCAGTAATGAGTAAGAAGTGAGAGAAAAAGCTTAAATACATACAAAATATACAAAATTATTTAAGATCTAATATCCTTTTTAAAATCGTTCTTTTGGTATTTTACCTATGTCCTATATGTACTTAGAACCCTATGCTAAATCTGACTTGTGAGAGGGAAAACATAGAAAATTTAATTATGACCTAAATTAAAATTCTGTAAAGATAAATATGTTATATTTCTTTTATGTCAGTTACACATTTAGCAGAGCAATCAACTGGTGAAAACTTGCACTTTCATTTTACCTTTGCAGGAAAAAGATGCTAAAATGAGTTTTATGATTCAAGATTCACCAACTTCAAGGTATAACCAACAGAATCGTCCAGGCAGTGCCAGTAGACGTCCTGGGAGCTCAATAAACCCTATAACAGTAAGTTAAATGCTTACCGGTAAAGTCAGACTTGGTTATTGTTACATGTAACTTGAAATATAGCTGTGGAACTGTAGCTCATATAGTTTAGATCCTCATGATATTTATTGACAATTGGCAAACATAAGACCATAGATTTGCAAATGGTAAAAAAATATTATATGGACCTATATATGACCTACAGTTCCGCAGCTACTTATAATGTAGTTTTTGATTGACTCCTTGGTATCCTTTGTCTCTCTCTTTATCATTCACATTTCATGCTTTAGATTATTTTTTTACTTATATATAATTATGTTTCATAATATTTCTAGGGAGAAGAAACACCTGCATACAGACCGCCATCTAGACCACAATCAAGACCACCAACAAGACCATTCAGTCTACGACCAGAGGGGTAAAATCTTTAATGTCATTTAGACAATTTATTTTCCAGACAAACACTTTTAAAGTGCAGAAATGTAAAGTAACATGCAGTAGTTGCCAAATAAAATTATGTACATGTATGACATGGAATGAGTTTATGGTGCATGTGAACATGCTATAATGTGTGATGCCCTTTCCTATCCATTGGTAGTTTTCAAAAAATGTTATTCTAATTATTTTCTTGAGTTAAGAATGTGAAATAGTGTAGCTATTATATTCAATGTAGTAATATACACAAAAAATGGTAAAGATATAAGTTGCACGAAGGCACTGTGCAATTGACGTGAGATTGGTATTAAACATTCTTTTGAAAAATATTTGACAGTGTTCCAGAACTTGATCTGCATTGCTTTAAAGCTGAGCCAAAGACAGTACTTCCAGAGCAATATGATTATGTATTAGATTCTGGTAGATCAGGAGTATCCACAATTAGGTAAGACAATAATCTTTATTTGGATTTATTTTCAAGATTGATTGTCGGTTGCTTAATGTCCAGTGGCAAATATGTCATGATTGTTCAGGACAAGAATTGATTTATAATGCATTCTGACAATATGTAGGTCCTTAAATAGGGGTTGACTATGATAAAGGACAGGAAAAATAGACTGCCTCTGGAAAATTAGGGTAATTTGGATAGGGACTGAAATTTAGGCATTGAACAGGTCACCTACACACCCCTTAAAGATTTGTAGCAATAGTTTTCAATATGCAGATATACTTGTTTTAAGAAGAAGGAAGAGTATATAGGTGCATAAAAGGGGAAAATAAATCCTTGAAATAATATTTGCATTGAAGAAAACTGTTTTTGCTGTTGTTTTTTTTATTTTGACAGAACTTTGCTAAAGGGTCTTAATGGTGCATTAAAAACTCCTACTATCTTCAAAGTAACATATACAGGAGAAATCCGTAGTGTGTATTCATTTCAAATGAATTTTCATTCCTTCATTATTTATATTGTCAATTTACCTGTTTTGACTATAAAATTTACAAAGTATTTCAGTTCATGATTGGTTTGATTGGACATATTTGATTGTACTGTATGGTGTATTGCTATGTTTTTTATAGACTTTAAAGTCTTTTAATACTAATTTCTTTGTGATAATATGTATTTTTGCTTTTATATAATAGTTGGGGAACAGATACTGAAAGGAGCTATAGAGATTACCAGGAAAATGATACTGGACGAGGTAACCAAGGCTACCATGGTAACCAAGGATACCATGGTAACCAAGCATCTGCGAGATCAGCGAGAGTAAGTCACAATTATTTGTGCAAATCTGTTTAATAGTTACAGTTTCGTAAAAAAATATGTTTCTGGAAGGAAAACATATCATCTATGATTATTTCTTAGTCATAATGACGATCACCAAGACGCTTGGTTAACTTTTATAGTGCAGGGATACAGGTGATCCCCTCTATCAGGTAAATGACATCATAAAGGCGTGTCAAAATTAAGTGGATATGACATTTTTTTCCAGTGAAGGACATCCATTGAAAGTGGTCTTATTAATCTGATTTATATTTTTTTTACATTGAGTTAAATACATACTATAATTTCTAAATTAATGTTGGATCAATAAAATTATTCTTCAAAATTATGTTGTTTTCTTTGCTTTAATAGAATAATATTGATGAAGACTTCAAGCACCTGAAATTGAAAACAGAAGATGATGTAAAACCAGTAAAGAAAAAGACTTATGGAGAGATAAGGAAAGAGGTTGAGGAAGAGGAGGACTACGTAGATCAGAACTGGTCTAAAAGGAAACCAGCCTCAAAAGCAGAAACGCTGAAAAAGATGGATGCTGTAAATATGCTCTGAAATTCAATAGAAATGTTTTTAAAGAAACTTAATTTTTTAAAGCAATTGCTTTTATGCTATCGCGTATGGCCATCTTTGTGACCCAGATCAGAGACTCCGCCCATATCAAGCCATAGTATTTTGTTAAACAGGCTCCTGGTCTGTCATTCTTTAACACCTATGTATGTTTTCTAATGCAATACATAGCTTGAAACTTTAAAAAAACGTTAGTGGATTTAAGAAGTTTCAGAATATGTTCTTGTAGATGTATTTTTGTATTTAAAGGGTCAACCGTTTGACTATCAAATAACATAGAAGTCCAAGTGAAAAAAAGTACATTTTTATAACTGTGATTCCGTTTTCCGCCGTTCGTACGATGTTTCAACAAAATATGGATTCATTTCAGTTGTTGATTTAGTATTGAAAATTTAACTGAATTATCTCCTATTAAATACGGTTTTATATGTTTAATTTGTGTTTCTTTAAGAGGTCAGGTGCTCTTGTTCATTCATAAAATTATCGTTCATTCATACATTTATCGTAAAATCAAAATCACTACACAGGTTAATGCGTAGTGTCAAATGATTACCTGTAATCTAAAAATAGACAAACTTTGTTTGCGCAAATAATTTAGCGGAACGAAACCCTTGTTGAAAACACATAACAATAAGTTCGTTTTCCTTTTCTGTCAAAACTCCGTAATATTTATCGATCACCTTACTAATGAAATGGACCCGTCCAAACGTAGTAGATGCCAAGTCGGTCCAGATGAAGAGATATTTCAATTTGGAATTTTCTAGTTACATAGATTGAAAAAAAGTACGTCTTTTTAAATATCATGATCAAAACTGGGTATGCATAACAAATGTCAGATGAAACCATTATCCTCGTCTTTTCAGTGAACAAGTCTACTACGTTTGTTGACACTCGACGGTCCACCGTGTTAGCAATTTTATTTCACATGTTTTCGAAATATTGAAGATCATTTTTCGCAATGTTTCCTGAAAATTGATAAATGTCAAAGCAACGTAGAGCTGTTTGTTCTTGTTCGTATAATAAAATTGAGAATGGAAATGGGGAATGTGTCAAAGAGACAACAACCCGACCATAGAAAAACATACAACAGCAGAAGGTCACCAACAGGTCTTCAATGCAGCGAAAAATTCCCGCACCCGGAGGCGTCCTTCAACTGGCCCTAAACAATACATATACTAGTTCAGTGATAACGATTTAATGTCATGTTTGTCTGTGATGACCCCCCTTTTCGGGATTGCATGATAATTATAGTTATCTCGTACCCACATGCACTTGTTTCTATCCATAGGAAGGTCGACTATCCATATAAAACTATTTTGGATAGAAACAAGTGCCTGTGCTCGTACCGCATCAGAAGGACATACATGTATATCAACTGAGCAATAATGTTTGGAACTTAGTTTTAAAAATGATGACAAAGTACCATTATGAAAATATTTTTATTAAGCTGAAATATACATTTATTCTTTACATGTTTATGTCTTGTAAGATATTTTATTTCTTTCCCGTTTTTTAACATTTGCGTCTGGAAAGTTGAAATGTTTTAACTTAATCATTTGTGTTAATGGTTAAATATAAATTAATAATGAAAATTGTTAAAATTAAATCAATAAAGGAAATTATTGCCCAGTTACAAACACCACCAGGGGATAATCCATGATGATTTCTTTTTGAGTTCTATGTTTCAGCACATGTATATTTGACCCCAACTTTAGCCTGGTAAACGTGTTTTCTCCTTGTGAAATATAAAACATATTAAAAATGACTTTCTGCTAAAGTCTTTTATTTATATTAAGTTAAAACCTTCTTACTTCTAACTAGACAACACTCATGTCAGGTTTAATTATTATGTATAAGTCCCCAAACATTAACATGACAGCAATTGCTTTTACAGCCTTTAAGGCTTTGATTTCTATTGCAGAATAATTAATTCTCCAAAAAATGTCAGTATTTATTAATACTTTTCCATTTTTTTCTAGACAAATAGTTAACTTACAATGCACCAAGTTCGAAAATAACTAGAAAAATGTTTTTTTTTGGTTTAATCCTTTCTATTTTAAAACTTGATCTTACAGTGGATAGGTGAAGGTTCTTCAAAGATTATTTACAATAAAAAGTAAAATCACAAAAATACTGAACTCAGAGGAAAATCAATTCGGAAAGTCCATAATCACATGGCAAAATCAAATAACAAAACGCATCAAAAACGAATGGACAAGAACTGTCATATTCCTGACTTGGTACAGGCATTTTCAAATGTAGAAAATGGTGGATTGAACCTGGTTTTATAGCTAGCTAAACCTCTCACTTGTATGACAGTCGCATCAAATTCCATTATATAGTCACTGATGCGTGAACAAAACAAACAGACATAATAGGTAAAATGAGACTACCTTAAAAGCACCTGACATAAATTACCATTTTAACAAAAAAATACAAGTACAAAGTATAAGTACAACCATTATAAACTATACATAATCAAAGAATTGTCACTGAAAGCATGGTTGAAGAACTTATAGTACACCGTCAAAAAGAAGGTTGAAATAGTATTAAGGTGTATCCTTATCATTGCATATCAACATGATAAATTCTATTTATGTGGTTATTCTGTAATAATTCTGTAATAATTCTGTAATAATTCTGTAATAATTCTGTAATAATTTCTGCATTATTAGATACTGTTTCCCAAGTTTTTTTAACTGATTTAAATTTAACCAGCAAAGTGAAATCAATGCTATGTTGCATCCTAGTTCTTAAAAGTTCTGTGATCTTTTATCAGACAGATGCCTTAATATTACAAGTTTTCTATTAACAGGAGGAGCTCTTAGAACATAATAAGCAACAGAAACTTATTGAAACAGTAATGATTGATCAACTATCAAGGTAACATTAGCTAAGTCTGTATAAATTTAAAATGGGGAGTAATTATCCTCGAAAAGATACACATTATAAAAAGGAAATTATATTATTTTCAACGTATAATTTCAGTTTATTGAAATTTTAAATTATTGATTTGTTGGTGTATACAGAAGTATTGAATTTGTTTAAACAATTTTTTGGAAAGTTTTTGCATGTGCTGTAATTTATTATTTAAACTTTAGTTGATATACAATTTACCGAGTACATGTACTTGCCCTTATACAGAATCACAGTACTAAAAAAATAAATGGTTTCTTAGAAGGCATATTGAACATAATAAAAAAAATGATGGATTGAAAAATTAAACAAAAGCTTATACAACTCTTAAAGTGCATATGAAGTGAATTGCAACAAATTGAAATAATTTGATATATTTCAATTACAGAAATGTAACTGGAAAATATAGATATTCCAAAAAATTGATTTGAACATTTCAATTCACATAGTAATATAGACAGGAAATGATTGATATAACACTGTTTTTATTTATTAAATAGACCTGTGATAAGTGATCCAGACCAAGATAGCAGATTAAGTGTACCAGTGTCAGAGAGGCCTCATAGAGGGAGTCAAAGAATGTTACATTCAACAAAGTAAGATTATTTTTTTTGTCGAGCCTGCAACTTTTGTTGCAGAAAGCTCGATATAGGTATAGTGATCTGGTGGCGGCGGTGGTGTTAGCTAACTTCTTAAAAGCTTTATATTTCAGAAGGTGGAAGGCCTGGATGCTTCATACTTTGTATATAGATGCATGATATGAAGTTTCCGTCAGTCACATGTCCAACATCCTTGACCTCATTTTCATGGTTCAGTGATTTTTATACGACCGCAAAAATTTTAATTTTTTGGTCGTATATTGCTATCACGTTGGCGTCGTCGTCCTGCGTCGTCGTCGTCGTCCGAATACTTTTAGTTTTCACACTCTAACTTTAGTAAAAGTGAATAGAAATCAATGAAATTTTAACACAAGGTTTATGACCACAAAAGGAAGGTTGGGAATGATTTTTGGAGTTGAGGTCACAACAGTTTATGAATTAGGGGCCAAAAAGGGGCCCAAATAAGCCCAAATAAGCATTATTTTTGTGAATAGAAATCAATGAAATTTAAACACAAGGTTTATGACCATAAAAGGAAGGTTGGGTTTGATTTTGGGAGTTTTGGTCCTAACAGTTTAGGAATAAGGGGCCCAAAGGGTCCAAAATTGAACTTTGTGTGATTTCATCAAAAATTGAATAATTGGGGTTCTTTGATATGCCGAATCTAACTATGTATGTAGATTCTTAATTTTTGGTCCCGTTTTCAAATTGGTCTACATTAAGGTCCAAAGGGTTCAAAATTAAACTTAGTTTGATTTTAACAAAAATTGAATCCTTGGGGTTCTTTGATATGCTGAATATAAAAATGTACTTAGATTTTTAATTATTGGCCTAGTTTTCAAGTTGGTCCAAATGGGGGTCCAAAATTAAACTTTGTTTGATTTCATCAAAAATTGAATAAATGGGGTTCTTTGATATGCCAAATCTAACTGTGTATGTAGATTCTTAATTTTTGGTCCAGTTTTCAAATTTGTCTACATTAAGGTCCAAAGGGTCCAAAATTAAACTAAGTTTGATTTTAACAAAAATTAAATTCTTGGGCTTATTTGATATGCTTTATCTAAATATGTACTTTGATTTTTGATTATGGGCCCAGTTTTCAAGTTGGTCCAAATCAGGATTCCATATCAAGTATTGTGCAATAACAAGAAATTTTCAATTGCACAGTATTGCACAATAGCAAGAAATATCTAATTGCACAATATTGTGCAATAGCAATTAATTTTCAATTGGAGTTATCTTTCTTTGTATAGAATAGTAGTTGATAATATATGTTGGAAATTTGCCGGACATGACTGATGTCATTTTCTATTTTTATTTGCCAATAACTTAATGTAAATAACTTCATTGGAAATTTGCCAATATAAAATGTTACTGATGAAGCTTTTTTTCCTTATCTTATCTAATGTATGTTGGACATTTGCCAGACATGACTATGATGTCATTTTCTATTTTTATTTGCCAATAACTTTATGTAAATAACTTCATTGGAAATTTGCCAATATAAAATGTTGCTGATGAAGTTTTTTTTATTGTTTTATACAATAAACAATGTATATTCACTTTTACTACCTACCAATCTTTACCATTCAGTGATAACAAGCACTTTATTTTACATTTTAATATTTTATGATGTATTTAAAAGAGTAGTTATTGTTGCAAACTCCATTAGAAATTTGAATTGATATCAGTTTTGGAAAAAGGAAAACGGGGATGTGAAAAAAAGGGGGGGTTTAAATTTTTCTCATTTCAGATTTCATAAATAAAAAGAAAATTTCTTCAAACATTTTTTTGAGAGGATTAATATTCAACAGCATAGTGAATTGCTCAAAGGCAAAAAAAACTTTTAAGTTCATTAGACCACATTCATTCTGTGTCAGAAACCTATGCTGTGTCAACTATTTAATTTTAGATTTAAAAAGTTTGAAGAAATCTTTAATTGATTTGTAAAATCTTGACATTTGTTTTGTGTAAAAAAAAACCATGTAATGTCAAAAATTTGATCACAATCCAAATTCAGAGCTGTATCACGCTTGAATGTTTTGTCCATACTTGCCCCAACTGTTCAGGGTTCGACCTCTGCGGTCGTATAAAGCTGCACCCTGCGGAGCACCTGGTTTGTAATGTTAAATTCTCTCTTATTATAAGAAATAGGATAATTATATTTGGTATGTGCATACCTTGCAAGGTACTCATGCCGTCAGACAGTTTTCACTTGACCTTGACCTCATTTCATGGATCAGTGAACAAGGTTAAGTTTGGTGGTCAAGTCCATATCTCAGATACTATAAGCAATAGGTCTAGTATATTTGGTGTATGGAAAGACTGTAAGGTGTACATGTCCAACTGGCAGGTGTCATCTGACCTTTACCACATTTTCATGGATCAGTGTTTATAGTTAATTTTTGTGTTTCGGTCTGTTTTTCTTATACTGTATGCAACAATAGGTTTACTATGTTTGGTGTATGCAATGGTTGTAAGGTGTAAAAGTCTAGCTGGCAGTTGTCATCTGACCCTGACCTCATTTTCATGGTTCAGTGGTCAATGTTAAGTTTTTGAGTTTTGGTCTTTCTTTCTAATACTATGTGCAATAGGTTAAATATTTTTGGTGTATGGAAATATTTTATTATCTATATGTCAGTCGTGCAGGTTTTATTTGACCTTGACCTCATTTTCTTGGTTCATTGCTGAGTGTTAAGTTGTTGTGTTTTGGTCTGTTTTTCTTAAACTATAAGCAATAGGTCAGCTATATTTGTTGTATAAAAAAATTGTTAGCTGTACATGTCTTCCTGGCATGGTTCATCTGACCTTGACCTTATTTTCATGGTTCATTGGTCAATGTTTAGTTTTCTTGGTTAATGTTAAGTTTATGTGACAGTCGTAATAAAGCTTTATATTTAGGACTATCAAAATAATATCAATGATTAGTAAAGAAGGCGAGACATTTCAGTATGTGCACTCTTGTTTTATTGTGGATTCATAAATAGAGAAAAAAAGTTGCATACAACTCAGTTAGCTTTCCAAATAAAATAAAAAATGTGTAAAACCCAAAGGTATTTTGATTTGTTTTCAATGGCTTTTAAGCAATCAACATGTACAGTTATTTATACATGTATAAAAGGACTTTATAAACAGATTGAGTAAAAAAACATCTTTACCAGAATTGACTTTTGTTTTTGGTAGCTTGTTGCTTTCCAAAAGTGTTAGTTTAAACATATTTATTTATAGTGGATTGGGAAACAAGTTTTGCAACTTATATTAATCCCTTTCCACTTTGCGGGTACGAGTGCTGCCTTGTAGTGGCATTAGCCTACTCTTTTTCGAAATCTACAAGGGTGTCTTTTACATGCAAGAGATATGGCTCTCTCTTAACACGGGTCAGCCATTTATCGTCCCCTTCCGACTGACTATCATCGTTTCCTCAAAACCATACTCGCAAATGGTGTCAAGGGAGAGCCAAAAATTCAGTCCCTGAAATTTTCATCCTGCAACGGGAATCTAACCAGGAACCTTTATGTTAGAAGTCCGATATACTAACCACTACACCATGGCTGTGTTAGGGGTTGTTTGTTCAGATCCTGTTGGCTTGGTCTATCTTAAGACTTTAAAGCTTCTATTTGTTGTTTTTCCACCTAGCATGCATGTAGGAACAGTGGCCAATTGGTTCAAATTTAAAAACCTGTGTGAAAGTAAGGTGACATATCTTCTTCGAACTGTTTCCTAATTTGTTAGCAAGCATGTTGAAAAAATGTGTCGAATGTTAGTCTTGAAGAAAAAACAGAGTATAATCCAGTAAATTGAATTTTTATTCATATCATACATACATTTTTCTAATCCTGCATAAACATTTTATCTAATGTGCATTCATTCAATTTTCTTCATACTAGCTATAGATGTATACTGTGAATCCATTTATTTTTGTGGGTATCAATTTTCGTGGATTGAGAAACACTTGCTTGTTCGTGGATATTTGATTTCGTGGTTTTGGCAATATTTGCATACAAAGCCGATATAAGTTTGCAATTTGTTGATCATTTAAATTTGTGGTTCACCTTGAAACCCACAAAAATTGATATCCAACAAATAATATTGAATCCACAGTATATAGTCAGCTTAATGGGACAATGTTGAAAACCAGACTACTGGTATATATGTTTCAAAACATCTTACTGAATAGAAATAAATGTTGTAAAAAGAATGAATTCATTTTATTTTTTGTCTTTTATAGAATGAGAACTAAGAATACAACAACAGAAAATATGTTATCAAAGAGAGTAAGATTTGGAGCTAGAATTTTAACAAGGTATTTATTGAATCCTGCATTTGAATTTAACATATCAAAAAGGGACAATTATATTTTTATACGACCGCAAAAATTGAAAATTTTTTGGTCGTATATTGGTATGAAGTTGGCGTCGTCGTCGTCGTCCGAATACTTTTAGTTTTCGCACTCTAACTTTAGTAAAAGTGAATAGAAATCTATGAAATTTTAACACAAGGTTTATGACCAGAAAAGGAAGGTTGGGATTGATTTTGGAAGTTTTGGTCCCAAAATTTTAGGAATTAGGGGCCAAAAAGGGCCCAAATAAGCATTTTCGTGGTTTTCGCACTATAACTTTAGTTTAAGTGAATAGAATTTTGACACAAGGTTTATGACCACAAAAGGAAGGTTGGGATTGATTTTGGGAGTTGTGGTTCCTACAGTTTAGGAATTAGGGGCCAAAAAAGGGCCCAAATAAGCATTATTCTTGGTTTTCGCACCATAACTTTAGTATAAGTTAATAGAAATCAATGAAATTTAAACACAAGGTTTATGACCTCAAAAGGAAGGTTGGGATTGATTTTGGGAGTTTTGGTCCCAACAGTTTAGGCATTAGGGGCCAAAAAGGGGCCCAAATAAGCATTTTTCTTGGTTTTTGCACCATAACTTAAGAATAAGTAATTAGAAATCTATGAAATTTAAACACAAGGTTTATTACCATAAAAGGAAGGTTGGTATTGATTTTGGGAGTTTTGGTCCCAACAGTTTAGGAATAAGGGGCCCAAAGAGTCCAAAATTAAACTTTGTTTGATTTCATCAAAAATTGAATAATTGGGGTTATTTGATATGCCGAATCTAACTGTGTATGAAGATTCCTAATTTTTGTTCCCGTTTTCAAATTGGTCTACATTAAGGTCCAAAGGGTCCAAAATTAAACTTAGTTTGATTGTAACAAAAATTGAATCCTTGGGGTTCTTTGATATGCTGAATCTAAAAATGTACTTAAGATTTTTTATTATTGGCCCAGTTTTCATTTTGGTCCAAATCGGGGTCCAAATTAAACTTTGTTTGATTTCATCAAATATTGATTAATTGGGGTTCTGTTATATGCCAAATCTAACTGTGTATGTAGATTCTTAATTTTTGGTCCTTTTTTCAAATTGGTCTACATTAAAGTCCAAAGGGTCCAAAATTAAACTAAGTTTGATTTTAACAAAAATTGAATTCTTGGGGTTCTTTGATATGCTGAATCTAAACATGTACTTAGATTTTTGATTATGAGCCCAGTTTTAAAGTTGGTCCAGATCAGGATCCATAATTATTATATTAAGTATTGTGCAATAGCAAGACATTTTCAATTGCACAGTATTCAGCAATAGCAAAAAATCTTCAATTGCACAGTATTGTGCAATAGCAAGAAATTTTCAATTAGCACAGTATTGCGCAATAGCAAGAAATCTTCAATTAGCAAGTATTTTCAATTGCACAGTATTGTGCAATAGCAAGAAATATCTAATTGCACAATATTGTGCAATAGCAAGAAATTTTCGAAAATTTGAGTTATCTTTCTTTGTCCAGAATAGTAGTTGAATCAACTTAAATCATTGTTTTATACAATATACAATGTATATTCACTTTTACTACCAACTGATAAATTAAAACAATCTTTACAAAGTTCAGTGATAACAAGCACCTTTTTTACATTTTAATATTTTATGATGTATTTAAATGAATAGTTATTGTTGCAAACTTCATTAGAAATTTGAATTGAGATCAGTTTTGGAATAAGAGAAAAGGGGATATGAAAAAAAAAAAATTGGGGGGGGGGGGGGGGGGGGGTTAAATTTTTTTTATTTCAGATTTCATAAATAAAAATAAAATTTCTTCAAACATTTATTTGAGAGGATTAATATTCAACAGCATAGTGTATTGCTCAAAGGCAAAACAAAAATTTTAAGTTCATTAGACCACATTCATTCTGTGTCAGAAACCTATGCTGTGTCAACTATTTAATCACAATCCAAATTTAGAGCTGAATCCAGCTTGAATGTTGTGTCCATACTTGCCCCAACCGTTCAGGGTTCAATTCTGCAGTCGTTTAAAGCTGCGCCCTGCGGAGCATCTGGTTAAAGAGTAGCAATGTGTGTAAAGTAAGGAATACTGATTAGGAAATTGTACATTTTTCATCAGGCAGCATTTCATACTAGGTACATATGTACATTTGGTTGACATGTAATCACATTGTGAAACTGTCAACATATAAGGTTCTTAAAAAAAAATTGAAATAGACCATATTTGTGGTCCACCTGTACCATCGAAATCCACAAAAAACGGTATCCAACAATTTATAATGGATCAACAGTTTCACAATCAATGCAGTGGTAGAAAACATCTAAATTTGTGGTCAACCTGTACCATCGAAGTCCACAAAAATTGGTATTTTGCAGTGGTAGAATCTATATTTTGTCTGTTTCATTACAGAAATGGCCATGATGCTTTAAGAGAACTTACTGGATTTTTCTTTCACTTTGACAATACACTTACCATTTATGAATTTAGGCAGTTTGGTAAAAGGTAAGTTATGTTTTATTTTTATTGTTTAAATTGTGGTCACTTCTTGTGCAGAATTGAATAAGTATGTACTGCAAAACTTATTGAAAAAAATCCTCAGAGTACATAAGTGTATATCAAATATCAGGAAATTTTCAAGATTGATTAGCATGAAGTTAACCTCATTTTATATTTCACTGTTCATTTAAATAGATAGAACAAGGTCTAAAATGCAAGCAATGTTTAACATACACAGGCTAAACTATGAAAAAAAAAACAAGCAAAATTTACCAGATTTACGGTAATCATTGAGGATTCTGAGACAAAAGTTAACTTTAGACAAGGGTCTTTGTAGAATGGGTTTCTGTATATATACGGGTCTCATATGGTTATACAAATTTTTAAATGAAACTGCATTTTGCATAATCTATTTTTAAGTTTTGACCTGTATCTTCATGAAATCCAGTTAAAATCGATAACATGCAAGTGTTCAAATATGATGGTGTCTGCTAGAAGTTGTCAAAATCAAAGGCATATAAGTTCAAACAGTTGTTGAAGTTGCGAAGAGCTGAATTAATTTTCATCTGCATTTTGGTTTAGTACGGGTTCAATTATTCATTTGCATTTTTGAAAGAATGGGATTTTTATTGTGTATTTTTCCAAACAATATTTTGATAGAAAAGTGTATATTTTATAGTGCGAAAGCTTTGCCATTTGTCACAAGAGGAAGATACGGTCACATACAGGGACCTAGAGAAGATGATCCATATAATCTAACAGATATATTTTCCGTAAGCAATATTAGTTTTAGTGAAGATGCAAGATAAACGAAATTATAACACTTGATTTTTGGTACCCACAATACGAAGAAATACGGATACTGATTTATAGTTGATATACTTCTCTTGGTTTTGGATTGTAACCTATATTTGTTTTCGCTTAAGTGATTTATTACTATTGAACAGCGGTATACTACTGTTGCCTTTATTTACCTCTGTCAATTTGACCGCCTGTCTAACTCTACCTTGAAATTTTTGTAGTATTTTCTCTGAAATTCCGTTGCAATATTCATGTGAAGATGCTGTACAGTTGTTTTTTCATTCATTGCTCATCCACTTTTTTCTGCTTTCTTTGGCCATATATGTTTTTTGCTGCTCTTCTCATGAGATATGATTCTGGGCTTCTTGAAATTTAATATCAAGCTGTATGTTAGCATTTTAAGCTGTGCAAAACCTATTCACATTTATTGTTTATCACCTTCCTGTTTTCAGAGTACTTATAGCACGGATATCATTAGTGAGCAATATCTCGCAATTCATCTTTGATTTTTATGAAATAAGTCAGAAGTTTTGAGTAATCTCAATGTAACAAAAACGTCCAACAAAAAATATTAATGAACTGATAGTAGAAGATGAAATATATGTCTTCTTCAAGTTTAGTATTACTGTTTAAAATGTATTCTTTTTTCGTGACATCACATTGTGAAATGTTTCATTATAATCAGACCCTTTGTATAGATCTAAGGTTACGATTTTAAGTTTAAGAATCAAAAATATGGAATTAAAAATCTTGTTACTTAGCAGTATTAATATTGCTGCTCTAAAACCTATTTACCTGAAGTCCCATTTATAACTACCAATAGTAGAAAAAACAGTGATAAAAAACTGAGCGAATTGATTGATTGTTGACCAGTGCTTAATTTCTCGTTTGAATTGTTTTACATTGTTTTATCTGGGCCTTTTATAGCTGACTATGCGGTATGGGCTTTGCGCATTGTTGAATGCCGTACGGTGACCTATAATTGTTAATGTCTGTGTCATTTTGGTCTTTTGTGGATAGTTGTCTCATTGGCAATCTTCTTTTTTTATGCCCCACCTACGATAGTAGAGGGGCATTATGTTTTCTGGTCTGTGCGTCCGTTCGTCTGTTCGTCCGTTCGTCCGTCCGTTCGTCCGTCCGTCTGTCCCGCTTCAGGTTAAAGTTTTTGGTCAAGGTAGTTTTTGATGAAGTTGAAGTCCAATCAACTTGAAACTTAGTATACATGTGCCCTATGATATGATCTTTCTAATTTTAATGCCAAATTAGAGTTTTGACCCCTATTTTACGGTTCACTGAACATAGAAAATGATAGTGCAAATTTCAGGTTAAAGTTTTTGGTCAAGGTAGTTTTTGATAAAGTAGAAGTCCAATCAACTTGAAACTTAGTATACATGTTCCCTTTGATAAGATCATTCTAATTTTAATGCCAAATTAGAGAATTTATTCCAATTTCACGGTCCACTAACATAGTGCGAGTGGGGCATCCGTGTACTGTGGACACATTCTTGTTATACTTAATGCCAATTTCAACACTATTGGCTATATGATGGCATTCAGTTTTAATTGGTGGAGGAAGCAAGACTGCCAAGAGTTCCTGACGATAAACGGCTACTAACTGAGTGGAAACATTCATAAAAAAAATATAACATTGTATTAAACCATTATAGTTTTGTATCTATCTAAAATTGTATGATTATATATTATATAAATACATTTTTTTCTTCAGGGAAATGAAATTATTATTGAAACAAGAGGACAACATTCACTGCCAGATACAGTGAAGAAAAGAGACAGGGTTTACTTCAAAATAACAGATGTTGATGAGGAAGAAAAACAAATTCTTTTGTAAGTGTTCCATCCTTTCTTTTTTAAGAAAAAAACTACTGGCATTAAGTTACAATAGTAAATTGACTGAATTCTGAGTTGAAGTATTTCTGCAATAAATTACATATTTACGAGATTTTACAGATGAAAAATAGTAATTAAAGTACTCTTCTTTGCTTTTAATTCTAACTTGTATATTGTTTGGTTTTGAAATGTGCCCATGTCTATTCTCAATTTAAGATTTTGTCTTAAATATATCTGCCTTCTTTGAGGTATCAATAGTAAATTTAATCAGTTTTTTGTTGGTGGACGAAGCAAGAGTGACTGGAGAAAAAATGGTAACGCTGAGTGGACACATTCATAAAAAAAAAAATAACACTGTATTGAACCATAATAAATGTATTTATATATCTGTAAAATTGTAATATACTTAACAATTCTACATTGAAGTTCTGTAAGATATGTCTGGTGTCTTTGAATATATAAAATATAATGTAGATTAAAAGACGCACATGAGGTCAGAGGTTGTGGAACACACACGATAAACTATTTTAAAGACAATGTATGGATTTTTTTTTATTTTAGACAAGAGGAAACATACAGATCTCAAAATAAACAAGAAATGATAAATAGAAGAATTCTAGATGGTGTACAAGGTATATAATTCACTACACAGAAAGTTCAAAATCCGGACTGAAATTATATATTTCTTTTAGTGAAGTTTAGAATTTCTTTCAATTTTTTTATTTACACAATAATTTTTAGTTACTAAGATACTGTAAATTCAGAAATTATTGTGTGTATTTATTATTGCAATTTTGTCATTTTAGAGTAAAATGCAATTTTAATTTTTGCAATATTCAGAAAAATCCTGTTTGATTAATATACAAAATTTCAAAATGCTAGTTTTAATTATTGTGATTATAACCCTGTCGCATTTTTCGCAATAATAAAAATATTGCAATAATTTCTGAATTTACAGTAATGAAATCTGAATAAAAATCGTTGTAATTACAAATCAATGTGATATTGCCTTAATTATAACTAGATTAAATTTCCATGGTAATTCATAAATGCCATTTTTCAAGGTCATTTTCTAATTGATATTACAAAGCAATATAATTTAAAAAAACAAAACAAATGCAAATCCTCTTATCCCGGCTTAGACTCACCCTAAGGCTTACAAACGTTAATATGATAACATTAACATTTAACATATGTTAGAAAGGGTTTGGTGTTTTGATATAATATAACAATAATCGATGTATTCGTTTAGCCGATATCCAATTATGTGAAGTCTACTGTTTATTGATTGATATTCAGATTTCAAATTTCAAAGCTTCTTCATAAACACTTGCATATGAATGAAATAGTATAGAGGCATGAACTCTATTGTATTCACTATTAACATTAGTAACAAAATCTATTAACCTTGTTAAGTTGAAACTCTCTTTCACTTATCGCAGGAAGTTCCCTAGAAATATTTTGATATATTCGTCAAAACTGCGAAATTAAATACATGCAAACGCATTTTCAATATTGATTTCACTGCTGTTTACAGTGAGGTAATTCTGATTTTATATATAAGTTCTATGCATTAAATGTCATCTCAATATTACAGAGGAAGTGAGAGAAAGATTAAAGAAGAGAGGAATAAAAACAGTGACTGGTTTAGGGAGATACTACAGAAAACTGGATAAAATCGGATCTGGAGTACTGTACAAGTTTGAATTGGAGAAAGGATTATTTACCTTTCACATAGAACTTCCTCCTCAGGTGAGAATTCTCCTGCCTAAGTAATTATACTAAACATGATGTAGCTCTTTAAACTTTTGAAATTTATTAAAATCAACATTAATGTATGCATATATATATAGATGTTAGTTGTGTCATATTTAGTATATATGAATTTGCATTATACACTGTTCTTGAAAAGATGAGAGTGTATCACTAGCCTGTTTTGATTTCATGTACAACATTTATTAATAGCTCCTGGCAGGGGTGGATCCAGCCAATTTAAAAAGGGGGGTTCCAACTACATGTCCCCATTCAAATGCATTGACCGTCAAAAAAAAGTGGGGTTCCAACCTCCGGAACCCCCCCCCCCCACCTGGATCCGCCACTGCCTGGCACAAAAATAAGATAGTAGCACAGTAACAATATATGATACATCAAAGTAATACTGTAGAAACATTAACTTTTCGTGTGGTCAAACTTTCGTGGTTTTGTCTATATATCATATTATTTTGGGATTTAATTTCATGGTTTCCATTAATCAGAAGTGATATTATATGGAGGTTAAAGTTCGTGTAAGTTTTAATTTTGTGGATATATTCTTTTTACAAAATAAACAAAATAAAACCCTCCACGAAAAATTTCTGCTTTTACAGTATACAGTACACAGTACATTAAATTGTCTTCTTGCCACGTTATTCTTCTGTTCTTATACAATGGAAACCTGTTAACACAATTTCTGTCGGATAAGAATGTGGTTTGTTATTTTTTGTTTGATTTGGAGTCTTAATAGAATATAAGCTATAATTGGATTTGTAAAGGATTTATTTATATAAATATTATATTATAATCTTGATTTTTACAGGATTTAGACCAAGCTTTTGATGTGCTAGACCCTGACGAGACAGGAGAATTAGATTATAGTATCTACATGAGAGGTGTTATAGGCCAAATGGTTGAATCTCGTAAAAATCTAGTCAGGAAGGTTGGTGTTTTCTTTTTCATACTTCAACAACTAAGGCTACATGTCTATTAAATGAATAAGGAGATGTGCTATGATTGCCTATTAGACAAATATCTTCAAAAATTCAGATGACATGGGTGAGTTGTTTTTTAAGAATTTGCTCATCAGCACTTTTAAAACAAAGTTGCCATCCTGCTCATCTTACCAAGAGCATCCCATACAGTCAGGCACTTAGAGTCAAGCGAATATGTTCCAACACAGAAACAACTAAAAGACAACTACGTCATCTTGAAACTCACTTGAAGAAAAGGGGCTACAAACACAGAAATATCAAAAAAAGCTTTCAGAAAGCGGAGTCAATTCTGAGGAGTGAACTATTGGAATACAAAGTTAAAAAGAAAAATAAAAGGACTCCATGTATTCTTACTTACCACCCATCTCTCAAAAACAGCTTTGGTGTCATTCGTGAACATTGGAAATCAGTTGAAAAGAATTCCAAACTATCCAAGATTTTTCCCGAGCCTCCAATGATAGCTTTAAGGCAACCTAATAATCTGCGGAACCTGCTGGTACGGGCTGAAGTGTCTGATTATAGAAGTATTTCTGGAGAATGTTGTTTGTGTGAAGAAAAACGCTTCAAATGCTGCCTACAGATGCAGCATTCATCAACATTTCACAGTAAGGCAACCGAAAATAACTATAAGATATTTTGCAATGTTACCTGCAAAAGTATGAATGTTATTTACATACTAGAATGTTCGGTTTGTGGCCTCCAATATGTTGGTGATTCAAAGCAGCCTTTCCACAAATGCCTCAATGGCCATAGGAGTGATATCTCTAAGAAGCCACTTCTCCCAGTTTCTCAGCACTTCAGACAGTCGGGTCACAAAACTGATGACTTTAACCGCATGAAAATTCTAGTAATTGAACAGAACATTCATTGGAGTGATGCCCAGCGACAGGTTCGGGAAAGCTTTTGGATAAAGGAACTTAATGTACATCATCCAAACGGCATCAAGAAAAAATACTAACAGTTTTGTTTTTCACTCATTTTATTGTTACAGTGACTTGACTGTAAGTGTTGCTATCCACCAATTGCAACTTATTCAAAATTCTGACCAAATTGCAATTTGTTTTATAAAATCAAATTGTTCAACTGGTCAGAAATTTGAACTAACTGCCATAGAAAACCACAGTCAAGTAGTGAAAGTGCAAGGTGATAAAATAAAACATACTTACAATCCTATAAGACTTTAACTCCACTTTAATGATGTTGGGACAAAATCAGTTTATCAGTTTGTATAGATATATTATAGTCATTTCCATGCTGAAGGAACTGTTATTATTTTGAATTGCTATAAAAATGTCCAAACTAAGTTTTCATATAGTTTTTCTTTCTAAAAGTATTCTATATTCATAAGAATCAGACATTATGTGAATTAAATCATTTCATATTCAGTAAAATATGTGTAAAATTGCAATATGTTTGTAGGAAGTGTCCATGGGGAGATAATATTTTTTTCTTTCAAAAAGTCTTTATTCAAAAGAATAATATTTTAGGTTATCTCCCCATGGAAACTTGTTAAGAGCATATTGTTATTTCACACATATTTTACTGAATATATGATGTTTTATTTAAAATGATATCTGATTCTTATGAATATAGAATACTTTTAGAAAGAAAAACTATATGAAAGCTTAGTTTGGACATTTTTATAGCAATTCAAAATAATGAATGAGTTGCAATTACTGAATAGCAACACTTACTGTCAAGTCACTGTAATATACACAGTCACGTATATTGAATTATAGTGTTTTGTTTATATTATTATATTCAGGATTTTGGATTAAAATCAATCGACCAAAACTTACCTGTATTATTACTGATCGATTTTTACACCATATACATTATGTATCAGTATTGTTAAAACTTGTGACACAGAAGAAGGCCATTTGTTGAGCCGAAATATTTGTCAACACGATTAAATAACAACATTTTCGTATTATAACATCTTATATCAGTACCGTTGTGCAAATTTTTAGACTGATATAATTTTTCCTTATCTGCATAGTATCACCTATTCTAGACAATCCGGTACGTTGTAAATTTGCTGGTTGGTCCTTTTTATAGACTTTTATATATATATATATATATATTAAGATCCATTTTGTTACATCTCGTGATCAATTATATTTGGCAATCGCCAATGGCAGTCAGCAGGGTTTAAGAACATCAGTTGGTCGACCTGTTAGTCAAATGTGTTTTGTTTAAATATACTTTTTCACTTTTTTGGTCTTTTGGAAAATGTTGTTTGTACTGTATTTAGACCTTTCTACAACGAAATTTGTTTTACATGCACACGTATAAAAATTGTGGTTTTTATCCAACGCAATCATAGGTTTGAAAGTAGTTTTCAATTTAGACTAGTTTAAATTTTTTCGTTTGGGCTTGTATCATATTTTCCCTCTGGTTTATATGATGCGTTCATCCTATATTGACTCTTAAAATTCAAGAGTCTATATGAAATTGAGGGTAAATTATATGGCCTTCCAAATACCATTTCGATCCCTAACATCACTGAAGAGACATATATTGTCGAAATCTAAATCTGGTTCACCAAAAAAATATTGACACCTTGTGTTTATGGCATAACATCTTGGCGGCAAGTTTATCGTTTTCTGTTTAGTATTAAATTTATATTAAGATCCATTTTGTTACATCTCATGATCAATTTTATTTGGCAAATGCCAATGGCAGTCAGCAGGGTTTAAGAACATCAGTTGTTCGACCTGTTAGTCAAATGTTGTTTGTGCTGTATTTAGACCCTTCTACAACTAAATTTGTTTTACATGCACACATATAAAAATTGCGGTTTTTATCCAACGCAATCATAGGTTTGAACGTAGTTTTCAATTTAGACTCGTATAAACGAGTCTAAATTGAAAATACATGTGTATATATATGAGTAAAAATGAGATATGTCTTGATATCACCATTAGTGCAGTTCTGTTCCTATTGATACCTTTCCAGCAAATCAGACTAAATATCTCTGTGTTAGCAGTAACATATTTTTTTTTTCACCAGGCCTTTAGAAAAATAGATTCACAGAAAAGAGGACTGATTACAGTTAGTGAGATAAAGAAATATTTCAATGCTAGTTTTCAGCCTCCTTATAAACAAGGTAAGAAAACCAGTTGTTATATAACATTGAAATTGCATATTCTTTAAAACATTTTTGTACAATGATGAATATATTTTTTTTAGTTGGAATTTCTAAATGGAAATTGTCGGTGATCCTCAGTTAGTCAGGAGTATGCAAATATGAAACTATTTTCCATTATGAGGAGTCCTGTTTCAGTAGTTTCTTTTCTGATATTCTATTCTCTACTATCATACACCAAAGCTGTGTTAACAGTGGTACAATGAGTAGAACCAAAATATCCCTCAATTCTTCATTACTTTAAACAATACATCAATATAGAATGCATAAATATACAATTTACAAGTTGTATATAGCGTTAACAAACACATAAATAATAAACATCAGTCACATGTTAAACAGTTTGTGAGTTTCAAAATACATATATAAATATATCCTGAATATTGTTTCTGCACTTTAAAACATAAGTCCCAACAACAACTATTATCTTGATGAGGTTATAATAATTGATACGAAAAGAAAAAAAGACCACATTTAAAATGGTAAACAGGAAAAGAGAAAGGTACAACTATTTTTTATTTGAATAAAAACTAATACATTTATGAATAAGTTCATGTAATTTTGGTATTAATTGAAAGGAAATTGTTGTATATAAGGGGATCTGACTTACAATTTATTTCCCCTTTGAAAGATGAACTGCTAATTCTATGGAACCAGGGACCTTTTACAATTATACAAACAAAATTCTCCATGATTTTTTTTTTTTGAAGAATTTTTGTCTTCCCTTTACTGTGTCAAAACGAGAAACATATATATGCTGTGTCTGGCGTCGGCAGCATCAACAATGTATAAGGTTGTAATTAGGTCTAGTTTATGGTGAACCACAAGTGTTAGGTCAATCATATTTGCAATGCAGTTGCATTAGCATTGGCACATCTGATTTCCATGGAGATTTTTTGGCCCTTGAATTTAAAATGTTTGCTTATTTTACATCATACATGTATTTGTTTGTGATTAGGTCAGTTTATGGGGAACCACATGTGGAAGGTCAATGCTATTTGTTATGCATTTGTGTAAGCATTGACATATCTCATTTCCATGGAGATTAGTTGGTTCTGCCCCCTTATTCATGGTCTATTTACTTAGAAACCTTTGCTCTGTTTACACGTATTAGTCAGTGATTAGATCAGTTAAAGGTGAACTGCTAATGTTAAGTCAATGATATTTGGTATGCAAATGCCAAAAAAGTTTTGTTTCCATGGAGATTATATAGCTCCACCGCCTCTTCATTGTGCATTGACCTTAAAACTTTTATATTCTTTACAAGTTAATGTTTGTGTTTAGGTTTGTTTAAAGGGAACTACTTATTATAAGTCAATGGTATTTGGTATGCAGTTGTATTAGCATCGGCACATCTCATTTACATGGAGATTCTTAAGCCATTGACCTCAGTCTTGGTTCATTGACTTTGAATATTTGTGTAACATGTTTTAAAAAGTATTGCTATTTTAATTTCAACATTTGCATGGTCAAAATTATAAAAAGGTGAGACATATCACTGTGAAACAGTTAAATAATCTGTATATATAATGAATGGACTTTTAATGATATTTTATTTATACCATTTATGTTGTAGGTGCTACCCCTGGTGTTAGTAGTTTGAAGGCTTTTTTGGAAGCAATAACATCATCTCCAAACCAGGAAGAAATAACCTATGTAGAATTTGAAGAATATTATGAAGGACTTAGTATCAGTGTAGATGACAATAATGAATTTGCTAATATTCTACACAATACATGGAACATATGATTACAGGCGGTTGAACATTTTGAAATGAGCTATCAACATTATATGAATAATTCGTAGTTATTTTTTTATTTTTTTTAATTATTAACGTTTGATGAAAGGAAGTTGAAATATAACCAATGTTATTTACATTTGTAGATGAATTATATGTAAAAAAAAATCCCTTTTCTTTTCATTTGTAATTATAACAAGTAATTTAAAAGTTATAGAATTTTTAATCAAATAATAACCAAAGTTCAAGCTCACGATGATGGAAGTATTTAACGACCTTGACTGGCTATAAGAAAAATCTTATTTAGGGCGATTCCATTTAAATGTATGTAGGAGGGTAGAAAGAGACTTTCAATATGTTCATACAACCAAGAACACAATATTTAGATATTTAATCATGACAGTTATAGAGACATGAAAAAAAAGACCCATGACCCACATTCACTAATTAAACTTTCTTTCCTACCCTCCCACATACATTTTAAGGGAATAGTCCTTATTGCCTATCTCTCCTGGTGTAAAATTTTTGTTCTTGAGCATAATATTTTGAAATATACATTTTATTTTATCTGAAAAATTGTTAACCATTTCTCATTGGGAATAAGAAACCACAGGGATTTTGGTTTCAAATGAAATTTTTTCAATTTTATATATATATCCGTCCTGTAACAGATTTTTATTGATAATGCCTCTTTAAGGAGGGACTATCTCTTAGTTTTGCGGTCACTTTGTCATAGTAAATCGCAGTCATTTTGAAGCTATTAATAGACAGAAACATGTACAATCTCAGCTTGGCCCAAAACTCTGGGTGTAACACATTTTGGCAAGGTGTCATATTACATCTGATTTTTCAGTTATTTTTTTATTTGTCAGTCAACTTCATTGTAAACATTAAGATAAAATTTCTATGAATGGTTGCAAATGATATTTATGTCATGTTTTCAAAACAAATGTGCTTCTGATTCTTCAGGAATTGTCATTTTTACAATGCAGGTCATTTTAGAAAAAGGAATTATTTGAGAAATATTTTGAGAAAAAAAAAGATGTTGAACATTGAATTCATTGACACAATGGGATTTTTATTTAAATATTTTTTCTGCAAACTATTTATTGCACAAGCTTTTTTGACATATTTTAAACATTTCATTATAATGATTATTCTTTTAGTAAAACAAAATATAAAATTATAAGCACTGTGATAAAATGTTGAACATTTATATTTATTTATTGTTATTCTTTTGTGTAATATTACTGCAGGTTAGTATTCCTCAAGGTTTGTGAATTTAAATACACAGAAATATGTACACTTAACAGAAATGTGTCCTATTTAAAATGTTTACTCTTGCTAGTTTAACTTGACTTTGATATCCTGTGGATTTATTTATTTTCAAGGGTATCAATTTTTTCGTGGATTTCTAAAAATTGCATTTTTGTGGATATTTGATTTCTTGGTTTTGCCAATCTCTGTATACAAAGCCTACCAGTACTGAATTATGTTATTGGTTTTAATATTTGAATTCTTGGTTCAATCACCTCTACCCACCAAACCCATTAAAATTGGTAACCAATGAATAATAATGATTCCACAGTACTATAGATTCATTTTAATTCATGGGTACCAATTTTCAATGGTTTAGTGGTTTATATAGGGATAGGGAAACCGCAAATATAAATGGCATATACATTTTTTTAGTCTTGTATACATGTACTTACATTTTGAAAACCATGAAATGTAATATCCATACAAATACACTTTTTCCTCTATCCTTGAAAATTGGTATGCTATTCTGATAATCCATAATTGTAACAATTTGAAAGCCAAAGGATTAAACAATTACTGTATAAACATTAATTTTCGTGGGGTTAAAATTTTGTGGGGTTAAAATTTCGTGGTTTTGTATGCAAAAGTAAGTTCGTGGGGATTAATTTTCGTGGTTTTTAAATTTAGAAAAAAATTATACAAATTTCACTTTATAATTAACAATACTCAATATAAAAACTGATGTGAACTTTTGCTGTTGGGAAAAATCAATAATTGCATTTCATAGTAACAGTGAGCACTAATCAAGTGTTGTAACCGGCACACACTAATTGGCTGTTACACACCTTTGATGTTTTATCCAAGGACAATGATTGTGTAATAAATGTATTACAACTTGAGGGCATTACAGACGCATTAGACTGTTAAATGACATTGATTGACAGTTCTTGGTGATTATTAATTACTGTACAAACAAAGGATTAGGATTATCATCTGATTTAAAGAAAACCTTTGAATATCGATGTCTAATCAATTTATCTATTTATTTCATTGTCTGCATTTATGTTCATCAATTAGATAATGTCAATAAGATTTAGTCAGATCATAAAATAATGTAAATCTACAGTTAAATTTTCGTTGGGGTTTTAATTTCGTGGATAATTCTTATCCACGAAATAAACGAAATTAAATCCCCCACGAAAATTTGTGCTTCTACAGTAAGTTAATAAGGTTAAATAGTAATAACAAATTGTGGTCATATTTTGTGCTTAACAATACTTGTATAGTTTATATTACATGTTGGGCTATTTGGGGAGAAATATTGTATTTTTAGCTCACCTTTCCTAAAAGGAAATATGAGCTTTTGCCATCACTTGGCGTCTGTCGTCGTCCTTCCGTCGTCGTCGTAAACTATTTCAAAGATCTTCTCCTCTGAAACTACTGAACCAATTCAAACCAAACTTCATCTGATTGATTCCTAGGGTATCTAGAATAAAGTTTGTGTTTTAATTCCCATTTCATCAAAAAACATGGCCGCCATGGCTAAAAATAGAACATAGGTGTAAAATGCAGTTATTGGCTTATATCTCAAAAACTAAAGCATTTAGAGCAAATCTGACATGGGGGTAAAAATGTTCAATAGGTCAAGATCTATCATCCCTGAAATTTTCAGAAGAATCAAACAACCCATTGTTGGGTTGCTGCCACTTAATTGGTAATTTTAAGGAAATTTTGCAGTTTTTGGTCATTATCTTGAATATTATTATAGATAAAGAGAAACTGTAAACAGCAAAAATGTTCAGCAAAGTAAGATCTACAAATAAGTTCATATGACCAAAATTGTCAATTGACCCCTTAAGGAGTTATTGTCCTTTAATGACAATTTTACACAATTTGTTCATCATATTTGCTAACTTTAAAAAATCTTCTCCTCTGAAACTACTGAACCAATTTCCACCAAACTTAAGCTGAATTATCATTAAGGTGTCTAGAATAAAGTTTGTGTTTTATTTTCTGTTTTGTCAAAAAATATGGTTGCCATAGCTAAAAATAGAGGTTCATTGGTCAATGTTAAATCATCAATGATTTGGTCTTTTTATCAGATACTATAGCGATAGTAGAACTATATTTGGTGTAGGGAATAATTGTAAGGTGTGTATGTCTGTTTAGTAGGTGTAAGTTGATCTTGACCTAATTTTCATGGTTCATTGGTCAAAGTTATTTTTTTATGAGGTTATTTCTGAGATACTTTTAGCAATAGGTAAACTCGATTTGTTGTATGGAATGAGTGTATGAACTACATTTATGTCTGAAAGGGTTTATCTCGCCTTCATCTCAAGTACAGTTAATTTAATGTAATGCTTGGTGTATACAATGTTTTTTTATACTTTCATCATAAATTATATTATAAACACGAGACAAACGAGACATTTCAGTGTGTCCACTCTTGTTTTTGCTTTTGAAGAAGATATGACAGAATCGAAGAACCATTTATATAAATTGAAAACCCAAAATAATCATTGATGGAAGATTTAAGCAAAAAATTTAAGGTGAGCGATTCAGGCTCTTGAGAGCCTCTTGAGAGCCTCTTGTTTTATTCTGAACACTGCAGATGGAAACAATTTACTCAAATACAGCAAGGTGAAAGTGAGAATAATTATGATTTATTTATATAGTTAATGTCTTTAATGTGAATCAGTGTTTATTCAAATGTAGTTTTAACCATGGTTGACCCATCACCCTATTTCAAAATTATATGCAAATATCTTGAATATTTTTGTAAAGATTCAAAATAAGACAAAGTTCATTAATGTGTTTTGCTATTTAGATTTCATTTTAAATTCATAAATGCGTTTTAATTTCCTTACCAAGAATTTTCTGGTGTCTAATTCGTAGAAACGCTCATACTAAGTACTTTCAGCACATGCCTAATATGTGTGAACTCGTTTTCTTGCATATGAATTGAGATAAAATGTCAATGCTAAAATCAGTGTTGCATAGGTTAACTCATGTCATTGTGAGTAAAGTATTTTGTAAGTTATATAGATTGAATTGACCAGTTACAAGACAATTGGCTAAGACATACAGTTGGTCCTGTAATAAGAAATCCATTTTTAAACTACAGTCTGTTTAAGACTAGATTTGTTTACATGAAATTGTGATGAAGTAATATATACCTCTTGTGATTTTCTGTTGATGTAGTTAATGTTTTATGCTACTTATTTTCTGTTTTGTTTGTTTTACATTCCGTCCAATAAGGATCATTGATTAAAAAATTTAAATTTAATGTAGGTTAATAACAGAATGTTATAACAGATAGCCATCATTAGTACAACCCTGCATATGTATGATTTTGTACAACTGGTAAAATCTTTTAAAGTATCTAACTTTTGAAATAAAAAAAAACCAGTTGTAATTAGAACCTTATGTTGTTAACTTTTTTAAATCGCATTTTTGGGTTTTTTAATCTGTAAATATGTGAAACGTGGGGATATTAGTTTGTGAGCTTTACACACCCAGCATTTATTTTGTAAAAGAATTAAATCGATAATTAAAAGCGAGCAAAAAAAAAACAGGAAATGAGAAATGAGAAATGTCTTTAATTTCTTCAAAATAAAAAGAGCAGTTAAGTTTATAATACTGTAAACCAACTAATTTTCACGAGCAATTTATTTTTGCAAGTTTCACAAACTGTAGAAAAATAACACGAATATAAATCATCGCAAATATGTAAAACTTGGATTTTTCCCTATTTTATTACATCAAATAAATTTCAGAATTGCGATATCAGATCTCTTGAAAATCTACTAGAATTTAGGGCTAAATGTGAAATAAAGTATCCGCGAAAATAACTTGGTTAACAGTATACACTATACAGTAAAATGAAATTAGATGGAACAGAATGTTGTTAGCTATTGTTCTAGAATCTGACTTTTCATGTTTTATATATTTATTTTACATGTGTTGCAAATTAAATATAACTAATTTACATAATAATTCTTCGTTTTTATTATCATAAATGATTGAAAGTTTAGAGCTCTTTTCCTAATGCTTGTAGTATAAAGGTTTGATTGGCTTGCTTGCTTTGTTTGTATAACTGTTTGCTCAAGCATTTTGATGAAGATTGTCTGTAGACTGCAATCATAGATAGGCGAGGCATTTCAGATGTCAATCTAATTACAAAGTTTAAGCAAGCATTTATACAAACAAAGCAGACAAGCCAACCAAACCTTTATACTACATGCATTAGGTAAATCTAAATGATGTCACCACCTAATTACAAGCTGAAATTCAATGCAGTCAAATGACATACAAAAACAACTGTTGCAGGCTGTAAAGTGACCTATCGTTTCTTACTCCAACATATACGAATGATGACATAATACATAAAAAGAGTACCAGAAATCTCTGAAAATACAGGAGAGTTTAACAGACCACATTACCCAATAACAAAAAAGAAATTGAAAACACATTGGTGGTGTGGTGTTGTGGATTTTTATTTTGATCAGGTTGTTGTCTCTTAAGTTCAGGGGTACTTGTAGGTTTATGTCTGTCATATTTTTACCTGTTAATTGCTTTTATAAAGGCGGTAAGTTTTCTAATTTGAATTATTACACATTTTTCATATCTGAACCTTTTATAACTGACATGGGTTTTTTGTCGAGCCTGCAACTTTTGTTTCAGAAAGCTCGACATAGGGATAGTGATCCGGCGGCGGCGGCGGTGTTAGCTAACTTCTTAAAAGGTTTATATTTTAGTAGGTGAAAGACCTGGATGCTTCATACTTTGTATATAGATACCTCATGTTACGAAGTTTCCGTCAGTCACATGTCCAATGTCCTTGACCTCATTTTCATGGTTCAGTGACCACTTGAAAAAAAAGTTCAGAATTTTTGTAATGTTGAATTCTCTCTTATTATAAGTAATAGGATAACTATATTTGGTATGTGCGTACCTTGCAAGGTCCTCATGCCCGTCAGACAGTTTTCACTTGACCTCGACCTCATTTCATGGATCAGTGAACAAGGTTATGTTTTGGTGGTCAAGTCCATATCTCAGATACTATAAGCAATAGGGCTAGTATATTTGGTGTATTGAAGGACTGTAAGGTGTACATGTCCAACTGGCAGGTGTCATCTGACCTTGACCTCATTTTCATGGTTCAGTGGTTATAGTTAAGTTTTTGTGTTTTGGTCTGTTTTTCTCATACTTTATGCAATAGGTCTACTATATTTGTTGTATGGAATGATTGTAAGGTGTACATGTCTAGCGGTCAGATGTCATCTGACCTTGACCTCATTTTCATGGTTCAGTGGTCAAAGTTAAGTTTTTAAGTTTTGGTCTTTTTATCTAGTATTATATGCCAAAGGTCAACTATATTTGGTGTATGGAAATATATTATGATCTATATGTCAGTCCTGCAGGTTTAATTTGACCATGACCTCAATTTCATGGTTCATTGCACAATGTTAAGTTTTTGTGTTTTGGTCTATTTTTCTTAAACTATAAGTAATAGGTCAACTATATTTGTTGTATGGAAGCATTGTTAGCTGTACATGTCTGTCTGGCATGGTTCATCTGAACTTGACCTCATTTTCATGGTTCATTGGTCTTTGTTTAGCTATCTTGGTTAATGTTAAGTTTATGTGACAGTTGTAATAAAGCTTTATACTTAGGAATATCAACATAATATCAATGATTAGTAAAGAAGGCGAGACATTTCAGTGTGTGCACTCTTGTCTCATTGTTAAAAGTCATTTGGTGGCCTATTATTGTTTTTATTTACTTCATACAATAGTTTTCTCATTGGCATGCATGTATTCATACCACATCTCCTTATTTTCATAATAATTCAGAAATGCTGTTGCATAATTAGTTTGAATGTTCAGGAATAATTTTTCTAGGAAGCATTTGGCAAAATCTTTCTAAATTTTGGGTTCTTAATGCTCTTCAGACTTGTACTTTATTTGGCTGTTTAATATTTTTTTCAGGTGTCTCTGGTGAGTCTTTTGTAGACCAAATGCACATCTGTGGTACAAAATTATAAACCTGGTATCTATGAATTTTTTTAAAGAAATCATGGCAAAATAAGTAAGAAGATGCTTAAAGGGTGGAATAGTAAACTATCAGTTAAAAAAGGCTTACAACTCCATCGCAAAAAGGCTGAATAAAGCATGCAGTCAATTAAACTACACAGAAAAATTAAGATTGGAACCAGACAAACAGAAATTATTAACCAAAGGTGAACTCACAATACCTTGAAAAGGTAAACAAATTAAAACAACATGTTATAAATTTGATGCATGCTTTTCTGGATTTACCTTCATCAGGAATCCAAAGCTTAATATTTCGAAAGTAAAGAGTTCATACTCATCTAGAGGTACCTATTCTGTTGCTTATGATATAACTTTTAAAAACATTTTCATGATATGTCATTAACCAGGCTACAACAAATGGAAAATACAGATGCTGTGCTTATTTTCCAAATATATTTATAGCTTCAACTCTGCTAGATTAAAACCTTGGTTGAATTATAAGCTTCTTTTTCAGCAAACCTCTATCAAGGCAAGTATGATTGAAAATTTATTTAAAGCACTGAAATACTATATCAACGTCTTGGATTTACTCCATTAGCAGATGCTGCAGTAGTCAGAGATTAGGGAGCTACCATTTGATTTTTATGGGGGGGGGGGCTAGGATGAAATTTGAAAAAAATAGGCAGGACAGGAATTTTGAGTAAAAAAAAAGGCAGGATGAGACACTAGCAAAAAAAAAAAGTCAGGATGACAATTTAGGTATAAAAAGGTCAGCATAAACTAAAAAAAAAGCCAGGACCGAATAGAGTGAAAAATAAAAAGGAAGGACAGATATTACAACTAAAAAATAATGCAGGACAAAATTTTTCATCCTAGCCCCCCCATAAAAATCAAATGGTAGCTCCCTTACTCTGACGTCCAACAGCTGTTTTGCTAGACAAGCTGGGGCCGTGGGACCTCTGGATTAATGCTGCTGGAATGTTGATACATAGATGGGAATGCCCAAAATAAGAAAACTGAGATCAGGACTTTTTTCATTAAGTTTGGTTTCAACCAAATTTTTTACATTTATAAAAATGTTTTTGGTAAAAAAGTTGACAATTGTCCATTTTTGGTTGGTTAGTTGTTGCTTGGTCTTTTTGTTTAAGTTAAGTTAACTGTGGACTGTTCATTTTTTGTCTTTTCATTATTTTATCTATATGCCAGTGTTGTTGGTTTTTATAACCATATTAAAGATGGAGAGCAACAGTCAAAGCATTTGATAATTTGCACAATGCAAGTCAAAATTTTTAAAATAAAATTACTTGTTTTGACTTAGTCCAGTAACAGTCTTTACTTAAGGGCACAGTTACAGGGGAGGTAATGACGTTGCTAACGTAAAATGTTATTTTCGCGACGTCAAACTATGACATATCGGGAAAAGATGCATTTTTCGACTGAATTTTATCATTCAAACTGATTTAATCTGAAAACGAATGCATGGACCCCTATTTTTTAAAACGGAAATTTGTTTCATTTTGCAAGGAGATTATGTGACCCAAATTTTATAAAACTGTAAATAGAGGAATTTTTTTAATTTTGATAAACATGCAGCAAAAAATGACGTTTGTTCCTCTATTCATGAATATTTGATAAATATGAGTTATTTCTGAATAAAAATTGCATATTTTTTAATGATACTTATAAAATACAGAAATTACCGATTTTTTAACAAAAAACCATTTGTGTTTATCTTTTAAAACAAAAAAGTTATGTCTTTCTTTCGAAAAAGAAAATACGGACACAAATCTGAATTTTGAGCAAATATACAAAATTTCGACCTCATTTTACTCAAAAAGTAGCACATGAAGGTATATTTTTTATTACATATTTGATTTAATCAGGTAAAAAATAGCCTATATATGCAGATTTTCATCAACTTGTAAATACAGGTTCAAAACTGTATCGTATGCCCTTAAGTTTAGAAAGTCCCTGCTTTATAGTTAAAACAAACATTAATTTAGTAGCTAAAAAATATCAAAATTTGTCCAAAAAAAATGTCAAACAATATAAAATTAACACAACTCCCCAATGGAGCTCGATTCAAGAGTTACAGTTCAAACGTTTTTAAAAGCTTTTTTTAGGCAGCAACCATTTGATTTTCTGGGGGGGGCTATGGTTTTTTTTGGAAAAAAAAGTTTGTTTCCAGTTTTTGGAGAAAAAAATAATTTGTTTTTGATTCTGAGAAAAAAAAATTGTTTTCGACTTGTCGCGAAAAAAAAAAATTGTTTTTCGCCGCAGGCGAGAAAAAAAATTTGTCCAGAAAAAATAACCATAGCCCCCCCCAGAAAATCAAATGGTTGCTGCCTTATAATGTGGCATTCATAGGCGGATCCAGGGGGGAAATTTGGTTGATTATATAGGGAATCACTGAAGCATGACTGGAGCGGGCCCCCCTTAAGTCAGTCAGCGGGGTCCCCCTTAGGAAAAGTTCTGGATCCGCCACTGGCATTTTATATTATGTGCCTTGGTACGTTTTAGTATTATGTTATCCAACATATTTAATTTGTCTGTAGATATATCATAGACCCGGAAGTTACATAATTATCTCCCCTGAAGAAAAAATAATACACGTTCGTTCTTCTGTCAACATGGCAGCCCCTGGTATACTTCCATCCCGATATGTAAACGGGGTTCCCGTCCCTACTTCAAGAAAGACATTAAGAATGAAAGAGAAATACATTATCCTGTTGGTATTCATTACATTTGGAACTGTTTGTTTTGGTGCTTTTATGTACCTACCAGACATGAGAGATCGAGCTCGCGTGGAATCACTTCGGGGACAATTTCGTGATGTTATAGTACCACATCATGGAGGGGTGGGGAAAATAGTACATGACAACGATGGTATTGATATCCATGCAATAAATGACAAAGTGCGATTGGGTCAAAAAATAGAAATGGACATGGCCGAACGGAATAGAATTGTAAAAGTTGGACAAAAATTGAACATGTCCAAAGATGATACTCTAGGGTTTAAACAGAACATTGAGAACGATAAAGAGAGAGTTCGGCAACAGAAGAAGGAGGAGGAAGATAAGAAGAGACAATCTGAGATGGAAAAGCTTAAGGAGATAAAGCAAGAACATCCAGGCGGAGAGGGCGCTCAAGGAGGTGCACCATCCGAAGAAGATGTACTAGAAAAAAGAAATGCAGTTAAAGAGGTATACAACTATTATTGAATATATTATTTTAAGGATAGCCCTTTTTACATCATCTCTCAGACTAAAAAAAATTGTTAGTGTGTATCCTACCATTTTTATGGAATTTTGGAACAAACACTGTTCAAGTCTGACTAGCCCCACAGGACGCAATTACGACTGGACACAATTACGAACGATTTCCAGTGTTTGCCCTCTGAGATCATATTTATTTATATTTATCAATAAATGTTTTTATAAATAAAAACCCTATTAAAATTCCCTTGTTTTTGTGATAATACAATTTGTGTGCACTTGGTGAATGTTGATGACGATGACAAAATAATTCTGAAAATATTATAAGAACGGCAATCTGGCTAGCAAGTTATATAAAAAAAAACATAAAGGTAAGTGCACATTGCCTTCTTTTGTTAATATATAGAAAGAAAAAATATCTCCTGATTCTGTTCATATGCGTAATGCCTTTTATCTTGCCCAATTAACCCCACAATTGACGTTTTTTAGACAGTTGTGACCCTATTTATGGTCAAAAGAAAATATGTTAATTTTATTGGAAATTCCAGAGAACTCGGGAAGAAATGTTGACCTATATAAAAAAAAATCATAGATGAATGATACATTGTAAGTACACCACCGAAATAGATAAACTTGAATTCAGTGCTCTTTTAACATGTTTAAAGGAGGAACTTGCACAAAAACAAAAACAAATCAGAAATCTTTCCTTTACACATTTCGTCTGCAACCACTGCTGAAGTAATTGAAGTAAAAAACAAACTTGTGCATCTTATTTTCCTATGAAAATGTGTTTGAATGTATGCTTTATCAATCTAGACTGTTGTCATTGATTTCTTATGCAAGATATATCAATATAGTGCTGTTCGGAATTGCGTCCATATGTGGCTCTCTTGACCCGTAAAACGAGGTCACGCAAATCTTACTAAAGTATCTTAACGTAAATAAAAATTTATGTGGGATATGATGCAAAATAGAAAGCCTTCATACATCTTAAATTCTATGGTATAAACAATTCAAGAAAAGTAGTCTACACAAAAAAATATTAATAACAGTTCAAAAATCGTTCGTAATTGTGTCCGGTGAGGCTAGTAGTAACCGGGTAACACAAATGACCGAATAACACTTGTAATGACCGAATAGCACTTGAAATTTTAATATTAGCACATATTGGTGACTTTTAAACATTGATTATTACATAATAGTATATTATCGATGTATTTTATAATGTAATAATGATTTACAGATAGCAGATAAGTTCATAAAGAACTTTGTACATCCAGCATGGTGACTGCGGAAATCACAATGAAATATGAAAAGTAAAATAAAGCCAACACATAATTTGATTGTACATCATCTCATGCACATGTAAATACACCTTCAAAGTGTTGTCATATTTGTTATCTTGTTATGCAAAATATAATACCACCATGAAAAAAGATATTATTTCTAGAAAGTTCCATACTGTGTGTGCTACATTTTTTGTACCAACTGTCCTACAATGTATCACTATTAACATGATTAAGATAACTTTCATGAGATCATGATACAGTGGCGTTACATCTCTTGTGAATTTGTGTTGAGAAAGTAAAAAAAATGTAAGACAATACAGAAATTGTTTCACAGATGAGTCACTGGTACCAAAGAAAGCCTTAATGAGAACTGAGGCATTATCTTTTTGCTGCCAAGCGATAACTGTAATTTTGAGCAAAATGATTTTTGTGGCATAGTCTCAAAAAAGTCACAAAGGCCTGTCTCATGTTAATCAAAAGAATAATGATGTTTTGAAAAGCTATTATATTTTTATGCCCCATTTATGGGCATTATGTTTTCTGTTCTGTGCCTCCGTTCGTCTGTCTGTCTGTTCCGCTTCAGGTTAAAGTTTTTGGTCAAGGTAGTTTTTGATGAAGTTAAAGTCCAATCAACTTGAAACTTAGTACACATGTTCCTTAGTTATGATATATGATCTTTGTAATTTTAATGCCAAATTAGAGTTTTTATCCCAATTTCACGGTCCACTGAATACAAAAAATTGCTGTGACATGTGATGATTACGTCTTCAGAACTATTTTATCCGTGAAAACTTCAGATATGTAGTTCAATGACATAGAGGTTTTTCATAATTCACATGTTAAAGTACATGTACATGTCATGTATTTCCATTTTAGTTTTTAACATCAACATTTACATTTTTCTTTCAAAATAACTTACAGACAAGATATATCTATGTGTCTTAGTCTATTTTCATAGCTATGGTAAAGTTACATGTAGTTAAGATTAACAGACTTTTTCATATTATACAATTACTGCCTTTTGAGTATTGATTTTTTCGACAAGTTACCAACTCTTAGATAAGACATTCTGTTACTTGGTCAAGTAAAAGCAACAAAAAGAAGTAAAACCAAGCCTACTATAGGTGCAATTAAAAAAAAAACTGTTTTATGTTCTCTATACACAACAAATTCACCAATCAATTGCCTCCCCAAACTGCATCAATTGTAAGCTTTTACTTCTATGATTTGCTCTTCCTTGACTATGTTGCCAGTAAAATGCATGTACATAGCATATATGTAATATTTGTATCATACATTTTTTATACCTGTCTAATACATTTTTTATACCTGTATAATACATTTTATATACCTGTATAATACATTTTTTATACCTGTATGATACATTTTTTATATCTGTATAATACATTTTTTAGCTGTATAATACATTTTATATCTGTATGATACATTTTTTTATATCTATATAATACATTTTTTATACCTGTATAATACATTTTTTATACATTTTTTATACCTGTATAATACATTTTTTATACCTTTATAATACATTTTTTAACTGTAATTTTAGATGATGAGACATGCTTGGGCTAATTATAAGAAGCATGCCTGGGGTTCCAATGAATTAAGACCAATATCACACAGAGGACACAGTGCCAGTATATTTGGAACGCTGAATTTAGGGGCCACAATAGTTGATGCTGCTGATACATTGTATATCATGGAGATGATGGAGGAATATAAAGTAGCAAGAGATTGGATTGCTGAAAATTTGAACTTTGAAGGGGTAAGTAACAAGGGTCAAGGTTTTTATACGACCGCAAAAATTGAAAATTTTTTGGTCGTATATTGGTATCACGTTGGCGTCGTCGTCGTCGTCGTCCAAAGACATTTGGTTTTCGCACTCTAACTTTAGTAAAAGTGAATAGAAATCTATGAAATTTAAACACAAGGTTTATGACCATAAAAGGAAGGTTGGGATTGATTTTGGGTGTTTCGGTCCCAACAGTTTATGAATTAGGGGCCAAAAAGGGCCCAAATAAGCATTTTTCTTGGTTTTCGCACACAAAAACTTAAGTATAAGTATACAGAAATCTATGAAATTTTAAAATAAGGTCTATGACCACAAAAGGAAGGTTGGGATTGATTTTGGGAGTTTTGGTCCCAAGGAGTTAGGGGCCAAAAGGGTCCAAAATTAAACTTTGTTTGATTTCATCAAAAAATGAATTATTGGGGTTCTTTGATATGCCTAATCTAACCGTGTATTCAGATTCTTAATTTTTGTCCTGTTTTCAAATTGGTCTACATTAAGGTCCAAAGTGTCCAAAATTAAACTTAGCTTGATTTTAACAAAAATTGAATTCTTGGGGTTCTTTGATATGCTGAATCTTAACATGTACTTAGATTTTTGATTATGGGCCCAGTTTTCAAGTTGGTCCAAATCGGGGTCCAAAATTATTATATAAAGTATTGTGCAATAGCAAGAAATTTTCAATTGCACAGTATTCCGCAATAGCAAGAAATCTTCAATTGCACAGTATTGTGCAATAGCAAGAAATTTTCCATTGCACAGTTTTGCGCAATAGAAAGAAATATTCAATTGCACAGTATTGTCCCGTTTTCAAATTGGTCTACATTAAGGTCCAAAGGGTTAAAAATTAAACTTTGTTTGATTTCAACAAAAATTGAATGTATGGGGTTCTTCAATATGCTGAATCTAACCATGTACAAATGTATTTAGAGTTTTAATATTTGGGCCCAGTTATCAAATTGGTCCACATTGAGGTCTAAAGGGTCTAAAATTGAACATTATTTGATTTCATCAAAATTGAATTCTTGGGGTTCTATGATAATTGATATGCTGAATCTAACCATGTATTTAGATTTTGGATATTGGACCATAGTAGGTAAATGTCCAATTTAAAATTTTTAAGTTTTTAAGTTTAAGTTCTTAGACCACATTCATTCTGTGTCAGAAACCTATGTTGTGTCAAATTTTTAATCACAATCCAAATTCAGAGCTGTATCAAGCTTAAATGTTGTGTCCATACTTGCCCCAACTGTTCAGGGTTTGACCTCTGCGATCGTATAAAGCTGCGCCCTGCGGAGCATCTGGTTTAACTTCTTAACCTTCAACTTACAACCTTGAATATCTGTCAGTCATAACATTTCTTTAAATTTATGTTGCTTGGAAGGAGTCTTTTCAAGAAAATTGTACTGACCAGAACAAGGGTGGGGTCAGTTACTTTATAAAGTAATTGATTAAATTACAATTTCTTTGCTTATTAAATGTAACTGATTACATTACAATTACTTTTCTAATTTAATGTAATTGATAACATTACAATTACACCTAACACATACCTGTCAACTGACCCGTATTCTGCGGGTGTGACGCGAGATTTTTACAATTTTGAGGGATCACCCGGAACACCTGCCAGGTCATTGAAATAACCCGGGAATTCCGAAAATAACCTGATTTCACCCGTATTTCTTAGCCTTGAGATTGATTTCATAAGTAATATTCCTTTGAAATACCGGCAAATTCGTAATTCTTCCATGAACAGGAAGTTCATCTAGCTATGTAAACTGTCAAATTAAGTGACCCATTAAGTGCATGGCTTCACCAGTCAGGGGACTTACTTAAATGAGTGATTTTCTAAATCACTGATTCAAGTAACATTATTTCCATAAAGGTTGAAAGAAAGAGTTGTCTTTCTTTAATAATCACCTATTTAAGTAGTACAAAGTAATCACTAGAAGAAGTGATTTAATTTTACTGTAGCTTTAAATATAGAATACTAATGATCCAGGGACTAATTATGTTTCTAAACTTATCAGAACCAACATCTGTGTTGTCTAGGATGACTAGGTCATTTCAGGTGATGACCTTGTACTGAATCTAGGATAATGACATAAAAATCACTTGTTTAAGTATCATACCTCAATTTCCTTCCCAAAAATCACTTCTATAAGTATCATTATTTTAATAACCCCCACTAATTTCAACACCCCCCAACAGTGAAATTTTTATTGCGAACAGTAGAATTTTATTACATAATCTGAAAGATGAAACCTTGAACTTTACAGGAAAAATACTCCCACTGCTGGGAAAAATCTGTTAAGAAAGTATCAGTTCATTATGTAAAGCCATTACTATAGCATTTTTTTCAACTAAAATAAAATTTGCAGCTAAATGAAAGCATCAAAGGCATAAACCTTGATACTTAAACGAAGCAAAAAAATCATTTTTTCCAATTTTACTAATGAAAAGATATTTTTTAAACCTACGTGTTTAAAATTTTGGTAAAACTACAAAATCACAATTTGTGACAAAACTTCGAATTTGCTACTCAAATAAGTGATTTAAAAATCACTTATTTCAGTAAGTCCCCTGACTGTTCACTTGACAGCTTTGGTGTCAAACACACTATTTATTAACACCAATTACCTTAGCTTTAGGTCGTAAATAAATTGCACCATTGGTTTACAAACTGAACTAGAGTTACTTCCCCTTATTTGTCACCATTCAAAATTATTCCTTATATTTACGTTTTATGGGTGAAAAAGATTAAATCATAAAAATATAAAATTCAAATACATATTGAAAAATAACTTTTCATTATTTTTATACCTTTATACAATTTTTTTTAAAAAAAGTTGAAAATTATTTTTTACATTTATACTTCCTTTAACTTTATTACTATATTTTATCATAGTCTAATTTCCTTGTTAAATGAAAATTCTAGTGGTTGATGATTGTAGTATTTTTTCTCAAAAAGTCAAGCACATAAGACTGAGTTACACAAATTTATAAAAATCTTTGAAAGTGCAATGAAATAATATTTAATAAGATTTAAAATGACTTAACAAAGTGAACATGCATTGATGTTTTGGTATCTTTGATATACATTATAAGAAAATGTACCATAAATACTGAAATTCAGCTTGAAAAAGTTCGTACGCGTTTTGACCTGAGATTTGATTCTTCAATGCAGGTCATGACCTGCATTTTCATCGTCACAGGTTGACAGGTATGCCTAACACCTTAAATCAAATGTAATTGATTACATTAATTTACTCAACCTAGAAGTAATCATACTGACACTGGATTACATAATATATTAGATATACATGTACTTACATGTATAGATAAGGCAAACATATTTTTAGCATAAAAAAATTGCCTTGAGAAGTACATTTTAACATACCGGTATGTGTATCAAATGAAGTTACAAAAAATGTACATCTTAGAAAGAAAAAATATTTGGAAAAATATATCCCCAAAAAATGAATATATATAAACTCTTTCAAGCATAGAAATCATGTTTGACTAATCATGCTAATATTGATATAGGTTTTTATGACACAATTTGTAAGTATAATTTGCACATACTTCACATACAGTTATTTGTAAATTAAGTGTGCCTTCTGTTTATATCATAAAAGGGTTTTTGATATTACCAACTTGACTTCCCCCCTCTGCCTTTGGGTAAAAGTAATAATTACTAATATCAACTTTTTGCAATATATTTAAAGAGAATGCAGACTATATGAATATTTCACATAATTGTAACATTAATTTGATTAAAAACAGAGTAGGTTTTTTTAAACAAAACAGAACTTAGAATAACTCCTGTAAGAAGTTGTCTGACAGTTTGACCTTATGGACATTTCCTAGTATTAATGATATCATAACATTAGAATATTGACTATATGCCATCAAATTGAAACACTGTATTCAAACAAAAAATGTCAACTTATTATCTAAAATTGAGAATGGAAATGGGGAATGTGTCAAAAAGACAACAACCCGACCATAGAGAAGACAACAGCAGAAGGTCACCAATAGGTCTTCAATGCAGCGAGAAATTCCCGCACCCAGAGGCGTCCTTCAGCTGGCCCCTAAACAATTATATATACTAGTTCAGTGATAATGAACGCCATACTAAACTCCAAATTGTACACAAGAAACTAAAATTAAAAATAATACAAGACTAACAAAGGCCAGAGGCTCCTGACTTGGGACAGTCACAAAAATGCGGCGAGGTTAAACATGTTTATGAGATCTCAACCCTCCCCCTATACCTCTAGCCAATGCAGAAACTAGTTAGCTTCATGTGATTATTAAAAATTATCACTCGCTCAACACACTATGAATTGTTGTTCTCAACTCTCACATATGAAAATATATTGATACTGTGAGTTTTGACTGTTATTTTTAAATGTCCACTTGCAGTCAATATGGTTATCTGTAATATTAATTTAATGTCACTATACCAAATTAACTTTTGGGTCAATTTAAGAATGAAAATAAATAATAAATCTGAGAAAAAAAACTAAAGGTCAGAACATAAACGGAAAACCAACTGGAACTTCTATTGATCATTGCTTTGACTGTACAAAATAATTTGGCAGATAGATAGTTTTATTAAAGTACAATGTATTGTTAATTTTCACAGACTTTCTAAAACAAAACTTTTTTTGTTCTTTGCAATTTGGTAGTAAGGCAAAACTGGAAAAGCTTGATATACAGTCAAACAATTAAATAAGCATGTCTTAGAAACCCCAAACCAGAGTATATAATATTCTGATTGTCATCTTTTTTTTAATCTCTTACTATAAAAGGTCTTAAACTTACACATCACAAAGGGTGATTGGGGAATAGAAATATGTTCCCTTTTGGTCATCTTCCAACTGGAAGAAAAACCTTGCCAAAGGGCTTGTCATTTTTTGCCATTTACAAAATGACGAAAGTATTTTAAATCATTTTTGTCACTTAAATTTGGAAAGTGTAAAACTATTTTCAAATGAAAATATTATAACTTTATCTGTGTTGATGTAAAAATGGCTTCTGTAGACAGAGTGCCAGAATCTCTGCACTTGTTAACCCTTTGAACTACTTTAGAGGGGTCTGAAAGTCACCGCTAGATCTGTTGCAAGGGAAAACTTCTATCCATATATATCATGTATATATATCCAATATTCCCTGAATATTTTCCAAGGACAGTCCAAATGACCTGCATTATATTTTGTTTGACCTGTAATACAGGACCTACAAAAATGTACTTATTGTATTATTTGTTAATTTGTTCTCACCCTGAACAAGCATGAAATATTTGCCACTGAACATAATGCAAATATCAATTCAAAATTTATTGCAAACATTTTAAAGATCAATTTCTTTCCATTTTATCATTTTTCTTATTTTAACAATAAGATTCTAGTGAACTTCTATTATTTTGAGTAAAAAACTGTTAAAGTTTACATGTTTGTGTTCAAATCTGATTATTCTGGACTAGAGATATGACCTATCTGAACTAGATGAATACCCTTGGAAAGAAATAATCAATCATGTTTTCCAGTTGTTATTGATAAACCTAATCATTGTTGACATTCTATTGAATACTTATATAGCTTTACGATTCAATTCCTTCACATCAAAGAGAATAAATAGTTTTTCACTATATATATGACTATTTACTTAAGTGTTTAAGATGTAATATCATTATTCTGTTGAAATATTGACATTATAAAAATGGAGATTCTTTTAGACAGAATATTATATTAAAACACAACTGTGTCTCTCTGACTCACTATCCTTGAAAATCACTATTTATTACAGAACTTCAGAAGTCTTATTTTATTAAAAATAATTACCAGTCACTAATATTTTGCCCCTTTGATAGTTCTTTATTTAGTCTTTTGTTTTAGTTCTTTTCCTGAAAACAAGAGACATATAATATTGTCCTCAATAAATACAGGAGCAGACACATCTTTTAGATTTAAATCAAAACTTTGTTTAGAAGCATGTTGTACCCTTAGTAGTAACAGTCAGTGTATTGCAGGACCATCCAGTCACTGTGACTGCAATTTTTCGATGTAAATATTTGAAAAAAAAACCACATTTATATCAAGAACTCTTTATTCATAAATGAATGTGTGTGTTCTGATTCATGCAAAAAAGGAGAATCAATTAGTAGGGGATCCAGATTTTTTTTAGAGGGAGGGGGAGGGGGTGGGGGCACTGACTGCCATAAAAAGGGGCTTGCTTCAGGCATGCTTTACCGATTCCCTATATAATCGAACAAAATTTCCCCCTCTTGATCCACCTATGGAGAAGATGGAAAAACAATGGTATAGAACATTATAATATTTGAACTCAATTTAAGTAATATTCCACAACATATGATGAAATAGCTCATTAATATCACTACCATTATTGTGTGATATTGAAGATTTATGCATGCATTTAATTAAGAAAATACATTTACTTCAGTGGAAAAAGATGTTATCATATCCTGAAACACTTCACGATTTATGAATTTCTATACTAATTACAAGAATGATTAATTCAGAAATCCTGTTTGAGAACATTATTTACAAGGAAAATAGAATTTTTTTTATAAACGATTTTTGTTTTGTTTTACAAAAATACCAGAAGTTTTTCTTTTTTTTTTAATTTTGAATTACAACAAATTAAACATTGCACCCATCATTACTTGTTCAGTTTAAAACTTTTTTAGTTAAATAAAATAAAGGATGATATATTTGTTGATGCCTTGGGACATTTTACTAATTGATGACTTGTAAAATTGTACCTTTCATAAATATATATATCACACACTTCCTTGTGTTACATATAAGCAAAGACCTTTTAGATGAAAGCATTTAACTAATTTCTGCCTTTCTCTTTTTACATATCGATCATACCAATATATCTCCTGATATTTTACTTGTATTAAAAAGGAAAAAAACTTCTTCATAAATTCTTGGCAGTGGCCTGTGTTTGTTAAAGCATACAACAACAAAAAAACGACTTTATAAACGCAGTTGGGGGTGTGAAAAAAATAATGGATATCATACTAAGTGTCTATTAAATTTTCATGCTGTTATTTATCGGGAAATAACAGATTTATTAATAGTTCTCTATCATGACTATAAAAAGCAGAAAACCTTATGAGTTCTGATTTTATTCCCTGCTTTTAAAGGTCAAACATTTTTTTTTTGTTACTGTATGAAAGTATTAATAAGGTCATTTATCTAACAATAGAGTAAATAAGAAGAAATGGCCTTTCCTGATTCCTACCAATATTAATTCAGTATTCAATAACAATGCTTATTAATTATTCACTAGATCTGAAGTAACTGTGTTGGTTATTTTACAAAACCATTGATTAGTTTCTGAAAAAAACAAACATTAAAATTGACAAGGAAATAGAGACCAACTTTATGCGGTATAATACCTCTTTACCGTCAGAGTTTTTAGGTATTCAATGTGATGATGGAAGTTTTTAAAGACCTAGACTGGCTATAAAGCCATCACAATGTAGGCTATTCAATGTGATTGTCGAAATAGACTGTAATATCCAGGGGCAGATCAAGCCATTTTTAGCTAACCCGGCCCAAAGGTTCTCATCACTTGGCGTCCGACATCAGCATTGTTAACTTTTACAAAAATCTTCTCCTCTAAAACTACAGTGCCAAATTTAACCAAACTTGGCCACAATCATCATTAGGGTATCTAGTTTAAAAAATGTGTCCGGTGACTCCGCCAACCAACCAAGATTACTGCCATGGCTAAAAATAGAACATAGGGGTAAAATGTAGATTTTCGATAATAACTCTGAAACCAAAGCATTTAGAGCAAATCTGACAGGGGTAAAATTGTTAATCAGGTCAAGATCTATCTGCCCTGAAATTTTCAGATGAATTTGACAACCGGTTGTTGGGTTGCTGCCCCTGAATTGGTAATTTTAAGGAAATTTTGCCGTTTCTGGTTATTATCTTGAATATTATTATAGATAGAGATAAACTAGAAACAGCAATAATGTTCAGCAAAGTAAGATCTACAAATAAGTCACATGACTAAAATGGTCAGTTGACCACTTAAGGAGTTATTGCCTTTTATAGTAATTTTTTACCAATTTTTCGTAAATTTTTGTAATCTTTTACAAAAATCTTCTCCTCTATAACTACTGGGTCAAATTTAACCAATCTTAGCCACAATCATTATTAGGGTATTTAGATTAAAAATGTGTGCAGTGACCCAGCCAGCCAACCTAGAAGATGGCCGCCATGGCTTAAAATAGAACATAGGGGTAAAATGTAGATTTTGGCTTTTATCTCTGAAACCAAAGCATTTAGAGCAAATCTGACAGGGAATTAAATTGTTCAACAAGTCAATATCTATCTGTCCTGAAATTGTCAGATGAATTGGACAACTGGTTGTTTGATTGCTGTCCCCCAATTGGTAATTTTTAAAGAAATTTTGTCGTTTTTGGTTATTATCTTGAATACTATTATAGATAGAAATAAACTGTAAACAGCAATAATGTACAGCAAAGTATTGTAAGATCTATAAATAAGTCAACATGTCCAAAATGGTCAAATGACCCTTAAGGAGTTATTGCCCTTTATAGTCAATTTTTAACAATTTTCATTAATTTGGTTAATTTTTGTAAATTTTTACAAAATATTTTCCTCTGTAACTAAAGGGCCAAGTTAATTATAGATAGAGAAAAAAAAGTAGCAAGAATGTTCAGTAAAGTAAGATCTACAAACACATCACAATCACCAAAACACGATTTTGTCATGAATCCATCTGTGTCCTTTGTTTGATATGCACATAGACCAAGGTGAGCGTCACAGGCTCTTAACCCCTGGAACCCCTCCCTAAGGATCCGCCACTGTTATTTGGACGAAATTCTCAGGATGTTGAAAGACTTGATTATCTTGTCACTATTTATTAATACAGCCTTACACACACACACACAATATATAAATAATATATAAATATTATAATATATATCCAACCTTCTTTTTTCACATTAAAACATTTTTATACTATATCTTTATTAATTTCTACTTAACATTTTAAATAATAAACCATGCAAAACCATGTAAATAGTGTAATTAGCTGTCAGTGTACATCCCTAGAGTCAATGTTCATACTAATTAACAATAATTAGATTTCTTAATTGCCAATAAAATGATAATTGGATTAAAGATATCTGAAATTTAACTCCTATCTATTGATTTTCAAGGGACTGACAGACAATAAAATAAGCTTGGCGCTGACCATAAATTTTAAAGTGGCGCACTGCAATCCAAAATAGGTTGTGGTTATCCCTGCATTTTCTATCAATGTCCAAAGAGTAGATCTGCCACAAATTTGTCTTCATTCGTAATTTTATTTTATTGAATGCTTTAACATTTACTTCGAATTGAACTCTAGTGTCAAGGTTAGATAATGTGTGGATTTAACATTTATCTCAAAGTTGAACTCTTAATGTCATGGTTAGATAATGTGTGGATGTTGTGAAATTGTCTGTAAACTTTTAGCACAAAATATGTTATAATCTGTTCAGGCTGGTTGGTCAATATGGTTTAGCAGTCAGTATAACTGTTTCATTAGGTGTATATCCAATAAGTCAAGGTCAATAGAATAGAAGCATTGTATCTTGGGATTATGTGCAAGTCAACTCCTCTTACTGCATGTACTCCACACAATTATTATGACACATATATTTGTGCCATGTTTGCAGGGTCAGGGAACAAAAGATGTTGATGAGGAGGATCATAGGCTAAAAGGGGCAAATTAAATGCCCTTTTACATTCAGTATGCTAAAGATAATCATATATTCCCAGTTCACACTATGCAAATTAACTCGTGGTTTAGATCCCAAATAGTAAATCTTGGTAAAATTGGTAGTGTGAATGTCTAAGACATGGCCAAACTGTGGTTAAGATTACCCCTCATATAAGGTGGAGCAAACCTATGTTATTAAGCTAATCTTATGTGTGTGAATTTTTAAAAAGTGAAAAGAACAAAGGCATTGAAATAATGCTACTTTATTAGATACAAAGATTGAAATCAGCTTCAGTGGACAGACACAAGAGTAACAATTTTGACACATTCATTTCTAATTATTTTGGGTGGAAAAAAAAAAAAAAAAAAATGGATTTATTTTCTAAAAGAGTAAACCAGAGTAATATATACAATTTTTTTTTATTCGTTTTAGTCATAAGTGCTGCTAGGTTTGCTTTGCGTGATAAAATCTTTAGTATCTTCAGTTTTGTGTTATGAATTTTTTTTTGGTTATAAAGTCATCCGATTTGTTTGTATATGTTATGATAAATTATAATGATGTATATGATAAAATTTATATTTTATTCATTTCAGTCGTCAGAGTTGTCTGTATTTGAAACAAACATTAGATTTGTTGGAGGATTGCTGGCTCTCTATGCCTTAACTGGTGATAAGGTAAGGGGATATAACTTTAATAAGGGGACACAACTAATGTATTAGAACTTAATATTGACAGCATGCTAACAGTCTATAATTTCTGAAGTGTAGTTCAGTCGACTGTAGAGTGTATAAAAAAGTTTGTAATGACATGAGTGAAAGAAAAAAAGATATGTTATGATAAATTATAATGACGTATATGATGAAATGTATATTTTATTCATTTCAGTCTTCAGAGTTGTCTGTATTTGAAACAAATATTCAAATATTTATGATGTTTTTATGAACAAGATATCAAAGAAGAGGACAGATGATTATCAAAAGTCAATGTGAAACCAACAAAACTATTGCAAAAACATTTAATGACAAAAAGACAGTCTAGAAAACACTACTTGAAAAATTGATACACAATCATAAAGACTAACATGGAATTAAGGGAACTTCTAGTAGATATCTATGACTCCAATGTGTTATTGCATCATCTATCATCTATCATGAAGGAATGGGTGATGGTTGATCAAAGTTTGGATGTCATACATTAAGGGTATTCATAATATTGATAATGATATCGATGTTACCTCAAGTTTTCACATTACTGAAAATTTCTTGAGGTTCCATTCTGTCAAATAGAGGGGATATTAGATATGATTTATGTTCTAAAACTGAAACATTAAAGCCTTAAAGAAACTGGTACCTTGCAAAAAAAATTGTGTATTAAAAGTAATTCTAGTATTTTATATTATTAGAGGACTTTTGCAGGAGCTTTGCTTTTAATATCATTATATAAAATACACATTGGAAGAAATAGATAAATATTAATTGTATTTTTCAGATGTATAAAGAAAAAGTTGTTAAAATAGCAGATAAATTATTGCCAGCATTCAATACACCGTCAGGAATACCAAACTCTATGGTTAATGTCAGAACGTAAGTTATTAGGATTAGGAAATTCAGAATGACCAATGAAATGCATATTTCAATGTGTTAAAAGTATCAATAATTCAGTTCTTATAACTAAAAAATGAACCTTATGGTTTATTTATTTTCTTAGAAAAGAAATGCTGTGATTGGAAAAATAAAGAAAAATATCATGGCTTTTTTGGCAACAGCTGATTTTGTAAATAATTGCTACTATTATTGAGTTGGGGTCAGGGGTCATGATGGGTGACAGTTCTTCCTACTAGCTGTTACCTTGTGGGCCAGCATGGTCTACTCTCCAAACAGTCTTCACTCACACTGTTAGTCTTGTTAGCTTCTTTTGACATAAAATCATTGTTTTAATTTTTTTTTTTATCCATTGATCATTATGCATCTGTCAATGAATAGATAATTCAAATTAAGGTACAACAGAGCATCTATGAAGCATGCAGAGAGCGATGAGAACATGACAAAAAAAACACAAGAATCGAAATTGCTTCAGAAAAGGAAATGTTTGTTCAGTGATAAATGATCAAATAATCCAATCACTAATTATTAAGAGCAGAAGTTATAATGACAAACTAAAATTTTGTACCCTTTTTATGGGCTTTTACTTTTCCAAAACTTATAACATAGTCAATTCATAACTGTCAGAAATTATTTCAATGTTTTTAGTATTCCAACAATAACAACAAGGTAAGTTTCACAAAAGGGGAAAACTCACATTTACATTTTATATTATGATAGCATTGTTTGTATTTAGCATTTATATTTATTGTTAAGAAATACAATATTTCACCAGTTTGACTAGCTTTACTTTTGTTGATTTTAATTTTTGATCATTTAACTGTCCAATTGAATGAAGACAGTAGTTATTGTTTTCCGTTGAGCTAATTCAGTGGAACCTTTATTTTCTTCTAAAAGAAATTAATCGCTCATTGTTTAATTTACATGGTGACAAAAATTATTTGATTTTGTAGTTTTGCTAAAATTTGCATATAGAAAATTTAAAATTGGTTGATCAGACAAATTTGTGTCCTCAGTTCACAACAAAAATGTATATCCAAGGAATAATAATAAATCAAATAATCAATATGTCAATTTTGCGCTTTTAATCCTTATCCTCCAAGTTTGAATTCTTTTGTTGGTTGTTTTATTATTATTTATAGCTATGTTTAAAAACAGAAATCGAAAGTTGATCTCTAAACTTAATTTCAACTACATATATTTAATTTATAATTACAGAGGTGGATCAAGAAACTGGGGTTGGGCTTCAGGTGGTTGTTCTATTTTGGCAGAATTTGGATCTTTTCATTTAGAATTTGTCTATCTATCTGAAATAACTGGTAATCCAATTTACAAAGAAAAGGTAAGAAAGTCCTGATTTCAAATGAAGTAACGTCTTTTTATGAATATTAGGAGATGTGCATATCCATAGTCAGGGCCATCCGAATGATTCAGATAAACCTGCAGACACATATTTGCTAAAGACCTGATATGTACAGTTGCCAATGAGAATATCTACCCAGTTTCGGAACCATTTATGTTGTAAAAAACGCCTAAACAATATTGAAACATGATGGATATGAATGTTTGGATTTCAATTAATATTCTTCATACAAAAATTTGGCATGTGACTCACATTAGACTAAGAATAACTGACCTCTGACCATATCTGCAGAAGGGGTCATAAAATGAAAACTGTTATTAAGAATAACCTTAAAGGTTACTTGTGTTTTCTATCTAGAAATAGCCTTGTGCAAGTCATGAATGTTAATCTATAAATGATTGTGTGTTTTTATACGACCGCAAAATTTGAAAAATTTTTCGTCGTATATTGCTATCACATTGGCGTCGTCGTCTGCGTCGTCGTCGTCGTCATCGTCTGCGTCGTCGTCGTCGTCGTCGTCCGAATACTTTTAGTTTTCGCACTCTAACTTTAGTAAAAGTGAATGGAAATCTATGAAATTTTAACACAAGGTTTATGACCACAAAAGGAAGGTTGGTATTGATTTTGGGAGTTTTGGTCCCAACATTTTAGGAATTAGGGGCCAAAAAGGGCCCAAATAAGCATTTTCTTGGTTTTCGCACTATAACTTTAGTTTAAGTTAATAGAAATCTTTGAAATTTTGACACAAGGTTTATGACCACAAAAGAACGGTTGGGATTGATTTTGGGAGTTTTGGTTTCAACAGTTTAGGAATTAGGGGCCAAAAAAGGGCCCAAATAAGCATTATTCTTGGTTTTCGCACAATAACTTTAGTTTAAGTAAATAGAAATCAATGAAATTTAAACACAATGTTAATGACTACAAAAGGAAGGTTGGTATTGATTTTGGGAGTTTAGGTCCCAACAGTTTAGGAATTAGGGGCCAAAAAGGGACCCAAATAAGCATTTTTCTTGGTTTTCGCACCATAACGTTAGTATAAGTAAATAGAAATCTATGAAATTTAAACACAAGGATTATGACCATAAAAGGAAGGTTGGTATTGATTTTGGGAGTTTTGGTCCCAACAGAATAAGGGGCCCAAAGGGTCCAAAATTAAACTTTGTTTGATTTCATCAAAATTGAATAATTGGGGTTCTTTGATATGCCGAATCTAACTTTCATGACTGTGTATGTAGATTCTTAACTTTTGGTCCCGTTTTCAAATTGGTCTACATTAAGGTCCAAAGGGTCCAAAATTAAACTTAGTTTGATTTTGACAAAAAATGAATCAGTTAGGTTCTTTGATATGCTGAATCTAAAAATGTACTTAGATTCTTGATTATTGGCCCAGTTTTCAAGTTGGTCCAAATCGGGGTCCAAAATTAAACTTTGTTTGATTTCATCAAAAATTGAATAAATGGGGTTCTTTGATATACCAAATCTAACTGTGTATGTAGATTCTTCATTTTTGGTCCTGTTTTCAAATTGGTCTACACTAAAGTCCAAAGGGTCCAAAATTAAACTTAGTCTGATTTTAACAAAAATTGAAATCTTGGGGTTCTTTGATATGCTGAATCCAAAAATGTACTTAGATTTTTTATTATGGGCCCAGTTTTCAAGTTGGTCCAAATCAGGATCTAAAATTATTATATTAAGTATTGTGCAATAGCAAGTCTTTTCAATTGCACAGTATTGCGCAATGGCAAGAAATATCTAATTGCACAATATTGTGAAATAGCAAATTTTTTTTTAATTAGAGTTATCTTTCTTTGTCCAGAATAGTAAGCAAGAAATATCTAATTGCAAAATATTGTGCAATAGCAAGATTTTTTTTTAATTGGAGTTATCTTTCTTTGTCCAGAATCAACTTAAATCTTTGTTATATACAATATACAATGTATATTCACTTTTTACTACCAACTGATAAATTAAAATAATCTTTACCATTCAGTGATAACAAGCAGTTTTTTTTACATCTTAATATTTCATGATGTATTTAAATGAGTAGTTATTGTTGCAAACTCCATTAGAAATTTTAGTTGAGGTTAGTTTTGGAATAAGGGAAAGGGGGATGTGATTAAAAAACTTGGGTTCAATTTTTCTCATTTGAAATTTCATAAATAAAAAAGAAAATTTCTTCAAACATTTTTTTGAGAGGATTAATATTCAACAGCATAGTGAATTGCTCTAAGAGAAAACAAAAATTTAAGTTCATTAGAACACATTCATTCTGTGTCAGAAACCTATGCTGTGTCAACTATTTAATCACAATCCAAATTTAGAGCTGAATCCAGCTTGAATGTTGTGTCCATACTTGCCCCAACCGTTCAGGGTTCAACCTCTGCGGTCGTATAAAGCTACGCCCTGCGGAGCATCTGGTTGTTTATGGTAATATATGTGTTTTTTATGTAATCTTTGTTTGTGCTTCAGGTTGATAAGATTAGAGAAGTATTGAACCAGATAGAAAAACCTGATGGACTGTATCCAAACTACCTGAATCCAAAAACAGGTAGATGGGGCCAGCGTAAGTATATCTGATGATCTGTTTTAGATTAAAAAAAAAATACATATTAAAGTTGTGGATAACTCTAAATCTAACTTAAATATAAATATATAATGGACGGATTTTTGAATTATCACTATCGCCTTTACAAGTGATCAATGTTTGACAAAAATGTTAATCACCTTCATATGGAAGCAATGTTACATTGATTGTCAAAATGTGCTATCTAATGCAGAAAAATGTGTACTGTTTATGTTATTACTTCCACTGGGTCTATGCCTCTACTGGTGGATTGATAGTCCCCGAGGGTATCATCATTCCAGTAGCCAGTACTTTTGTATATATTGGCATGAAAAAACGGATTTGTGTTATTAAAATTTGCTGTAAAAAAAAAAATTGGAATTATTTTAAATTAAGGAATGTATCTCCCTCGTGCAAAGCTCTGTTTCCTTGCCCCGCTTTAGCTGTACTTTTTTGTCCCTTTTGGTTTATAGCTCTTCATCCTTTTATTAAGTTTTGGGTTTTCATATATTTTGGCCTCGAGCATCACCGAAAAGACTTTTGATTGTCAAAATACGCATCTGATGCAGAGCAATTGGTACCATTTATGTTATTACACAATATCAGATGAAATATAACTGATGAATTTGATGAATTAAATAGTGTAAAGCGAAATATTTTACTTAAGTTTTTTCCTCTCATGCTGTATACGTAAATTAGAGTCATGAACAAGAAAACCATGATATTAAAACCTGTTGAATGAGTCCTACATAAGATATCTGGAATTTTGAAGTCTGCGAAAATAAAGTTTTACATTACAATTTGTTTGATATTTCTGTCTGATATTTTTTGTTTACATTGAGTAATTGAGGAAATTTATTCCATCTATTCAATTGAAATTGTACTTAAATAAAAAAAAAATTGGGGTTCTTATGTCGCATTTATGGGTGTATATATTTTGTGTGTGTGTGTACCTTGTTCATTTGTTCATTTGTTTGTCTGTCTGCCCCACTTCTGGTTAAAGTTTTTCAGGTTATAGTTTTTCGTCAAGGTAGTTTTTGATGAAGTTGAAGTCCATTCATCTTGAAACTTAGTACACATATTACCTATGATTTGATCATTCTAATTATACTGCCAAATTATAGTTTTATCCTGATTTCACAATCTACTGAACAATGTGAATATAGAAAATAAAATTGTGAGTGGGGCATCTGTGTACTATGGACACATTCTTGTTTTGTTTTGCTGTTTACTCACCTTAAAGCATAAATAATAAGGTGATCATTATCTTAACATTTTTGTAGAACATGTTGCTATAGGAGCACTTGGAGACAGTTTTTATGAATATTTGATAAAGTCATATGTACAGTCTGGAAACAAAGATGAACTTGCAAAGAAAATGTACTTTGATGCAGTTAAGGTTAGCAATTTCAATCACAATTTTTGCTCAATTATTTACAAAGTAACTGTCTTACTACTGTGCTTGGTGGACATTGTCATTGCTTAACATCTCATAGATTGAAAAATGATTTTACAATAATTTATTTATATCTTAAAAATTCTTTTTGTGATGCTTTTATTTTCTTGAAAAGAGATCATTAAGGAAAATAAAGATGTTTTTATAATCTACATATTCTGTATATGGCTTGTATAAAGTCAATGCACAAGTCCTATTTTAGAATAAAATGTGCAATCTTCATTGTCTTTGCATAAACTACAGTTGACTTTTTTAGCACATTTACAAAGCCCTATGTAGGATTACATTTTAAAAAAGACAGTTAAAACAAGTCTTAGAGTCTAATAGAGATTTTATGGTTACTTTCGATATTAAAAGGTGTCTAAAAAATATTAATTGATTTTTTTCTTGGCTATTTTTTTAAGGCGATGGAGAAGAAAATGTTGCAAAAATCAAAAAGTGGAATGGTTTACTTAGCAGAATATAAATCAGGAAGACTAGAGCATAAAATGGACCATTTAGGCTGTTTCTGTGGTATAGTTGCTCATCCTTTTATGTATTTATAAGTCCACAGACAACAAAAGCTATTGTATTCATTCAAAGGAACAGTTCCTTTTGCTAAAATTTAAATGGCTATGGAAAGAACAACTGATTTAATTTAAGTTTCAAATACTGGTTCTTAAATAGTTTGCATACTTCAATATAAAAAAAAGAAGATGTGGTATGATTGCCAATGAGACAACTCTTCACAAGAGACCAAATGATACAGAAATTAATTACTATAGGTCTCACTGTGCAGCCTTCAACAATTAGAAAAGCACATGCTTTTCTCAAACCTGCAAGGTAAAAGACTGCATAAGATATTTAAAGTGAAGTAGTTTTGCGAGCTGAATTCACTCAAATATGGAAATGTAAATATTTTTTTGTTTTTATTTATTAACACTTGTCTTTGAGATTTTAAAACTTGCATGTAATAAACTTTATTTTCAGGTGGAATGTTTGCTTTGGGTGCTGAATATTCAGATGATAAAGCCAAATACATGAAACTAGGAGCAGATATAGCACATACCTGTCATGAGTCTTATGACAGATCAGGTACGTAGAGAAACTGTTATTATTTATTTTAGCAGTGCATACAGTTTCTTGTCATATTCCCTTTTTCAATGGCACTGAAAAATGCAGAACAGTACTCTTGAAAATCTGGATATAGATATAAGAAGATGTGGTATGAGTGCCAACGAGACAACTCTCCATCCAAGTCACAAATTGTAAAAGTAAACCATTATCAGGGCTCACGCTACCAGGCGACTTGGGCGAAGAAGTCGCTTTCCCGATCGTCACTTCGCTTTCCCCGACCCCCAAAAGCGAAAACAAGTCGCCCTGTTCTTGACGATACTCGCTTTCAGTCGCTTCCGTCATCGGACATTTTCAATTTTTACCAAGTTGATGAAACATCAATTTTTTATTGATAATTAAAGAAATTTAGACCTAAACGATTGATTATCTTAAGAAAAGAGGTTGAAACATTGTCTTTGCAGTGTGTAGCAGGTTATTTGATAAAAATACAACTTTTTATCATTTCGTGCATTTCCGCAAGTTCCGGTGGTTGTTACTCGAAAACGTACATCAACCTAAATTTCGGCGGCAAAATAAGTTTGTTACTTCATTTAAACGTGATAAAAGTTGCCTCCAGTAAATGTTCAATCCATTTATTGCATTAAAAACGTCCTGTTCCTTTCCAAATAACTTGTCAAACATCGTTTATTTTTGTAAATTTTCTTGCATTCGTCCGCCATTGACCGATTTCTAAACTACGGATCTGAACTGGACCAGCTGTGACCGAAATCCGTACTTTTACAATAATTACTACGGAAGCACGGATGGAACAGCTGACAGAAGAATATTGATCCCAAAGGGAAAAACTACGTATTCCACACGCATTAAGAGACTTTTGGTTACATCTCATTGATTGGTGTATATAATTCCCTATATTTTTTATGGATTGTTTCAAAGTTGCTTAACTCTGAGACTATTAATTATATTATGGCCCAGCTTAATAACTTTTATATTTTTTTATGAGAAACACTGAATTTCATACACAAGATAGATTTGAATTAAATTGTAATTGATATATTATAATTTCTTTACATTTTTAGCTCACCGGGCCAAGTGAGCTTTTTCCATCACTTGGTGTCCGTCGTCGTCGTCCGTCGTCGTTAACTTTTACAAAAATCTTCTCCTCTGAAACTACTGGGCCAAATTAAACCAAACTTGGCCACAATCATCATTGGGGTATCTAGTTTTAAAAATGTGTGGCGTGACCCGGTCAACCAACCAAGATGGCCGCCATGGCTAAAAATAGAACATAGGGGTAAAATGCAGTTTTTGGCTTATAACTCAAAAACCAAAGCATTTAGAGCAAATCTGACATGGGGTAAAATTGTTTATCAGGTCAAGATCTATCTGCCCTTAAATTTTCAGATAAATCCGACAACCCGTTATTGGGTTGCTGCCCCTGAACTGGTAATTTTAGGTAATTTTTGCTGTTTTTGGCTATTATCTTGAATATTATTATAGATAGAGATAAACTGTAAACTGCAATAATGTTCAGCAAAGTAAGATTTACAAATAAGTCAACATGACCAAAATGGTCAGTTGACCCCTTTAGGAGTTATTGACCTTTATAGTAAATTTTTAACCATTTTTCCTAAATCTTAGTAATCTTTTACAAAAATCTTCTCCTCTGAAACTACTGGGCCAAATTAATCCAAACTTGGCCACAATCATATTTGGGATATCTAGTTTAAAAAATGTGTGGCGTGACCCGGTCAACCAACCAAGATGGCCGCCATGGCTAAAAATAGAACATAGGGGTAAAATGCAGTTTTTGGCTTATAACTCAAAAACCAAAGCATTTAGAGCAAATCTGACATGCGGTAAAAGTGTTTATCAGGTCAAGATCTATCTGTCCTGAAATTTTCAGATGAATCGGACAACCTGTTGTTGGGTTGCTGCCCCTGAATTGGTAATTTTAAGGAAATTTTGCTGTTTTTGGTTATTATCTTGAATATTATTATAGATAGATATAAACTGTAAACAGCAATAATGTTCAGCAAAGTAAGATTTACAAATAAGTCAGCATGACCAAAATGGTCAGTTGACCCCTGAAGGAGTTATTGCCCTTTATAGTCAATTTTTAACCATTTTTTCGTAAATCTTAGTAATCTTTTACAAAAATCTTCTTCTCTGAAACTACTGGGCCAAATTAAACTAAACTTGACCACAGTCATCATTGGGGTAACTTGTTTAAAAAATGTGTGACGTGACCTGGCCAATCAACCAAAATGGCTGCCACGGCTAATAATAGAACATAGGGGTAAAATGCAGTTTTTGGCTTATAACTCAAAAACCGAAGCATTAAGAGAAAATCTGACAGGGTTTAATTGTTTATCAGGTCAAGATCTATCTGCCCTGATGTTTTCACATGGATCGGATAACCCGTTGTTAGGTTACTGTCCTGAATTGGTAATTTTAAGGAAATTTTGCCGTTTTTTGTTATTATCTTGAATATTATTATAGATAGAGATAAACTGTATACAGCAATAACGTTCAGCAAAATAAGATCTATAAATAAGTTTACATGACCAAAATAGTCAATTGACCCCTTAAGGAGTTATTGCCCTTTATAGTTAATTTTTAACATTTTTCATAAATTTTTGTTAATTTTTAGAAAATATTTTCCACTGTAATTACTGGGCCAAGTTCATTATAGATAGAGATAATTGTAGCAGCAAGAATGTTCAGTAAAGTAAGATCTACAAACACATCACTATCACCAAAACACAATTATGTCATGAATTTATCCGTGTCCATTGTTTAATATGCACAAGACCAAGGTGAGCGACACAGGCTCTTTAGAGCCTCTAGTTTAAAATAAAAAAAAATTTTTTTAGTGCTAGATATAAATATTTAGATTGTAGTTTCTCAAAACCTTAGTTAAACTTAAATAACTTTTAATTTGAATTGTTACTTTAATTGTATACTCAGATATGAATTGAATAATATAAAAAGAACATTATTTACATATGACCCTTTATACTATAGTAAAATCCAAACATTGTAGCGCACCGCACGAATGAGCACTTCTCTTTCAAATCTCACCACTTCTCCCTATCAGTTTCAAAAAGAGAAGTCACTTCTCCCTATAATTCTGAAGTAGTGTGATCCCTGCATTATAGATCAAAGTATGATCTTCAACACGAAGCCTTGGCTCATACCGAACAGCAAGCTATAAAGGGCCCAAAATGACTAGTGTAAAACCATTCAATTGGGAATAGCACACATACCGTAAAGTTCTAAAGCTTGAAGATAAAACTGGCAACAAGTTGTGACAAATAATAATATGGTACTTTGATACAACAAAAATTATATGTAGGTTTATTTATATTTGTGAGATAGAAGTTTTCTTGGATTTGGTGAGTAAAGATTAACTTTGAATTGAAAATTGAAAATGTTCAACAAAATACAACATTTCATAAGGCTTGTATGCAGACTTTGGCAAAACCAACCAATAAATACCAACAAAATAACAAGTGTTGAGCAATCCACCCAAAATTGGTACATCCTAAAATAAATTCATCAACAGTATACTCATAAGAAAATATTTTAAAATGTACGATCGGACAAATTTTAAATAAACATGAACAATGTTGTCCTACATATAAAAGTACTGTCTTTGGAAAAAATAGACTGACAATATCAGGAGGACAAAACAAAAATCACTATTGAAGGGCAAAAAAACACAATACCATTGCAAAAATGTAAAACCTAAGTAAAGAGGGACAGCAAAGAAGTCTACTTTACAAATAAATAGAAAAGTAAAAAACAGCAACATTTAACATAAAAAATGAAGAAAGGGTCATTAAGCCGGTCTGCTCCACATGTGCCACCAATTCATAAGACAGGGCAATTTAGAAGTTGGTCATACTGGAAGAAGATAAATAACTAAAAGCTATTTGGTACCATGTTATACTAAAATGAATTAAGGACTGAACGTATATACATAATATTTTTGATATTAAGGCGCAATTACTACATAAGTAAGCCACATACAAAAACCAATAACAACAACATTTGATACCAAGTTATTTATTCAAATATATATTTATATAGAATATTTTGTTATAAAGATTGAATTTATATCCAAACTCTTGTAAAGTCTGACAATGTTATTTATTTCCAGCCACAAAACTTGGACCAGAAGCATTTAGATTTGATGGACAGACAGAAGCCAAATCTATTAGACAGAATGAAAAATATTATATATTAAGACCAGAAGTAGTAGAAACTCACTTTTATATGTGGAGATTTACAAAAGAACAAAAATACAGAGATTGGGCTTGGGAGGCTGTAAATGTAAGTGTAGATACATATAGCTCCGTCCCCCTTTTAGAGGACATATTCAATGAGTCGGCATTGATTGAATGTATAATCATTTATACAATGGAAAGTGAGAAAACAGAAGACAAATATTTAGATATGTCTATTCATCTGGTATGAATTGTTCTACATTTTGTTCAGCAATAATGGTTTTGCTAATGGTTGAAAGCCGTTCAGTAACCTATAATTGCCCACATCTATTCCTTTACATTATGGATGGATAGTTATTTCATTGGCAATCATATCACATCTCCTTATTTTATATTCATAATCTGACTTTTAACCTTTGTTGAGATTGCATATATTCTAGTTTTGTTTTTACAGGCAATCATTGCCAATTGTCAGGCAATCATTGGCAATTGTCTCATTGGCAATCATACCACATCTTATATTTTTATACGACCGCAAAATTTGAAAAATTTTTCGTCGTATATTGCTATCACGTTGGCGGCGTCGTCGTCGTCGTCGTCGTCGTCCGAATACTTTTAGTTTTCGCACTCTAACTTTAGTAAAAGTGAATGGAAATCTATGAAATTTTAACACAAGGTTTATTACCACAAAAGGAAGGTTGGTATTGATTTTGGGAGTTTTGGTCCCAACATTTTAGGAATTAGGGGCCAAAAAGGGCCCAAATAAGCATTTTCTTGGTTTTCGCACTATAACTTTAGTTTAAGTTAATAGAAATCTATGAAATTTTGACACAAGGTTTATGACCACAAAAGAACGGTTGGGATTGATTTTGGGAGTTTTGGTTTCAACAGTTTAGGAATTAGGGGCCAAAAAAGGGCCCAAATAAGCATTATTCTTGGTTTTCGCACAATAACTTTAGTTTAAGTAAATAGAAATCAATAAAATTTAAACACAATGTTAATGACTACAAAAGGAAGGTTGGTATTGATTTTGGGAGTTTAGGTCCCAACAGTTTAGGAATTAGGGGCCAAAAAGGGACCCAAATAAGCATTTTTCTTGGTTTTCGCACCATAACGTTAGTATAAGTAAATAGAAATCTATGAAATTTAAACACAAGGTTTATGACCATATAAGGAAGGTTGGTATTGATTTTTGGAGTTTTGGTCCCAACAGAATAAGGGACCCAAAGGGTCCAAAATTGAACTTTGTGTGATTTCATCAAAAATTGAATAATTGGGGTTCTTTGATATGCCGAATCTAACTATGTATGTAGATTCTTAATTTTTGGTCCCGTTTTCAAATTGGTCTACATTAAGGTCCAAAGGGTCCAAAATTAAACTTAGTTTGATTTTAACAAAAATTAAATCCTTGGGGTTCTTTGATATGCTGAATCTAAAAATGTACTTAGATTTTTAATTATTGGCCTAGTTTTCAAGTTAGTCCAAATTGGGGTCCAAAATTAAACTTTGTTTGTTTTCATCAAAAATTGAATAATTGGGGTTCTTTGATATGCCAAATCTAACTGTGTATGTAGATTCTTAATTTTTGGTCCAGTTTTCAAATTAGTCTACATTAAGGTCCAAAGGGTCCAAAATTAAACTAAGTTTGATTTTAACAAAAATTAAATTCTTGGGCTTATTTGATATGCTTTATCTAAATATGTGCTTTGATTTTTGTCGAGCCTTCGACTTTAGTCGAAAAAGCGAGACTAAGCGATCCTACATTCCGTCGTCGTCGGCGTCGTCGGCGGCGTCAACAAATATTCACTCTGTGGTTAAAGTTTTTGAAATTTTAATAACTTTCTTAAACTATCCTGGGTTTGTACCAAACTTGGACAGAAGCTTGTTTATGATCATAAGATAGTATCCAGAAGTAAATTTTGTAAAAATAAAATTCCATTTTTTCCGTATTTTACTATAAATGGACTTAGTTTTTTCTGCGGGGAAACAAAACATTCACTCTGTGGTTAAAGTTTTTAGAATTTTAATAACTTTCTCAAACTATCCTGGGTTTGTACCAAACTTGGACAGAAGCTTGTTTATGATCATAAGATAATATCCAGAAGTAAATTTTGTAAAAATAAAATTCCATTTTTTCCGTATTTTACTTATAAATGGACTTAGTTTTTTCTGCGGGGAAACATTACATTCACTCTGTGGTTAAAGTTTTTAGAATTTTAATAACTTTCTTTAACTATCCTGGGTTTGTACCAAACTTGGACAGAAGCTTGTTTATGATCATAAGATAGTATCCAGAAGAAAATTTTGTAAAAATAAAATTCAATTTTTTCCGTATTTTACTTATAAATGGACTTAGTTTTTTCTGCAGGGAACCATTACATTCACTCTGTGGTTAAAGTTTTTAAAATTTAAATAACTTTCTTAAACTATCCTGGGTTTGTACCAAACTTGGAAATAACCTTATTTATGATCATAAGATTGTATCCAGAAGTAAAGTTTGTAAAAAGATTACTCTGTTTTTTTCTGTAATTTACTTTCAAATGGACTTAGATTTTCTTACAATCATAAAATAGTAACAAGAGGAATATTTTTATTGATTTTTTTCCTCATTGTTGTTGAGCCTGTGATTTACAGCAAAAATAGGCGAGACACTGGGTTCCGCGGAACCCTTACAAATTTTTGATTATGGGCCCAGTTTTCAAGTTGGTCCAAATCAGGATTCCATATCAAGTATTGTGCAATAGCAAGAAATTTTCAATTGCACAGTATTGCACAATAGCAAGAAATATCTAATTGCACAATATTGTGCAATAGATATTAATTTTCAATTGGAGTTATCTTTCTTTGTATAGAATAGTAGTTGATAATATATGTTGGAAATTTGCCAGACATGACTATGATGTCATTTTCTATTTTTATTTGCCAATAACTTTATGTAAATAACTTCATTGGAAATTTGCCAATATAAAATGTTGCTGATGAAGCTTTTTTTCCTTATCTTATCTAAAATGTTTTTAGATAATGTATGTTGGACATTTGCCAGACATGACTATGATGTCATTTTCTATTTTTATTTGCCAATAACTTTATGTAAATAACTTCATTGGAAATTTGCCAATATAAAATGTTGCTGATGAAGTTTTTTTTTATTGTTTTATACAATAAACAATGTATATTCACTTTTACTACCAACCAATCTTTACCATTCAGTGATAACAAACACTTTATTTTACATTTTAATATTTTATGATGTATTTAAAAGAGTAGTTATTGTTGCAAAATCCATTAGAAATTTGAATTAATATCAGTTTTGGAAAAAGGGAAGCGGGGATGTGAAAAAAAAGGGGGGGGGGGGGGTTAAATTTTTCTCATTTCAGATTTCATAAATAAAAAGAAAATTTCTTCAAACATTTTTTTGAGAGGATTAATATTCAACAGCATAGTGAATTGCTCAAAGGCAAAAAAACACTTTTAAGTTCATTAGACCACATTCATTCTGTGTCAGAAACCTATGCTGTGTCAACTATTTAATTTTAGATTTAAAAAGTTTGAAGAAGAAATCTTTAATTGATTTGTAAAATCTTGACATTTGTTTTGTGTAAAAAAAAACCATGTAATGTCAAAAATTTGATCACAATCCAAATTCAGAGCTGTATCACGCTTGAATGTTTTGTCCATACTTGCCCCAACTGTTCAGGGTTCGACCTCTGCGGTCGTATAAAGCTGCGCCCTGCGGAGCACCTGGTTTATATTTATTATTAAGCTTTTAACCATTGTTAAGTGAGATATAATTGATGGATGTTGTTTTACAGGCATTAAACAAGCATTGTAAAGTTGAAGGTGGATTTACAGGAATACGAGATGTCTATCAAGAACATGGATCACAGGATGACGTCCAGCAAAGTTTCTTTTTGGCGGAAACTTTAAAATATTTATATCTGACATTCTCAGAAGATACAGTGATACCATTAAATAAATGGGTATTTAATACAGAGGCCCATCCATTTCCCATACAGGGAGCAAATACTGTAAAGGAAATAGAATCGTGAAAAGAAAAATAAGATAATTAGGTTTAAACGAATTTATGAAATGAAGGTGTTTGTCTCAGTTCAGGTCAATATGTTACATGATATTGAGAAAAAACACAGTAAAACCTTCATTTCCATTAAATATAATTACCATAGCATGAATTTTATGACAGACAAAATCAATTGATTTATATTTGTTTTCTGATTTTGGTAGTGTAATTTGTAATACTAGTATACAAATTAACTAACCATATATTCAGAAATAAGTTAGTTGTTTTTATTAATGGAAATACATTTTGACAGAATGAACTATACAAAACACACATTTTATATTTTGATAGAAGGGCATGTTTGTGAATTACACTAATACATCTTGTGTAATGAAATGTAAATTAATGTTCAAAAAAAGTGTTACAAATTATTTCATTGATTTCTAGATTTACCACTATGATGCATATAAATATCATGTATGGACTGTTCCAAAATTAATCAAGGTGTTAGGATGGGAGGAGCTTAAATTTAACAAGTGTTGGGTGGTTGGGTTTTCCTTAATATTTTGTAAGAATTATGATTAGAATTACAACTTTTATATTATGAGGTAAGGGTTTAAAAAAGTTACTCCAATACCTGCCATTTATTTAATTTTAAGAAAAGCCCTAAAAGATTTTACAGCAGATTTCATTGAGTATGTAGCCAAAGGTAGTAGTTTTGGTTAGCTTGCTTGTTAGCTGAACCATGAATTCATAATCAGGTCAGGTATACTACCCTTCTTTCAAAGTAGCCTAGTCCAACAGACAGATATATTGGTTTTCTGCCGGACTAGTCTACTCTTAAAGGAGGGTAGTTTACCTGATCTAACAATGACTTCACGGTTCAGCTAACAAGCAAGCTAACCAACAATATTACCTTTGGATACACACTCAATGAAATCTGCTGTAATTAAAGTTTTGTCTTTAGATTATGTTTAAAGGTAAACTTGATTTAGTTCAGTTTATAGTTTGAGATATCAATTTTATCAATTGATTGAATTCATGTAAATTATTTTTTTTTATCTAAACAGATTTTAAATAATTGGTCTGTAGTAAATTATTTATAATCACGAACAAGAGAGAAGATATAGCTTGTCTTTTCTATGAGTGATAATTTATGTAATTTTTATCCTGCTGGAAGGAATACCGCTACCGTTTTGCATTATTTAGATCTCATGATTAATTTAAGTTCAGTATATATGAAATATATGAAAATGTACAATATATTTTTTAATATTTGATCCGTCACCCTTTGTGTTTTGGCTTCTGATCTTTCATACACACTGAAATAAAGAGCAGGTTGTTTCTAGCTCTGCCATTCATTTTTTAAAGGAATATCTGTAGACAAGTACCTCGTTACATTATCATATTTCAACATTTAGAATAATCTTTTCTTCATAAGTTTGATACAAACACACTATCTGCAAAACTAGATAATTCTGTTGATAAACAATCCTTTATTCTGCATAGCAGTGATATGAAAATAAAGAAATGATTTAGTATGTTGTTCTGTATATTTATGTGTTATTTATGTTTGTAAATTACTATAAATTATTACTTAATTATTTTGAATGGTAATATTATTTTTGTAGTATAATTAAGACTTGGTTTCTCATAAAAATCATGATTTTTTTGTAACATTAAAGCACTCTATTTCATAAGAAATATTCTATTATTAAAGATATTACAAGAGTTTGCTTGAAGAGTTGCCACTATCAATATGGGATTTGACAATTTCAAATTATAAGCTTTGCACCGTAGCAGATATTTGTGAACATCAAATCACAAGTTGATGGTGTGAACTTTTGAAAAACATTAATGTTATTCATATTCTAATGCAATACTAGGAAAATGTTTAAAGTAAAACATGTGAATTAACCCAGAAATGTTGACACAACATTGTGCAATGTTATTGGCAACTACTCTGAATGTCATTCAATCAAAAGTAGTGTTATATATCATGTTGCATTAGACTTACTCACATGATGACATCATTTTTGAGTCATGTACTTTATATTTTTGTAAAGACTATTCTTTGTGTGCATAAGATAGTTTTTGTTTTTCATCATCTTTAGGTTTGCTCATGTTGGAATAATTAATATTGTATAACTCTTATTCCATTAATATGATGAGCAAAAGATTATAAACACTGTTATATGACTTGTCACTATGTGGCTTTTGCAGAATCTTTTACTCATGTGAAGATATGGTATTGTATAGGCGGATCCAGGGGGGCATCCCCTTTTTTGGGAAAAATTTGGTTGATTATATAGGGAATCACTGAAGCATGACTGGAGTGGGTCCCCTCTTATAAAAAGTTCTAAATCCTCTACTGCATTGTGATCATATTCTTTGCATTAATTATTCCGTATTTTACCAATTTAAAATAGACCTAATTATTGGCAGTTGACATAACTCACTTGGAAAGGTTGCAGGGAAGTGGCTTGATTCCATGGTACCTTTCACAAATTTTTATTTGATGGAACATTTTGTGCTACTTAATTCACTGACAGAATCTGATATTTTGAAACATTGGTTGATATTTTACATTTTTTCGAAACCTTCATCCAAAACATATATCAAGTTTGATGTTGAAAAATCAACATAAAAATACTCTTCTTTCAATTATGTGTTAAATGAAGCGCTAAAGGTGCAGTATAATCAAGTTTGTAAAGAAACAATAGATTTGAATAAGTGCCAAACCTCCCAAATTGTAAATAGACCTTTTTATTTTCATATTGGCTTTTCCAGAAATAAACAAACAGGGGTAGGAGTACTCAAATAAAAATGGTAAAGAGGATTGGGGTATGTGTGAGGTTTAAAATAAAAGATTGATGAACAATTATCAAAAGTTGTGTACATTTCTGAAAATTCATTTAATGTATTTGTATGCAACACCTAGGGGCATTATGTTTTTCAATCTGTCCGTCTTTCTGTCCTGTTGAGGCTTAAGTTTTTGGTCAAGGTAGTTATTGATGAAGTTCAAGTCAAATCAATTTAAAACATTCTTTCTAATCTTTTAATGCCAAATTAGATAGTATCTTGACGGCAGAATGAACTGAAAGTTAAAGTCTGATATTTTAATCAAAAATCTATTAGAAACATTCCAATTGTTCGATTGTCTTTTAAGAAAGTCTATATGATGCCTAGAAAATAATCATGTTATACAACTTTTTCAACCTTTATTGATTTGAAAATCTCCGTTTTTATTTGAGGTCAGAGGTATGTACCTCTTGTCCCTTACTAACCCCTTGTATATTGTTTCTGGAATTGCATCAAGTTGGTTATTACAGCTTTCCATTAATGCTATTTTGATATTTAAATGATATGTTTTTTGTAAGTTTGACCTGGGTTTTTTATCCAGGTTTACTTTTAATGTGTCGACTGAAGAGTACTGCAATTGAAGTAGATAATTGGGACCAACACACTGTCTTTTACTGTGGATTCATTCATTTTGTGGGTACCAATTCAGGCCCATAGCCAGAAATTTCCAAAGGGGGGTTATTTGGCCTCAAAAACTAGACTTTAACGGTCACAATTTGAACAGAACGCGGACTTTAGCAGTCATTATTTGTTTTCAAGGGGGGTTCGTCTGAACCCCCCTGGCTACGGGTATGCAATTTTCAAGGATTGAGGAAATCTTGTATTTATGTAGATATTTAGTTTTGTGATTTTGCCAAGGTCTGCATACGAAGTAATTAAAAGGTTGTAAATTGTTGAATATTTAAATTCGTGGTTAGCCTATACCGACAAAAATTGGTATCCAAAGAAAAATATTGAATCCATAGTATAATATTTATAAAATTGCAGTAATTATATCATTATTGTTGTAAAAGGCTTATCATTTATATAGGCTGTGTGTCATTTTATTATATTTGTTAAATCTTAAAGATGTGAGAATAAAATTTGTTATATTTGCTATGATAGGTGAAATTTTCTACACCTATGTTATTACTGATTTAGTAATTGGTTTAACCAAATTTTCTAAGCATGTGATTTTTTTAATATTTCTTATTCTAAGTGACTGGGATATATATAGAGTTAACAAATGTTTATTCTTCGATTATTTTGAAATCCAACAGACAGTTTTTTTTTATGCCTGTAGACACCCCCAAATGATGAGCTGAAGTTTGGTAAATGAATATAGAATTGTAAATTACTGGTACAGTGATTGTGTTTTTTTGTTTCTGGTCATTTTTCTTTTCATGAAATGATGTCTTATAGACTAAGAAAATTTCATGAAAATTATAATTGTCATTAGATAAAGGCATTGGTGTTGTCAAAACACATCAAGCTACAATAAAACTACTTTCCCTTTACTAAGTTTATAATCAGAGTCTTCTTATGGTTTATTTTTTATACCGTTGTCTCATCAATTCATTGTACTGGCGGAAGAGCCACTTACTATTTTAATTCACTTTTTGACTTGATTTTTTTTGTTCACTTGATTGAAGTATGTTTGTGAGTGTAAGATTGAAAAAGATTTTATATGACTGCAAATTCTATATTGATATTGTGATGTAGTGTTTATCATCTCCTACCAAAGTCTATATATGACCTATCTTCATCATGTGTAAACTGTTGTTTGTAATATTTGATACTGAAACATGTCTGAATTTACATTAGTAGAATGTTTTGCACTTTGTAATTAATAATATAACTCCTGTTGCAATCTGTAACAGATTTAATTAGTTTCATATGAGTGGGTGTATATTTTCATCAATTAATACCGGTAGTACAAACTTAAACTGTTACCTTTTGTTATATGATCTCTAATAGTATGCGGGAAAGGTGACCGTTCTAATCTTCTACAAAGTCTAAACTTTTTGTATTTAAATATAGCTACCATCATGAAAAAGGATAAAAAATTGAATAATCTAAAAGAGCCACAAATATAATGTTTATAAAATTTTAAAAAAATTATTGTATTTACCTTTTTCGTCACTATAGAAATAATCAAAATCGGCACTTTGGACTACAAGTGCATGGACAGAATATATGATACAATTATCTTGATTCAAATGTCTTGCACCAGTTATAATATAAAGGGCACATTTAGTTGTGTATATAGTACTTGTTTGTATATTGCATGTTACTATTTATAGCTTTGCTCAGGTAACTAATGAAGTGCTAAAGTATGTATGCATGTGATAAGTTTTTGTTTTCTTTGTGTAAAGTAGACTAATGATAAAATTATTAACATGTGACGTCAATTTGACCCTGAATGGTGGCTTGGTATCATACTAAAAAGTAGAAGTAGATTGAAGGTGTACTAAGTACTAACTGTTTCATAAAATTGTACATCATGCATTACATGGTATACTATTTTGATTTAATTAAATAATTCCTAAATTTTTGTCATTCGTTGAATGTAAAGAAAAAAGAACATGTAGACCATGCTTATTAATTATAATAGAATGACTGATTAATACCAAAATCTGGTATCACTGATCTCTTTAGCTCATCTTCAGAAGGAGTCCAGTAATGTAACAATTTTAGTAGTTTTTTCATATTATAAAACCCCAATTGTAATAACGCGGAAATATTTTATTTAAAAGATATCGTTATATCTTATTATGATTAAATTTTCTTTTTATTCCATTTCTCATATATTGGACTGTCAAGCTATCCTATTTATCGAATATAACTATCTATGTGTATATACAGTAACCATACTTGCGACTTGGAAACAATAGACAAATCTTGGAAAGAAAATTCTGTTCCTTTTCATACTTCCACTTTCAAAGTGATTTTGTTCTTGTTTCTTAAATATGATACTTTTTATTTATAATGTTTTGACTGTCAGAACTTTTCTGATCAACTATAGATATTGATGTGATGAGGACAGGGTGTTTTTTTAATGACCTTAAATACCCATGAGGGTCTTGCTTTGTTCAGATATGTATTACCGAGACAAACCAGGCCTATAGAAAGGAAAATAGGCATCCTAATTTCAGTTAGCCTATTTCTTTCTTTGAATAGGGTATAGTACTAATAGAATACCTCTGCATATCAACATTGTAACTTGTTTTATGTAAAACTGTAACTGGTTTACCTTCATTCTTTTATTAAATGATATAAATTAAAGTAGGGATAATTGCCACCAGAATTTTCAATGTACTTTATTTTAGTCAGTTATTTTCTCTCATCAAATTAAAGGAGAATACAACAGATAACAAAGAAACATGTTACCAAATTTGATAAGGGAGACAATATAAATTTATAGTGATTGATTTTACTAGAATTATCTCCCTTGGCTATCTATTTTTTTCCTTTGTTTGATCTGCACAGTTATGCAACTAAATCTGCTTTCATTTGTACCATTAATTAAATGCAATAATTATTCACAATTTAATACTTAAAATGTAATACCAGTATTATACTATTCTCTCATATTAATGAAAATTCAGCAGTAGTGTTGAAAGTAGATTGGAGTAGATATTTTCCTTAGTTTATCAAGAGAGGCATTTAGCAATATAAAGGTGTGTGATATCTATTCTTTACTTTAATGCGTTTGATAAGATGTATATATAGTGATTGTAAGAATGAATAAGTGCTGTTGACTGTTAAATGTTTTAAATGTTTGTGTGATCATGTAAATTATTTATATAAATATGATTAAACCTCTTCGTAAAAAGTGCTTCTTTGTCTTGTTAATTGAACATGTATAGAATCTGTATATTATCAGTCAAGGTTATCTGCCTTTATTTTAACATACTACAGTTTACTTATACAAAAAAAGGTGCACTTGAATAACTAACCATAATCACTTATTCCATACAAAAAAGGTGCACTTGAATAACTAACCATAATCACTTATTCCATACAAAAAAAGGTGGACTTGAATAACTAACCATAATCACTTATTCCATACAAAAAAGGTGCACTTGAATAACTAACCATAATCACTTATTCCATACAAAAAAAGGTGCACTTGAATAACTAACCATAATCACTTATTCACTGTGATCTGGGAACAGTATTCCTCCTGTCATTGAAAAATGTGTGTTTTATACAAAGCTAAAAAAAAGATTTAATAATTTTCTCCTTGAGTGGATGCTATATTTTTAGCATACTGGTTGGCCCAAAATTGATTGGAGTCTATATAAAAAAAAGATGTGGTGTGACTGCAAATGAGACAACTCTCCACAAGAGATCAAAATGGCACAGAAATGAACAACTATAGGTCACCGTACAGCCTCTAACAATGAGCATGGTCAGCTATAAAAGGCCCTAGAATGACATGCAAAACCATTCAAATGAGAAAACTAACTGCCTAATTTATGTACATAAATGAAAGAAAAACAAATATGTAACGCATAAACAAACAATCACCACTGAATTACAGGCTCCTGAAATGGGACTGGCACATACATACAGAATGTGGCAGGGTTAAACATGTTAGTGGGATCCAGACCCTCCCCCTAAGCCCGGACAGTGGTATAATAGTACAACATAAGAATGAACTATAACCAGGTGCTCTGCAGGGTGCAGCTTTATATGACCGCAGAAGTTGAACCCTGAACCGTTGGGGCAAGTATGGATACAACTTTCAAGCTTGATACAGCTCTGAATTTAGATTGCGATTAAATTTTGACATAATATGAGTTTCTGACACAAATCAAATCTTACAAATATATTGCACAATATTGTGCAATTAAAGACTTTTCAAAAATTTGAAATTTAAGAAAATTGAAAACAACTACCTTTTTGTCTCGCCTTGACGGAGTCAAAAAGCGAGACATTGGTATGCTGTTTCCAGCAGCGGCAGCGATGGTGTCAACAATGTATTAGTTTTTGATTAGGTCTAGATTATGGTGAACCACAAGTGGTAGGTCAATCATAATTGGTATGCAGTTGTATAACCATTGGCACATCTCATTTTCATGGAGATTATTTAGGCCTGCCCCTTCAGTCATGGTCTATTGACTTCGAAACTTTTGCTTATTTTACATGTATTAGTTTGTGATTAGATCAGTTTATGTGGAACCACAAGTGGTAGGTCAAAGATATTTGGTATGCAGTTGTATAAGCATTGGAGCATCTGATTTCCATGGAGATTATTTGGCCCTGCCCCTTAAGTCATGGCCTATTGACTTTGAAACTTTAGCTTATTTAACATGTATTAGTGATTAGGTCAGTTTATATGGAATCACAAGTGGTAGGTCAATGATATTTGGTATGCAGTTGTATAAGCATTGGCATATCGCATTTCCATTGAGATAATTTGGCTCCACCCCCTTAGTCATGGTCTATTGACTTTGAAATTATTTCAAAGTATCAGTCTTAGTTTGTGATTAGGTCATTTCAAGGGGAATCACAAGTGGAAGGCCAATGTTAATTGGTTTTCAGTTGTATAGCATTGGCACATCTCATTTCCATGGAGATTATTTGGCCTCGCCCCTCAGTCACAGTCTAATGACTTTGAAAATTATCTAAGTTTACATGTATTAGTTTGTGATTAGATCAGTTTAAGATGAACTGCTAATGTTAAGTCAATGATATTTGGTATGCATATTTATTGGCATCTGCAAGTATCGTTTCCATGGAGATTATTTAGCCCCACCCCCTCTTCATGGTTCATTGACTTTGAAAATTTTTCATAGTTTACAAGTTAATGTTTGTATTTAAGTTTGGGAACGACTTATAAGTCAATGGCATTTGGTATGCAGTTGTATTAGCATTGGAAAAAAAAAATGGTTAAAGTATGGCTATTATGATTTCAACAGTTGCATAATCAAAATTACAAAAAGGCAAGACATATCTCTGTGATAACAGTTTTTTTTTTTGCAATTAGTCCAAAACCTGACATTTCCTTATACATAATATACAAGTAGTGTAAGGGAGGTAAATCCGAACATACCCAACATTGTATGTTAAATGTTTTAGAATTATCTCCCTTACACTGCTTTTAAATTGTCTTAATTGTCCATTGACCAGAAATGCTTAGTTTTTTTTCCCCTTTTTTGCCCCTAATTCGGAAACATTTTGATCCATAACCACCCAAAGTCAATACTAACCATCCCTTCATGGTATGGAAACTTGTGATATAATTTCAGAGAGATTCATACACTTAAACATAAGTTATTGTTTGAAAACTACAAAAATGATTATTTTGGGCCCCCTTTTTGGCTCCTAATTCCTAAACTATTGGGACCATAACCCCCAAAATCAATCCCAACCTTTCTATAATGGTATTGAACCTTGTAAAAATTTATAGATATCTATACGCTTGAACACAAGTAATTGTCTGTAAACTAGAAAAATGCTTCTTTTTGGTCCCTTATTCGTACATTTTGGGAAAATTAATCCCAAACTGAATCCCAGCCTCCCCTGTACTGTGTTATATGGAAACTTGTGGTACAATGTCAGAGAGATCCATACAATTACACACAAGTTAATATCTTGAAACTAGAAAAATGCTTATTTTTGGCCCATTTTTTGCCCTTTATTCTTAGACTGTTTGCCCAATAACCCTTTAAAATAAATCCCAACCTTCTACTTATGGTATTCAACTTTGTGGTAGAATTTCAAAACAATTGAAATACTAATATGCAACTTTTTGTCCTGAAACTAGATAAATGCTGTTTTTGGCCCCTTTGGGCCCCTAATTCCTAAACCTTTGTGACCATAACCCCCAAAATCAATCCCAAGCTTCATTTTGTGGGTATAAACATTGTGTTAAAATTTTATTGATTTCTTTTCACTTATTCAAAAGTTATTATCCTGAAACAATCCGTCGTGACCTTGTGCAATGCTTGCAATGCTAAACCCATCCAACTTTCAACACTTCGCCTATATTGTGGCAGTCTATTTTTATTAGTGCAAGAAGACAGAGTGCCTAGAGAGAACCACCGAACTTTAGAAGGAAAACTGACAACCTTTTTCACTTAAGATATGAATCGTGCACAACTGCCACATGCAGGGTTTGAACTTACGAAACTCAGTCTTAACAGGTTAGCAATACAGGAGTATAATCTTCGCCTAAGAACAAGGCGATCAATTTTCCACCAATAAGCATCTTTCATTCGTCAATCCCAATTTCTTATTTACATGTTAGTCACAGTAACGACTAATCCTGTGTTAACCAAACTTTGCTGAAATGATGTAATGTGCATCTTTTATGAATGATTTTTCCACCATTTTTCATCATAAGAAAATGCCTGTACCAAGTCAGTTGTTGGCCATTCGCTTGATCTTTTGATTCGGGACTTTCTGTTTTGAATTTTCCTCAGAGTTCAGTATTTTTGTGATTTTATTTTTCTTCATTTGGTTTAAATTATTTTATTAACATTAGCCAATTATCTTTGATTCTGAATTTCTGCTTACATAATTTGAATTCTCGTAAAGCACCTTCATACTATATAATGTTTGTATAATTTGTTTTTCACTAGAAATCACCTTCATATCTTTAAAACTTGATACAATATAGCTTTTTTTCTGCTCTTTGGTCGGGTCACGGTCTCCGACACATTCCCCATTATTGTGATAAAAGAATGAGGCAAGGGACAACAAACTTGTACGACACCATTCATATACAACTTAACCTTTGGACTGCACAGCTCTTCTTCCTCCTGAAATATTGAGCTTTGTTGCTGTTTATGCACTTGTAAATGGAATAGCACAATTGTATACAATATTGGTGATTCCTTTTGACCATACCAAAAATCATGCCTACTTTAATGATTGCTTTTTTATGGTCTATTACTCTGCTACTCAGATACACACAGACTTGGTTCTAAACACAATCACCTTTAAGAAAGTTTGAATAAAACTTGGGGTTCTCACATTGAACAAAACACTTGGGGTTCCAACATTGAACAAGTGGATGTAGGTTATCTCCCAAGCCTTGTCAAACCAGACTTGAATATTAGTATTGCTGTTTCATTTGGCTAACCTTGTGAACTACCATAATAAAACGCCAGGTTTGAATGACAGTCTAGTACAAAGCAGAGTTCATATTCATATATCACTGAGTGCAAGCGGAGTCATAATTTCATAAATAGTAAATAATCAAATCCAGTCAAACTTAAATTCTGACTTGCAAATCAAATTCCATGTCTTTTAAATAAATCATGGTGCAATGAGCATGATAGTCACGAAGAGGAATTATTTTAAATAAATTTTATTGAAAGAATGATAAAAGTAAAGGTGCATGATTTGAGTCATTTTGATACATATATGAACTATTTAAAACAAGTAAAAATCAAATATGTTCAACCCTGCCACATTCTGTATGGGCCTGCCCCAGGTTAGGACCCTGCAATTCAGTGGTTCTCTTTATGCTGTATATCATGTTGTTTATTTCTACTGTTTTGTACTTATACTAGGACATCTCTTTTGAATTGTGTACAACTGTCTTTTCTGGGCCTCATATAGCTTTATACTATGCAGTATGGTTGGATTGATTCATTGATGTTAAAATGCCAAAATTGGTACCCTAGTACTATTTTATGGCAGTCAGTTTTGATTGTTGTAAGAAGTTGGAGCAATTTTTTTCAATACAGCCTACTAGCATATTGATCTTGCCATCCAATTTTTAATGCCCATTAACCAAGTTTAATCAATAACTCAATAAAATCCTAGGTATCTCTTGTTCAAATTTTGAGTATTAAAGGGTTATTCTAGGGAAAATGTATGGGAAGGTTAGACAACACTTTTTTTACCCATCCACAAACTTTCTTTTTATTTGTAACAGAATTATTTGCATCAACCCTTGTTAAACACGGAAAAAACAGCTACGCCATGAGCTCATGATACGCCCGACGTCTTATGTGGAAGTCTTATGCAATAATCATAAATAGTTTATGAGAAAGTTTTAAGCAATAACCATACATTGTTTTAGAGACACGGCGGGACATGTGAAACCCCCCACCCTGTTTTTTTTTACAAAAACTAAATATTACCAAAATAAAATTTTGAATCAAAACCAAAAAGTATACAGATCTTTAGATTAATATATCAAAGAAGTGTGTAAAGTTTTAAGCAATAATCATAACTTAATTTTGAGATATGGCGCGACATGTAAAAAACCCTCCCCTGTTTTACAAAATACTCAATAACTCAAAAATAAAATTTTGAATAATCACCAAAAAGTATACAGATCTTTAAATTAATAGAACAAAGAAGTGTGTAAAGTTTTAAGCAATAATCATAAATCGTTTTTGAGATACGACACAACATGTAAAAAAACCCTCCCCCTTTTTTACAAAATACTAATAACTCAATATGAAATTTTGAATCATCACCAACAAGTGAAACTGCGAGCTACTGCTCACTGATGATACCCCGGCCGCAAGTGGATAATATTAATAGTGTAAAAATATGCAAGTGTTCGGTAAACAGGAAGTTGTCGAGTGATGAATCTGAAAACGCATCACATGGTATAGCTGACTTATAAAAATCCTGAAACCAAATTTCAGAAATCCTTGTATTGTAGTTCCTGAGAAAAATGTGACGAAAATTTTTAACTTGGTTATTATGTGTAAAATCATACAAGTGTTCGGTAAACAGGAAGTTGTAGAGTGATGAATCTGAAAACGCATCACACGGTATATAGCTGACTTATATAAATCCTGAAACCAAATTTCAGAAATCCTTGTATTGTAGTTCCTGAGAAAAATGTGACGAAAACTTTCAACTTGGCTATCATGTGTAAAATCATACAAGTGTTCGGTAAACAGGAAGTTGTCGAGTGATGAATCTGAAAACGCATCACACGGTATAGTTGACTTATATAAATCCTGAAACCAAATTTCAGAAATCCTTATATTGTAGTTCCTGAGAAAAATGTGCCGAAAATTTTCAACTTGGCTATCATGTGTAAAATCAGACAAGTGTTTTGGTAAACAGGAAGTTGTCAAGTGATAAATCTGAAAATGCATCACACGGTATGGCTGACATATATAAATGTTGATACCAAATTACAGAAAGGGTGGATGTGTAGTTCCTGAGAAAAATGTGACGAAAGTTTCATGGGACGGACTGACTGACGGACGGACTGACAGACAGAGGTAAAACAGTATACCCCCCTTTTTTAAAGCGGGGGTATAAAAAGTATACAGATATTGAGATTAATATAACTAAGAAGTGTTTAAAGTTTTAAGTCATAATCAAGAATCGTTTTTGAGATACAGTGCGACATGTGAAAATAACAGCTGCGCCATTTTATGCAATAATCATAAATAGTTTCTGAGGAAGTTTTAAGCAATAACCATTTATTGTTTTTGAGACAGGGCGGGACATGTGAATTTTGAGTCATCACCAAAAAGTATACAGATCTTTATATTAATATAACAAAGAAGTGTGTAAAGTTTTAAGCAATAATAATAAATCGTTTTTGAGATACGGCACGACATGTAAAAAAAACCCTCCCCCTTTTTTACAAAATACTCAATAACTCAAAAATGAAATTTTGAATCATCACCAAAAAGTATACAGATCTTTATATTAATATAACAAAGAAGTGTGTAAAGTTTTAAGCAATAATAATAAATCGTTTTTGAGATACGGCACGACATGTAAAAAAAACCCTCCCCCTTTTTTACAAAATACTCAATAACTCAAAAACGAAATTTTGAATCATCACCAAAAAGTATACAGATATTAAGATTAATATAACTAAGAAGTGTGTAAAGTTTTAAGCAATAATCAAGAAAAGTTTTTGAGATACGGTTCGACATGTGAAAAAAACACACCCCTGTTTTAGTTACAAAGTGCCGTAACTCAAAAAGTTTAAATCTTATTTTCACCAAAAAGTATACAGATCATTTGACCATCATAAGAAACAACTATTTTAAGTTTCATGAAATTTGGATAAGTCGTTCTCAAGGTACGGTGCGACATGTTTACGCAGGACAGACAGACAGACGGACACCGGACATTTGTATACCATAATACGTCCTGTCAAAATTTTGACAGGCGTATAAAAACACACCCCTGTTTTAGTTATAAAGTGCCGTAACTCAAAAAGTTTAAATCTTATTTTCACCAAAAAGTATACAGATCATTTGACCATCATAAGAAACAACAATATTAAGTTTCATGAAATTTGGATAAGTTGTTCTCAAGTTACGGTGCGACATGTTTACGCAGGACAGACAGACTGACAGACGGAAGGACGGACACCGTACATTTGTATACCATAATATGTCCCTTCAAAATTTTGAAGGGCGTATAAAAATCAAGAATGTGTCCATAGTACATGGATGCCTCACTTGCACTATCATTTTTTATGTTCAGTGTACTGTGAAAATGGGGTCAAAACTCTTAATTAGGCATGAAAATTATAAAGGTCATATCATAGGGAGCATGTGTACTAAGTTTCATGTTGATTAGACTTCAACTTCATGAAAACCTGCATTGACAATTTTTTTTATCTGAAGTGGGATAGACAGATGGACAAAGGAACAGACACACAGATGGAAGGAACATAATGCCCTTAAGTAGATAGGGCATAAAAATCATGTGATGTCCAACACTCATATTTTTATTGGAATAGCCATATCCAGGTATTTAATGTGTAAACTAATCATGCTGATTCAGCATCAGCAACCATCTATCTATCAATTTTTTTTTTATTTTCATTAATTACAACAAATTTAAGAGTTAATAAAATTTATTTTACAATGACATGATTGAAAAGACGACATGAGTAATAGAGAAAATGATAGGAATTCAACAGACAACTTCAAGTTAATTTGCAACATACCACAAAGTACAATTATAAGATAAAGTTTTGTAATTGCCATCCATAACCTATTAAAATTAATTTTCCTAATTTTATAACAAACTGGTACCAGATTTGCCATTAAATCAAAATTAACACCTTTATGCAGACATTGGGAAATGTATGCAAATTAAATTGAAGTGACTGGCAATGATGTTTTGATGTTATTGCAAAAAAATGATGTTTAGGAATATCTGCACTTTCTTAAGAGCTTTGAATACTTTTAAGAATAAAATCTTAAAAAAAAGATTTTGTAACAAAAATATAAAATTGGTAATTGTCCCATTTGAAACTTAAAAGTTGTTGTGACACCGTTCTTCATGTAGTCACAAAGTCATAAAAATTTTACAACATTCTTCCAAACAATATGGAATCTCTCTGACTTGTTCCCTGTTAAGATATACACAATACTGTTGATTACGTTGTCTCAGTCTGTACTTGTTGGATTAATGTGATGTTATCTCCCTTAAGCATTATTCTTCCTGAAAAATAAAAAAAACAATGAATAGTAATATGCACATTTCCTACAGCACATTCAAGTTGAGTAGAGTGATTCACTGTTATAATACTTGATTTACAAACCAATCCTGCATAACATAACCAGTGCTCTAGCTAGAAATCAAAAGGGGCAGGGTGCCAGTGGAGGGCAGGGCACTTTTTATGATAAGAAAAGGCACTGCTAATTTTTTTGTCTACGTTTCTGTGTGTATCACGAGTTAAGGAATCTCTTTTTTTTTACTGTATATGTTGTTTTTTTTAAATAAAGATGCATTTTAACTATAGTCTTTATTTCATTGTTTGTGTAGTTATGAATTATATAGTATATCTTCATCAACATATTGTGTTTTTATAGTTTAACTTCACTCTACCCATTGTCAAAGAATTTTTTTTTTTTATCTATATAAGAATTTCAGCTTTTTATACCAAATATGTCTAAGAATTTGTGTATTACTAATTTATCAATGTTTAGAACATGGATTGCTAAAAGTATAATTATCAAACAGAAATTGCAATATATTTTTTTTAATATGTTCAAAGACAGTTAATATCCTTAAGGTAACATTATTATGTTATTATATATTCAATTGGTTCTTTATTCCTTTTTTTGAAACTAGATAATATTTTTAGAGCACAAATTTGTAATAAGCTAAAACAGGGGAAGTAACTCCAAAATTAATTTCCAACACGTTTGCGTTAATTAAAAACTGTGCTTGTCGCTAACAAGTTGAGATGGAAGGCATTTCTGTGAAGGCATAGTTTTATTTTGATGACTTAAATTCAATTCTAAAGTCATGAAAGTCTTCATTTATACACTCTTCCATTGTGACTTGGAAATTGAAAATGCCAACCCAAGCTAAACACACTCGCTGACACATTCATGAAATGTATGACAAAAAGATACATTGTCCTAATTAAATTACCTAGATATTAACACCTTTGAAGTCTTTATCATTGTAATTGATTGTAATGACATGATTAACCTGGGGGCAATCACACAGGTGTCATATATGTAATTAACTTGGAGATCAGAAATCGATGAAACAAAAGGCAATTTTACCAAAACGGCACAAGAGAATTTTGGAAAAAGACAGGGCAGAAGGGCGCGGATGAAGGCACCCAGGGCGCGGCTGAGGGCACCCAGGGCGCGGCGCCCTTCTATTTTGGGCTAGCGAGACCACTGATAACATATTGAATATTCAGTCTGTTTTAAATAATAAACAGTTATGTTGTTTTCTTATGTTGTGCTTAAACATGGCAAACATGTTTAACTCTGGAAATTCTTCAAGTGCCTGTCTTAAGCAACTTATTCAATGGATGGTTGGTTTATTTCCTTCAAATTTGTTTTTCATTAATGGCATTGTATTGATGGCTATTTAGTTTTATTCGTTTTGTTTCACATTTTTTATGTCAGGGCCTTTTAAAGCTAAGGGAAGACATGAATTTTTCTCAATGTTGAATAATAATTGATTTTATCTCTTTATATGAACTATGTTGGATAGTTGCCTCACTGGCAATCATACCACATTTACTTATTTTTATACAGAAACACTGCAGTCAAATACCCACAATCACTAAATATTTAACTAAGAGATATTTTTCACTGAATCACTTTTAATATGTAAATTATATTCACATATCTTATTTGGCATATGCAACACTTTTTGAATTTCTCCTGTTTATAAGGTGCACAGTTTTATCTGCTTTCACAATGTTTCTGTTTGAGTCTGCACTGGTTTTCTTAGTACAACCAGAAACTTCTTGTAATTTATATAATTGTGTTTAATGTGTTTAATGATGAAGTTCAGGTGTGATTATGACCTGTGTTTATATTAAATCCCACCGTTAAGTTGTGTGCCAGAGAGAGACTAAACTTACAGATTGGGTAACAGGTACTATCATGTGACTATAGGTATCAGTATCAGATTCCACCTGTACTTGTTAATTATTGGTAATATTAATTGTGTGGATAACAAAAAAGACCTTGAATGACGAATTTCTAATCCATTGTACTATATAAGTTATATATATAAAGTTTAATTCTTTGATTTGTCTTTTTTACTTCATTCCAGCTAACAAATTTGACCTACTTATTTAAGTAGTATAGATTTATCTTTTACAATTATATCCAAGTATCAACAACAAACCAGGCCTTACCAAGTGTTTTTCTGTTCTTTGTCTTCATGTGAACTTCTTCTGCTTCATCTAATACCAAATTCATATATTCATCAAAACCCTGGAATGACAAAAATATGCTTGTATATTTCACAGATCAGTAAATTGAAATTTTTAAAGTCTTAATATGAAATAACTGTGTATATATATAAAAAAAGAAAAATGTAGGGCTTATCATATACTGGTAGTAACTTATCTAATCATTGACTCTATTCCTTTAAATTTAAATAATCAAATGCAAGATTTAATTTTACTTTACCACATATTTACATTGAAATCAAATACCAGATTATTTTTTTTTAAACAACCAATTTAATTAATCAATGAATGATTGGCTTTTTCATAATAAAGATATAATCTTACCACAATACATCCTTCTATCCTGAGGTTTGTCTGTTCATACAGCCATACTGAGATCCGGGATCTCTGTTAATACAAAAAGTAATCAGTAAGAAAAAAAGTTAAGTATTTCAAAAGCAAAATCAAAATTCAATGATTAAGTGTGCATTTTTTTCTAACAAAAATTTTGTAAACAATGTGTGGCGTTTGTTGCTGTTTTCTATACGCTACAAAAGTAGAAACAAATACATCAGTTAATCAGAGTGAAGTTATAAACAAATGTGGTGTTTGTTCTAACAAACGATGAAAGACAAACTGTAGACGCATTTTTAGAGAGTGCATAATTTGTCAAAGTTTATGTAAACTTTGCAAATGTATGTTAGAAACAAATGATCAAACCATGTGCATGCTTAGCCGTTTGCATCGTTTGTGTTGAGAGAAATGCACCCTTGAACATTATTTTATTTGGATTCAAGAGATGAACCATCTTCTCTTTTGAAAGTTGTTTATAATGGAACATTTAAAAAACCTAGTTTGAAACAAAATGCTAATCTATAAAGCTTCCCTTTTGTCCGTCTGAATACAACATACAAAGATGTTTGACTTTTGTAATGCTTTGAATAAGATTTATTAGTACATTTGTAAAAGGAAAATTTATTTCAATAATAAATCAGAATTTATATACTTACATTTTGTAGATATCTAAAAATCAAGTTCTGTGTAACAGTTAAGGAAATAAAATTGAGAAAGGAAATGCTGAATATGTCAAAGCGACAACCACCCGACCATAGAGCAAACAACAGCCGAAGGCAACCAATGGGTCTTCAATGTAGCGAGAATTCCCGCACCCGTAGGTGTCCTTCAGCTGGCCCCTAAAATATGCATAATAGTACAGTGATAATGGACGTCATACTAAACTCCGAATTATACACAAGAAACTAAAATTTAAAATCATACAAGACTAACAAAGGCCAGAGGCTCCTGACTTGGGACAGGCGCAAAATTGCGGCGGGGTTAAACATGTTTATGAGATCTCAACCCTCCCCCTATACCTCTAGTCAATGTAGAAAAGTAAAAGAATAACAATACGCACATTAAAATTCAGTTCAAGAGAAGTCCGAGTCTGATGTCAAAAGATGTAACAAAAGAAAATAAATAAAATGACAATAATACATAAATAACAACAGACTACTAGCAGTTAACTGACATGCCAGCTCCAGGCCTCAATTAAACTGATTGAAAGATTATGTCTTCATCATATGAATATCAGGTACAATCCCTCCCGTTAGGGGTTTAGTATCATACTATCATAAAATATATGAGAAGAACATAACCCGTGTCATGCCAACAACTGTTTTTTTTTTTTTTTTTTTTTTTTAAGAAGTAAATGTGTTTAGTTCCGATGCAAAGACCCTATCAGTGAATCAATGTTAAAGCCAAAATATGCAATCTTTAATGACCTGACAACAGTATCGTAACTATATCCCCTTTTAATAAGTCTATTTAAAGGTTTTGTTAGTTTCTGAGGAGAATACTGACATTTTTGTGCTTTATAAAGAATATTTCCATAAAATTTAGGATGTGAAATACCTGAACGTATAAGATGTCTGCATGTTGAGTTATATTTACAAATTATTTCCTTATACCGGTGATAAAATTTAGTAAATGTTTTGACCAGTTTGTGATATCGAAAACCCTGGTGTAATAATTTTTCAGTAATACATAAATTTCTCTCGCTAAAATCTAATACATTGTTACATACACGAGCGAATCGTACAAGTTGAGATATATAAACACCATAAGATGGTGACAAGGGAACGTCACCATCTAAAAATGGATAATTAACAATAGGAAATGAAAAATCATCTCTTTTATCATAAATTTTTGTATTAAGCTTCCCGTTTATGATATAGATATCAAGATCGAGGAAAGGGCAGTGGTCATTGTTATCATTAGCTTTATTTAAAGTAAGTTCTACAGGATAAATTTCTTTAGTATACATACTGAAGTCGTCATTATTTAGAGCCAATATATCATCCAAATATCTAAAAGTATTGTTAAATTTTTGTATCAAATGTTGTTTTGATGGGTCTTTGCTAATTTTAGTCATAAATTGTAACTCATAACAATACAAAAACAGGTCCGCAATAAGTGGTGCACAGTTAGTCCCCATTGGAATTCCAATAACTTGACGATATACGGAATCTCCAAAGCGAACAAAAATGTTATCAAGTAAAAATTCAAGTGCATAAATAGTATCAAAGCATGTCCAATTGACATAGTTCTTTTGTTTATTGCTACTAAAAAATGATCTAAAAGAGTTTGAACATATGTACTCGCATTCCGACTTTTTAAATGCCCAGTTAATTAGGGATGTGAATTTTTTCTTAATAAGAATATGAGGCAAAGTGGTATATAGGGTAGAAAAATCAAAACTTTGAACAGATTCAAAATCACCAATATATGCATGCAATTTATCAAGTACTTCCAACGAGTTTTTGACACTCCAAAAGTAATTAATTCCACTATTTTCAAAGGCCTTATTTGAACAATTTATTATCAGGTTTTTTATTGTACCAAGTGTACTAGTAAGTAAAACAGACAATTTAGTAGTTGAACAATGGCTGGAAAAGAAAATACGAAAATACTCTTTTCTATTATACATTCATAGTTTAAACATATTTATTGAAAGTGGATACATTCATGACATTATAAGTAGAAGTGAGTACAGTGCATGTATAATATTACCTTTAACATTCAAGGAACCAACCTTTAAGGCTTTAACTAACATGAATAACATTTAAACATGACAGAATTTTGCATGTTTTTAGACATTTTTTTTTTTTAGATTTATAGGAATCATTGTGTAAAAAGCCGAACAAGTAATTACATAAATATATACATAAGGTTGGTTTGCAATTAGCAAACAATATAGCTGGTCTTTCATTTTTTAAAAATTATTACTCAATTTGAAACAGACATAATGATGGAAAACATTTCAAATATAAAATACACAAAAAATCATTATTGAGACATAAAAGTATGTATGCAGCTGTATGTATGGTTAGCTAGGGATCCCTTTTAAATATCTTCAGATTTGTAGGTCCTTTTAAGGGTCTCACTAATTAGCGACAACAAGCGTCAAGAAGCGACAACAAGCGACAACAAGAATTATTTTAGCGACAACAAGCGACAAGAAGACTATTTAGCGACAAGAAAACTTTTTTTTTTATTAGATATAAAGAAATTTGTATTTAATGTTTTTTTTTAAATAAACGAGCAGATATGTCTAATTAAAATGTTTTATTATATAGATAGATGAAGAAATTTAACATTTGTGAAGAATGGAAGAAGAAAGAGATTGAGCTTCTTTTTTTAAATTTTTAAATATGAAGAATATGTATAAGATAATGTATGTAACTGTTTTCATCGAAGTCAAAGTATGAATAAACGAATGGAGATATATATGGAGCGGGCATAATGAAATGTAATATTTTGATTCATTTGCTTAATAAGTATGCTCTAAGTGTACTCTTGTTATGTCAATTCGACGTGGTTCTACCCTGGGGTCCATACATTTTTAAAATTTTTTTTTAAATTATTTTTAGTCATTATATAGTAATACATTTGTATGTACATTCCTTTCTAACATAATATTTATACATTTTGTACATGGTGGTCCCATTTTGATAAGCCGTATATACAATCATTGTAAATAGTGAACACCTGTTGAAAACTCAAGATTGCCATTAATTTCCTTTCATCTTCAATCAATATGCATAAACATGATAAATATCGTTTAATGAGGCAATAATCAAATAAAAAGATGAAAACATTCACATTTCAATTTTCTTTTCCTCCTGTTTGATTTCAGTTCTTTGTATTTCACAATTTGTGTCAATATTTTCTTTTGCATATTCTTTTAATATTTATTGCAATAATTAATTTTAATTAAAAAATAATGTTTTCTTGTCGCTAAATAGTTTCTTGTCGATTGTTGTCGCTAAAATAATTCTTGTTGTCGCTTCTTGTCGCTAAAATTCTTGTTGTCGCTAATTAGTGAGACCGCCTTTTAAAAGACTTCTTTATATAATGTATATTTCAAAATTAAATTATTTTATCAGGTTTATATATTTATTATATTTTTATCAGGTTTATATATTTATTATATATAAATATATAAACATGATCAAAATTGTGAAATATATAGATAAAAATCTGTGTTTTACAAAACAGAACGGGAATCCATAACTATTTGACATTGACCGTAATAGCTTAGTTTTTATCGTAAATTTGAGCACAATTGAGGTGTAAACAGCCATGTTTTTCATTTGTTTTCTTATACAAATGTGACCATTTCGTTATTTAAAAGCGTAATTTGTCTGCATTATCAATCTTTGTGAGTCATTGTAGCAGGAGATGTGGTGTGTTGTTTGTACAGTCCGCAGTCAGTTTGATTTTTTAACTTTCGTAAAACGGACGTTTTGTACACCACCACAGTTGTTGACTGGAGGTAAATACATGTTGTTGATTACATGAAACTGAGAAATCTCATGGCGATTTCTTCCATTAATTTGAAAAAGGATACAATAGGTTGTACCATAACCTTCTGAACTTTCTGTCCTCCTTTGTATGCCATCGTTAGAGGCTTCCAAAAAATTTGCTATAATAGCACGTTGTGAAAATGGCGGCGAATAATATTCGACTGATCCTGCAGACCGACGAAAATGTCAGATTTAATGTGACCATAGCAAGAAACGAACCACGCTAAAGAGGAACCAGTTAGCGTGAGGTTCCGAGGGGTGAATTTTTAAAATTCAGACAAAATAAGTATTACATTTCTGTATACGGCACTACAACATTGAACATACTGATATAAAATTTAGATAATAATTATAATAACAATCAATAATAAGATTATCATCCGTTCTAGTAGTCAACAAGTCTCATTTCAAACTTTGCCAACTTTTTTTTTAAACCTCAAGAGCAAAAAAAAAAAAAAAAAAAAAAAAAAAAAAAAATTGAAAACAGAAATGATCAGAAATGAACTAGAGGTACTGCAAGCCAGCATTATAACTAATACATTATACACAAAGTGTACTGCAAATTATATTAACTGCCAAGGGGACCCCAAAATTTCCGTTATATATAACACGAGGATACTGTTATATTTTTTTTTCCCGTTTTGGAACTTATTGCTTATATTATCAGATTATAAATGAACTTCTATTCCGTGCAAGTGATTATCTATATGTATAATCTTCTTCTTCCAGTAATCGGCCACCGTCAACTGGTTGACTATTATGCCACATTTATGGAGTGCGCGCATGATTTTTTTAAGTGAAATTTATATACAGATCCCCCCCCCGGGCCCCCCCCCCAAAAAAAAAAATCCGCCCTTCTCAGTGATAACGTTACGTCCTTTAGTATATCAGAGACAGAAATTATGTTAAGTCTCTGAATATACTATAAAAGCATATAGATAATGCCGGTTAAGGAGAATTAGGAATGCTATAATGATAGGCACCCAAATATAAAGGAAACATGCTTTTTGGTGAACCCTTCAAATAATTCTAAAGATTTTAAAGAAAAAATAGGTGGTGCACGTTTTTCGTCGGAGTTCGGTAATTTTGTTACTTTACTTTTTGTGCAATACCACTTCATTGATATCTAATCAAGGTTGAGAGAATTTTAAAAGTTGAAATAAGAAATTTAAGCGGAAGACTGCTTTCGGATACAAACTACTTTACTCAAAATAACGACTCGACAAAGACAGTAATTTAGTAAGGGATCAAACCTCTAAAATAATATGGGACCCGAAATCATATTATATATAGGAGACGGACAATGGCATTGTAATATGAAGATTCTGAGCAAGATTCAATGATATGTTAATGATAAAGTGTTCAACAGGAGTAACGGGGAAAAAAGTGTGCCTTCTGTATAGTGTGCAGATATGGTTAAGTCAAAATGGCATTCAAACTGAGATCATTCAGATATTTTAGAAGATGAAACGAAATAGGAGGTGCATAATACTGCAGACCGGCATCATATACGTTCATGTATTTCACATCCAATCAGTGCCTGTGCTAAAAACACCGTTTTTTCTTTATAAATCATTAAATTATAATAAAAAAAAAATGTATGATTTCCAAAGAATTGTTGTCCATACAAACGCAAAATACATTTATGTGATCTTATGTAGCAAAGATATTCCAGATGTTTTTTTTTTATTAAACTTCGCTTAAATTAATCTATTGAAACAGAAAAGATAAGTTTGTCCATCCATTCCCGGAAAAGAAATGCCAAAGAAACCGAAATGTCCAGTAAATTGCTAAAATGTCTACCCTTAATATCTCTAAAAGTAGCACATTCGGGTATATGTTTTATTACAGCTGAACTGACTAGGTAAAACAGATTAGAATTGTATGCAAACTTTCGTCAAAATTCGCTGTGGGAACAAAACTTTATTGTATGCCCCGTTTGCCAAATTCGTGTGGATGTATAGCATTGACATGGCCATGGTACTTCAAGTGGTAACCATACATTATAAACAGGTCAATATAAAAAAAAAGATGTGGTATTATTGCCAATGAGACAACTATCCACAAAAGACCAAAATGACACAGACATTAACAACTATAGGTCACCGTGCGGCCTTCAACAATGAGCAAAGCCCATACCGCATTGTCAGCTTTAAAAGGCCCCAAATTTACATTCTTTTGAACTATGGTGGATCGCAAAATTTGTCTCATTTGCAATCACACCACTTAATTCTCCTTGGCTTATTTATTATTAAATGTTAAAGAAATCAAGACTCTGGTGGGTTTTAATTCAAGGGATGTGAACTGAATCATATTGTTTAAAGTTTTTTTTTCTGTTTACTGATAAGTCAAACCTTTACCAACTGTCCTACAGGATTGATCGTTCATAAACATTTGAACTCACAACATGATCACTGATGCGACTCTCGCTATTTTTGAGCTCCGCATTATATTTTAGAGGTTTTCGTGGTTTGCTGTCGGCCATTTTATTTTTTTCGTTTTTAAATCATATTAACACAAATCTTAATTTTTGTTTTTGTGAAGTCCCATTTGAAGTATTTGACAGTTAGTCATGCCGAAATCAGAGTTGCTCCTTGCCGAAGACTAGCTGTGTGGTAGATAGATGCTTTAAATATTCTCTAAAAACTAAAAGAGTGTTGACAGGGAAATTACAATATGAACAGCTAGAGTCAAATACGCTGCATCAAAAGACGTTGATGTAAACAGCTGCTGTACAATAATGTAGAATGAAACACAACTGCATGAACATCATAATGACATAATTAAACTAAATACGAAGAAAACCTCGAGAAGAAAACTGACCAAGTGTTGTTAATCCGCGGCCTATGCTACATTTACGCCGTTTACAAAGTTACAAGAGAGAAAAAATGTTTTTATTTAGATCAAGATTTGAAGAAATTTGACCCCTAATTGAGTTCCGACTACCAATTTAAGGATCGAAAACCTGCTCTGGTTATGTTAACCTAAGGATAAGCACTGGTATGACTATCTTATGTCCCAGACAATTTAGGATTTGTGTACACAGTGGCGGACCCAGAGGCCGGGTTCTGGGGATTGGAACCCTACCTTTTTTTGGACGATCAATGCATTTGAATGGGGACTTATAGTTGGAACCCCCATTTATCCTTTCCCGGTGGTGACCCCCCCCCCCCTTTTAGGCTAAAATGTCTGAATCCGACCCTTATAGAAATGGCCTTGCTCTGAACCACATGCAGTTACTCATGATAAAAAATACAATAAATAAGTTGAAATTGGGTACGAATAATCGCTAATAAATAAAATTATCTGGGATTATCTGTACATCCTTGATTTATAGTCCTAGGTAAGCTTAAAAGTGTTTATTTATGTCATAATGTACACGAATTATAGTTTAAATCACCTTAAGAAGTTGTTTACCGTGGATACTGCTTTTTCGATTTTATCAGTTAAGCTGATTTCCACGTAAAAAATATAGAGACTTATTTTACCCTAGAGTTCACAAAAATGATAGAAATTTAAAGATACAATATTTCTGGGAACAGTATATCTAATATATAAGTTCCTGAATATTTCGAGCACTTGCTTAATTGTAATCAATCCGGAAATAAAAACCTGATCCGAGCCGACGTTTATATTTCCTTATATGGTAATATTGAGGACTTCCTGTTTATCAACCGATCCATGTGTGAAATATCATACGAGTAACAGTTTCCAGAAGCTCTGATATCATTCCAAGCTTAAAAGATAAACATGGACGTAAGTTATTTAATATGGCGTTACTTATAATGTTTGAAAATAACTTTTTACATGATAAATTTTGAGAAATCTCATTGAAAATTGTCAAAAATTATGATGAAGTCTTTAGTTTATCCACAGGGGCTTGTTACAAAGCCCCTGTGGTTTATCTTCTATTCAAATACTAAAATTTGCATATTCAATTGACATCATCTGTAGTTACTTGAGCGGATCCAGGCATTTTCAAAAATGTGGGTTCCTGACCTCGGATGAAAAAAGAGGGGGAGGGGTGTGTTCCAACTACATGTATATTTGCCCATTCAAATGCATTGAGTGTCCCAAAAAAAGGGGTTCCCCCAGAACCCTCCTCATGGAACCGTCATTGTCTTAAGTATAAGATGAATAAGCCTAGAAATTGTACCTGTGACCAGAACTATACTTTGGGCTGTTTTCTACTCTTTGGTTATGTTGTTGTGTACATCATTTTTTTTGTTATAGGTCTCTGTGTTCATTTTCCATTTTAAATTTATCTTTTATTATTTATATGCAAATACATGTGATTCACAAATCTTGGAAATATATACATGTAGCATGGTAAGTGATGGGTTTACGTTTGATATTTTAGAATAGACTGGGTGTCAGTCTGACTGGTGTGACCCATTCTTATTAGAAAATACCCAACTGTAAGATACACAACATTGTATGTTTACAATTACATTTACCAATTCTTTTGAACCCAAAGATGCATCAAGGTTTTAATTTTATCTATGTCAAAATACTGAGCTTTAGACTCAACTGAAGGATACATCTAGTAAGCTATCTCATGTATTTGCACCACTGTTTCACAATATATACATGTACATTGTAGCTTAGGGAGACCTAATGTACACCGTGAGATATTATGGATTGCACATACTGTAATTATATGTATACATTGTATTCATGAAATATTATATTTTAGGACCCAAATGCAGATACACAGTGGAATGATATTCTCCGACAGAAAGGAATTCTTCCACCAAAAGAAGAGAAAGAAATTACAGAGGATGATATCATTAGTATGGTAGAAAACACAATAGATGAAAAATCACATGGTAAAATTTCATAGTAATCTGTTCCATTTATATCAAATGCATTTATAGACATTGATTCAATTTATCTCATGGTCATTTGGAACCAAACTTGGCCATTATGTCAAAAAGAACAACTGTTCTCCCCCGGGCCTTTTAGCATCATGTTAATGTGATGCTATATATATCTGAAGTGGTTTTCTTATAGATTATGTTATGGTATGATTGCCAATGAGACAATGAAACATATTATTCTGATATATGACTACGTTTAAGTATGTTATAATTCAAATCTGAAAAGTGAGACATTTTTGTGGACTTGAGTTTGACAGCCACTTGCACTGACATTTTAAGATAGTGTAAGAAAATAATTGTAACTTATATTTATATAATTACTGTTAATTAATTAAGCATTTAAGAAAAATAAACAATATAACATATTGTAATAAAAAGGATCAGAAGATCACCTTTACAGAATCTAGAGGACTGTTTGTAATCTCATTGTTCGTACACCAAAATGAAAATAACGTTTTGTCATTGGTTGAATTTCTTTTGTTAATCACGTTTTAAAACAATCACAACTTTTTGGTGTACACTTTTGAAAATGTTACCCAGGATGCATTCTGAAACGGCGAATTAACTGAATTTTTTTATTATAGGTAAAGCATTTGATGACATGACTTTAGATGAATTGAATGAAAAAGAGGATGATGTTGATGAAGAAGAAGAAAGAATCTTTGAAGCATACAGGTAAGATTTTCCTAGCCAATTCTTGTGGACTCGTGTTTATTTCTAAAACACAAGTTTGTGTTAACTATTATTTCATTCAGTTTTATAATTGGTTGATAATTCATCAGATCGACATGTGGCATGCAAAGAACAAAAATTGTGAAAAAGCTCAGGATTCTCACTAAGGCAAGTCCATGAGTCCTGAACTCATGAACATCTGTCTGGACTCACAATTAAATATTAAAGTCAAAAGACGCATCAAGATTGAAATTTTTTGTATAAACTGAACACACATATCAATATCATTTTACAGCATAAGTTTGAAAGTAATCTGTATTTAATGTCTTTTCATAGCTTTATTTATAGGTCATGGAGACTAAAATATATAAATTATATAAGATATCTTCTTCTTACCTAAAGGACTCACCATGGCCAAAAATCTTCAATTTAGTATCTAAAAACTTACAAAAAGACACAACATACTGATATAAGAGTACTCACATTTAATGCACTTAAAGCTTGTTCAAAGCAAATTTCAGTTATGTAATAAACCATGTTTTTTCAGACTTTAGTATCAGTCAAGACACATACATCAGATTTACTATAAAAACATCATACCTGAGTGCTAGACAACAAGTCTTATCATTTTCTATAATTAATTCAGTCATTAAATTCATGTTTATATCACAGGAGACAAAGAATGGCAGAAATGAGGGAAGCTAGTATGAAAGCCAAATATGGATGTGTCAAAGAAATATCAAAAGTAGATTATGTAACAGAAGTTAACCAAGCAGGGGAAGGTGTATGGGTAGTTTTACATGTGTATAAAAATGAGTAAGTAATTTTAAACACAGCTTTGTAAAATTAATTTTGAAATTCAATGTAATGACATAAATGTGTTACCATACTTAAAAACAAAAAAAAATTAAAAATTAGAAAATATCACATGAATCCTTCGAAAGTGACATGTATAGAGAGTAGTAACTAAACTATTATAGATCTAAGAACGGTCTTCAACATGGAGCTTTGGCTCACACCAAACAGCAAGCTATAAAGGACCCCAAAATGACAAGTCAAAACCCATTCAAACAGGAAAACCAACGGTCTAATCTATATACAACACAAAAAAACAGTTAACACTTAGAACTACATCAACAAATGACAACCACTGGACAACAGGTTCCTAGACAAAGGTTTTAATGGTGACTATATATTATATAAAGGTTTGAGTACCCTATGACTATACTTTCAAATAAGAAATAATAAAATATTGCAAAAAGCAGAAATATAAACTCAACTGTGCAAGTTTGTAGCAGATTGACAAGTTGAAAAGTAAATACCAATTTCTTTTGTGTGAATACTCATATTGTGTATTTAAAATAGCCTATAGGTGAGATAATATATGTTTCATTTTCTTTTTCAGTATTCCTTTATGTAAGTTAATTAATCAACATATCATGAACTTAGCGGGGAAATTCCCTGAAGTTAAATTTTTGAGAAGTGTATCATCTGTGTGCATTCCTAATTATCCAGACAAAAACCTACCAACAATATTTGTGTATTATGAAGGAGATATGAAGAAACAGTTTATAGGACCACATGAATTTGGTGGAATGAATTTTACGCAAGATGGTAGGTCATGATTTATAACTTATGCAGAGTGTTAGATTATAAAGGCCTTAACGCCAAAAATAGCTGTATGTTTTAGAAGGTTCAAACCTTTGATATATGAAAAAAAGTATTTAACTTGGAACATTTAAATTTTCTAGCTAGTTTTGCAGTAGTTTCAGTTAGTAGAAAATTATATATGTTTATTACATTGGTTGACATGAATTACATTGATTTCCCAGTGAAATAAGAACCGATAATTTCACATGTGAAATAAACGTGGTTATTTCACTCATCTGACGTCATACAACAATAGGTGTTTTCAAGACGTTGATAACGTCGGATCAAAACAAATTGTGAATGCGTAGAAAAAGATATAGTTCCTTACATTTTCTACTTTAATTTCAGAAAGAAAAAAAAGCCATTTGCCAATGTAATAAAAAGAATAATTAATCAAAGAATTCAAATATTGAAAAATATTCAACTCGTGACCGAACAACACTGATAATTAACTCATGCGCTACACACATTCATGAATTAATGTGTTGTTCGGTCACTCGTTGAATATTTTTCTCTATTTGAATTCTTCGATTAGTTATTCTATAAATAATAGTATTATAATTTATCTAATTTGAGATAATTTTTGTCATTTTCCACAGGAAAATAAAACTTCTTATTAAAAAGCCATTGCTGCCAACATGTTCCTCACATTTTTTTTTTCAACTAGAAAAACTTTGAGCATAGCTCACTAATGGATACCCCTTTTCCAACATGATTTGTGTGAAAAACAAAATTGGAGGTGCACAATGGCATTTTATGGTTAAGATTTTGAGAATATTTCAATAATTCTAATTAGGGATTTAGGATGATTTGCTGATTTAAAATGGGTATGTCTCAGATAAAGCAATGACTAAGTCTATTATTTGCTCATTGATATGCCAAAATTATTTTGGATAAAAAAGTAAAATTAGAAGTGCAAATTGAGTACCAACAAAAATAAATGAGCCCCCAGTAGTGCATTGATCATAACTTTCAATAATCCTATCCATGAACATTTCCAGAAATTTATGAATGAAATGTATGCTCAGATCTTCAAGTCACAAAATGATGTTATACTTGTCAAGAAAATAACATTACTTTTGCAAGGTGCAAGAATTTAATATCTGTTCTAAAATGAAAATGGGGAATGTGTCAAATAGACCACAACCCAATAGTAAAATATGAGTCTAGATAATATTCCTAAAGTATTGAACATATATAGAAATTCTGGCTTGGTAACACACTCCATTATCTTGTATATTATAAGAGCTTAAACTTAAAGCACAGGTGATCTCCACATGGCACGAAAGACATTAAAGTCATCTTAAAATTTTGGAGTTGTCTTCCTTTGTCTAGTATTCCAATGGAATCAACTACAACCAATGCTTTATAATATTACTTCCCACTGATAGATTGATGAATATTCTAAGAAAGTTGCAGTAAATTCTGAGAATGGATTTCTGATGGAAAACAGTTACTAGAGTGTAGACATACAACAAAGTAAACAAACATCTTTTGAAGAAATGAAATATAAAGTTTTTCATGGAAGTAACATTCTCTGAATGGTATCACAAAATAATCATTATTAGTATAAAACATGTATTGGAAAAAAAGTTAATACAATTATATAAATAAATTTGCATATATTTTTTTTCAGAACTAGAATGGAATCTATCAAAAATTGGTACAGTTAAAACAGAATTAGAAGAACCACCTAAAAAATCAATATCAGATGTAATGGACCGTGCAATGAAAGAAAATACAATAGACGATTGTGATGATGACAATGATTGGTGATAATTACTATCATTTATGTATATAACTTATGTATTTATTGTAAATAAACATATTTTTATCATCATTTAACTGTGTAGTTTGAAAACTGGCATACAAAATTTGGACTAGAATCTACATCTTACTAAAGTTATTTCCCTTTAGCACATTTGTGCTAAAAAAAATCAATATTCAATGTATTATTATAAGGAAGAACTGAATTATGCTGTTAACTTTGCAGAGTAACTTTTTTATACAATATAAAGACAATATAAAAAAATATAAAAACTTATAACAGTCCCATTGCATAAAAATAAGATTTGATATGATTGTCAACAAGACAAAATACCCATCTGAGACTGAATGATGTAGATGTTGGCAATGGATGTCTAATAATGTGACCTTCATAAAGGAAGGGGAGCATTTCATTCAGACTTCTTAAACTGTCCTGTCAAGTTTCATTTATTTTTGTTACTGGTAATTTAATTTTTTGTGTTAAATTTTGCATTATTTAGGTATGTTGTGGTTCATTGTTGTTTGCTTATTTTTACGGTTCTTAATCATGTTTTTTCTGATGCAAGAAGTAATTAGTGTACGACCAGAAATAAATAAAAAAAAGTATCAAATATTGAACTCATTGAAATGTTTCACCTGCATTACAAATCATTGATATTATGTTGATAGTCCTAACTATAAAACTTTACTACAACTATCACATAAACTTAACATGATCCAAGAAGATGAGGTCAAGGTTATATAAACCATGCAAGAAATACATGTACCTGTACACCTTACAATCATTTAATACATTAAATATAGTTGACCTATTGCTTATAGTTTCTAAGAAACAGAAAATGAGGTCAAGGTCAGATGATCCATGTCAGGCAGACTTGTACAGCTTATAATTCTTCCATACAACAAATATAGTTGACCTATTGCTTATAGTTGAAGAAAAACAGACAAAACAAACAAACTAAACACTGGACAATTAACTGTGAAATTGAGGTCAAGGGCAAATAAAACCCTAGAGCCTGACATGTACAACCTAAAATATTTCCATACACCAAATTTAGTTAACCTATTGCATACAGTATAAGAAAAACAGACCAAAACACAAAAGCTTAACTTTAATCACTGAACCATGAAAATGAGGTCAAGGTCAGAAGACACCTGCCAGTTGGACATATACCGTACACCTTACAATCCTTATATTCACCAAATATACTAGATCTATTGCTTAAAGTATCTGAGATATGGACTTGACCACCAAAACTTAACCTTGTTCACTGATCCAAGAAATGAGTTCAAGTGAAAACTGTCTAATGGTCATGAGGACCTTGCAAGCTACGCGCAAACCAAATATAGTTATATCCTATTACTCATAATAAGAGAGAAATTAAACATTACAAAAAATCTTAACTTTTTTCAAGTAATCACTGAACCATGAAAATGAGGTAAAGGACAATGGACATGTGATAAACAGAAACTTTGTAACATGAGGCAACTATGTACAAAATACAGAGCATCCAGGTCTTCCACCTTCTAAAATATTTAAAAGCTTTTAAGAAGTTGGCTAACGCTGCAGTAGTAGCTGCTCTTAGTAGCCGCTGCCAGATAGCTATCCCTATGTTGATCTTTCTCTAACAAAGTCACAAGCTCGACAAAAATGACCAGGCACACCTTACATTGACTGCCATTAATTGTAGCAAATAGGAATTTTATTGGTGTAGAGGAGATATTCTACATTGGTTTATACAGTACAAGTAGATTTTAAATCAATGTATCTTTTTACAGGTTTTTTTCTAGTGATAATATTTAGGGCTGAAAAATTTGTTTGGTGTTGGGGAGACAGTCCCACTCAAAAGAATCTTTAAATTGTGATTGTTTATGAAAACCTTGATTTTAAACAACTAATTAGACAACTCAACTATCAAGGCCCTTAAAGCTTTAATTTTTTTTGTAGTTTTGTGTAAATATATGAGTGCATCTTGTATAAACAAAAGGCTTCAGTAGCTGATAATCTGTGAATTTTGAAACATATGGCATGGGTTTTTTTCTTTGTTGAAGGCCACTTGCTTACATGCACATTATTTGACCTTTGGTGGATTGTTGTCTAATTGGCAATCATATCACATCTCCTTTTTTTTTTAAAGATTATATCAGTATCCAAGCAGGTAACAATCTTTTCAAAGAAATGAACATCATAATCAATAGTTTTTATTGCTCATTTTGTAAAAATATATAAACTGATAACAAATTTTTGATAAACATATAATTCTATAAATAGATATTTTGATCACAGTTTGAAAGATGCAAAAGGACGGAATAAAAAATCTATTGTATAAAAGGCAGAAATAAAAAATATATTTACCTAACCCAATAAACACATATGTAAATGTTTCTATAAAAAATTATTGCAAGAAAGAGATAAACAATATAATGAGCATAAAAAAGAGAGTTTAATATGTATAATGGATTAAGACATTGCTTAAGACACTGTTATGGAAAACCACTCTATTGTCCTACATTTTTTTAATATATTTCCTCAATTTTATTAACATAATTAAGGTCTTTCCTTTTCTATAAGGAAAGACCTTACTGTATTTCTTCTGATTATTATTCTTTTTGTTCCGCCAAACTTTGACGAAGTTAGCAGCCTTAACCGTAAGACGTGTCGCTTTCATGTTTACACTTTGTATTGTTGTCATGAATATCTATCTGGAACTCACCCTGTTAGTCAAAATATTTTGTCGGTTCGGAGTAATCCCTCCGAAACCAAAAAACCTTGTTATCGTTCCAACACCGTAACCGTAATAGGTAGAAAAAAAGCGAAGGGTGAAATTTGTTCAGGACCTGACCCCGGTTCTTCGTTACATTTAGATCGAAAAGATTCAACGACTCATTGGTAGGGTTATGCCCCTATGAAAATTAACCGGTGTCGGTGGAACACCAAAACTCAGAAACCGTAAGTCGTAGAGACCTGGGACCTTCACCAATCATCATCAATTCATGTATCTTTGAAAAAAACCTCAAGGTCAAATTTGTATGTTGACCTTGACCTTTGACCTAACACCTTGTTATCAATACAACTCAGTAACCTTAATACTTACAGAAGTTTTAAATAGTGGAAAATGTTTGGGTCATTATGGCGCAACTTTGTTACATTTTGACCAAAGAGATTTGACCATTTTTTAAGGGGCATAACCCCTGTTTTAGGTTTCTGGAAAGACAAAATCAGCTTTTACTATATAACCAAAGATCCTAGACCCATGGGGTCTTCAGCAATGACATTGGGGACTAATGACCTTGACAAGGTCAAAAGGTCAAAGGTCAAGGTCATGTCCCAAATCGCGAATTATGTGTTTTTGACCTTATTTAAAGGATTTTTAGTGTGTTTTTAACCTTTATAAGGTTGACCTTGACCTTTCAATACATTCTACGTGTATTGGAACATGTATTTTACATTACAAAAGGAAAGACCTCTCAATTGTTCAAGAACAATTGACAGTTTAATTATAATTTATGTCCTTTTCCAAACTTAATTTTTAATTGAGAGATTTATTTCCACTTTCATCAAAAATATATTTATATATATCGATAAAAAATATTGCATTAACAGTTTTACAAGAGAATGAGCATAAAAAATAGAGTTAAAATATGTGAAATGAATATCGATGGGTGTTTAGGAAACACACTCTATTGATCATAATATTTTTCTCATATAAGGCACTTAGCATTAAAATCATTCTTGACCATTTCCTAAGTCAACTTTGAATAAAGAGATTCTCTTTCCAGTGTTCTCAAAATATTTTTTTCTAAAAGCAGTAAGCAATTTAAAAAAAAAAGTAATAATTGTTTTTTTTTTACCATTAAAGGATATAAAAAATGATTTGCTAGATTTCTTACTTTTTTCTATGCATAAATCTCTTATTATGACATACAAAATGTATCAAAATCAAATGCATTCTAACGACCTACTGTTCCATTAATTTTAATCATCTAGTGCACGAGATAAAACAAGAAGTGAGAATTTGGTTTTTCATGTCTTTCCATAGATTTCATTTATTGACTTGTCCAATCTACTTGGCATCAGCTTTATACATGTTATATGGTATAACATACAATTTTCATACACTGCATGCGAGATAGAGAGACATTAAAAAAAATAATGTAAAATCTAAATTTACAGAGCATTGATGAAATTGCACTTCTTTGTCTTAATGGTCGCCTATTATAACAGAAGCTATCAAGTGGTAAATTCTATAATGGTCGCCTATTACAACAGAAGCTATCAAGTGGTAAATTCTATAAACTGTTTCAGAATAATAACATAAAAACTATATACCTCTCAACAAAAATCAGGTAAAAAAAGTCAAGCTGCAAAGCATCTAAATGTAAATTTAAGCTTTTTCAGGTTTAATAGGAATAACTGTGCGGTAATTTTAGAATTGCATTTAATTAATTTCTAATAAACAGACATATTTTGAAAAGTTCTAGTACTTAAACTTGACAAGAAATTTTGATAAATATATCGTGGATAGATACAGAATAAATCTGGTCAAAATGTATCATTCTTTTAACTTTAAATTGTTTTCTTTAGTTTGAAAGACTGTCATTAACAACATTTATCGAGCCTTCTTTCTCTTTTCTCTAAGTTTAGCTTCTTTCTTCTTCTTTTCTTGTTCTCCAATAGGTCTGAAAATATAAAAGACAAGTTATCAAGCTGTTGGATTCCTTGTAATGTCCTGTCAGAACTTTTTAGCCTACCATACGAAATGTTTTATGTGCATTTTTAAAGGCTATATGTTGACCAATATTTGCTCATATTTAAGTCATATTATCTCTGGTTGATAGTCGTCTCATTGGAATTTTCTATCACATCTTCTTACTTTTATAATATCAGATACAAGCAGCCATAAAGGAATAGATTTTACCAAGAAAGAAAACTAGCCTTTTTTTTTTTTTTTTTTTTTTCATTTTAGTGATTTTTCTAATGATACTCAAATTTACTTGTATTGTCAGGTATGTATATTTTATAAAGTATTCCTGTCATTTATATCAAACATAAAATGATACTTTTGTGGGTGTCAGTCAAATGAAATGGCTGTCAGAAAGCTTAATATCAGAATCATAAGAATTTTTTTTATACACCTGGCAAACATTAACATTCAATAGCTCGTGATCATACTGAAATTACCTCATATAAGATTCTATTGGCCAGTTTATAAAATATGAGTATACAAAAGCTCTGTTAATTCCCTGACTATGTCGTATCTTGTTCAGATTAGATTTTGCATCAATATTTGTATCTCGTCTCTGTATGGCTTCTTCTCTTCGTTTTTCTGTATCTTGTTTCATCCTTTCTCTCACTTCCTCTTCTAATTGTAGAAGCTGTAATAACAGTCAAATAATTGTATCTTTCTACATTGTTCTATACGAATATCAATTTACAGTATCTGGCAAAAGGATTCAGCCTAAAGGTTATTTAATTCTGTCAAATACTTAAGTCAGGATTTGTTCCGGAGGGACAGATGTCCTACGATAAATAAGTACTACGATTGGATATCTTAACCTCAGTGGTAAGAAGCAAGTCAATATTGGCAGAAATTACTGAAGGCTGGACAGGAACAATTTTCATTAAACCACTTATGTTGAAAAGAAGTTATTAGATGCAACTTGACGCAAAAAAAATCCTCATTTAATGAAATTTTTTCAAAGAGCAATAAATCTGTCAAATATTAATTAACTTGAGAAAAATGCATACAATCTTTGACTTATCACTAAACATCTATAAACATAAACAAGTGGAAAGCTGGCACTGCCTACTGATGCCCCTGAACTGCACATCTATTTAGAAAAAAACTTTTAATTTTAAGAATTCAAAATACAAGAATGCTTGGAGGGACAAATAAAACAAGAACAACTACTGCAAATGTTCACCTGTATTTAAATTTATACTGCACTTGTTCTATAAGAACAGTCAAAATGCGTTGACTGTATATTTCTATGTCATATTCAGTTCCCAAAATAACTTTTCCTTATGAATATGTAAATAGTCGATGCTGGAACTATATCTAATTATTCATGATGACCTCTACTCAATCTGTCTTTGTTTCAAATGTATACAACTAAGCATATCATTAATAATTGGTTCATAAAACTAAATTTTGTTATGTATGCATGACAAACCAATGTTTTGCAAGAACACTTTCAAATGAAATTGGATCATAAATACCCTGACCTAAAAATTATATTACATGTGTAAGTGCTATCTTACTATAACAAATTACTATCTACATGATTCTGTTTAGAAAGGTTTAAATGTGTAAAACAAATAAGCTACCTCATTTATTCTTGCCCTTTCTTCTGCCTGTCTCTTCAATTCTTCTTGTTGTTTTCTATCCAATTCTTCCACTTGTCTTTGTTCCTCTAAAGCAGCGAGTTCCCTGTTACAACAAATATGACCATTGATATACTAGATTCAGTTAGGATTGTGAAAGTTTGGTACAGAAAGATTGAATTCACAAGGTTCTATATAACACCTGTATCCCTGCACTATATATGTTCATCAAGTGTCTTAGTGATTGTCATTGTGCAGGATAATTGTTCTGTAGGTACGTAATCACAATTCCCTAATGACAGCAGTGCTGATTGTCAATTATGATCACCCAATTTGCCTAATAATTCATAATTTTTGACGGAATTGCATTGAACTCAAAAGTTGTCTATTGTAAAACCCGTTACTTGTTGCATCATTTTTTCAAGGTGCAATTGTCAAGTAACCTTTAAACTATTTGACAATTTAAATTTCAAATCTAATGGTCTAATTTACTTAAGTATGGGGATGGGGGGTAGGGTGGTGGCCAAGTGGTTTAAGTAGTTCTACAACTGTAATAACTAGCCTGTTGTGAGTTTGAACCCAACCTGTACAGGTGCACTTGACTCCAATCTTAATTGACTATGACTGTCTGTTTTTCTATTGAAAGTCAGTGGTTTTCTCTGGGTACTCCTGCTTCTTCTACCATTGAAGAATGGCCACCAGGAAATAGTCCAAAGGTGGAGCTTAAAAGTCAACATCAACCAATCAAACGATTAATTATGCATGTCTTACCTCTTTCTCCTCTGTTCCTCTAACAGAGCCTCTTTCTGAGCTTGAACAACTTCTTGTTGTTTTCTTATTTCATCTTGCTCCACTTGAATTCGTCTCAGCTCCTCTTGTTCAATCTGCATATATATACAAAGTTATGGAGAAAACTGTCTGACTTTTACAATGATGGTTTCAAAAATAATTCAGTCTTAAAAATTAGTTTAACAGAAAGACACAAGCACTCTGAAAAAGACTCAAATATACATTTAAAGATATCTTAGAAAATACACAAGATATCATTTTTGCTGTTTCAAATTTCCCTTTAAGTTTTGAAGATTATAGACTGAAACATAAACTATAGGTAAAAATCTTATTAAAGAGCAAAAACTAACTCCTCTAAAGAGGCAACTGACAACTTCTTTGTAGATCTAGTATTGCTAATAAATACATTATCACCAAATGAGGGTTGGTAGGATGTGGTGTCTAGAAGTAATCATTTTTTCATGGATCCTGATAAATTAATCATGAATTCCAAAGTCCCAATCAGAGTAAATCCTGAATTCCAACAAAAATATAAGCCCTATGCCAAATTCCTGTAAAAATTGAGGTCCAATACTGACTTCACGAAAAAGGTCCTTTTCCCTTTTAAAATTGACAAAGCAATCAATAAACATGCAAGAATATCCTCATCTTTTCATAAAATAAATGGGAAATGTGTCCATGGGACATAACTGAAGAACAGTAAAATTAATGCTACCCAAATCTATAATACTAAAATTACGAGGTCCAATTTGTTAGCCGTCATCACGTAAAAACGACGAATCACAGAATTCAACTTTATATATAACTAATATAGTACAAAGGTGTAGATTAAAAATTACACCACTCCTGGCCCTTTTGTTTTCCACGTAATTAATATTGCCAATAATTAAGAAGTTCCGGGTCGAGTCCGCTACTGATACCAATAGTATATTCACCTGTTACCTATTACCTTATCTGTACGTTCCGCATCTGACAGGCGCACCACCAAACGTATTCAGGATTAATATGCTATATACACGGGTCATAACCACAGGGTTGACACTACTAAATTGTCAAATTGTTACCTATTGTAGTATTTTAATCAATAAGACTTTCTAAGATAACAATACGAACACTAAAAATCTGGACTAAAAATAAGGCGTATAGGTAGTTTTCAATTTGTTAGTGGGCATGACGTAAAACAGCGAAGCAAAGAATTCAACTTTATTTATAACTTATATAGGACAATGCTGTTGATTAAAAAATACTCCATTCCAGGACCTTTTGTTTTCCAAATAATTAATATTATTGTTTCAGTTCGACGGGTTCAAACAGAAAGACTTGAAAGCAGAGAAAAACTGTGTATCTTATAATCGGCATGACTTTATCAGATGACAATACTAATACTAAAATAAGGCTTGCACATAGTTATATACTTTAATTCAGTCACGGACCCGTGATATCACGGGTGTGTTCTAGTTTGATGTAATAAGTATTGTGTATAAATCTCATACCATTTGGTTAGCAAACAGAAACGAAAAATTCAACAATTTTTCCATTTGCAAACAAGCATAAGTCTAGAATGGTGAAACTGACACCACCAACAATCAAACTTGAAATGTATTTTGTGGTAATAAGCATTGTTTATAAGTTTCATAACATCTGGTTGAGGCAAACTAAAATTAGAGAATGGAAACCAAAAATTCAGTATTTTTTTTTTATTTATAAAGGATAAAGGGGCATAACTCGTGAACGGTATAAGTGACGCCACCCTATTTCAAACTTGATCAGTATTATATAGTAATAAGCATTGTGTATAAGTTTCATAACATTTGGGTGAAGCAAACTTAAGTAAGAGGACGGAAACAAAAAAATCAGCAATTTGTGTGTTTAGAAAGGGCAAAACTCAATAACGGTAAAAGTGATGCCACCCAATTTTGAATTTGATCTGTATTAAGTGGTAATAAGGATTGTGTATACATTTCATAACATTTGGTTGAGGCAAACTAAAGATAGAGAATGGAAACAAAGTAATAAGCAATTTTTATGTTTAGAAAGGGGTATAACTCAAGAACGACAAACGTGATGCCACCCAATTTCTAACTCGATCTGTATTATGTGATAATAAGCATTGTGTATAAGTTTCAAAACACACGGTTGAGACAAACAAAAGTTAAAGAATGGAAACCAACTTTGGGACTTACGTATGTACAGATGGACAAGGATAAAACTTAATGCCCCTACAATATGGGAGGGGGCATAACACCCACTTTAAATGACTGCTATAAAGAGTCTTAATTATACACAGTTAATACCTCTTCCTCTAATGCTCTTCGTCTATCTTCTTCTTCTCTTTCTTGCCTGGCAAATTCTTCTTCCATTTCCTGGAAAAACGTAAATTTCAAAATTAAGCACATTCATTATAATTAGTAAATAAAAGGTGATCTGTAAAATTTCATTGAAATTATGACTTTTTTCTTGTGTAACGATAGACAGAAAAAATATAGCAATACATGTATACTTATTTTTCTTTTTGTCCTGCACATTTGTCATGCTGCAGATAGAACAAAAATTTTATATTATTAAGTTTTAACCTCTATAGACAATTCTTGTAAAAACAGTTTTTATGCATCTATCTTACCTTTCTCTTCTTTTCTTCTTCCTTTTCATCTTCCTCTTTTTTAAGCCTTTCTTCTTCTTGTCTTTTCTTTCTTTCTTCATCATCCATCAACATCATAATTTTTTGAAGCTCCCTCTGTCGAGCCTCCTCTTTCAGTTGTTTCTCCTGTTGTTTTCTATCTATCAACTGCTGTCTTTTCCTGGCTAATTCTTCTTTCTTCAGTTTAGCTTTTTCTTCCATTCTTTTCATCCTTTCTTCTCTCAATGCCTGCCTGACATCTGCTTCCGTCTGCTCAGCCATGTAAGCCTCTCTTTCAATTCTCTCCAATTCCATTTGTACCTCCTGTTGAATATGAATATATCGAAAATGAATTTAACTGAACAATTCAATATCAATTCACTTCTAGTAAGCAGTATTTTTTTCTGAAGTTAAAAATTTTAAATACATGTAAAAGATATTTTTTTAATAAAAAACATTTTTGTTTCCATTCAATGTTGACAAAAATAATTTAATAAATCAACAAAACTAAAGCCTACACTCAAAGCAAATACAAGCTTAACTGAAAAAATAATACTGCGGAAGGTATGTTGTACTCATAACTATGAATTTTAATATATGACATTTGGGTTCACACTTTTAGTGAAACGACATATTTCAAGACTAAGAGTTTTCAGTTGAATTAAGGATTCAGTTCAGTTAAATAACATATGAATGTTTACAAGACTTCAATTTCGTTGGTATAATGGTAAACTTGGTTTAAATCATATGATTATTCACCAACAAAAATAAAAAAATAAACCAACTATAAACCAAAACAGAAAGAGGAAGAGAGTTTTACTTTATCTGACACCTACAACATTCTTTCCATCACCAAATCTGAATAATTCCTAAATTAATTCTTTTTATTGAAAAAAAACAAAAACAAAACAGAGATACCTCTTTAATCTCATATGTCTATTGAAATGAACAATGAAAACTTGCCAATAGTAACTGATATCAGGGTCTGGATAGGGGTTCATTTATATATTCTTCAATTGTTTGCCAATTTTTTTCAATTCTTTCTTTTTTGCCAATTAATATCTATTTCTTTCTCTTACCCTCTGATAATGTGAGTTTGTGACACTAATCAGTTATTTTGGCAACCAATTACATATAATTCAGAATAGAGAATTATAATAACTCAACAATAAAAAATGTTGAAAAAATATCACCATCAAAATATAACTTTAGAAAAATTATCACATGTACCAGTGGAACAAATAATTGTTATTTGGCCCTTTAATTGTATTATGCAGACACACAAGATCCAGAACAGATTTCTGATTTTCTATACTAGCAATAAAATCACTCATAAGTTTCAACATATCTAAATAACTCTGTAGTGAAACTTTCTTCCGTAAAAATCAATTTTACATAAACCATTCCAACACCACACTGCATAGTTTACTTACATTGTCTGTCTAAAAACAAAGTCATATATTTATTATCAGTTTTTGTATAACCTCTTAAGCGTGGAAGCTGTACAAATAACCATTTAGCAATAAAAACTTCAAGTCAGTATATTATAAGCAACCTTTTGCCTTGAAACACCATGGTCAGAAGAAACTACTTGTGTTACCCCAAAACATTATAAAATTCATAATAAAATAGTAGACATTTGCATTCTCTAAGATGACTTCAGTTAAGTTTTCACTTGAACCTTGACTTCTATTTCTAATTGAAAGTCAAGATAATAAGCAGACGTCACTTTATCTGTTGTATCTGTTATCATAAAATCAATATGATAGATGCAATCAACAAAGTCATTCAATCTTTATTTTGTAGCCCATGCATTTCTTAACCTTTAGTGATATTCAAATAGTAAAATACAGAGGACTGAAGTACAAGTGATGACAAACCAAGATCACAAGACCAACTTTTGAATCATGATCTGTAGGTTAGAAATGCAGTGTCAATGCTGAAAATTAAAGGCATAGAAAACATCTAAATAACACAAATGGCATATGTTAAAAAAAAATTAAAAAAAATGTTTAGATTTTAACTCTTATTGAGTCAATTAATTTACCTGTAATTTATCTTTAAATTTCTTATCGTCAGCAGACATGCTGTTGGATTGTGCTGCAATCTTCTCCTCCAATGCTTTAATCTCTTCCATACGTTGCTGCAATATCAAGTAATATTTTTTAATCCATATTTATAACAGCACAGCAGTTGTAGGTATATTTATACAATGAATTTTAACGAAGATTTGAGTATCACTAAGGGATATATCATATACATATAATTTTCAAAAATGATACTCAATTATTCAGATTTTTTTATTACTTATAGCGAACCCTATGATAGTTTTCCATAGATTCACCTGCAAGTTACCTGTCGATTTAAACTTTTGTAAGTTCTATTGTCCCATCTAACAAATACAACAGGTATTGTTCTCTGTGTAGTTTATTCACTCAGACCTTTAAATTTCTTCTAGGAGAAATATATCACTCATTGATTAATTTACCTGACCAAAAAATTATCTGTTTTTTTATTGAAATACTTCTATAAACTCACATAAACTGTATGCAATATTGTATTTATTCAATATATCATTAATATATTTTCAATCTGTTCAATATAAAATCTGATTTAATACTAAAAAGTTTATTTTAGACACATTTTTTAGTATTTTCCAATGAATTTGCATGTTTTTTTTGTTGTTATTGCGAACCCTATGTAGTTTTCCATAGATTCACCTGCAAGTTACCTGTCCATTTAAACTTTTGGCAGTTCTATTGTCCCATCTAACAAATACAACAGGTATTGTTCTCTGTGTAGTTTATTCACTCAGACCTTTAAATTTCTTCTAGGAGAAATATATCACTCATTGATTAATCTACCTGAGTAAAAAATTGAACTGTCAATGAAGAAAAAATACTTATACCAATACTAAGTAAGGACTCACAAAACTGCATGTGGTGTTGTATTTATTCGATACCTGGAGTAACTCGTTTTTAATGTGTTCAATATTACATTTGTAATACTGATTCAAAAATTAAAAGTTGATTTCTGATCAAATATTCAATATTTTTGTGTGTTTGATAAATAAAAAATTGAATATTATTATTTTTAAATTAAGGTCTTCATAAACATAAGTCTATAAATGAACAACAACAAAAACATGTAAATTCATTGAAAAATACTAAAAAATGTGTATGAAATAAACTTTTTAGTATTAAACCAGATTTTATATTGAACAGATTGAAAATATATTAATGATAATATTGAATAAATACAATATTGCATACAGTTTATGTGAGTTATTAGAAGTATTTCAATAAAAAAGAAGATAACTTTTTGGTCAGGTAAATTAATCAATGAGTGATATATTTCTCCTAGAAGAAATTTAAAGGTCCCAGTGAATAAACTACACAGAGAACAATACCTGTTGTATTTGTTAGATGGGACAATAGGACTTACAAAAGTTTAAATGGACAGGTAACTTGCAGGTGAATCTATGGAAAACTAAGATAGGGTTCGCAATAATATGAACTTATGAGTAAGTTTCTCCTTGAAAAACAAATAATGGCAACTGTTATTTCATTACCCAGTTCATCTTGTAAAAATTTAAATACACTGAACAAACCAACTTGTTGAAAACGAATGTTGAATGTTGAAAGTTTAAAATCGAATGTTGAAAACAAATTTTGAATGTTGAAAATGAATGTTGAATGCTGAAAACGAATGTTGAATGTTGAAAACAAATGTTGAATGTTGAAAACGAATGTTGAAAGTTGAAAATCGAATGTTGAAAACGAATTTTGAATGTTGAAAACGAATGTTGAATGTTGAAAATGAATGTTGAAAGTTGAAAATCGAATGTTGAAAATTAACGAATGTTGAATGACTTGAACACGAATGTTGTATGTTGAAAATGAATGAAAGAAAAAAAAAAGTTAAGATTTAAAGCTTATAACATATTTTGAAGTTATATAGGAGTATGCTATAGAATTGGAAGTGAGCTCGCATCCAATTAATACTTTTCTAATAATTTTGCCAGAAAAAGAAAGCCAAAATTATATAAAATTGAGAATGGAAATGGGGAATGTGTTAAAGAGACAACAACCCGACCAAATAAAAAACAACAGCAGAGGGTCACCAACAGGTCTTCAATGTAGCGAGAAATTCCCGCACCCAGAGGCGTCCCTCAGCTGGCCCCTAAACAAATATTTACTAGTCCAGTGATAATGAACGCCATACTAATTTCCAAATTGTACACAAGAAACTAAAATTAAAATAATACAAGACTAACAAAGGCCAGAGGCTCCTGACTTGGGACAGGCGCAAAATGCGGCGGGGTTAAACATGTTTGTGAGATCTCAACCCTCCCCCTATACCTCTAACCAAAATTATACCATATATTCCTGCAATTTCAAATCTTTCCATATTCACTTCAATCATAGTAATTGATGTTAAAACCTGTGCAGATCCTTTTACAAAATGTGTTTTGAACAAGTAACTTTTTTGTGTTTTTCTGCTGACAACCTTTTACCACATGCACCAAAACTGATAAAAAGTTATACATAAAATAACTGTATATATACAGGTACAAGTGACATAAAGTCTATTTCATTTCTAAAAGTATTGGTCATGAATATATCACATTTATAATTAACATGGAATATGTTTAACATTTTGATTTTGATCGAATTTTTCTGTTAAACAGAAATGATTATTCAAATTCAAATGAGAAATATATTCAAATGTCGAAATGCATTATGTATGTTTTAACTATAATTTCTTGCATCTCCGGACAGCGTTCCTGTTAATGCCCATGCTCAACATATCAAGGCAAGCATTATCATTAGGATTCATGCTCTTTTAAGTACATAAGCAAACATAAGTAAAACATTTACTATGTTTGAAAATACAATAGTAAGCAAACAAATAAGTATAAATCTAATTTTTGAAATTTTATGAAAATTGGCAAATAGTCGATTAACATACATGTAGTAATAAATATTTTTTAGGCATGTAAAGGGGTCTAAATAAATACATTTGTTTTAAACTGATATTCCTTGTTAATTGTTTTATTCATTTACAAGGCTTGCAATATCTGTTCCATGTAAAATATATTTTGGTCTGAATGCAATCTGATTAAAAATGTTAATTGTGCATAAATGCATTATATGACATTCTTTAACACCATGCACTTATAAAATGAACAATAAATGTGTACCAAAAATACACCATGCCCTTTACTCAAAACCATGCCCTTTACTCAAAATCATGCCCTTTACGCAAAAACCATGCACCAACTATCATACTTACTGGTGAACTAGACTTCAATTCATAAATAAAAATTTATATTATTCATTCTGTAACCATTTTTTTCTTGTGAATGTATATATTTTCCTCCAATGTTTGATTGTTTTGTATGAAGGTTATTGTTTTGTATGAAGGTTATTGTTTTGTATAAAGGTTATTGTATTGTTTCAAAGTTCTTGTTTTGTATGAAGGTTATTGTTTTTTATGAAGGTTATTGTTTTGTATCAAGGTTATTGTTTTGTATCAAAGTAATTGTTTTGTATCAAGGTTATTGGTTTATATCGAGGTTATTGTTTTGTATCAGGGTTATTGTTTTGTATCAAAGTAATTGTTTTGTATCAAGGTTATTGGTTTATATCGAGGTTATTGTTTTGTATCAAAGTAATTGTTTTGTATCAAGGTTATTAGTTTATATCGAGGTTCTTGTTTGTATCAAAGTAATTGTTTTGTATCAAGGTTATTGGTTTATATCAAGGTTATTGTTTTGTATCAAGGTTATTGTTTTGTATCAAGGTTATTGTTTTGTATCAAAGTAATTGTTTTGTATCAAGGTTATTGGTTTATATCGAGGTTATTGTTTTGTATCAAAGTAATTGTTTTGTATCAAGGTTATTGGTTTATATCGAGGTTATTGTTTTGTATCAAGGTTATTGTTTTGTATCAAGGTTATTGTTTTATATCGAGGTTATTGTTTTGTATCAAAGTTATTGTTTTGTATCAAAGTAATTGTTTTGTATCAAGGTTATTGGTTTATATCGAGGTTATTGTTTTGTATCAAGGTTGATGGTTTATATCGAGGTTATTGTTTTGTATCAAGGTTATTGTTTTGTATCAAAGTAATTGTTTTGTATCAAAGTTATTGTTTTGTATCAAGGTTATTGTTTTGTATCAAGGTTATTGTTTTGTATCAAAGTTATTGTTTTGTATCAAGGTTATTGTTTTATATAGAGGTTATTGTTTTGTATCAAGGTTATTGTTTTGTATCAAGGTTATTGTTTTGTATCAAGGTTGATGGTTTATATCGAGGTTATTGTTTTATATCGAGGTTATTGTTTTGTATCAAGGTTATTGTTTTGTATCAAGGTTATTGTTTTATATCGAGGTTATTGTTTTGTATCAAAGTTATTGTTTTGTATCAAAGTAATTGTTTTGTATCAAAGTTATTGTTTTGTATCAAGGTTATTGTTTTGTATCAAGGTTATTGTTTTGTATCAAAGTTATTGTTTTGTATCAAGGTTATTGTTTTATATTGAGGTTATTGTTTTGTATCAAGGTTATTGTTTTGTATCAAGGTTATTGTTTTATATCAAGGTTATTGTTTTGTATCAAGGTTATTGTTTTATATCGAGGTTATTGTTTTGAATCAAGGTTATTGTTTTGTATAAAGGTTATTGTATTGTTTCAAAGTTATTGTTTTGTATGAAGGTTATTGTTTTTATGAAGGTTATTGTTTTGTATCAAGGTTATTGTTTTGTATCAAAGTAATTGTTTTGTATCAAGGTTTTTGGTTTGTATGAAGGTTATTGTTTTGTATCAAAGTAAATGTTTTGTATCAAGGTTATTGTTTTGTATCAAGGTTATTGTTTTGTATCAAAGTTATTGTTTTGTATCAAGGTTATTGTTTTATATCGAGGTTATTGTTTTGTATCAAGGTTATTGTTTTGTATGAAGGTTATTGTTTTATATCGAGGTTATTGTTTTGTATGAAGGTTATTGTTTTGTATGAAGGTTATTGTTTTGTATGAAGGTTATTGTTTTGTATCAAAGTAATTGTTTTGTATCAAGGTTATTGTTTTGTATCAAAGTTATTGTTTTGTATCAAGGTTATTGTTTTGTATCAAAGTTATTGTTTTATATCAATAATATTGTTTTCTACCAATATTTTTAGATGTAATCTATCTTACCAGTTTTTCTTGTTCTTTCAAAGCTCTTATTCTCTCCTTTTCCATTTGAAGAGGATCTTTGCCACCTTTAGATTTTTTAGACCTCACACTACTACTGCCACCAGATTTTTTACTTTTTTCATCCATCTTTTTCTGTGGTTTCCCTTTCAGTAATTTTTCTTTTGCAAGTTCTTCTCTTTTCTTTTTTGAAAAAAAAAAGATATATTAGTCTTTTTTTTAATTCCTATTTCATAAAATGATCAATTTCATAGAAAATACCTTTTCTGCATATAAGACTTTCTATATCTTTTATAGACCTTATCTTTGCATATGGTATTACATTTAAATACAATAAAAGCAGTTAAAACATTAGTACCCTACTAACAAAGGAATTGGTAATCTTTGTTTTACTACAAACACATAAATATATTACTATTTTTCAGAAAGAAGTTACCATTTGGATCTTTAATGTATCCTTTTTTTTTTTTAAATTTGTACTAATATTGACTCTTTACATTGGATACAGTTGGCTTTACATTGTTAAAATGATTATGGCCAAAAGAGATTCAAATAGTCTTCATAGTTTCAGAGGACAGATCTTTTTTATGTTTACAATGAATAGAATTCAACATCATTTTATCTCTGTTGGATATTTGTCTCATCGTCAATCATACCACAATTTCTCATTTTATTAAGAAATGAGAAAAGCCACATCATTACAAAAAGTTTATGTTTTATCCAACTGTTTCAGGTTAGGGTGAAGGTTGGCTCCTGTTAAAACATATAAACCTGCTGTATTTTAACACACCTTTTCCATGTCAGGACCCTGTTGTTCAGTTAAGTTGTTGTTTTTGGTGTGGTTCATAAGCATTTCTTTATTTTCTTTGTTTGATATAGATTACGCTAATGTTTTTCCTGTTTGAAATAATTGTTTTACACTGGGCTTTTTGAGGCCCTTTATAGCTTGCTGTTTGGTTTGAGCCAAAGCTCCATGTTGAAGGCCATACTTTGACCTTTAATTGTTAACTTTTAATACACGCTGTGACATGGATGGAGAAGTGTCTAATTTCCATTCATACCACGTTTTCTTATTTATATTTAGATTTACCTTCAGTTCTTTCTTTTCCAATTCTAATTCCTCTACTGTCATTCCTTCCCCTTCATACGATGTAACACCTATCTCTTTTTCTATCATCCTTTGTTCTTAAAGAAGAAAAACATCACACACATGTATACTACTACTGTGAAGTCATCATTATTCATCAGATATTAATTTTCATTAATTTTGTGGGTATAGGTTACCCATGAATTCAAATGTTCAACAAGTTATAAATTTTCTACAGGCTTTTATGCAGACTTTAAAAAAACCATGAATTCAAATATTCTTGAAAATTCATTTGAACCTCAATCCAGGAAAATAGGAAAGAAGGAATATAAATGACCCCACAATAGTACATTCTGTTGGGGTCAAACCTTGTAGTTTTCATTTGATACTAGTTAAATTAGTTTTCATTCAACATGTTGACAATTCAAAGTATCAGCTAACTTGAAAATGGTATCCCTAATAACAGATCTAAAAAGCTCTGTAAGTTACAACTCATCATTATCAAGCTAATAACCTAATACTAAGTCATTCTGTTCTGCAGTAAAGAAGAAAAGTGTGAAGCAAACTTTGTTTATTTAACATATTGAATTATTAAGTTTATCAGCTAACAAGAAGACATGGCTCTGTGTTGAAAACAGTACTTTCACCTATAACTGTTAACTTTTTATACATTATGACTTGGATGGAGATTTGTCTCATTGGTACTCATACCACATCTTCTTAAATATTTATTAAAAAAAGGCAAACTGACAATGGTATATCAAAATACATCCTAAATTTTGAAAGAAAAACTGTATCTTACTTTCTGCAAATTCTTCTTCTAGCTGTAGTCTTGATCTTTCTTTACTTCTATTGAGGGCCTCAGTAACAAAGTCAGGCATAACGCTATGTTCATTCTCCGGGGGTAACGTCACTTTCTTCTTTATAATCTGTGTAATCTAATAGACAAAATCACAGTAAAAATATCTAATTGGACATATATGCCACATCTCTTTTCAATCATATGTTGATTCCTACAGCAGTTTGGTAAGATGACAAGGTACAAGATTTATCCTCTTCAAATACTTGTACCAGACCTATTTTCAAATGTTTTATTTATTATGTTTATACCAAGTCAAGAATGTTCTGGTTTGTTTACAGTTGATTAGTGATGATGCAGTCTCAATACTGATCACTTTTTTTTCACAAAGGGTGTATTTTATTTATGAAATTAAAATTGTAAACATATTCCCACTTATAAATTTAATTTAAACAAGATTCTGTCCATAGTACATGGATGCCCCAATCGCACTATCTTTTTTCAATGTTCAGTGAACTGTAAAATTGGGGTAAAAACTCTAATTTTGCTTAAAAATTGGAAAGATCATATCATAGGGAACATGTGTACTAAGTTTCAAGTTGATTGAACTTCAAATTCATCAAAACTACCTTGACCAAAAACTGAAGCGGGACAGACGGATAAACAGAGGAATGAACAGACGGATGAACGAACAGACAATCGAATGGATGCACAGACCAAAAAACATAGTACCCATAAATGGGGCATAAAAATCTTATCAGAATTAGGAGCAAAAATGAATATATAACCTTATAAACAGATTAAGCTCAAAACATTACAAAATGTAATCTTAGCAAATAAACTACTTCACAGTAATGCTTTTCAAAACCCTATACCGACCTCGTCCTGTTCTTCAGGTTGTACAGATGTTATATCTATAGCTTTAGAGACATCGGCAGGGGTCTTTGTTGTCTTTTCTTCCTTTTTAACTTTTGTAATTTGTCCTTTCTTTTTCTGATCCTGTTAAGTATTAATACAAATCTACTGTCTACATACTACCACAAACACCATTCTACTTTGAATACTTTTAAGTAAAATTTTTATTTCATTACCACGATTATTGTTAAAGCTTTAACTCTTAAAAAAAAAGAAGCAAAACACATTTTCATTCCTAGGAATAAAGGATCATTTGAAATGATTAAGTAAATAGTATGTTATTAGACAGAAATCAAGCAAAGAAACATTGTCATATGTTCTACTATAAGAAAACAAATCTACCAAAAAAATCAAAATATCAAATACAAACATAGAAATTAAATCACTAGAGAGAATGGAAAAGCATAAATTAGCAATGTCACAGAAAAAATACCTAAGGCATCAACATCAACACCTAAAACTATTGATGAATGCCACAATAAAGCATATCAACATATTTAGAAAGTTTTAATACAAAATTACATCTAAGATTTTAGAGAGTTAACAAAATTGCATATAAGATAGATAGAAAACATCTACCAAAAGCTAATTCAGTTAGACTTCTAATTTACTGCTGACAATTCAGATATTTTTGTGATTTTTTTTATTATTGCGAAAATTGCTACAGGTAAAACACTTCCCATTTCAAATTTGATAGCATTATTACATTTCTTTAAATCGCAATACTTATCTTCAATTTGTTAAATAAAAAAAACAATAATAAATGCACCACACAAATTTCTAAATCTACGTTATCTTAATGCAAGAATTTTTAAACCTATTATACTCATAACAATATTGTAAATGTTTTACCTTTTTAGCTTGTGGTTTTGACTGTATACTCCTAACAATATTGTAAATGTTTTACCTTTTTAGCTTGTGGTTTTGACTGTATACTCCTAACAATATTGTAAATGTTTTACCTTTTTAGCTTGTGGTTTTGACTGTTGTTTTGATTGAGTTTTTGGTTTAAGGTAATCTGGTATAGTAGGCATGGTAGGTAACTCTGCCTTTTTCTGGGCAAACTTATCTTCCACAATGGATACCAATGTTTCTGGGTCAACATCTTCCTCAATCTTCTCACCTAAATTTGTTTATTAATAAATATATTTAATCAAACAATGAAAGTAAAGTAGCAAAGCTATAAAGGCCCTCAGATACTACTAGTGTAAAACCATTCAAACAGGAAAACCAACAGTTTAATCTATAAAAAAAAAAAACGAGAAACAAGGAACACTTATGAATAACATTAATAAAACGATAACCACTAAACAACAGGTTCACCTGACTTAGGACAGGTGGAAACATATGCAGCGGATTTAAATGTTTTAACAGGTGCCAACCTTCACCCTATTATCTAACCAGACAAAATATTCTGCCTCTAAATATTTCCTCTTACTCCTCAATGGTGTATGCTTAGCGACCACCAGGTCGTTTGACCAATTCAGAAGAATCCACATTACCCCCCTTACTGTTGTTCAACGCCTTGTAGTTATTTAAAGTATGCAAATTGTACTTGGACTCAGAATTCCAATAATCAAACAGTCAAAATACTGGAGTTGAGCGTTTTTAAGCACAAATCTAGTACTTCAGAGTATTGAGTAAGTTTATGAAATAACTATGTCAAAAAGTGTATTTCATAGTTTAACCTGCTTCAAATTTGCTTCTCTTTGTCATTCTTTGTGACATTGATCACTGGTATGATCTTCTCCAGCACTAGCTAGCATGTATTAGTTGTTGGACGTTTATTTTACACGAAGTGGTCAATTTCTCCAGCACTTGTTTGCGTAGCAGTAGACTATTTACTTTATACTGGGTGATTAGAACATGTTTAAGTACTTTTTAAGGTTAGTTTTTTTACTCATCACACTATATCTACAGTTTTGTACTAACCTAGTTTAGAAGAAGATTCTGACCTAGGTCTTGGTGATACTTTATCTTCAGTAGCTATATCTGTAGATCTGGGTGTTGTTGGATGTGGAATTTCTATTAACAAATAAACAATGATCTGAATTAGATGTATTGTAACTTTTTACACTAAGAGGATTAATACAGTTACTACCATTGAGCTTTTATCCCTACAAAGTTGAAATTTCAAGAAAACAACTGTATGATATTAATAGCAATCAATGCATTAGCTAATAAAATTAGGGGATAACGGTACTGTAGTTGAAGATTTGCTGCTGTCAACTGGGGATTTGACAGTTGCAAATACATTTTTACTATTGATACTGAACAGAGCAATTGAATTTGAATTTGCCATCAAATCCTCAGTTGACAGCAGCAACTCTTCAACTACAGTACTGTTCAATTATGAAATAAATCAATACATTTAAGTTGGGAAAACTGTAAAAATGTATAAAAAAAAAAAAAAAAAAAAAAAAAATCTGTGAAACTTCATGCATGTTTCAGTACATAAGGGTTATACAAAAGAAAAAGTTCTGTTCCATTTGATAATATTTCATTAAATTTGGTACTGTGTTGTTTCCAGGAATTTAATATGGCATCTCACTCCATTGCCATGACAATTTTATATCAATTGCAGATTTGACTGTTATTTTAGGCCAATGAAAATAAATATTATGGTTCACAAAAATTGCATTAGAATTGTATACTATAAATTATTGCGTGCTTTTATTAATGCGATTTTGTCAATCTAGACTAATATGTGATTTTAATTTTTTGCGATATTGAGAAAAATCCTGTTTAATTCATTTTTAAGCAATAATAAAAACCTTGAATTTACAGTATAACAATTTCTATATATCCTATAAATATCATGTGGCATCACTTTCTAAACTTTACTTCTGGTAAAATGAATGGCATCCCATCAAGCATAGTTTTTTTTTTATATACCGCAGTATAAAAATGCAGAAAATCAACTGAATGACAACATTCTAAAATAATATTGTTACATATTTAAAATGCATTCAAAAGTTATGACATATATGGTATATTAATTTTCAGAAACACAAATTGTTACTTGTTAGGAAAAGATTATATGCACTGAGAATGCCACTGCTGATGAAGTATCAAATCCTGTATGTAAATGGTCAGAAGCTGATAAAATAAGATAATATTTTTTTTTATGTATTTTCATTTAACATGGTCAATGATTTCTTTATTGTACTAAACTTTAAGTTGCAATTCCCTTATGCAGAGTTGACCCTTAAGATAACTTTGGTCTGTTTGGGTTCTTTTGGTTTTGTTGTCATATTTAGTTTAGTGCAGGATTGAACAAATGTGAAAATGAAACTTAAAATGAAAAGAAATTAAATGTGATCTACACATTTTAAATCGAAATTAAAAAATAAACTTAAATCAGTATAAACAGGAGAAAAACAAAATACATTAATTTGTGAATTATAAGTCTAACACACTGTTGTGCATGAAAATAAATCAGTTATCTACAAAAACATGGAAAATGTCAATTCTCTCTGGAACAAATAAAATTCAGTGATAAAAAATAAAATTAGATTTCAGTGAGTATCATTAAATAAGCAGCAGGTTAAATATTAACTGAAATGACAGCAATTTTCAAACGTAAAAAATGTACGCAAATATAACCTGCACTGTTGTCCGAATTATTATCTGTTGGTGTTTCATCTAAATTATCTCCCTTTACTAAAACGGCAGTCTCTGATTCTTTAGCATTTATTTTTAGTTTGATTCCAGATTCATCTCCCTTAGTACATTCAGGTTTGATATTTGATAAGTTATCTCCCTTAGTAGATTCAGGTTTGATATTTGATAAGTTAAGACTAGATTCATCTTTTGTCATAGAATTTTGACTAGGGGATCGTTCTCTCAAACTTGATGGTGATGAAGATTTGATTCTTTCCTCTATTTCAGCATGAATTGACTCAATTTCACTCATTTTTGATTCAGGTTTTAATATGTTGTCTTTTAGATCTTCCTGTTTCTGATTATTGACATGTGACTGAACTGTATCTTCTTGTTCCTGTTTGTATGCATGTGATTGAACAGAATCTTGTTTTGGTTCCTGATCATATGTAGGATAAGGTGAAGGAACTACCCCATTAGAAATTGATGGGGACTCATTTTTTACAGTCTCTTTTGAAGAAAATTTCTTTTCAAGAATTATTGAACTAACTGAATTATTTTCTGACAAATTTATTTGCTTTTCTTCTGTTACAGGAGAAACTGTTTCTTGAGTTGAATCTGGAACCATTTGATTTTCTGCACTTTGCAGTTTTATTGATTCATCTTTAACAGGGGACCAGTTATTACTAGCAGACGACTCAGATACATCAAATGCATTGGTTGGAGTAGGGGGAGGAAAAGGAGTACTAGTTTTAGTAAAGTGGAGATTTAAATCATCATTATCTGAAAGGCAAATAACATAAATATGTCTAAATTATAAAAATATAGTACATTCATAATAAACAGGATTTGTGTAATAAGTGTTCTGATCTATTTTAAGTTCATAGTGAATATTTTACACATTAGTGAATAAAATGACATAATTTACAACAAAACAATCAAAAGAAGATAACTTCAATGCAGTCTGTTTTAAAAAATATATAGGATCTTAAAAAATAAAAATTAGTGCATCATGCTACCTGTTTATATTAATCATACATCCTTTATGTAGACTATAATTTAAAACAAAGAACATGTAAATCTTCTGCATGATGATGGAAGTTATTAACAACCTTGACTGGCTATACAGCCCTTGCACAGTCGGTAAATCTTCTACAAGACACATTTTATGGATCAAAAAAGTAAACAAAAGTTTCAAATAGTTGATTACATTTTACTTGTACAAGATTTACTTCATAAAATTTCATGACATAAGTTGACAATTACATGTACTTGCACTTGAAATTCTGCACGGAGGGATTAGACATCTACTTTGAGACATGCAAAATTTCTGCATTATCATTGCACTAGTCTAATTTTATTTTTATGTGTCACTGAAATTTGGGGTTATCCCAGTATTTAAGTAAATCAGTTGTTTCTACTTGTCCCTAAAATTTCAAAATCAAATTTGCAGTCATTCCCTGTATGATAAAATAAGTTTGCAATAGTCTGATAATATATAAATGCAAAATACCTGTAATTAAGGTTTTGTCAAAACTATATGAAAATTAAACGAGCCAAATATATTTTAGCCAAAGAATTGGGTAACACGTTTAAAATATCAAAGTTATATAGTATTTTTCATTAAAAGTCATTCAACAAAATATTTGTTTTCCAAAAATCATCAAAAAAGTTTATTCATTTCAATATGACAATTTAAATTAACTTATTAATCTTTGCCTAGAATAACACAAGACTGTCTATCATCAATTGATCATGGATAACTAGAATTGAATAAACCATCAATATATCATGATTCAAGTTACTTAACCTTAAATTAACATGTGTGCCATTCAATTAGCTCATGAAAAACTTAAAACAGAACAATCACTCTTCTACAGTTTATGCTTTAAATACAGATACTTTTATACCAAGAAAACTGAAAACCATTGATCCCCAAACCAAACATTTTCTCCATGAGTCTATCACCTTGTGTACAGTAGTTTCATTGTGACAAATGTACTTACCAATCATCTCAATTCTTCCTCTGTCATCTCGAGGCCTGTTATAGAAATATTTTCAAATGTAAAACATTATAATTATATTCCTATAGCAAAATTCTTTGTAACCGAGCATGTGGCAGCAACTACATAGTTTTTAGCTAAAGAAGACCTCAAGCATCTTAGAAAAGGTTCTATTTTCAATCGAATGTTTTATGAACAACAAAATTGACAATTTTACAGAAATAACAAGTGAAACTGCGAGCTACTGCTCACTGATGATACCCCCGCCTTCAAGTGGATAATATTAATAGTGTAAAAATATGCAAGAGTTCGGTAAACAGGAAGTTGTCGAGTGATGAATCTGAAAACGCATCACACGGTATAGCTGACTTATATAAATCCTGAAACCAAATTTCAGAAATCCTTGTATTGTAGTTCCTGAGAAAAATGTGACGAAAATTTTTAACTTGGTTATCATGTGTAAAATCATACAAGTGTTCGGTAAACAGGAAGTAGTCGAGTGATGAATCTGAAAACGCATCACACGGTATAGCTGACTTATATAAATCCTGAAACCAAATTTCAGAAATCCTTGTATTGTAGTTCCTGAGAAAAATGTGACGAAAATTTTTAACTTGGTTATCATGTGTAAAATCATACAAGTGTTCGGTAAACAGGAAGTAGTCGAGTGATGAATCTGAAAACGCATCACACGGTATAGCTGACTTATATAAATCCTGAAACCAAATTTCAGAAATCCTTGTATTGTAGTTCCTGAGAAAAATGTGACAAAAATTTTCAACTTGGCTATCATGTGTAAAATCAGACAAGTGTTCGGTAAACAGGAAGTTGTCAAGTGATGAATCTGAAAACGCATCACACGGTGTGGCTGACATATATAAATGTTGATACCAAATTACAGAAAGGGTGGATGTGTAGTTCCTGAGAAAAATGTGACGAAAGTTTCATGGGACGGACTGACTGACGGACTGATGGACGGACTGATGGACGGACGGACTGACAGACAGAGGTAAAACAGTATACCCCCCCTTTTTTAAAGCGGGGGTATAATTACCAAACAGTTTTTTGCCAGAAATTGTATCAACAACTACAACTAATACTGAAACGTAAGCACCTTATCTTTTTATTTTTCCTTGAATAAATTACCAGATTTAGCATTCAAACAAAGTGAAAATAATATAGGACTTTTTCTTTTCAACTTTCAAACATAGCTTTATAAAATTAACACGTTCTAACTTCACTATCAGACACATAAACTTACAGTCTTGGGTCAATTATCTCCCCTAGTTTATCTGAAATAGAAATATAAGAATGTAGTATATTCTCAATAATGTAAAACTTTGCCTATTAGATTATTTTTTTTAAACTCTCTATTTTTCCAAATATTCTTGGAAAAATTTTAACTCTATTCAATAAATATTCATCTTTCGTTAGAATATGTGTAAATAAATAATAATTGATTGATAGAGATAAAAAATAATGTAAGTCTTAATAGAAAAATTAGATACATACCTCTACTTTCTTCATCATCACCATGAATATCTAGCAAATTGAAAGAAAAACAAAACATATCATAATAAAACATTTTCGAATTTCGAAAAAAAAAATGGCATAATGTGTCATCTTGAACTAGTGCCACAAAAAAAATTTGATTATAAGCTCCTCCAAAGAGTACCGTAGTCACCAATATAAGAATCCAACCAGCAAATTCATCATTAGTTATAACTTTGAGCAGGTAGTATTCCTTGATACAAACAGTGTTATATATGATTTGTTTTTTTTCCTTAATAAACCTGTGATTTAAGTTGTCTATTGGTTCATCAATATAGAGTTTGAATACTTTTTTAGTACTAGTTTGTAAATTTATGTTAGACTATGTAACATTTTTTATTCCACTGGTGTTGACTGAGACTGATCAGGAAATTGAACAACACAATTAGGTTTTGTGATGAAGAGGATCTGCTTTAACCCTTCTGGAGCACCTAAATTCATCCCGCCGTATGTTAAGCATTAGATTTTTTTTTGCATTTTTTTTTGTGTCACTGACACTGACATATACTGCTAGCTTCTTTAAACTCTTTTCCATTTTTAATACCATTTAATTTTTTATAAATACAATTACCCACCCTCACCCATTATCCCTTACAGACTCTCTTTCTATCCCTTTGTCTTAAGCTGTCAATTCTCTTGCATCCCTCCAGTTTCATAAAAACAAACATTTTTAATATTGTACCTGTGAGCTGTTGAGTGACAGAAGTAGTATCCTCTCCCATGGACATAACAGTTGAAGTGACATCATCTCCTGTGGCCAGTGAGTCTGTATCCTTCACCAGTGTTTGTGATTCAGCTTCAGCTGTAGGTGCAATAAGGTCAGTGATTTGTGACTCACCAACATGTTCTTGTGCAATGCTTTGATCAGAGACTGACTGAGTTGGTGATTTAGCAGACTTGACATCAACTGATATCAGGTCTTGGTCATGTGGTAAAATAGTGACAGATGATTGGTCATCATCATGTGCAAAAGTGCTGTGCATGCTGGATGCCCTTGACATTGTTTGTTTGTGTGATGAAGCACTACCAGGTTTGACACCTCCAAGACTTTCATCTTGAGATGAAATGCTTTTTTGATTTTGAATTAATTTGACCTCATTTTCAATAAGATCGACACTCTCTCCATCGCTTGCTATGAATTCTGGGTCAGATCCATAGGCTATATCATCACAATCTGTCGCTACAACATTATTTACATTTAAATTTGACTCATTCTGAATATATTCAGACAAATTCTTTTTTATATTTATTAAATTATGACCAGAAATTTCACCAATGTCTTGTTTTGAATCTATTTCCTGCTGAACTATTGCACTTTTCACTTCCTGTTGTATTTCATTAGTTACTTTATTTGATAAATTGTCATGATTTGATAATATTAAATCAGGTGATAAAGATTTAACAGATTGAGTTTGAACACTAATATCATTACTATGGAAACCCTCCACCGTATCTAGCGTATTATCAGGCACTTCTATATGGCTACCAGTACTATATATAATTTCTACATCTGAATCATCACTATCCTGAGCAAAACCTACAACTATCCCCTCACCATCTAAACCTTCGTCCTCACTATCCTCAAAATCAATGCTACCTTTGTCTACCATCTTTTTTTTATCAACCGATGGTGTTTTTGGTTGAAGCACTTCTTCGGCAGGTGTTTGGGAATTGACAGGTGTCCAGTTACGTGGGCCTAAAATAAAACTGCAACTATCACCTTGTGAAACACTGTGATACCCATCATCCCTTGAACTTGACTTTGCATCCAAACAGTGCTCATCAATTTCAGCCTCTTCCTCTTCATCTGGTAAATTGACCTTGACAATACCTTGATCTCTTGTTGGTGTATTTGTATGAGGTCGTTGTGACCGATGCCTTCTAAAATCTTCATCAGTTGGCTCTCTTGCATATTTACTTCGTTTCACACTATCAACATCTCCTTCCTTATGTTTGGCACGTCTTCTAGTAAGAAGTGGAACTCCATTATTGTTATCTGCAAAAAAAAACATCAAATCAGATTATTTTATCAGCAATACACAACTAAACCATGAGTTCACAATTAATTCACAATATGTTTATCTCCCTTTGACTCTGTACAAGATACAAAAAAATGCATAAACTTTAGGAAAAAATCCAATACCAATTTTGAAAATCATGAAAATCAAGATAGAGCTTGTGTTTTACCTATTTTTGTCTAGCCATTTATCTACCTGCCAGAGTGTTTGAATGATGTCACAATATTCTTACAGTACATGAAAATTAAGATGAATAAGAGAAGTTGATAAAGATACCTAATTATGAAAAACGTATTGCTTTAGCCTTAACAATAACCCTTGAATATGAGGTCACGGTCAGATGAACATGAACACTTCACAATCAATCTACATGTATATACCCATTATAGCTGGCCTATTACTTATTGTATCTGAGAAATGGACCTTATTGACATACAAGTATGACTTGAAATGAATCATTATACCAAACTTAGTTGTCCTATAAGTCATTATGACAGAAAAACAAAAATCAAATGTTAAAAAAAAAACAAATTTCTATACATTTTAAATGCTTCATGAAAATGAGGTTATTTTGGTTTAGGTGATGAACATTTGCCATACAGAAACCTCAGGCCATTAGACAGCTGGTTACAAGATGTAGATTATCCATCTCTTCTATCTTCAGAAATATGAATCTTAATACAAATATAAACTAATAATACAGCTCAATTAGAATTTCTATGTCTCCCATTGTGAAACTTTAGTTGTGGATGCATATGGGTCAAAAATGATAGAAATTTATTTGATGAAAAATGTAGTGTTGGTTTATCACACAGCTGGGGTGTATTTTTAATTACACTGGAAATTCAGGTCTTGAAAACATTCATTTGCAAATAATTTTTTCTTTTTTTTAGTAAAAAAAATAAGAAATTTCATTACCTAGTGATCTACCTAAATATGACCTGAGTGACTGTACTGAATCTTCAAGCTTGTCGGAGGATAATATACGCTGACTTTGGTTTCTGTAAAAGAAATAACAATAAATTCATCAATATTATTTTCAATTATTTTCTCACTATTCATTGTTAGGCTTTAAAACCTAATTATGTCACAGTAGAAACATATATACTGTTCCAAGGTCACAGCATTGGCTGTGGTTTCCAAGCAAAGTGACTTAAATTGTTAAGTTTGCAACTTGTTGCTAAGATTGAAATAATTTACACTCTCTTAATACCTTATTCTTAACAATCAGCCTAGTATCAATATTAATTCTGGAATAATAGTATATTGATCTATTTTATCATTTTTTCAATTTCCATCCTTTTCATTAGTATAAATAGCCTCTTAACATGACTTTTATGAAACTTTGACTGAGGGACATTATTAATCATTTAATAAAAATTGATAGGAAATATGAATTGTTGAGTTGGGATATAATTTTCTACGTCACTATTTGACGATTTCCAATAAAATCAATTTCCCATACCTTGTCCCGTTATATATTAGATATCGGGTGGTACTAAGCCATCACTGTTGTATATTTCAATATTTTGACATCAATGATTTTAAAATCAAATTAATTGGTTTCGAGATTAAAAAAGTCAATCTGATGATTTCATTTCTGATAGATTATTTGCAAAACAAACATGAAATTGTGACAATAACCCTGGGAATTGTACATAGAACATTGTGACAATAACCCTGGGAATTGTACATGGAATATTGAGGGAAAAAATATAAATTATATATATCAATGCTGTCCTCTAGGCAATGGCAATACTGGGAATAATGTTCATGATCTTCTTGACTTCAAAACTAATATAATAGTACATGTATAAATGATTGGGAATGTGTCCATGGGACAAAGATGATGTCCCCTCTTGCATATAATATTATAAAGGGATATAACTCAAGAACTGTAAAAGTGACGCCAACAAAATACAAACTTGATCTGTATTTAGTGGTTATAAGCATTTTGTATATGTTTAATAATGTTTAGTTGAAGCAAACTAAAGTTAGAGCAAGGAAACAAAAAAAATAAAGGAGCATAACTCTAGAACAGTACAAGTGACACCACCAAAATTTAAACTCATTGAATCTATGTTTTATATGGTAAAAAGCATTGTGTATAATTTCATAACATTTGAAGAAGGCAATTTTACTCAAATAAGAAAACGGAAAAGAAAAATTCAGCAATTTAACCATTTGTAAAGGGGCATAACTCTAGAATGGTAAAAGAGACATCACCAAAATTTAAACTTGATCTGTATTTTATAGTAATAAGCTCTGTGTATATGTTTCATATTATTTGGTTGAGGCAAACTAATATTAGAAAACTTAAAACAAAATGACACGTACATATAGACCGACAAGGGTAAAACTTAATGTATCCTCCACTACAACATTTATATGTTGTGCGGTACATCACTGTCCCAGGTTAGGGCCCCTGAGTTGTGTGCTAATTTGAGTGTAATTCAGTGAGTGTCATTGATTAATTTCTGTCATTTCTGTTTTTTTCATTTATTGTTTTGCCATAAATCAGACTTTTGGTTTTTTCATTTGAATTGTTTCACACTTTGTCATATCACAGTCTATTATATATGGTGTGGCTTTTGCTCATTGTTGAAGGTTGTGCAGTTACCTATGGTTGCTTAAATCAGCTTTATTTGGATTCTGTTGGAAAGTTCAATAAGTTGTCTTATGAGCAATTACATCAAATCTCCTTATTTTATCTTATGTACTATATAGCATGTCACTAAAAACATTGTCATTTACAAAAAATAAAAAGGTGAATCATACTTTCAGCTGGTTTTAAACTATTATTTTCTTTATCATTGATCTGCAACAAAATTATTAACAATAAAGATTTAATTGGTTTAGTCAAGAAAGTAATTTATTAAGGAAACTATTCACACTTTCAAACAAATTATATAACGGAGCATTCAATCAATAGCAATCAACTAAACAATGACATACATGTCAACGGAAAACAAAAGTTTTGTACAACTCAATATCTTTAAAAGAAACTCTAAACCCGTTTAGGCTGGTAAAAAAATAATTTGAAAGATTTCAATCAATTTAAATACTTTTCAAGGATTTAAACATAATACCTGCTAAAAGCATACAGGTGTACTTGTAATATTAAAATCATTGGCATATTGAATATCGATAGACTTTTATTTTATACCTATTTATCTTTTTATTACCTTTTCGACTCAACGAGAAACTTGACCTTTTTTAAAAGAATTTTGAAATTTATTTCAATAAAGATTTTAAATTATTTTGCTACAGTGAGTAGGTAAAGAAAAATAGACAAAAATCAAACAATCAATGTTTAAAAATAATCATTCTAGGTCTTATTTAAGAGACTCATTAGTTTCTTTTTCCAACAAGGTTTTCAATCAAATTTAAAAACTCACTGCTGATATTATATTTTTGTTGTTGAAATAGTCATTATATTGTGTCTGGTTAAAATGATTTCAATTTTATAGAGAGACTCTTTTATGTGAAAACACAGTATTCAATAAAAACGTCAACTATTTTTTTAATAAAGAAATAAATGGAGAATGTGTCCCAATGCCCCAGCTTGCATATAACATAATAGAAAGGTATTCAACTGTAAAATGGTAAAAGTGGTACTACAAATTCTAATTTGATCTGAGTTTTATGGTAATAAGTATTGCATATAAATTTCATAACACTTAGTTGAGGCAAACTTGAGTAAGAGAATGGAAACAAAAAAATTGGCAATTTATTTTCATTTGTAAAGGGGCGTAACTCTAGAATGGTAAAAGTGGTGCTACCCAAATGCAAACTTGATCTGTGATTTGTAATAATGAGCACTGTGTATAAGTTTTATAATGTTTGCTTGAGGAAATTAAAGCGAAGGAAAAAAACAAAAATCAAGTTAGATACATAGATACAGACAGACAGACAGACAGACATACAAACAAACAAGATTAACACTTAAGGCCTCTATGTGTGATAGGGGCTTTAAAATTGAAATTGTATAAATAACTTTCTGTATAGGTTAAAAGTTGTTCACTTTCTCATCATGGATACCTATTATACTCCTTTGGTAAAACCGATCAACTCAATAAATCAATAATCAGACAGGCGTTTTAATATCAAAAGTATTTGACGAAAATGAAATTTATGTATGTATATCTGACTTAGTAAAATTCAATAAACTTGTTACTGCTGGGAAACTGAATGTCACTGCAGGAATCAATAATCTAAAATATTTAATAAATTGATATGTTTTTTAATTATGCAGCTGCTATATTTTATAACTTGAATCTTTAATGTACATTTAAAACTTAAAATCTTCAAATGATCTACTTTGTAAACATGACATTGTATACAATGAATGGAGTTTAATCCTATGCAATCTTATTTTATAGTTTAACTTATCTTTTTTGGTTTCAATTTTGCATAGTTAAAAAGTCTTTAAATTTTACAATATATTTTTGACGATTTATGCCTTTTACATTTTCCCTGTTCCAACCAAACACAGTACAAAACCTATGTGTATAAATATCAAATATACAAAGTCTACAGTTTAAGCTCAACCAGTCCTGAATGTGTTAGTCTACAGTTTAAGCTCAACAAGTCCTGAATGTGTTTTCACAATTTGAAGTATAGGCTCATGGAGTAATAATTATAGGTTTCATAGCCAGTGAGAATTGGATATATTGTTGGAAGCTGGATATCAACTCCTGTTATTTAATTTAAATAGCACAGGGATTGAACCAGGAACCTTTGTGTTTGTAGTCGGATGCGATAGCCAGTATACCATGGCTCTCATATAGTATATATTACTGTATATATTTCCCTTTTGTCAATGAAAAAACATTACTGAAGTCAATATATTATATACCTGGGTGGATGATGCAAATGTGCAGCAGGTCTTGAAAATTGTTCAGCTAAGTTACTTGGTCTTTTGAAGTCTGCACCTGTTTGTCTGTAGGTCATTGGCCATGATCCATCCCCTTGTAGACCAAGTAGAATAGCCCTCAATTCTAAGGCTTCACGATTTCTTGGCAATGCTGTGTCACCTGAAAGTCCCATCTGCAAACTGAAAATGAAAAAAAAATATTTAGTGTCCACAACACACCATGCTGCTCACAGAATCATAACTCCATGTTCTGTGAACCACAAAAACTAGGTTAAACCATAATTTGACATACATATTTTAAAAATCACATTATTATGAACATACAAGAAGCTTAGATGTATGGGATGTAGTGTTAAACATATACACATGCTTGTGATGCAAAGTATTGAAAAAACAAGAAGTAGGTGTCAGACATACACAAATCATCAATGACAAGCTGCTGACCAGTCAATTTGTTTAGAAGTACACCTGAGAAAAATGTTACCAAAGTATTTGTTAGACTTAAGATGTAACATAAGGGTAACCTCCTCTAAAAAAAAAACCCAATAAAATTGACCTCCCTAGCTTGCTTGTAATAGTTTGATTTCTAATAAAGATCACAATATAAAATGATATACAATTTTTATTACAAAAGAATGGTTGTCTGTTTCTATGATAAAATAAATGCCTTTAAACTTTAAACAAATAAGTAAGGATATAAGAGATATGACTTATCTTTCGAATCCCTGATAAGACTATTTAAATTGAACTATTCTGTTTAATTTGTCAATAAAGTCAGGACAGATGATTGATCGAGTGCAGAGTAACGAGAATAAAATGTGCAAATATTCTGTAAATAAATATGTTCAAGTTGGTATGCATGTATATATATGCTATATGTTCAAGTTGGAATGCATGTGGTATGTATGCATATGCTGTCTGTTGTGTCAGCCAAGGCTCTCTGAAGACCATACTTTGACCTATAATGGTTTACTTTTACAAATTGTGACTCGGATAGAGAGTTTTCTCATTGGCACTCATACCACATCTTCTTGTATATGCAATGATTTTTTACATGTTAACACAATACTTCAGTGCATCTCTTTTTAATAAAGGGTGTCGATCACAATTCAATTAGAATGAAAAGCTAGAATTTATTTATCCAGATAAAACTAATAGTACTGTAAATACCCAAGGAGTATAAAACCTTCTTGGTACACCTAAGCAAAAGAGGATTATCTTGTAACTAAGTTGACATTTCTCATGTCAGAAATTCAAGACTTATGCTTTAACCCTTGTATAAGTGAGACAATTTTTGCCACTTCTTTTGAATGAAATATGGGTTGGTGCAATTCTGCATGCAGGTGTTGAAATGAATTACCATTGACTCTCATATATTGAATATATCTTTAATTTTACAGTACATATGTATTTGTTTAAACTGTTGAGTACTCTGTTTATGTTATTCTTATAATTTGATGTTAAATTACTTCACTTAATTTTAATATCTGACCATGCATATGCTTCAATTATAGATTTTTGCACTTCAAACTAATGGATCAGACTAGCTGCCAATACTGCCATTGATATGCAATACTTATAAAGTTTTAAAGTTAGGTCTACTTTTAATATTAGTTTACATTACACTCAAAAAGTTAAGAGTATTTTATAATACTGAAATATTTTTTCACAAGTGCAAGATCTTTTATCAAAGGGGATCATTGTTTAAAGTGATTTTCAATGTCACCAGGTTCTGCCAAGATAAGAATTAAATCCAACACCTCCATATGACATTAGCAAAATTTTGAGTGGTTTTATATTGACTTAAACTCTGGTAAAAAAGGATCTTATAAATCCTATGGTAAATATTAGTCTGACTATTGTGCTGAATGTAAACACGAGCAACATACACCCGCCAAAATAAATCTAACATTTAAATGGTCATAAGAAATCAAATAAATCAAGTTGTTGTGATCTAAGCAATGTTTTACTGCAAAATTTCACACTCCATTAATGTTAAATTTCAAATTAAAAGGAACCTATAAATACTACTATTAAACAGCAACAATAATAGAAGCAATGGTTTTACCATTTAACCATATAGAGAATGTACATGTTTTTCTTAGGGTTTAAACTTTTCAATGTAAGCTTAATCTTCAAAAGTCAGCCAACAGCCGTCATTATTAAAGCCAGCTGCCTATTTTAAAGTTACTAAATTTTAGCACATAAACATAAACTTTAAGGGTACATAAGTTAATAATTCTGAATTATACCCATGATTTACATCTAATAATGTACATGTAACCTCATTCAAAAGAAAAAAGAAGGATTTAATTTAATGGACTATGAACTAATTTTGACCTGAAAAAAAATGGCTTTCATAAATTATCCATCTATTGTGGATTGTTACTTCTAGCAACACTCTCTTTTTTTCACAGCCTACTCATTTACACTAAGTCTATCCTTATAAGTGTTACAACAATTCTTGATAATTACCACAATCAATTTTTTTAAAAATATTAGAAAATGTCTGATAGAGTATATTATTTTAATGATGAACATATATGTAGTCCAATGTTATCCCCACAAATTTTCAAAAGCATTGAAGGGGCCTGAGTTGTCCAGTGGTCTAAGTAGTTTCTACTTTAATCACTAGCCAGTCACTGTGAGGTTGTGACTTCGAACCCGGCTCATGCGGGTGCACTTTACTTCAATCTTAGTTGACTAGGATTGTCAGTTTTCTTATTGAAAGTCTGTGGTCTTCTCTTGGCACTCCGGCTTCCTCCAACAATAAAAACTGGATGCCACGAATTACCCTATAAGTGGTGCTTCATAGTGGCTTTAAACACACACAAAAAAATCAAAAATAAGTGTATTGGAAAGAAACCTCACATTTCCTGTTTTTCTCCAAAGTTCAGAGAAAAAATATTTCAAAGGTTAGTAACTGTCTAAGCTATAGGTTGCTGAAAACGATTACCTTTCTGCCAATGAAACATAAATAATGATGTCTGAATGGGTTATACTTCTAAAGGATATTAGGCAAAGATTTAATGTTAGATTAAATGTCCATTTATATTGTAAACACACAAAGGGTCCTTCACTTAATGATGATCTTTATTCAAACACAAACATACCTGGTTTTATGCTTAAGATCACTGAGGTAATATTTTACATCACCACCAGGCTGAGCCCTCTTGTCTACATCACGATCGTCTACTTTGTTTAAAAACTTCATATACATCTTATTTTTCTCATCAGTTACAGTACTGTTCTCCTTTTGAGTCTCCTGCAAAAAAATGTTTTATACGTGACAAAAAAAAATCACAGACGTATAAAGTAGAGACTTCTAGGAGACAAATTCAGCTATATTTCAAAACAAAGTTTTTAGTGGCTAAATAAATAAGTGTGACTAAAATGCATCCTCTCTTTACACTCAATAACAATAAAAAAAAATATATCATTGAAGAACTAAATTATCTTACTACATTTTGTTCATGTATGTAGTTGTAAATTATTACAAAGAATGAAATTCCCTTATCAAATGCATATACCATCAATATCACAAATTTAGGAAGCAGATTCATGCTTTTCTACTTGACTACTTATTTGGTCAAATACATTTGTACTTTTTTGGGCCAAAATACCAATGTGATAAATTCAGAAAAAGATGTTAGACGATAAAAGTGCAGCAATTATGACTAAGTCTTATTCAATAATATACCTTCATTTTCGTATGAAATTGAGTTCAACATGTAATTATTGGATGTTTTTCAAATTCACAATATCTGAACTTTTGGCAAACACTGTGTGAAAGACAACAATTGTTAAAAGATAAGCTGTAATAAGTATCTATAAATTTTAACCTTGAAACTGAAGTTATTCATACACAGTCCCTTTCTTTAGAGATATTGTTAAGATACATGTACTTTCTTATGTACACATATACAAGAACATGAGAAAGAATTAACAATTGTTTTTAGCCCTGTATTAAATATATATGATTATTTTCGACTTCAACACCAAATAATTTGATCCAAATAAGTTTGTTTGCTCTTTTTAGTTGTTTTACGTTTAGTCACCCCAGGGCCTTTTGTCATAGTTGCATGCCATACAGAGAGCTATAGATCTCTATAGATCTCCTTATTTTTATACAATTGTCCCTTGTCTATTTTTCATGATTGTACAAGTTTAATTTTTTGATATATTTGTAAATTTTCCAAATCAACTTATTTTATGCTTTTTATCAGGCTTACAATAAGAGATCAGTTGTAAATAATATAGAAATAAAGATTTTTTTTTAGAGGCTTGCTATAATGAATGATACAACTATCCACCACTCTTAGACCAAATGAAGTACGTGTTAGCAAATTAAGGTCACTGTTTATGGCTTTCAACAATGAGCACATCATAATTCAAGCCTTGTTCTGATATCAAATAGCTATATTTGTAAATGTATATATAATCAAGGCCATATTCATAAACTGAATACATGTTTTTCAATTGCATGTACATGTACATGTACATGTTCATGTTCCAATGATTTGACCTTCATACATGTATATGTTAAATGATCCCTCGATGACAATTACCACATTCAATATCTTTTTCTAATTGACATTTACATGAGGTTAGATCACCCAATAGTCAATAATCAAAACTTATAATAAAACCCTAAATATATAAACAGTTTATAACAAATTTTTTATTTGTTAATCTTTAAAGCAACCTGTCATAGAAAATGTTTGAAATATTAACAAATAAACATGTAGTAGTTAGGAGATGTCAATGTGGAACAAGGTTGGAAAAGTTGTACAAGTTGTGACATTTTTTAGGCATCTACATGGTCTTTCAAGGAAACATATTATATGATTGATATGAATTCAAATATTTTCACATCAAAAATTTCAACCACCTTTCCATTTTTAACCCTGTGACCTACAGAATACCAATGGCCATGTGACATTGAGGCTTTATAATGATGATATATTATGCAGATGGTATTTCTATAATATTGTCCCAAATTAAGACTTTTTTTCTTATTCAATTATGTGACTTGTTTGTTTAAAATAGTTAAGACCGGAATGAGATACATGTAAGCAGCGTTCTCAGAACTCCTACATGTATACTATTTTTTCAAGAAATCAATGGAAAAACACTTATTAGCCTTATAATTTACATTATGCATTTAAAATGTACCACATTTGTTGTACATATATACATTACAGTGTTTACCTCTTCACCAAACTGAAGAACTGACATAGCTAATTTGTCCATTGTACCAAGCTTTAAACTTGTATCAATTACATCCACGGGTTTCCGTATTCTCATTACCCTGGGCTGGACATCAGCTCTTGAAGTTAATGAGTCAAGTTCACCTTCATCTGCTGCAAATAACATTAAGGCACCTTTTCTTGTTAAAAATGTTTTTGGCAAGTTCATTTGTGAATCAGAATTTTCCCTAGACATTGGATCAGCAAATAATACTTCTCTTCCTGGACCATTTCTCTTTCCTGATAGAGTTGCTTCCCTTGCATAGTGTGTACTGGCTGACAAAGTAGCCTCCCTTGCATGACTACTAGTTCTCCCATATGGAGGGGATATAAGAGTGGCTGAGGGAGTTCTGGATACAAACCCAACAGTGATCCCATGTCGATGAGGCTCCTCTATACCTGGCAAGGAACAAAATGAGGTATCGGATTCCTAAAAAAAAACAAATGTTAAAACAAACATAATTTTATGTAACAACAAGAATGTGTCCCCAGTACACAGATGCCCTATCCACACTATCATTTTCTGTGTTCAGTGGACCATGAAAATGGGGGAAAATCTCTAATTTGGCATTAAAATTAGAAAGATCATATCATAGAGAACGTGTATACTAAGTTTCAAGTTCATCAAAAACTACCTCGACCAAAAACTTGAACCGGAAGCGGGACAGACAGACAAACGGACGGACGAATGAATGAACGGATGCACAGACCAGAAAACATAATGCCCATAAATGAGGCATAAAAATCAGAGAATTATAATTATGAAAATCTTCAAGATGTATATAAAAAATTATATAAAATACATGTAATTACATAGCCCAAAACTCATTTGTGACAGACTTAATTAACTCATGGTCAATATTTAACTTACATGCATATCAAACTTAAGCAGTGGCGGATCCAGAACTTTTCCTGAGGGGGGCCCTGCTGACTGACCTAAGGGGGGGGCCGCTCCAGTCATGCTTCAATGATTCCCTATATAATCAACCAAATTTTTCCCACGAAAGGGGGGGCCAGGGCCCCCCAGGTCCCCCCTGGATCCGCCTATGTTAAGTGCTTCTTTTTTTAATAGGAGCAATTAAGTACATTGTACATGTACATGCAACTGTGCAATCATAATGGTAATGATTTTTCATCATTGTTCATGTTAGTTATCTTGACTGTAAAACTTAAAACTTATTTTTGGGGTAAAAATATCAATTATTGTAGTCTTTGGTTTGTAAAATTAGATATCTTTATACATTTGTACATGTAGCAAAATTATGATTTTACACTGTTTTTTTTTTAATTGAACACATTGGTACTGTAACATGTGTAATACATACATGTCATGCATGTATCTTTGATCCCTTGCCATTACCCTAAATAAGGTTGATTTTCATCTTGTGCAAAAGGGACTAAATTATAAAGCTCTTAAAATCCTAGCTGAAACTGTATCTACATGTACATATGTGCATGTATTGCATAAATATGATAATGCCCTGTGCATGTTCGCCCTGGATAACATTTATCACAAGAAGTATTTGGGCCCTTTATTATAAATTGTGTACTGGTACTCTGTAAACCCTGATAATTATCAAAGACATTAAATCTCTGTAAATACAATCTTCATAGAAGGCGGTACATGCATCCATATTTTATTTGCATTTTATATTGATTTCAACAGATTTAAGTGTATAATAATTAAATATACAATGTACCATACAAGTTTAACAGTTACATGCATTGCAAGCATGCATACAATTCACATCCTTCATATATATTAATGATGATGTAAATTATTTTAATATTCATTTCCTTTAAGAGAACCACTGCCACTTGGCAGCACTTCCCGATCAATGTGTATTAGTTGAAAACAGTTTAAAAAACTCCAAAAGAAAAACTTTTTACAATGTTTTTTGAAAAAAATATTGTCATGTGAATTTTTGTCAGCAATGTCAGGTACTTATATATATTCATCATATCAACATGTCAACTTTAAATGCAGCATTTTTCTAGGTTTAGAAAAAAATTAATAAACATTCATGATCAAATGAAATCATTTTATTTTCTTTAAATGTCCAATACATATAAATCTTTTTATGCAAACAAAGTTTACAAATGTAGAAACTTTTTGCAATCTAAACATATATATTGTGTAAAATGATGCCCTTTATATATGGGTTCTTGATTAGAATAATAAAATTCTTATCTTATCTTATAAAGGACTAAACCAAAAAAAAAAAAAAAAAAATGTATATCAATTTATTCATATTAGATACAAAAATTATAAACATGTAGATGATCATACATGTATGTGTACAAATAATGTAAATATATAATGTCAATAAAAAATATATACTGGTTTCTTGGCTCATGTCAGAATAAAATAGGGTACATGTACTTAAATAATTTGGTTAAGTTATTTTAATAAATGTCTTGAATCGAAATTATGGTTCTCAAACATAAATGTCCGTAGCATGCGATAGGGTAGACATGTAAATGTTTTTTTGGGGTTTTTTTTTTTGTTGTTTTTTTTTGGGGGGGGGGGGGGATAAGAAAATTAAATAGTAAAATGTATACATTTTACTCACTGGGATTTGCAATATATGGATAAAGTTTTGAAGCATTTTTTGGGTATTTCATTTTTTTGGGGGCTTATATCTGTTTATAGAACTATATATGTACATTTTCTCTGGTAAAGTAAGTAAGAGCAAATACCAATATACAAGTAATATATAAAATGTATTTTTACATGAAAAGGAGTGGTTACAAAATGTACATGCTAATTTAAAGTTTTAAAGCTAATTAAAAAAAATACATTGTCCTATGTCATGAAAACCGTAAGGAATATAAGCACTTAAAATATAATAAACTTACCGCTCCATCTTCATTATATGGATCGTAATTCCCTGTCCATGTCCCGAAACCTCGGGAAAGTGGACTTAACATTTTTTTTAAGTTTCTTTCAGAACAGTTTTACAATCTTTTCTTTTTTTTTACTTTTATCTATCATGTCTATCCCATATTTAAAATAATAAGAGTGACATCGATATTATTTCAAGTAAAAATCTATGCAGGGATAGTTTCCCTATCGTTTATCCGTTAATTAACACTTAATTGATATAAATTGATTTCGTATCAGTGACAATCTACTGTCCCCTTGTTGATGTTAGGGAAAACAAATATGGAACATTTCATTCTTGAAGGGGGGAAAGGATGTTTTTAACCTTATTTTACACATTTTTTCTATTTTTTCATCTTTTAATATTAATTATGTAATAACAAAAATATTTAAACACTATGTTTGTTCCATTCAAATCGTGATCAGGACAAATATAAGTAATGTTTTGAAGGTGCTAAAATATCTATTCACTGTTTACTTTCTTAATGGAATCACCTTACTTTCACTTTTGGTCATGCGCATTAACAAGCACCTTGCACTTCCTTTACTTCCGGTCCGGCGAAAAACATTGAAATGGTATTTACTCGATATAATTTAGCCATGTATGCCTACTTCTGTAGAATGCATACATATCTAATATTTGTCAACATGTACAAAATAGACAAACAAACATATTTTACATGTGCATCGTCTAAATGTGTTAAATTTATGAGTCTGCTGTTGAAGTTTTTGTTAAAATTTGACACGTGTCAAACTGACTATTGCTAATAGATAGATATAAGAAGATGTGGTATGAGTGCTGATGAGACATCTCGTCATCCAAGTCATAATTTGTAAAAGAAACACCATTATGTTCAGAAATTAACAAGGTTTCCTGTCATATTTATCCACAAATAGCAAGTGTGTAGAAAAAAATGTTTAAACTGATAAAACAAAGCTTAATATGAAATATATAGCAGGTTTTTATTCTTTGAAGAAATTTTTCCCAAATAATTATACATCTGTCTGGTATAATCATAATTATTTGGTTAAAACATTTCCAAGAATTTTGTTATATTCATGGATTTGCACATGTTTATTTATATAGATATAGGTAGATGTGGTGGGAAGCAAGTTAACTCGTACCACGTTAACTCGTACCAAAAAAGTTAACTCGTACCAACGTAAACTCGTACCACTGGGAAGTCGTACCATTAAAAATATATTAAAAAACAATGTTTTATGTTTTGTTTTTTTGTGAACTTAATAAAAATAAAGTTGAATTACTTGAATTTTATACTGGATTTTAAGGAAAGCTTAGACAAAAATACGAATGTTTTTATAAGCTTTATTTTTTAAACTGATCTTTCAAACTAGTTTTAATCCAGAAGAAAGTAAAAAAATATTGCTTTAACTGTACCTTAAGTTGAATATCTATATCCAAATTAAATTAAGTAAAGCTGTAAACCATGATCACAAATCGAATGCTATGTTTATAATCATTTTGATTATTACCGTTTTAACTGCTAAGATTTATTCATGAAAAATAAATATTTTCTTGGGGTGAAACTTTAATAATATTACAAATATAAGTAATTAAAAAACCAGTCTGAAGTATTTTCTATCCAGGACCAATAGACAAGGAACATTAGCTACAAATTGGTCATTGTACTTTCAAATTATGTATATTTTACAGACTTAGGGAGCTACCATTTGATTATTATGGGGGGGGGAGGGGTAGGATGAAAAATTTTGTCCTGCAGTTTTTTTTAGTTGTAATCACTGTCCTGCATTTTTATTTTTCACTCTATTCTGTCCTGCCTTTTGTTTTTTTTAGTTTATCCTGACTTTTTTTCACCTAAATTGTCATCCTGACTTTTTTTTTTGCAAGTGTCCCATCCTGCCTTTTTTTTTAATCAAAATTCCTGTCCTGCCTATTTTTTTTTCAAATTTCATCCTAGCCCCCCCATAAAAATCAAATGGTAGCTCCCTTAAGAGGTATTCAGTGAAAGTAAAGTATATATTCATTATTTAACACCATTTAAATGCATTTAAATAAGTTGGTTCGAGTTAGCAGTGGTACGAGTTTGCATTGGTACAAGTTTTTTTTTAGTGGCACGAGTTGACGTTGGTACGAGTTTACAATGGCACGGGATAACTATAATTCATGTGGTGTGAGTGCCAACACAGGAGTTTGAAATCAATAAGGGGGTAAAAATATGCCAAAGTCGACTATCACAGTAGAGCTTCTCTAGAAGAGAGTTTTAAAAAAAGTAGGAAAATGCGTTGCATTCCTGTAGCTTCTCTCTTCAAGAGAAGCTCTACTGTGATAGTCGGCTTTGGTATATTTTTTACCCCGTTATTGATAGGATTTCAAACTCCTGTGATGCCAATGAGACAACTCTCCATCCAAATAACAATTTATACATGTAGAAGTAAACCATTATAGGTCAATGTACGGCCTTCAACACAGAGCCTTGGCTCACACCGAACAACAAGCTATAAAGGGCCCCCAAATTACTACCGGCCGGCTCGTTGTCCCTAGGAACTATAAGTATGACCTCACTCACCGGGGTACGACAGTCTATATTGGGATTTAAAATGAGCAGACACTCATACTTCGGCTGGCGATTATGGAACCTTTATTGATACAAGTAGATGTAGACTTGCCACCACCTTATATTTATTTATGTGAACTTATGTTCAACCATATATATGATTTTTAAATAAACATCTTTTTTTATATTTACGTGTTTTACATACTTTGTCCAATATCCCAGAACTTGGGTAGACAACGGGAAAACGAAGCCATTGGAAACTCCACTCCTGTTACAATAACTTGAAAACTATCCTGAAATTATTGTCAATATTGTTGATAATCATATTAAACTGGAATGAAATTTGATCAGTAGGCATGCGTGTGTTGTGTTCAGCTGAAGACGACAAGATTACTCTTAAAATAAGAACTCAAAGCAAATTTTTGTATGCTATATGTTAATTTTATTATCTCTTTTTCAGGAGTTAACATTGGATTCCATGAGTCGTTATGTTAGTCCAATTAATCCTGCAGTATTCCCTCACCTGACGGTGGTTCTTCTAGGAATTGGAATTTTCTTCATGGCATGGTTTTTTGTGTATCCTTGCATATTTTAGTGTTATATTTAGATTTATACAAAGAAACATCAATCTGTACTACTTCATACAGAATAATTAGATAATTTAAACAGTCCAACCCCATATGAAAACAAGTCATTTTAGTTTTGACTGATAGAAGTCAAATTATCTTTGTTTCATGAGTTATCTCCCTGTAGGAATGTCACTCTAATTTGACTACATGCAAATCGATGTGTAACATGCGAACATTAGAAGCACTAAGATTTAAATAAAATATATCTTCTGAAAAGGTTGAGCACCAAATTTACTTTAATCATAATGTTTAAGTTATATATTTAATAAAGATCAATGCAGATGACAATTTAAATTTTTTTTTTTTTTTCATAAATTCAGTGGGTATAGCCCAACTAAGATTTTTATGCATAATCTGATCTGTAAAAATAATGAAAACAATTATCCATACAATAAGATACCATTTATCATCTCAAATAGACTATTTTCATATAACCAACTTTTGACTTCAGATTTTATTATTTTTCGACAGGTACATGTACAATGTAACCTATTCTGTGGTAAGAAATCGTATTACTAGGTCAAGTAAGAGCAAGCAGAAGAAGTATAATCAAACATATACATGTACTCAGTGCAACCTTTGGGGAAAGTTTTCTGTTTTCTAAAGAAAACATAAATCAGTACATTCACCCCTGAATATTAAAGATTGTAAGCTTGAAATTACTTCTTTAAGTTGCCTCTACTTGACAGAGTACCACGATGTCCTACCACAGAGAAGGAAACTTGTTGAAGAAAAAAATAATCTCTGGAGTCAGAAGGCAGTAATATGAAAATAGTCTCTTGGTACTCAGGAAAATAAATGAACCAACAGTTATCCAGTGTCTGATGTTTCAAAAATTTAAGGGGAGATAATTTAAACATGGTCCTTTTCAAATCTTTTAAACAATAAAGCTATTCACTAGTGTAATTAAATGTAAGTGGAAAAAAAGAATTACAACTTAGAAATTTAAAGAATTTTTAAAGGAATGGATTTGTTTTTTTTATAGATAAATGTTCATGTAGCTAGCTTTATGCACTGAAATGAATTATTAGAGAATTGTCCAGCATTTGAAAAAAATCATCTTAGTCATCATACATGATTTATTTCCTTGACCACAATACAGATATGAAGTGACCAGTAACAAATTTACCCGTGATCTATCCAAAGAACTACTTGTATCATTAGTAGCCTCAGTATTCATGGGATTTGGAGTAGTATTCCTACTGTTATGGGTTGGAATTTTCATATAGAATTTATAGGTGAGTTTATGTAACTTTTAGAGATATTTTTTATCATTCAAAGGAAGTTGCACAGTGCATAAGGTAGAAATTTTTTATCCTCAAGACATTTTTTTCTTAAAAGAATTATGTTAACTATTCCAAAACTGAAAAAAATCCTTACGCAATACTTCAACAAAATAAACACAAATAAATAGACTAACAAAATCCAAAGAGGGATTCTTTGCTGGAATTACGGTAAAAAAAATCACACATGTTTATTTTATCGAAAACATTAAATAGATTTTTAGTATTCATAAATGAGACAGTAAACCAATGATAAAAATGCATAGAAAACAGCTCATGTTAATATGTTTTATGCAGAATACAAACCTCTAAATTAACAAAGACTACTGGAGGATATGCCTTCAACAGCAACTTTTCTAACAGACAAAAAAACATTTTTAGAGATAACTTAAGTCAGTTATTGAGAATGTTCATTATCGCTATTTTGTGCATTTTTCCTTTGATCTTTTTTTGTGATAATTTTTCATATCATGCTACTCGCTTGAGATGGAAAACTATCACTAGAAACTAAGAAGGCACGTGACGTTGCTAACGAAATTGACATGAAATTGACAACATCGTCATAGGTAAAATAGTAATAAAATTCTCACTTTCGCCGTCCCCACTCAAGCAAGAAAATCAAAACGATAATCTATAATTATTGCAGACAGACACCTGAACATACATGTATGGTGGTATTTTACTGGTTTTTATATACATTAAAAAAATGATTTAGCTGTTTCCTTTTAAGATTCTATTTTGTTGTTTTTTTTTCAGATTTCAAAAGCATTTAATTCAAAGTATGGATGGGTAGAGTGCAAGTGGACTAGATATTTGTTTTGTTATTGTCTAAATAAATATATTAAAAAGACAAAGATTTCTAAAAAGTCATATACATTTTGTATTGAGAATTGAGGGTAGATACCTAGCAATGAAGAGCCATAAGTTGAAGAACAACATAACGATTGCCAAAAAAACACCCAAAAAAATGAACACAAACTAAAACAGACATTTTAAAATTCAACAGATGATAGTTCATGGTTCTTTACTTTGGTCACTCATTGTCATACTAAAAAGTAAAATCACAAAAATACTAACCTCTGAGGAAAATTAAAAACAATAAAATCCCTAATCAAATGGCAAAACCAAAAGCTCAAACACATCAAACGAATGGATAACAACTGTCATATTCCTGGTGGATTAAACCTGGTTTTATAGCTAGCTAAACCTTTCAATTGTATGTCAGTCACACCAAATTACATTATATTGACAATGATGTGTGAAAAAACAGACAGACATAATAGGTAAAAATGTCAAAAATAGGGGTACAGCAGTCAACATTGTGTTCGGTGCTTTGCTTTTGCGCCAATTGGCATTTCATTTGCCCCAAAAAAATCTTCCTTTTGCGCCACAAACTATATTTCATTTGCGCCAATTATAAAACCTTTCATTTGCGCCAATATTACAGGTAAGTACGCATGATACAGGTTAATACAGGTATTAATAAAAAAAAAGTTAAAGAAAATCACACTTTTGATTAAGTTCTTGTTAGTCAAAACATATTCCTTAGAAACAAGTCATCATACAACCATAAGTAAACCTTTGAACATCTGACAAGTCTTATTTCCTTGGTTTGTCTCTGAATTGACAATGTCCATATTGATACATATTGATACATGTACATCTAAAATGTGAACACTATATAGATCTAAACCTAAGTGACTTTCAGTTTTGTATTTAGAAATCAGTATGATTGAACTGAATCAATTATCCAGGGGTAATACTTGAGACTACTATTATTGTAGTCTCAGTAATACTGTATAAACAAATCTTTAATATTCACGATAGAGCGATGATTAAATAAAGTAGTTAATTTTTTGCACAGATGAAATATAACCTTGTGGGGCAAATGAAAGATTAGATTTTTTAAAAATTGGTGCAAATGCAATACGCCCATTCTGTTATAATCTTAATCGCTCTAAAAACAAACAAATATGTAAAAAAGAAGCCTAAAAAGGAATAAAGACAAAGCACATTAGAAAAAAATGTCAAACAAGACAATGAAATTGAGAATGGATATGGGAAATGTGTCAAAGAGACAACAACCAGACCATAGAAAAAAATAACAGCAGAAGGTCACCAACAGGTCTTCAAAGTAGCAAGAAATTCCTGCACCCAGAGGCGTCCTTCAGCTGGCCCCTAAGCAGATATATACTAGTTCAGTGATAATAAACGCCATACTAATTTCCAAATTGTACACAAGAAACTAAAATTAAAATAATACAAGACTAACAAAGGCCAGAGGCTCCTGACTTGGGACAGGCGGAAAAATGCGGCTGAGTTAAACAAGTTTATGAGATCTCAACCCTCCCCCTATACCTCTAGCCAATGTAGAAAAATAAACGCATAACAATATGCACATTTAAAATTCAGTTGAAGTGAAGTCCGAATCTGATATCAGAAGTTGTAACTAAAGAAAATAAACAATGACATGCCAGCTCCAGACTTCAATTAAACTGGTTGAAAGATAATGAGTTCATCATTTGAATATCAGGCACAATCCTTCCCGTTAGGGGTTTAGTATCATACCATCATAACATATATGAGAAGAACATAACCTGTGTCATGCCAACAACTGGGTCTTTGCTGATTTTTGTCATAAATTGTAACTCATATAGCAATACAAAAACAGCACATTAACATAATGATGAGATGTACAAGTACTGAGCAACGTCACATGCACGGAAAAAAGAAGAAAATTGTTGAACTCTGGTGCTTTGGAAAGGTTAGTAAGTCCCTTGTCTACCAGCAGCATTTTTTCTTTTTAATTATATAATGTGAAATTCAGCTGATATACCAAGTTTCGTGGTCATAAATGAGGGGGACAAAAGAACAGGTTTGTTCTATGAAAAGTGAGGCTTGTCAATGATAATCTTGGACAAGGATATAATGGTCAAATCAAATCATGGTTACATTTTCAAAAAACTTTCAAAAAGATGAAATCACTTTTACCATCTAAATAAGAATTATTATTTCAATTGCTTCCTTGTAGGCAGCAATCCTGTACCAAGGAAATCAAAATATAAAACACTGAAATTAAGTATCAAGTGAAAGATGTATACTGTACCTGATTTGCAGGTGCTGCTGGAGTGACAATAAATACTGAAATAGAAAGTAAACAATTACAAATTTGAAACCATATATTTTCATTAACAGTTTAGTTTACAAACTTACTGTCAAACAAATTTTGTAAATAAAGACTTATTACTGGTACCAAAGTCTTTAAATAATTTTTGGAAATAACGTTTTTGATACAATTATAAATTTACAAGTTTTTTTCTGGACAAGCTTGTAGCTTCAGTTCAGGCCACAAAAAATACCAAATGCAGAGGAAAATTCAAAACAGAAAGTCCCCAATCAAATGGCCAAATCAAAAGCTCAAACACATTTAATGTGCAGATAACAACTGGCATATTCCTGACTTGGTACAGGTATGCTTTGTTGGAGCTGTAGTTTTCTGAACAGCCATGCCAGAAACAAGACATGAATAAATATACAATCTGAAGGACTTGAAGAAAAAGGAACCACGCATTTATATATCATTAGTATAATTAAAGAGATGTGGTATTGGAGCCAATAAGATAATTATTGTCAACTTAAAGTCTACAGATTTTCTCTTCTGTTGAACAACATAGTCCTGTAAACTGACATGTTAAGAATGGCAACTTTGGTATATTTTTGTATGAGAAACTTAGGGCGGTTAGCAATTAAGGTTAGTAGGCAATCTTTAAAAAGTAAACTCACTCATCTTCATGGCGGTTAGCAATTAAGGTTAGGAGGCAATCTTTCATTTTCACAATTTTTGAAGAAATAAAAACAACACTGAAATATTGAACTTTGAGGAAAATCCTAAACGGAAAGTCACTTATCAAAATTAATGGCAAAATCAAAAGCTCATACACCCTAAATGAATGGATAACAACTGTCATATTCTTGACGATACATGCATTTTCTTATGAAGAAAATGGTGGATTAAACCTAGTTTTATAGCTAGCTAAACCTCTGACTTGTATGACAGTCGAATCAATTCCATTATATTGACATATAGGTAAAAATGTTAAAAAAATAGGGGTTAAACAGTCAACGTGGTGTCATTACTGTAGCCCAGCTGTTATGTTCAAGTGTCGCTCCGTCTCCATGTATTTTTGGGACCTCAAAACTTCTTTTTTCTCTCTAGTTTCTATGTCCGTGCTAATATACAATTCTTAGTACACAGCACATCCATCCCCAACGTCCTTCTATATACATCGTCACTTTTCTTTTGTTTGTTCCAGCTCTGAAGTGATGATTTTTATTAGATATATGGTGTTGGGCCATCTTGTTCACAGAAGTTGTCTGACATTTATTTTGAAAGGGGTTTAATTCTTTTTGTCTTGTTCTGTCGTTTAAAGGTTTCATATCTAGGCAATAGTGCCGATATAACCAAACCGTTGAAAATAACTTTGACAATGCTAATGATCTCTATTTTTCTTTAGTTGCAAAATTCGCCTTTTTGACATTTTGATAGTTATCAAAGGTACCAGGCTTATAATTTAATACGCCAGACGTGCGTTTTGTTTACATTAAACGCATCAGTGACGCTCTGATCAAAATAGTTAGAGAAAACCATGCAAGTATAAAGTTGAAGAGCGCTGGAGACCCAAAATTCCAAAAAAAAAGTTGTTCCAAATACGGCTAAGGTTATATATGCCTGTTTTCTATTTCATGTTCACAGCTACTCAATCTAATTAAAATATTGATCTCTGATTATACTACATATGTAGTATAACGTTGACTACATATGTAGTATAACGTAATCAACGTTATACTACATATGTAGTAATCAGAGATCAATATTTTAATTAGATTGACAGCTACTTTTTGTTGTAGTTATTATTCCTCCTAGTATAATATGAATATTTTGTAGGTCTTTTTCAATTAACCTCACCAGGTTGTTATGAGTAGTTTTCATCAGTCAGACTTTTGTCTTGGAAGCATTTATCTTCAATCCTATTTTGCTGGCATTTTCTTGAAGTCTGCTTGGTTCAGCTGTTTAATATGAAATTTTGCATGGTTATCTACGAAATCAAGGTCTTTAAGTTTAATGATAAATTTTCATTTTATTTCTGTTTCATTTGTTTTTGTTGTTTGCTTCCCAACATGGCAAATGAGTAACATAAATAAAAACATTAAACAACTTTGCTTTACTTCTATTTACTTTGAACAATTCAGATTGTACGCATTCGTCAATTAACGCACATGCAAATGCATCAATAAAGAGTTTTATACCTGATATGGCTTATGTGAAATGCTTTCAAGATGGACTATTATCTTTCCCTGTGGAGGGAGTCAAATGCTTGAAACTCTGCAAAATTGATGTAATTGGAACACTCTATCCAGAACATATTTCAATGATGTTTTGGTAAAGTAAGAATTGGCTCAGAAGAACGTTTCCCCCGTATGAAACCACCTTGTTTTAGTTTAAGCTAATTATCTATTCCTTATATATGACTTATTTGGTCCATATCATACTGAAAAGCTTAAGCAAAGTTTAGTTGTTGTTATTTTGTCTGCTTTAAGGATATTCTCTGGTGTGCCATCTACTCCTGCTGATTTCCCCCTTCTTTTTTTAATATCTTTGCAAGGGTTTTGTAATTCTTCCTTCCTGATTGAATACAATCTCGCATTCATAGAATGATACAGGTTCAGCTTTGTGTAAAACATTTTTCGAAGTGTGCTTTCCATATTTTCAGTTTTCGACATGGCTAGATTTTGGATTTCCAAAGTTGTCCTTTATGACTTTAGGTTGCTTTTGTTATGCATTGCAAATTGGTTTTTTTTCATAAACGGTTCTAATACCCAATTATGTTGTCTTCGGTTTTCTTCAATTGATTTAAATCTGCATTATGTACCTTCTGTCATTTATATGAATATTCTTAACCTCCATTTCTTTATATTTTGCATTTCATCCTTTCTTTAATCGTTCTGATCTACTGCTGCAGTTCTGTTTTTTTTTTTTTTGTGTTCAGATGTCTTTTCTAATGTACAAGGTTCCATGATTTAGTGGAGAGCCAAGTTTTAGGTCCACGCATTTTGAATCCTATAGTACACTACCAATAATTTACTTACGCTTTTTTGGTACATTTCTACCCTCGTGCATATCAGTACTGTTAGGAAAGACTGAAAATTTATAACGTTATACTTTCTATGAATTTAGCACTGATTTTGTCAGTACTGTTTCAGTACTATTATTTTCAGTACTGTTTCAGTACTGATTTTGTCAGTATCATTTCAGTACTGTTTCAGTACCGATTTTTTCAGTACTGTTTCAGTAGATTTTTTTCAGTACTGCATAAGGACTGATTTTGTCGGTACTGTTTAAGGACTGATTTTGTCAGTACTGTTTCAGTCTTTTTAGTATATTGATTTTATTAGTACTGGTTTTGTGATCTTCTGTTTGTAATAAATACTTACTTTTCAGGTTTTTTTTATATTTATCAATATCAGAAATGAGTTTATTTATGTATAGCTGTATTAGTTGATTTGGTGTGTTTCTTTGTTGTTTTTTTTTAAAATTTGAATGCATATTGTTTTGAATAAATTGAGACCTGAAAACTAACAAATTAGGTAAGTATAGAATGGTTTACTGTGACATGTTGACGACTCTTTGTAATTTATTTTGTTATATATTGTATCTTGTGTAGACATCTCAGATTCAATATTGGTCTGTATTTTCGGAGAAATTTGGACAGATGTGCATCTGTTTGAGTACAATTGGTATTAAAATATAGTTTTGATAATTCTGTGATAATATTTCTACTTGTAGTATCCAACATGTCTACGCCTAGGTTCAACTGTTGAGATTGATTTATCAGCGACGTGAAAAAGACTAAAGAAAAGTCTCAAAATTATTTCCCATATTAAAAAACTATTCAAGCGAAGGTAAAACAACATAAAAGAGGGACGAAAGATACCAAAAGGACAGTCAAACAGTCATAAATTGAAAATAAACTGACAACGCCATGGCTAAAAATGAAAAAGACAAACAGACAAACAATAGTACACATGACACAACATAGAAAACTAAAGAATAAACAACACGAACCCACCAAAAACTAGGGGTGATCTCAGGTGCTCCGAAAGGGTAAGCAGATCCGGCTCCACATGTGGCATCCGTCGTGTTGCTTATGTGATAACAAATCCGGTAAATAGTCTAATTCTAATTCGGTAGGTCACATTTATGAAAGGGAACGGGATTGCAGTTACGACATAAGGAACATATCCGATATCATTGATTGCTGCTTTTTTATAGCATTTCATTCTTCCCAAAAATCGTGGTAAGATGGTGCAAGTAATAACTCGGTTGTTCCTCTAACAATTACCAAAAACTGATCATACCTTTCATTTCTTCTTCTTATTCCTTGCCTTCCCTTGATGTTCTCGTGACCTGCATTGTTCATTACAAACTTAACATTAAAAGTCTCCCATTACAAGGAGGATTGCATGTTAAGGTTTTTCTATTAGAACCCTATCTAACTGCTAAATGGATATGTCTTTTTTTTTAAATTCGTCTGTAGCATCGTTGGTCGTTGCATTTATAGTTTTTGTCAAGACTGCGACTTTTGTCGCAAAAGCGAGACATAGCGGTTCTACATTCCTTCGCCGGCGTCATCGGCGGCATCCACACATATTCATACTGTGGTTAAAGTTTTTGAAATTTCTAAACTTTCTTAAACTATCCTGGATTTTTACCAAACTTGGACGTGTTTATTATGTTCAGTAATTGACTGGTATGTTGACTATAAGTCTAACCCTCTGATTCTATTCTTTCTGACTATAACTGAATTTTCAACTAATGTGCAAAATGGGTTGAGTCACTTAAGAGATTTTTAATTAAGTCACGAATAGTAATAGCGAGTAATCGTAGATCGAAACTTTTTTCTTTTGTCATTTTGACAGTTTTTTTATTGGGAACCCTAATCTGTTTAGTCAAGACCTTCTCAAACTGTTTTATGGTTTTTTCTAATATTGTAGTTTAACACTACTTCTATGTGATAGGGTTCAGCGCTTAATTACAAACATGTTTGACCAGCCGCATTCTGTTCAATGTGCCTGTCTCAAGCCAGGAAACAATCATCAGTGGTTGTTATTGGTTAAGAAAAATACTACAATCTTAAACCATTAATATCAATTATATTATCTTAAAAAAAAATGCACGTGGTAGAATGGTTTTTTTCGTCTTTAAAAGACCTTCTAAAAAGGTTTAATTTGAATTCTGCTTCATACGAGTATAAAACAACAAGTCGGCTAATAGATATTTTAAAACTCCGACTGTTTGTCGAAATATCAATCAACCGAACTTAACAAATATGCAGTCAATCAAAAAGATATTTTTCCCACAAGAATCACTGTGAAGTTTCAGTATCCAATATAAAGAAGGGATACTTTCGTCGTCTTTTTGTGTTCATAGCTAACGACAAATATAAAGTTCTACTAGTAGTTATTTAAAAATCTTGTTTCGTGATTGATTGAGGCGTAAAAGTTGAATTCCAGGATTTGTCATTATTCCAAGCTCTATTGGGACTGCTGGTGGAGTTTTAATTCCCCGAGGGTATCACCAGCCCAGTAGTCAGCACTTCTATGTTGACTTGAGTTACCATTGGTATGTTCATAATAACAAATTAACTGCAAACACAACTTTTGATTTTTGAAATATTCATGAAGGCTTTTCTACCTCAGTAAAAGATTACCGTAGCTGTATTTGACCAAATTTTTAGAAATTTTGGTTCTCAATGCTCTTCAACTTTGTACTTTATTTGGCCTTAATAATATTTTTGTATTCGATCGTCACTAATGAGTCTTGTGTAGAGGAAACGTGCACCTGGCGTAAACATAAAATTTTAATTCTGGTATCTATGATGAGTTTATTTGTAAGTCAATCCAGTTTTGACATTATTATTTTTAAATGCACTTCCAAAAACAAAATAATTTGATTCATTTCGATAAAGTATAGAGTCAAACGTCATCTTGCTAAAGCTTAACTCGTGTTCTGATATAGTTATTAGCTGCGCATAATGTTTGAAAATTTGTGATGTCGGATCAGGAATGAAATACATTAAAAGGTCAAATTACAAAAATACCGCAATCCAAAGAAAATTCAAATCGGAAAGTCCCTTAAAATACAAATTTATAGAGATGATGTCACCAAAATGTTAATTAACAACAACTAAGTTGCTGCGTTTTCTGACTGAAATATATTTCAACACCCAGTCGGTATTCCTATGGATACTAATTGTGCAGCACTACTGTCAGACTTTTTTTGTACTCACCTGCAGCTGAATTAAAACAGAAAATTCTCAAAGACTGAAATTAACAGAAATTAGAAGTTCTTTAATATCTAAATAAATCAGTAGTTCATTTAATGCTTGCATCTCATATACCAGTGAACTTGATATTAAAGTTGCTTTCGAAACTAGAAGGTTTGATACATATTTCGATCTTTTCTTAGATATTGAAATAGATTAAAACATGACAAACGTAATGATTGAAACGTATTTTACTGTCAAATTCCAATTTTTCAGCAGAAAGAGCAGTAAAACACCCTCTGCACAATCATTTGACCTTTATAAATCTGAATTATATATGTTAAACTCATACACTTCCTACACACAAAGATTGCTCTTATTGAGTAGCAAGGAAGGACGATTAAAACCGTCATTCAGAAGTTTTATGGTCACCACCACTTCTTGGTTGAGCCACTCGATATTTTTTAGATATTTTTGAGTCTTATTTTGTGTCCTATTCTCGACTATGAAGTTTTGACGGAGTGTGATATCGTATGATGGGTATTCATACATAGCATTTGGGAGACGACTAACCTTCCAACGCACACGGTTTAGCTTCTTTAGAGTTTATACAATTTACTCAGTGTTAGTTTGTTATCTTGATTTATATTTGTCGTATAGATTTAGGAAATTTAAACATTCGTAAACTTCTTTCGCCTTAAGTTATACCATCCATTCAAGTCAAATGATTGTCTCCTTTGAATTTGTATGGTAACAAACTAACAATACATAACATTATTATTCTACTTCTTTATTTTTCATGTAGTTATAATTTTCATTCCAACTAACGGAAGTGATTTCTTCAAAACAGCGATCTTAGAAATCCGACTGACTATGTTCACACTGTATGGAAACGAAATTCATTTCTGTTAACCGTACAGTAGTGATAACTAAAAGAGTAGGAACATCTCCTTACTACTTTTCAGTTCTTCAGCACATGAAATTTGCGGGGACAATAATACACCAACAATTCATCAACAATAGTTAAGAGAGTGACCAAACGAAGTTTCAAATTAAAGCACAGGAAAGACTACCACAAAAAAGATCCCACAAAGCTTCAAATATAGAAATGCAATACTGTCACAAATACTTAAAAATGGTAATATCAAAAGCAACTTATTGAAACATGAAACAGTTTGACTGCTTCGTTTCTCACGAATTAACTAGGCCAATAAGAGATTTGAAGCAAAGGTTTAGAAACTGAACATGCTATGTATATATACCAAGCAACAGATAAAAAATTGTACAATGATACTAGTATAAAGCGTTTTTAACTCAATTTTCCAGTTAATCACATTTTATACCTACAAAGGCAATCAGGATATCTGTATTATCCGCATATGTCACTGAAATTATGTATTCAAGATTAATATATGCCTATCAATATGAAGAAAAGCGGTAAATCCCTTAAATGAACTTTCAAAATTTATATAAAATCAATTACAAAACACATAACTATACTAATCTATGGCATGTTCACAAGTGCTAAGTTATGGACACTTCTTAAATTTGTTATTTCTGAAAATGTAACTGTTTTCTTGGTAATGTCAATGGCAGCTATGACGTCAGCATCTGTGTCAGCAAGTCTGAAGACATGATACAAAATACCTTCAGGACTTATACCATTGAAAATACTTCCTCCATAGTATCGTGCAAAATAGCCTGTATAAAATAATAGAGAATATAAGCGATTATTTTTTTTACATTTACTCCTATTTTTTTTAATGTTTTTGCTTATTCATTTTCTGTGTTTTCTGGTGAATCTTAATTTAAGTCATAATTGAACCTGAAAAAAAACCGATTGATTCAGAAGATAAGAAGTTCAGTAATATACGAGTGCCTACATTGTTCCGATTTGAGATCTCTACCGTGAGTAACATGTCTGTTCCAAATTTCGCCTACCACTTTAAAATTCAATTATCATTTCTCATATATTCGAGTTTTTTTACCAAACCGGGGGAAAGACAGTTACTGGTTCTGTTATGCTGTTTAATGTGTTGTCCTATGTGGTTTTCGTGTTCGTTTTTATTCTGTGGTTAGCATGTCGAAATGTACTATTGCATTGTTAATTTGTGTATTTCTCTGTCCTGAACGTTCTTGCATTTGTTTGTACTGTATTCCTGTCCTGTTATATTTAACATTACCATAAAAGTGCGAGGTTTGGCTAGCCATAAAACCAGGTTCAACACACCATTTTTTCTTTAAATTTGCTGTACCAAGTCAGGAAAATGGCAGTTGTTATCTTATAGTTCGTTTTTGTGTGTGTTGCATTGTCGTTTGTTTTTTGTTCACTTCAGTGTTTTTGTTTTTTCGTTGTTTTCTTCTTACAGTTGATGTGTTTCTCTCGGTTTTAGTTTGTAACCCGGATTTATTTTTGTCTTAATCGATTTATGACTTTCGAACAACGGCATACAACTGTTGCCGTTATTTATTGCCCAGTAATTAGTTTTCTTTTCATTTTTGCAATGACATTGTCCGTTTGTTTTCGACTTGTCAGTTTGAATATCTCTTAGATATCTTTCGACTCTCTTTGGTATACCTGATGACAGTTTTGCTATATTAAACATTCATCAATCATTTTAGTAATAAGTGCGTTCGTTTTAAATCTCTACATTTCTACCATTTTTTTTAAAATACGAATAAACAAATAAATATATCTTACCAAATGAAGCAATCTGAAGAACACTTTCTGATTTGCCAGTTAATGGATCGACTTCTATCAAATGCCACTGGACATTCGTTGAATAAAAAAGTCCAGGCGAGACTGCGTAAAGCTTTCCTAAAAGAGAAGTTTGAAGGTTGGAATAGCGACTTTCATATAATTATACCGAAGCAAACTATTGATGTAAAGACATTATTAGACATGGCTTACAGAATATAAAACTATGAATATGTGTAATAGTGAAGCATATTTGAGAAGAACATTGTGTGTTTTGGTTGAAATATATTAAAGATCTTCATAGTAACTTGTATTATAAATGAGTCCAAAACAACTTTTAGCATTTAATTTAATAAAAATGTTCATAATGAATAAATGAAGATGTATTATTGGCTTACCAGTTCTCTTATCCAAGTGCATCGATGTAAATGTAAACTCATCTACGTCAATATTTGTTATTACAATTGACCTGAAATTGAAACAGAAGTTTTCTAAAAAACGAAAATCTATTGGCAAATTAAAAAAAAAACTAATTCCACTACAAACACTAAGCAATGGAATCCTATGATGGTGGGCCCGTTCTCTGCGAGTATGCTACTTACACAAGAAAACCTTCTAAGACTTGGAAAATGAAATGATAACAATAAATAAAATTAATATAAAAAATTTACTATGTATACTTATTTAAGAACAAAAGTATGAGTTGCTTCAGGAAAAAACTTCAATTTTATGTATCTAATGGTTGTATGTATACGTCAGGAAAAATTCAATTTTCTGTTTCTACTGGTTGTATACGTCATTTAAACACACCAACTCTCCGAATATATATTATCAGCTGGGGCGGATCCAGCCATTTTAAAAAGGGGGGTCCCAACCCAGGACAAAAAGGGGGGGGGGGGTTCCAGCTATATTTCCCCATTCAAATGCATTGATCGTCCCAAAAAAAGGGAGGTTCCAACCCCCGGAACCCTCCCACTGGATTCGCCACTGTTATCAGCCATATCGTTAATGCGAGTCAGTACTAAAATGCAAACGGACTCATTTCGTTATAAACTTTCAAAAAGAACACATCAAAAATATTTGTTTACCTAAACATTTCTTTTCTCTCTAACACTTCGTGTGTGCTATATATAATATTTGAAAAGTAACATGGCAAAATCTTTCAAACAACCTCCCGTTACAATCAGGGACTAAAATAAGTATTATTAGATATTGTGTGCAATTATCAATGCACAGTCACTAGTTCAATGCACAGTCACTAGTACACATTTTCTTATTTGGGGGTCAGCTGAAGCACGCCTTCTGATGCGAGATTTTCTCGCGGTGTTGAAGACCCATTGGTGGTCTTCGGTTGTTTGTTGCTCTTTGGTCGGTTTTGTGTCTCTTTGACATATTCCCCATTTCCATTCTCAATTCTAAATATATAACCAGAAAATACTTACGTGTTGAACGGACTGAAAGTATATAATCTAGCTTGTAAACGATCAGGTGAATTTTCATTTCCCATCAAAACATAAACAAGATGTCTAATTGGATCATATTCTGCCCACTGGAAGTTTATATATAAATTCTCCTGCGTCTTTACAATTGGTGTATACTGATACCATGGGTCATAATCCTTAGGGTCGGGATGAAATATCAATGTTCCTAATTCAAAGGCATAATCTCCTACAAAGAAATGGGAATACATGAGATAATATAGGTAGCCATATGGACAGCTGGGGACTACCTCCGAGTGCGGGATTTTCTCGCTGCATTGAAGACCTGTTGGTGGCCTTCGGCTGTTGTCTGCTCAGTCGGGTTGTTCTCTCTTTGACATTCTCAATTTTATACTATAAAGGGTTGCATTATATGGTCTGTTGTTTCTTTCGTAATAATAGTTTAACCTGCATGCAATTGATGTATTTGATATTATTTTTGTTGATTCAATGTAAATGTTGGTAAAAATTATGTTGTTTAGAACTGCAAAGTTTTGTTTGCTCATTGACATACTATAATATAAAAAAGAAGATGTGGTATGATTGCCAATGAGACAACTGTCCACAAGAGACATATGTTTTCCCAATACGTCGTGCAAGTGCACTGAGCATTAGCGATTCTTCATTATTTTTCGAGATAGTACATTAATATTAAGATAATGATTAATCCCTAGCCCTTCTAAAACACTCAAAACACATATAAATGTTCCAAGGTGTTTATTTGAGTTCGCATTATTCAAGCTTTAGTTTTAAGTTAATCTTTAATGTTTTGTCATGGCCAATTTTAATGACTCGCTCCTGAATCAAAACTGATTTAAGCGGATCATGTAATACCCACATCATGTGTGAAATTCATACATTAAGATACGGAACACCCAAAAATACACGGAATATAAGTTCTTAGTGTCAAAACAGTATTGACAAACGATTGATTGATTTATTAATTGATTGGTTGATTATATAGATTGACTGACTGATTGATTGATTGATTTTATTGATTGTATCCAGTATCAGCAATTTAGATCGAGATCGACAATGCACTCGCATGTAAGTTCTACAAGTAAGAACCGATTACAATGGACCAGCTTCTTTATAAAAATAATAATAAAAAAAACATTGCTGGTTAAATGTAGACATATTTAAAAGAGTAAACATCCTACCTAAGATAGTACAGTAGGTATATTTCATGATAACTTATCTTTTTTTCAATCATCAAAAGTTTGAAAAAGGTTGAGAACAAATATAGAACTAGTAAGTTATTCTGACTAGACACATGTTTGTTCTTGTTGATGGATTTATTTGAACTAAGTTTCAAGACAAATAATTTGCAACTTGTTTGGATAATTGTAAAAGTTGTAGAAGCTGGAGGAAGCGGCAAACTTCGCAATTTCCGGTTACGTAAAAGCGAAGGAGAAATCGCGAAAACACGAAAATTGCCGCATCCGGCTTCCATAAGCAGTTTAATTGTTTAATGATGATACTATAAATATTCAAGGTGTACTTATCAGCAATAATGTAAACAGAACTACAAAACACATTGTTACATACCTGCATCCGAGCCCTCTGCAATTGAGAAAGTATAGAAGCTACCATTGGAATATGGTAGAATGGCATTGATTGGTGCCTTAAGACCTTTTATTGGGTAGAACTCAGTATATAGTCCATGAAGGCTTACTACTAAGACGCTGAATGCTAAGTCATCGTCTAATTTTTCGTCATGAAATAGTCCAACGTAATCTCCCCTTGAATTAATGGCGCCAATAGCGGCACAGATGTAACCAAAAATCTTTTCAGTTTCCCTGGTAACCGATTTTCGCTTTGTAACATCATTTTTCAATTTAGATTCAATAATTACTAAATCGACTCCATCGAAGTATTTAGGGTAACCTGTTGTTAAAGAAATGTTCATAAAATTTACAATAGCTTTGTCAAATGGGTTATATGATAGTCCGAAGATATATTGTTTGTCCATTTTCGGTCCAAACCTGTTTCTGTATCTCAATACATCCATCTTCTTTCTAACAGTTCTATATTCCGGATCGAGGCTCTGTGACAATGGAGGAAGAGACATTGGTGGCGTATGCATTAATCCGTCAGATTTCTTGATTTTGATATCCGCACATTGATAGAAAATTGTTTCCCCCGGTTTATGAGGGTTGTAACGTGCTCGAATCACACAGTGGTCACAATCAATGTTAGGCAGCACCTATAAAGAAGAAGAAAAATGGAAAACAATCGAAAAAATTGTTAAAAAATATTATATCCTTAGAAATTGTAGACGAAATAATTTTTTTACTGGAATAATATGCACAATTTTTTCCAAAAAAAAAATAAGTGCCTGTATATAATTACTTAAAAAACAATGATTCAAAGATATATTTCGGTGCATCCTTCTTTTATAGTATACTACAAAAGTTAAAATAAAAATGGCTACAACTTTACAATGGAACCGTTGTCAATGGATCATGACTGAGGCGGGAAGGCAAAATAAAACATCAGTCATGCAAGTGAGAGGTTAAACTAGCTATAAAACCATGTTTAACCCCAAAATTTTTGTCAGTCTCATTGAAAACCTACCGTCATGCAAATGTGTATTTGGAACTTTTTAAGTGCTTAGTTATACAATTGTTAATATAATAATTATCAAGCAGAGATCAAATGATGTAGGTTAACTGAAGAAACTAAATGTGATCGTAAGAATTTCAATAATGAACAAAACCCATACCGTATAGTCAGTTACGAAAGGTCTGCTACATGGCAAAGTGTGAAACAACGGTCTGATTTACTACAATACAATAAACGAAAAACAAATAAGACGTGCAAAGCGCAACCATCGACAACCAATGATTTTCGGTCTCATGACTTTGAAGAGGCACATGTTGAACGTGCTAAGTTAAACATCTTTGCTAAAGTCGATCTATTCGTCCATCCAGTCATGTAATCGTTCTGAATGCTACATATCTTGTTAGATTTTAATGACGATTGGTATAAATGCCTTCTTGGATGAGTTCGAAATATTAGCACACATGTGGATGAAGAATATATTATAAATGACAGGGAATTCAACATCACCATAAAAGCTATTATATTGACAATGTGATCATATAATAATTTGTTATCATCAGAGCCAGATATGGAAATATGTCTCTGTTATCAATATACCTTGGTTTGTTGCTATATGTTATGTAAATATTTGTATAACATTTATATCTTATTTTCACCAATTTGTATATATCTTTCTATTCTACTTTTTAATGATAGTGAGGGACATCGGTGGCCGAGTGGTCTAAGTATTTACTACTGAAATCACTAGCCAGTTAACACTGAGGTTGTGAGTTCATACCCCGCTCGTGTGGATGCACTCGACTCCAACCTTACTTGACTTGCATTGTCAGTTTTCCTATTGAAGCTCGGTGGTTTTCTCCAGGCACTCCAGCTTCCTCCACCAATAACAACGGGCCGCCACGAAATAGCCCAAAAGCAACTTGCTTTAAAGTGGCGTCAAAACACCAAAACATCAATCTAAAGTGCAGTGAAGTGCATGGTGGACACTTTTCTGTAATAATTGTTTTTCTAATAGATTGGATTTAGGCATTCATATTTTCACAATTAAGTATTGGAATGTTTGATCATTGACAGATAAATATGTGATGCGACGGGATATTGTGCCATTCATAACTGCCATCCCTATAATGGCACCACGGTTTTTGTGTTCCTGTTACATTTTACTGATTTTTCTAATTGAAATTTTGCTACGTTTTATTTCTTTACGCTGTTTCTTTATGTGTAAACGTATTGTCTGACTTTCTTTTACCACTGTGTAATGCACAAATGCAGTCTGGTCGGCATCTAACAATTGAAAGATAATTTCACAGAAACCAGTTTTGGGGCCGTCTTAAACTAACACTGAGAAGACGATTTTTGGCAATATGTTGAAGGCCTCAATGTGAATTCGAGTGAAGACAACAATACAATCGATTTTCTTTCGCTTTTTGAGTTTTCCATGTGTAAGTAGTTATGTTGTATAAGTTGATATATCACGCCCATACATGTAGTCGTCCGATTAATTACCGACCGTGCAATTGAAGGGCGTTAAAAACTTCCATTTGTTATTCCGTTTTATTTCAAAATCAGGATATGAAGTAAGTATATAGATAAGAAGATGTGGCACAGTTGCTCATAAGACAACTATCAAGAAGCAGAAATAGCAAATATAGGTCACTGGGTACGACCCTCCAGAATGAGCAAAACACATACCGCATAGTAAGCTATAAAAAGTACCAAAATCACAAATGTAAAACAATTAAAAGGAGAATACTGACGGCCTGATTAATGTACAAAACAATAAACGATAAGCAAATATGGTATACAGCAATTGCAACAAACATCAACCACTAATCTCGTTTCTGAAACAGGCACATTCTGAATGTACTGGGGGTTAGACATGTTTACTGGCGATAGAGATTCAGTCACAAGGTTCCTCTTCACACTTCTGCAAAAAATAACTGTGATAGGACCTTACAGTTACTCGGACTATAGACAAACCCGGTGCGAGACTTTTTCATTGTGTTAAAGACCTATTGGTGGCATTCATCTGTTTTCTGCTCTTTGGTCGGGTTGTTTTCTCTTTGGCAGATTCCCTATTTCCATTTCTCAATTTTATCTTCAAAAGTTTGAGGACGTTGCATGGCCAAGATAAAAAAGTTCAAATGTACTATATGTTTAAGAAATTGAAAACATAACATTATTTTATACGGTTTTGTTTCCAACTGTTGCTATATTTTCTTACTTTAATTATCTGGTGTATTTTGTTTATATGTATATATTGTGAATTATTATCATATAAAGCTTGTGAAAATATATGTCCAAAAAAACGTTTTCAATACCCATGAATAACAATACAAGAACGTACTATGATTATATAACTTATAAACTAATATTCTCTATTTTTATTTTTTTTTCTCAATAAAACATGTTTGTATGCAAAGTATAATTTGGCTAGTATGTTGGATCAGACAGTTAGAAGACTGCTAATGGAAAGATACCGTGAACTCTGTCACCAAATGGATAGAACAAATTAACAAAAGTAATACTATTTTTGTGGCTTTATCATGTTTATGCGATACTTATATTAATAAAACCGGTATGCATATTTATTTTTCCACACCCAGATTTTCGCAAGTATGGCGTTGTCATCATATATCTGTACTAAAATTGTAATCGTTGCTCAGCTATTTCAAGAATTTCCTTTCGATTCGGTTTACCAGTAACAGTTTTTGGAAATTTCTCAAAAATAACATACTTTTGTGTTTTTATTAACATTGTCTCCAAATTAATTGCACCTTTTAGAGCGAATGCTTCTAGCTCATCTACTGTTAGCGTAATGTCATCTTTTGGAACAACACATACACAGGGTTTTTGAAATGATATCGGGTCACTCATCCGCAAAACACACACTTCAGTAATACCCGGATGTTTCATCATAACAGCTTCTATATTTGACGGCTTTAAAGGAGCCCCATAACATAGAATAATGTCAGAACATCTACCGTGTACAACATATTCGCTGTCTTCGTTCATATAAGCTACATCGTCGGTTCGAAACCACCCGTCTGCATCAAAAGATTTGTCTGTCTCGTGTTGATTTCCAAAGTAGCCATTGAAACTCTTTTTATTGCGAACAAATAATTCTCCATCTTCGTTTTTCTCAGCAGTTTCTCCATTCTTATTTACAACTTTCATTTCAATCCAAGGTAAAGGCTTGCCAACACAGTAATCTGAAAATTCTGATTGACTTTTGACGTGCTTAAAGGATACGAAATTCATCTCTGACGAACCGTAATGAGAAACGAACTCATCACAAAATCTACCTAGAACTTCAGCACAATTCGCAGGAACAGGTAGACCACTGGTATCGATTATTCTTAATCGATAAGTCGGGTTCTCTCGTTTTAACAGTTCGAAGATGAACAATGGCAACATTTTCGAAACTGTACATTTTTCGCTCTCCATTACTTGCCACATAAAATCACATATATCCGAAAAACTTCCAATAGTAAATTGGTCTAATAAGGTGACATGGGTGGACCCACTAACTAAATATACAACGGGATAGCCACCTAGCCAGTCAAAAAGTCGGTCATTGAAGAACACATCATCTGCAGTCATTCCACATGCAAATACAGCTCCTTCTCCATAATCAAGGAGCTGGATGTGAGTCTTCGGTACCAGTTTCGGTAAACCAGTTGATCCGGAAGTTGTTAGATAAATTATCACATCGTCTGGGAAAGTTTCAGGAAGGCATGACTTGTCGAATTCGGAACCCAATGTTAAAACATCGGTAAAGTTAATGCATTGGATAAATTCATTCTCTAAACCCTCGCAAATGACACATTTCAGATGAGACAGAACTGTTTTCTCCTTGTCATTTGTCGAGTTTACCAGCCCTTCAATAAATTTATTATTGGTCTTCTCATCATTAGAATCTAGAATGATTGCTGTACAATTTCCAAGAATTTGCAAGATTTGTATAACTTCCCTTCCGTTCTCTGATCTAAATTTGAAGTGAAAAGGAATAGCACCAATTATTTGACAACCAAAAGTTGCAATAAGCCACTGTCTGCTGTTAAAGAAAGATATTCCAACTGTGTCACCTTTACGTAAACCTTTCTGGAAAAGACCAGCAGCAAATGAAACGCTCTGTTCATAAATCTCATGGCATGAGATCACATCGCTTGTGCCTTTGGCAGGACGTATGGTAAAGGCAGTTTTGTCTGGCCTTATCGATGCATGATGTTTGAGACGTCCGCCAATAGTCCATTGCGAATTTTCCATTGTACTATGACCCGAAAATTGTTCGTTCAAAAGTTATTACTGTTTTTTATATCTTTATGTATACTTAATGATTTGTCGTATCATTACAAATCCTTATCGTAATCCTTTCATTTATATTAACTATTAAAGATTTATATCCATCTGTTTGTCCAAACATTGCGCAACAAAGAAAAGAGATAATTTGACACATAGCACTGTGATGAATTGCCGGAAGATTAGCTCTTGACAAACTTGCGAAATAAAAATGTTTTAATCCGTAATCCCCGCTTTCGGCAAAACGTCCACGCTGTTATGAAACAATTATTATTTTGTAACACTTTAATTGTTTTAGAGTATATTTCTTTCTAAAACAAACGACACAAACGGCTAAGGGACGCTAAGCGCACACATGTTTAGAACTACATAATTACGTTTTCAAAGTTAACATAAACTTTGACAAACTATGCACTCGCTAAACATGCGTCTACATTTTGTCGTTCATCGTTTGTTAGTACAAACGTGACATTTATTATAATTTATGTATTTGGTTGACCTGTGTTTGAACTTTGTAATAATTAATAGTTATCCCACGAGGACGCGGTGTGTCAGTGTACTAAGATCAAAATGGGATAACTAATCTACATTTCAGCTGTTTTAGATATACGAAAAACCATTTACAATTCATAAAATCTAGTTTAGAACGCCACACATCCATTATAATATACTTTATATATTACTGATGTATGTACCCTTAATGACCCCCGAACGATGAGTAGATATCAAATAATGTCAACTCGTCCCACTGGCCAATCGGCCCACACTATATCGCCACTTTATAAAAAAAATGCCCCACTCTTGTTTACCGACTCGCCCCAATTTGAAAAAGTGTAAAATCAAATTGAACAACCAGTCTGAAAACTCACTTATAAACGATAAGGGTTTACCCCACTGAATACAGGTCTGCCAGGTCGCCCCACTTATACTGTAAGTTCCTATCCAGTCGTCCTGGTGTAGTGGTACATGTGTCATGGCTTGATATGCTAAAGGTCTTGAGTTCGAAGCCCAGTATATACACTGGATTTTTTCTACGTAAATTTTGATAGATAGTCTTTTCAGTATAATTGATTATAAGTTTTGTAGTGGATTTGACATTCCCGCCGAAATGTTACAGAACAAATAAGGAACGCATGCATAACATGAGTCTAACAAAGAAACTCAAACTGGGGTGATCTGGTAAGGGTGATCCGGCTCAGATCACCCCTGTTAGAACAAAGGAGCTGGGATGTAAGTCTGTTTACCAACAACATCTGCATGCATTATTGAAAGTTCAAACAGGGTCAGTAAACACTGCTTAACGATATATTTGTTTCTACTCTTGTAGCGTTTAGAAAACTATGACAACGCCACACAACGTTTACAAAATTTTGGTTAGAAAGAAATGCACCCTATATTTTGATTGTTTTAGTTTCCGCATTTAAATCAGTCTTTGAAATTATATATTCATTGCTATGTTTTTATGCAGTTATGTTTTTGAGATTGAAATAAATATGTAAACTTTCCATCATAACCTCTCTGTAACATGCTTATTATCCGTCTATATATGCAGCTAGATCAGAGAAAGTCGGTGAAATTTTAAAGGAATCGATTGATATGCACTGAAGATTGACACTTTTGAAATAAGGTTACTAAGCAAATTTAATCTAACTTATTTCGATATAAATAATGCATTTAAATAGATCGAAAACACCTCAAATACATGTAAACAAATATAGACAACATTTTCTTAAAACTGTATAAAAAAGCGTAAAAAGATGCCTACTTTATAAGAAAATATATCGTTTAACGACTAATGTTGTTATATTCATGAAGAGATGATATTTTATATTGAATTTTCATGTAACGAGATTAAACCGGTGTTCTTTAAAACTTAAAATATGAAAAAAAAGTATATTTTGGGGAAATTGTAACAGCTAAGGACTTTGTGGAACATTTGACCCCGAAGATCTAAATATCTACGTGATTTTTTCAATATTATTTTTTTTTATCAATAAGCAGCAAAGACTGGGTTTTTTAGATTTCGGTTTCACATTGTAACAAGTTTCTCATTCAATTACCTCGATAAAATATTGAACATAAATTTTACGAATAATTTCTTTAAAATGTAAAATTGTTATGTCGAAATTACTTTTGATCAGTGTCGTCATCGACATTGTTTTCAGTGTAATGTTATCAAAAATTTTCTCCCAGAAAATCAGTAATAAAACAATGCCGATGACGACACTCAGTCTGATCGAAAGGGAGAAATCGGTTTGCTCCAAAAATGCTTCCTGGTTTGGTAACATTTTACTAGAATGATAAGAAACATCAACATTTTTTGGAAAGGCATTAAAGGTAAAAAAAAAAAAACCCAACCCAAAACCACCCAACTACTAAAAAAAAGAAAACATATAAGGTAGCCTCGCTTAATTATATATCACTTAAGTATATAAAGTGACAGATTACATTTAAACGTTCACAGACATTATCAAAAGTCAGAAATATTTTAATTATTATGTCTTGAATCGGCAAGTTGTAAAAATCTTCGTGTAAGCGAGCATAGGCGGATCTAGCGAGAAAGGGGGGAGGGCTGGGTGCCCGCCCCTCTTTCGTGAGAAAAATTTGGTTGATTATATAGGGAATCACTGAACAATGACTGGAGTGGGTCCCACCTTAGGTCAGTCAGCGGCCCCCTTATGAAAAGTTCTGGATCCACCAATGGTGAGTTAGAGATGTCATACGGTATAAATATAATAGAATAAACTATTTTTACTAGCCAAATTACGACCCTAGTAGGACTAAAAGTAATTAACCTTCTGTTTGACAAATGGTTAAACTGGGAATATTATACAATAATAGTCCTAGGGTTAGATGACTATATAAAAAGAAGATGTGGTATGATTGCCAATGAGACAACTCTCCACTAGAGGCCAAAATGACACAGAAATTAACAACTACAGGTCACCGTACGGCCTTCAACAATGAGCAAAGCCCATACCGCATAGTCAGCTATAAAAACTGCTATGTTGTCGCGGAATCAAGGTCATAATTTAATATGAATCTATTCCAGCATATCCTAAACTCATTTCAGCTTATACATAATTCATTTAAGCATATCTTTAATAAAACTAATATATACACTGAATTGTTGAATTTAAAGAAAATGTGAGGACTAGGCAAATAGGACAGTAATATAGGGCATATAACGACTAAAACATCGACAATTCTAGATGTCAATATACGGTTTTCAACATGTGAATACTTTGTGGAATTGAAGTAATCGAAAGCTAGTATGACTTTAATATGATTTAAAATTATTGTATTTAAACAATATTTACCACTATAGTTGTGAAATTCTTCTGATGATCCTGCGCATGCACGTAGTAATCTGGTGTAAATGCCAACATCTGGAAGTCAAGGCTATTTAGTGGAGCAATAGCAATATCCATATATCCTACGAACAAAATAAGACATCGTTATTGTTTCAGGCAAATTGTCAACTGTTTACAATTTGAATATGTACTGGTACATCACAAGACATTTAACAGACAAGTATGTGTCCCAAGTACAAGGATGCTCCACTCGCACTATCATTTCTATGTTCAGTGGACCGTGAAATTGATATCAAAACTGTAATTTGGCATTGAAAATAGAAATATCATATTATAGGGAACATGTATACTAAGTTTCAATTTGACCTTCAACTTCTTCAAAAACTACCTTGACCAAAAACTTTAACCTGAAGCTGAAAGACGGACGGACGGACGGACGAACGGTACAACGAATGAAGGAACGGACATACAGACCAGAAAACATAATACTCCGCTACTATCGTAGGTGGGGCATAAAAAAATACCACTTAACAATTTTCTTGCGTTAAAAGTGCTTTTCTGATTAACATTCATCGGAAGTCAAGGATGTATAAGTATCAAAACAGATGAATAGCTATATGACTATAAAAAATAATAGCCGAGTCCATCTATGGTTATCTTTTACCGAGGAGGTTGAAAACTTAGCTTAAAAAAGTTTTGAATAGTTTTCAAATTATATATATATTAGTAGTAAATAATACCAGACTCAAGCTAGCGAACAATAAGCCAGCGAACAATAAGATGAATTTACCTGTAAAAAAATCGGCGCAAATGAAAAGAAAAATCGGCGCAAATGAAAGAAAAATCGGCGCAAATGAAATGCAGATCGGCGCAAATGCAAAACGCCGCTAAAGATATGCTATTTTCCGCCGAGTTTAGCAGTATGACATGGACGATATTCGATAAAATGATTAAAGTCGTATAATGATTTAATGGGTTGCATTGTTAATTACCTGGAAACCCAACTTCATAGTGATTAAAGTTCTGTTGGATTTTAATCCACATTTGTTGTCCGCCTATATACGGAGTGACTCCCGGCGTTTCAGGTGCTTGTCCTCCACATGGAGCACCATGTCTGAAGCATGTACTACTACCACTCTAAAATGAAAGACATTTGTTATTTTATATACTAAACTGAGATTATTTTCTGGGATCCTGACCCAATATTTTCAGTACCGTATATTTGAATTGAAGTTTTCAAAATCGAAAATAATTCATCAGGATTCCAGGTCAACTGAGATTAAAGTCGGATATACATTAAAAAAAAGTAGTATACAAAAAATGATTACAAAGAAGTGTCAAACAGTATTCAAAACTAACAAAGGAGCAGTATCAGTTTTTTTTTACAGGGTAATCATTGCATATACATATATTGCAATATATAAAAAAAAAAACATTCTGAAAGAAAGAATTTGATTGAAATGTAATATTATTAAGACTGAAGTCAATGTGCCTATTTGCCAGATTCTTCTTCAAAGTGTTTTGCTAGTCTTATATATTTCATATTATCATTTTGAAATAATGTTTCGACTTAATGCGAATCTGATTTTTTTAGACAATAGGGTTTTTTTTTCGATTTTTGCTGTCATATAACGACACGTATGATTGTTTCTTCCACACCAACTATGTTTAATTAATATTTCTCAAATTATGCTTAACATGAAAACTTCTCTTATATTCCAATTAAAATCAAAATAGATACACTTACATATATATAAAACCTTACCCTAGTGATATCCATAGCCCCTCTCTGTTCTGGGAATATAAGACACAGATGACACCATGACTGTGGAACGCCAATCAACAACAGAAGGAATACACTTCTACACTCCATGACGATAAAGATGCTCAGCTAACTATGTTTATATTAAACAACTGAACAAGAATGTCTCGCGAAAACAATTTAAATTTTTTAAATTTTAAGAGCACGTGTGACATATTATCACATGATTTATTAATATTTATAGTAACTATAATAATAATAATGATAACACCTAACCTTTGTAAAATCATAAGACACATTTGATATCGTTTTTGAGATAACTAACGTTAACAAATCACAAGATCAGACACATGAATATTTACTTTCATGACATAGATGTTTTTAAACGTATCATGACAACGAAGCAGTTTTTAAGTAGATTATGCTTATAACATAGAATTCCGATTTACAGTTCATGCTTTTCCCCCGCATTTTTGTATTTCTGCTACCTTCTGTGTACTGAATTTTGAATATATATATTAAAACTGACGAGGAAAGGTAACACACGGCCACTGAAAGCTTTATTGTAGTGGAGCCCAGGTGGTCGTGTGGTCTAGCGGGACGGCTACAGTGCAGGCGATGATCCGATGGATAAATCTGTTGTAGAGTTGTCACTGACTCAGACGTACTTATAAATATAATTATTTTCTGTGACTGTATCTTGCATTAATTTGTAGGATCCTTTACTATAGATAATTGAGCTGATCTGTAACAATAACATCTCCATGCCTTATATATCATGTACTGTAGTACGACGCTAGATTAAAACTGACGAGGAAAGGTAACACACGGCCACTAAAAGCTTTATTATAGTGAAGCCCAGGTGGTCGTGTGGTCTAGCGGGACGGCTATAGTGCAGGCGATTAGGTATCACGATATCTCAGTAGCATGTGTTCGAATCACGGCGAGGGAAGAACAAAAACAGATCTAACATTGTTGGGTTGATGTTTAGACGAGTTGTATATATATATATATATATATATATATATATATAAATATATATTGCTTCACCTGGTCCCTTAACAAAAATGTGCACTATTTCAGCGAAAATGAATATCATACTAAACTTCGAAACATATGAGCCAAGATCAGAAAAAAAACATACAAAACTAATAGTCAGAAGCTCCTGATTTGAATTAGGCGCAATAAAAAAAAAGTGCGACGGGGTTAAACATGGTTTTTTTTTAGATCTAAACCTCCCCCTATACCTTTAGCAAATTTGTAATAAACAAACACACAGCAATACGTATAGAATAGGCAATAACAGAAACTAAGCAAAATGATAATGATACATGAATTAACAATGGACTACTAGCAGTTACTGACATGCCAGTTCCAGACCTAAATTTAACTGATTGAAAGACTTATGTCTTAATCATATGAATATCAAGCACAATACCTCCCGTTAGGGGTTAAGTATCATACCATCATAAACCTTATGAGAAGAGCAATTAACCCGTATCATGCATACAACCTGAATTCAGAAAAATGTGTTTATTTCCGATGCAAAGACCCTATAAATGAATCAATATTAAGGCCAAAATATGTCATATTTAATGACTTGACCACAGAAACGTAACTATATCCCTTCTGAATAAGTCTGTTTACAGTTTTGGTAAGCTTTTGATGTGAATGATGACATTTTTGTGCTTTGCATATAATGCTTCCATAAACGATTGGATGCGAAATATCCGAAAGCATAAGATGTCTGCATGTTGATCTATATTTACGAATAATTACATAAGATGTATGTTTCATTATAATACTTTATTCTGATTGGCTAACTGCACATCACGTGTTATTCCGTAAGCAATTGCATTGCTCAATAATTACATTAGATGTATGTTTCATTATAATGCTTTATTCTGATTGGCTAACTGCACATCACGTGTTATTCCGTAAGCAATTGCATCACTCAATAAAACTTTTCATTCACGATAACACGTGGTCCCACAATAAAGTGCACAGGTAAATTAAATAAAAACAATATAAAATTCGTGTTTTCTTGATCATAGCTAAAAAATGTAATTATAAGTATTGAATGCTTCTTTTTGTAACTTCATAGGGTTGTAAAAGCGTTGACCGTGCGCACATTTTTAGAATGAAGCGCTTCCGCACTTCATACAAAATGTACTTCGGTCAACGCTTTTACACCCCAATGAATTTACAAAAAGAAGCATTCAATTCTTAAATACAACTTTTAATTCATGATAACACGTAGTCCACAATAAAGTGCACAGGTGAATTAAATAAAAAAATATATAAAATTCGTGTTTTCATGATCATAGCTAAAAAATGTAATTATAAGTATTGAATGCTTCTTTTTGTAACTTTATAGGGTTGTAAAAGCGTTGACCGTGCGCACATTACAAAATGTACTTCGGTTAACGCTTTTACACCCAATAAATTTTCAAAAAGAAGCATTCAATTCTTAAATGATATCCTTTTACCGATGATAAAATTTTGTAAATGTTTTGAAACATTAATGATATTGAAAACCTTGAGAGGTATAGATAAATACAGAGAATTTTATCGTCAAAATCTACTATGTTGTTACAAACACGAGCAAATCGAACAAGTTGACACATATAAACACCGTATGGTGACAGGGAAACGTCACCATCTAAAAATGGATAATTAACACATTTCTTTTATCGTAAATTTTTGTATTAAGCTTCCTGTTAAAGATATATATATATATTCAGATCCAGGGAAGGACAGTGTTCATTGATAGTATTATCTTTATTTAAAGTCAAATCAGAGTTATAAATCTCTTTTGTGTACATACTGAAGTTGTCATTATTGAGAGCCAACATATATCATCCAGAATATCAATAAAATACATTTGTGTATCAGATGTTGTTTCTATGGGTCTGTACTGTCTTAAGTAATGCATGGTACCTCGTTACAATACAGAAACAGGTCCGCAATGAGTGGTGCACAGTTAGTCCCCATTGAAATTGCTATATCTTGACGATTTTCGAAATCTCCATAGATTATTTGAATTAGCAAACCCAATATCAACAAAACATTTGACACCAATCGGTCATTTTTTGAAAGTATACATTAGCATTGAGGACAGAAGCAGTTTAATGTTTGATGGCGCACGCCCGGTACTTGTTTGTACCCCTGCAACTCATAGATCGGGTTACAAAACTACACATCATAAAAAGGGACACAATATTCAGCAAGTTAATGAAACAAATTTATAAGATATTTGAGCTACAGTACACGTTTAAAGTAATGAAATAAGACACTAGTCATATTAATATTTATTTTGAACTATAAACATTCACCTATGTAATATCCAGACATATAAGAATAATTCATTCCTAGCATCTGCTGCGTGAGAGAGTCTACATACATCAAATACACAGCATCACCTTCTTTTAGCTCCAAAACTGGATTTGCAGTCTCAGTTGCACCGTAGATTTTCGAACAGTACATAGACATTATCGTTTTCCTATTTTTGACCACACTTATATGTAAACTACCTCCGTTGTACGACATAATTGTGAAAGAAAACTGATAAAGACCAGACTTTGGAGCAGTGAACTTTCCAGTTTTCGGATCATAACCATCACCACGATTTAAAATTATGTTATCAAACTTTGCAATGACAATTCCGCTCAAAGTCAAGAGGTTGGTTTTAAGGGTTACTGTAAAGGCAGGTCTGTTGTTTGAATCTGTAACGGTAAACCACAAATGAAATTTTTCATCAAAGGTTGTACAAGTTTAAGTGTAGACCAATTCTACATAATCAGCATAGTTACCTTTTCACATGACAATTAACGACTTGAAATATAATTTAAAAGATAATAAGACAGTGAAGTTTTGTAAAATTAGGAAAAAATGAGTTAGTCCTGAAGTTGATAACTATAACTGAAAAGATATAAATACTAATTGCAATACTTAAAAAGTAATTATATTGGAGACTTTTTCCATATTTGGTAAATTGTCCTAAATATTCATCGAGATTATAAAGCATTACCCTGCTTTGTAGATCCAGACTTTAAATCAACAATCATATCCAATAGCTTGTCTAAGATCTTATTTTCTAAAATGTTTCTCAAATGTTTTAAATATATATATATGTATTCTCTTTGAAATAAAAGAAATTCCCAAAATAATTCTACAAAAATTAAATCTGTAATGGTAAGCCAAAAAATGAAATTATAGACAAACTTAGAATAGTTGATGGAAGGAATTTCATTAAATGCCTGTACCAAGTCAGGAATATGACAGTTGTTATCCATTCGTTTGATATGTTTTGAGCTTTTGATTTTGCCATATGATTAGGGACTCTTCGTTTAGAATTTTCTTCGGAGTTCAGTATTTTTGTGGTTTTACTTTTTAAGTATTAAGACAGAAATGTGTATACAGTTTTATAAAAAAATACTTTTTTGCTTCAAAGAATCTGTTTAAATTTCTTAAAATGTCCTGTACCAAGTCAGGAATATGGCAGTTGATATCAAATTGTTCCTTTCTATGTATGTTGCATTGGCCTTTGTTTTTGTTGCAGTTCATTGTGTCTGTTGTACCGTTGTTTTGTACCCTTGTTTTCATCTGAACGATGATGTGTTTCCCTCTGTTTAAGTTTGTAACCTGTTTTTTTCTCGCTTAATCGATTGATGCATATTGAAAAGCGGTCTAATACTATTGTCTTTATGTACTATGAATTCATTATTATTCGTTGGATACTAACTTTCATGGATATCGTGGGTACAGGTAAACGACGAAATTAAATGTTCAACGAATGACAAATTTTCTATATGCTTGTATGCAGACCTGGGCAAAACCAAAACATTAGATATCCAAGAACCTACAAGTTTTCCTGTATCCACGAAATTTGATACCCACGAAAATAAATGAATCCACAGTACGAGAAGTACGTATTCGTTTTTCCTGTATTAAATAACATGTTGCCTTTTTTGTTTATATATCTATCTGTGTTTATTTGATACAGAGTTGTTCTGCATATTGACCTCTGTAATTCTAATACGTTATCCGCAATTATGTTAGTGGTTTTGCAGAAAAGTCGTTCGATGGTCTTGATTTTTAATCGCCTTAATCAATTTCCTACAAAAGCATCAAGCATCATCAAATGTATCAAAGGAATTTGTGATAATTTGCATTAAAGAAATCACATAAATAAACAACACAATTTTAATAAAACTTTATCAGAGCCCTGAATAAAACATGCGCACTGTGTCGTCTTCAATATGCAAGGAATATGTTACCTCTGAACATAAAGCAAACAACAACTGGTTAATCACAAACTTAAATAAGATCATTTATTTTATATTTGAAACATATACCTGTTGTAAATTCTTACCAAGTCGTGAACATGAGCCTCCAGCCTCAACCTTGGAATACTTCATAAATATACCAACCAGTATTAATCTCAACAGATAGTCAATAGCCATTGTATTGTTGCAATTACTTTAAATTTATTTTTTGAGTGATAACTGTCCAATATTATATCTAAATTTATCCTTTTAAATTCATAAATTTTACTATTCTTTCAACCCTGTTTTCTTTTGTGATTCCTTTTGCACACCATTTTTGTTACGTGTTTTATAACACAACATTCGATTAAACGGCACTTTAAAAGGGGTGAACCAAATAACACAGTATATACTACTTACTTTTTCTAAGTCACTGTGACAAGAGGATAAACATGGAATAACTTCAATGAGATAGCAAGTTTAAAAACACAATTCTATATAAATTAGCACATAACAAACTGCACCGTCTCTTATACACCAGTTACATAATCTTACAAATCATCGAGTAGGCTCAAAGGTTAACTTTTACTTCCCTTTGTTTCCCTATATGATAATGGTGCCTAGCATATAGTATTCTAAGACATTATAATTATTGGTGAGAGTAAAAAAAGAAACAAAATATAGAAATATATCTTTATTCTTTTTTTCCCCTTGAAATAGAAAATCAAAGGATATGGGATATTCATTCATGACACAAAAATCCGTACATACGCAAAAAAGAAAAGGAACAGACATTTTATTGCTGTTCTTCATCTCAAAAGCGCAGTGAAGTCCTCAGCATGGAGCAAAATAATACTCACACCTCACGTCAAAGTTCGACATTTACAGATAACAAGTATTGTTTGCTCGAATATATGATAGATTATGTAAATGTCTCAGGTTCGTAATTTCAGAAAATGTCATCTTGTAAGTATTTATATTTATTCCGACGATGACGTCAGCATTTGTGTCAATCAATCTTAACACGTGATACAAAGTATCAGTTTCTTCATCAATTCCATTGAATACGGTTCCACCATAATACAGTGAAAAATATCCTGAAAATGAAATACATGTTTCAATACTGGTTAATTGTGAATGCTTTAACATAATGTAGAAAATGTCCTTTATATTCCTTTGTAACTATACATTGAGGAGTTATCTCTCCGTAATACACAAAGTTTAAAATGTTTTAAATCAACGAAAAATATTCAATTCTTGTCAAAATATGAGTAATTATAACTTGAGTTTACATAAATTTAATCATTTGAATGAACGCTTTTATTGGTAAGCGAGACATTCCTGCATCATAAGTTGGTGACTTAATTAAGACTTAAGACCAATTGTTTCTGCTACATCCAATCGAAGATGGTAGAAGACATTTACACCATCTTGAGCGTCTCCTTCGCCTTTTTGATGTTCTATGTAATTTACATAAAAGTATGCATGCTTTTGTCTATTGTATTGTTGAACATGTTAAATGGAAAATACTTCAAAAGTATGCCTGAATTGCAATTGTGTCTTATCGTATTTGTATGTATGGAGATAAAATATGTTTTAACTAAACCGGATGAGTCCGAAAATGTCGTCAAAAGAAAACATAGAGCAGATGATAATTAATTTTACAAAAATCCATATTCTTACCAACATTAGTAATAAGTTTCAGATTTTTAGATTTTCCAGTAGATGGATCGACCTCAATAAGTGACCAATATGGATTAAAATGATATGTAAGTCCGGGTGAAAATGCAAAAAGACGACCTGAAAAAGTTACAAGTTATAAAAACAATATGGAATGGAGACGAGAGAAAATATATAAGACGTTCAAGGTTTATATCATTTATATTTAAACATTGTGTAAACGAATAGTTAAAGGTTAACACCATCTGGGAAGTTCAAAGCAGTGTAAAAAAAACTTTTGAAAAAAACCCATTATAATTCACTTCATACAAAGTGCAATACAAAATCTGAAATTATATTGAGATCCATTATGAAGTTATTAAGGTAATCATAATTTGCTTCGGGAGTTTTGATTTAACAAATACACGTATGTCTTCCAAATTAGTCTTTAATTTTATCTATTTATTTTCAAGATTATCAGATTTAACGTTAATGCTTGGTAATGATATATATTTCTAACTAATTCAATTGAACTATTGCGTAATTGTTATTCCTGGAAATCGTGCCGATTTTACTGACATTTGCAATGAAACACTTTATCTGTTTTAACTTTAATGTTATTCCGTTCAAGCTGAGGTCGAATAAGTCTTAGTTGACAAACTTTATGAAAAACTAAATTCCATGAAACCGCCATTTGATCACACATAGCCCTTGGAGTGATTAAGTAGGTATATGCATTCTTGACTTTTTTGATATGAACGTTCCTGATGAAGGTAATTCAAGAAAAGCACATATAACTTAAATTTATGAAGTATTTTTGTTGTTGTTGTTTAACCTATTGGAATAAACTTTATACACACCAAACATTTTAGCAGGTGGTTCACCTTTATATAAATATAACTAATGGCGTTTGCTTTTTTGTGGAACTTCAGTGTTGTTTTGTTTGTTGCACTTCATTGTTCCTGCTGTACCGTTGTTTTCCTCTTCTAGTTGATGTATTTCCCTCGGTTTCAGTTTGTAATCCCGTTTTGTTTTTCTCTCAATCGATTTATGACTATTGAACAGCGGTATACTACTGTTGCCTTTATCTACTGGTTTTTACTAGTAGTATTTAATTCTACTTAAGGAAGCTGGCTTGTCATGTTTTGGATTTTTTGTCAGATTTTCGGAATCCTCTGGTTTTATCCATTTGAATGCCTTGAAAAAAATTGCCCGGTGACCCCCATTATTTTTTGTAAATCTTTTACATGTATAATGATAAGCCATCTGTAAAAGTCTTATAAAATTTAAATTACTTTTTAACAGTTTTTGAGAAATTCAACCTATCAATGATAAAGCTATGAAAAGTCAAGAGAGAATATTTTCCCTCCAAAATTTCAATGGCTTATATCTCGAAAACAAGCACGGTGACCTATATATTTTTTTTGCTCTTTGGATTCCTTTATTAATCCCCTATCAATATAAACTAGTGTTTTGAAAAGTTAATTACTTTGAAACTGAGAAGCGAACTCCCTTAATATTTGTTTTACTTTCAATGCACATTCTTTTTCCGACCAAGCATTGTTCGAAGCACTGTTGTATTGTTTTCAAAATTGTATCTACGAAAACTCTGTTTATTTTGCTGTGCGCATCGACCATATGTCATTGAAATATCTCACCATTTTAAAAAGACTCATCTAAAAAAAAACCAATATTGACAAACTTTTCACGAAAAAGAAGTGTAACGACTTGATTGAACACTAACCTGTCTTTTTATGAACATGGAAAGACATATACGTATAATCAGAAACATCTACCTCCACCCAGGAAACATTTCTGTAATGAAATAGTATATGTGTAGCCCTTTATCTTGGACGAGGTAGATAGCTGTATACAATGCTGATTCTGTAGTTTAAAGAGGAATATATTGATTATTGTGACAGATTTGACCGTATACGGTGCAGGAAATGCTTACCCTTCCGGAGCACCTGATTTTACTTCCAGTTTTAAGTGGAGTTCGTGTTGTTTCTTATTAATTATTTATAACTGTTGATGTAAATGTCCTTTGGTTTTGTGAGTCTTTGATTACTTCTTGGTTTTGATTGTTATTGTCTTGAAGGCGCTTACAGCTGTGAAAATTGTATCAATTGTTTAGGACACAGAGCAAATTAAACAATTGTGGTCAGCTGCTAAGATTTTCTCCGTATATTATAGCGCTAAACCTCTCATTTGTACGACAGTCTCATCAAATTCCGTATATTTACAACGATGCGTGAACAAAACAGACATAATAAATAAAATAGTCAAAATATGGATACAGTAGTCAATACTTTGTTTTTTTAGTTATTTTAGAATCTGCCAAATTCATATTTAAGTAAAAAAATGATGTATTGGAACATTAAATAAAATTTTAAATGATAGTATAGAAATGAAAAACTTGTTTCCTTCAAACTCTAGATCTAAAAAACATATGGTCAAATGGAAACAATAAAAGGAACCTTTAAATGATGTTTCTAAACGAAAAATTAACAAATCTTTCGTGGTACTAGGGTTTACATGAAAATAGTTTTTTCAAGGAATACATGGAATAGCACTAATAAAGATATAATATCGCTTCATTGCTTGCCTTACCCTTCTGTGATATCGTATGTATATATTCTTGCCTGAAGTCTATCAGGCGAGTTCTCGTTGCCCATCAGTAAATATACACGATTTCTCACACTGTCATATTCCGCCCATTGATAATTCACATAAAGTGATTCTGGTTCTGACCACATAATAGGTTTGTAAGAGAATTGCTGAATCGCTGTATATGTCAACGTTCCAAGAATGAACTGGAATTGTCCTAATGATATACAATATGCAAACTGCACTCACAACGGATATTTTTCCAATAAATTTCATATCGATAAATTTTGATTAACAAATAAGGTTCAAATATTGACATTGTAATAGCAGACGATCTTACTTAAATACGGAAATGTTCCACATGACTAAGACACAATCTCGTCCACTCTTCCTCGTTTATGACATCACCGCAAACGACTTATCACCTAATTTTACTTGGCATGAGTAGCACGACGGGTGCTATAAGTAGAGTAGGAACTTCTCACCCTTTAGGTGCGCCTGACTTCGACCATGATGTAAAGTGGGGTTTCTCTTGCGCAGTCTTAATTTTTCTGTGTTATATTTTGTGAAAATTTGTAGGAATGTTCTTTATTTTTCATGAAGCCAGGCTTTTATTTTCTTTCTTTGATAAATTGATTTTATCTTGGTATATTTGTCACCTTTTTGATAGCATAGACTGGTTTTCTCTGTAAATCCGTTATATATGAAATAAGATATGATTCAAGCTAATAGATTGGAGCAAAAAGATGTGGAGAAGTATTTGAAAGAAGATTACACGAAGGTCTTGCATAAGAGTCTCTGTGAAAGTGGATATTTTGAAACTCTTACCTTTATCAACACGATCTGCCAGAGTTATTGTATAATAACAGTCTTCAGCGTAAGGCATTACTGTGCTGATAGGGAAGTCTAAATTGTTGACAATTTTCGCCCTTTTAATGACATCTCCTGGATGCTTGAGGTCAACCTCCATAACAAAATCACTAACAATGTCAGCCGTTTCCCCAGTGTGGTATAAATTCACAAAATTACCATTTGAATTAATAGCAGATATGGCATCATACACAAAATCTCCGTTATCCGCCTTTATTTGATTCCTTTTATTCCTCTGTTTTTGTCTAAGGGCAATATTAATATAAAATTCTTCCATTTCTCTTGTTTTACCTGTCCTTAAATTTACACTCATTAAGAAACCATCAAAAGGAGTTAATCGGTCGTATGCAAATCCAATCAAACAATGTTGATCGATGTACTGAGAACTTTCGTGTTTTCTTTTTAAATTGTTATATTTTTTTAATATGGATCCATACTGAGTGTCAAGGTCTTGTTGTGGGGGTGGATTTGGTTTTGCTTGTTCTGGTTCTGCTTGTGTTGTTTTTATGACAATATCCGAACACTGGTAAAATATTGATTCTCCTGGTTTGTGCGACTGGTACCGAGCTCTGATAACACAATGAGCACATTCAATGTTTGGGAGTACCTTTAAAAAATCAGATCAAATTATAAAACCTTTACAACATTTTTTAATGAAAGAACCGACGTCATTAAGTCTGTGGTGACTAGTTCGCTCATTTGCAATTATACCAAATTTCCTATTTTTTGGTATTGAATATAACCGCTCTTATCTGGTCACACATTCTTCCTCATTTGTTTTTGTAGTCTTGGTGAAAGTTACCCAGACAACATGGGAATGAACCAAACTGCAGCCTTTAAGTGTAAAATCAAAATGAGGAAAATTCTTTGAAAATACTAGAGCTACACTACAAAATCAGGAATAAGAAAGTAATTTGTGCAATATCGCAAGTACATTTGTGTAAATGGCTTTAATCGATATCAAAAACTAGTATACTGTTGGCTTGAAAATGAAATCTTCAACAGTCTATCATAGAACGGTTAACATATAAAATTATCTCTAACACTTATCTTCTGTCGCAATAATTTGACACCCTTTGAATTTGACACCTTTTGAATTTGACTATAAAACTTTCTGCAATCTTGTTTAGCAGTATTGAGCAAAAATACTTACAACTATTGCTGTGTAATTTCTTTGGTGATCCTGAGCATAGAAATATTCATCTGCCACATAAGCTATAGTTTTCCAGTTTGATGAATTCAATGGTGCATACGCCACGTCCATATACCCTGCAAGTTGAAGATAGAATCAGTATTGTATTTTCACGTCATTATAAGTAAACAAATTCCTTACAGAAAAGATTTATGGCGTTGAAGAAAAAATGATGTCCCAGCTACTTAGGTAAGTTGAAGACTTATACTTTGACCTATAGTTGGTTTCTTTTACAAATTGTGACTTGGATGGAGAGCTGTCTCATTGGTACTCATAACACATCTTCTTATACCTATTTGTTTTTACTAGTTAACATATTGCATTTTAACTAATTGTTGTTATGCCAAAAAATTATACGAAAGATAAAATGACCTGTTTAATGAGAATTAACATTTAAACATGTTAAATTCATCGTCCTTTTTTTTATTTTTTTTTATTTATTAATATCTACCAATTAAAAGCTACCAGTTAAATGCTTCAACATACAACATATATATATCCATTTATTTTACTTGCGACTTATCTCTGCATAGCATGTTCATACTTTATTCATTGACATCAACATACAACTAATAAAAAGTACAAAGTCGAAAACATATTCAATCATATAATGCATGTGAACATGTAATAAGCCGACCACATAGAAAAGAAAACAAACAATAATTACTTATGCTGATACACATGTGATTTCTTCTATGTGACTTCAATTTTGTCTTCTTCTTACATAGCTTTTCTTCAATTTTGTCATTTTTTTCTAGACTTTCTTGTCATTATTGTAAATAATTGTTCTTTTATTTTATTCTTCCGATAGTCTCAAATGTTTTATACGTACATCGGATAAATCGAAAAATCCGATACATACTAGTATACCTTAAGTAGTAGCCACGTTTCTTTTGCAGGGGCCTCTATTAGATGTAGGTATCTTTATTTAAATTGCACTATGTTCTATCAAGAGTTGAATACCTGGATATCCTACATCGTAATGGTTATAATTCTGTTGCCACTTTATCCACATTTGTTTGCCGCCCATAAACCAATGAACTGGTGTCTCTGGTGGCTGTCCTCCACATTCGGGTTCGTGACGAAAACATGTTTTACTTCCACTCTACAAAATAAGTAAGTTCACTACATTTATTAATCTAATTTGATTTGATTGCATATATGAAGCCAGATCGGTACATTGATACATTGCAAGTACACAGCACTAAGCTTTGCTTTAAAGCATTGTAAGCATAGCTGTAACACAGGATCTTAATTTTAGCGGCCCATCATAAGGAGTGGGTTTCCAAGTAATCTTTTACTCACAAATGTGTTGCCAATATAATCACAAAATCATGATTTTATATTAACATGATCATCAAATAAGCAAAAATACAGTCCTAGATTATCAAATAATCATTAAATATTTGGTCTAGTAATCAAATAATCACTGTAGAAATAGTAATAATATAATCAAACACCTCATGAGGAGGCTTACTGATACAGTTACACTTACCATTGTAATCTCCATATCACCTCTCTGTAGTGGATGTATTAAACAAAGATGTCCCCATGACAAAGGAAAGAGTAGGCATATTATAAAGACTTCCAGTGATTTTCTCATAATTGTTTGCATTTGATTTAATTTCTACCATAATAAAGTGTTTTAATCTTTCACTTGTTTATTTGATTTCAAATTGGTCTCGTGATAACCGCATTAATTGTCTATCTTTTAAATTATGTTAATATAATATGATCTAACAAAGATTGGGTATGAATAATCTCAAGTTAAAATTATGATAATAATAACACTGATAATATTATCAAAATAAATTATGCAAAATTATATCTAGTCTAAAGACAAATTATATACAGCAAAACAATTTAGTGTTTAAAGTATTATAAAGTAAAATCAAATAAATACTGACTGCGAGGACAATTCAAAAAGGAAAGTTCCTTACCAAATGGCAATATCAAAAGCTAAAACACATTAAACGAATGGATAACAACTGTAATATTACTAATTAGGTACAGGTATTTTCTTATGACGAAAATGGGGGATTAAACCTTGTTTAAATCGCTCTTTGTATGACAGACTTATAAAATATATATCAAGCACAACCTGGTAAAAGGAGGGGGTATTGAATCAACAAACAAATCTGTTCACACATGAAGAACTATCCTCTGCCCTGCATCAAGTTCAATATATGCAGTAAAATTTCACCTAGTCCTTGTTTGTTTAACAGTCAACAGGTGTGAATTTTTAATTATCACCTAATGATTGCTCGTCAAATCAGGTTGCTTTTCGCTCATAACTAAATTTTAAACATTTGAATACACAGTTGGACGGAAGATTACTGATATTACAATGCGTGTAACAGAAGCATCATTATTGATCGGTGACGTTTTGGCGTGATGTAAATTGTTTTGTAACATATATGAATTTCGAACAGCGGTATACTACTGTTGTTTTTATTAGCGATAATTTGAAAACTGGGACCTTGCTTATAACAGTAAGACTTCCATCTTTATTGCAAGATTTTTATTGAAAAAATCTTGTATATAAACAGATTTCATTTCATTTTTAGTTATCAGTTTAAAATCTACAAGTATAACCTACATCTTTCCTATTTATCCCTCACTATAAACATACCTCTGCTTCCATTATTTTATGTTAAGCTCTTTGTAACAAGGTTATTTGTATATCTGGGAAATGATCTATATGTATTTCCACTTGATCACTGAATTTTTTTTTGACTAAAAAAAGGAAATAATTAACAATTTCCCTAAATCTATATACGGACATAAGATTCAATGAATGTTGGTTATACTATTCAGAAAACATATTTCTTTATGATGCTTTAAACAGTTTTGAAATGTGTAAAGCAAGTTTCTTTTTAATGTCACTTATATCAGTGTAACTGTTTTTATACGGAGCATATATTTTTGCCATTGAACCAACATAGCTATTTTCCTTTAATTATTCACAGTATAATTAGTTACGGTCTCATTGGAATTAAGACTCCATTGATAATGTTGGATCGCAAAAATGGTATTTTTTTCCTTTAGAATTCCTATACGGAGTTCATAAACAATATCATCTATATTGACTTATTTGCCATCTTGGTCATGTTGTTCATATATGTCTTTTACTGTTTTAAAGAAAAAAGACAAAATATCCCCAAAAATATAAAAAATCATGTAAAGTTATATGAAATGAGTTTCTTGTAGTTATAATGTTATAAAAATATTTAACCAATGCAAGCATGTGAACTTAACTATGTACGCACGTTTTATTTATTAATTTTTAAAATTAATTACAAATCTATAATGTATTAACGAAAAATCATATTTTATTCAGTGATTGTTGATTGCAAGCTAAGTAATTTTCGAGTTTACATAATCATAATATTGATAAACAATCTACATCGTGCACCTAAATGACGTAAAAATAAGTGAACTAACAGAAACATTACTTTTTTTTATATTATCCATGCATTCTTATAAACTTTTTTGCAGTTCTTAAGTGATTTGGTGTATCTAATTTGTTCTTTAAGAACCAGCTATTATTACGTACCTTCCAATGCACATTTCTTTACCAATCACGGCTATCCCCTCGCACTTGGGCTATGCGGTTGCCGAAGTTCAAACGAGAGGTCTTGTAGTTAAGGTCACTGCATATTGGGAAATTAATTTAAGGGAATACAATAATTCAATAATTATATATTTATAAAAAATTGATAATACAAAGGATTTTCTTTTACAAGAAAGCTCGCATCCACTTATTTTCTAATAATACTTACCCATTCAAGTATTTTTCTCATGGACATTTATAATACATCTCCAATTTTTATTAGAATTTTTTTAGGCTAAGCAGCCATTTTGGTTAGCAGGCAAGATCTTTTTAAAACAAGATATCCGAAGGATAATTATGAGTTTGGTTCCAATTGGCCTCGTAGTTTCTTGTGACATAATTTTTGTAAAAGTTAATGAACAATAACGAGAGAATCCCAACGATGGAAGCCAAGTAATGACAAATTCTAAATGTAAAGAGATGAGATATATTGATTTGAACAAGATATGGTGATTGATTCTGATTTTCTTATGATTTTTCACCAAATTATGGACAAATATGAGTTCTTTTTTAACTTTCGGCCGAACAAAATTTTTGAATCTTGGTGTTCGAAGATATAAGATCAAGCAAACGCATTAAAGTGCGAGGTTTGGCATGCCACAAAACCAGGTTCAACCCATCATTTTTTTCTTTAAAAATTTCCTGTACCAAGTCAGGAAAATGGCCATTGTTATATCATAGTTCGTTTCTGTGTGTGTAACATTTTTACGTTGTGTTTCCGTTGTGTCGTTTGTTTTCTCTTATGTTTTAGTGTGAATTCACATTACTATAAGACGTGTCACGGTACTTTTCTATCCCAAATTCATGTATTTGGTTTTGATGTTATATTTGTTATTCTCATCGGATTTTGTCTAATGCTTAGTCTGTTTCTGTCTGTGTTACATTTTAATGTTGTGTTGTTGTTCTCCTTTTATATTTAATGCGTTTCCCTCAGTTTTGGTTTGTTACCCCGATTTTGTTTTTTGTCCATAGATTTACGAGTTTGAACAGCGGTATACTACTGTTGCCTTTATTTGGAAAAGTATAAAGGGGCAAAACATTAGAGAAAATGTTTTGAATATAAATGTAATACTTACCTTTGGTTTTTACCTTCAATAAAAACGATATGAGTTTTATAAACAAAATTTGTTCAACTTTATTTGTATTGTTGTTGTGTCATGTAATGTTGTCATTTTAATTTTATATTCAACATTGCCATTAAAGCGGGAGGTTTGCCATGCCACAAAACCAGGTTCAACCCACAATTTTTTTCTTAAAATGTCCCGTACCAAGTCAGGAAAATGGCCATTGTTATATTACAGTTCGTCTATGTGTGTGTTACATTTTAATTTTGTGCTCTGTTGTGTCGTAGTTCTCATCATACATTTGATGTGTTTCCCTCAGTTTTCCGAAGGCTGTTATCTTGATTTTATCTTAAAATTTATTACACAGTAATTGGTTTAAAAAAAAAATAACATTTTTCATTGAAAGAATGGTGTTCAATATTTATTACTTGCAGGCTGTAATTTCTGTTATTCTCTCATACAAGACAATCTGGACAGAGGAGAGGCTTTGCGTACTTTGAATTACAGATGCTGGACAAGTCTTTGACATCAAAATCGCTCTAAATGTCAATACATTACGTTGTTATAAGGTCAGTATAAAAATAACACACACAAAAAAAAAAGTCACATACTGTGTGGTTCTATATTGATGGATAAATGGGTCAGATCACTAGTAGGGTGTTCACACTTTTATATGTGTTGCATCTTCATGGGTTCTTTTGATAAAAGTTGTTCCGTTTTTAGAGTATTTTTCTCGACTTTTTTTTATCAGAATTTTGAAAAAAAAATGAAGAAAAAAACTATATATATATATGGCAAATCGACTTTTATCAATTTGCATTTCCAATATTTGACACTGAGTGTTCCTGATAAAGGTAAATCTAACAAATCGTTTTGGACCATTGAAAAAATAAACATGTTTTACTGAATAAGTGGGTCTTCTCAGTTTCTTTTTATTGTTATTGAAAGATTACAACTAAAGAAAAGGCGAGAAAGTCCGTCCAATCATATTTTAAAGAGAAACATTATAACCACTGATAAAATGTTAACTTACACTAACACTAACTGTAAAACCCTTTAAAAGGTTTCAAAAGCATTCAAGAGTATTCAAAAGTATTCAAAAGTTTTAAGTACCTCTTACCCAACAACCCAGTAAAACTAACGTCTGAGTCATTATTTTACCACTTCCATCTAACTCAGCTTTATCAGATCTTCCCGTGTTAAAATTCAGTATATTGTCGAAAACCTACATGTGTGTTTCGAATATGAATAATAAAAATCTGTTGATTTCTTCAAATTAAATGCTTTCAAATGATAAATTATACAGTAGTGATGAAATAAAAAGTACATTTGCTAAGTATAGAAAAATGCATTTTTTTTTTGTCAACATGTTGTTGTTTCATCACATATAATCATGAACATCATAAAGCTGAAAATTTGTTAAACTAATAGTTCCTTTTAACATCACAAAATAGTGTAAATAAAACATTTATAAATGTATCTACAAAAAAAACGAACTTTCAGTTAAATTCAAAAAGCGGAAGTCCATTCAACGGAAAAGACCAAAAAGCCCGGCCATATCTATCTATGGAACGACTCGACACATTTATGGGAGAAAAAATACGTTTCTTTGAATATAAGCACGATCGTTGTTAGAAAATATGCATAAGAATCATTTTTAAAGTCAAAAGAATTTTCAACACATCTTTCCTCTTTATGTCCTTTTGGGGCACATATGAGCTGTTGTTCTACCTGTGTATGTATGGCAACAATTGGACCACAGAAATTCACAGGGATACTAATGGGATGGTATGCTGTTGATCCATTGATATCGTCTTTAAACAAACTATTGACATATGTAGGAGGTATTGTTACCCGGAACATAATGTGTCCCAAGAGGATGAAGTACAAAGGCAGGTAAAGGCACTTGATTTGAATCAGAACGACCATCCTTAACTAAATCATTCCGATAGCGTGGAATTTTTTTTTTCTTGCAATAACTATTTGAAGAACAATTTTCAGATCCTATATATTGACTGTATTCAGTGCTCGGGCTGGTAGTACTATAGCTAATAATGTTTTGCTTTCCTTGTTCACTTTCATCCTCCATTGAATCTGAAGATCTTTCACTTCTTTGATGCCAAGGACTTATTTCTTTAGAAAACCTTTTTGTGATATTATGCTTAAATTTGTAAGCATGCGACTTGTGGTAATAATTCTTGCTGCCATTACTGCCTTCGAATGAGTTTTCCTGAGCAAAACTGCCTCTTGACTCGTTACTTTTATCTTGATCTGCTGTATCTCCCTGAACAGACTGTATTGTAATGCATGACACGCTTCCCTCTGATAACGACTGGCTTCTGATGCTGTTGTATTCTGATGTTCGACTAGATGTTTGTTCTGTTCGCTTCAGCAAGGTACAAAGATGTTTATCCGGTTTTATTATTGCGATGCTATTTTCAAAAATTCCATGCCTTTCAGCATTTGACGATTTCTCTGTGAGTTTGAATTTGAAATTGGTGCTTCTGATCTCAAAGAATCATTATGCTTTACATCTTGGATATCAGATGCAGTTTTTACTACAATAGAAAACACTAGAATGAAATGTGTGTACAACCGGTAAGTTAAAAATAGAAAAGTGAAAACTTTACTACATTATCATCTAAGACACAAGGTCATCTTGAAATGTCTTGTTTATTCATCTTACGATGTTTTGAATTCATTTTTTTTTCATAATTAGCAACACTTTTAAAATAAGTATTAAAAATTATCAAATAACTAGAAATTTGTTTCCCAAGTTATACGTAATTTGTTTTAACTAAACTGTTTTACCAGGAGCACATCATACATTCGTTGTTTGTGCTCAAGATAAGAAATGAAACAATTAAATAATCATTTATTGGTGTAAGCTGCACAGCATAGTGCTATGAGTGGTAGATAAAAAATAAATCGTAATTTTAAAAGAACAAAATACAACCTGAAAACAAATTTATTCAACAAGAATTGTAAAATATATATGAGAAATTTATTTTTAATAATGAAAATTGTCGACTCGGACTACTCTTGAACTGAATAGTAGTCTCTTGTTATTTATGTATTAGTGTCATTTTGTTTAGTTTCCTTTGTTACATCTTCTGACATCAGACTCGGACTTCTCTTGAACTGAATTTTAATGTACGTATTGTTATACGTTTACTTTTCTACATTGGCTAGAGGTATAGGGGGGGGGGGGGGGGGTTGAGATCTCACAAACATGTTTAACCCCGCCGCATTTTTGCGCCTGTCCCAAGGTAGGAGCCTCTGGCCTTTGTTAGTCTTGTATTATTATAATTCTAGTTTCTTGTGTACAATTTGGAAATTATTATGGCGTTCATTATCACTGAACTAGTATATCTTTGTTTAGGGGCCAGCTGAAGGACGCCTCCGGGTGCGGGAATTTCTCGCTACATTGATGACCTGTTGGTGACCTTCTGCTGTTGTTTTTTTCTATGGTCGGGTTGTTGTCTCTTTGGCACATTCCCCATTTCCATTCTCAATTTTATTTCATGAGAAACGAAAATTTTGGCTTATTTATATAAGCGGACAAAACCCTTTTTCACTTCTTTTGGCTTCATTAATAACATAAAACATATAAGTTACTTGTTATGTTTTGGGACTTTTTTGTTAGTTTTTTTGTGTTTGGTACAGTGAAATAATTTTTTTTATAAAACAAGTATTTTATCCAAAGGCTGCAATGCTCAGATGCTTCTTCATCACGTTTTTTTCATTTAAACTTCGAAATCTTGGTTCAAAGAAATATTTGCATAATTAGTTGTCAATATTAAGGATCATTTATCCGATACTTTGTACCGGAATGTTAGCATTGCATAAGGTTATGCTTTACACAGGCTGTCAATGACGTTTTTACACTAAAGTCTTTGGATAAAAAGTAAAATCACAAAAATACTGAACTCCGAGGAAAATTCAAAACAGAAAGTCCCTTATCAATGGCAAAATTAAAAGCAGAAACACATCAAACGAATGGACAACAACTGTTACATTCTTGACTTGGTATAGGCATTTTCTTCATTAGAAAATGGTGAATTAAACCTGGTTTTATAGCTAGCTAAACATCTCACTTGTATGAGATTCATTTATGAGTTGTATGTCGGCTCAGACATATATTTAGGTAACAAATAAGATTGATTCCTACCTGTTGTTAATCTAAGATGTTTCTTACTGCTATGATCTAAAAACGTTCTAATTCTCTGAAAGAAGTCATCTTTTATATCCACTCCATCTGTGTCAATTAAATATCCCAGTATTTCCTCTTGACATTCTTTATATCCCATATAAAACTGTTCTTGAGGGCATGAGTTTGTTCCACCACAATCTGACGATACCTCTTTATCCATCATTTCTAAAATTATTCCATCGCAAAAAAAGTCAATTGATAATTTTCTAGGTTGTATATAGGATGCTTGATGACAAAAAAAATGTAAAAAGGAAAAGGAATAACTGATTTTAGTCGATTTGGTTCATTAATACAAAGGTATAAAAAAGAAGATGTGGTATGATTGCCAATGAGACAACTATCCACAAAATACCAAACTGACACAGACATTAACAACTATAGGTCACCGTACGGCCTTCAACAATGAGCAAAGCCCATACCGCATAGTCAGCTATAATAGGCCCCGATAAGACAATGTAAAACAATTCAAACGAGAAAACTAACAGCCTTATTTAAGTAAAAAAATGAACGAAAAACAAAGATGTAACACATAAACAAACGACAACCACTGAATTACAGGTATCATCATACTATTAAATAGTATTCTACTGATGATCGTAAGACAACATAAGTCTGCTAGATATCATTACCAGTATTTTTGAAATTTGTCAAATTTTTCTTCTTTAGGTTTTCAAATGTTTTGCATGCAATGCAGAACTGACAAAACTTACAAAAAAGCCTAAGCTAAGATAGTTTGGTACAAGGTGTAATTATAAATGTTTATATTACAAAAAAAAAACCACACACACAAAAAACCCGAATAAATTTGGGTAAGTCTTGGCCTATTTCTTATTTCTAATTTTGTCTAAAATCCACCAGTAAAATAAAAATATAAAGTTTTTAAAATTTTGGGCATGTTCATCGACCTACTGGTAAATTATCAGCCTTTCACTATCTAATTTCGAGGATTATATTAAACGCTTATTTGGCATTCAAGAGGACACGTGATGGATCAAAATTCTTTTATTTAATTAACAAATGGAAGCAATTTTTAACGTCCTATGGTTTAGTCCTTTTGCACTTAATACTGAGACTTTAAGATCGAAAGTATATAGATATAAACGCCAGTGAAAATGTTTTACAAAAAACACATACTAATCATAACAAAAAAAAAAAATTTCAAGGACCTGGAAATATCTGCTTTATAAAGGAAGTCGACCTATTCAATAAGTTGACATTTATTTCCATTATTATGACATCATTGCTTGAGAAGTATTGGAATGAGTAATGCAAGTGCTACTATCAACATGTTGATACTTTTTAAAAATCCTTCTTACACCGATGTACATGTCATGGATGTATATCTTTAGAGAAGGAGCATAATGTGCGGCTTCGCCGATTGAAACACATTTTTGGCAAAATATCACGTTCAATGAAACTGTAAGATACATAAACTTTAAAAGTATTTCACACCTCTGAAATTATGCAAGTTCAACAAGTTTCGAATAAGCTTGGTTGCAATTTCTATAATCTCTGTCTTTTCAATACGACCTTGACCCTGAAATATATAATTGAAATTAAATTTTAGATTGACATATGCAATCTTTATTTCACTTCTTTTTTCATTTTATCTTTTTTCTGAGGATTGAGGAATAATTCCTTTTTCGTTTATACTTTATGTTTTGGCTTTGATCATATCTGCAGACAAGACAATAATGGAACAGTATTTGAATGTACATTAAAATAAATTCGACGAAATCAAAGTACTCACACAAAAATATGTCATAAAGAAAGTTAAAGCGATAACCTCTCATGACAAAATTATCGCTTTTATATTCATATCAATCGTAAGTTTAAAAATTCGACTAAGTAAGAATAAAGTATTCTACCTTTTTCAAATAACTTGGAGGGATAAGCCGACTGAGTTCTGACAAGCAGTTATTCATGCGATCTCTTCGCTTCTTCTCTAAGATTCTGTGTGACATTGGGTCCTAAAATAACGGATTATAATGTTTTTTTAGAAAATATATTACTTACAATAACCATAGTAGTTATCTTAAACTAATTGAATTGGCAGCCGGTACTTAAGTCAGTTGACATTGGTTGGGTCTCCAAGGTCAACTGAAAATTCGAGTTTTTCAAAGAGAGTTTCAACCTTTATTTAGTACTACAAAATGACAAACAAATGAAGCTTGAAATGTATCATTGTAATCATTACAGAACAGAAATCCAAAGGTACAGACAGGTCATTGGTAGCAATATCAAATAAGTTGTAGTAATTAAAAGTACGATTCCATTTTGTATAACGTTTTGACTTTTAATACGTCAATTTTCTTTTAGGAAATTTATCAAGGGTCGTCTTCTCAGACTTATCAAAATGTTGACAGACTAATTAGTATGTTTGCAATCTCAAGCGTACCAATCAGATTTATCTCGGACAATACACTATGAAAATCTTACCCTTGGCATTTTTGTCTTGGTTACTGACTGTATGTCACGTTCATCTGGTGATATTGTAAAGTTCAAAGGCCTGTAAAAAAACTAATACTGAATTAAACAGACGATCTTAATGTAATGATATATTAAACTTTATCTTAAGAAAATCACTCTATCTTATTATTTAAGAATACAAAACACTAATAGCAGAATAAACTATGCCTAAAACTGCAGAAGCATTCACGGATATTTTTTAAATAATTATGGTTTGCAACACATGCTCATGTTCAGCTTAAAATTTCAAACATATAAATATAATAATTTTGTAACTTATAAAATTAGGCATGCTTTTTATGTTTCTTAGAGTCCTTTCAATAACGATAAAACTCAAAACCAAATATTCCATGCATGATAGTATGATTTGTCATTAAAACAAATACCATTATCGTACCTTTCTGCATTCTCGAGCTTTATTCTCTTTGCTGAATGATTATCTATAAGAGAATCATACATTGAAAATTCACTTGTATCCATTCTGTTTAAATTTTTGATACAATGACATCCAACGACTACAGCTCTTACTTTTGTAAATAATGACCACAGTACATTCCACGTGTCATATAATTTATTCATGCGACGTAAGGATGTTTAAAAAAAGTCACGTTGGCATTTATCAAGCTCCTCCTTCAAAGTCTGTATAGGTCGAGTATACAACAAAATATAATTTTAAGAATATAACATGGTTATTACTACAATGTCTGTACAAACAATGTAGCTGTAACAGTTGAGATAGTACATAAAAAATATAAATCAGAACATATCCATCGAAGATAAAAATATTTTTTTCTAAAAAGCTTGGATGTTAAACATGACTTTTTCAAAAAGCTCAGATGTCAAAACAATGATTTTTTCAAAAACCTCAGATGACAAAGCATGTGTCGAACCGTGTGTGAATCTAGGAAAGGACTGAAAGTAGATTAGTCTGAGAATGTCCTTTCACCAAAGAACGATCAAAATATGTAACAGATCTAGGACTAAAGGCATTAATATTGCTGTTTCAATTAATACAATATATTTTGGTATGTTTCTGGTACTCTTTTTGATAAAAAAAATATATTTTTGATTAATCTTTCGTTTTTGTCGTCCTTGCACCCACGTGCTTTTTTCTGAGATAGCTGTGTATTGATATATATAAATGTGTTAGTTAGATCTAAGGCATAATTAAAAGATCTATATTATCGATTACGTTTTACATTACAAATTTTTTATTAATAAAAAGACCAAATTATAAAGATTAATTTAGTGTAAATGGAAACCTCCGCTGAATGATACAATGCAATCGATAATTATCATTTGAAATTTGTTTTATCAATTTTAAAACAATAAATTGTATAAACTGGACATTGAGGAGGTTATCCTTGAATTTCACTTGTTACTAAGAAAAAAAATGTGTGTTGCCAAATCTATTTTAGAAAGAGAGAAACTGTGAAATCTACGTATAAGTCTTGCTAAAATTTGTTAATGATTCCTTTTCATGAGCACTAGCCACAAATGCATTCATCTTATGTTCTATGTTGTGTCGTGTGTGCTCTTGTTTGTTTGACCTTTTCATTTTTAGCCATGTCGTTGTCAGTTTGTTTTAGATTTATGAGTTTGACTGTCCCTTTGGTATATTTCGTCCCTCTTTTATCTGAAAACCATAGAAGATAGAAATTGTAAATTACAAAAAATTTAAGCAGTGCAAGATTTATAAACAATCCAACATGCACGAAATTGTCTGTTGATTTCCTTGAGGAGTTTTTGCATAAGAATGACAATTTTAAACATTTTTTTCTAAAGCAGAATAATAGGAGCCAGAAAGAAACTTTATATTACAACAAGGTTGCACACGCTTAAAATCACACGCCTGTTTTACTGACCATTGATTTTACGTAGAAAGTCAAAAAGATCAAAGACAATGAAGTCTATGTCTAATAAAATTGAGAATGGAAATGTGGAATGTGTCAAAGAGACAACAACCCGACCATATAACAGACAACAGCAGAAGGTCAAAAATAGGTCTTCAATGCAGCGAGAAATTCCCGCACCCGGAGGCGTCCTTCAGCTGGCCCCTAAATAAATATATATACTAGTTCAGTGATAATGAACGCCATACTAAACTCCAAATTATACACAAGAAACTAAAGTTAATAATTATACAAGACTCCTGACTTGGGACAGGCGCAAAAATGCGGCGGGGTTAAAACTGTTTATGAGATCTCAACCCTCCCCCTATACCTCTAACCAATGTAGAAAAGTAAACGCATAACTATACGCACATTAAAATTCAGTTCAAGAGAAATCCGAGTCTGATGTCAGAAGATGTAACAAAGGATACTAAACAAAGTGACACTAATACATAAATAACAAGAGACTACTAGCAGTTAACTGACATGCCAGCTCCAGACTTCAATTACATTGATTGAAAGATTATGTCTTCATCATATGAATATCAGGCACAATCCCTCCCGTTAGGGGTTTAGTATCATACCATCATAACATATATGAGAAGAACACAACCCGTGTCATGCCAACAACTGGTTTTAAAATTAATGTGTTTAGTTCCAATAAGCGAATCAATATTAAAGCCAAAATCTGCAATCTTTAATGACCTGACAACAGTGTCGTAACTATATCCCTTATTACTAAGTCTATTTAAAGGTTTTGTTAGCTTCGGATGTGAATACTAACATTCTTGTGCTTTATAAAGAATATTACCACAAAAGATTGGATGTGAAATACCTGAAAGTATAAGAAGTCTGCATGCAGAGTTATATTTACGAATGGTGTCCTTGTACCCATACATGTCAACCTCTGACAATGGGAAATCATGTCATGACATGACATGATATGTCAAAAAGCGTTTGAAAACGCGTGACGTAGATGCGGACTTGTTAATATAAATGTGGTAATGTTCATAATTTCATACAAATTTGTGTATATAAAAAAAACAACATATATTCTACTGTGAACTTTTATTGTATTAAACAGTGGTCTGTTATGTTGCTTTTACAGCACCACCACTAGGCACATATTCAAAACAACTGTCAGTTTCAAGTTTAGTTGCATTTATTTGATAACAGCACACAATAATAATGTAACATAGTCAAGTTCTGATCAGAATTCAGTGTCAATTTCTTTATAATTGAAAAGGCTCTCCCACAGTAGGAATTGATATTTGACTGAATTAGCTTCATCAAGATTTGAAAGAATGTCAAAATGTTGGGTTTTTTTTTTTGGCATTTGTAAAATGTCATCTATTATCTCTGCCATTGCTCCCATTGCTATTGCCTGGTTAAAACTGGGTAGTTCATCAGAAGAAAGCTGGTACTATGAGAGCTGATCCAACAGTTCTGTGATCTTTTTATCCCCATGGCCTGCAGAAATCTGTTGCCGTGTTGGCTAGATTTGAAACTGAAATTGTAAAAGATAAACATGTTAAATGCTTATTCAAATAGCTACATTGTATTTCTCCTCTCACATGTATTGTTTTTTATCATTGCAACATAGAATGCACAAATTATGCGTTACTTGTCACTCGATCATTTAAACTTGAACTCCAAAATATAATTTATAAATCTTGACTCTTGCCGTACACATCGTTTTGTCTTAACAATCGGCACTTTAGACGACGGTACAGGCCCTGAAAGTGACCTATATCTGTGCACATTTCTCCTATAAAAAGTGAATTTGAAAAAAAGTCACAAAATCGTTAAAACTATTCACAAACTACTTACCTTTTACTGTTTGTCCATATACAAAAATAAACAATATAGCAGCCAAACAATTGCTTCGAATTTTTCGGTATTTATCGCCGAATAAGGAAAAAACCCGAGAATAGCAATATCACTAACGACCAAAAAATTAAAAGAACGAAAATGCGTGTACTTGCGTGTAAAGTGGTGAAAAGCGTGTACACGCCATGTGACAAAATCCTCGCGTGTAAACCGTTGAAAAAGCGTGTATTACACGCGAATATCATGTCACAAGTTGTACCGATGATCAAATTTAGTAAATGTTTTGACTAGTTTGTGATATCGAAAACCCTGGTGTAATAATTTTTCAGTAATACATAAATTTCTCTCGTTAAAATCTAAAACGTTGTTACATACACGAGCGAATCGTACAAGTTGGGATATATAAACACCGTAAGATATCTAAAAATGGATAATTTACGATAGGAAATGAATGATACGGTGCTTTTTGTCCGCAATTTGCTTTTTGTCCGCTTTTGCTTTTTGTCCGATAATTTTGCTTTTTGTCCGACACTTTTGCTTTTTGTCCGTTGCAGTTTGTCCGTTTCGATTTTTGTCCGATAATTTCGCTTTTTGTCCGACACTTTTGCTTTTTGTCCGTTGCTTTTTGTCCGTTTTGCTTTTTGTCCGATAATTTTGCTTTTTGACACTTTTGCTTTTTGTCCGTTTTGCCTTTTTAGCTCACCTGGACCAGAGGGTTAAGTGAGTTTTTTTCATCACTTGGCATCCGTCGTCGTCGATAACTTTCAGAAAATTTGAAACTAATGGCAAAACTAAAGCAAATATGGCCACAATCATCCTTAGGGTATGTAGTTTCAAAAAGGTATCCGATGACCCCGACCAAAAATCAAGATGGCCACCATGTCTAAAAATAGAACATTGTGGTAAAATGTAGATTTCAGCTTATATCTCTGAAACTAAAGCACTTAGTTCTGGGATAAAAATATTCATCAAGTCATAATCTATAGCCCGAGATTTTTCAGTTACATTAGACAACGAGTTTTGGGATTGCTGCCCCTGATATTTTAATTTTAAGGTAAATTAGCATTTTTTAGTTTTAGTTTGATTGAAATTTTATTTTAAAGTCGTTATAACGAGTAAGCTTACTTGTTATAACGACTTAACTAACAACACAGCTTACTTGTTTTAACGACTTAACTAACTCGTTTAAACGACTTAACTAACTCGTTTAAACGACTTAACTAACTCGTTTAAACGACTTAACTAACTCGTTTAAACCACTTGACTCACTTGTTTACTTAAAAATTACTTATTGTAAATACACAATTTTTATGTGATGTTTGATAATAATATAATGATTAAATTTGTTGCTATTAGATAATAAATAAAATTGAGAATGGAAATGGGGAATGAGTCAAAGCGACAACAACCCTACCATAGAGCAGACAACAGCCGAAGGCCACCAATGGGTCTTCAATGTAGCGAGAAACTCCCAAACCCGGAGGCGTCCTTCAGCTCCCTAAACAAACATGCATACTAGTTCAGTGATAATGGACGTCATACTAAACTCTGAATTATACAAAGAAACTAAAATTAAAAAGGATACTAGACTAACAAAGACCAGGGGCTCCTGACTTGGGACAGGCGCAAAATTGCAAAGACCCTATAAGTGAATCAATATTAAAGCCAAAATATGCAATCTTTAATGACCTGACAACAGTATCGTAACTATATCCCTTCTTAATAAGTCTGTTTAAAGGTTTAGTTAGCTTTTGAGGTGAATACTGACATTTTTGAGCTTTGTAAAGAATATTACCATAAAAGATTGGATGTGAAATACCTGAACGTATAAGATATCTGCATGTTGAGTTATATTCACGAATTATTTCCTTGTACCGATGATAAATTAAGTAAATGTTTTGACTAGTTTGTGATATCGAAAACCCTGGTGTAATAATTTTTCAGTAATACATAAATTTCTCTCGCTAAAATCTAATACGTTGTTACATACACGAGCGAATCGTACAAGTTGAGATATATAAACACCATAAGATGGTGAAAGGGAACGTCACCATCTAAACATGGATATTTAACAATAGGAAATGAAAAATCATCTCTTTTATCATAAATTTTTGTATTAAGCTTCCCGTTAATGATATAGATATCAAGATCTAGGAAAGGACAGTGGTCATTGTTACATGTAGTATTAGCTATATTTAAAGTAAGTTCAACAGGATAAATTTCTTTAGTATACATGCTGAAGTCGACAATTATTGACAGCCAATATATCATCCAAAAATTTAAAAGTATTGTTAAATTTTTGTTTCAAATGTTGTTTCGATGGATCTTTGCTGGTTTAAGTCATAGTTTGTAACTCATAACAATACAAAAACAGGTCCGCAATAAGTGGTGCACAGTTAGTCCCCATTGGAATTCCAATAACTTGACGATATACGGAATCCCCAAAGCGAACAAAATTGTTATCAAGTAAAAATTCAAGCGCAAATATAGTATCAAAGCATGTCCAATTGACATAGTTCATTTGTTTGTTGCTACTAAAAAATTACCGAAAAGAGTTTGAACATATGTATTGGCATTCTGACTTTTTAAATGCCCAATTAATTAGGGATGTGATTTTTCTTTCTTAATAAGAATATGAGGCAAAGTGGAATATAGGGTAAAAAAATCATAACTTTGAACAGATTCAAAATCACCAATATATGCATGCAATTTATCAAGTACTTCCAACGAGTTTTTGACACTCCAAAAGTAATTAATTCCACTATTTTCAAAGGCCTTATTTGAACAATTTATTATCAGGTTTTTGATTGTACCAAGTGTACCTGTAAGTAGAATAGACAATTTATTAATGCAACAATGGCTTGAAGATGAAATAAATATATACTTGTAATGTGTTTTGTGTAGCTTCGGAAGCCAGTACATAGTTTGGACTTTCATTGTATTTGGTTCTGCTTGTAAAGATGTAGCAAAAAGTTTGTGTTTGTTACAGATGTCGTTTTCTGAAAATGAAGTCAGTTGGAATGTTGGTGAATTCGTGATTTCCTTTTGCAGAACCTCAATGTAAAATTTACGTCAAACAATAATGATATTAATAGTAGATATATCAGCCGGGACAAAAACAAATTCCTTGGCTAGTTCATTTAGTTTAAGCATGGATTTCTGGCGAAAACATTTATAACGGCCGAATTTAAAGTTTTGTCTTTGTTAATAGAAGAAATTTTCATCATAAAATTGAAACGCATGCGGAAAAACATACAAACGCATAAAGATGTTTATTCAGGACAATAACTTATATCCAAACATAACAGCAGAAATATATATGAACTACCACCAATGAAGGTTATAAAATACTATAGGTAATACTTAATGCTTTACGTAATGTGCTGTTTCTCTTTTTTTTTTGTCGTTAAGACTTAGAATTGCACAAAAATAATGGATTTATACATGTACTTTAACGAAAACATCTCTTGAAAAGTTATTCGTTGATGGCTAAATGATATTTATTTCTGAAATCTAAATCTTGTTTCGCTGTTCTGAGTGTTCAAGATGTTACATGCAGTTTAGAGTGGTGAAACAAATACAAAAAAAACACTAGTCTGTATAAAAGTAAACGAAAGAAAGCCGCTGGAATGCACTTCTGGTCTCAGATAAGCAGATTTAAAAAATGACAGCTAACATGAAATAAGTGCCAATAAAAGAGTGAGTCCAACACTTGCTTTTTCAAAAACAAAAGCTATATTCAAAATGATAATGTATATATAAAAAAAAATAAAAAAAAAAAATAAAAAAATTGAATATTCAAACAATAGATCGATATCAAACAAAAGTATTTCATTATCATTTTTTCGGCTACAATGGGTATATGAAACATCCAATGTCGAATTATCATTATTGATTCTTAACTAAGAATGTTTCTGTCATGTTGTGCAACGAAATCTCTACAGCACATGGTACATGTAGTAACACCACTAGATGTTTAATAGGATCCCGCGAGAAGTCGGACTTTGGTCCACGAAGGTAGCAAATTGTCTGTGTGACCATCGCTGGCGGCTTTTGGTACACATAAGATATTTTATTTTGTTGGTTAACAGATATTTTTTTTAATATGCCGGACAGCCATTAAAACATCACCAAGGAAAGGTTGTCATGCTCTTTGTTAAATCCATGAAACTGATATAGCCCCAAAGGTTTTACATGAACACCAACGGATACTCATGTCAATTTGAAAGCCACGCGGAATCAATATCGGAGATGTTTAAGACAAATGCATCGATCCTGCTGGGCGTTTGTTCCTTTATATCTCCCTTGACATGGCCTATCATTAAAAGGTCCCTTTTGAGGACTTGTGGATTATTTGGTATACTGTAGAGGGCAATTATACAGTCTACAAGCAATTGCATCCTTGGAAAAGCCTCCTTAAATTACGCCCCAAATTGTTTGTCATTAGTTGTTAGAAAGACCTGGCATATAGTTTGCTGTTTATTGAAGTGTTTTTACAATAAGGGCGTGACATTCATGACATAAGCTAAACTTTACATGTCGAAAGTAAAAGCAAGAAAAAAGTCATACTTGAGTTAGAAAACGTTCGAACTCGAATTACGTCCGTTCAAATAACCCTTGTCCTTCACATATGTTCCAAAAATCTATTAAGCGAAAAGTATTCGAAATTAGTCTTAACAGACATGTTTAACCAACTTATGCATAGTTCTAATAAAAATAAACTAGAAGCTCTAAATAGCCTTTGTGATCACCTGGGTCTATGTGCATATTCAACAAAGGACACTCTCCAACATTATACACAAGAATATAATTCATGACAAAATCTGTTTTGTTGATCTTGTATTGCTGATCATGTGCTGTTTCGATTCCTTCTTTCTTGTTTAGTTTTGCTCAAAACACAAAAGAGGATAAAGAAAAATCCTCATTTATTTGCAATTACTTCTATAAAGATTCACAGTCTACTTAACTTTGTCGACAACATTTGACTTGTTAGTAGATCTTGACTTGCTGATCATTTTTGTGATTTAAAGTGTATCTTAATCTATAATAATTTTCTATAATATATGACAAAAACTTAAAAAAAAGATAGATGAAAATCTTTTTTAAGGTGGTATGGAAGTTTAGATTAAAAATGCTAGAATGTGCCAAAACGTAGTACAAAAATGTATATATGAACTGTGTAAATAAATGTTCAAAAATTTAATAAATATGATAGGTCACCGAGCATTTTTCGCAAGCTACAGGTTGTGACAAAATGACACAATTTGTATGACAGCGCTGAAGTACGTCCATTATTCATTTTCCATTATTCAAAATTCACTATACGTTAAGTGATGAATAATGAATAATGAATTAGTTTTTGTTTCAGTATTCAAGTTGAAAAGTGAATAATGAAATAGAATAATATTTTTTTGACTGTGACACTAAATCCCGTATTACAGAATTCGTAATTTTGATCTTACAAATATTAAAATTGATATCAGACAAAAAAATCCAAACACTCTTTGAAATTTTAAACTTTGTTTATTTATCTAGTTTCGGAGGAAAAACTAGAGGGTTTCCCTAACTATTTTTAACAGAAATTTCTTGGTTTAATGTATGGACGACCTGAATACCATAAATATATAAAAATTCAAATACTTTACGTTGTCTTTTATTATTTTCACTGGACCTTTGCTATTCTTCATCCCTTGATTATAGATATGACATGCTAATTGTACAGCAATGACCATTAGAGGGGTTACGGAGAGGACCAAAATGCCAAAATACGCGTGAAAATTAAGAAATAGCCAATTTTGAATAATGAAATGGATAATTTGAATAATAGAATGGTTGTTGCGGCCCTTCAACCCCTATTTACAATTATACCTTATACCTCATTCGAAAGCTTATTAATAGAGGAGCAAAAGGTATATAGGCAGTGTGTTCCTCGTCGCCTATTAGAGGAGAAACGAAGGACCTAAATATCGAAATACATGTGACTATTAAAAGACATAGCTTATTTTGAATAATGGAATGGACTGCTGCAACCAGTCAGCCTCTAATTCAAGAAACCTTAATACACCATTTGAAACCTTGATAGAGTAACAAAACTGTTTTTAACAACGTGTATTTTGGCACCTCTTATGGTCATTGCGGGACATACTGTTCATAACCATTTTATTCCTTTTTGTATAGCTATACGCTATATACCTCTTGTTTCTCTGTTGGAACACTTTTGAATGACGTATAAGGTAGCAATACACAGTAAGGAGTTTGGTTTCGTATTTTGGCCACGGTGGATATGAAAGTTAAAGTGCAATAAAATTCATTTTTAGACAGCTGAGTACTAATTTAGCCTTCAAATACGGTTAATAAGAACATAAAGATTGTTTTTTACATGTTGTATGGCCTATTTACTGTTTGACTCTCCGTATTTTCATAGCTAGACTGGCCATAGGTTCGGAAATTAATGTAAATAATTGTTTACAAACGCTTTTTTTCTACACGAAGTATTTTACAAAAAAAACCCGCGTATTTTGGCATTTACGTCCTCCGTAACCCCTCTAATGGTCAATATTTATATACCCATTTTGAAAAGTGAATAATGAAATAGAATAATATTTTTTTGACTGTGACACTAAATCCCGTATTACAGAATTCGTAATTTTGATCTTACAAATATTAAAATTGATCTCAGACAAAAAAATCCAAACACTCTTTGAAATTTTAAACTTTGTTTATTTATTTAGTTTCGGAGGAAAAACTAGAGGGTTTCCCTAACTATTTTTAACAGAAATTTCTTGGTTTAATGTATGGACGACCTGAATACCATAGAATGAAATTCAAAACAGTGTGGCTGTGGCCATTGATTGACACATTAAATTCATTCATTGACTGGGACAATTTACGTGAACGTTTGTCTGTAACGACCACTGTTCACGACGTACCTACGATAGACATTTAAACTGTGGGGTCACCAAAGGTTTCTTAACGCCTTTAATTATAAAATAATTCGAAAAATTAATCAGGAATAACCTTTATGTTTTGATTTATACTATTGAAATAAATCAAAACATCGTGTTATTTCTGATTAATTTTTCGAATTGCTTTATTAAGGTGTTGAGAACCTTTGGTGACCCCATAGTTTAAGTGTCTTTAAAAAGTACATAGTGAGCAGTGGTCGTTACATACAAACGTTCACCTAAATTGTCCCAGTCAATGGATGAATTTAATGTGTCAATCAATGGCCACAGCCACACTGTTTTGAATTTCATTCTAAATATATAAAAATTCAAATACTTTACGTTGTCTTTTATTATTTTCACTGGACCTTTGCTATTCTTCATCCCTTGATTATAGATATGACATGCTAATTGTACAGCAATGACCATTAGAGGGGTTACGGAGAGGACCAAAATGCCAAAATACGCGTGAAAATTAAGAAATAGCCAATTTTGAATAATGAAATGGATAATTTGAATAATAGAATGGTTGTTGCGGCCCTTCAACCCCTATTTACAATTATACCTTATACCTCATTCGAAAGCTTATTAATAGAGGAGCAAAAGGTATATAGGCAGTGTGTTCCTCGTCGCCTATTAGAGGAGAAACGAAGGACCTAAATATCGAAATACATGTGACTATTAAAAGACATAGCTTATTTTGAATAATGGAATGGACTGCTGCAACCAGTCAGCCTCTAATTCAAGAAACCTTAATACACCATTTGAAACCTTGATAGAGTAACAAAACTGTTTTTAACAACGTGTATTTTGGCACCTCTTATGGTCATTGCGGGACATACTGTTCATAACCATTTTATTCCTTTTTGTATAGCTATACGCTATATACCTCTTGTTTCTCTGTTGGAACACTTTTGAATGACGTATAAGGTAGCAATACACAGTAAGGAGTTTGGTTTCGTATTTTGGCCACGGTGGATATGAAAGTTAAAGTGCAATAAAATTCATTTTTAGACAGCTGAGTACTAATTTAGCCTTCAAATACGGTTAATAAGAACATAAAGATTGTTTTTTACATGTTGTATGGCCTATTTACTGTTTGACTCTCCGTATTTTCATAGCTAGACTGGCCATAGGTTCGGAAATTAATGTAAATAATTGTTTACAAACGCTTTTTTTCTACACGAAGTATTTTACAAAAAAAACCCGCGTATTTTGGCATTTACGTCCTCCGTAACCCCTCTAATGGTCAATATTTTTATACCCATTTTATTCCTCTTTGTATAGCTATAGGCTATATACCTCTTGTTTCTCTGCTGGTACGCTTTTGAATGACGTATAAGGTATAGCAATACGCTAAGCTTTCGAATGAGTCATAAGGTATATCTGTTATTAGGGGCTGAATGGTCGCAGCAGTCCATTCCATTATTCAAAATATCCATTTCATTATTCAAAATTGGCTATTTCTTAATTTCACGCGTATTTTGGCATTTAAATCTCCGTAACCCCTCTAATGGTCATCGCGGCACAATCGACATGATATATCTATAATCAGAGAATTAAGATTAAGCAAAGATCTTGTGAAAATAAAAAAGACAATGTTTAGTATTTTAATTTTTATATATACATGTATTTTGGTATTCAGGTCGTCCATACATTAAACCAAGGAATTTCTGTTAAAAATAGTTAGGAAAACCCACTAGTTTTTCCTTCGAAACAAAATAAATAAATTAAAAAGATCCGGCATTATTTCACATAGTGTTTTGATTCATTTCTTACAAAATTGTTTAAATAAGTTAGATCATACGAAAATGACGAATTATGAAATACGGGATATATATAGTGTCACAGTCAAAAAATATAATTCTATTTCATTATTCACTTTTCAATTTGAATACTGAAATTTAAACTATTTCATTTTTCATTATTCAACACTTAACGTTGAATAGTGAATAATGAACTTTTTCATTATTCATTATTGAATTTTGAATAATGGAAAATGAATAGTGGACGTACTTCAGCGCGGTATTGGTATAGATTATACGGAGAAAAACAGCATTATGTGATCAGAAGCTTATCTAAATTATAGAATTAAAAACAAAATGCGAGAAGATAGCTTTAAGAAAATGCTTTGAGAATATCAATAAATACAATAGGGTCACCGTGCGTTTTTTCCTGCTAAAATTTAAGATAGCAAAAGTTCATGTATATTCTTTCAGAAAATGCACTATGTCCCCTAAAAATGCCAATTTAAAAACATTAAAAATCAAACAAATAAAATCTACGTTTGTAAAAATATTAATATTTATCAGTTGAAATTTGTTACAATGATTTAAAATTAGACCTTAAGCTTTCTTGTTATTTACAATCCAAGATATAAGGTAAAAAAAGCCCTCCCCCCCCCCCCCCAAAAAAAAAATAGTAAAAAAAAATAGTCAAATCATCATCAATGGACATTATCTGTATTAAGGAGTCGATTAACGATTTCGATCATTTTGTCTCATTTGTAAAACAGACCTTGCTGATCACCATTAAGTTTTTCTGTATCTATTTTAATTTTAAGATAGTAGGCAAAACAATTTGTCATTTTAGGGCAATTAATCCTATATTAAAATGGGAAATGAGTCCATGGGACACAGATAATGCCCCCGCTCGCATATTACTTTAGAAAGGGACATAACTTGATAACGACAAACGTGACACTACCCACATTTGTTCTTGATCTAACTTCTGTTGTAATAAGTATTGTGTATAAGTTTCATAAAATTTGCTTGAGGCCGTTAGTTTTCTCGTTTGAACTGTTTTACATTGTCATTTCGAGGCCTTTTATAGCTGACTATGCAGTATGGGCTTTGTTCATTGTTGAAGGCCGTACGGTGACCTATTGTTGTTAATTCCTGTGTCATTCAATCTCATGTGGAGAGTTGTCTCATTGGCAATCATACCATACTTCTTTTTTATATTAAGTTAAGAAACACAAACGATAAAGTCAGTATTTTCCCCATTTATATAGGGCATAAGAGGAAAAGTGAGGTCATCAAAATGCATACTTGACCTGTGTTTTGTGGTATACTCATTGCAAAATAAGTTACATGCCATTTTTTAAGGCAAACTGCAGTTAAAGAACGGATATAAAAAGTTCAGCAGTTTTTCCATTTCCAAGCTCTAGAGCAGTAAAAGTGACGCCATCAAAATTCAAACTTGATCTGGGATGTGTGGTAATAAGCATTGCGTTTAAGTTCCATAACATTGGTTTGGGGCGAACTATAGTTAAAGAATGGAAACTAATTTTGGACGTCATCTGACAGTTTTGACAATTGGTAGAGCTCAACATCCTGCTGTCAGATTTTCTCTCTTTTTAATGGTTTTCAGAATAATATACAAAACTTTGATTTTACCCCGTATGTTCTATTTCAGTCATGTTGGCCATCTTGGTTGGTAGGCGAGGTATAAATCAGGCATATTTCTTTTTAAATAAGATACCCTAATTATGATTTTTCGAAGTTCAAAATGAAACCTGCAAAAATAACACGTTTTTATATCGGACATAAAGCAAAATCAGCGGACAAAAAGCAAAACGGACCAAAAGCAACGGACAAAAAGCAAAAGTGTCTGACAAAAAGCAAAATTATCGGACAAAAAGCAAAACGGACAAAAAGCAACGGACAAAAAGCAAAAGTGTCGGACAAAAAGCAAAATTATCGGACAAAAAGCAAAACGGACAAAAAGCAACGGACAAAAAGCAAAAGTGTCGGACAAAAAGCAAAATTATCGGACAAAAAGCAAGAGCGGACATAAAGCAAATTGCGGACAAAAAGCATCGTATCAAATGAAAAATCTCTTTTATCATAAATTTTAGTATTAAGCTTCCCGTTAATGATATAGATATCAAGATCGAGGAAAGGGCAGTGTTCATTGTTAATATTAGCTTTATTTAAAGTAAGGACAACAGGATAAATTTCTTAAGTATACATACTGAAGTCGTCATTATTGAGAGCCAATATATCATCCAAATATCTTAAAGTATTATTAAATTTTTGTATCAGATATTGTTTCGATGGGTCTTTGTTGATTTTTGTCATAAATTGTAACTCATAGCAATACAAAAACAGGTCTAAAGCGTACAAAAATGTTATCTAGTAAACATTCAAGGGCAGATATCAAAGCATGACCAATTGACATAGTTCTTTTGTTTATTGCTACTAAAAAATGACCTAAAAGAGTTATATATATATATTCACAACCTGACTTTTTTATATGCCCATTTAATTAGGTGTGTGAATTTTTTCTTAATAAGAACGTGAGGCAATGTGGTATATAGGGTAGAAAAATCAAAACTTTGAACAGATTCAAATCACCAATATAAGCATGCAATTTATCAAGTACTTCCATCGAGTTTTTGACACTACAAAAGTAATTAATTCCACTATTTTCAAAGGCCTTATTTGAACAATTTATTATCAGGTTTTTGATTGTACCAAGTGTACTGGTACGACGAATAGACATTTTAGTAGTGAAACAATGGCTTGAAGACGAAATAAATCTATATTTTGTAAGGTGTTTTGTGTAGCTTCGGACGCCAATACATAGTTTGGACTTTCATTGTATTTGGTTCTGCTTGTAAAGAAGTAGCTAAAAGTTTATTTTTGTTACAGATGTCGTTTTCTAAAAATGGAGTCAGTTGGAATGTTGGTGAATTGGTGATTTCTTTTTTCAGAACCTCAATGTAAAATTTACGTCAAACAATAATAATATTATTACCAGCTTTATCGGTCGGGATAAATACAAATTCCTTGGCTAGTTCTTTTAGTTTATGTTTGATACGAGAAATAGGTTTATTGTGGTTGTTGTTAAGAGTAAAATGTTCTTTAAAATGTTGAATACGTATATCAACTATGTTCATTACTGAACTAAAAAAAGGATCCAAACATTTTTTGTCAGCTTTTTCCCGTTTTATCCATTTTAAAGTACGGAGTGAGTCGTGGATAGTATTATGACACTTATTCGAATTAATAATTGACGGGGGACGATATTTAGGTCGTTTACTGAGGAATGATTTTAAATCTCGGTCTTGAACGATGTTAAGATCTCCTGTTATAACATGAGAAATTGGTGCATACATGTATTCGGAATTACGGCAATTACATGAAGTAGGTGTATTTTCACTGATATTAACATCTTTACACAATTGGCTCTATTAAACACACATTTCCGGGTAGATTTCTTGAAAATATAACAAAGAAGAGGGAGCTCATTATTATCAAAATATCCAAAAATTTAGAATAGCAATATGCTATTATAATTTGAGCGATTTCATACTTAGGACTGCTATATGAAATTGTGTTGCATTCCTCTAATATTTTATTTAACTTATTAACCGGTAATGAACAGAGCTTTGTTAACAGATGTATACCTAATATTATTACAAACACCAAATATAATTGACCATTAGCATTTTGTTTTTAAAAATCACGTAAAAACAAAAATCAAATAAACACTGAGCATGACCATGGGGTCAAGATCAGATGACACCGGCTAGAAAGACATGAAAACCATACAATCATTCAATACACCTAATAAAGTTGATCTACTAGGTTTTAGTACTTGAAACACTGTCCTAAACACAAAACAATTAACATTGACTAATGAACCATGGTAATTAGGTCAAGGTCAGATGCACATGTATTCCTTACATTTGCTAATGTCTGTGTGCCTTTTTGTGTTTCTTTCTTGCATGTGACGTGACTCTGTACTTATACATCCAGTCATTGTGTTATTGTGTCTGGGTATTTTTTTTTATCTATATGTTTGTTTTTATAGTGATTGAGATAATACGTTTACTGCTGTACTATATTCTTGACATTTTTACCAATAATGTCTGTTTGTTTCGTTCACACGTCGCTGTCAATATAATGGAATTGTATACGACTGTCAAACAAGTGACAGGTTTATCTAGCTATAAATGCCAAGTTTATTCCATCATTATCAACAAAAGAAAATGTCAGTACCTAGTCAGGAATGTGACAGTTGTTGTCTTTTCGTTTGATGTATTTGGACTTCTGATTTTGCCATTTGATTAGGTACTTTCCGTTTTGAATTTTCCTAGGAGTTCAGCATTTTTGTGATTTTACGTTTTACATTCATAAATTGCATTGTATTAATTTAATGCAAAAATACCAAGCAAAAACAGAAATTTTGGAGTCTCTAGTTAAAATAACTATTATGTTTAAATAGATTGATAGGACACAAGAAGTTTTGGAATGCTTGTAAATGTCTTATTCTATTTTGAAGACCATGTATTTGCTTCATCCAATCTACGTCACTGCTGCATGTGCTTCTAGTTTACTAGTTGTTTTTTGAGAGCATACTAATTGTCCAATAACATTTTACCAATCAGCTCCGATTTTTTTTTATCAAATTATGGTTCTTTTCCACAAACCTGTGTTTTAAGTATTTTTTGCCCCTTGGATCTGATAAGTGTATTAAAAAAAACTCATCATAGATACCAGGATTAAAATTTTATATTTACGCAAGACGCGCGTTTCGTCTACAAAACAAATGTATTTAGCAGCTATGACTGACTTGGCATTCCTTCTCAGCATTTGGTTCAAGTGCAAACTGATATTGAATTAACAAATGCATCATTTCAAACAACAAGCTTGAACTATCCCCTGTTCTGCATCAAATTAAAGGTAGACACTAGACACTAAAAGTTTAACCTAAAGTACTTGTTAGTTTAATAACCAAAAGGTACTAATTGGTTTATAAGTTTATGAATATTTAATTATGACCTATTGCATGCTCTTCAAATTGATATGCTTATCGCTAATAACTAAATTTTAAATTCTTCGAATGCACAGCTTGAAATCTTTGCTGGAGGAATTGATCATATTTCAATACGTGTTACAGTAGCATCATTATTGACAAATGACATCAAATCAGTTCTATAATTTTTTATTGATCAAGTTATTTCCTTTTCAATTTCGTTTTTTAAATCGTATATCCATTCAACTGTTATTTTATAAGATTCTATAATGCTGCATTTATTGAACCAACAGTTATTTTCTACATATAAGTATTTATTCCTTATTTATACCAGGTTCAACCCACCAATTTTTTACTTAAAATGCCCTGTACCAAGTCAGGAAAATGTTCATTGTTATATTATAGTTTGTTTCTTGTGTGTTACAGTTTAATGTTATGTTTCTGTTGTGTCGTAGTTCTCTTATATTTGATGCGTTTCCCTCAGTTTTAGTTTTTAGCCCGGATTTGTTTTTTCTCTATCGATTTATGAATTTTGAACAGCAGTATACTACTGTTGCCTTTATTCATTCCTCATTGGAATCTAACTCCATTAAATTTTTTTTGACCTAAAACATTTTAGAAAAAATGGTAATGAAATTCCTTTAGGGAACTCGTATAAGAAGTTGACAGACAACATCAGTCATGTTGAATTATTTGAAACCCTCTAATACTATTTATTTTGCCTTATTAAAGTTTCCCTCTATCTATTATAGTTTTCACAGAATAGGTAAAAGTACTTAGTAAATCACCGTAAAAATCTTAGTTAAATAGTCTTTTAAGAATTTAATTCTAATAAGCGTATTGAAGTTTTGACACTGTTTATAAGATAACAAATAAGCACATCATTTGAACTTTGGTGAATAGGGGTAATTTTGGCAATCATGCAACATCTTATTTATACCCCAAAAAAATAATAGCAATTTACCCCTGAGTTCTTTTTTTAGACTAGTCAGCCATGTTGATGAGCAGACAAGATAATTTGAAACGTTCTTCAACAAAGGTGATTGTAACCAAGATTGGTTCTTAATGGCCGTACGGTAACCTGTAGCTGTTAATTTCTGTGTCATTTAGTCTCTTGTGGAGAGTTGTCTCATTGGCAATCATACCACATTTGTTTTTTAATGTACACAAGAAGTTTCAGAGGATACGATATTGGAAGAGGTTAATGAACAATGATGATACTAATAGACTTTAGAAGCAAAGCTATGGCAAAACCTCACACAGACTATTTTAGTGAATAAACTGTTAACACAGAGATAAGTCTCGTCTATTTGTTATTTTGTTAATGCAAATATTGAAATTAAAATACTAATATTTTAACATGTCAGTTATGCAAATTAATTTGTAAACTATGTTAAAGTCAAAGAACCATAATGAGGGTCTGGGGTTATATAATCTCTATTGAAATGAAACTCGTAAATGCCAATACATTTGCATACTAAATAGCAATGACTTAACATTAACGATTCATATTAAATTGATCTGATACAAAACTAATACATAAAAACTAAGCAAAAGTTTAAAAGTCAACGGGCCATGACTGAGGGGGCTAGGCCAAATAATATCCATATAAATGAGATACACTAAAGATTACACAACTGTATACTAATTATCTGTGACATACCTCTAACGGTGACCCCTAATCAGGTCGTATGACAAACTAATACATGAAAACTAAGCAAATGTTTCCATGTCAATACACCACGGCTGATGGGTTTGACCAAATAATCTTAATGGAAATAAGATATGCTAATGCTAATGCGACTGCATACCAAATATCATTGACCCAACACTAGTGGTTCCGCATTAGTTGACCTAATCACAAACTAATACAAGATGATTCCTGTTCAATTTCGTCATTTAAATTGTACATTCATTCAACTGTTATTTTATACAGATTCTACAATGCTGCAATTATAGAATCAACATGTATTTTCTACTTATCAGCATTCACCAGATATTCTATTTTATTTTCATAATTTGTTACAGTTTTCATTGGAATCTAACTCCATAACAAATTTTGACCTAAAACATTTAAAAAATGGTAATCAAATTCCTTTAGGGAACTCATATAAAAAGTGGACATAGATATCAGTCATGTTGACTCAATTGAAATCCTCTCATACTGATAATTTTGCCTCTTTATAGTTTTTCTCTATTTATTATAGTTTTCAACAGAATAGGCAAAAATACTAAGAAAAATCATAACAATCTTCAATTAAATAGTCTTTTAAGAATTTTATTATAATAGACATGTTAACATTTAGACTTAACAGCTATGTTGGTTAGCTGCCAAAATCATTTGAAACGTTCTTTCTAATTTTATTTATTTATTGTTTATACAAACAGGCATTCCAGCTAACAATTAATAATTTAAGCTATTACAAAGATGCCTTAATCATGGACACATTCAATTATCATGCAAAGACCACATGTTATATCTGAAGGTTAATTTTTCTGACATTTATCACTTTAAAGTAACAACAACAATCTGACTAGGAGACACACTTATCTTTTATTTAATCAGATAAATATCACATTGTTGTTATTGTAATCCTAATAAATGTATTCAGCAGTAAAAGAAGGACGACAGATACCAGAGTGACAGTCAAACTCATAGATTGAAAATAAACTGACAACGCCATGGCAAAAAAATAAAAAGACAAACGGACAAATAATAGTACACAAGACACAACATGGAAAACTAAAGACTTAGCAGCACGAACCTAACTAAAAACTGGGGGTGATCTCAGGTGGAACACTTGGTTTTCCAATGTACTCCAACTCATCGTTTTGTTTCAAATAAAAGGCTTGATAATCACTTATCCCATTAAAAATTAAAATTGCAAAACTACTGAACTATGACCTATAGTTGTTTATGTCTGTGTCATTTTGGTCTCTTGTGGACAGTTGTCGCATTGGCAATCATACCACATCTTCCTTTTTATATGAGGAAAATTCAAAACGAAAATTCCGTCATAATTAGCGGAAATCAAAAGCTCAAATACACAAATCAAATGGATAATAAATGGATTAAAACCTGACAGTTGACCATAAGTTAATTTTTTGATCATTTGTTTACTTTCAGCATTATGAGGATATTACATATAAAGAAATAGCATATCCTCTACCAATTGTTATGAACTATCCCCTGTTCTGCATCAAATTAAAAGTAGAAACTAGACACTCAAAGTTTAACCTACAGTACTTGTTAGTTTAATGGTACTAATTGGTTTATAAGTTTATGAATATTTAATTATCACCGATTGCATGCTCTTCAAACCGCTTTGCTTATCGCTAATAACTAAATTCTAAACCTTCGAATGCACAGCTTGAAATCTTTGCTGGAGGAATTGATCATATTTCAATACGTGTTACAGTAGCATCATTATTGACAAGTGACATCAAATCAGTTCTATAGTTTTGGATTGATCAAGATGATTCCTTTTCAACTTCGTTTTTTAAATCGTATATCCATTCAACTGTTATTTTATAAGATTCTATAATGCTGCATTTATTAAACCAACAGTTATTTTCTACATATAAGTATTTATTCCTTATTTATACGAGGTTCAACCCACCATTGTTTTTCTTAAAATGCCCTTTACCAAGTCAGGAAAATGGTCATTGTTATATTATAGTTCGTTTATTGTGTGTTACAGTTTAATGTTATGTTTCTGTTGTGTCGTAGTTCTCTTATATTTGATGCGTTTCCCTCAGTTTTAGTTTGTAACCCGGATTTGTTTTTTCTCTATCGATTTATGAATTTTGAACAGCGGTATACTACTGTTGCCTTTATTTATTCCTCATTGGAATCTAACTCCATTAAAAATTTTGGACCTAAAACATTTTGAAAAAAATAGTAATCAAATTCCTTTAGGGAATTCGTATAAGAAGTTGACAGACAACATCAGCCATATTGAATTATTGAAAAGTAAAATCACAAAAATACTGAACTTAGAGGAAGATCAATTGGGAAAGTCCATAATCACATGGCAAAATCAAATAACAAAACGCATCAAAAACGAATGGACAAGAACTGTCATATTCCTGACTTGGTACAGGCATTTTCAAATGTAGAAAATGGTGGATTAAACCTGGTTCTATAGCGCTAACCCTCTCACTTTAATGACAGTCTCATCAATTTCCGATATTTTTACATTGATGCGTTAAATAAACAGACACAATAAATAAAATAGTCAAAATATGGGTACATCAGTCATCATTGAAACCCTCTAAACCTGATTATTTTGCCATATTAAAGTTTTCCTCTATCTATTATAGTTTTCACAGAATAGGTAAAAGTACTTAGTAAAACACCGTAAAAATCTTCAGTTAAATAGTCTTTTAAGAATTTAATTCTAATAAACGTATTGAAATTCTGACACTGTTTATAAGATAACAGATAAGCACATCATTTGAACTTTGGTGAATAGTTGTCATTTTGGCAATCATACAACATATTCTACCTTTTTATACCAAAAAAAAAAAATAATAGCAATTTACCCCTGAGTTCTATTTTTAGACTAGTCAGCCATGTTGATGAGCAGACAAGATCATTTGAAACGTTCTTCAACAAAGGTGGTTGTAACCAAGATTGGTTCTTATTGGCCGTACGGTAACCTGTAGCTGTTAATTTCTGTGTCATTTAGTCTCTTGTGGAGAGTTGTCTCATTGGCAATCATACCACATCTTTTTTTTTAATGTATACAATAAGTTTCAGAGGATAAGATATTTGTAGAGGTTAATGAATAATGATGATACTAATAGACTTAAGAAGCAAAGTTATGACAAAACCTCACACAGGCTATTTTAGTGAATAAACTGTTAACACAGAGACAAGTCTCGTCTAATTGTTATTTTGTTAATGCATATGTTGAAATTAAAATACTAATACTTTAACATGTCAGTTATGCAAATGAACTTGTAAACTATGTTAAAGTCAAAGAACCATAATGAGGGTCTTGGGTTATATAATCTCTATTGAAATGAAACTTGTAAATGCCAATACATTTGCATACGAAATAGCAATGACTTAACATAAGTGGTTCATATTAAATTGATCTGATCCAAAACTAATACATAAAAACTAAGCAAAAGTTTAAAAGTCAACGGGCCATGACTGAGGGGTTAGGCCAGATAATATCCATATAAATGAGATGCATTAAAGCTTACACAACTGTACACTAATTATCTGTGACATACCTCTAACGGTGACCCCTAATCAGATCGTCTGACAAACTAATACATGAAAACTAAGCAAATGTTTCCAAGTCAATAGACCACGGCTGATGGGTTTGGTCAAATAATCTTAATGGAAATAAGATATGCCAATGGTAATGCGACTGCATACCAAATATCATTGACCCAACTTAGTGGTTTCGCATTAGTTGACCTAATCACAAACTAATACAAGATGGTTCCTGTTCAATTTCGTCATTTAAATTGTATATTCATTCAACTGTTATTGTATACAGATTCTACAATGCTGTAATTATTGAATCAACATGTATTTTTCTACTTATCAGCATTAACCAAATATTCTATTTTATTTTTATAATTTGTTACAGTTTTCATTGGAATCCAACTTCATAACAAATTTTGACCTAAAACATTTTGTAAAAAATGGTAATCAAATTCCTTCAGGGAACTCATATAAAAAGTGGACAAAAATATCAGTCATGTTGACTCAATTGAAATCCTCTAATACTGATAATTTTGCCTCTTTATTGTTTTTCTCTATTTATTATAGTTTTCAACAGAATAGGCAAAAATACTAAGAAAAATCATAACAATCCTCAATTAAATAGTCTTTTAAGAATTTTATTATAATAGACATATTAACATTTAGACTTAACAGCCATGTTGGTTAGCTGGCAAGATCATTTGAAACGTTCTTTCTAATTTTATTTATTTATTGTTTATACACACAGGCATTCCAGCTCACAATTAATAATTAAAGCTATTACATAGATGCTTCAATCCTGGACACATTCAATTATCATGCAAAGACCACATGTTATATCTGAGGGTTAATTTTTCTGACATTTATCACAACAATCTGACTAGGAGACACACTTGTCTTTTCTTTAATCAGATAAATATCACATTGTTGTTATTGTAATTCTTATTACTAATAAATGTATTCAGCAGTAAAAGAGTGACGACAGATACCAGAGGGATAGTCAAACTCATAGATTGAAAATAAACTGACAACGCCATGGCAAAAAAAAATAAAATGACGAACGGACAAATAATAGTACACAAGACACAACATGGAAAACTAAAGACTAAGCAGCACGAACCCCACCAAAAACTGGGGGTGATCTCAGGTGGAACACTTGGTTTTCCAATGTACTCCAAGTCATCGTTTTGTTTCAAATAAAAGGCTTGATAATCACTTATCCCATTAAAAATTAAAATTGCAAAAATACTGAACTATGACCTATAGATGTTAATGTCTGTGTCATTTTGGTCTCTTGTGGACAGTTGTCGCATTGGCAATCATACCACATCTTCCTTTTTATATGAGAAAAATTCAAAACGAAAATTCCGTCATAATAAGGCAAAATCAAAAGCTCAAATGCATTTGCACTTATTTTGGAAAGATATTAAGTAAACTGTTGTTACTAATGACTTCAACTTGAAACATAGCTTCTTATGATATAACTGTATACCAAAGATGTAATCAAGAGCTCAATGCAATAAATAAAGGCTATACACCGATTTTGATTTACATTTTTTCCTATTATGTCTATATTTTTGGTTCACACATCGTTGTCAATGTTATTGAATTTGATGCGATTGTCGTACAAGTGAGAGGTTTAGTGAGCTATAAAACTAGGTTTAATCCACTATTTTCTACATAAAAAAATGGCTGTAGTCAGGAATATGACAGTTATTATCCATTCGTTTGATGAGGTTGAGCTATTTATTTTGCCATTTGATTGGGTACTGTCCGTTTTAAATTTGCATCGGATTTCAGTATTTTGGTGATTTTACTTTTTTATAAAACAAAGTGCAGTAAACTGAGATTTTAAAGTAATTTCCCTTTTCCATGAACCACAACTTGTTTATCTAGATTCTTAATAATTAATTTACAACATACAGTTGTTGTGTAAATTGTTAGCTTACATATTATTTAGGCGTGGTTTATTCGTGTAAAGAAGCTCGTGTCTGCATGTGCTACTCTTATTGGTTGTTCCTTATTTAGAAGAGATACACGTGGCAGAACTCATCTTTGTTATTCTGTTTGGATAGAAGGACGCTATTTCATATTGTGAAGCAAATTTTTTCTTTATTGTGCTATATCATAACAGTACTTTTCTTTCATTATACGATTTAGACTTTTATATTAATTGTCATCTAGATTGGAACTTTAAACTTTGATTTAGTTTCCTTCCTTGGATTTAAGTAAACTTGGATTTAAGTAATCTTGGATATTTGTATTCCTTTTTCACACGTGAGTGGTAACTTTTATTGTAACATTATAATCAGTTCCATTATTAACATTATGGCTACCAGAAAGTCGAAGAGACAACCTAAAAGGAAAATGCCTTACGAACGTCCGCCTGTAGACTCTAGCGAGGACCCATCCACGTGGAGTAAGACAAAACTTATCCAAGAATTAAAGGGGATGGATATAGAAGTTCCTGTCGATCTTAGTAAGCCAATCATCTTACAATTATTCAACAGTAATATCAAACGAAAGGAGGCAACCATTATTGAAGCAGAAGTAATTCCGGATATCGGAACTCTACAATCCCACCGGAGAAACGCCCATTCATCAACCCAGAACCAGAGACGGGTATTCCAATGAGCAATATGTGTAATGCGTTCGTCTCTATGTCCCAATGCTTTACGGGTTTACAAAGTACCGTTACCCAACTTCTTTTGAGGAATCCCGGAGAAAAGCAGCAGAACACAATCAAAGATGGATTTACCCTTCAACATTGGTACAACCAGTCTACTACCGTTGATAACTATACTGCTTCTCATTCCGGAATACAGGAGAATTGTGTATCCGTAGACACCAACAAGGGAGCCAGATCAGATGATTTTACCGGTATAGATATTGTATCTTCATCACTGCAGCGACAGATTATTGATGGTAAGGATGTTAATATTGCTGCCTTGCTAATTCCTAATTATGAATGCCCACAATCACATACCGTAATTGCTGACAGCCTTGAGGTCAAAGTATTACGATTACCATAAAATGTTTTCAGACAAAGCTTCCACACTATTAAGAGAACATCACGTTAAGGTAGACTGGAGTAAACGTGACCGTGATTTATTCACACTCGTAGCTGCAGGGATTCAAATCAGCGTATGTAAATTATGCCACATGTGCGATCACACTACATAATTTTGTCCGCTGCAGCTGAGAAACTCAGTAAATCATCAAGAGATTAATAGTTCGAGAAATGATGATCGTGGCGATAAGTACGGCCGACCAAAATATTTTCAGGACGGTAAAGAGATTTGTAATAACTTTAACACCATAAGAGGGTGTACAAAACGCACCTGTTCTTTTTCACATGTTTGCACCAAATGCCGTTCGCCAGGATATTCACAGGTTCTATGTGGGAAACGCCCATCAGCAACGTCTTCATCCAATCAGACACCCCCGACTGATAAAGAAACTCCAAAGACATCTCGTAAAATGTGACTAACTAAATTTGATATGCACGCTACAACCCCGGTCAATGTCAAACAGCTTAAAAGTGAACTAATGAATCATCCCGACAAACATTTCGTTGATTATTTATGTAATGGGTTACAATATGGCTTTGATACTATGGTTAAATATGATAACATTAAAACAATGGAATGTAGAAATAATTTAAGCGCTAGGTCACAGAAAGATACAGTTGCAGATCTTATTAACAAAGAAGTACTTAACGGTTTCGTTTATGGTCCGTTTGAAAAATAACCTTTTGATGATTATCGAGTAAGTCCGTTAGGAGTTGCAGAAGGTAAATATTCTTTCAAAAAGCGTCTTATTTTAGACTTGTCCGCACCGCACAACGATACAAACGTTAGCATCAACGATCTTATAGACAAAGATTTGTGCTCTATGACGTATGTCAAGATAGATGACGCAGTTCGTCTCATTACTAATTACGGGAAAGGGACAAAACTCTGTAAGTTCGACATTCAAAACGCATTTAAAATATGCCCAGTGCTACCGAATCAATGGCCATTATTTTGTTTTAAATGGAAATCTCTTTGCTATTTTTATGTGCGATTGTCATTCGGATGCCGTAGTAGCCCAAAAATATTTGATAATATCTCTACAGCGATTTGTTTTATAGCAGAACATAATTACAAAGTTAAACATATTCTACATTTACTGGATGACTTCCTCACTGTTGACCCTCCAGAGTTCGATGCCGAAAGAACAATGGCGTTAATGAATAGGATATTTAATCGATTAAATGTTCCACTTGCGGCAAACAAAACTATTTGCCCACTAACGTGCATTGAATATCTTGGTGTTGTGTTAGATACAGATAAATTGGAGGCTAGATTACCTGCAAACAAAGTAGAAAGAATTTGCAAATTTATAATTTCCATAATTCAAAAGTCAACATGTACAAAAAGAGAATTACTTCAACTTTTAGGTCATTTAAACTTTGCATCACGTGTTATTGTGCCAGGTTGATCTTTTGCTTCCTATCTTATCAAATTATCCACGAAGGTTAAAGAACTTCATTTCTATGTCAATTTGCGCAAGGAAGCTCGAGTTGACCTAGAATTTTGGCTCCGAATTCTACATCATTGGAACGGAATAAACATGTTTTACGACTGTAATTACACTTCTAATTTCGATATGCAACTATACACTGATGCTTCATCTACAATTAGGTACGGAGGTTATTATCAAGGGAAATGGTTTTGCTCGACGTGGCCAAAAGAGTTACCTTTATTAAACGATAAATCGCTATCAATGGCATTTTAAGAACTATATCCGATAGTAGTAGCTGCTCTTTTGTGGGGTAAAGAATGGAAATGCAAGAAAATCCTCTTTCTTTGTGACAATGAGGCGACTGTAGCAATTGTTAAAAAGGGAAGATCAAAATGTATCGAAATTATGAAGCTTATGCGACAGTTAACGTGGTGCGCATGTGTAAACAACTTCCACGTAACTGCTAAACATATTGAGGGTCGTAAAAATAACATTAGTGACGCTTTATCTCGTTTGCAGATGGAAAAATTCCACCGCCTCGCTCCACATGCAGAGAAGCTGCCACACAACTACCCGATTGTCTACGAAGTAATGTGGTGTTGAATGAAACAGTCAAACAATTATGGACACATGCTGTTGTTAATACAACAAGATCTTTGTATAATATAGTGTGTTTTTGAAGTTTGCTTCTCATGAATGCTAATAAACTTTTTCGGCAGGGACCGGTCAAAATTTATACATAGCTGAGATGATTCCCAAGGGCCAAAAAATAATTATATAATCATAAACTTATGTAAATCTATTGAATAAAATTGGTAGTCTGTATTCTCAATTTTATGTTTAGGAGTACTTGATTTTCCACTGGGCGATGTTGACCACAAATCGCCATTGAGACATATTTATTACTTTCACGGTCTTCATCAATGATCTAGATATTTATTTGTTTTACAGTTAAACTCACACACATATTATGTTCTCTACAGATGTCTTTACTTTTGCGGTCAGTCAAAACTTTGATGTATCACTATTTAATTAGTATTTAGATAAGCACGTGCATAGTATGAAAGAGATTTTACGGACATTAAGCTGTTCTCCATCTAATTATACAGTTTCAAAGGCACATAGAATTTTGGGTCATTTAAGGTCTTTCACCTCTACGATTCCGGGATGATTGACAGGAATAAATGTAACCTTACATATTATTTAGGCGTGGTTTATTCGTGTAAAGAAGCTCGTGTCTGCATTTGCTACTCTTATTGGTTGTTCCTTATTTAGAAGAGATACACGTGGCAGAACTCATCTTTGTTATTCTGTTTGGATAGAAGGACGCTATTTCATATTGTGAAGCAATTTTTTTCTTTAACCGCCCTCCCCACCTCACACGCTTTCAATATATCAATGATCAGGGAATTATTTCAGCTACTGGACATTAATAAAATTTTATTGTCTGGATTTATAATCCAAATTTCATTTATTCCCCCAAGAATTCAGTTGTCTCATCATCACCGTCAGTTCAACTCGTTCGGCAGCCATCCATGCTGCGCTGTCTAAAGCAGTAGGGAGCCATGCTGTGCTCCCTCGGAACCATGCTGGGTTCCTTCGAACTGACGGGTGTGTCACTGCCTTTGAAGTTTGCTTCTCATGAATGCTAATTAACTTTTTAGGCAGGGACCGGTCAAAATTTATACATAGCTGAGATGATTCTCAAGGGCCAAAAAATAATTGTATAATCATAAACGTATGTAAATCTATTGAATAAAATTGGTAGTCTGTATTCTCAATTTTATGTTTAGGAGTACTTGATTTTCCACTAGGCGATGTTGACCACAAATCGCCAATGAGACATATTTATTACTTTCACGGTCTTCATCAATGATCTAGATATTTATTTGTTTTACAGTTTAGCTCACACACATATTATGTTCTCTACAGATGTCTTTACTTTTGCAGTCAGTCAAAACTTTGATGTATCACTATTTAATTAGTATTTAGATAAGCACGTGCATAGTATGAAAGAAATTTTACTGACATTAAGCTGTTCTCAATCTAATTATACAGTTTCAAAGGCACATATAATCTAGGGTCATTTAAGGTCTTTCACCTCTACGATTCCGGGATGATTGACAGGAATAAACAATACTGTTAACGTATCGGTAGATGAAAAAAGTAACATGGTCAATTCCTCATGGATTTGTATTCTTTCTAAACTTAAACAATTTCAATTTTAACCTCCAGATGATCATTAGTAAAATTTGAAAAGCAAAGGTTGAACAGTTCATAAGTTATTACATGGAAATGACACAAAGTGCCATTTTCAAATGTATGAAGGAGCATTACTCCTGAACAGTAAACATCGCAAAGATGATAATTTGAAAAGAAATAATTTACCTTTTCACAGGTTACTGCACATAAGCTGTTGGCAGCCGCCTATCATATTTTATCATTTTGATTAAAGAAATATTACAGGCAACAACCAATTATTATTACTTCCTGTTCACCGGTTACCCACATCAGTAACATGGGCTGCCTGACTCAAACAGGTACCAGAATTATAATTTAGTACGCCAGACGCGCGTTTCGTCTGCATAAGACTCATCAGTGACGCTCATATCAAAATATTTATAAAGCCAAACAGGTACAAAGTTGAAGAGCATTGAGGATCCAAAATTCCAAAAAGTTGTGCCAAATACGGCTAAGGTAATCTATGCCTGGGATAAGAAAATCCTTAATTTTTCGAAAAATTCAAAGTTTTGTAAACAGAAAATTTACCACATTATTGATATTCATGTCAACACCGAAGTGTTGACTACTGGGCTGGTGATACCCTCGGGGACGAAACGTCCACCAGCAGTGGCATCGACCCAGTGGTGTAAACAAGGATTATAATTTAGTACGCTGAGGACCGTTACAGTATTACCGTATTATTTTCTCCCTATACTTTAATTTACCAAAAATTTTTTTTCGTTTGCAGTGACCTTAAAATGTCATATCTTGTTATCATTTTGAAAATCACACTTTGAAAGTGTATATTCAAAACCTTGAAAAGTAAACAAATGTGAACGAATGAAAGTGTAAATGAATTCTCAGAGAACAAAAATATTACACCAAATCAGGTTTTAAACATCTGCTATGAAAAGTTTAATTAACACATATTAAAGAATGGAAAATATTTTATTTTTTCTAAAACACTTATTACACACATCTGCTCACCTTAACATTTATGAAGCTGTGTTGATTGTTTATCAATGTCATTATTAATAAACACTGGCACCAAAAATTAATATGCAGCATAAATTTTTCGATTATCAATCACAGAATAAAATATTTTTGTTTATTTTACGTAATGGATTTGAAATAAATGTAAAAAGACATGCACATATGACTTAATTAAGTGAATATGCTGCTTACTCTCAATAGTAATCACCAAAAACCGGTTCCATATGTAAAATGGCGCCCTGTTGTGTTCACTTATCTCTACCACTACAAACTGCTCAGAATCTGAAAATACTATATTTTGTTCTCAACCAATAAGGTCGAGCACAGATTTTACTTGATAAGACTAGACCTAATCTAGACGTTACTAAACTTTACTCGACTTTGGTCTCAACTTTACTGCCGTGTGCTCTTCGGTCTGGTTGTTGTCTCTTTGACATATTCCCCATTTCCATTCTTAATTTTATGACTGAAACATTCAAGGGCAGATATAGTATCAAAGCATGACCAATTGACATAGTTCTTTTGTTTGATGCTACTAAAAATGACCTAAAAGAGTTATATGTATATATATTCACATCCTGACTTTTTAAATGCCCATTTAATTAGGTGTGTGAATTTTTCTTAATAAGAATGTGAGGCAATGTGGTATATAGGGTAGAAAAATCAAAACTTTGAACAGATTAAAAATCACCAATATAAGCATGCAATTTATCAAGTACTTCCATCGAGTTTTTGACACTCCAAAAGTAATTAATCCAACTTTTTTCAAAGGCCTTATTTGAACAATTTATTATCAGGTTTTTGATTGTACCAAGTGTACTGGTAACACGAATAAACATTTTAGTAGTGAAACAATGGCTTGAAGACGAAATAAATCTATATTTGTAAGGTGTTTTGTGTAGCTTCGGACTCCAATACATAGTTGGGACTTTCATTGTATTTGGTTCTGCTTGTAAAGAAGTAGCTAAAAGTTTATTTTTGTTACAGATGTCGTTTTCTGAAAATAGAGTCAGTTGGAATGTTGGTGAATTGGTGATTTCTTTTTCAGAACTTCAATGTAAAATTTACGTCAAACAATAATAATATTATTACCAGCTTTATCGGTCGGGACAAAAACAAATTCCTTGGCTAGTTCTTTTACTTTATGTTTGATACGAGAAATAGGTTTATTGTGGTTTTTGTTAAGAGTAAAATGTTCTTTCAAATGTTGAATACATATATCAACTATGTTCATTACTGAATTAAAAAAAGGATCCAAACATTTTTTTGTCAGCATTTTCCCGTTTTATCCATTTTAAACAGTACGTACGGAGTGAGTCGTTGATAGTATTACGACACTTATTCGAATTAATAATTGACGGGGGACGATATTTAGGTCGTTTACTGAGGAATGATTTTAAATCTCGGTCTTGAACGTTGTTAAGATCTCCTGTTATAACATGAGAAATTGGTCCATACATGTATTCGGAATTACGGCAATTACATGAAGTAGGTGTATTTTCACTGATATTAACATATTTACACAATTGGCTATATTACTCAATTGGCTATAATTAAACACATATTTCCGGGTAGATTTCTTGTAAATATAACAAATAAGAGGGAGCTCATTATTATCAAAATATCCAGGAATTTAGAATATCAATATGCCATTATAATTTGAGCGATTTCATACTTAGGACTGCTATATGAAATTGTGTTGCAATCCTCTAATATTTTATTTAACTTATTAACGGTAATAAACAGAGCTTTGTTAACAGATGTACACCTTACATTATTACAAACACCATATATAGTTGACCCATAGCATTTTGTTTTTAAAAATCACGTAAAAACAAAAATCAAATAAACACTAATCATGACTATGGGGTCATGATCAGATGACACCGGCTAGAAAGACATGAAAACCATACAATCATTCAATACACCTAATAAAGTTGATCTATTGGGTTTTAGTACTTGAAACACTGTCCTAAACATAAAACAATTAACATTGACTAATGAACCATGGTAATTAGGTCAAGGTCAGATGCACATGTATTTCTTACATTTGCTAATGTCTGTGTGCCTTTTTGCGTTTCTTTCTTGCATGTGACGTGACTCTGTACTTATACATCCAGTCATTGTGTTATTGTGTCTGGGTAATTTTTTTTATATATATATGTTTGTTTTTATAGTGATTGAGATAATAACACAACGTTTACTGCTGTACCCTATTCTTGACATTTTTACCAATAATGTCTGTTTGTTTCGTTCACACATCGTTGTCAATATAATGGAATTTTATACGACTGTCAAACAAGTGACAGGTTTAGCTAGCTATAAAGCCAGGTTTATTCCATCATTATCTACAAAAGAAAATGTCAGTACCTAGTCAGGAATGTGACAGTTGTTGTCTTTTCGTTTGATGTATTTGAGCTTCTGATTTTGCCATTTGATGAGGTACTTTCCGTTTTGAATTTTCCTAGGAGTTCAGCATTTTTGTGATTTTACGTTTTACATTCATAAATTGCATTGTATTAATTTAATGCAAAAAAAAAACCCCAAGCAAAACAGAAATTTTGGAGTCTCTAGTTAAAATAACTCTTATGTTTAAATAGATTAATAGGACACAGGAAGTTTTAGAATGCTTGTAAATGTCATTCTATTTTGAAGACCATGTATTTGCGTCATCCAATCCACGTCACTGCTGCATGTGCTTCTAGTTTACTAGTTGTTTTTGAGAGCATACTAATTGTCCAATAAGATTTAACCAATCAGCTCCGAATTAGAAGATTTTTTTTTAATAAAGAATTTATGAATGTTAAAAAAAAAAATGGTAATCAAATTCCTTTAGGGAACTCATATAAAAAGTCGACGTCATGTTGCCTCAATTGAAATCCTCTAATACTGATAATTTTGCCTCTTTATAGTTTTTCTCTATTTATTATAGTTTTCAACAGAATAGGCAAAAATACTAAGAAAAATCATAACAATCTTCAATTAAACAGTCTGTTAAGAATTTTATTATAATAGACATATTAACATTTAGACTTAACAGCCATGGTGGTTAGCTGGCAAGATCATTTGAAACGTTCTTTCTAATATTATATATTTATTGTTTATACACACAGGCATTCCATCTCACAATTAATAATTAAAGCTATTACAGAGTTGCCTTAATCCTTGACACATTCAATTATCATGCAAAGACCACATGTTATATCTGAAGGTTAATTTTTCTGACATTTATCACTTTAAAGTAACAACAACAATCTGACTAGGAAACACACTGAACTTTTCTTTAATCAGATAAATATCACATTGTTGTTATTGTAATATTTATTACTAATAAATGTATTCAGCAGTAAAAGAGTGACGACAGATACTAGAGGGACAGTCAAACTCATAGATTGAAAATAAACTGACAACGCCATGGCAAAAAAAAAAATAAAAAGACAAACAGACAAATAATAGTACAAAAGACACAACATGGAAAACTAAGACTAAGCAGCACGACCCCCACCAAAAGCTGGGGGTGATTTCAGGTGGAACACTTGGTTTTCAAATGTACTCCAAGTCATCGTTTTGTTTCAAATAAAAGGCTTGATATTCACTTATCCCATTAAAAATTGAAATTGCAAAAATACTGAACTATGAGGAAAATTCAAAAAGAAAATTCTGTCATCATAAGGCAAAATCATAAGCTCAAATACACCAAACAAATGGATAACAACTGCCATATTCCTTAATTGGTACAGGCATTTTATTATGTAAAAATGATGGATTAAAACCTGACAGTTGACCATAAGTTGATTTTTTTATCATGTGTTTACTTTCAGCATTATGAGAATATTACATATAAAGCGATAGCATGTCCTCTATCAATTGTTATGTCTACATTGGTTGCATTTGCACTTATTTTGGAAATGTATTATGTAAACTGTTGTTACTGATGACTTCAACTTGAAATATAGCTTCTTATGATATAACTGTATACCAAATATGTAATCAAGAGCTCAACGCAATAAATAAAGGCTATACACCGATTTTGTTTTACATTTTTTCCTATTATGTCTATTTTTTTTTGTTCACACATCGTTGTCAATGTTATTGAATTTGATGCGAATGTCGTACAAGTGAGAGGTTTAGCGAGCTATAAAACTAGGTTTAATTCACTATTTTCTACCAAAAAAATGGCTGTAGTCAGGAATATGACAGTTATTATCCATTCGTTTGATGAGGTTGAGCTTTTTATTTTGCAATTTGATTGGGTACTGTCCGTTTTGAATTTTCATCGGATTTCAGTATTTTTGTGATTTTACTTTTTATAAAACAAAGTGCAATAAACTGAAATTTTAAAGATATTTCCCTTTTCCATGAACCACAACTTGTTTATCTAGATTCTTAATAATTAATTTACAACATACAGTTGTTGTGTATATCAATACTGTTATAGTATCGGTAGATGATAAAAGTAACATGGTCAATTCCTCATGGATTTGTATTCTTTCTAAACTTATATAATTTCAATTTTAACCTCCAGATGATCATTAGTAAAATTTGAGAAGCAAAGGTTGAACAGTTCATAAGTTATTACATGGAAATGACACAAAGTGCAATTTTCAAAAGTATGAAGGAGCATTACTCCTGAACAGTAAACATGGCAAAGGTGATAATTTGAAAAGAAATAATTGACCTTTTCACAGGTTACTGCACATAAGCTGTTGGCAGCCGCCCATCATATTTCATCATTTTGATCAAAGAAATATTACAGGCAACAACCAATAATTATTACTTCCTGTTTACCGGATACCCACATCAGTAGCATGGGATGCCTGACTCAAAAACTGAGGACCGTTACAGTATTATCATATTATTGTCTCCCTATACTTGTATTGGCCAATAATTTTTTTTCAGTTTGCAGTGACCTTAAAATGTCATAACTTGTTATCATTTTGAAAATCACACTTTGAAAGTGCATATTTAAAACCTTGAAAAGGTAAACAAATGTGAAAGAATGAAAATGTAAATTGATTCTCAGAGAACAAAACATTACACCAAATCATGTTTTAAGCATCTGCTATGAAAAGTTTAATAATTATTAACGCATATGAAAGAATGGAAAATATTTTATTTTTTTCTAAAACACTTATTACACACATTTGCTCACCTTAACATTTATGAAGCTGTGTTGACTGTTTATCAATGGCATTATTAATAAACAATGGCACAAAAAATTAATAAGCAGCATAAATTTTTCAAATATCAATCACAGAATAAAATATTTTTGTTAATTTTACGTAATGGATTTGAAATGAATGTAAAAAGACATGCACAGATGACATAATTAAGTAAATATGCTGCTTACTCTCAATAGTAATCACCAAAAACTTGTTTCATAAACTGGAGCCCAGTTGTGTTCACTTATCTCTACCACTACAAACTGCTCAGAATCTGAAGAGACTATATTTTGTTCTCAACCAATAAGGTCGAGCACAGATTTTACTTGATAAGACTAGACATAATCTCGACAAAACTTAACTTTACTCGACTTTGGTCTCAACTTTACTGCCTTGTGCTCTTCGGTCGGGTTTTCTCTTTGACATATTCCCCATTTCCATTCTCAATTCTATTGTTATAGTTTGAAATGTTCTCGAAAATGCATAACCAGTCTCGACACAGTCTCGACCCGTCTCGACTTGCCTCGACTCATCTCGCCCTGTCTCGAGCTTTCTATACAAGTCTTGACCTTTAAATTCAGTCTAGACTGGTCTGAATCGGCCCATCTAACTCAATTATATATTGATCTTACAAACTTCCAAGTTATTTGGTAGTTTGGTTCATTACTTTCAAATTAAAGGATTTATTTAATATCAGCCGGTGATGTAACTAGTAAAGGGTCAATGGAGACATCAAAAAAATTAATGCAAATGAACACTAGTGATAGAAAACTTCCTCTTTCAAAATATATGAAATTTAAAAAAAGTAACAAATGCATGTATTGATACAAAATTTACACTATGATTACATTGAAATTATAAGATAGTACCCTACATTTATCATGATAATCATGATCACCATAAACTAGTGATGTCAAAAGATCTAAAATTTAATACTCGGATACTCAGTCATGATACTCGAGTACTCGCGAGTATTCGGATGAATCTGAAACGTCTATTGAAAAGTTTCGATTTAAGTAGGGATGCAGTGTTTTGATATTACTTTTCATAAACATATTAACGAAAGACAAACTTACTACAAACATTGCTTGATCCTCTGTTTTTTGCGTCAATTAAACAATGAATTACCGACCGCCGTTGTTTTTTTACAAATAACCTATCATGTGTGTGAATGTGTTCAAGAACCAAATTCAAATAAAAGTCTAAATGTTTTGCATATAAAGTCCAACAAAGTAGACAATATTTGTATCATCTGTTCGTGAGGAGTTGGTATTTTTTATAATACGACTTGTCCATTAATTTATCAACAGCAATGTTGGACTTCAAGTTATTTGTGCTCTTCTGTCGTGCTGCTCAGTCTTACTTTTGATGTGTTTTGTTTTTTGTTTTGTTTTTTGCACTATCGTTTGTCTGATTTCCTTCTTTTTTTAGTCATGACGTTGTCAGTTTATTTTCCAATGTCGCTCTCGTACTTTCGCCTATCTAGAAATTGTAAATTAAACAATTATAGATAAGTTTCAAATACAGAGTCATTAAGTTAATTTCATACTAATCACGTTTACATAGAAGTCTTGATTAACAAACAATGGTAAAAAAAAAAATACGGCTTCTGATGAGTTTATTATTGAAAGTGTTCATCCGTGTACAAACACCGTTAAAAATGTCTCGAATCAGTTGCGTAGGATTCACCGCCGGTCACTTTGATTTTGTTCTTGTTAAGAATATGATCTAGTCTACAATTTCAGACGAAATACTTTTTAAAATTTATATTTTTACCAGTTTTGCACATGAAAAGGACATTGCTGGTATTAATATAACAAATAGTATCCTCAGGATAAACATATTTATGTTGTTATTTTTTTTTTATATTACGAAGGGGATATTTCAACGGAATTAAAGTGAGCTGAAATGTGAAGAGAAATATCTCAAGATGTATAACAGGCAAACGAGTATCTGAGTACTAAAACTGTACTCGAGTACTCGGCATTCCGAGCGAGTACCAGAGTACTCGAGTACTCGTTGCCATCCCTACCATAAACGTAGCCAAATTTCAGAAAGACTACCCTCCCCCATTTTACCCCTAGTAAATTACTGAAATTTAATTGATTAAAGTAACATGACATTCAGATCACTTTCAATTTAAATGTACAAAGGGGAGAAACTTTAGTTGTTCTTCGTAAGGGTAAAATTGACAGGTTTAATTGTACAAAATCAGCAGGTGAATGATCTAGACCCGTCTCAAAATTAATTGTTTATCAGGCTAATATATTATAATCTTGACTCAATCTGATTAGAATATACACCATGCGTCCAAGCTTTGCTTTCAGTCCTTGTAAGCATAGCTTCAAAACAGGATCTTTGTTTAAGAAGCCCCTCAATTGAGGGGGGATTCAAGTTTTCACTTATTCACAATTTTTTAGCCAATATAATCACTTACACTAAATTATTTATTTATTTTTTGAAACAAGATAAGCAAATAAGCAAAAATACAGTACTCGATTATCAAATAATTAAATAACTACGAAATATTTGGTCTGGAATTTAAATAATCACTATAAACCCACGATGAGGCTCACTAAAACAGATACATTACCATCGTTATATAGATTGCACGTCTGTATTCGATTTGATTATTTTGTATTGTGTTTTATCGCCACTTTTAAGCACCGCTTTTGGACTTTTTCGGGACAGCCAGTTTTTATTGGGGGAGAAAGCCAGAATGCCCGAAAAAAAACCACCGACCTTCGATGGGAAAAAAGACAATCCTAGTCAATTAAGATTGGAGTTTAGTGAGGCCCCATTCTTTTCTGGATGTAAATTAATTACTAAGTAACTAACTAATTTTATTCGGTATAAAATCTAGTATAAAAGGATCATCGCTGAAATACATGGAAACATATAAAAAGGATGTATTAAACAAAATTGTCCCCATGACAACGGAAATTATAGGGATATCATCAAGACTTCCAGTGAATAGTTCATCAATGTTTGTATTTAATTTCTATTATAATAAAGTCTTTGATTAGTTTTTTTTTTAAATGGTCTCGTGATAACCGCATGAATTGTCTATCTTGTTATGACTGCTAATATGATATGGTCTAACATAGATTGGGTATAAATAATCCAAAGTTAAAATAATGATAATTATAACACTGATAACGTTATTAAATAAACTTTTTTTTATACAGCAACACTATCTATTGTTTAATGGTAGATGAGAAAAAAAATCTTCGAAGGTAAAAGAATTTCCTCAAAGGCCAATTTGATGCAGCAAATTTCCTCGCAGGAAATAGAATTTTCTCAAAAGACAAATTTATTGAATATTTCATAAGGGAAATCTTTTTTCTTTGAAGAAGAAAATATTCTTCGAGATATTTTTTTCCAATTAGGGACATTTGATTTTTCCTTGAAATTGTAAAAAAAAAACCGTAGGAGCATAACTTTTTCAACAGTGGTGCTAGAGCCAAAAATTTTTTATGACAAATATCAAGCAACCAATAACGACCAAGTTATCAACTTCATTTTAACCTAACTCCAAGAAATTAAGGTGACAATTTTAGCACCCAGCGGATTGCAAACTTTTCATGAGTCTGTTAATTTCCAAATTAATACGAGATTACGGCTATTTTCGGCCATGTTGTGCTTCTTTGTTACATATTTGTTTGTTATTTTTAGTGATTAAGATTAATACACAATGTTGAATGCTATATTTTTGACATTTTTACATATTATGCCTGTTTGTTTTGTTCACGCATCGTTGTCAATATAATGGAATTTGATGTGACATACAAGTGAGAAGCTTAGCTAGCTATTAAACCACGTTCAATCCACCATTTTCTACATATGAAAATGCCTGAACCAAGTCAGGAATATGGCAGTTGTCGTCCATTCGTTTGGTGTGTTTGGGCTTTTTATTTTGCCATTTGATTAAGGACTTTCCGTTGTGAATTTTCCTACGAGTTTGATATGTGATTTTACTTTTTCTGATGCATCATTTCCAAAAGTATTCCCCTATCCACACATTTCAACTGCATTGCCGAAACATACATTGGTGTTGTCTGTTCAACGTGCAGCAACAACTGTCAGTATATTTTTTTATTTCAAAATTTAATTAAACTAACGTACTAATTGCATTCCCCCGAAATGGTTAGTTTCTCCGACGAAAAAGGGTCACTTTTATAAATATGGTTCTGTATTGAAAATTTCCAGATTTGATGTATTTAGAAATAAGTGATATAACTCAAATTTTATTTACCTAAATGTGACCTCATTTTTTGTTTGTTTTGTAAGTCATTCAAAGAGTAATTTTTGTTCATTTTAGTTTTTAATTTTTTTAGTCTCCTGATAATGTTACACCGTCTGGCAGTCAGGTCAAAAGTTATCTACCCTGAAACTGTATCGCATCCCGTTGCCGGTTAATGTGACTTTGATTTGTTATGAATATTGGTTTTAAAATAAATAATGGTTATATTTAGAACGACTTTGAAGACGTCAACAAGTTTTAATTTTAACAACGACATGTATGTTTGAAAGTAAATATCCATTTTAACCTCTATTTATATATTTTTGATCTACGAGTTATTACAAAACTGTATCAGGCTTGTGAATTACATTCTTTTCCATGAACGTATTTGAATACCACAGCAACAAAAGAAATATAAATACATAATTTCATAACATTATGTAAATTTAAAAAAAAACATACAATGCAACACATATAGATTTCAGGTTGTTTTTAGAATATCCAATCAATTTCTTTTTATGTGCTGAGTTGACAACGTTGAATGAACACAATTCCGAAAAAGGCCAATGGAATACGTTCCTTGTTTCGTCTTGAATACTAGTATGAATAAACATTATTGTACGTAAGGCAAAAACAATCAATTGATCAATTTGATAATAGTGAATGTTTGTTGATTGCTTAATACCGCAGTCCCACTAGGCCACAGTCGCACTACGATCTGTGAAAAAAATGCAAATTTTGATGATCGTAGTACGATCGTGTAAATCGAAGTAATACCCCAGTCCCACTAGGCCACGATCGCACTACGATTTGTGAAAAAAATGCAAATTTTGATGATCGTAGTGCGATCGTGTAGATCGCAGTAAGGTCGTATCACGGTCGTGGTGAGGTCTTCAAGATCGTGAAGAGCGTGGCCAACTTTGAACATGTTCAAAACAATCGTGGTGCGGTCGTGGCGAAATCAGGTCGTAGTAGAAGCGCAGTGAGAGCGCACTAAGATCGTAGTAAGATCGCAAAGGTCGCTGTAGAATCGTAGCGAGAGCGTAATTCTATTTGGAGAGACTGCGATACGACCGCACAGCGACGTTATCACGACCTCACTACGATCATCACGTTCTCACTGCGACCCAACTACGCCTCCACTACGACTATACCACGCTGTTCACGACCATAGTACGATTCTAGCACGCCCTTGCCGTCCTCATCACGCTCTTCTAACGACCTGACTACGTCCACACTACGACCATCATTCTCATTGTCATTTTCACATAAAATATATAAAAAAGCTCCCTAGATTTTGTTGTTTGAATGCAATTATCCATTTGCTCTAACGGCTCAATCATGCTTCTCGTTTTTATATAGATTAGACCGTTGGTTTTCCTGTTTAAATGGTGTAACACTAGTAATTTTTGGAGCTCTTTATAACTTGCTGTTAGGTGTAAGCAAAGGCTCCGTGTTGAAGGCCGCACTTTGACCTATAAGGGTTTACTTTTATAAATTGTTACTTGGATGGAGAGTTGTCTCATTGGCACTCATACCACATCTTCTTATATATATTGACACGTCTGTGTCACCTCTGCTATCGTTCACTGAAATATCGTCATTTGAGCTTGATAGACCAGCAATAGGTATCAGGTTGAATTGGTCGGTCCGACATCTCTGCTGGATCAGGATTCGTTACTACCAGAGCTACATCTGCCTCTACATCAACCCCTACCACCACGCCCACGTGTTCTAGTAGATTTTGGTAGCATGACTGTATTATTTCCGAGAAATCTACGATTTAATCAGAAATAGACGGAATGGAAATGTATTGATATGGAACAAAATTTTGACGTTATTGCTGAGAACTTAGTAAGATCGCGGTATGAACGTAGTATAGTCGTGGTAAGAACGTGCTATAATCGCAGTAGAAGCGTGTTAAGATCGTATTGCAATCGGATAACTCGTGGTATGGTCGTAGTGGGAACGTGATGAGCGTAGACAGATCTTAATAAGCGTAGTGAGGTCGCAGAATAAGCGCGGTGAGAACGTGGTATAATTGTAGTGGGATCGTTGTAGCGTAATGAGGACGTAGTAGCATCGCGAAAGCAACGAAAATTTACATTTCCAAGCCGCTCATATCGCGACCTCACCGCGATCTGAATTTATTTTAGATCGCGGTGAGCGTGGTGCGATCGTGGTCTAGTGGGACTGGGGCTTTACATCAAGTTGAAAATATGTCATGCATGTGCACATGCGAAATAAAAGCCCTAGGTAGGTCCTGCAAAACCCCACATATACGGCTGTTCTTTATGTGCAGAGAGCGTGGCACACCCAAAAAACACAAGACACGGTATTCAACTCTGATCGGATCCCATTTTTTTTTTATCGGATCCACATTATTTGAAGTTTCCTTAGTGGATCATTGATTTGCCTTCACTCTATGTTTAACTCTATTTGTATCCACAAATCCTCCTAAATCTAATTCAAATTTATTATAACTTTGAATTCTCAGATTCGTTATCACACATAATGACATTGTTCACCTTGTATTCTGTTTTTTATTTTTAAACATATTTTGTGATTTCCTGAAGTAAAAAAAGACATATTCGTTGTTTTTTGTGGGGACAGGGCTATCAAGTTTCGATCTTGATCAGATTCGTAATTTTATGGACGGTAAATTATATAAAAATGTAACTTTAGCAATTGAATTCTTCTTTTCGTAATTTTATATGTATGAAAAGCGTTCATCGTGCCTTGGTCAAAACTTTTGACCCGAAGTAAATTGCAAAAAGAATTTTTCAATAATTCTTAAAATTATTTTGAAATTTGATAACGACTAATTTTGAGCAGTAAGAGTTTTATATACAAGTTTTCCATATGATTTTCCAGGTCAACAGCATGAAGACATTCATGTTTGTATTTAAAAAAAGAATCAGATAAATACCAGAGAGAATCTTGCGTCTGAATGTTAGAAACAAAATGAAAAGAGCAAGTGAACAGCTTTCCCTTGAAGACAGAAAAGAGAAGCAAAACCCGTCCTTGTTTTAAGCAAAAGAATGAGGATAAGGTCTAGAATTAAACTAGTGAATTCCTTTAATGCCTCGGAGCTGGGTAATAACATCAGATTTGAAAGAGTCTGCTTTCTTCCAAAAAACAAAGTGCTTATATCAGACGAAATCAATAAGTCTGTATACATATGTAAAGCAAATGGAAGTATTTTGAAAAGGTTAACTTTTGAAGATAAACCATGTGACGTCTCGGTAACAATTAAATAGGTTTAAATCGAGTCTTTGTTAGTGGACTTTTCGGAATTCAGGTTATTGACCTTTCAACTTTACAGTTAGTTGAACCAATCAGATCTGACGTAGTAAGGTTTCTGCACTGTGTGAAGAATGATATATGGATAATTAAGGAAAATAAAAATAACGTTCACAAGGTTGACGTGAACGGCAAAACTTTGACGAAAACGAAAGTAAAAAATCGTGGATGAACCACATGCACGAATTTAGTAGGCCAAGAAAATAACCTAAAACAATTATTATGTCTATAATATTTGACAAAATGCACGTTTAGAAGCACGAACTGTGATCCTTAGATGGGTAAACAATCACGATTATAACTTAAAAGCACCTAATATATTGATTAACGATTTTATTAAATCAGCGATAATAAAGATACGTCCAACTACCAACATGAGTGTTGACATTGATATTGGTCTAAGTAACATTCAAAGAATATACGAGGTCAAAAATACATATAAATCAAAACAAAAGGTAATGGCAGGTCAATACCCTTTGAAGAAATTGACACAGATTTATACAAAGCAAATGCAAACTGTGCATGCTTCATTACATCTGAGAAAAGAATACACGCTTGGATAGCAGCACTAGCGGAATTAATTTATGTCACTGAAGGCAAAAACATGGTCAACTGGGTTGATAAAAAAGATAACACCGAAAAAATTGTTCAGACGGAATTCATTCTTACTGATAAAACTAGAGAAATCCTTGAGGATGATAACTTCATCTACAAAATAATTGTTTACCTTACGACAGGAAAAATTATGATTCAAGGTAAACCTTGGCAAAATGTCTGTGATAACAAATTTGAGGAGTGTAAATCATTAGTTTCACAACTTTCTTCCGTTCAAAATAGCTCAGAAGACACAAGTAAACAAACAACAAAATCATCTGTAAACACAGTGTCAAACATGTCAAGTAGTAACACATATCATGAAGATAGCCAGCCTGAAAACAATTATTCAGATGATCAAACTATACTAAAAACTTGTGAGCTTGTTACTCACCATGAAACAACTGAATTTAACCAAGAGTCCATCTAAAAAAATTCTAAAGCAGATGATAATAAAACCATGCATATAAAGAGTATGGTAAAAAATAATTCAGTCGAAGGTGATCATTCCACACCAAAAGTTGTATCTTTGGACAATGAACCAAATCAGCAAAAAATAGCAATGGACCCTATCAAAATGCTAGACAATCGGTTATACATTTTGGAAGAGTCAATGGTAAAAATGACCTCATTACTTACAAACACAGCTACCCTTCAAAATCAACATAAACATGATAAAAGAGAAATAACTCTTGAAATACAAAGATTAGCTAATTCAAAAAACTCAACTCCAGTTTGTCAAGATTTACAGGCACAGGAAAAACTATTGTTAGATAAGAACACTTAACAAATTATCAAAAACAATTGATCAGATGCAAATAAACAAAGGGAAGGAACTAAAAGAACTGAAGCAAGAGAATGAAAAATGTAAAGTAACCTTAAAGAACAAATAAACGAGCTTAGAAAGGAGAAAATCAATTGTGAAATGGAAAATGAAAAGTTAACCTTCATCAATGAACAAAATTTACAGGAAAAACTAAATTTGAAGAGTGACTTTGAAAAAAGAATTCAAGAGAAAGACTGAATGATCAAAAACCTACAAGATAAGATTCAGTCCTTCCTTTATGACATAAATGGAGAACCATGGGAAAAGTCAATCAAAAACCAAAAGAGATGTCAAGTAAATCTGACAATACTGGTGACAATGAGAATACTTTGCTTACAGAGGAGCTTAATAACCTCATTCCAGAAGCTTCTAACCAGCCTGACCTTCAAGTAAAATCTACTGAAACAACAAGACCTACTGATTTAACATTCCGAGATAATGACTCTGATTTAGAATTTCCTTCAAAAGAGGCGAGTGAATCTCCAATCATTTCTAATCAGAAATTGCCTCAAGTTTAGTTATCAAAAAGTCGGGGAATGATAATGCTAAAGCAGTCAATTATGATTTTCTGTTTCTACATGATAGCATTTGCAATTTCACTGATATTTGGAAACTACTATCGGGATCTGTTTACGAAAGAATCAAACACACATCATACACAATAGAGAAAACACGAGAATTCATAAGTTCATTACAGCACGCTCGTATTCTGTTACTGCATGTAGGAATAAATAATTTAAAGAAAGAGAGTGCAGATGCTGTTGTTAGAAAGTTTGAATTAATTGTAGATGAAGCACTAAAGAAAGTTGACACAGTAATTATCTCATTAGTTGTTCCTACCAAATATTCAAAGCTCAATGAGGAAATCAAAAACTTTAATAATCAACTTTACAAGCATCTCTACTATGCAGATAATATACATTTTTGTTCACACGACAATTTCTCTCATCACGGACAGGTGCTTCCTCATCTTTTTCAAGACTGCTTCCGCCTGTCACGAGATCAAGGTATACGGGTACTAGCAAGCAATATTAGAAACATCCTCTTTCCACTTTCTTCAAGAAGATCTGTGAATAATCATAATAGGGGCACAAAACAAAATTATCAAAGTTGCAATAATTACAAGTATGTAGGAAGTGAAACAATGGGAAATCACTAGAACTATAGGTACAATGAAGGTAATACAAATTACAACAGTTGGTCATTTCATGAACCTGTTCAGACACAGCTGACAGAGGATCATAAGTATAATGCATATAGGAACAGTCATTCCATTCAAGGAAGGGATGGTCGTCAGTCCAGTGAACCAGGTTATACGGAAGATCACAAAAGACATAAATCAAATCAACGCATTAATGACCTCGCATCCACTATTGCACCAGCAGTTGCTGGTGCATTCAGGGATTTTGTGTAAACTTAAACTGAAATGCTACATGTATATCCCAACAACATTATTACTTATATATATATTTTGCAATGTTACCTGCAAAAGTATGAATGTTATTTACATACTAGAATATTCGGTTTGTGGCCTCCAATATGTTGGTGAGTCAAAGCAGCCTTTCCACAAACGCCTCAATGGCCATAGGAGTGATATCTCTAAGAAGCCACTTCTCCCAGTTTCTCAGCACTTCAGATAGTCGGGTCACAAACCTGATGACTTTAACCGCATGAAAATACTAGTGATTGAACAGAACATTCACTGGAGTGATGCCCAGCGACAGGTTCGGGAAAGCTTTTGGATAAAGGAACTTAATGTACATCATTCAAACGTCATCAATAAGAAATACTAACAGTTTTGTTTTTCACTCATTTTTATTGTTAATATACACAGTCACGTATATTGAATTATAGTGTTTTGTTTATATTATGATATTCAGGATTTTGGATTAAAATCAATCGACCAAAACTTACCTGTATTATTACTGATCTATTTTTACACCTTATACATTATGTATCAATATAGTTAAAACTTGTGACACTTGACAAAATATTTGTCAACACGATTTAATAACAACATTTTCTTATCATAACATCTTATATCAGTACCGTTGTGCAAATCTTTAGACTGATATTCTTTTTTCCTTATCTGCATAGTATCGCCTATTTTAGACGATCCGGTGCATAGTAAATTTGCTGGTTGGTCTTTTTTATAGACTTTTATATATATATATATATATTCCAGTTGGAATGTAAATGGTTTGTTTAGAAGGTTAAGTGGTGGTCTTAGGACTTCTTAACTAGATGATGAAAACTTAAAAAAAAAATTATGTCCTCTGATATTATAGGACTGTCAGAAACTCGTGCCTCTTCTAAAGATATTTTGGCATTAGATGGATACAAATGTCATGGCAATTGTAGATCTGAATCAAATAAAAGTAGGGATAATTTGGCAGTATTCCTTAGAAAAGAAATTTTGACAGGAATTAAATTGATTGATAATTCTGTAAATGATATCATGTGGCTGAAGCTTCAGTTGATAAAAACTATTTTGGTTTGACACGGGATTTTTTTTTTTTTTTTATATATATATATTTCACCTGCAAACTCATCTTATACTGATTTAAATTCCATAATGTTATCGCCTAAGGTAAAATTGTCTGTTGATTGTTGTATTCTTTCACTAGTTCTTTTGTTGACACTTTTAACTATTGTATTGCTTTTTACTGGATGGATTAAGAATCTATGGTCGCTTGAGTAATCATACACCGTGTTGAGCATTTCTTGCATTTCATTTTGGTCGTTTGAGAGAAGTACAATATCATCTGCACAGCTAGGACAGCCTGCATAAGTATTCCCTATAGATATGCCCATGTTATGAGTTTCTAGTTCAGAGAGTAACTCATTGATGTATTGTTTGTATAGATGTGAAGATAGGATTCCACCCTGTCTTACTCCCTGATCAATACTAAACGAGAGACTTGTGTCTCCTTGCCATTTCACAGTTGATGTGACACCATTGTACATATCCTCAATAACATTCCAATATTCAATATCTACTCCTAGATAGTAGAGTTTGTCTAGCAAGATTTGATGATTGACTACATCAAATGCTTTTTGACTGTCTAATGTTGTTATGAATAATAAACCTTTTCCACTGATTTCTGAGTATACTTCTGATAATATCAGTGCCGCCATAGTAGGTGAGAGTCTTTCAGTAAAACCGAATTGTAGGTTTGATTGATTGATATTCTTTAAACCTGCCTTTTCGATCAGCACGTACTCGTATACTTTCCCATGAGCAGATGTAACTGTTATGCCTCTGTAATTTGTAGCTTGAGTTAAATCTTTCCCCTTTTTAGGAACTGGCGTTATTATGCCTGTTTTAAAGCTGGTTGCAACTTTTCCTTCCTTAAATATCTGGTTGAAAATGTTTTGGTATGATTGGTTATTTCATTCCCTGCATATTTGATATGTTCAGCTGTGATACCATATTCATCTGGCGACTTTCCATTTTTAAGATTTTGAATAGCATTTAATATTTCTTGTTGGGTTACTAGTATTTTCCTTTTGGTACTATTTTTGGAGACCTCTTTAATTAAATTGCATCTATTTGTGCTGTCAGAAAGTAATTCGTCCTTGAAATTTGATTTTCTTGTGGAGTGGCTAGATTTTTGAAGTAGTCTGCAAAAGTTTCTCTTTGATTTGAAGGCGTTTTTGCTGTTTTAATGCCATCTATCAGAATTTCAGGACCATTGCTCTTTATACTGGATTGATTTCGCTTGATCAGTTGGAAAAAAGCCTTATCATTTGGGTCTTTTTCTAGTCGTTGCAGAAATTGTTCTCTTTCTATCGCTGCTTCTTTTCGTTGTTGACGACGCAAAGCCCTTTTTGCTGATTTTTTCCCCACGAAAAGTATATGGTTGTTTCTTGGTCGTCCAGCGTTGTCCCATTCTCTGTGTTTCTGTTTGGTTGCTTGTATCAGCTGTCTAACTTTTGGAGAGGCTTTGTTTTTGAACCCAGTAAGCTTGATGAGTTTTTCAGGTACTACTTTGTCTGCTGTTTTGTGAAGAATGGAGGTAAGTTGGCTTACTTTTTCGTTCACATCAGAGTCGTTCCAGTTATAAGCTGTAATCATCTTGTTGAGGACGTTTTTGTATTCTTTCTTGTCAGTTTTTTCCCATAAAAGTTTATAAGTGGTGTGGCTTTTCTTTCCTACCAAAATTTCACGGAGCTGAATTTCCGGATTTTATAAATCGAACGTTTTGGAAAATCTCTCAGGTTTCCCACACAAAACGAAGGTGTCAAGTTCAAATTTTTGAAACAAAAAAATCATTTCAGAGATACAGGCCTAATTTGTATTGTATGTTTATGTGTTTCGTGTCAACCCCATAACAAATTAAAAGTTTTCAAATAATATACTTCCGCCCGCCATGATCCAGTAAATATATATTTTGTTATAAGTGTAGTTAAATAGTACCTATGCAAAAGTAGCTGTGTATTTCAAATTTTACAAATCATTTAAATTATTCTTTCCTGCGTTCTAGCATAATTAATTTCTAGCTGTTATTATCTTAATTTGATTAATTAAGGAAAACGGCATTCATTTTCAATTTAAAATGCGTTAATGAACAAAGGGGAGCAACTGTAGTTGTTTTACATTAGGGTAAAATTTGCAGGTTAATTGTGCAAAATCAGAAGGTGTCGTATCAGCAGATTAGTGATCTAGACCCGTCTCTAAAATTAATTGTTAGACCGGCTAATATATTATAATCTTGACTCAATAAGAGTACACATCCTGTGTCCAATCTTTGCTTTAAAGCCTGGTAAGCATAGCTGGAAAACAGGATCTTTATTTTAGAGGCCCTTCATAGAGAGGGGGTGTCTTGGTTATCATATACTTGCAATTGTGTTGCCAATAATTATAATCACATAATCATTAACTTTTGTTATCAAGATAATCAAAAAAGCAAAAATACAGTCCTAAATCATCAAATTATCAAATAATCATGAAATATTTGGTCTGGTATTCAAATAATCACTATCAAAACGGTCAAAACTAAAATACTGAACTCCGAGTAAAATTCTCAAAACGGTAAGTTCCAAATCAAATGGCAAGTACAGGCATTGTCCTATGTAGAAAACGGTGGATTAAATCTGGTTGTATATCTAGCTAAACCTTTCACTTGTATGACAGTTGCATAAAATTCTATTATATTGACAACGTTATGTGATTATTTAAGACGTACTAATAGTATGTCTATTTCTGTGACTGCAGCCTACATTTATTTTGTAAGATAATTCAGCTGATCTGTAATATTTCATCTTCATGGCTTATACATCATGTACTGTCTTACAACGATAGATAAAAACTGACGGAAAGGTAACACACGGCCACTGAAAGCTTGATTCTTTGTCAAGGCTAGGTGGTCGACTAGTCAAGCGCATTATGCATAGTGCAAGGCGATTTGGTATCACGATATCTCAGTAGCATGAGATCGAATCTCCGTCAGAGAAGAACAAAAATTTACAGATCGGAATCAATAGAAAGAAATAATTAAATGTACAGTCTAGTGTTTATATTATTATATTCAAGATTTTGGATTAAAATCAATCAACCAAAACTTACCTGTATTATTACTAATCTATGTTTACACCTTATACATTATATATCAGTATTGTTAAAACTTTTGCACCGAAGAAGGCCATTTGTTGAGCCGAAATATTTGAAATTATTGTATAATTTATAGTATCTGTTCAGTTTTTCCATCTTTGTGCGATGATATTCAACACTTTTTAGTGATTTGTTTTCCATCTATTTATCGGTATTGTTACACAATCTTTTAGACTCATATATATATATATATATATATATATATATATATATATATATATATATATATATACAACTCGTCTAAACATCAACCCAACAATGTAGATTGTTGGGTTGATGTTTAGACGAGTTGTATATACATTATGTACACAGCCATGTATCACCATCATTGATGGAGATCCGATGGATACATCTGTTGTAGGGTTGTCACTGACTCAGACGTACTTAATATATATATATATATATATATATCAGTCTAAAGATTTGCACAACGGTACTGATATAAGATGTTATAATACGAAAATGTTGTTATTAAATCGTGTTGACAAATATTTCGGCTCAACAAATGGCCTTCTTCAAGTGTCACAAGTGACTCACAAACTTGTGACACTTGAAGAAGGCCATTTGTTGAGCCGAAATATTTGTCAACACGATTTAATAACAACATTTTCGTATTATAACATCTTATATCAGTACCGTTGTGCAAATCTTTAGACTGATATAATTTTTTCCTTATCTGCATAGTATCGCCTATTCTAGACGATCCGGTACATAGTTAATTTGCTGGTTGGTCGTTTTTATAGTCTTTTATATATATATATATATATATATATATAAAGTGCCTAGAAAACCAACCTAACGTAGATTTGATTCGTAACTTCCTCCCCGGCGCCGGGGCTGGAACCTGTACTTTTTATTTCTAACTTCTACGACAACACCGCCTAGCATTGCGCAGAGACCTTATCCCCTCCTCTAACTCTAGCTTATTAAAATAAGCTTTCGTTTCGGGAGGTGTTACCTTGTCGTAGGAATTAAACAAGGATCTCTGATACAATACACGAAGTATTCATTTTAGTGTACAGAAAGGATCATCTACTCATCTCTTCAGTATAATTACAGGATGCTTATCTATTTTTAGAAGCATACAATCACTGTAAGTGTAGTGACAACTGCAAATTATACCTTGTCCATCGAATTTCTTATGATAAGAAATACCAGGCGTTAGAATATGTATAAAGTGCCTAGAAAATCAACCTAATGTAGATTTGATTCGTAACTTCCTCCCCGGCGCCGGGGCTGGAACCTGTACTTTTTATTTCTAACTTCTACGAAAACACCGCCTAGCATTGCTATACACATGGAAAAAAGTATTGCAACACCAAATTGAAATTGAAATAAAAAAAAAACACTTTTTATGTTTTTGTGATATAATTTGGTAAAATAGAACAACTTAAACATTATTTAAGTATCACCTGAGCTTAATCAATAAATATCGAATCGATAAGTTTTTATCTGCACATGCAGCTACTGTACCCGTAAACAGCAAAACAGATGTTTTCATCCTCATTGTTTTCAACACTTTAAATAACCAAGTTTTTAAAGTTATGTGATTGACACCTTGTAATGGGTCCTCGACAACTCTAAACTGCAGCAAGATGGCATATTATCAGCATGAGAGAAGCAGGGATGTCGCTGTAACAACTGCACTTATTGTTGGTCATCACCATTCCACTATAAGTCGTTTTGAGTTAAAAATAAGGCAATAAACGAGGTTCAAGACCTTCCGAGATAAAGAAGACCCCCTATACCATTTGCTAGGGAAAATCAAGAATAATGAAGGTTGGTCAGAAGGAAACCCATTGCATACAATACAATCCTAAAAAGAGAGTGGTGGGCATACAGGAGCTTTTTAACAAGAACTGTTCGTGATCGACTCATCGCTACTGGTTATCGTGCGATAAGACCATTTCAGAGACCTTTGCTTACAAACAGACACACAGTTTTCCGTATCCAATGTAGTGCAGAGCTCGCTAAAGTTGAAAATTAGCATCGTGGAGGAAGATCCATTGTTCCAATGGAACTCGGTTCATCTTCCTTGGACGGATCGTAGCCCGGATTTGAACTAAATCGAGCATATATGGAACACTATTGGGCGGAACGTGCGCGAAAGGACACCCCAGTTCAAACACATCATGAAATAAACAATGCTCTTCATCAGAAATGGTTGCTGCTACCTTTGCAACAAATTAGTCGATTTTTGGCAGGAATCAGAAGACGTTTAGATGCGGTTATCCGTTTGAATGGAGGCTGCGCACAAAGTACTAATTCTTTGGCGTACAACGATCAACCATGATGTGAACAGTCATCTGAAGATTAATTTTGAAATGTCTGACATTGTAAGGTTCGACTACAGTAAAAGTTGTAAAATCCATTTTTTTGTACAAAAAACACTTCATTTTGTTATTAAAATTGTGGTTATATAAATCATTTTTTTTTTTTCAAACATTTTTTGTTCGTTTCAATGCCAATGTTATCATAAACTATGTTTCAATAATATTTTACAAATATTTTATTATATTCCATCCAAAAAAAGAGGCTGATTTTTCAAATTTTAAAAAATCAAGGTGTTGCAATACTTTTTTCCATGTGTATATATACAAGTCTAAATCATTTTCGATTTAGACTTGTTTATATTTTTTCGTTTGGGCTTGTGTTGTATTTGCCTTCGGGTTTATATGATCCGTTTATCCAATTTCCATTCTTTTAAATTCAAGAGTCTGTCCGAAATTGAGCAAAAATTATGGCGGTCATGACATTAATGGTAGAAATCCGGATATGGTGTACTATTTTTTGCACATTTTGTTTGCGGTATTCCATCCTTTCCGCTTTTTTTTTTTTTTTTTTTTTCTGTTTGGTATTAAATTGATAATAATTTTTAAGATCCATTTAGTTACATCTGGTGATCAGTTTATTTGGCAATCTCCAATTGCAATCAGCAGGATTTAAGAACATCAGTTGTTCGACCTCTTAGTCAAATGCGTTTTGTTAAACTATACCTTTTCACTTCTTTGGTCTTTTGAAAATGTTGTTTGTGCTGTCTTTAGAACCCTCTAACAAGACCTTTGTTTTACATACACACATATATAAATTGCAGAATTTAACCAACGCAGTCATGGGTTTGAACGTTGTTTTATATTTAAATTTCTTTATATAGATCTATATATATACAACTCGTCTAATCATCAACCCAACAATGTTAGATCTTCCCTCGCTTGGATTCGAACCCATGCTACTGAGATATCGTGACACCAAATCGCCTGCACTGTAGCCTTCCCGCTAGACCACTCGACCACTTGGGCTTCATAACAATGAAGCTTTCGGTGGCCGAGTGTTACCTTTCCACGTCAGTTTTAATCTAGCGTCGTACTACAGTACATGATATATAAGGCATGGAGATGTTATTTTTACAGGTCAGCTAAATTATCTATAGTAAAGGATCCTACAAATTAATGTAAGATATAGTCACAGAAAATAATTATATTTATAAGTACGTCTGAGTCAGTACCAACTCTACAACAAATTTATCCATCGGATCACCAGCAGTGATGGTGATAAATGGCTGTGTACATTATTTATATACAACTCGTCTAATCATCAACCCAACAATGTTAGATCTGTAAATTTGCTTTCGCAATTTTTTTGTTCTTCCCTCAACGGTATTCGAACCCATGCTACTGAGATATCGTGACACTAAATCGTCTGCACTGTAGCCGTCCCGCTAGATATATATATATATATATATATATATATATCTTCCTCAAATTTAAAGATCGAACATTGTTGGGCTGATGTTTAAACGAATTATATATACAAGTTTATATATTATTTATTTTATGTATGAGTGTATGTTGTTTTTCAGTTTGTCACAAACATGTTTTAAATCATTTATATGACAAGAAAGATTATTGTTAGTATTATCTTTATTTAAAATCAGTTCCACCGGATACATATCGGTAGTTTACACACTGAATTCATCATTATTGAAAGCCAATGTAATATTCAATTATCTGAAAGTGTTTTTACATTTTATGTATCAGATATTGTTTCGTTTGATCTTTGCTGATAATAGTCAAGAATTAAAACTCGTAACAATACAGAATCAGGTCCACAATAAAAAGTGCACAGTTAACCCTCATTGGAATTCCGATAACTTGACGATATATGGAATTTCCTTAGCAAAAAAAAAATGTTATCTAGTATCTAGTATTCAAGTGCTGTTTTTGTATCAAAGCAGGTCCAATTGACATTGTTATATTGCTTGTCGTTTCTTAACCTAAAAGAGTTTGAACATATCTATTCGCATTCGGACTAAAGTATGTGTATGATTTTATTTTCTTAATGATATTATGAGGCAAGGTGGTATATAGGGTAAAACAAAGGTTTTGGTAACAGGTAACTAGACTGTTCATTGAGATAATTTAAAAAAAATATACTTATAAAGAAATTCATTAGATGGGTTTATAAAGAAATCCGTTAACATATTTTGTCTAAGAATTCATATGAAAGTATCATATTGTCACTGAATTGTACTGCATCTTTGTTATACAAACTGTTGTAAACAGATGTAATCATTTCAACAATAACAAATCAATCAATCTAAATATTTTAGCAACAGACAGCATATTTGTTAGTTACGAAGATCATTAATGCCATAACACTGACACCTAACTTAATCTTTACTATTCAACATCATTACTGTTTACAATGTCTTTTAATACAAGTGAAGTACATGTTATCTTTATAAACCTCATAACTATGTTGTTAAGTATCATTAGGAATATCTTGTTCAGTCGATGATAAAGAAATAAGATAATTCTCCGAACTGTACTGTCTTCAAACACCATCGTTTAATTCTTAAAAATGAATTGTATCTTTCTTTTTTATTTGCCTATATTATGTGCATGTTGCTGTGGATTTCTGGTGGACGATAGAACACCACCAACTACAAAACGAGTAGATACAATGTCGGAAGAACATTTTACCACGCTTCTTAGTTTTCTAGCAGAAGAAAAAAACTCTAGACTTCAACTAGAAAAGCGTGTAAATCAACTCCAAAGCGAGCTTCTTACCACCCAACAAGGAGTTACCCAAGTATATCACGCTGAACAAAAACAAAACGAGACTATAGGACTTCAATCCGCTTCTTTTAAAGACTTAGAAAGGAAATACAATGAACTGCAAAGGAAATATGACAATCTTCAAAACGATCGTTGTCGGACTAACCAATCGTCTTGCCAGTTTGTAAATCTAACCGAAACCTTCAAAGGACTTCCAGATTTAAAACAAATTGTTATGGATTTAAGCAATGAGACAAAACATATCGCTGGAAACCTCGAAAAGGTAAAACAAAGTTTTGAAGCTAAATACCACGAACTTGAAGCAAAACAGAGAAATATGTTTCGTGAGCTTGAGTTGTTAAGTGCAGCTGAAAATAAAACGGAAGTTACTCTTCAGAAGCATGTAAATGAAGTGTCGACACGAGGTAAACCATTTGTATAGAATATTTTGAACTTTTATTTTTTTATTCTTGGTATTTTGTTATTCCGCTAAAAGATGTAATTTTTAAAATAATTTATTCCCTAGATCACCCTTTTCATTTTTGAAATTATTTATTTGCTTCAGATCATTTTAATAAATACGTTTTATATGTATTTACTGTAAAACTTACGTAATGATCTGAAGAAAAAGATAACATGCATTTATATTCTCATAAAAGTAATCTATTGTTTGGTTAATATATATTTAAGACAGTAAATCAGATTGAAATTAAAGCTGGTGTCTACGCTTCGGTTACAAGATGTGTAAGCGAAGTGAATCACACAGGATAATTTTTAATCAGATTGAAGCCAAACTAATTCAATAAAGTCGCATTATCAAACATGATACGAAAGAAAATCCATCCATTCAAAAAGCAAATTATGAGGGTTTCTTACAAACATCAATGTGTCATTATAGTTGGAAATGACATCAGTTTGACTTCGCAACCCTGTCCCATCTAACCGATTCAGAACATATTGCAGCATCTCAAGGAACACTTATATTGATGTGGAACACGCTGTACAAACGTTTGTTTTATAAATAGTGATAGCTACTTCAAGAGCCATTTGATAGGATTTATATAAATTCACGATATAAAAAGCACTTCTTAACGTGTGTTCAGAAATGTACGATGATCTATATTTGTTAAAGAAGAGGGACGAAAGATACCAAAGGGACAGTCAAACTCATAAATCGAAAATAAACTGACAAAGCCATGGCTAAAAATGAAAAAGACAAACAGACAAACAATAGTACACATGACACAACATAGATAACTAAAGAATAAACAACACGAACCCCACCAAAAACTAGGCGTGATCTCAGGTGCTCCGGAAGGGTAAGCAGATCTTGCTCCACATGTGGCACCCGTCGTGTTGCTTATGTGATAACAAATCCGGTAAAAAAAGTCTAATTTGGGAGGTTACATACATGAAAGGGAAGGGGAATGTAGTTACGACGTAAGGAACATATCCGATATCATTTGTAAAACAGTTCTTCCATACTCGTGATGGCGTCCGTAAAATTTACGAAGTGATGGTTTCAACTTCACCATTTGGAACTCTTGGTTTAATAGCTTCCTTGTGAGCAGCAACCCTCTATCAAGAAAGTCATGATAGGAAATGCAAGCACGGGAATATCGTATCAATTGGGAGATATATACCCCATATGCAGGTGCTGCTAGAATGTTGCTACTTAGAAATGGAAAGTTCACAATGGGAAACCTGAAATCATCTCTTTTGTCGTAAGTTTTGTTTTCAACCGACCCTTATTGTCAATTTCTAAATGTAAGTCAAGATATGAGGCTGACTTAACTGTATCTGTAGTATCCTTTATCTCTAGTTCGATGGGATCGGTGCGTTCTACATAGTCACCAAATTTTGAATTATTCAGTAAAAGAACATCATCTATATAGCGGAAAGAAGAGTTAAAGGATATTGCTAACTTTTTATCTTTCTTCCTAAAAAGTTCCTGCATGAAGTCAGCCTCATCATAATAAAGAAACAAGTCGGCAAGTAGAGGGGCACAATTTGTTCCCATTGGAATGCCGACAGTCTGTTGAAAAACACCGTCCTCCGAACGTAAACAAATATGTTGTCAATCAAGAAATCAAGCATCTTGATAATATCAGTTTCAGAGAATTTTTTGTTTGAATCAGAATGATCCTTTACAAAGTAGGATTTATCCCTCCCTAAGACAAGATACTTGTATCTACGTTGGCCATTCCTTTTTATGAAGCAAAGCAATACTAACTCTTTCAATTTGTCTTTTAGTTTGGAAAGTGGAATACTTGTGTAAAGAGTAGAAAAGTCAAATGTTTTAATACTGTTACAAGATGAAAGAGAGTTTGTATGTACTCTAATAGATCTTTGGAATTTTTAAGTATCCACATCTGATTCACGCCACCTCTAGAATAGGCAGTTTCACAATAACTTTGAAGCCCGTCTTTGATACAATAGATGTTAACTTCTATGTCATTTAGTCTCTGGTGGAGGTATGTCTCATTGGCAATTATATCACATCTTCTTTATGATATTTTTTATATATGCAGAGTTTTGGTGTGTTATTTGTTGTTCTTATGTTGATATTCTAGACAATTATATATTTAGCAAGTCTTATGTGTGTTATAAGTGTAGAAATTTATATTAGAGATCCACTTTTCTTCTTTTGTGCAAATGTATGAGATTAATGTAAATGTCTTATAAACGGATCCGTGTTTTTAAATTACTTGCATTACATTATTATGTTGTATGGTGTAACTGTCGTGTTAATTTTACACTGAATCGGATATTACACATCTTAGATACTCAGGTGTTTTGTTATGCTGAATCTGATAAAAACAATTGACTTAAGATAACACCTATCAGACATTTGTTTTTAAGCTGAGTTTTTATATATAGGAGGACAAAGTAAAAATAAATTTGGCATTGCACTTGGACATTTCAAAACTTAAAATTTCGACTTTAACTTGAAACTTGGACTCAAACAATCTTGAAACTTCGACTTTTTCAGGTAGAAATTTTGGCGTTTTAAAACGGCCAATTTCGTCTTTCATGTTTATACGTTTACGATTATCACATGCACCGTCATTCATATCAACAAGCGGTAGTCCAATTATTGATCTGAATTCCCTGCCAGATCACTCTATTGCAATATTACCCCTGTTTTGGTAGGGTTTTGTTGCACAGTCTTTGGAGTTAAATGCTATTGTTTATCTTTTTGAATTTTTTGCTTTCTTTTTTCTTTCCTTATCATAAAGTTGGTATATAAATATTAAGAGACTAGGTGGTCGAGTGGTCTAGCGCGCCGGACATTGTACTAGGCGATTTGGTGCCACGATATATCAGTAGTAAAAGTTCGAATCCAAGTAAGGGAAGAACAAAAAGCTGACTTGATGGGCTGTTATTTAGACGAATTATATATACAAATAAAAGTGAAATCACAAAAATACTAAACTCCGAATAAAATTCAAATAAGAAAGTTCCTAATCAAATGTCAAAATCAAAGGCTCAAACACATCAAACGAATGGAAAACAACTGCCATCTTCCTGACTTGGTTTTAAAGCTAGCTAAACTTTTGACCTGTTAGTATTTTCCAAGACACAGAGACGCTTGTACAAATCTAAAATTTTAAAAATGACGGAGGATATATAGATATTTATAACAGAAACTTCAAAGATATGCTTCAAATAAAAGTAGTAATGTCCGATATGAACTGATTTACTCTTGCACATTACTACATATATTTTATAGCTATATAACATCCGTCATTTTTAAAATTTTAGAATTGTACAAGCGTCTCTGTGTTTGGATTTGACTGTTTTATTGTATAAATTTCAAGATTGTTTAATCAAAATAGATTTTTTATTATTGGTGTTGTTTTGTACACTTTTTAGGCGTTTATATAATTTATCTACTGTGTAAATGTATCGTTACTCTTAACGAACCAGTGCCATCGTAAGAAAGCATTGACTTATTAATATTCAGACGTTTTATATTCAAAATTCAAGAGTCAATCCTAGATTGAGATAAATTATATGGTCTCCCAAATACAGTTTCGATTCCTGACATCACCGAAGAGACAATTAATTGTAGAAATCATTTGTGCTAGTTTAAACATATTTTATTTGCAAAAGTAGTAAAAGGGATTAGATACAAGTTATAATAACATTAGAGACATCCTCTCCCACTTGTGCTGCATCTGGTGATCGGTTTATTTGAGAATTAAGAATAACAAAAAAAATCAAAATTGACCGTTGCAACTCTTCAACTACAGTACTGTTATTCCGATTCTAATACATTACATAAAGAAAAAATACGATAAAACTTTAAAAAATGTCTAAATTGGACAAATAGCAAAAAATCCGCGAAACTTCATGATTTTTTTTGCATAAAGACGTCATAGCTAAACGTGACGTCATACAAATGAAAACTTACAAACTGGAGGTTATAACGTTACCTGTACGCTTCAAATTCGGATAAAATGACATTAAAACAGGGAATTCGAGGTAGGTGTTGTTTTGTTTTCGATTATATAGTAGTAATCGAACATTTGTTGATCCAATCAATTCAAAATGGCGGTTCCCTCCTTAGTTACGACTGGTCAACTGTGGATTTGACGGCAACTTTTAGTCAATGAAAAAATTAGTTACATTCAAATTGCATTAGAATCGTTATTCTAATGCAACAACGTTTGTAACGTTCCTTTTGATTGGATAACGTCACTTTTTTACATGGCATCAATTGACAATTGATGCTATGGGACGTACGCGCAAGCGCAGACGGCATATTTTAATTACATGTTTTAACGTTTTTCTCTGTCAGTTTCATTAGAATGGAGAAAACAATATTGTACTTTGAGCTCCGACGGCATCAATTGGGGATCTGATGGTCGCAAATACCCGTTTACTGTCTCCGCTAACGCGTCGCCAGTAAACTTAATTTGCGACCATCAAATCCCGAATTGATGCCGTCGAAGTTTAAAATACAATACAGTTATCTCCTAAATAACAGTCAGCAGGGATTAAAACATCCGTTGTTGGAATTGCTAGTCAAATGTGTTTTGTTAAAGTATACTGCCGGAAGGAAAATCTATAATACAAGCCCAAATGAAATAAATATAAACAAGTCTAAATTGAAAACAGCGTTCAAACCTATGATTACGTTGGATAAAAACCGCAATTTTTACACGTGTGCATGTAAACCAAATTTCGTTGTAGAGGGTCTAAATACAGCACGAACAACATTTTTCAAAGGACCAAAAAAGTGAAAAAGTATATTTAACAAAACGCATTTGACTAACAGGTCGAACAACTGATTTTCTTAAACCCTGCTGACTGCTTTTGACGATTGCCAAACAATAAACTTGCTGCAAACATGGTAAACCACAAATATGAGGTGATAAAAATGTGTACACCATATCATGAGTTCGACAATTAATGTCTCTTCAATTATGTTAGGGATCGAACAGTATTTGGATACGTTATATATATATATATAATCTGTTGTTTAATTATTTCAAATTTATATAACGTTTTTCTGTTATTAAATGTTTATATTTTGTTTGTTACAGTTGCTTTAGAAGTATGTGCATTCGGGAAAAATTATTCAACGTGGGACAAAATACTTTTCCCTTACGTTTACACCATGAGTGGAAGCATTGGTACAGCAGCATCATCGCTGAAATCGAATGGGATGTTTGTATGTCAACAGCCTGGACTTTACTTGATATCGATTTTTATTCTTACCTTATATCAGGGCGATCGTGTTGATATAATCAAAGGTCCATCGTATGTCTGTCTGGCATCAGTATATTTTAGGAAAGTTGAACAAATATCAGCCACCGTCCTTACATGGTTAAACGTAAATGATCACATATATATAAGGGTCTTTCAGACCATGAATATATATGGAGGTCAAAATTCTTGCATGTCAATTTTGCAAGTTGGATGATTGTTTCTGGAGAAAAATGTGGTGCATACACTAAAATTATTTAATTCTGTTTAATTTCTTAAATATTTCTTAAACATGTATATATCAATCGTCTTGTCTTTGAATATCATTATTATAGCGTCAAATTAATTATTAATTAGTATAGTCTTTTAAGATAAACGTGAAATCTATCGAACATATCGAGTTCAAATGGCATAATTGATACTTCGTAGCCTATTCGATTTCAATGTGTTATATATGTAATCGCGTTTTGGGTTACAAGACATTATAGTAAAAAAAAAACTATTTACATTGTAATGAATAGATATAATATCGGATAAGAGAGTTTCAAATTGACTACAACACGGACACTTACCATTGTTATTTCCATAGCACCCTCCTGTAGCGGATGTATTAAACAAAGATGTCCCGAAGACAACGGAAAGAATACGAGTATCATCAAGATTTCCACTGATTTTTTTTTCATCATTGTATATGTCTAATTTCTATCAAAATAAAGTATTTCATACTTTCATTTGAGTATTTAATTATAAATCGTTCTTTAGTTTATTTTGACAAAATTAAACCATACTGGCAGTTAAGAGTGAGTTATTAGTTTACCATTTCACTTTCATTGAATCCGTATTCATGTGATTGACAGAACTTCAATTCAACCCCTTAAGCTAGGTTCACACTGCCGATCAGATCAACTCGATCAAGCTCGATCAAGACAAATTACGTGATCGAGAGACTGGTCTGACTCAATCGACAACGATGTTCGGGATTGTATTCACTTATAGGGTCTTTGCATCGGAACTAAACACATTTATTCAAAAACCAGTTGTTGGCATGACACGGGTTATGTTCTTCTCATATATGTTATGATGGTATGATACTAAACCCCTAACGGAAAGGATTGTGCCTGATGTTCATATGATGAAATCATAATCTTTCAGTCAGTTTAATTGAAGTCTGGAGCTGGCATGTCAGTTAACTGCTAGTAGTCTGTTGTTATTTATGTATTATTGTCATTTTGTTTATTTTCTTTGGTTACATCTTCTGACATCAGACTCGGACTTCTCTTGAACTGAATTTTAATGTGCGTATTGTTATGCGTTTACTTTTCTACATTGGCTAGAGGTATAGGGGGAGGGTTGAGATCTCACAAACATGTTTAACCCCGCCGCATTTTTGCGCCTGTCCCAAGTCAGGAGCCTCTGGCCTTTGTTAGTCTTGTATTATTTTTATTTTAGTTTCTTGTGTACAATTTGGAAATTAGTATGGCGTTCATTATCACTGAACTAGTATATATTTGTTTAGGGGCCAGTTGAAGGACGCCTCCGGGTGCGGGAATTTCTCGCTACATTGAAGACCTGTTGGTGACCTTCTGCTGTAACAGTTGTTTTTTTTCTATGGTCGGGTTGTTGTCTCTTTGGCACATTCCCCATTTCCATTCTCAATTTTAAATTTTACCCTACTCTTCATCGATCTGACCATCTACCCGAGAGTTTTTGACATGTCAATAACAATCGAGTAAGGACCGAGAAGCAAGTCACTCGAGAAGAGATCGAAAATTCGTCCAGTAGCGGTCGAATTGATCGGGAAAGGATCGTGTATCGGAATACAACAAAATTTCCGTTGTATTCCGACCAATCTCGATCTCTACACGATCCTTTCCCGATCAGTCTCGATCTCTACTCGACGAATTATCGATTTTTTTCTCGAGTGACTTGCTTCTCGGTCCTTACTCGATTGTTTTTGACATGTCAAAAACTCTCGGGTAGATAGTCAGATCGATGACGAGTAAGGTAGACTTACCCGAACATCCTTGTCGATTGATTCAGACCAGTCTCCCAACAAAACCTGGGAAGAACTCAGGTGTTTCAGGAGGGAAGAAATCCTGCAATTTTGGCACCGGCGGATTTTTCAAATATGAAAGTAATTATATAATAACATTTATTTACAGACTGCTGATGACTAAGTTATCATTCAAAATTGGTTTATTAAAAGATCAAGATTATATTTTACCTGTTTTATGGACTAGTTTCTGTTTTGTCTGTTCGTATTTTCCGTTTGTCCAGAAATGGTTGTAGTATAAAAAAAAAGAGACTAGTGTGGTACAATTGCCAATGAGACAGCTCGTCACAGAGCACCAAATAACACAGAAATTATTAATAACAACTATAGGTCACATTGCAGTCAATTTTTTTTTTTCATTCGGACTTTTTGACGTAATTTCACACAAAAATGAGACGAAAGCAAACTATACACTCGCTGCAAATGCGTCTACAGTTTGTCGTTCGTCGTTTGTTAGTTGAAACGATACATTTCTTTCTAACTTTAACATTAAATCAATTATCTAAACGTGTTCTCGCTTGTAATAATTCAAAACAATGTATAAAATTACTCAAATTTAGGTATCACCCTCCTTTCTTTCATTAAAATAACAGCTATGAAAGAAAATTGGAGTAATTTTAGACAATATTTTGAGTTATGACAAGCAAGAACATACCTCTTTTAAAAAAAAGGCTTTATCATCACTATCTTCATACAGTCATCTGATTAAGATGAAGAACTACCAATAAAATTAAATATGCATAGAGCAGCGATGTCCTCTGTGTCTGTTTCTACGGAGGCTATTTTCCCCGCGTTATAAGTTCAAATAACAACAAAATGTGCATGCGTTTTTGACAGTTCAGACAGGGTCAGCATTTGTTTCTTCTTTTGTAACGCGTAACAGACTATAACAAACGGCACACAACGTTTACCAAACTTTGGTTAGAAAGAAATGCACTCTTGATCTCTTGATATATATATATGTAAAGTTGTAAACAGTTTCAGGAAAGGTATCACTCCAGGGAATTGAAATTATAAACTTTTGGTAAAAATTTTGGGAAATATGTGATATCTTTGCCCTCTTTTGCAATATTGTTAATGCCTGCGTCACACTGTCCCGATTTTTATATACGATGGACACCCGAAAGCGAAAATTGTAAGTTCGTACGAAGTTGGTCCCGATCTCGTTAAAATACCAAAAAGTGACCGAAGCAAGTACGATGAATAACGATGTCTATACGATGGTGCCGAAATTATATACGATAGCAAAAGATGGACATACGAAGGTTAACCGAAGACGGGTATTTAAGCTTCATATCTCAGCCGAAGCCAACACGATGGATCACGAAGGCTACACGATGGATTACGATGATGCGCGATGGCCATACGATGTCTAAAAGACGTCGTGTACAGCTTACTGTTTTTATGATACGAACAGAATTTCGACAACATATCGTTTCTGTACAAGTCTGCCATGCATGGCGGGAAATCGATCTTTTTGTCTAATTCTTATAAAACTTAGTTTATTATCCCTCGCCTACTACATGTAAGTTGCGTGTAGATATATTTGTTATGGACACTCTAGAACCAAAATGCTCAAAACTTGGTATGGTGTTACTCATTAAAAATATCTTAAGCGCTATTGACTTAAAAGTTCAAAGGTCAAGGTCACAGTGGCAGTTGTAATACAAGGCAGTATCACCCTTGTGGACACTCTAAAACCAATATGCTTCAAAAGATTTTAACCACATTTGGTATATTATTCCTCCTTGTAATGATCTGACATTTTTTACGTTCAAGGCCAAAGGTCAAGGTCATGCAGATGGACTTGTTTTTTCTCCTTGAAATAGCATAATACACAGGAAATTGGTTGCTCATTGTTTTACCTGCTGATTCTAAAGACAATATTAAAGGTATTTCCAGTTACTGAATGTTTTGGTTGATTTCTAAAAAATAGTTTATGTATCAAATATGCATATTCAATTTACCATTTTCTGCATGTGTCATATACAAATATAGTGTCCATATTTGTCCCCAATATGTTACATACGAGGGGATGCCACGCTCGGCATTGCCTTGTTTGAACTGTAAACGTGTGCACTAGTCTGAAAAATCACCCATAATTATGCCCATGTTTACTGATCTGTCTTAAAGGTAAGGTAATGGGTTCGTTGATCACTTTTATTCAAAAAGAGCTCTTTCCAGGAGAATATCATAATAATATAGACAAAAGGAAGGATGTGGTGAAAGCAACAAATGCGGCAAAATATGACATATAGAAAACAAAATGGTTATGGAGTAAACATTCGTGTGACAACAACTCATACGATAGATAAAAAATCAGAATAATGAAGAAAAGGTTGGTTTCTCTATATACGTGTACCTGCAGTGTTGGTGTACGAGGCGCGTTTAAGATTTTCATTATGTTACTTGATATGAAAAATTGACAAAAAATAATATTTTACTTGTAAAAGTAAATCCTGAGCCTGTAATAGCTGCTCTTCTTGTTCCATTCGAATTAATAGAAACAACGCTGTCGCCTTTCTTGTTCTCATAGAATCAGATGATATGAGCTCCATGTTTTGTGAACGTCTTTCTTAACTGTCGTATTAGACTGACCAGTGCATTTCGCGCATGGCACTTTAAATGTATTTTAGCGCGAAAATTAACTTACATTTAGATGGATTTATTGCCGTCGTAGTTCCATCTTGTCGCCTTCGTACTTTTATTCGATGGCAACACGACTGGATTACGAGGTCTTCACGAAGTCGTGTTGCGATCGTAAGACCGTCGGGTAGCTTCGTGATTCATTCGTGTAGACATCGTAATGTCAAAACTGCCCGATGGAAACGATGGAAACACGAATGCAATACGATGTTCAAAGATGCATTCCCGGTGACATTACGATGGTGAGGATGGTGATACGAACTCAATACGAACCCTCAACATCGGACGCACCTTCGGGGATTTTTTAATATGTTAAAAAATTTAGACCCCTTCCCGAAGTTGTCCCCGAAGGCTAGAAAAAGTGGCTGATGGTTCTACGATGGTTAAAGATGGCACTACGAATAGTTCGATCTGGATACGATCAGTCCCGATTTTGAAAATTTCCATAATCGTGTTGCAATCGGCGTAAAAATCGGGACAGTGTGACGCGGGCATTAGCAAAAACATGCAGGTTGTTGCCAAACAGCAAAAAGAAAATAAATATCTTTAACCCTTTAACTACTGGATATCAAATCTATGAAAAATACTTATTACAAACTTTTGCACAATTAATGACACATACGGTATTTGTAAGATAACAAGGACAGGGGGGTAGTAAAGTTTATGTACATTGCTGTCTATCATAAGTACTAATCCAGAGACAAATCTCATTTTGTGGTGTCATTTCCAAAAAAAGAGCAATAAAACTATCATTACATATCAGTGTCCACTATGAGGAAGTTTTTATAAGGATTGGGTTCCTCTTTTTTGAGTAAGTGCAAGTCTCGCATACTGCCCACACAGTGGTCATCGTGTCAGCTACTGCCTCACCTAGATTTCTTGGCGCCCGTTGCTGTCTACACCATCTTCTATGCACTCTTCAATCTCTGGCATTACTATTAACCCGTCTCTCTGAGCTCTTACCACCTTGTCCACGAATCCAACTGCTTTATTTCTATGTAGATATTTTAAATGTATGATTTTTACTCGGACCTTCTACTGAATATAAACAAATAAACGGAAAATGTGTCCATCTAGCATATATAACATTATAAAGGGTCATTACGCAAGAACGGCCACCCGAATCGCATTTGATCTGTGTTTATTGGTAATTAGCATTATGTATATGCCATAATGGCGTTTCATAAAATTTGGTTGAGGCAAAATAAAATTAGAGAACGAAAACTAATATTGTTGGGACGTACTTACGGACAAGGGTTACACTTAATGCCCACTCCGAAGCGGAGGGGAATAAAAATTTCGGACGTTTTTATACTAAAATTGTGCATACCCGACATATTCCCGATTATCCCTACGACCCATATACGATCTGGTCGATCTGGTCTGGTCGAGATCAGGCTGAGATCGTGAATAGTTGATTTGGTCTAGCTAGTCGAGTAAAGATCGTGTAAAGATCGTGAATTGATCGGAATTATCGAATAAGTATTCATTTTGTTGTCGGGATGAAATCGTGATGGAGTCATTAAGGAGTCGTGAATGGTCGAGTTAAAGTCGTGTTAAGTCGAATGGCGGTCGGGTAGAAGTCGTAAACAGGCCCGATCAAGAATTTGGTTGAGCTTGGTCGTGGAAATTTGGACAATCGGGATCATCGAGTTGATCTGATCTAGCTTTAGCTAGAGCACGGGTGTCATTTGGTTAAACGAGAGAAATGATCGTGAAAGAATATCCAACGGGGGTCAAGTTTTGCGAGACGATCGTGAAAGCTCTGGTACCGGATCGTGAAAGAATTTTAATGTAAATTCTAGTTCAGAATCTGTGAAAAAATTGCTTAATTTTCAAATCGCGGAACACATCTGAACAAAAAATTATGTCTGTCAAAATGATTCAACTTCCTCAACATTACTGTGCAATAAGATAAAGAAAATATGCAGGACTTTAAGAAAAAAACACAAAAGGCGCAATGCATGTCTGTGGAATTAATTAAAAAAACCCACGCTATTTGTACCTATAATGGTCATATTTCAAAATATCATGATACATTTGAAATTTAATCTTTGGTGTATCATCTGATAGTACAGTAAAATAAAAGTATGCTCTTCCCTTAAAAGCATTAATTTGTTTATGAAAACCTTGAATTTTGTTGAATTTTCATCAAAATTGATCGTGAAAGATCAGGCAACGCATTATTCTGATCGTGAAAGATAATGTGTGGTCACCCTTAATACTAGTAATCAGAAATCAATATTTCTTTAACCCTTTGATAAACCTGTAACTGGTTTAAGCCTGTTACTATTTTGATAAGAATGAACATTAACGCTATTAATTATTTTTAATTCAACACTGTTCCTCGAAAGTTAAAAAAAAAAAACACACCTAAAAACGTGTCTAAATCAGTATGAATCAGCTCTGAGAATCGGTTTAGTACAATTCATGCAGACCGCCACTATTCAGCCAATAATATCGATGTGCAACGTTTAAACCAAAATGTTAACCATCAACCAAAAACTTATAGCAAAAACATCATTTTTCTGAACAATTTGAGATTGAGTGACTCGGAGAAAATACCCAATTCTACTATCCATACTAATGCGGGGTTCACACATTGCCGATTATTGCTCCCGTTTGAGATCAGACAGCGATACGACACGAAAAGGGGAAAAGTCGGATTAGTATCCTCAATTATCTGGAATGTCCTATTATTGTCTGAACGCAGTCTTTTTAGTTCGTAACAGATTCCTACTGGTCGGGAAGGGTCCGAATAGTTCGGCAAAGCACCCCGACAGTTAGGTGCGTCCCGTAACATTCGGGGAAACTCAGCCGATTTTGTCTAGTCGGATTACAATCGTGCCTATGTCGTGACAGATTCTGCTGTATCGGATCGAATTCCTAACAATGTTCTGTGTGTTCGGGACGGTGTCCTGTGGAACGGGAATGATCTGGAGAAATTTTTCATTGCTGTTTTTCTACCGATTGAGTCCAGATTGCATCCAGATCTTGTCGATTGCGAACCGTTTTTGCCGAAACCGTTCCGAAACAGTCCCGTTATTAATTCTAAATTCGTCAATGATACCCACGTCAGAGTCCCGACAATTACAAAATACCATACGACTGAGACCAGACAAAGCCGTTTGCAATGCGATAGAAACCAGAAATATACCAGTACAAGTGAATATGTTCCAACAGTGGCTAATTTCCCTTTGGAAATGTTATGTTATACACATAATAATGATAATTATATCTGTTGGACAAGTTAAACATATACTTTTTTTATCATTTAAAAAGTAATCTTTAAAATGAAAAGATTGAACAGGTTGGCATTGGTTGGGAACAAACCCTCTATATGGTGATAATACCTGTATAGAAGGATAATCTATTTTTGTTTAGACTGGATTTAAATCAAAATAGTGCAGAATGGCATTCTCTACTTATTATGGCAGTAACCTCGCGGATTATTCAATGTGAAGAGTCAAAAATTAGTTTTATGGTTCAATAAATTCAAAATAGATAATAGCCATTCATTAAGTATTGTTATGCGTTTACTTCTTTACATTGGCTAGAGGTATATAGGGGAGGGTTGAGATGAAGATTGTATACCTTTCTGTAATAGAGTCCCAACATTTAGTTTGGTCGGAACTGGATAGGCCAGGAGAAAATTTCCCCTTAATTATGTCTATACTCCCGGTAACAAGAGTTACAAGAGTTGAAACCTCTTCTTTGGACCACCGGATAGCCTTCCCTGTGCTAGCAATAGAGTCCATCTTCAAGTTATGATGTCGTCTGCTCGGAAACCTTTCATGAAGCACATTTCGCGGAATTTATTTTTTTCTGAATGTCTATATTACAATACCGATACTCAACATACTGAAACCGTTCCATTCTCATATAACCTGCTTGTCTTACTTGAAAGAACTGTATACATAAACCAGAAACATATCATATGACATATGATTGTCCATAAAAGGATATTATTAATTGAACACAGGTGCGCGTCTGATCAATTTACCGACCTTCACATAAAAGAGCTGTATAAACCGTGGTCGGTAATCGGAAGTCGTACGATAATTTTTCCGACACGTTTGTGAAACACTCGTAAACTTGGTCGGTAACATATTCTACGACCAGTCGTAAATCGTACGCTTTACGATGTTTTGTGAAACGATAGCCAGACCGTGATAGGATAACGTTCCGACAGTGACTGATCATCCCGAGTATGCCGACAGTTTTCGAACGGATAACTTCCGTCAGCGTCGGTTCACCGTCTTGACACTATCTGATCTCTGTCGGATTACATTCGGTAGAATCGGGACGCAGTCGTGACAGACTCGGTCGAATATTACCTGGCGAAAGATACAAATCGGATTAGAAGCGAATTCAGAACGGGATTCGCTTGGAAACGGTTGAATATCGGCGCTTCCTGAACAATATCTGATTGTTGTCGTGATTAAAATTTTTTTTTACAAATTTTAATTAAAGTTTGAATTTCCATCCACGATTCATAGGATCTTGATCAGACTTTCAATAAATTTTAATCGGGAATGGTCCTGTCAAGGACGGCAGTAAAAATCGTGAATGTGTGACCCCAGCTTAACAGGGGAAAAAAGAAACAAATTTCTTAGTACTTATGGATAGGAAAATTGGGTATTTTCTCAGAGTCGTTTAAATTACTTAAAACTAGGTGAGACATGCACAGAAGTGATAGATATGTATTATATATATAGAAAATTGAATATTTTAATCAACAACAACAAAAAAAGATTATCTGTATCATATACCCAAGCGCCTGTGACTTTTTTGTATTAGTTTAGAGTTACAAAAGCTTATTATACATTTGATATGTATTTATAGATATATACATGTTATATTATACATTTGATATGTATTTATATGGATAATTTTTAAACAGATTAAATAAACTTACAATTTTTCATACTTTTATTTTGAGTAATTTTAATTTTTGCCCTTTGGCTTGGCATTTTTGTACAGAGAAAAATTCTAAAAAAACTTGAAAAAATACAAGAGAGAACATTAAGATTTGTATATGACGACTACTTATCATCCTCTGAAACTCTTCTTGAGAACGCAAAGGTTCCAACCCTACAAGTAAGACGCATCAGGACAATGGCACTTGAGACTTATAAAATTTAAAATAATTTGGCTCCTGTATGTTTACAAAATTTACTCAAAATTAAACACACTAAATATTCTTTTAGATACAGTAATATTTTGGATATACCACAGGTAAGAACTACCTCATATGGAAAAAAATCTTTTAGTTTTGCTGCTGCTTCTTTATGGAATAGCTTACCAGACCACTTCAGGACTGTTAACAGCTTCTCACATTTTAAGAGTCTTGTTCAGTCCTGGAGTGGAACAGAATGTTTTTGCTCTGCCTGTAGATAACTAATGTGTTACAATATTTATGCTTTTTATGCTGCATTAACAGCTTGCTTTGCAACTGAAATTTTTGTTTTTTTTAATTTTTAAAATTTGAAAGATTTGAAATTTTTACTTTATAAATCATAAATTATTTTAAAAAAAATAATTTTTAACAGAAAATTTTTATAAAAATTTTAGTGCTTCATATATATGTTTTGGTAATTTGCAAGATACATGTATATGCTATTTGCTTAGAGTAATTTTTTGGTGCTGCTTTTTATTATTTATTGCATGCTGCATGCCTTGTTTTTATTTGTTATTGCATATGTTTTTATATTCGGTGAAAAGCTCATTAGAGCTTATGTTTGTATTGTTTGTCAATATGCCGAATCCAAATAAAGTTTTACTTACTTACTTACTTACTTATAGATATATACATGTTATATTATACATTTGATATGTATTTATAGATATATACATGTTATATCATACACATAAAAGTTGTCTATGTAAATAGTTTGATCCGCGTTTGATTGAATGTTCAATTAACCAAAAACAATTCTTTTTCAGTTCTTCCATTGATTGATAATGTTTGACGTTGTCAGTAATTATGGAATCTCATTTTTTGATGTATCCTAGAGCTCGTTATTTTAGTTATATTCATTCATCAACAATGCAGTTCCCTTTTGGTTTTTGTTTGTTTGTTGTGTTACTCAATTCTGATTATGACATAATGCATCTTGGCAATTTCTATACTTATTATCTTGGGGGTGCCGCTGGGGTTCTATTACCCCACCCTTTTCATATAATTTAGATGATCAAAATGTATACCTTTTCATATATTGAGTAGGAAAATATGTAACCTTTTCTCATAATCGATGCAATATCACCTTAATTTGCTCAAAGCTCAGCTATGAAGCTCAGATTCCTTGTGTAATGTTCACTCACAGAGAGACGTTCGGCTGTGTAAAAAAAAACATGCAGAGCTTTTTATGTAACAGATAATTGCAATTTTCATTTGATCCTATCGATTATTTGTCATAGTTGTCCCCACCTATATATATTCCAATATTTTTAAGCTGGAAATGCGACCTTTTCGTTTGATGTGTTTTGTCTTTAAATTTTGCAATTTGACAAGGGACTTTCCCTTTTGTATTTTCCTTAGAGTTCAGTATCTTTGTTATTTTACTTTTCCAGCGGCACGTCCTATCACCTTGTATAGAAATCGATTCGCCAGAGCCTAATGTTCATTTTATGGAATAATTGGAACACACAAAACTTCATAGTAGGAAGATACTTCGATTTATAATTATTTCTTATATTCATGGTATCAAACCCTATGTTTTCAAAGGAAAATATCAGTTGATGCTTCATGCACCCGCCATACGAATACTACTCGTTCAAAATGTCAAAAACGAAAGAAAGACCACGGGTAAAATTACAAATAGATCGATACAAAGCAAAAAGAACGTCAAACATAAACACATACCGGACGTGGGAGGGTATTTTTTCATCCCTCATCCTCAACTAAAAAAAGAACACAACTTACAGATATGTGAGTACTCGCGGTTACTGAGAGCTAGCTCAAAGCCAATAACAACTAATACTATTGGTAGTATATCAGTGTGTATCATCGCCACCGGAAATTGGGTACTAACTAAGCGGAGAGAAATAAAAAAACCAGTAAACAAGTTAAGAATTCATTCAATTTAAAGCATTTCCACTCATTTGATGAGGGTGCCGCTTAAGAAATGATTTTCTGATATATAATTCTTTAAATTATTAGGCCGATAAGTGCAAAATTAATACAAGATTTTGTGTAATACTCCAAAACTTGCCATTAGTACCGGAAAATGTCGAGGTCGATCGTCCTTTGTCGCCCCTTTTTCAAGATATTTAACTGTTTTTCATTATTTTTCCAGACACGTTTTTAGATTATATTAGTGTGGCATCATATTTACTGAAATTTGTTGTCAAAAACATGTTTTTTAAAGAATATGGACAAAAACATTGTTTGTTTGTTGTAGTCGAATTGCAGGACGTTGTACGGCGAATTGCAAAATAACAACTTTTGTCTGTACGGCGTCTTGCAATATATTATAATTTTAAGAGGAAATTAATCACTGTTTAGATAATATCAAGTGCCGATATTTTGTTGATATCAAAGTTTTATAGGCTTACAAATATACAACATGTCTTACTTATCAAATATTATTAGATATATGCCGATAATTCAGTTCAGAAGGCCCGGTCGTTGCGTACCGCTTTTCGATTTTGTACAAAAGGTTTTTTTCAACCATATTATCCTAAATACATTCATATATCGTTATACTACTAACGACTGTTGTCTTATTTGTTGTTAGGGTTAAGTTTTGTAAGTTCAATAAAATAAACCGTCCATTCATCTTTTGTTGGTGCTAGCTTCTTTTTTTTTTTTTAGATAAAAACAGTCGAGATGTGGTATGATAGCAAATAAGATAACTATCCATCAGGATCAAATAAAGTGTATGTAAGCAATTATATGCTATCGTACGGCCTTCAACAACGAAAACTCGTACTTTATAGTCGGCTATATAAAGCACCGACCGAAAAATGTGGAAGGACTCAACAAGAAAACTAACGGCCTAACTCCTTTAGTGACATCTTGCAAGACATTTACCAGAAGCCGTTGCATTTTTATATGAAGTGTGAGTGCTACAAAAATTCGATTCTGATATGGTCCATGTATGTACTTTTGTGAGCATAATTTACACAAACGAAATATCATATAATCTTATATTTTAAAAAACCTATAAATTTTGATAACTTAACATTTTGCAAAATCTGACCATAATGACCACTATTTGTTTTTACCAAAAAATAGCGTTGATCATTACAGGAACGCATATTCAGTAATATTGTAATACTTTATATATAAAGCATATCATTCATTCGAATGTTCGTGGATATAACACGGAAGAACACAAACACCCCTGCTAAACGTATTATGCGTATAGTCTGTTACGTCTGACATGCATATTTTTGACGTTTTGTCAATATGTTGTCCTTATTTTAGACTATAGTAAAGTATGTTAAAACAATTTGCACTTTTTCGAAATAGTATTTACCTGTCTAGTCTATGGATATTAGTTTTATATATCTTAACTGTTATGATTTTATAGAAAAGCTGCTTATTAGCGTGGACTTGTTGAATACACAGTATTGACGCAATAACGTGCGTAACGTCATACAAAACAATTTATGAAAACAACAAATAAGATAGAGATGAAGCAACGACAACCACCGAACCACAGGATCGAGAATTCGGACAGACACATAAAATTGTTTAATTATTTAATTTCTGAAATGATTCATTTGTAAAAAGAAAAATTAAGAAAATACTGTGTTTTCATCGAAAGTAAGGAGAAACAAATCGTGAATTGCATTTCGAATTAATTTTCTTGTCAGTTTCTTTTTGAAAATATATAATTTGTATACATCTTAAATGCTGTCAAGCAAATGGTATTTCTATCTGATGCATTTTATGTAATGCATAATTAGATGAGGGGGGGGGGGGGGGGTAGGGGGTCCGTTAACATGTTAACATGCAACACCTCGATTTTAGCAAAAACAGTTAACAACAAATGTTAAATGCTGATAAGTGTTAACAGCAACTTTAATTTACCCTTTTTTCCCAAACAAACCCAAAAGCAATGAAAAGGGGAAGTGCATATCTTCAATGTATTCAAAAGTTTGAAAACCACTGTACAAAGTCGCAGAAATGCCAAGCTCCATAAGGAATCTTTTATAAAGCTGACTATTTTTAAGAATACACACGCAAGTACCATATTTTTTTATTGACACATTGACAGACAATTGAACGGCTGATAAAGCAGACTTGACTCCAAGAAAAAGGACTATGTCATGAATAATCGAAAATGCTTCAAACAGCAAAAGGGAGGCTTCTTTCTGGTTATGTATATTGTTGAGTAAATGTTTTATGTCAATCAGTCGTAGCAAACTTAGGTTATCGTCATGACGTAGGAAAGTGTTACAAACAGACAGAATAAGTGAATACTATAGGGCGCGAACAGTATTCATACCACTCATTGCTTACACGATTTTATTATAAGGAATTACGAAGGTTTACTGATTTTTATTTTAAATCATCAAAACCAGTGTATAAATCAGAAAGTGACATGTAAGGTGTCACAAGTTGAAGCACTCTTTCATCTCCAAGTCCCAATTAAGAACTCTGAGCTGATATAAAAAAGCCTTGATCCATCTTTACATTTCTGAAGTCTTAGACTAGCAAATTTAACATCAATTTGAGAACCAAGTCCTCCTTTTTCGGCCTCTTCCACCGGGACACACTGTTCAGTTATTTTACGAATTGCAAATTGAAAAGGTACTTTATTTTTCACAATTCCGTCCAGGTACTCTGGGCCAATATAACTTATCAAACATTCCATATTCATCTGAATTATTTTCATCAGACCAGGGTTTTAGCTGGATAAGAAGTGGCCTTTCCTTTTAACGTTTTGGATACATTACAAATAGAAGCCAGAAATAACTACATTGGTTAGACGTATAAAGAGGGGCATGAGATATCCCTAAACATTTTTAACACTGCCGCATTGTTGCACCTGCATGACCCAACTTGTGTCCGTAACCTTTGCTATATAGTCTTGTATTTATTTCATTTTTAAATTTTGGTTCATTTATATGTTTCAAGAAACATTGAACTTCTACCCCCTTTTTGTAGTTAAATGATTGCTCACTTAGGAGACAGCTTCAGGTATACCAATACACAGTTACAAGTTTAGTTTCGCATTATAGCCATGGTGAATTTTCTAAATATGAAAGTTTTTGTACAATTGAATTGATTTTTAGATAGTTGAATAATAATATAGCCTTCCTAGTGGGTTTATATGAACATTTAGATTGTTTTTAGCATGTTTTATAAGCCATTTTTCAGTTTGACCGTCCATACGTTCCTATCCGCACCGCCATAGATTTAGAAATTTTGTATTGTTTTTCAACAAAGATTTGACGCTCGATCTTTTCAATTCAATTTTATGGAAAAAAACAGCAGAAATGCATATAATTTATTTTACCTCTTGATAGATATATGTCTATGGTTTCAAGAAAGGTATCACTCTTATTGATTGAAATTTTCCTTTGGACCACATTTTTGAGATCTTTGTGACATGTTCAACCCCCTATTTTGCAAATATTTGGTATCAAATAAATGCTGATTGTTGCCATGGTTACACACAAAAAAAAGAGATTATATTTCACCATTATTACTATTGGAAATCAAATCTATGGAGGATTCTCTTTCCATAAATATACACATGCATTACTCAAATATTAAGCCTCATTTATTAGGAAGGAAGGGAAAGAGGGTGTTTAAAAATTCCTATCTGTGAATTAACACCCCACCCTAGTGCATAATTTTCTCGCTGCGTTGGGTTGTTTCTTCTATTTGGTCGGGGTTCTGTTTCTTTGACATTTTCACCATTTTCATTCTCAATTTTATCAAGGATTTACTATACTCAAAGATTTTTTAAAGACATGTACAGTTACATATATGCTGTTTATGTCACTCCTTTGCGGAAGTAACGTAAAGAAAGAGATGGACAGCAAATCTTAATGTGATTCTTGTAAATAACAGTTAAGATCACTTTAAGCGTCAACTTACAGATAACAGGAATCTCAATTTCAAATAAACAGTTAACAACATTGCAAATTTTAACAAAACAGATTACAGACATGCAGTGGGTCGAGAACAGTTAACAGTTTTTTTTAAATTTATCAGTCAAATAACAGTTTTAAACAAATTTAAACCTTGAAAAGGACAAACACAGTTTTACATAAAAAGGTACCCCCCCCCCCCCCAACACCCCCAACCTTAGATATTTGAACTTAATACTTTATTTTCTTTGAAAGGACGGTAAATAACTATTGAGTATTCTAAAATTAGCAAGTTGCCATACAGTTGAAAACAAGTTGCCATACAGTAAATTTGTCAACACGAGCAAGTTGCCGTACCCTAGACTTTATTTTCTATGGTCTATATTCTTTAAAATACATCTTTTTGACAACAAATTTCAGTAAATAACGTGTCTGGAAAAATAATGAAAAACAGTTCAATATCTTGAGAATGGGGTGACAGAGGACGATAGACCTCGACATTTTCCAGTACTAAGTGGCAAGTTTTGGAGTATTACACAAAATCTTGTATTAATTTTGTACTTATCTATGGCACGCCGTTTTTATATTTATTCAAATTTGAAGATATCTTATTTATTTAACAAGATATCTTATTAAGTATTAAGATATCTTTAATTTTTATGAGATATCTTATTTAATTTGAAAGTAAATACGATATTTCTATTAGTTTATAAGATATCTCTATAAGTAAATAAGATATCTCTATTAATTAATAAGATATCTTATAAAATATATAAGATATCTTACTTCTTTATAAAGATATCTTTTAAATACATACTTTATAAGATATCTTATTAATTAATAGAGATATCTTATAAACTAATAGAGATATCTTATTAACTTATGGATATATCCTATATATTAAATAAGATATCTTTATAACCAATTAAATAAGATATCTCTATAAGTTTATAAGATATCTCTAAAAGTTTATAAGATATCTCTATTAGTTTATAAGATATCTCTATTAGTTCATAAGATATCTCTATCAGTTAATAAGATATCTCTATAAGTTAATAAGATATCTCTAAAAGTTTATAAGATATCTCTATTAGTTTATAAGATATCTCTCTAAGTTAATAAGATATCTCTATTAATTAATAAGATATCTTATAAAGTATATAAGATATCTTACTTCTTTATAAAGATATATTTTAAATACATACTTTATAAGATATCTTATTAATTATAGAGATATCTTATAAACTAATAGAGATATCTTATTAACTTATGGAGATATCTTATTAAGTAAATAGGATATCTCTATTATTAACTATATAAAAGATATCTTATATAGTTAATAAGATATCTTATAAATTAATAGAGATATCTTATATTTTAAATAAGATATCTTATATTTTAAATAAGATATCTTATATATTTAATAAGATATCTTATATATTTAATAAGATATCTTTATAAACATTTTAATAAGATATCTTATTTAATATATAAGATATCTCATTTTGTTATTAAGATATTTCAATTAGTTTATAATATATCTTATTTAACTAAATAAGATATCTCGAAATTGAATAAATATAATAACGGCGTGCCATACTTATCGGCCTAATAATTTAAAGAATTATATACCAGAAAATCATTTCTTAAGCGGCACCCTCATCAAATGAGTGGAAATGCTTTAAATTGAATGAATTCTTAACTTGTGAACTTTTTTTTCTATTTCTCTCCGCTTCGTTAGTACCCAATTTCCGGTGGCGATGATACACAGTGTATATTGATAGTCCTAAATATAAAATACAACTATCACATTAAATAAGATCACTCAAGTTCAGATAGACCAAACTGGAAATAAAGGTACACCTTGCACTCATTTCATACGCCAAATATGCTTTAACTATAGTTGACCTATTGGCTATTGCACATCGAAGAAACAAACTTAACCAGGAAATCTTGACATAGATCAATGAACCATGAAATTGAGGCCAAGGTAAGGTGAATACTGGTAAACAGACATATACACCTTACAATCATTAAAATTGAGTAAGGAAATGGGGAATGTGTCAAAGCGACAACAACCCGACCATAGAGCAGACAACAGCCGAAGGCCACCAATGAGTCTTCAATGTAGCTAGAATTCCCGCACCCGTAGGTGTCCTTCAGCTGGCCCCTAAAAATATGTATACTACTAGTACAGTGATAATGGACGTCATTCTAAACTCCGAATTATACACAAGAAACTAAAATTAAAAATCATACAAGACTAACAAATACCAGAGGCTCCTGACTTGGGACAGGCGCAAAATTGCGGCGGGGTTGAACATGTTTATGAGATCTCAACCCTCCCCCTATATCTCTAGCCAATGTAGAAAAGTAAACGCATAACAATACGCACATTAAAATTTAGTTCAAGAGAAGTCCGAGTCCGATGTCAACAGATTTAACACAAGAAAATAAATAAAATGACAATAATACATAAATAACAACAGACTACTAGCAGTTAACTGACATGCCAGCTTCAGACCTCAATTAAACTGATTGAAAGATTATGTCTTCATCATATGAATATCAGGTACAATCCCTCCCGTTAGGGGTTTAGTATCATACTATCATAAAATATATGAGTAGAACATAACCCGTGCCATGCCAATAACTGTTTTTTTTTTAAATAAATGTGTTTAGTTCCGATGCAAAGACCCTATAAGTGAATCAATATTAAAGCCAAAATATGCAATCTTTAATGACCTGACAACAGTATCGCAACTATATCCCTTCTTAATAAGTCTGTTTAAAAGTTTTGTAAGCTTTTGAGGTGAATACTGACATTTTTGTGCTTTGTAAAGAATATTACCATAAAGATTAGATGTGAAATACCTGAACGTATAAGATGTCTGCATGTTGAGTTATATTTACGAATTATTTCCTTATACCAGTGATAAAATTGAGTAAATGTTTTGACCAGTTTGTGATATCGAAAACCCTGGTGTAATAATTTTTCAGTAATACATAAATTTCTCTCGCTAAAATCTAATACGTTGTTACATACACGAGCGAATCGTACAAGTTGAGATATATAAACACCATAAGATGGTGACAAGGGAACGTCACCATCTAAAATGGATAATTAACGATAGGAAATGAAAAATCATCTCTTTTATCATAAATTTTTGTATTAAGCTTCCCGTTAATGATATAGATATCAAGATCGAGGAAAGGGCAGTGGTCATTGTTAGTATTAGCTTTATTTAAAGTAAGTTCAACAGGATAAATTACTTTAGTATACATACTGAAGTCGTCATTATTGAGAGTCAATATATCATCCAAATATCTAAAAGTATTGTTAAATTTTTGTATCAAATGTTGTTTCGATGGGTCTTTGTTAATTTTAGTCATAAATTGTAACTCATAACAATACAAAAACGGGTCCGCAATAAGTGGCGCACAGTTAGTCCCCATTGGAATTCCAATAACTTGACGATATACGGAATCTCCAAAGCGAACAAAAATGTTATCAAGTAAAAATTCAAGTGCATATATAGTATCAAAGCATGTCCAATTGACATAGTTCTTTTGTTTATTGCTACTAAAAAATGACCTAAAAGAGTTTGAACATATATACTCGCATTCTGCCTTTTTAAATGCCCAGTTAATAAGGGATGTGAATTTTTTCTTAATAAGAATATGAGGCAAAGTGGTATAAAGGGGTAGAAAAATCAAAACTTTGAACAGATTCAAAATCACCAATATATGCATGCAATTTATCAAGTACTTCCAACGAGTTTTTGACACTCCAAAAGTAATTAATTCCACTTTTTTCAAAGGCTTTATTTGAACAATTTATTATCAGGTTTTTTATTGTACCAAGTGTACTAGTAAGTAAAACAGACAACTTAGTAGTGGAACAATGGCTAGAAGATGAAATAAATCTATATTTATAAGTTTTTTTGTGTAGCTTCGGAAGCCAGTTCATGGTTGGGACTTTCATTGTAATTGGTTCTGCTTGTAAAGAAGTAGCTAAAAGTTTGTGTTTGTTACAGATGTCGTTTTCTGAAAATGAAGTCAGTTGGAATGTTGGTGAATTCGTGATTTCCTTTTGCAGAACCTCTATATAAAATTTACGTCAAACAATAATGATATTATTAGCAGTTTTATCAGCCGGGACAAAAACAAATTCCTTGGCTAGTTCTTTTAGTTTATGTTTGATACGCGAAATAGGATACTTTACATTGCATACTTTAAATATTGTTGACCTTTTGCATAAAGTATCTAAGAAACAAGCTAAACCAGGAAAACTTAAGAGTTACCAACGAACCATGAAAATGAGGTCAAGGTCAGATGATAATAACCAAACAGACTTGACACCTTACTAAAGATAACAGAGAAACATTCAAACTCATAAATCGAAAATAAACTGACAACGCCATCGCTTAAAAGGAAAAAGACAAACAAACAACGGTACACAAAACACAACATAGAAAACTAAAGACTAAGCAATACTAACACCACCAATAACTGTTTTATGTTCTCCGGAAGGGTAAGCAGATCCTGCTTAATATGTGGTACCCGTCGTGTTGTTCGTGTTATTAAAACCCCGGTAACAAGTCTAATTGGGTAGATCACATTGGTGAAAAGGCAACGGGATTGTAGTTACGACATAAGAACATATTCACTTTCAATACTAAAACGAATATTCCATATGATTATGATCAACCAACTCGCGATGGCGTCCTTAAAATTAACGAAGGAATGATTTCAACTTCACCATTTGGATTTCTTGGTTTGATAGCTTCCTTATAGAGAAAAGTAAAGTTAAAGGAAACTGCTAACTTTTTTCTTTCTTCCCAAGAAGTTCCTGTGTGAAATCATCCTCACAAGAATAAAGGAATGTCGTCAAGAAGAGGAGCACAGTTGGTTCCATATGGAATGTCGATAGTTTGTTGAAAAAACACGCTTAGACTTTAGAATTTAGACGCTACTTCACTGAGTTTGGGCATAAACTGTGATTCATAACTTTACAGGAACAAGTCTGCTATTAAAGTGGCACAATTGGTTCCCATATGAATACATACATGTCGATTAACTTCATTGCCGAAACGTACATAAATGTTGTCAAGGAGAACTTGTTTTATTACAAAAATTAATGATCAATTCTTTGATAGTAGTTTAGGAACTCGTTAAAAGCACTGCAACTCGTGTAGTAGAACACTTACTAGGCCGATTTGAAATGATATTTTACGGTTTTCTGTGTAGTTTAGGTAACCAATATATATTATAAATCTTGAAATGTTTATAGCAGGCCTTACGCTGTGCTGTGGTTGTGACATAAATCTCTGTTGAGCGTACGGTCTTGAATGTACTAGTAGTTGGATGTATATTTTCATTCTTAAGGACTTCTGTGTAGTATCTACGTCATACAACCACCACCACCGTCCGGTACGTACACAAAACGCTTTTGCGGGTACTTGTTTTTTTGTTTTTAATTCTATACAGTGAAACCTGTTTAAACCGAACCTCTTCGGGACTTAAGATTTTGTTCGGTTTTGGTCGATGTTCGGTTTTATCAGGTTCACAACGATTGCAATTTGATATGACGGTGCTTAAGAACATGTTTGGTTTAGGCAGGTTTTCGGTTTATACAGGATTCGGTTTAGTCAGGTTTCACTGGATAAGACAATTTAATAAATACCAATAATGTACAAATAGCCATGTCCATGTACTGTGTACATAAGCGATTCTATTTATACATGTAGTTGCATATTCATTAAACAACAAACCCTTTTCTATACATAAGTATTTTCGTTCGTGTTCCTTGTTGCCTCTTTTAAAAAACAACTTATCGGTTGTCTATTGAACAACACAAGCAAACATGCGACATGAAAACAACACCGCTCCTCTTAATATTGACACTAAAGCCTAACTAGAGCCCTTAACTTTCTTGATTCTCTGCTTTGGGAGAGATACACAGTTGCGCATGTTCATGCTAGTAAATCCCAAAAACTTCACAACGTTTATTTAGCTTGACAAAATTTTCACTATAGTATCAATATGGATCCGTAGACTGAATTCTAGCAATGTGCCGTAACGTTTACTATCCTGTACATAGTTTGAAAACAAAGAAATGTTGATGTCATCGTCAAATATTTAAATAAAGTAATGCAAATAGACAGTATAAATGCTAAAAAAATATAAAAATATTTATTAACAAAATTGTAGTCTGCTAACCGAGTTCCTGCATATGGTCCTCGATAATAGATTATAAATTGGCGTAGCGTGACCCCCCCTCCTTTTCTCCTTTATTCAGGGTTGAGAGCCCCCTTTTAAAACTAGAAAATATATGTGCGCGAGCAAACAAGAAATTCATGGCCATTACACGGTAAACGAAAATTGAAAAAAAAATCTAACACGTTTCTTTCCCCACAATTTGTACAAAACACGGTTCAAATAAATGAGCTACAAAAACGTAAACATTATGAAATAACCATCGTAAACACGATCGACGCACGAAAAGATTTCCTTTTACCATACACTCCTTAATCATGTTAATACACTCTCATTTAATACTATATTTATCAAATATGATCCTGTTTGTTTACGTTAATATTTCCTGACAGGTCAATATTAAAGATTATATAACCATTTGTATCCACAGAGTTAAAAATTAGAACACTTCTATTTATCTCGTTGAAAAATACAGCTCTGTTGTAAACATTGACCGATAAATCCGCGTTATTAAGTATAGTTCAGTCAAGCTGTTATTTGCGTGAAAAAGATGTCAACGCGTGGTGAGTAAAGCAATTCTTATATATGTTTACATATTTTGTAATCGACCTATCTTTTTAGCATTCTAACATTTTCATGTGTTTATTAACAACAAAACAACACCAGTTATCTTTTTGTAAAGGTGCAATTGAGACTTAATTTTAGAAGTTGTTCGACCCATATCTTAACCTAATTATTTTTATTTGTTACAGTTTTATTTTTAACTTTTATTCAAGTGCTGCAAGATATAGAAAATCTATAACAAAACTGAAAATAATGCAAAATATATAGATTTTGCTATTAAAGCTGTGTTGTATTTTATATTGTATTTTATTATTGATTTCCGCGTGTGTATAGTGTACGTAACGCACGGGTATCATATATCATTTACTGTAGTGTGTTAATTGTGTTGCGCTCAGGTGTTGCGTTATATCATATAACTTATATGATATTTGTACTGTATAATAATACTAGTCACTGATTAAATGGAGGGGTTAGTTGAGAATACAAAGTAATGGCGATGTATTTCAGTGGTATTTGTCTCTTCCGTCAAGTGCATTGCATTATTTGTACAGCTTCATTTAGAAATTCTATATGGAATAAGCTAATAAAAACTATTTCGGGACTATCACTTAAAGTTTGGTTGTTGTTGGGGTTTTTTTTTCGGGGGGGGGGGGGGGGGGGGGGGGTTGAAAGGGGGCAGTAGGATTTTTTCGGATTAATCATGTATTTTAATCTGTTGTTTTGCATGCTTAATTTTTTGTTTCGTAATAAGTCCTGACACGTGTATACTGAACCGCTTTTCATTGATATAATAATAATAAAAGTACGCACTTATGGGAAGAATTTAAAGCATTATCTATATTTACAACGGTAAACATAATATTTGTCTAAAGGTCATGATGAAAAACAATAGATAAAACTAAGTAATCCACTTATTTACTGTAATCCCATATAAGAGCTATTAGTACATATACCAGTTGTCAAAAGAAATGATACAAGACAATTATATATATTTATTTGTATTTTCAATACCATTTTTATTTCAAAACAATCTAAAGCAAGTAATAGCTACACATGTCCTCGGGCTCCTGTCATTTTTTTTAAAAATTTGTTAAGTTTTGTAGTTCTCAAGTTCTAGAACTTTAATGCCAGAAATAAAGGGAACGAGCACACAGAGCACTCAAGAATGTCGCGACTGTTTTCTCTGTCTGTATACAATTTATGCCTAGATACATAATTATGTACACACTATGCATATAACGTGTGTGTGTGTTACTTAAACATGTTGTTTTCTTCAATCTATTTTGTTTTAAATCCCTGACCCAGTTTAGCGTACAAAAAAGCATGACATGTATACATAATATTATCACTAGACTAATAGACTAGTATAGTAGGTCATAAAAGCGTGTATTAAACTGTTAACAAGAAAATTTTCAAAGGCAACTTAATTTGTGCAAAATAAGTCTTTGCAATTTGAACAATTATAAATTATAAAAACAAGTATGTTCTGATTATGAATTAAATATACCAAAGCTTTATACTTTTGGAAAATACTGTGATGATAGTCAGTCTGACATATCCGTCTTTAATAAAACTATATTAAGGAATATATATGCCAGGGGCGGATCCAGTCATTTTGAAAAGGGGGAGGGGGTTCCCAACCCAGAGTAAAAAAAGGGGGGGGGGGGGTTCCAACTATATACTCCCATTCAAATGCATTGATCGTCCAAGAAAAAAGGGGGTTTCCAACCCCCGGACCCCCCCCCCCCCCCTGGATCCGCCAATGTAGATATTGAAGATTGACATTGCATGGTTGTGTACATTGTTGAAATATCGAGTTAAGTACGTAAATGCCTTCTGGTTGATCACCCAATTAAAAGTCATTAACTAACTTGCATGTAATATTTGTCGCTGGTCATTAAGATTACCAATGAATTAATTTCTCTTCATTTATGAAATCATTATCAATTGCATTTAAGGATTGATTGAACGTTTAAAGAATGGAGAGTGTATCCTTAATGCGGAGGGTTACATGTGGGAGTTTGAAAGAAGAGGATATCTTAAGGCAGGGGCTTTTATCCCAGAAGTTGTATTAGAAAAACCGGAACTTCTACGACAGATGCATTTAGAATTTGTACATGCAGGCACAGACGTTGTTGAGGCATTTACTGTAAGTTTGGTATAAATTGAATAGAGATATCAGCTAAAAGAAAAATGCAACCCCTCCGTCCTAACAAAAATGAAACAAAATACAAAAAACAAAACCTATTAACAAACAAAACCCAAAACATGAAAAGTATACATTAGGTGTTCAATATGTCATGTGTCGTTTCCATGTGTCAACCTTAAAATAAAGACGACAACAATAAATCGATGTTAAATTCCCGTAAATCGATTATTGACTGATAATTCGATTTTTGATTGATAAATCGATTATTGATTGTTGTTGATTCGTTTACTGTAAGTTTGGTATAAATTAATTGAAAGGAGATATCAGCTAAAAAAATCAAACGACTATACTGGAGTAAATAGACCTAAGACCGATCAAACATGTCGCTATTGAGTTGAGACACTGACAAAACGATTCTAATCGCCCAAATATAGACATGTTGTAAATAAATTAGATACAGATGCGATCTACCATCATTATCGATCCTAAAATAACAAAGCATAAGCTCTTAGGATATATATTCAGTAGAAAAGGTAAGAATGAAAGTACTTTAGTTAAAAACATCTCGATATAGATAATACTTTGTTCAAATAACAACTGGGCTGACTGCTTTTTCAGCTAGTAAAATAGTTCCTGCGGTATTTTATTTGTTTTCTAGTCTTGATGTCGTTTTCGTAAAGCAATTTTGTTAAAAGTTTCTTTCGAAATGTTCAATGCGTACGATAATTAACTAGGTTCAGTCAATTTTAAATGCTACAAAAAAAACCCCATTTCCGACGTGAAGGCTACGGTCTTTTAGACGAAGTTGCTAATTTTAAACTATTATTAAAACTTGTTCAGGTCAAGTCTTGATTTCCATTATATTATAAAAATTACAGTACTATGGTCATAGGGAAAAATTACGGTTAATTGGTCGTGAAGACGATTTGGAAAAACTCAATCGCATTGCCTTAAAGATAGCCAGAGAAGTCGCAAACGAAACTGGAACGCTAATGGCGGGAGGAATATGCAACACAGGCATATATGTTGTAGGGGATGAAGAGGCCAGCGACAAAATACGAGCAATGTTCAAGGTAAATCTATCATAAATACAGTTTCAATTGGAACATCATATAATAACTACATAGATGGATGAATAAATATTCTAAAAAAATAAAATCTGTGACGTATATAATATTGTTAACTTCTATTCATATTTTCCATTTAACAGACTATACTGCATGACACTGAACGAGGTAATTGCAATCTGGGGGAAAAGGGGGGGGGGGCATATCTATATGCTTCTTTTTTTAATTCCACATTTTGGTGACCCTCAAAAACCATTGTTCATCTTTTTATACTATATCAATATGGCCCCGATCCCATGTTCGAATTGCTGTCATAAGCCTATAATGTTCCCGACTGTCTTGATAATGAAATTACAGTCTGGTCATGTCTTGGTCGGTTTTATAGAATGGACAAATTATACGGGAAAATATTACCCAAAAAATCAACAATAGAGAATAATCATAATGAGCCGGCAAATCTGCCAAAAATGGGCCAAATCTACAGAAATATATTAAAAAAAAAAAAAATATGGGCAAAAAAATAGAGAAAATTTCCCTAAAACGTGAAAGAATACTGAAATGATGTCTAGAACACGAGATCGAAAGATTTGTTTTACATTTCCAGGAACAAGTAGAATGGGCTGTAGAGGAGAAAGCAGACTTCATTATCGGAGAAACTTTTAACGACTTAGGGGAGGGCCTGTTAGCATTAGAAGCAATAAAGAAATACGGCAATGGTTTGTATCGTTTTATAAGTCGCCATTTTAATTTAAAACACATTGACATGTATCAATTTGCACTACAGTCCTACCTCGTGTCGAATTCGGTTATGTCGAAAAGTCTGATGAGTCGAAGTAATTTCTAGGTCCAGGTAAAATTCCCGTTTGATTAAAGCATTATGACCTCTGATGGTAATTTTGGTGAACGGTACAAATACCTTGCAGCCGTTTAGCGATGAAAATGTTTGGACTTTTATCTTTTAGCATATGTTTACTGAGTGTATGTATATTTTACAGTTCAAATTAGTATTCAGTATTATTTGGAATCCATTACAATTGTAGTTGCAGTTTATACTAGTAGAAATTTGAATACTAATATAAATCCAGTGCAAGACAAAATTCCGACATTTTCTTATTTAAATATTTATGGTGAACCTTATTTCTACATTTTAATTCTTCTTAATCGCATCTGTTGATACAAATGCCATAGGATCAATATATATTGTTTTTTTCTGGAGCATATAAAATAAGTTGACAAACTGAAACCATCTTCATCTATCTAGGTCGTTAACTTGTAAAAGGTCGTATATTTTGGTTATTACCTGTAATAGGTCATTGACCGATAGTACAAGTACTATATATAGGTACATTCATTACATCGATTATCATATGATAGCTTTAACGTATTGCGTTCATCGGTGTCAATTTCTATACTTGCATATATTTTTATCAGCAAAACTATCTGATTTTGGCAATTGAACTAGAAAAGTATAGCGATTCAATCATACTGCCATACAAAAGAGTTGATAAGGTATTGATTTGATAGGGAAAAAAACTATCCATGCATATCTACAAAACATTTTCAAAAATGTCACTGCATCTGGAAAATTGAATATATTATGATGTCACTTTTCCTGTTTCATTTAACTTATTGCTGTTATAAAAACAAGAGAAAAGAAAAGAGAAAAGGTGATATAGTCTTTGTAAAATGTAAAAAAAAAGGGGCTAAAGATAACAGCGGGACAGTCAAACTCGTAGACCGAAAATAAACTGACAATAAAATGGCTAAAAAAGAAAAATACAAACAGACAAATAATAGTACACAAGACACAACATAGAATACTAAAAACTAAAGCAACACTGACCCCTACATAAACTGGGGGTGATCTCATGTACTCCGGAAGGGTAAGCAGATCCTGTTCCACATGTGGCACCCGCCTTTTCGCTCATGCTATCACAAAACAAATCAGATGTAATCAGTTAATGTCTTCAGGTGACGCCCCTCAGATACGAGAAGCTATCATCTATTATCGATTATTTGTGCATTTTTCCTTTGATCTTTTTTTGTGATAAGTTTTCATATCATGCTACTCGCTTGAGATGAATTATCGCTAGAAACTAAGGAGGCACGTGGCGTTGCTAACGAAAATGACATGAAATTGACAGCCTCGTCATAGGTAAAATAGCGATAAACAGATTATCATTGGTCATCATAACTCTTTTGCATTTCTCGCTTTCGCCGTCCCGGCTCAAGCGAGAAAATCAATCTCGTTGAGATGATCAACGATAATCTATAAGTACCGTATTTATTCTAATAAACGCCCCGGGGGCGAAGACAATTTCCGAAAGGGGGCGTCAATTAGAGAAACGAATTTCGTACCCTACTTCATTGACCTTTACCTGAATTTTGTTGAAACAGACTATAGTAACATACACGTGTTTCTTATTGTCTCCATAATCTATAAATAGCGTTTATTGGTAATCTGACCTCATCTAATAATTTGTTAAAATTTTCGTATGAACAAGCGTGCACATCAATGGAACATAATTTCAACAGCGTACTGTGTAACTGACAGATCTATTTTTGGAACTTGTTCACACTGTGTTGGATTATCGGAGTGGATTAAAACATGGGCATTATTGATTTTTCGTTTCATGTTTCTGAGTGACCGGGTCGATGTCTTAGCAATATTGTAATGAGGAGGGATAGCATCTTTTTCGGGACTCCGGGATCGGGTGTTTTTAAGCTCGGGATTTCGGGATTGACCCTTTCGGGATCCGGGAATTCTTCTTTTCGGATTTCGGGATGTCGGGATTTACTTTATTTAAATTCGGGACTTCGGGATTTCGTGTTTTTAAGCCCGGGATCTCGGGGTCAGGACCCATCCTATCCCCCCCTGTAATGGGTAAGTTTCAATTTTATTTTTTTAACTACAAAATGGGGGCGTTTATTAGAAGTCGAAAGTTCTGAACGCACGATTTTCGGTAGGGGGGGGCGTTAATTAGAAGGGGGCTTTAAATAGAATAAATACGGTACATAAAGTTTTTGTTGCAAATATTGGTCCGTGTTTATACAAAAAAGGAGATGTAAATTTTGAAAATGAAAAATGAAAAAACAAAAAACAAAAATGATTTTAAGCAAATAAAAAGGATGCCGGCGTACATAACTCCACATAAAACTGAAGATGCAGCAACAAGAACTTCGCCAAAAAAACGGGATAAACTCAGGGACTCCAGATGAGTAGGCAGATCCTGTCCCATTAGTGGCACTTGTCGTGCTACATGTTGCTTTCAAATTTTTAATTTAAATTTCCGGTTTTCAGATAGCATTCAATGATGTCATAAATCAGGCATATTTGTTATATGAAAATATTTTGTTTTATCGAAAACATAAAAAGGGTTAAATATATTTTTCTAAATGGTAATGTATTGGAAATCTTGTAGGTGTACCCGCTGTAATAACTCTAACACCATACATTCCCGATGAAACAACTGACGATGTACCCTTCCCAGAAGCCTGTCGTCGTCTTGAAGAGGCTGGCGCAGATGTTGTTGGGATTAATTGTGGCAGAGGCCCAAGAACTATGCTTCCATTGTTACGAGAAATTAAAAAGGTTTGTCAGGTGAGTATCTTATAAATATCCTTTGTTCAAAGTTATTTTTATGTTTTGTTGTTACACCACTGTCCCAGGTTAAGGGAGGCTATGGCGGCTGAGAAGCGTTTGCATCCGTCCCAAGTCTGGAATATGTCATTGAGTTGTCGTTTGTTGCTGTTTATCATATTTGTTTTTCGTTAATTGTTTTGTACATTTTGATCCTATGTTTTTTTCTGTTGTTGTTCTGTCCCAGGTTAACAATACAATACAATACAATATTTTTATTTTTGGGGAGGTTAGGACACCGACATTTGTCGTTTCGGACGGTGTATTTTGAAGCTTGTTGTGCAGTATGGATTTTGCTCATGGTTGAAGTCCGTATGGGGGAGCTATAGCTGTTTAATACAAGTAATTACTACGTCATTTGGTCTGTGGTCCCTTAATATGAGGGGCCTAATTAAGGGGGAGGGGTCTCAATACTATTCACGAGTTGATTTGTTTTTGTCAATCACGATTCACAGAAAATAAATTTCCATGATCACGGATCACGAAAATATAAAAAAAAGTCTGTAGAAAAACGGATCACGATAGCGAAAATGCGCCGATCACGAAGAACGAAAATAACCCATCAGGCCCCTCTAATATAGGAGATCGAGAATATCATAATTTAACAAATAATCCACCAAAAAAAATCATGGCTGAAAGATGGAATGACATACGTGTTGTCATATTATTTGAACTTGATCTTGACAGTATATTCCACAGAACAGGCTGACAATACTAACCGTGGGATCTTGACAGTATATTCCACAGAACAGGCTGACAATACTAACCGTGGGATCTTGACAGTATATTCCACAGAACAGGCTGACAATACTAACCGTGGGATCTTGACAGTATATTCCACAGAACAGGCTGACAATACTAACCGTGGGATCTTGACAGTATATTCAACAGAACAGGCTGATAATACTAACCGTGGGATCTTGACAGTATATTCCACAGAACAGACTGACAATACTAACCGTGGGATCTTGACAGTATATTCCACAGAACAAGCTGACAATACAAAACGTGGGATCTTGACAGTATATTCCACAGAACAGGCTGACAATACTAACCGTGGGAATATGTTTGCATTGTGATGAAGTTTTACAAATATAATTTTCACACATGCACGACAAATGTGTAGTGTCTATAATTAATACAGCGTAATAAAAAAAAGTTAATGTTACAAACTGTCAAGTTTGGTAAAACATCAAAGCCAATCATAAATACAATGCACACTATATTTTTTTCGTTTATCAAATACTTAGACTAAATAACATATGATTTTAACTGTATGATAATAGGTAAACTTAACGTAAATTCCATATTTTTCGAATTGGTGCTTAGCGGGCTGATATGAAAAGTTAATCACATGCTTCCATTGTTATCATATGCCTTTCCGTAATGTTATCGCATGGCATTCCGGAAAATACACCTCAATGCTACGTTTTCAGTAAAAACATTACAAAGTAGTGTACAAAACAATTATTTGGATACTGAAAAGTATATTGTATAAAATAATGATATAAAAAAATTAAAAAAGCATACAAATTATTACATAAATGCATTTTTTAAAAGTTTCAAACATAATTTAGAAAGTTACTTTGAAAAAGTTGACTTCAAAGTTCCAAACAGTGTTCATTTTGTATATTGTTGATATTTTTGTCGATTCGTCCATATTAAAATGTTTTTCTTCTCTGTTGAGGCATATATATGGTAGAAAGATTTCATATCGAATGTACTAAATTTGGGGTCCGACGTCCGCGAACTTGTCACTCTTTGAACTTCTATTTGGGAACCACGTAAAAGGATCAATATATGAATCTGTTATTTTTCTCCATGATGAGTGCCAATGAGACAACTCTCTACCAGAGACCAATTGACATAAAACGTAATAAAATGCAATGTTTCCCCATTTAGATCCGAAAAGGAGGAAGATAGTCTATATTTTGCTTTACTATAAAAAGTTTGTCGGGAATTACCATAAATAGTGTACCCCGAATAGAGAACGTTGAAAACGTATGAAAATCGTCCAGTGGACAAACTTGCAAGACATTTCATTTCTTTGAAAACGAAGTCGTTTTGACTACGCAAATTATTAAAAAACTATGTAGCTGTTGTTTTTCAAAGTTAAAGCACAATTACGGAAAAGCACTATGTAGTATGCAACTAATCTAATTTTTCAATGAATAGCGTCGCAAATATCAATTTATTTGTAAAAAGCGGCAAAATCCGACATTGGACATCTTGCAAGACATTTGTCAGAAGCCGTTGCATTTTTATATGAAGTGCGAGTTCTACAAAAATTCGATTCTGATATGGTCTATGTATGTACTTTTGTGAGCACAATTTACACAAACGAAATATCATATAATCTTATATTTTAAAACCTATAAATTTTGATAACTTAACATTTTCCAAAATCTTAATGACCACTATTTGTTTTTACCAAAAAATAGCGTTGATCGTTACAGGAACGCATATTCAGTAATATTGTAATAATCTATATATAAAGCATATCATTCATTCGAATTTTCGTGAATATAACACTGTTTTGAAGAACACACACACCCCTGCTAAAGTTATTATGCGTATAGTCTGTTACGTCTGACACGCATATTTTTGACGCTTTGTCAATATGTTGTCCTTGTTTTAGACTATAGTAAAGTATGATAAAACAATTTGCACTTTTTTTCGAAATAGTATTTACCTGTCTAGTCTATGGATATAAGTTTTATATATCTTAACTGTTATGATTTTATAGAAAAGCTGTTTATTAGTGTGGACTTGTTGAATACACAGTATTGACGCAATAACGTGCGTAACGTCATGTACAAAGCAATGAACGTAAAGCAAATATGATATACAGCAACAAACGACAACATAACTACAGGCTTCTGACTTGGGACAGGCATATACACTATGTGGTGGGTTTAAACTAGTTTGAAAGCGCCAACCCTCCCCTAACCTAGAATAGTGGTGTAACAATACAACATAAGAACAAACTATAAAAATCAGTTGACAAGGGCTTAGATCGATTCACAGCAGAAAGACATCTAACATTAAATGTTTCTGATTTAAAACCTTCTAAGAAGAAAATATACAAGGATGTCATAATGTAATTTTTTTATTTCTCCATGTATAATAGTCAAACATAGATTCTAAAGAGATATTTCGTATTTGTTTTGTTGTAGTACTGTTTCATATCCTTAATTTGTCATTAACAATTATTTAAGTGCATAACTGATATATTTTAGGGTCCAGTAGCTGCAATGCCGGTACCTTTCCGAACAACAGATGATCATAGAACATTTCAGTCCTTGTTGGACCCAGAAACAGGTTGGTGTGTTTAACGTTTGTCAAATATTTATAAAACAGCGAAGAAAGTAAGCCTAATTCCCTTTCTATTGGTTATTTTATAGAAATATCTCGATCAAAATTTACTGTATTACGACATTCGCTTTTTACTTACGGTTATAACGACACAGGCGCGGATCCAGCTATTTTAAAAGGGGGGATGTCCCAACCCAGAGTAAAAGGGGGGTTCTAACTATATGCTCCCATTCAAATGCATTGATCGGCAAAAAAGGGGGGTTCCAACCCCGGAAACCCCCCCCCCCCCCCCTGGATCCGTCACTGCGACATGACACATGCATTTCTTAACATTCAAAAAACATCAATAAAGACAATTGACATTTCAATGATTAAATTGAGGACTAATACATGATAATTGGAAAGGAGGAAACGTTTTTAACTCTCTTTCGAGATTGTGTAGGTAAATTGTCAATTATTTATAAGTTAACAATGTGAGGAATGTTTTCTGCTTATTGGTAGGATTTTGTCTCTGACACATTCCCAGTTGCATTCTTTGTTCTACTGACAAGTTAACTAAAATGTGTAAGTGTTATTACCTAATTTAACTGAGATTTTATTCTCTCCGGTTATAATTATTTAAATATCTTTCCTATTACCCTTCTGTACAGCTTTCTAGATGTCAGACCACCAATTTAAAATCCCTATCTTTTCAACCAAATTTTGCAATTGTCTGCGTCTACTTTGCAGTGACCGCCTTCAACACGTTTTCTGAAAATTTTACCTTACTTTTAACTTCATATAAACCAGGTATATCATGAATTGTACAGTTATCACTTTTCTACATGAAAATTGTCAACCCATGTTTAAAAACTTCCAAGAAAGAGATGTCTTTCGGAGGACAAGTACTACTAAAAATAACCCCTTGTTTTCTGGAAATATTAAATCAGCATACCATGGAGCGCATTGATTCTCAATTTTGGCTCAAAATGATTATATTTCTCTTTCACCAAAAGTTTCATTTCAGCAAATGTTTTTGTTAGTTTAAGTAAATTATGACATCAACAGCACTATTTTGTGTCCGAGTAAGGCTACTTGTACTTCTAATTTGGAGGGAGTGAATTGGTGGTCTGACACCTCTAAATTGAATAAATCTTATTGTGTACACTATATTTAAGATTGTTTACGTCTTTTGTAGGTAAATCTTTGTATCCACTAGATTTAGCTTGTGCTATGTGTAGCCGTTCAGACATTCGACAGTTCGCAACTGAAGCAAAAGAAATGGGAATAGAATATATAGGATTATGTTGCGGAAATGCACCAAATTATTTCCGAGAATTGGCACAAGTTTATGGAAGACAGCCTGAAGCATCAAAGTATTCACCCGACATATCTCAAAGCTTTATATTTGGAGAAAAAATTAGTAAAAAATATTCAAGCTCTGACAAGCTAAGGCAGTACATGGTTACAGGAAAACCCACCGAATAAGCTATGATTTAAATTGCAATGAGTTTAGTTTGAAGCTTCTTGCACTTGTTCGCTGCTTTTTGGCTAGTAGAATTATTGACGTATAACATATCATTTCATTTGTAATATTAACAAAACAACGTTTTTCTTTTTTATATTCACTACATATCTTGCTAAATCTAAGATGACATGCATGTCAAATATATCTATACTATTAAACGAGAAGACCTCATTTTGTGTGTCGCTTCTCTTCCTTCCACAATAAATTAATCATCATGCCTCTGTGTTCTTTAGTTAACGTCATGCATAGTCGAATTTGTCATCCGTTCTTATGATTATTCAGATTGAGTTATTTTGGGAGAAAAACGACAAAATAGGTGTCCGGATATTGTTTCCGTTATCAGACTGACTTTTAGTCATAGATAAGAGTTCCGGTTTTAAACATGCACAAGAACAACCAATCGTATGATAGATTACAAAAATGAAAAATAAATAAGCCAATCAGAGCGTTCTCAATATCATGGTTTTTAGATCGCAAGAACCACAACTATTATACCTCCTTAGAGACAATTATTTTTTCGCGTTTATCCACCTGTAAACAACAATTATACGATTATACTAATTTATCATATGTTTAGTAGTAAATACAGTAGTTTTGCATATTTGATAAATAGCCTGCTGTTTAATCAATATCGCGCAACTTTAATGCGCACCCTTTATCGCATACCCTTTATCACACCCCTACTTTTTAATATTTTTTGGCACACTAAATGCAACTATTAAAAATACAAAACACACAAATAAATACAATAAACAAAATATTTTTAAAACAACAGCACGCAAATTGTAAGGTAACCCAGGTGCTTCGGATAAGTCATTGAGCAGTTCTTTTAAGGTCTTTGAAACAAGACAAAAGTAGAACTGAAAGCTATGGATCAGAAAACAGTTCATATACTATAATACTCTTCTGTTGAAATATATGATAAAGCGTATAATACATGGCAAAATCCGTATCACATGCCGTATCACCCTCGACCAATATCATCCCCCGGGCCTAAAGGCCCTTGGGCTGATAATGATGTCTCGGGATGATACGACATATGATACGGATTTTGCCATGTGTTATTCTCTATATTATATACAGAGGCTCTCTGTATTCTGTCTACTTTTTTCTAAAATATTTACTATCTAATGGGTCATACCAGTTGCATATATATATATTGAAATAAGTAAAACATGTGGAAACAAGAATGTGTCCATAGTATACGGATGCCACATCGGCACTATCATTTACTATGTTTAGTGGACCGTGAAATGGGGTAAAATCTCTAATTTGGCATTAAAATTAGAAAGATCATATCATAGGGAACATATTTACTAAGTTTCGAGTTGGTTGGACTTCAACTTCATCAAAAACTACCTCGACAAAAACTTTGAGCAGTTTCATTTATTTCATGTTTGAAGCGGTGCAAATTTTTAATTTAAATTTTACTTTTACCAAATGCATAGTAGCAAAGGGGAAGAATAAGTGTGGTATAAGGCCAGAAACACGAAAAATAATTGAATTTAACAGAAAGGAAACACATAACGGACTTAAAAGGGAGAGGGCTTTTGATACCTTATATGAAATTCTCCAGTCGTAATATCTTTTACAAAAATTCATCCTACAACAGTTAACAAGCTGTATATGCCCGCGATTTCGCGGGTGTATTCTAGTATATATAGAAATGAATAAAATTTAACGTTCAGAATGCTGTCGGCATTTATTATTTGATTTTTGTCTCGCCTTGACGAAATCAAAAAGCGAGAAATAGTTATTTTATTTCCGCGGCGTCGGCGGCGGTATCAACAATTGTATTAGTTTGTGATTAGGTCTAGATTATGGTGAACCACTTATTGTAATTCAATGATATTTGGTATACAGTTGAATGATCATTATGGGAATCAAACCCCTTTTCAGCTTTCTACGACAAAAAAGTCTGCGTACCGTGAATTACACTTTTTATATTATTTCATCCTTGAAGAAAACCAAAATTTAAGTCCGTTACGTTAATGATTTGACACCCCATCTAAAATTCATAACTATTTTCTTTAACAGGAGACTTACCGTTGTTCGATGCAAACTTATTTTTTTGTACCTTCTTTATTTGTGCCCGACACCACTCACTTTCTTACCGATTTTCGCCACGGGGACAATCAATTGAAAGAATTATCATTACCCCCGCCCCCCCCCCCCCCAAAAAAAAACCCCAACCAAACCCAAACCATCCAACAAAAAAACCCAACCCCAACAAACAACCAAAAAAATTCAATGGGTGTTGATTCCATCGAAGTGGTATGAGATATTACTGATTTAACTGTGAAATAAAGTTTATTTTATTCCGATGATGAATATAGGCTCAAGAGCGCTTATACTTTGTTCTGAAAACAATTTCCAAAGCGTATCACTTCTCAAAAATTTGCAGTCGATTTTTCGAACTCTTCAGAGATGTTGCTGACGTTATTTAACCGTTGACATATAATTTATTTAACTCTAACTCTGATGAATGATTGCACCAGAGCTCTTGCAATAGTGACTTTTCTCCCCACAAATAATTAGACGACACGTATCGAATTCATCCCTTGATATTTCTGGTGTTAACTTTTGACATCAGTTTCATTGTACCGATGATAGCCAAGATGTTGAAAGTAATTATTCATACGTGTATATATATATATATTTTATTATTTATACGTGTATATAATTCTTTTTTTTATATTCATACATGTCTTGTTTCGGAGTGGTAAGGTAAAATAAGGTTTGCAAGTTTTTTTAAAGTTAATATACTCGGTCGTATATGGATTGTTGAAATGGGTTGTGAGTTCGAACCTGCATGTGGTAGGGTCGACTTCAATATTGATACTTAGTACTAACTAGGATTGTCAGTTTTTCTACCGAAGTCGTGTACTCCAGCTTCGTCCTTCATCAAAGACTTGCCCTCACGAAAATGACAATATTACTGAAAGTGGTGTTAAACACAAAATAAGCAATCAACCAAATGCTCAAAGACCATATATTGATATACGATGATGTGGTTTAAGTGTCAATGAGACAACTCTCCATCCAAATCACAATTTGTAAAAGTAAACCATTATAGGTCAAAGTACGGTCTTCAACACGGAGCCTTGACTCACACCGAACAGCAAGCTATAAAGGGTCCTAAAAATTGCTAATGTAAAACTATTCAAACGAGGAACACCAACGGTCTAATCCATAAAAAGTATGTATTTCTCAGCTATTCGTTTCAGTGTGTCTGTCGTTTGTAAGGGTCATGTTTCGATTTATATTGGTTAATTATCAACATTTTAATAACAATAGTTTAATGAAAAAATAATTTAATGAAAGTCTTTCGATCATCTAGCATCTATATACATGTTAGAGTCAATCTGTCTTATCTTATTGTCTAGGAAATTTGTAATCTTATTTCTGACAGCATCATATCTTTCCATTTCCATGGCTATTTTTTGTCTTGATCTGAGTTCGTCTTCATCAATAGTCTGTGAATTTCCTTCTGTTGAATTTTTTCTACGATGATCTAATCCACTGTTCATTGAAACATTCGTGAGACTTCGTAACATTCCGGGTGTTGTCGGAATAGGTGGCAGTGCTGCTATGCTCTGTGACCTTTGCAAAGCAGGAACGCATACTGAATGTCTTTTTTGTTGACTCTTCAATTTTGACACGTCAGGAATACTGGCCATTACCGATTGACGACGAGGGTCGGACATTTGCTTTTCCAGAGCAGCAAGTTTCCTCTGCATAGAAGGCGGGAGTTCATAATTTGAATTTGACTGTTTTCGTTTCCTGTCAATTTTACGCTTCATTAGTGCACATGCGCCGTTTGTATAAACATTCAGATCCCCGTCACTTCTTGAAGGTCTAAGAACCACAGTTAACGGAGGTTGATGTTCATTTGCCTTCATTCTCGTCGATATATTTTTCCGCAGTATTTTGACTGCGTGTGTCATCTTGACAATTTTGTTAACGTCTAAATCTGTCACATTTTCTTGCTGATAGAGAGGAGTATCTGGGACTAACTGTTTTGAGTTTTGGGTTTTAGGGATAGTTAAAGCAGTTAAAATCTCAGGAATAACAGATGATAGTTTTCGATGTTCCTCGATAAGATAATCGTTAACTGACAAATCTTGTGCAGCCTTAGCAGACGTTCTTCTAGCACGTGCTCTTGTCGCTGTGTCCGGTATAAAACCATTTCGGTTATATTTTCCCATTGCATTATTTAACTCGCTTAGTGTTATCTGTTTCTTGCTATTTTGTTTCCATTCTTTCTCAACACGATTCTTTGCAAGATCCATTTCAATTTCTCGGTCACGTGATTTCAAATGAAGTTGTTCCAATTTATATTGTAGTTGCTGGTCCTCTTTATGGTTTATAAACAACATTTTCTCCATATATTTTGGAGGACCGTTTTTCCTCTTCTTAGAAGAAGACTTTGAACCCATTTTCATCACTTTAGCCTGAAAAACAAATTAGAAAAATGATAGTTGTGCATGTAGGAAATAAACTATTGATAGATACCAGGATTGAAATTTTGTATTTGCACCAGACGAGCGTTTCGTCTACAAAAGACTTATCAGTGACGCTCGAATCAAAAAAGGTTAAAAAACCCAAATAAAGTACGAAGTTGAAGAGCATCGAATCCTTTGAGACTGATCAGCACTTGTAAAGGCTAAAGAATAAATACAATTTTATAACAGCCATAAAATATTAAAAAAGATTTATTAGTTTATATTTGTTGGAACGGCAGATTCGTTTACAAATACGGCTTACGCAGACATACAAGTTTCCCCAAAAGTTTACGCTGTCTTAACTTTAGGATATAATCTATCATCTTCCCTTTCATAAATGTGACCTACCGAATAATACTATTTACCGGATTTGTAATCACACGACGGGTGCCACATGTGGAGCAGGATCTGCTTGCCCTTCCGGAGCACCTGAGATCACCCCTAGTTTTTGATGGGGTTCGTGTTGTTTATTATTTAGTTTTCTATGTTGTGTCATGTTTACTATTGTTTTTCTGTTTGTCTTTTTCATTTTTAGCCATGGCGTTGTCAGTTTGTTTTAGATTTATGAGTTTGACTGTCCCTTTGGTATCTTTCGTCCCTCTTCTACATATATAGAAGAAAAAATGCCCATATTTCAGGGGAAACACCGGATTATTCCAATTACATAACACTTTAGAAAAGTGTAAACCTTTAATATTGGAAAATTGATAAATTAGACATATTTTTTTAACTAATAGGAGGAGGTTTTCTCTATGTTAAAAAATTTAATATATAAGTATGATTTCCTATGATTACTGGTCAAAACATCTATGGCAACTTACGCGCAAATCTAATTACTGTTGGTTTTTTTCTAACGTATAAGATAATTTAAAGCTTTTTAACTAGAATTTACAATTAATTTTGTTTTGAATATTCAATGTGTGTTTTATTCTGTTTGGCTTTGAAAGAAAATGCATTCAGTTGTCTTTTGTTTTCACACTTTTAGGAAAACGAATAGAGAAAATTAAATTGTAAATACCATAAATGTATCTGATTTAAATTATCCAAATAATTTCTATCGGAAGGAACTATTAAAGCATTACCTTATTTTACGACTTAATATTCCAGTATATACTTGTGATATGTTAAGATTCGTCAGAGTATACGTTTTTATCACCAAGTAATCGAAACAAGCCTTCAAACTAGACATGCGAAAATGTCTCATGCATTGGTATTGTTTTGGTTTACAACAATCTTTAAAAAGTCATTTATTTCCAAAATTTATCAGAACTTGTCTTGAAGTTTATTTAACCACAATTATATTGAAACATTTGATGTTGATTTTCTACATTCCCTGCCCAAGATAAGCCTTTCACATGGGGTGTCGAACACCTAAAGTTTGGTGATAACAGCGACGTTGATTTATACACATTCGGTTTCCTTACGTGATATAGTTTGGTACTACTTAAATATTACGGCTAGCTTTACATGAAATATATGTTCCATTAGGTAAAACATACATAAAAAGGTCAACCTTATTTGGAAATCTTATTTAAGAATTGAATGCTTCTTTTTGTAAATTTATTGGGGTGTAAAAGCGTTGACCGAAGTACATTTTGTATGAAGCGCGGAATCGCTTCATTCTAAAAATGTACGCACGGTCAACGCTTTTACAACCCTATAAAGTTACAAAAAGAAGCATTCAATACTTATAATTACATTTTTTAGCTATGATCATGAAAACACAAATTTTATATATTTTATTTTTTAATTCACCTGTGCACTTTATTGTTGGAGCACGTGTTATCATGAGTGAAAAGTTGTATTGAGCAATGCAACTGCTTACGGAATAACACGTGATGTGCAGTTAGCTAATCAGAATAAAATATTATAATGAAACATACATCTAATGTAATTATTCAGTAATAATAATAATAAAAAATTAAAGAACGGAAACTAAATAATGATCGATTTATACTCCTGAAGGTTAGTGGTCCTGTTCCAAATTACGGAAATGGAAAATGTTTCTCAGACATATTTCAAGTGAATTCATTTTTTAATATTTTGTTTTGTAAATAATCAGTGGCAGATCCAGAAATTTTCATAAAAAAAAGGGGGGGTCTGCCCTAACAGCACAGGCACTTGTCTCAGAATTTTTTCCCCTATATACCTTTATATAACAGTACATAGGAAAAAAAATTCTGAGGCAAGTGTCTGTGTCTAACAGGAGTCTCGCTCTAGTCATGCATTAGTGATTCCCTATATAATCAACAGATAAAAGTGTGGGCCCGGGCACTCCGGCCCTATGGGATCCGCCCTTTGGTAATGGTCTAAACTAGTCCATGTACTCCAAAGATGATCACTTATTCTTCTTCAACATGCTTGAGGAAGTAATATTTGTATTTAACTTCCCATATTCTGAATATAAAACTTGCGTTAAAAAACTGTTTAAGTTGTAATATTTTCTTCTTCTTTTTCTTCAAAATACAGTATTTCAAACAAAATAAAATTGTAAGTTTCTTACCTTTGAACAGTTAAGTGACAAAATGATCATATTTTAGGGGGTTGTATAAATTTTATATTACTTTTACTATGGAATTTTAATTTGAATATCTAGTTTTCGATGGAAAGTGAACTTGATGGGGCCTGGGGTAAACTATTTACTGTAAACTTAAGCTTGCAACAACAAAATTATCATTATGATATGGGGATATATTTATAATGTATTACAACGCATCTTGGATGTGTTGCTAAGATTGGACTAGAATGCATGAAGAACAGGATATAATAATAATAAAAAATAAAAATAATAACATGAGTACTAATCTCGTTCAACAGTTTCCCCTTATTCCGATTATCTAAAATATATAAATGGAATGTTGAATTGATATTGGATTGATGTCGTAAACAAATACATTAAGGGTCCTGTAACTGTCACAATGCATATTCAACAACCCATTAAGTGCTTTATTGCAGTAATATTATCATAATTGAACTAGTATTAATATAAAGTACTATAATTTAGAAAATGAAATATAAGTCAATAGGTCAAGTATGTATTGTTTTATGTTCTGAGGTATTCGTGAATGACTTCTTGCTTCCAACTTATGGGGAAATACAAATCCATTTTATCTTCAATAAAAATATGAATTTACACAATTCACCTGTTGATATCAGTAACGCTTTGTTTTCATTTTTTTGATTACATTCCTGGAAAGATACCTCTACTCGTGAACTCGCGGTTCCCAAGAGTAACTATCATCGGCTCAGGAGTCAGTACTTCGATGCTGGCATGATTAATAACAAACCTTTCTAAAACTGCCCGTTAATAAATTTCGATATCATAAGTAAACGGTCCAAGGTCAATTTCCTTGAGGAAAGTTAACCATATATGGATTTGACTATTAGTATTTTGTTTACGGTCCTTTTTGGTTGTACAGATCTTGAGCTGTATCTGACAATTCTTATACATCATTGGCTTTCAAATATTTGGTGTGCGCGTGTCTGATGAAGTTATTCAAGTAACGCGCTTTGGAAAACTGAAATATAATTATATAATAATTGTTGTTTTCATTTATTTTTTTCAATTTAATTGTGTCTTTTAATTTGATAGTACATACAATTAACTAATTAAACTACTAACACACGACTACTAGAAAAAAAACAAGAATGTGTCCATAGTACACGGATGCCAGGGGTGAAAAAGGGGAACGACAATGATACACCTATTCAGTAGGGATATATAAATAATATACGATGAAAAAGGCTAAGCGTTAATTACTTCTTTTTTAATTTAATAAGATTAGAAAAAGTAAATAAGATTAGAAAAATAATTGCATAAGTTGCGGTTAAAATTTGTCACAAGGAAACTCACACACTTAAAAATTGGTAACGAAACCAGTAAAACCCCTTTACTTAAATAGAATGTCTGTGTATCAATAAGGGACAAGAAAACTTGAAAAAAATCAGCTCAATAAATCATAAGGATATTTGTATGATAAAGAACCATGATCTGTTAAATGTATGAGACAGCTGTCCGTAGAAAATGAATTTCTAAAACCTGATTGAAATTCATACAAAATATTATTTTCTACTAAAAATGTCGCTAATAGTACGTATACAGCCTTTTCTAATATATTTTTAAACAATACTCAATATACTGACAGGACGATAATTTTCAGGCTTTAACCGATCCTCTTTCTCAAAAAGAGGTGTTACTTTAGCAAGCTTTAAATCATCAGGCACAGTTTCTTCTGATATAGACATATTTATTAAAAAAGTAATAGGAATCTTAATAATAGGAAATGCGTCTCTTAAAAATTGGCTGGTATACCATATAAACCTGTTATTTTAGTAATGTTTAAATTACACAACTCTTTAACTACAAAATCTTCAGAAATATGTTTTAAAATTAAAACATTTTCGGTTGTTTTTCTCATGGCATAAATAATATACGATGAAAAAGGCTAAGCGTTAATTACATCCTTTTGAATTCAAAAAAGATTAGAGACACAATTGAATTGTATAAGTTGTTCCAGAGATAAACTGTCGAATGAAACTTGACTAACAAACATTAAAAACTGGCACCGAAACCAGTAAAACCCATCAGTAACTTTATCTTGTTCCAAAACTTGAAAACATGAAAAGTTGAATGTTAACGCGCCATAAATTACAGTCAGAGAAAGGAGAGAGAAAAACAGCCTTCGTTCAAATTTCTACGAAATTTTACACACAATTAATAACTTTTTTATACCTTTTAACACCCTATAATTTTCAGACAATTTTTACGGATCCGATGACTTTAGGGTCGCATATCCCCATCGTTAACAGAACAACTTATATTGCAGTCAAGACAACTACAGGCTACCAAAAAAAGTTCACACCCAAAATTCAAGCGAATGAATGAGTAATGGATGTTTAACGCCACCCTGGTGCAAAATGTTGTGTCTGCGTATATTGATTCCAGTGAAAAAACACACAAAACATTAAATTATTCAGCCATATAGCAGTAAATATTTAAAATGAAGAATAATTAAAAATGAACAAAACACATTACCTTAGGTGGCCATAGAATAGATGCACAGGCAGGGTATACACCCCCATTAGTGCAATAATCACACGTTGTAAGGTCCATAGTCATATCCAGAACTTAGTCGGATATCATATTCATATAGAGAAACAATTCATAAGTAAAATATCAAACTGTTGCGGACCCAAAAAAAATTTTGACTGTACGTCTGAAATCTAATCCTAATCAAAACTTCTATTTCATACGGATAATAGGTTCCCTCAGATTTAAACTTGAGACTGTTGATCTATAAATCGAAACAAACACATAAATAACCACATTACGTGATCTTAAATAAATGTGTATTTACAAGAATAAATGGATTAGACCTAACAACTTTATTTTGAAAGAAATTAGTGAATTTCATGTTTGAATCGGAGAGTTAATTGTATTTATTTAACACATAATAGATGAAAGGCCAATTGTTTAAAAGAACATTAAATACTTATGGTTATTTCTTATTATTGTAAAATGTTAAATGTCTTTTCTGGATAGAGTAGAAGTTTTTGATTATTTTTATGAAACAGAATTTTGAAATAATGTATTTGTTCAAATTTGAAAAGAACAAACGTTCTCAACACAATGATATCAAAATATAATAACTTTATTGAAACATGAAACACTTTATATACCCTTGTAACTTTAGGGAGAAAGTTATAACGACAGTCATTTTTTGTAGCATAGTTGGATACAGCTGAAACTCTCTAAATGAGAGAGCAAATGAAACGCGTCTCTCGTTTTTTATAAAGATTTATTTAGACCGTTGGTTTTGCCGTTTGAATGGTTTTACACTAGTAATTTTGGGGGCACTTTATAGCTTGCTGTTTTGCGTGGAGCCAAGGCTCATTCATTACTGTGATTTGTAAAAATAGATAATTCTTACGTCCATTTACGATTTGACCTTTATATAGTCTAATACAAGCTTGCACACACTGTCTCGCCTTCTTTACTTATCATTGATATTATGTTGATAGTCCTAAATATAAAGCTTCATTACAACTGTCATATAAACTTAACATTAACCAAGATTCGCACATTATATACACTGATTAAATCAATAAATACTTTAAATGACCCAAAATTGTAATTACCCAATATCCTCAAAACCCAAAAATTCAAGATTAAATTAAAAAAAAGTATAATGTAGGTTCGTCTCTGACTAGCATTTCATGTTAATTCTACTCGTATGAATGAAGCAACTGTAGCAATAAGATATAGAATAGAATATGAAGTGACATTAACGTTTTATTTGTAAACAATTGAAGTGTCTTACATCTGTCAGTATTCATACTCTAAGTTATTTCAGTGGCCAAGTATGATCATCAAATTGCCCTTGAGAAAACATTTACTAATATAAGTAACATATATAAGTATTCAGTGTCAATACAACTTAAAGACTTAAATGTCCAATGATGTTTACACCTGTACAACGTACCAACATAAATCATGTAATGTTTGACCGTCCAGTTTAAACCAGGGGCGGATCCAGGATTTTGGAAAGGGGGGGGGGGCGAAGTTTTAAAAATTTTTGGGACCTTTTTTTGGCTAAAAAACATGAAATAAGTGTAATATGCACTTTTAAAACGATTCCTGGCGTGGTGCATGTATATTTTGTAGTTCCTGAAAGGTGTGAGGGTTGGACATTTTCGATGCTGTATTCTCCCTATTAATTGTCTATCATAAAATGATAGTACGGATTTCAAGCTATTTACTAATAAATTTGATGTGGGACTTTTCAGTAAAAAAAACATGGAAAATTCTCGCTGGTTTGCTGTAAGTTAAGTTATCATAACTTCACAGATTTCTTGTTGTAAACAAGATATATAAGTCGGGCTATTCAATAAAATTTACAATACGACGGACACGACTGAGCTAAAAAAGACAAACAAGCAATATTTATCCAAATGTTTGGTTGATATGTTTCACCCAACAAAATTAAGGGATGTGAGGGATTCCAAATCAACCAAAAGCTACGAATGAGTCTGAAATCATCAGACAACGAATATATGAATGACAGTCGAAAAATGTTGACATTAAGGCTACTTCCAGCAGCAGGTTGTAGTATGGTCTTGAAAAAAGTATTAAATATATCAATTCGGCGAAACAGACACTTCAGACATGCAAACCCCGGCCAAAAAAAATACGCCCGTTTTTATCTATCATGTTCATTTAATGCTTAATAATTCTGTTGAGTATTCTTTTCTAATAGCAAAAAAAAAATGGACAAGATTATTGTTTTCAATCCAGATACGGCCAGAATTTTTGTTTCAGAATGCAAAAATTAGAGTCATTTTTTTATCTCTCAAATATCTCCGACTGCCTCCTCAAATCAATCTAGAGATTATACTGACTGGGGATCATTATTCAGCTGTTATTTTAAAAAAAGGGATGCCGATCATGGGGCGTTACGAGTTGAACATGTTTTAGTAGGTAGATATAATTGATGAGGAACCTTTTTTCATGAGAGTGTACTAATATAACTAGTATTACTGTTTTGTGGACTAATGAAATAGAAGTCAATATGTTCTTGCTCAATCCTGTGTCACCTTGAAGATTGTCATGCTCAGCCTAAGCAATTTGTGACAGTAATTTAAAGTTCAAAATGACTGAGTGACGTTTTTTCGATGCACTGGTCAACTCCACTATAGTGAATCACATGACTTTCAGTTAGTATACACCAGCGAAAAATATCTTTACAAGTAAAGAATTGTCACATAAAATAAATACACGGGAAATGGCAAAGTTCACGTCGTCTAATCTGATAAATCATTAAACTTTTACAAAAAAAAAAAAAAAATAGTCCAAGCAAAAAAAGGGGGCGTACGCCCTCTACGCCCCCCTCTGGATCCGCCACTGTAAACAACAGTACATACATTTGTTATTAATAAAATTGATACAGGAATCATCAAATATACTAGTCATAACAACAAACCAAATGTCAAAGTTGTGTTTTCAACATTAATATAAAAGAAATCACATTACAATTTGGCTCACTTCGAAGACTTTACCTTCGATATAATTCAGTATTTTTTTCTGCCCGAATGCTACTACTTATTATTGTGCGATTCGAGTAAGTTTTGGGGAATGCATTCGTTTGAAATTACTTTCATTTTCTATACAAATTATACTATGATATACAATTTTTCATATTTGCACCCTATTTAGATATTTAACCACAATTGCACTAATAACTCAGCTGAGCGAAGTGGCTTTTATTCATAGTGACCGTCGTGTCCGTTCGCACATTTGTATCGGGAATGTTAATGTTTTGATCTGAAGAAGTTTTATTTGGTTCCAATGGACTTTGACATAGCTATACATATGAGAGTGTATAGTATGAATTTGCAAGCTTATCGTATTGTTGCAAGTTTTGTGTCTGAAGAATTGACGAAAGATTTGAGATATAAACACCAGCTTCGTCTACTACGGTTACTCTTCATATTTCATTTTGTATACAAACATGGACATTGCATTGGGTTTTTACGGCTATTTTATTTTAAAAATCTGTATTTAACATTTTTGTGCAAGCGTAAAAAATATCAACTTTTTGTCTGAATAGTACTATATATATATATATACCCATTTACATTAAATTATATTAACCTTAGAAAAGCGTTTAGCTATAGTTATTTGTGGAAACATATAAAATAAAATAAATTTATTTTCTATTCAACAATTTGCATGCAAAATGTCAAAGATATGGATAAAACATTAAATTTAATTCAATCTGGCCTACTTATGCCTGGCTTGTAGATCTTGTGGTTTGTATATATGTTATTTTGAAGTATACACAAAAACATCAAAAGCACGTCAACCAAACATTAACTGACTTTATCTTACCTCTTTCTATAAGACTTTCATGGTTCTACTGCGATATTTTAAAGATTCTATCGCTTTTGTACAAATCGAATAAAAATGGTTGATAATGGTAGAAATCTCGAACAAATTAAGATTAATTTCAAAGGTCTACATTAAGTCGAATTGTTTACTTTGTACGTACATTTGATTCTGTCTTTTAATGTAAATATTATTTGTAAGCGGCAAATAGCATATTTATGACCGATTGAATGCTTAGTGTACATTAGGTGTAAGAAAATATTTATGGAAAACATCAAACAAGGAAAATTACAAAAAATGAAAGGAAATTAAGTTCAAATTAAATAACAATTTAGAAAAATAACTAGCGTCACTGTACCTTTCAACCTTCATTGTAACAATGGATAATTCTTACGGTCCATTTTCGATTTGACCTTTTTCTAGTCCTTGTAGATTTTTTTTCTCAATTTTACAGAAGGAATACAGTGTGTCTCTGGAATGGATTTTAATTTTAGGGAGCTACTATTTGATTTTTATGTGGTGGGGTGGGGACAAATGAGAAAAAAAGGCAATACGAACTATTAAAAAAGAAAAGACTTTAACTGATTTCAACTAAAAAAATAATGCAAGACAAAATTATTCATCCTACCCCCTCCCCCATTAAAATCAAAGGGTATCTCACTTAGCTGATGGAAGTTGAGACATCTGATATTTGATAATGTATCAATTGACTACAAGTTGGGGGTCTCGGATTTGAAATAAAGGTGTGTGTGTGTGTGTGTGTGTGTGTGATTGTGTGCGTGGAGGGGGCACCAAGACAACGTTTTGGGTGTTACTTGAAAAAAGTCTATTAATTAACCTTATTTTTTAGCTAAGATCTCCCCCTTTTTATCCGCCTATGACTACGGGTTTCAATATGACCAAAATTAAGGACATATATCTGTCAACACTAAACAAAGAAAATTGGAGGCTTCAATTTAATCGACTTTCCAACTAAATATGTATTACAAAACGCACAGGCATTTCGATCTTTCTCGCTTTGTAATGATACACTTTTCCCCTGTCATATGTTGTGTCTCAAAAGAAAAGTACTAGCTGTCATAGTCTTGTGCTTGTTAGCAAATGTCAAGTAAAAGATGTCCAACATATCCTTATTATTCAGGACATTCAATTTTTTTTCGCCCTTTATTCAAGTACTCCTTTACCTCTGCATTATTGCAAAAGAAGTTGTTAGGTTGAGATTTTTATGCCCCATTTATGGGCATTATGTTTTCTGGTCTGTGCGTCCGTCCGTCTGTCCCGTTTCAGGTTAAAGTTTTGGTTAAAATTTTTGGTCGAGGAAGTTTTTGTTGAAGTTGAAGTCCCATCAACTTGAAACTTAGTAAACATGTTCCCTATAATATGATCTTTCTAATTTTAATGCCAAAATTAGAAATTTTATCCCATTTTTATGGTCCACTGAACATAGAAAATGATAGTGCGGATGGGGCATCCGTGTACTGGGGACACATTCTTGTTTATAAGAGAAATGCATCACTCATTGATTCATTTATAACATCTTCTATTAAAGTAGATGAAAATATATGTACCAACGTGTAATGTTGCTTTTAATCAATATCAATAATATATTTTGATGCAAGCTGTTCAACACTCAACACTGATTTAATCATAAAAAGTTTCTGACAAAATTTTAAATCCATAGGTAAACTGCAAATGATTTCTTTCGTAATATATCTGTTGGAAGATTAATCGTAGTAAATTCGAGAGCAGTCGTAGTCAATTTTATTAATAATATGACAATGATCAGCTCAACCAGCCTATAGTATTGAAAACAAAGTAGAATGTTAACCACATCTAGGTCAGATTGGTTGATTAACCATGTTAGAACCCAGTAGAGATTGTTTTATGCATATTAAGAACGAGAACATTTTAACCATTATTAACTGAGGTATAGGCCCTGTAAGGTGGGTCTACCTCGATGAAGGGTTGGAAACTTCAAATGACATCGGAAATCAAAGGCGTGTTGAGTAAGGGCCGAAATCTTGTTTTACTATGAGCCACCTATTGATTCAGTAAATACTTGTAGGAGCCTCCTTAAAGCAAGAGATTTTAAGTGTATAGGTAGCCTTAGAACCGACACTTCTACATGAGGCAAAATATTTTTACTTCTCTATTCATTCGGATCAGTGTTTTCCATTCAAACACTAAAAGACTATCAAACAGCCATAAATATGTAAAGAAAAACGAAACCCATATCTGTTCAAATATACAAAAAATCATATACCTATTATAAGCTCAAGTCATATCAAGAGGTGTCTACGTGACTGGAAGCTGGATTATTCAATTGTTTAAGATAAGGGAGAAGGTTTGGTACCATTAAAATGTTTAATCCTGCTGCAATTGTGTGCACCTGTCCTAACTTGACTCCGACTCCTAAGTCAGGAATTTGATGTTGAGTAGTTGTCGTTTGTTTATATGGTTCATAAGTGTTTCTCGTTTTTTATATAGATTAAACCATTGGTTTTCCTGTTTGAATGGTTTTACACTAGTAATTTTTCGGGGCCCTTTATAACTTGCTGTTCGGTGTAAGCCAAGGCTCTGTGTTGAAGACCGTACCTTGACTTTTATAAATTGTGACTTGGATGGAGAGTTGTCTCATTGGCACTCATACCACATCTTCTTATATCTATCTTACCGTAGTCTTATGGTGCTCATTTTGCTAAACTGATACGATGTCAAATATTTTCACTCTATCTTAATACAAATATAGATCTATACAAAAAATGCCATATTTTAAATACAGTAACTCTTTGAAGTAGCATCATCTTTAAACTTTTTAAAGATGCATTCCAAGAACATGCTTCTTATATTTGAAATGACAAAGTCAATGTGACAATTGTCAAGATTTATTGGAACAGTGGGCTTCGAGCGTGGCATGTTAAAAGTCAAAGCATTCTTATATGTAGCTCCAAATAGGGACTGCCTAGTTATAGTTATCAAGATAACATACACAATAGCCGAAGTTCATTATTTGAGGGCAATAATTCTTGTTAAAGGTTAATTAAACATTGCATTGATATTGATCATTCTTGCAGATCTTTTATTGGTCATATTTGTTTTTACAGTTTCTGTCTTTCTTTTTTTAATTTTCAAAGTATTAGGCAAAATATCTAAAACAAGCTATTTAGGGGCAATAACTTCAACCAGGAGTTTAATTTAGCAAACTCAAATAGATTAATCTTAAATACAATCCATTTAGATCCAAAAGTCATAACAAACCTTTTCTAAAGGTGTTCACAGTTGTGCAACTAAAACGGAATTAGGCAGAAAACTTGACAATTGTTGACCCTGCAAATGCCGGTAAAAGCAACATCCATGTCTCACCTTCTATGACTTGTTGCAGAGGAGACAATAAAATCAGGACTCCCCAAATGTAAAAGTAAATTTATAATCTACAGTTTCAATCTCTCTTACCAAATTAGTTTTATAGAAAAGCATAAAGATCATTAAAAAACTTTTTTGTTTACTTTTGATTTCATTAATGCATGAAATTGTATAGCACTCATGTAACTGTTTTCAGACTGTCTTAGATTTCAATCATAAACATTGGGGTTTAAGACCACTTTAAGCAGATACCTATATCATGGTTGCCAGTTTTTATTGGTGAAGGGAGCTGGAGTACCGAGAGAGGACCTAGAAATCCTCATCAATTAACATCAAAGTATTAATCATATTGCCAGGAGGGTTTCAACTGTTGATTGACAGGCTAGTAATCAGTGAAGATAAACAACTGAGATCACTCAGCCATTGAGATCCCTTTTATTTCAGGAAAAGATCCAATCAGAAACAATCATACTGTTAATAACTCAACCCAAATTAAAGCCTCAAGCAGAACAGGCCTTGCGGTCATAAAACTTTCGAGCACGATTTTTGTACTCAGACTCAAGAATCAACCAATCAAAATGCTGCATTTTATGTTTCGAGCATGATTTTTGTGCTCCGAGCACTGAGCAAAGTTTTATGACTTCAACCCCTGGACTTAAAAAATCAAATGGAATTATAATTTGATTAAGTACTTAATTAAAAATAATAAAAATATACATACATTTTTATTTCATTGATATAAATACATTAAAGGGACATTCTATATGATTTTACTAAGATTTATTTGATGACAATGTTATTAACTGAATACGTCTAGATTTCTGGTTTCCTGATGCTGATTTTATCGTAAGTCCTGTAGATGGAGCAGCAGGGGTTTTCTTATATGCACTATTTTTGTCTGCCTCTGTTGATTTAATTTTGTCCCCATTTTCACTTGCTGGTCTATCTGATTGGTCAGTTTTTGTTCCCTTAGTTACAGGACTTGCAGCCAACTGAACATCATCTGTGCTTGTTTCTAAAACCAGTTTCATATCTTCGCTGTCTGTATCCATGACAACTGGCTCCTCATTCTAAAAAGAGATAAAAAGATATCAGTAACTTTATCAAAGACAAAACAAAAAAGTTTAATAAATTTCTTAAAAATCAACATTATGTTATGCTGTTATATACTTTAATTTTCACTCTATAACATTATAATGAATTAAAAGAACTTAGAAATATTACCATTACTTGAGACTTAAATATGTTTTCATATTCTTCATCCTCATTTGTGTGGACTATAAATCAAGGACTTGACTCTAAACAATTACCTGGACTGACTCAAAATGAGGTGTTTGAATAATGCAATATCAACTGTCAAATCAGATAGTTTACAGTGTAAATTAAAAATATCTGGAAAACAGCTACCAAATGATGCAGAGAATATGTGAATAAATGAAAAGGTCTATAGATACTAATTGTTTTAGACTCTTTAAATAAGATTGAGGTTGATACCGGGTGCATATATGTATGATATTTTTTTATATTCTCCATTAATGTACTGAGAATTTTGTTCGAGTCATACTAGACTTTAATATCATACCAACATAATAGTATTTCTACTTCATATAGTCTTCATTTCAGACAAAAGGTATCATCTATGATTTGTATTGTTTGGATCATCAGTTCATGATGAGGATCAGTTTGTATAAAATATCAAAATCATAAGTTACTCTTAATTCTGCATTTTCCTTTTGTCTTAAATAGAATCGTATGTTCAGTTTAATCATTAAATAATATAGACATTTAAACACATATTGAGTTTAGAACATAAAAAATAATTACCTTAGAACTTACAGAGGATGCTGAAGGACTACTTGTTTTCTCAACTTCTTCAAGAGGTTCAATATATGGGACACCAAGTTCTTCTTTTTCAAATGTTACTATGGTACAATATCCATCTGTAGAACTCACAATGAGAAACTGTCCATCTTGGGACCTGAAATGGTAAACAAATCATCTGTAGAACTCACAATGAGAAACTGTCCATCTGGGGACCTGAAATGGTAAACAAATCATCTGTATAACTCACAATGAGAAACTGTCCATCTGGGGACCTGAAATGGTAAACAAATCATCTGTAGAACTGACAATGAGAAACTGTCCATCTGGGAACCTGAATTGTAAACAAATCATCTGTAGAACTCACAATGAGAAACTGTCCATCTGGGAACCTGAAATGGTAAACAAATCATCTGTAGAACTCACAATGAGAAACTGTCCATCTGGGGACCTGAAATGGTAAAAAAATCATCTGTAGAACTCACAATGAGAAACTGTCCATTTTGCAACCTGAAATCGTAAACAAATCATCTGTAGAACTTACAATGAGAAACTGTCCATCTGGGAACCTGAAATCGTAAACAAATCATCTGTAGAACTCACAATGAGAAACTGTCCATCTTGAAATCGTAAACAAATCATCTTCAGAAATTAGGAGCTGTTCATCGGACTGCCTTTAATTTTGCAAAATTAACCTCTCAGCCTACCCACAAGGCAATATGGTATCCGGTCGTACCGGCCCCAAACCGATCCGGCCCCAAGTCAATCCGGCCCAAAGTCGATCCGGCCCACGTCGATCCGGCCTCAAGTCGATCCGGCCCCATAATAAAATATGAATAAAGTAAACTATATTGATTTTGGAGGAATTTGTGACAAATTTTAACAGTATAAATAGAATTTGCAAAAAGTGTCCGATGATGGATGACAACAGGTAAGTTAGTGAAGTATTGGAGTACCAGTTAAGAACTATTTCAAATCGATACGAAAATGAGTGTTATTGTGTCTGTTTGTATGAATTAACTTTGAATGTCGTGGCGATTTTTTATTTTATTTAGTTCATACACAGAATAGCTAAATAAATATTTACAGTCCAATCATAATGACTTGTTTAATCAAATTATTAGTCTATAATTGGTTGTTTATTCAACAATTGTCTAATGCCACTCGTATCACTTAATTCATTTTTTTTTGGGGGGGGGGGACCAAAATTGCCCAATCACATGACAATTATCAAAGGTTCAGTCAAAAACGATTATATTCAAAAGACATTTATTTCCATTGATTTAAAACAAAATCACTTAATTCTGAGTCTAATGACATTACAATTCGATTAGAATTTATAGTGGCCTGTTGCATTCGATGCTCGAACTTTATAGATTTCCAGTAAATGAGGAAACTTGAAGAAAGGACATTTTGTAAAAATGTATAAAACCTAGTTTTACAGCTAGCTGCATATTTCTCTTGTATGCAAGTTGCATTAAATTACATTACATTTTTGTTTTTTCTTCGTATTGTGTCACTTGTTTATGTTTTTTTAAATATGATAGTCAGTTGCCCTGTCATATTTCTTGAATACTATAAGTAGACTATGTTTGATCAGTTGCCACAGCCAGTGGTCCCGTGAGAATCGTGTATACACACTATCCCACGGAAGATACAAACCATGATAGTGTAGGTTAATTGCAGCCTGGAACAAGACATCGTCGTGTGCTCTGACTGATGATCAGACAGGCAGAAAACAAGCCCATGTCTTACTTTGAATTATTTCAATTAATATATATCTTTATTTTTATTCCTTATAATTATATTTTTTATTGGGGCCGGATCGACTTTACAAATGGGCCGGATCGACGTGGGACGGATCGACTTGGGCCGGATCGACGTGGGGCCGGATCGACCCGAAAGCGGCAATATCAGGATTTTCCTCTGAACAATACTGAAGGACTGCAAGCAAAGCTCCCAAAATAAACCATAAGTCCCAAAATATCCATTGGTTTGAGTGGGGGTTGTATCTCTTCCTATATAAAGGTACTGTAAATTCAGAAATTACTGTGTGCATTTTTTTATTGTGATTTTGTCATTCTAAACTAAAATGCGATTTTTATTTTTGCGATATTGAGAAAAATCCTGTTTAATTCATATACCTTTAAAAATTTCAAAATGAGACTTTAAATTAATGCAATTATAATCCATACGCAATTTTTACCATTATTTCTGAATACACACAGAGGTGCTGCTGGTATTGGTTTCTCTTTTGGAATGTCAAATATATCAATGAGGTGTTATTTCACAGAAGTAATTTACCAATGGGTAGACATTTTTATGTTAATGGGTCATCTTCTAAAGATATGTCTGTCAAAATTGTGTTCTAATCTATTTATCAAATGATACATACAATTCTGAAAAGTTTCTATAAATCATAAAGAGAAGCTTCAAGGATACAAATATTAAACTATCTTACCATGCTAAATCACTGATTTGATGATAGTGTATATTAGTCACATGAGCAAATGGCATCTGTTGTTGTGTATCGTAGAACAATACTGAGTCTTCTGTTCCTACAGCAAACACTGTTCTGTATGGCAAACTGTCAATTAAAAAACATGCATTAATTCCAGAAACTGAAAATGAGGCAACAATAAAGTTGAGAAAAGAAATGGGTAATGTGTCAAAGAGACAACAAACTGACATTGGGCAGAAAACAGCCGAAGGCCACCAAGGGGCCTTTAACACAGTGAGAAAATCCAGCACCCTGAGGCGTGGTTCGGATGGCTCCATAACAACTTAATTGACTTCTCCATAAACATCTCTTGTATATACCAGATATAATTGAAACTTTAGTAGCTTAGTTTAGGTACAAAATTTGGTATGGAACTCTTGTGTTCACATTTTACCACATGGGACCTCATCTATAGACTATATTCATTTCTTATCTCAGATCTACCCTGCCCTGTTTCTATATCTAAACTTCCATATGATAGTTTATACAAATTAATAAAATGTTAACCACTGTAAACCAAAGTTGTTGTTTTTTATGTTAAAATGATTCAAGTTCAAGCAATAGAAGATAGAACTTCACTTGTTTTAAAAGAGAACCTGAGTAAATTTATGATTTTTGTTCCAATGAAATGGCTGTTTTTTGTACTGCTAGTTCTATGAAAATTTATCTGGACCATAAGATTCACTCAACTGCAAATCATTTCCTGAACATTTCTTAATTCTTATACTCTGCTTTAATTCCGTAAAATAAAATGTTTAAATTTTGTCAATGACATCCATCCATATTTTCTTTTATAAAGACTTGTGCCCCTGGATCTGCCCCTGTATATTGCTTTAAACATCCTAGATTTGAAAAAGATTTAACACCTCATACTTACCTAAACATTGTTGAATATTTCTCCCATTCCTTCAAATTATTATTGTTGGTCTGATCTGAAAGGAAAATCATTGAATTAGTAGCTTACTTTAAACTATAAGCATTCAGTATGCTTTTTTAATTCATTAAATAAGCTTTTTAACACAAAACTAGAGGCTCTTAAGAGCCTGTGGCGCTCACCTTGGTCTATGTGCATATTAAACAAAGGACACAGATGGATTCATGACAATATGTGTGTTTTGGTGATGGTGATATGTTTGTAGAATTTACTTTACTGAACATTCTTGCTACTTACAATTTTTTTCTATCTATAATAAACTTGGCCCTTTAGTTACAGAGGAAAATATTTTGTAAAAATTTACAAAAATTTACCAAATTAATGAAAATTGTTAAAAAATTGAATATAAAGGGCTATAACTCCTTAAGGGGTCAACTGACCATTTTGGTGATGTTGACTTATTTGTAGATCTTACTTTGCTGAACATTATTGCTGTTTACAGTTAACTCTATCTATAATAGTATTCAAGATAACCAAAAACGTCAAAATTTCTTTAAAAATTTACCAATTGGGCGTCAGCAACCCAACAACCAATTATCCAATCTGAAAATTTCAGGGCAGATAGATGTTGACTTGATTGACAATTTTACCCCATGTCAGATTTGCTCTAAATGCTTTGGTTTCAGAGTTATAAGCTAAAATCTACATTTTATGTTCTATTTTTAGCCATGGCGGGCATCTTGGTTGGTTGGCTGGGTCACCCCAATGATGATTGTGACCAAGTTTGCTTAAATTTGGCCCAGTAGTTTCAGAGGAGAAGATTTTTGTAAAAGTTAACGATGACAAGTTATATATATCTAAAATACCTCCTTAATACAATTAAGTAACAGGAATACTCACTGATTCCAATTAATGAAAACATCGCAAAATTTTCTAAATTTGCAGTATCTATTTCAAACTAGTTATTACAGAAGCAAAATTTACATATCAATACCTTCTGATCCAGATTCTTGTCGACTTATCTTTTTCAACTCAAATTTCTGCGGACAACACCGCACACATACAGTTACTTTATTTGGACTAGGTAAATATACAGAAGGTCTGAAAGAAAACAAATAAATTCATTTCAGTATGCTTAACTTCTAATGCCTCAAATCTGTGATGCTGGTTTAAATTTGAGGGTCCTATATAAATTTATAACACTAAGAATTTTTATGAACAACTTAAAGAGATCATCTTTCTTAGAAAAAAAGCAAGCTCTTCTTACTAACAATCTTCCACACTATCTTATAATTTCAGTTTCATTTCATAATTAAACTATTTATGCTAATGCACTGATATGTATGTTCAATTAAAAATTGTAAAATTATAACGACTGGAATTTTTGTGAAAATTGAAAAGCATGTATGAAAAATTAAAACACAATTTTTATAATAAAACTTTTGATTATTACCTTTATATCAAAAAAGAAGTTTTGTGAACATACAACATTTACAGAATTCCTATTAAATGTCTATAATAGGAATTAGGAATACTTACTTGGTAAGCAATTGTCTTGAAAACATATATGTAGAATTAATCAATTTGTCACCACATTCGATGCATCCAGCTGGAACAATCAGAATTTCTCCATCTTGTGTAAAAGTCAAACGACGAAAGAATGATCTCATTGTATCATCGTGGAACATTTTGAAAGACTTTGGCTTAATTTCTGATGGGCTGTCTGAGGACTGTGTTGCTGGTTGAGGTAACGACATCTTTGAAACCGTATGTAAACACTTATCATTACTAAGATTAAAAATTCTCAAAGACCTGGAAAAAATGGAAAAGATTAACCACGAAGCTGCTTTTAGTGTATATCTTATCTATTTCACAGGAAAAATTACAATTCACAACACTTTTTTGGTTGTACTTCTCATTTACAGAGGGGTCACCTGTCCACCTGTTATTGCATGTACTTTTAAATTAAAGAATTGATACTGATTAGATGTTTTACCCTGCATTTTGTCAACTTCATTTGTAACGGTACAAATCAACTTTGTTAAAATTCTAATGTGTAATCATGTTTACTGTTGAATCTCATGTTATTATTTTATCATATTATGTTTTGCACTATTTATATAATTTTTTACTGTATAAAATCCATTATAAGGAATGACGCCTCCCTTTCAAAAATCCTGGATCAGCCCCTTGGGATAGTGTTGATTGGAGACATTAAACCCAACTTGTATAATAATTTTTTTCTTTCTTAAATAATCCAATAAAAACTGACAGATCTAAGGTGTTTGAGTGGTGACCTTTGGCTGTTTTCTGCTTTGGTTGGGTTGTTGTCTCTTTGACACATTCCCTATTTCCATTCTAAATTTAATTCAACATGATTTCTTTACTTTTACCTTACCTATCTGTACTTAGTGTAGCGACAAATTCATTTGAAGGATCAAATGCTACTCCTTGTACAAAACTTTTATGATCATTAAACAATGCCATCTTTTCACCTGAAAGTAAAACATATAAAACATATATATTTAAAGCCTTCAAGGAGAACAATATTTGAATGTTACCAGGTGCTCAGCAGGGTGCAGCTTTATACAACTGCAGAAGTCGAACCCTGAACAGTTGGGGCAAGTATGGACACAACATTCAAGCTTGATACAGCTCTGTATTTGGATTGCGATCATTTTTTTTTTTACATAATATGAGTTTCTGACACAAAACAAATGTCAAGATCTTACAAAATTATTCTGCAATATAGTGCAATTAAGGATTTCTTCTTTCAACTTTTCAAAAATTTGGAATTTAAGAAATTTGAAAAAAAATATTGAAAACTACCACCATCCTTTTTTTGGCAATTAGTCCAAAGCCTGACATTTCTTTATACATAATATACAAGTAGTTAGTGTAAGGGAGGTAAATCCGAACATATCCAACATTGTATGTTAAATGTTTTAGAATTACCTCCCTTACACTGCTTATAAATTGTCTTAATTGTCCATTGACCAGAAATATTTAGCTTTTCCCCTTTTTTGCCCCTAATTCCCAAACATTTTGAGCCATAATCCCCCGTCAATAATCAATACTAACCATCCCTTCATGGTATGGAAACTTGTGGTGTAATTTCAGAGAGATTCATACACTTAAACATAAGTTATTGTTTGAAAACTACAAAAATGATTATTTTTGGCCCCCTTTTTGGCCCCTAATTCATAAACTATTGGGACCACAACCCCCAAAATCAATCTCATCTTTCCTTTAGTGGTATTGAACCTTCTTGTAAACATTTATAGAGATCCATACACTTAAACACAAGTTATTGTCTTGAAACTAGAAAATGCTTGTTTTGGCCCCTTTTTGGCCCTTAATTCCTAGACTGTTTGCCCAATAACCCCATTAAATAAATCCAAACCTTCTACTTATGGTATTAAACATTATGGTACAATTTCAGAACAATTGAAATACTAATAAACAACTTTTTTCCTGAAACTAGATAAATGCTGTTTTTGGCCCCTAATTCCTTAACCTTTGGGACCATAACCCGCAAAATCAATCCCAAGCTTCCTTTTGTGGTTTTAAACATTGTGTTAAAATTTTATTGATTTCTTTTCACTTATTCAAAAGTTATTATCCAGAAACAATCCGTCTTCGGGCCACGCTGATGACGACATGATACCAATATACAACCAAAATTTTTTAATTTTTCGGTCGTATAAAAAATTGGAGACATGGAAGGATCATAAGAAAAAAGATTTTTTTTGGAAAGAACAAGTGTATTCAGGTCTTTGCAAACACATCATCTTAATAAACAGTGAGTACAAGACAACAGTAGCTTTAGACCATTGCCATTCATCTCTCTGAAATAAGTTTGTTCTTCTCCAATGTGCTTTTAGAAAAATTTGCAGAATTATCTAAAACAAGGTTCTTGGTTGTAAGGATATTTCGAAAGTCATTTCCTACCCTCCCAAATACATTTAAATGGAATAGCCCTTAGTTTTGTATGTCTACTAACCTTTAACTATGTCCCACACTATAGCTGTATTATCAACAGAACCAGAGATCATTCTTTTTCCATCGGCTGACCAGCACAAATCATAAACATCCTCTAAGTGACCTCTGAAATATAAAACATAGACATAGCTTCAATTTTCTGACAGATATGCTAGATAATCTGCTAAGAGTGGAAGTATTTAATTATATGTAAACTATATAAACATTGAGAAATTTTTTCTTTTTATATTTTTGCCTCTAGACTCAAATAAAGGGTTTCGTCAAGGTTTTTTTGGGGTATGACAAAATGAAGAAAAGTCACATAATTTATTTTGATTTTGATTAACACAAAACATTCAGTATTCACATGTGCACCATATAAAATATTTAAATTTTAATATTCTGACAACATTCACTTGATTTAGGTCAATCTTATTACAAACTTGCCTGAATAATCCAACAGAAAAAGGATTTGTTGCCTACTCAATCATTTCTACAACACACCACTATTTCTTGAATAATTTTTGAAAGGTCAACAAATCTTAGAGTGGTGATCAATTTAAGGTTAGTCAGAGGACAAGAGACAGCCCTTATTTGTCTTATAATCTGTTAATACCTTAACATTTTGAATGGTGTCCAATTTTCTTTGTTATCTTCTTCATCTTCATTAAAAATATTATTTTGTGGCACAGGGACATCGCTTAACTTCCAAAACACAATTACACTGTCTGAAAAATAATGAACAAATAATATTTTAATTAGCATTATTGAAGTATCAACATACAGTGTTCTAGCTACAAAGTTTGAACAGGGCGCAGACCTGCCGTTTTTTATTGACGCCTGTGCCTTTTTTCTGTCATTCCTCAGGCTCTCTGCCGTTTTTAATACCGAAAAATCAGCATTTTTCTGCCTTAAAATACCGGTAAAATCGTAATTGTTCCATGAACAAGAAATTCAGCTACCTGTGCAAGCTGTCAAATTATGTGTATGGCTTTACCTGATGGCTTTGGTGTCAAACACATTGTTAATTAACACCAATTACCTTAGCTTTAGGTCATAAATAGTTGTGTTTTTCAAAAAAGTTTGACAAACAATTTGATTACTTCCCCTTATTTATCACCTGTTCACAATATATATATTACCTAACTTTATGTTTCTTTTCGTAAAAAGATTGAATATAGAAAAATTGAATGCAAATCCATATTAGAATATTAATTTAAATTATTTTCACTTGAATACACTTCAAAAATAATTATTTTGAAAATTATATTTTGCATCTTTACTTCCATTAATTTATCTATCAAGTGCAATGAAGAATTCACAATATTGAAACCTGTTAATGGTCACACTGGTATGGTGACAGCATGGTAAATACAGCCATGGCTATAATATATATATGGTGACAGCAACTACAAGAAAGTTTAAGGATGTACTTAGGTGAGGATTTGGAATTCGTGTCAAATGTTCAAACTCCTTGGTGTTTTACAATACAATACAAGGTAAAATATTTTGTCCCATAACACCCATTTATTTTTTCATATAAGACTTTTATCCTTAACGAATGCTCTACCGGCTTATAGTATCAATTTTAATTTCTTGATTTATCAATTTTCACCTAACCTCACCTAAGTACATCCTTAATGTAAATTATAAGACAAATGTTTCCCAAAGAGGGTATCGGCATCATGACCATAGACTTATGAAGTCAACTATAAAAAAAAGTGTGCCAAAAGACATAAATTTCATAACTCCATTTTAACTGAAACTTGATGTTTCAATAATGCGAGATAAAAATTATGTGCTAATTAATTATGAGGCTAAAATAAATTTTTCAATGACATTCATGCACAAAATTGCCCTTTTTCTGACTAGCAACCTGCCCTTTTCAAATCCTGGCTAGAACACTGACATAACTACATGAGAAAATGTCCCAGGATTCACATTTATTCAAATTTTCTGCCAAATCTGCTTTGATGTTGACTCGAACTTCCAAAATGAGAAGTCAACTCTACGTTAAATTGAATTTAAAATACAGGCTGCTCAGTGATGACAATATTTCAGTTTTTCTACGACAACGTAAAATCTAGTTTCAAAATCAATAAAAAATCCTAATTTTTCAAATAAATTTTTGTGGTTTATTTCAAAGGAACAATTATGAAACAATACATATACATGTATGAGGATTAGCATATTTTGTTTACTTTTTTCTCAATCAAATGTACAACCTTTACTACTAATAACAGTAGAATATACATGCAAGTACTATTAAAATCTACCTACCATCTCCTGCTGTGGCCAGCACTTCTCCTGTAACAGAACAAGTTAATAGTATCTAATTAGCATATTTATTAAGTATATAGTATAGGAATATTTAAATATTCATGACATTGGTGAAAGACTTGAAAGCAATTGAAGATATATAAGTTAGATGCTGGAATATAATAAAACTCCTTTCGTACAAATTTCAGGATGGAGACTCTAAAAGAAATTGGAGAATAGTGCCTTCAGATAGGTAAACATCTATGAACTGAACATGTTTGAAAAACTGCAAACCTTAACAGTCTACATCATTTGTATAACAGTATTCGAATAATACCACATTCTTTGGCATTCAAGATACAACTCTGCTTTGTTTCATATAACTTATAAATATAAATGCTAGGTACATTTTGTTGTAATATGTTACATAATTCTGACTTAACATTTCTCATAAAAAGATGAAAAATAACTAGAAAAGATGTATTTATATAAGTCTTACCGTCCGGGGAAAATCTGCAGACATTGACAGATTTTGTGTGTCTTTTCAAGTTAGATATAAATTCAACTGTTCCTTTACCATCACCACCAACTTTGATTTCCCATATCTGTTTAAAAAAATCAAATGAAGATGCAGTTACATATGTAACCGAAATGCATGTGTTGCCTCACTAAGCATAATCACAATTTAAAGTTGTGGAAAACTGGGAGTAGGTGTCTGACCAACCACAAACACACACAAGCACTATTACTTATCACAGACAAAATAGCATGTCTACAAAGCTTCCAGTTCTGAATTAACAGTCAGGGGACTTACTTAAATAAGTGATTTTATAAATCACTGATTCAAGTAACATTATTTCCATAAAGGTTGGAAGTTAGAGTTGTCTTTCTTTAATAATCACCTATTTAAGTAGTACAAATTAATCACTAGAAGAAGTGATTTAATTTTATTGTAGCTTTAAATATAGAATACTAATGATCCAGGGACTAATTATGTTTCTAAACTTATCAGAACCAACATCTGTGTTGTCTAGGATGACCAGGTCATTTCAGGTGATGACCTTGTACTGAATCTAGGATAATGACATAAAAATCACTTGTTTAAGTATCAGACCTCAATTTCCTTCCCAAAAATCACTTCTTTAAGTATCATTCTTTTAATAACCCCCACTAATTTCAACACCCCCAAACAGTGAAATTTTTATCGCGAACAGTAGAATTTTATTACATAATCTGAAAGATGAAACCTTGAACTTCACAGGAAAAATACTCCCACTGCTGGGAAAAATCTTTAAAGAAAGTATCAGTTCATTATGTAAAGCCATTATTATAGCATTTTTTCAACAAAAATAGAATTTTCAGCTAAATGATAGCATTAAAGGCATAAACCTTGCTACTTAAAAGAAGCAAAAAGTTATTTTTTTTTTAATTTTACTAATTAAAAGATATTATTTAAACCTATCTGTTTAAAATTTTGAAAAAAATACAAAATTCCAATTTGTGACAAAACCTCGAATTTGCTACTCAAATAAGTGATTCAAAAATCACTTATTTCAGTAAGTCCCCTGACTGATTAAAGTTAGTATGTATTTAACACATGTTTGGTAGAAATGAAAACAAAATCATAATGTTTTCAAAGTTCTAAGTTATCTAGATCTGCATTTAAAAACCGTTTCAGCAGAATCCATTGAGTGTTAGCTAAACCATGAAGTCATTATTAGGTAAGATATACTACCCTCCTTTCAGAGAAGTCTAGTCCTACCAACAGATAGATAGATTATCTGTCGAACTAGTCTATTCTTAACCCTTAGACTGCATTAATTTCTATTGTACTTTTGTGTATTGCTGAATAAAATTTTAATCACTGATGAAATGGACATGTTTACTTACAATTGCTGTATCTTTGTAAATATTGAATATTCATCAATAAAAGTTATATAAAAAAGTATTGTTAGATACTGTATTTTTTATTTAATTTATTTTTGTGCGAGTCTCTGGTAATTTTTTACCTATACAGGTGCAAATAGAGGTAAACAAAGGTAAACTTTTTCCCCATGTTTTATTAATTATAACGAATCCATCAATGTAAAAAATTTACAAAAGTAAACATGACTTCAGAATTGAACCAATATGTAGTTAAAAAACTCTTTTAAGAACTAGTTCCATTGTGATTATCAAAAGAAAAAAGTTTCTTCTTGGATCAACAGCCTTTTTTATGCAACTATTTCGGTATTTTCCTCCGACTTTCACTGCGCCCACGTTTACTTCCATGTACAAATATATTTATGCGACAAGTTCATTGTTATAGCTTTTATCAATAAATAATCTTGACAATCTTAAAGTTCGGATTTATCGATGTCAGTGATCATTTGAAAGGCGCAATGATAAACATCGCAAATCCTGTTTCATGTCATCCATTTCGAACAAGGTGTGGGGAATCCCTGTGGTTTTAGAAGTCTTCTGTTCGCCGATTTGCAATAATGTTTCTATCTCCATCTATTATATCTTCTGTTCTCTTCCAAATCCTTTAAATCGGCCGCCGCTGTTAAATCGTTATCATTGAAATACTTCTGAACGTGTTGGCCATTACTGTAAATAATATCCGCCATTTTGTCACTTTTTTCATCATAAGTTTTCACTTTCGGTTTTATCGCTTTAACCTGATTTAGTCAAGAGACACTCAAAAGAACAAAGATTTTTAACCAATCAGAATCCATACAAGTCGAAACTGCTGCAATCTCATGAATATTGACTCCGCCCATTCCATGGTAACTGTGTAAACAAATGAGTTACGGAAACAACTAAAGTCGCGCGTATCAGTAGTGGACTGCATTATCGGAACGACAATAGTCGCACGTAGCAGTCTAAAGGTTAAAGGAGTGTAGTTTACCTAACCTAATGACGTCTTCACGGTTCAGCTAGCAAACAAGCTAACCAAAATGAAAGATATCATTTTTACCTACACACTTAATGCATTCTGCTGTAATAGCCATAGGTACAATATTTCAGGTGAAATCAGAATGATGACAAAGAGAAAAACAATATCTTAACATTTTCTTGTACTTACACGAATAAATTTGTCCACACCAGTTGTAGCAATTCTTTTGACTTTTCTATTACCAGGTTGGAAATCTACACTATATATTGGATCTCTTTCATGCCAAGATATTTCTGGAGTTGTTACTTTCATCTGAAATACAACATTTCAACTTGTTTTATTTCATTCATTTTTCTACAAAGAATACTAATTCTATACATGTTATATAAAATGTGTTTTCATTGCTCCTTTTATCGATATTATCAGAAATTATTAGGATAATAGCGATTACGTTTTTAACACATGTAAGTTTCCTTAACATATCATTATTTACTATGACCCGCAGGTGAAACTCGGCTACACTTAGGTAGTGACAGGTCAATATATATGTTCCAGCCATGCTTGAGGACAATGACAATGAAGGTTTCATTGCAAAATTGGGAAGGAAATTTCTGTCAAAGTCCAATGGAAAAAATGGCTTCATCATTGGCCGAGTTCACTTCAAACTCTACAATCTACTTCAGAGTTAATAGATTATCACGTGAATGCACCCAACCAAGCATAAAAAATAAAATATTCTCATTGGTTTGACGTCATTCAAGAGTTTCTAGAGTTTAACCCTGGCTCGTTGAGGGTTGGAACCAGAGTACAAGGGGTTAACTCGAGTGGTTCAAGTATAATCGTATTGATGAAACCTGAGTAAGTAACGTTAACTCAAAGTTTCAAGTGAACTCGGCCAAAGTGACCTTGCAGGAAATTGTCACAGCAAACAATAAAGATAGCCTCTAAAGATATCACATTTATTTTATCTAGATATTAATTTGAAGACGTCAAGAAGCTTTAGGAAAAATCCTGATAGAAATACAGATGCAGATGAAGCAAATGTGTACCATTTCAATTAATGGTATCAGAGGTGGATTTAAGGGGGGGGCCCGGGCCTTCCTTTTTGGGAAAAAATTGGTTGCTTATGTAGGGCCCCCTCTTAGGTGGTATCGGGACCGTTCGCCCTAATAACATGTTCGCCCTAGGTCCGTTCGCTCTGAGTTCGTTCGCCCAGAGTCCGTTCGCCCTACTATAAAAATATTAATATTCAGGGCATTGAAGTTGAATAAACTTATTCAGATATTTCTATGGTATATATATCATGTATATTCTTGAAATTTATGGAAACATTGAAATATTTTAAAGTTTATGGCTTGTTTTTGATCATTAATTGTTCAATTACAAAATAATTCGGATAACTGATTATTGTGAAACTTGTCTTTTGATGGATTAATAATAAAAACAAACGTTTTATTTTGATAAAATATTCAGCTTGAAATTAATAAAACTAATGAAGTACGAACTGTAAATTATGAAACGGATTTACAAGTTCATTTATTTATACTGCATACTTTCGTGATTGACTGATTACAATTATTTTGTTATAGCGAACCCTATGATAGTTTTCCATAGATTCACCTGCAAGTTACCTGTCGATTTAAACTTTTGTAAGTTCTATTGTCCCATCTAACAAATACAACAGGTATTGTTCTCTGTGTAGTTTATTCACTCAGACCTTTAAATTTCTTCTAGGAGAAATATATCACTCATTGGTTAATATACCTGAACAAAAAATTGAACTGTCAATGATGAAAAAATACTTATACCAATACTAAGAAAGGACTCACAAAACTGCATGTGGTGTTGTATTTATTCAATACCAAAAACTCGTTTTTAATGTGTTCAATATTAATAATGATTTAAAAATTAAAAGTTGATTTCTGATCAAATATTCAATAAATACTTTTGTGTGTTTGATAAATAAAAATTTGAATATTATTATTTGTAAATTAAGGTCTTCATAAACATAGACTATAAATTAACAACAAAAAAAACATGTAAATTCATTGGAAAATACTAAAAAATGTGTCTAAAATAAACTTTTTATTATTAAATCAGATTTTATATTGAACAGATTGAAAATATATTAATGATATATTGAATAAATACAATATTGCATACAGTTTATGTGAGTTTATAGAAGTATTTCAATAAAAAAAAACAGATAATTTTTTGATCAGGTAAATTAATCAATGAGTGATATATTTCTCCTAGAAGAAATTTAAAGGTCTGAGTGAATAAACTATACAGAGTACAATACCTGTTGTATTTGTTAGATGGGACAATAGAACTTACAAAAGTTTAAATCGACAGGTAACTTGCAGGTGAATCTATGGAAAACTATCATAGGGTTCGCTATAACAAATATCAATAAAGATAAATACATTGTATTCCAGTATTCTACTCTGCAAATCAAAGGGAAAATGATAAATTGATTGCCGCAATATAAATATTCTGTCAATTTTTCAACAAACTTTAATATAATTTGTTCAAACACTTAAAATAATGCGACTAGACAACAATTAGAAAAAATAATAATCAGGGCGAATGGACCCTGGGCGAACAGGTATCAGGGCGAACAGGTACTAGGGCGAACATGAATCAGGGCGAACAGACCCGGATTCCTCTTAGGTCAGTCAGTGGCCCCCCACTTATGAAAAATTCTGGATCCGCCACTGGGTATAGACCCAAACTGGAACTTCTACCATGAATGAGGGTCATAATTGTGGTATGTTATGTACCTTCATGAATAATAACCGTAAAAATTCTAGCCAAATGACATTAATGTCAATAACGGTAATATTTGGTGCATGACAATAAAATGTACTTTCTTTTAGATGATAAAAACAATCCACTGACTTTGACTAATCAAGCTAAATTCATTCCAGAAACAACAGTAACGATACTTTTTTTTATCAGATGTCGCTTACTAATCACGACATGCACTGTAAGGATATTTTGACACATATCACCGTAAAATATTAACCATTTTGTCATTTTTTAAGCACAGTAGCCGAAGTTGACAGTTTGACACCTCAGGTAAAGGGCATTCCTCCCCTTATGAATGGTTCTTTTGGCAGCATATCAAATTTTAAACAATACTTTTTGAAGTAACCACAATTTGGCACTATTTTTTTGTTGACTTCGGGTTACTTACTGTATAATATTAGATCTTTCACTATTTTATAGCTCTTTCAGAGTTTTAACATTTTGTTCTTAATAATTAAGTTAATTATTGGTGTTCTTTGTAATGGCACCTTCTTGTGTTTTTATTTACTTCTTTGTGGTACACAGCTTTATAAATTTGGCGGTAGTTTAGTCTTAATCAGTTTAGCGCTTAATATCCGATTCCAATAAAAATTAACAGCATTAATATCGGCATTAGATTAAAATGGCTAAATCTAAATTAAATTTAGTAATCTAGTACAGGTTGGAAATTGCGTTGGTCAGAGGTAATAGATTGCCAAAAACATGAAAATAGTAACGCTATATTGCTATATTAAATTCCGGAATTGCTTGTCCGTACTTGAGCCGAAGTTTAGAAACTAAGCAAAAAATTGACGTTGATGAAAGCGGAAATTTCGAAAGACTTTTCAAGTCAACAAAAGTTTTCATGCTACAAAACTACTGTTAGTGAAAAATTGAAAATATCTAATGTCCCTTAATTCTACATGAATTTCATACTTTTAAAGAAAAATCACACTTATATTTGTTTTTTTTCCATTTAATGTATGGTAAATGACCAAATTATGACTGTTTACCTGTTTACATCACAAAAATTTTATGTGGAAATTATTCAAGTTACATCGGCACCAAGTAAATCAGCACCAGGTCAAATCGGCACCGGATATGGCAATTCAGCACCGTTTCAGATCTGAACCTGGTTGATACTGCATCCGGTAGTTATTTTGGCAACCGTTGGCATGGTTTACATCATTCTTTTCTATGTTAAATGCAAAGGCACTTGTCTCAGAAGAAAAAAATACTATATACCTTTATATAACACAAGGTACTTTACTTGTGATTTTAGAAAAATGTGAGGATAATCCGTTATATTCCGATTTCTCGGCTGTCAACCCCACTAAAACTTGTTATGTCGTAAATCTAAATTGATTTATTTTCACAATGGTGTATAACATGCCTACTTTCGTTGTCAGAATCATCCGTAGCAATCCTACCCAAGTATTCAATCGTTGTTATTTCGCCTACCGACGATGGATTAGCAATAAATGCATCACATCTCTTTATATTTCTTGGTTCCGATTGGTCAAATTTATGGGTAAGTCTAAATGTTTCTCGGAGTTATCTATCCTTGTTTAATTCCATACGTAAAGTCAAGAGAGAGTCTGAATGACATCGACATCATGGGAAAATTTGTAACTTATTAGACATACATGTACCACAAATAACACAGTCATAAAAGAGCCATAGATGGACAAGTATTCGTAAAATACGGGCTTGTTATTAATCCTCTGATAACAGGGATGCTTCCTTCAAGCAATACAGGTTCAACAGTTCGATTGTAAACGCAAAGAAAGGAATGAAATAATCGTAGATGGTTCAAAAAGTGGTCGAGACCACGTTGTCAGGGAAGGGGTAAAACTTCCCTTATATAATTTAGAAAGGAACTTTTCAGCACCAGAGACATGTATAATATGTCTCTGTTAGCATTGTCCATTCCTTTCATAAGTTTCAGCATCTTTTGAAAGCGAAACACTCAAGGAAGGAAAGGTTTATTTGGCAATAAAAGTTTTGCAAATGGCGCCATTTTGTTCATTTATTGAACTGGCACCTACGATATTTGAACTCGTTGGGTGAATTAACAATCTCTCAGATAAATAAACCAGTCGATTACGTGATCGGAATGTGTACAAAATAATACCAGAAGTTTGAAATTTTCAAAACAATAGCGCCGATTTTTGATTGGATAGCGCTGCGGTCTGCCCAAATACCACCCTGGTGAATTACAATAGCGCTGAACATCACAGCGCTAAAACGGCCTGGGTAGAACACTGTCACTAGTCAGATTTTTTTCACGGTATCTTATACAGTTTTGCCAACTGGATGATAAGTTCTATTCATACGAAAATTAACAGTTATTTCTGAAACAATTTTTATATTTTTAATCATTTACTGCGAAACGTTTATTGCCAATTTTGTGTCGGTAGACGAAATAATTACGATTGACATACTTGGATAGGACTGCTACGGATAATTCCGACAGCAAAAGTAAGCGTGTTATACACCATTGTGAAGATAAATCAATTTAGATTTATGACATACATGTAACAAGTTTTATTGGGGTTGACAGCATATAATGGAATTTCGTCACCGCCTGAAATTTTTCTAAATCACGAGTTAAGTACCTTGTGTTTCATAAAGGTATATATAGGATTTTTTTCTTCGGAAACGAGTGGCTGTGGTTCAATGCGTTTTATTGCATATTTTGTTTTTGAATATTTTCACTTGAATATGCTATCAGTTTGGCCTTTTTATTTGCACATAAATATGCCATGGGGGACTTAGAAAGCGTTTCCGTTAAAGACAGTGTTTCCCCTGGGTCAATTATTTTTTTCACCACCTCTTTCACCAAAGCATAATACATTTTTCTTACTTTTGAAAATATTTTTAACTAAACCCTGACCATCGTAGAATGTTGAGATGTAAAACTATGCTTAAAGCATGTAGGTTGCCAAAATGATTTTAAAGTACTCTCTACCATGTCTACTAATCAATTATCTGTATTAACATGATCAAAGTTAAAGGGTAATGTTTTTTTAAATAATGTACATTTGTAGGAGGTTTTTCTTCATAACAGTTTTCCTTTAAAAGATGTCTTTAAAGATGAAGAGGAGACACAAAACTAGGCTTCAAACACATGCATCACAAAGTTGTCAATAAATCCTTTATGTGACATGTGACAGACACCAATTAATCACATCAATTCATCAAACAATTTAATCAACACTTTTATGACTTTATTAAATTAAGTCTATTGTTGTCCATCTAGCTATGTACAGCTAAAAAATCCAATCAGCTGATTATTGATTTTCAAAATAGTAACAATTTCAAGGTGAAACACAGTATTGTCTGTTCAAGTTACGTCAGAGAAACTAGAAAAAAAATGAGATAAACAAGATGGATGAAATCTAATCATTTTATTGGTGGCCTTCGGCTGTTGTCTGCTCTATGGTTGGGTTGTTGTCACTTTGACACATTCCCCATTTCCTTTCTCAATTTTATATATTTCTTTTTATGATGGAGCTTAAGGAACATGGCCGTCTTAAAAAGAAAATTAGCAATTTTAAATTAACCCATTACCCTAACCCTAATGTATAGATACATGTATACATACAATGACTTAGGTAAAAACAATTGGTATGAACAATTACTGCTAACAATATATATAACATAAAATACAAAAAAATGTATTTCAATTTTCAATAGAAGCACATGGTCTACAAAAAACTCTGTATGAAGTTTTTATGAATTCATTCTTTATTTATTTACCAGAACTTAGATCTAAGAACAAAATTAGATTGAGCATGTACAGATAAAGGTTACTTTTTCAAAAATGACAAAAATATTACTTCAACCATGTTCAAATTATTTTATACATCTTGAAATAATTACAATTAAAAAATATGATCATGATGATAACATTGATAAGGAACATTGTAATTGGTTTGGTTTACAAGTAAATTTCAGGGATCTCCATGGATGAAAATTTAACAATGGAGGAACTTTCACCATGATAAAACCCTGCTTTTGAAATTTATATTGCACCCAAATCATAAAATGGTGGAAATGTTGCAACTGATAGAAGAAAAAAAAACAATTTTTTGTCATATTTTGAAGGAGGATATGATTAAAACAGCATTACTATAACTACTTTACTAGTAGAAATATACTGGTACTTTCAATTTAATTAGACATCAACTTTATACCATCTATATACTGACCATAACGATAACATTATTGTCTATTATACATGTAGGTTTCATCAAAATGAAAAGAAATGGATTCAGTTGACAGTGTTCTGGAGTGCTACCATGGCAACAGGGCATATTCAGACATCAAGAAGAAGACTGGGCAGAATTCCTGTTACTACAACAGCACAAAGGAAAAACAAGTAAACATTTCATAACAACACATTTTAAATGCACTGTCTAACTCTTGCCTAAAAATCCATAATATTAGTAGACATACATTTGTACACTGCTGTCTAAAATCGATTAGAATCTGTTGTACATTGTAATGGATAGTTATTTATTTTTTCTCACACATTTTTAACAACACCATGAACACAGCCAGTGTACATATGAAAATGTATGTAAAATTCATGATCCAGTACATTTATGTAATCTGACACATTAAGCAGGGTGTTGGAATACTCAGGTTTTTTCTGCAAGGATAGGCATATTTTGGGACCATTTAAAGGTGTCGGATTAGGCAGGTTACACTGAAGTACCTTATCTATTTACACTATCATTACTTTATCACTTATTTAAACTACTATTAAACAGTAGGGCCACAAACCATATTTCTGACATTGTGCCAAAATAAAACATTTCATCTGCACCAATGCAATAATAATACAGGTAAATAGTTTAGAAAATAGTTTTATTTAAAAGATACATAATCATGATAATCAAATTATATTATTATAACACTGTACATTTGTCTTTTGCTGATCACAAGGTAAAATTTTGCACAATTTTATTTTTTTGGAAAGTTTGCTATAGCTACTTTCCATAGGCGTCGACCTCAACCTCCGGTGAGACAGACTATCGCAATGTTCTGCTCCAAGATAATGTAGTACTACTGTTCGAATTCTGATTCTTGGATATTTTGTGCGACTACTCTTTTGAAAAGATTACAGCTTGAATAAAAAAGGAATGAATGTTCACTGACAATTCAGATGAATTGAACTTCATTTTGAAATATGTATCACAAACAGTACTTTGCGGATCGGCCATTGGCTGAAGAGAAAATCAAAAGAAATTTACGCGAGATAGCGTTCCATTCATGAATATTTCATGAATGAACATTTTCCCGCACTATTTTTTTGACTATGTACGATTTTACAACTGTTTATTATTGAATAAGTAAAAGCCAGAGTGTATCGAAAGAGTCCGGCATGCGAGAACAAGTTAATATTTAACCAAGTTGTCGGATAATTGACAAGTGATAATGATTTGATTTATTTTAACAATACACAGGTGATAGAATATATAATAATCGATAATTATATGGCTTATGTCTCACGCCAAAGACGGGTAAAGGTTAATACCAGCTTTAAAAGAAAAGTGCATTGTTTTTGTCAAACTGACATCGATCTGAAAGTTTTGATGCCTAAAATCATTTGAAAACTTTTAATTCCGTTATTTAAACACAAGCTCTTTCACTTTCCAATGTGGATATAAGGACCTTCAGTCGTTTAGCATGCTCAAGTGAATCAAACTGACAACAGGAAAACATTGTCTTAATGACAATTAGTAGCATAGCATCCTTATAATTTAAAAGCAACCAAGTCATCATCTACTTGTTAGAATATTATAGTTCAGTGTTTCAAGACCGAGATCAGGCTAAAGACAAGACTTGAAGTGCTGTAGAATTTTTTTAAATGATTTAATAACATTTGTCCATGTACTAGCAAAATTACTTTCTTAGTGCTTAACATTGCAGTGGCGGATCCAGAACCTTTATCCTCACACTTTATTCCTGGGGCAGCATGATTCTTTAAGATTGACCTATAATTAACAATGTGTCGTCCTAACACGGAGGCAATGATTACTAGTATATCAAATAAATGGCTTAAAATAAAAATCTAAAATGTCATTGAAATAATGGTATTTACACAGCAGCAACTAAAATGTGTTACAGGGTTATACGCACCTCAGATCAACATTGTATGAATCTAGTGTATATAAACTTTTTATTCCTGATGTCATACTACTATTGTTATGCCCCCACTATATTGAGTTTTATCCTTGTTTTTTTTCTGTAAGTATGTACGTCCCTTACTCGTACGACTACGCACATACATCTCAAAATTGATTTCTGTTTTCTTACTTTAGTTTGCCTGAACCAAGTTCTATGAAACTTATACTCGATGCTTACAACCACAAAACACAAGTCAAGTTTGAATTTGGTTGGCGTCACTTTTACCATTCTAGATGTAAAGGGGTGAAATTTTCAGTATATCCTATCATGTATATATACCCTTACATGTATATATAAGTTTGACTTATAGGTTTCTTCGGTTATACATTTATCAGGTGAACATAAAAACGGTCTTTAGATTTAGAAACATAGATATATAAAACAAGAATGTGTCCATAGTGCACGCATGCCCCATTTGCACTAGTTATCATTTTCTATGTTCAGTGGACTGTGAAAATGGAGTAAAAACTCTAATTAAGCATTTAAATTAGAAACATTATATCATAGGGAACATCTATCTGTATAATACTAAAATAACGAGGTCTTTTTTGTCAGCCGGCATGGGGTAAAAACGACAAATCAAAGAATTCATTTTTATATATATCCAATATAGGACAATGGTGTTGATTGAAAATTACACCACTCCAGACCCTTTTGTTTTCCACATAATTAATATTGCCAATAATTAACAAGTCCAGGGTCGAATCCGATACAATACCAATAGTATATTTATCTGTTACCTATAACCTTATCTGTACGTTTCTCATCTGACAGGCGCACCACCAAACGGTGTATTTCGGAATTTGCTATATACACGGGTCAATTGATTGGACTTCAACATCATCAAAAGCTACCTCGACCAAAAAACTTTAACCTGAATGGGACAGACAGACGGAAGGACGGACGAACGGACGCATAGACCAGAAAACATAATGTTCATAAATGGGACATTAAAAGTGATTTTTGGAAATTACTGCCGAGACAATGGTTTAGTTTGAAAAATCCAAACTGTCATTTAATACATATTTGAAAATATACACGTCTATAACCTATTTGAAATAATACACATATACAGTTGCAAACTTTCCAGAGGTGCTATCCAGCCCTTTGATTATTTCTACATATTTCAGTGACAAAATCTATCAGAAATACTTTTCAAAAATGGTTTTGTAAATGGCAAAAAATGATGAGCAGCAGAAAAATCAGTGCAATTCCTAAGAAAAGAAAGAAATGTCATGAAGTTTTTAAGGTTGACATGTATTATTTTATTTCTTCCGTACCGGTATTTTTATATTTTCCAATTTTAACAATCATAAAATGTGGAAAATAGTTTTATTGAATTGTATATTTTCAGATGTTTGAACCCAAATTTCACAGTAAAAAACACAGATGGAAATCAAAATAAGGTAATGTAAAACTATCTGATACATGTACAAGCATACAAAATAAAAAAAGCATGGTTTGTAAAATTCGTCTTTACGTTCTATGAAGCACATTCATGACCTTTAGCTTACATCATAATTCAGGATCCTAATTATTTGACCATTTATATAATGTTTTATAAATTCTTTTCTACAGGAACAGGCTACCAACATGAAGTCAAATCAAAACAAAGACATGATGGCATCTTTCTCTTCATCATTTTGTACTGATTTAGATGTTGAAATGTTGGACGTAATGGATAAGATGGAAGAAAACTTCATTGTGAAAAAGACTGATACTCCAAAATCAAGAAAATGTCAACTTCAGATTCAGACAACCAAGTCTCCAGCAAATCCAACAAATAAGACATCTGCATTCGTAACCAAAAAATCCGCTGTTCACTCAACAACAAAGTCCATCACAAGTAGCTCAGGAACTAATTTGATCAATAATGCTTCAGAAAAGTCAACTGTTAATTCTGCCAAAACTTCAGCAGACATTTTGAAACCTCAGTCAGCTATGGCTGATTCAACTAGATTTCTTAGAAGCAAACATTTAACTGGTTCCAAAATTATTACAGTAATGAAGAGCTACCCTACAACACCAATTGGAACCAATACATCAATTACAAATAATGAGGTCTTTAAGTCACCAGGAGATTTTATTTCAACAGATGGAAAAATTTGTAATCAAAGTACTAAAAAATCTGTTCATCATCTTAAAAATGATGATAACATTTCATGGCAGACGCCAAAGATTGCTTCTACTCCTCAAACTACTCCTAATTCTCGTAAAGGATTAAAACTGACAGCATCTCATGCTAAGAGGCAAAATCATTTGTTAAAGTCATTATTTACACTTGAAACTTCTATGAATATATCTGATATAATTTTATCTCCTTGTCTAGAAAGTACAAAAAAGTCAGAAGTACAACAAAATAAATTGTTGAAACAAACCCCTTCAATGAAAGAAAATGATAAGGAAAATGCTGTCAGTAAATGTAAGACATCTCTATTGGAAATGGTGACAAATTCACATCAAGCAGATATAAACCTTGATGGAGGTGTTGCCAGGCAACAACCAACAAAAGATCAGTATCATCAAAATAATCAAAAAGATAGGATTGAAAAAAACTTGAAAAGAAAATCTGATTTACATGGTAAGAATACAATGGTTTTATTCATTTTCAAGATTAGCTTGTACAAATATTTTGATAGATTATTAAAAAATTCATTCTTTATCGTTGGATGGCCTTACTTCAAGTATCATACATAATTTTAAAAGCATTCCTGGTAAATATGGTCTTGTTAAAAGACTCAAAATTTTAAATATACCCTATTTCATGAGGCCACACTTAAAAAAATAGTTTGGTTTGCCCAAACCCTACCCAACATTGAGACAGTGGGTAGGTAGGTAGGCATTTTCTTTTTTTTAGGCAAAGAGAAATTTAAGTATCAGATGTTTACTTGTCTTCATGCCTATATCATGTATATGAATAAAAAAAAAATCACATCAGGACAATAAAAGATTTTGAGTAGGCAGCTATTTTCTGGGTAGGTAGGGTTAGGGCAAACAAACCTACTCTTTATTATGGCCTGATTAGGTTTGGTTTTGATATGCTTTTTGAATTAGAATTTTCTTGTATGTTCTAGGAGAGCATTCCAAACTGCTTAAGTAAATTCTTATCATGTTTTATGAAGCAATAATTCAAAGCTCTCCCCACAAATTTCATACATCATTCCAGTAGATTTGTTCTGAGGAAATTTTAAATACGTGTTGTTTCAAGCAATTATAGCATCACATCTATATAACAAATTCCATGAAGCTGAATGGCTTTGGGAGAACACTAAATATTCTAACATGGGATATATATGTATGTGCATATTCATTTAATCTATTTTGTTTTTACTTAGAAAAATCTTCTATTCTAAACATTAGTGGAGATAAACTTAGCCTTAGTAACTGGGGACTTCCTGAAACAGTGTTAAACCAGTATCACAGTAAAGGCATCACAGCAATGTTTGAATGGCAAGCTGAATGCCTTTGTAAAGGAAATACCCTGGGTAACAAAAGTTTTGATTTTGATTCATTTCTTTTAATTGTCAAACAGCATAATGATGATTCATATGTCAGATGCTAATTGTTAAAATTCAATTGATCTTGTACTTTAAAGGCATGCTTCATAACTGAACATGTACATGTAATGGAAAATTAAAATGAATCAGATACACATTTTAAAGTTTTATACAAAACCATGAAATATAGAACTTTACTATTACATTATTACTTATGGTATCATGAAAAGAGAGTCCTGTTTTGGGGTTTTCCTTAGCATATAATGGACACTTCAAGGGGTGGGAAATCTGGGGATACAATTTTGTGAGCTTTGCTCACATTTTCTATTGTCCTAAAATTGTAATGATTTTCATTAAAGCTGGTGGAAATCTAGTATACTCGGCTCCAACAAGTGCAGGCAAGACCATGGTTGCAGAACTATTGGTGCTAAAGAGAGTTATGGAAACTAAAAAGAAAGCTATATTTATATTACCCTTTGTATCTGTTGCCAGAGAAAAAATGTTTTATTTACAGGTAAGTCTTCTGAAAAATATCTTAATCGTGAAACTGTAAGAGGTAATTGGCACGAAATGAGGGAGTTTTTTTCCTAATAATAAATGGTATTTAACACATATGAAAGAGCTTATAACCATAGAAGTAAAAATCATACAGTTTACCTAGAAATGGTCTTTGAATAGTGCTTTATCCAAAGAACATAACTTTGAACAATAAAAAATGAAGAATTGAAATCACTCTTGTAGCATTGTTAGTACATCATAAAACATTTTACATGAAGACTTCATCTTTTTCTAACAACATACGAAACTCTCAATATTTTCTATTGGAATAACAACATTTGGAAGCCAAATATCTCTCCAGTTAGGTCTTTGCTCATGTCAGAATATTAATTACAAGTTCAGGAATTGAAATTATGCTGACTATTTGTTTTTATTGACAACAGCAACTTTATCAAGATGCTGGAATTCGAGTGAGTGGATTTATGGGGAGTTATTCCCCTCCAGGAGGACTCAAATCTGTAGATGTAGCAGTTTGTACAATAGAGAAAGGAAATGGTCTAATTAATAGGTTACTGGAACATAAAGAATTAGATAAACTGGGTAGGTATGAGACGTGAATGTTAGTATTCAGTGTTTCATTAATTTTATTTTATCACAAACTACCAACAAACAACATAAATCATGAACACTGTTTAATATGTGATAGGGTAATCTAAGCAACTACATGTCAGAGAAGAATTATATTTTGTAAACTGGCATGTTTTTCATATACAGTGAAACCTGTCCAAACTGAACACCCACAGGACTTTGCTTTTTGTTCGGTTTTCACAGGTGTTCGGATTGTAGAGGTAGACGGAAGTCGACACCAAAATAATTTTGACAGGAATAATAGGTGACACAACAGCCGACAGTTTATTTTTGTGTTGATTTAGATGTAAATGTAAAAATAAAAGAAGATAAAAGATAGACGTTTTGCTACATTTTTGTTTATAAATCAAAAGCCACTCCATCAATCACGCTCGTCGTTGGGAGATGTCCGACGTGGAGCGATTTTGCTTTTTATAATTATTTTCTCATCCGTTAATTCACTGACCAATTCAGATTCACAGTCACTGTCATATGACGATTCCGTAGTTGAATCGGGAATGTCATTGTACACACGAGTTCTCGGACTAAACTGGTCACCCGCTGATTGATACTTCGGCACACGATAACAGTGAAACAACAGCAGGGGTCCAGTTTATTCTCGGACTTTATCGTTGCTAAATAGCTAACAGAAGTCTTCGGGAGCATTCAAATCAAATATATAGGGCCTCTAATGGGAATCCAGCAATCATAATCCATTGACCTTGTTGTGTTTCACGACTTCTTAATCCGGTGAAAGGCTTTAAAACTATTATTTAATTAAACAGTTTAGCTACAGAATGGCAGTTTCGATTTTGTGGCCGTAATTATTTGAGTAAGGTGCATTTAATTGATCTGAGGGAAAGTTCCTTTCTTGTCATTATCGGCGATGGAGGTAGCTGACTAGTTTAAGGTTTCTTTACAAAAAAATCACTTTATACATGCACACAGACATGCTAATTAGTTTGTAATAACAACTCACAAGTTCATTAAACCTCAAATACCTTCGGGGATACTCTGCCATCCTGTGTTTGTTTCATTAAATCATGCAAATAATTAATTATATTTTATTGTTTTGATTGGTATTAATCGATTTTGACAGGTAATTTTTAGATACAAATTTACCAACGAGCCTTCAAAAAGCGTTCGGAATTCGGTGTTGACAGGGTTCGTTTTTTTCAGGTTAGATTAATGTTAATTGATAGGGAAATTTGTGGGACTTTGAAAATTGTTCGGTTTAAACTGAAATTCGGTTTTATCAGGGTTCGGTTTACCCAGGTTTCACTGTAGTAAAAGAAATTCTGTATATAAAGCCTTTTAAGTTTGCTATTTAATTCCTGATTTAAGCAACTTTAAGCCACAATTGAATAATAATACATTTAATTCAAATGTCAGATAGTGGGAATAAAAAAGTTCAGTAACAAATGTTTTATTTTTATACGACCGCAAAAATTTTTGCAGTTGTATATTGGAATCACGTCGTCGTCGTCAGCTTTGTCCGAAGAAAGATGGTTTCCGGATATTAACCTAAGTATAAATTTTTAGAAATCAATAAAATTTTAATACAATGTTTATAACCATAAAAGGAAGCTTGGGATTGATTTTGGGGGTTATGGTCCTTATGGTTTAGGAATTAGGGGCCCAAAAGGCCCAAAACAAGCATTTATCTAGTGTCAGGACAATAAGTTGTGTATAAGTATTTCAATTGTTTTATATGTACCACAATGTTTAATACCATAAGTAGAAGGTTGGGATATATTTAAAGGGTTATGGGGCAAACAGTCTAGGAATAAAGGGGCAAAAAAAACAAGCATTTTTGTAGTTTCAAGACAATAAGTTGGATTTATCTTTCTTTGTCCAGAATGGTTGTCATTGAGATCATTTTTGGAATAAGGGAAAGGGGGAGGTGAAAAAATTTTTTTTTTTGCGAGGATTAATATTCAACAGCATAGTGCACTGCTCAAAAGCAAAAAAAAAATTAAGTTCGTTAGACCTAATTCATTCTGTGTCAGAAACCTATGCTGTGTCAACTTTTTAATCACAATTTAAATTCAGAGCAGTATCCAGCTTGAATGTTGTGTCCATACTTGCCCCAACCATTCAGGGTTCGACCTTGCGGTCGTATAATGCTTTGCCCTGCGGAGCATCTGGTTTATTTTTAAATTGCAAAATGTTAATTCTGCCATACTAACGGTAATGTTACTTACATTCAATAAATGCCTCTGAATGTTAAGCAACCAACAATCAATCAATATATTCAATTTACATATACAGTGTTCCAGCTAGGATTTGAAAATAGAGGGGCGCGTTTTTAAAAAGGGCACTTTAGGGCATTCTCACTGAAAAAAATCAAATACTTAATACTACCACATAAAGACATATTTTTAGCAAGCATGTAGCTTAGTTAAATAGCTATTATATACAAGTTTAAAAATCATTTATTTAGAACATATAAGATAAAATCAAACTGATAGCAATAATAGACATTACTATATTCATTTCTCTTTCAGAACTACAGATTTTTTAAAAGAAGAGTTCAAATGCAAATAAATATTAAACAACAATGACAAATCTTCTGTTTTTCTTTTTGAAGAAGGTTGTCACACATTAGTTGCATCACAGTTTAATTTTACAGTTAATATTTTTGTTAATGTCTGTGTTTTCAAGTTTGCCCTGTGACTTGTCTTTATCAATTTGACCTGAGAGAATATTTTCTCCACCTCTGCTGTACTGAGTGGTTGTACATGTCATATTGCAACACTGAATAGTTTTGCAACAAGAGGGTACATAAAGATAATAGGGTTTTATCCTAATGACAAGGTGAATGAAATAGCTCTAGCAGACTAGATAAGGAACGATCTGTAAGTTCTGCTGATGACACAAGAGCTATAAAGTCCTGTTATTGAATAAGGAGAGTTTCTATCTCTGTATAACCATACATTGTTTCACTGTTGTCTGTTCAATTCAACAAGCATCTCCGTATATTTCATGTTGAGCGTATCTAATAAATTCAATAAGTTTGTCAAAACGGATTTCAATCACAGGCACTTGTTTCTATTCATATTGGAAGACCCCTATCAACGTATATTTACGGAAATATACGTTGATGGGGGTCTTCCAATGGATAGAAACAAGTGCCTGTGATTTCAAGAAGAAAATTGATACAAAAATCGGAAAAGATCGTAATCGGCACAATAATAAATTATTTCAATTTTGTAAGTTTATTATCAATTCAACAAGCATCTCCGTTTACTTCATGTTGAGCGTATTTAATAATATCAATATTAAAGTTAGTCAAAACGGACTTCAATTTAAGAAAAAATGATATAAAAATCGGACTTTCGAGTGCTCCGCAATCGCCGGAATTTACAATAGAAGAACAATTGCGATATTTGATAGAAACCTTTATCTTCTTCTCGATTTTTCATAAAGGTAAAGAATTAAATTATTTTTTTACTTTTGATGGTCATTATTCTTGAAAAAAGATGTAATAGACTGGCAAGTCTTTGATATTTTCTTCTTGTCATTTCCGAGTTGGTCAATTTTTTTTTCGTCGGCATTTTGCGCCTTATATGTTTGCGTGTTGACCTATTGGAATGATTCTTTTTAAATGAACGTTATTTTATAAATAACAAATACATTAGAAATGAACACCGTTCACATTTATTTTATAAATTCTATTTTGCATCGTCAGGTGTTAAAATAATCAATTCATTTAACTTCGATGTTTGGTGCTTCAGGGCAAAGGGAATTAGACAGGGTCGTTAATTTCACCTGATTAAGTAATTGACTCCAATCAAATAGGTGATTATATACAGGTAACAAGTGTCAACAAATTTAATCTGTTGTCTTAATGAAGTGTGTGTATAAAGAACTCAACAAAATGGCGACGATATGAGGAAAAAAGATCGTTTTTTAAACTTTTTTTCAAAAGGGCACAGAGGGGCGCAGGGGCGCTTAAATAAGGCAGAGGGGCGCAAAATTTTGGGGGCGGGGCGCGGCGCCCCTCCATTTCATGCTAGCTGGAACACTGATATATAGATACATTGTATTTATCTTGTCAAATTTAAGTAAAGCTTATTCATTTAGATTACATATTTTCTTCCAGGAATTATAGTTGTAGATGAGTTACATTTGGTAGGAGATTCCCACAGAGGATATCTGTTGGAACTTATGCTGACTAAGATTTGCTATGTAATGAGAAAAGAAAAGGAACAGCTAAATAAAGACAACCAGTAAGATTTATGATAGTGCAGTTTATGATTCATCTCTGAAAGAAACCTCATAAATATCTCTGTGTCTTTGTATTTAAAGTTCTATTATGAAATCACATTGATATTTAATTCTAATCAAGAGTTAAGAGAAAAAGATATGAAAATTTAGTAGAAAATCCAACCAAGGGAGACAATTCATGATCTTACATCTATCATTTATATAGTTCAGAGACTGCTTTGTGAAAATAAATATCATTTATTATAATATTTGCTGGGAATGTCATTGAACAAAAAGTCTGTAATATCTCAGATTTTCATAAATCATTGAAGAAAAGGAAAAAATGCTTTGTAATATTAAACAACTAAGAAATGGCCTGTCTTTTGGTAAAACTACTGAAGAAAAATCACTAATTTATTCTCTTTTATTTTTATTTTAATAATAAAAATTTAGACACAAACTCATGAATTTTGAAATTTATAAAGATAATGTACTTTTGTTTCAGATCTACAGATGTTCTCAATGGTGTGCAGATTGTAGGGATGAGTGCCACACTACCTAATCTAGATCTCTTGGCCAGATGGCTGAAGGCTGAACTGTATCATACAGATTATAGACCTGTACCTCTAACAGAATGTGTCAAAATTGGTACAACTCTGTATGATAGTTCCCTAGTGAAAATTAGGGATGTTGATTTGACCTTGACCTTTAAAGATGACTCTGATCATGTGATACCTCTGTGCTTAGAAACATTAAAGGGAGGTCATTCAGTTTTGATATTTTGTCCGACCAAGAACTGGTGTGAAAAGCTGTCAGAGTCCATAGCCAAAGAGTTTTACATGATTTTAAGGAATTCAAAACCTCAAAATGGTGTGTTATTTTTATCACTTTAATATGCTGTTGTTTACAAACAAATGATACAAAGGTAACTGATGCAAAATATAAGATATCATTTAATTTGTTTTGAATATATACAGTAATCAATTTACAAGTTTTTGAAGCATTAGGCAGAAAGTTTCCAGTTAAGAAGGCCTATTAGGCTACAGGATTTGACAGTAGGCTAAATACTGAACAACTAGATTATTGTGTAGTAAAGCTTATATCAAATCAACAATTGGCTAGACTTTTCATCTTAATTAATGAAGCTTCACCAGAGCGCTCAATCAACACATAAGTTGACTATTTATTTTACATCTCAAAAGCAAGTGCAATTACTATTGAATACATAAATTCAATTGTCCTCTTTTACTAGGTGAGAAGGAAGAACTACCTCTACCCCTGAATGGTAACAGTTTAATGGATGTTGTAGAACAGTTGAAGAGAACACCTGTAGGTCTGGACAGTACACTTGGGAGAACAGTTCCATTTGGTGTGGCATACCATCATGCAGGTTTACAATATAAACTGATAGTTATGTACATGTTTTAACCACTGCACACTGTTTATGTGCCTGTTTTAAGTCTTGAGTCTATTATTTAGTATTTGTTATTTGGTTGTTGTTTGTTATATTTGATTTGCATTTATTGTTTAAGCATAAACATGCAGTAAGTTTTCTCATTTCAATAGTTTTAATTTATTTTAATTATGCAAATAAGTGAAGCATACTTATAGCCTAAATGCAAAATAATGAGATAAAACAAGAGAGTAAAGTAATTTAATCCCAGGTGAAATATGAAGATCCACTTGTACGGTATTGGTTTCTGTTTAATTAATTTCTCTCATTGTTGAAGCCTTATGGTTGCTTATAATTGTGTATAACCATTTCATTAGAACTTTAGGGGAAAGTTGTCTTATTGGCAATCATGCCACATCTCCATATTTAATATGTTAAAATGAAACAGCATACCCCTTTGGGTAAGAGATCTCCCAACCATACTACAGATAATCGATAATTATCTTTTTGATACATGAACTAAAATTGTACTTCTCTGCCTTTTGATACACAGTATTAATCATGTGCACATTAGTGATTTGATAATAAAAGTACTTTTATGATATTCAGTATTTGCATATTTTAAACTGATGTCTTAATCACTTTTTCTGTGTTGAATTTTTATAGGTCGTTCTTTTTTAAACTTTTTATTATTCTAATGATTAAGTGTATGAATTAAACAGGATTTCCTCAATATCTCAAAAATCTAAAATCCCAAAATAGCAATAATAAATGCACCAAATAATTTCTGAATTTATAGTAAATGTTTTGACTGTTTCATTCCAGGACTGACATTTGATGAGAGAGACATTATTGAGGGAAGTTTTAGACAGGGGATCATTAAAGTTCTGATAGCCACATCAACGCTATCCTCAGGCGTAAACTTGCCTGCACGCAGAGTAATTGTGAGGTCACCTACATTCCATGCTGGCAAGATCATTGATATTTTGACATATAAACAAATGATTGGAAGAGCTGGAAGAAAAGGAGTTGATACTGAAGGTAAACTTTGAATACAAATTAAATGTACTTATTTTTAACCAGGTTTTCTGTTGTAAATTGATAATTGATTTGATATAGCTGATATTTTGGAAGGCCAGTAGATTTTGGGCTCCAGCTAATCTTCTGGCTATCGTTTCACAAAGAATCGTACGATCTACGTTTACGATTAAACGTACGCTAAGCGTAAGATTTTACCTACGAGTGTTTCACAAAGGTGATCGCAAACGTAACGTAAACGTAACGTAAACTTACGATTATAATGAAAAAGGGGTGCTTTCTTTGACAGCCGCGTTCATGTCTATAAAAAGAATCGTTCTTTCAGAACAAGGAAGAAAATTAATACCATCGTATTTTGAAATAGTTATCAGTTTTTTTGATAGTATAGTAATGAGGTTTAGTGAGGTAAGCATGGTAATTGTCCAATCTAGTTTTAAGATTTTTTTTGCTTTGGTTTATTAGAAAAATTGACGGGTGGATGTTTTTTTTTCATGCACGGTCTGTTTTTGCTATTGTTGAAGAATGATGAAGTCATACAAAAAAAACCAGTTAAATTCATTAAGACTTTTTTTAACTAGAAATTATAAGACATCTTTGAATGTTATTTATTAACAGATATAAAATGTGTTAAGCATTGTGATAGTTTCTGATGCGTGTCTAGACTTTTTTTTTTGTCAAGGAGGAACCCACTGGCAAGACTGACAACAATCAATTATGGAAATGTTAAAAGAATGTGCATGTTTTTTTCCCCATATTTTATAATGCTATGCGGTGCATTTGTCACTGTATCATCCAACAAATATAATAGTCATCAGGAGATTAAAAAAGCATAACATATAAAAACTAGATGTGTCAAAGCGACACGAATGGCCCCGTCCCAAAAAATGAAAAATCTGAAATTTCAATATAAACACATCTGGACACAAACATTATGGTAGTCTCACATATCAAAAATCAGCTCAAAATCTGGAGAGGAATAAAAAAAAATCCGTATAAATGTTATTTTCAATAATTTATCAAAATCCAAAGCCCGTAATTTCAACGAAAATTAGCGGAGTGGAACGAAACTTAAGCTTGACCTTTAAATCATCATGGTTAACTCACATACCAAAAATCAGCCCAATATCTGAAGGCGTTTAGAAAAAAAACTCTGTATAATGGTTTGTCGCAGAATGACGGAATTACGGAATTTCGGAATTTCGGACAAGGGTAAAACTAGATGGCATCGACAACTTCGTTGCGGGGCCATAAAAAGATGTGGTATGATTGCCAATGAGACAACTCTCATAAAGAGACCAAAATAACACAGAAATTAACAATTATAGGTCACTGTAAGGCCTTCAAAAATGAGTAAAGCCCATACCGCATAGTCAGCTATAAAAAGGCCCCGAAATGATAATGTAAAACAATTCAAACGAGAAAACTAACGGTCTAATTTATGTAAACATTGAACAATAAACAAATATGCAACACTTAAACAAACGACAACCACTGAATTACAGGCTCCTGACTTGGGACAGACACATACATTTACATACAAAATGTGGTGGGTTAAACATGTTAGCGGGATCCCAACCCTCCCACAACATAAGAGCGAACTATAAAAAATTAGTTGAAAAAAGGCTTAACTCATCAGATAAACAAAAATACAAGTGGACGTGGATGGGTAATTGTACATCCCAACAACAAAAAGACACTAGGTACAGATCTGAGAACACTCGCAGTTAAATGGTAGCTAGTTCAATGTCTACAACAACTAATAAAAAATCGTACATCTAAGACTAAATTATCAATCCGTACACATCCAACGTCCAATGAATTTCGTGCAAAGACGTCATAAACAGTCAAAGAAAACCATGAGCTTGTGTAAAAGCATACATGTCTACATTTTTTTTTATTATTTTTTTTTGTATCTTGGTCTTGTAATTTTCCTACCCAAATTACTTATTCATTTGGGTCATGACTGATATGTTTATTTGTGTATATATAAAGGGCGAATCTTAAATCCCGCTGATGCACATCCCTTCAAGGATTTTTATCATAAGTAAATCCTTGTATAGGTTGAGTCCGTCAAAAGTTTTGTTCATACATGAAGAGTGTACTTTAATTAATACTTTTACACTTATGTCGTAACATTTGTCGAATGTGAACAACTATAAATTGTAATAAATAATTAATTTCACCATAGGCAACAATGATAGCCTTTATCGAGATACAGACTTTAGAAAGTTGATCATTTTAACGAAAACTTGCTAGAATTACAGATATAATATTCGGACAGTATTATTTTAGTCCAAAAAAAAAAAGGTTCCCATTGGTTTTCTTCACGTAATGTGTACTTATGTTCCATGCATGGGGGAAGAACGACTATAGAACACAGGTATAAAAAAAAAACATTCACCCACAAACGTCATACGTCTGTCTGGTTACGCATTGTGTAGCTTTCCCGATCGAGATAATACGTTGCCCAATCTTTCACGATCAATTTTTATGAAAAATCAATAAAATTCAGTGTTTTAAAAACAAAATGAACGGTTTCAAGGGAAAAAAAACTTTATTTTATTGTTTAATTGGTCACACCAAAGATTCAGTTTCAAATATATAACTTTATACTGGAATGTAGTCGTTATAGGTTCAAGATGTCTTCTTTTTTTAATAAATCCCATAGACTTGGGTTGCGCCTTTTGTGTTTTCTCCTAAAGTACTTCTTATTTTATTTATCTAATTGCACAGTGTCATTGAAAAAGTTGAATCCTTTTGACAGACATAATTCTTTTCTCTGATTTATCCCGCGTTTAGAAAAAAAAAAACAGATTTTAAAGTACAATTTCAATTAATTACATTCACGATCCAGTACCAGATCTTTCACTTTCCAATCGCAATTCTTGACCACCATTAGATATTCTCTCACGATAATTTCTCTCGATAAACCGAATAACACCTGTAATCTGTAACCGAATAGCGAGTGGAAGGAACTGAGCCATGTAAAATTTTGAGAGTGTAAGGCAGGACTATCAAACTTCTTTCATTTCTTCAAAGGTGGGGAAGGGGGGGGGATGAAATGTTTTCAAAATATTTAGCAATTCTGTATACAATAACACACTATTTTTGACGTGGTGATGCATACTCAACAGACAACCTACTGTGCGCTGCCTATACAATAAAAAATTGTAATATTTTGACATGGCAAAGAAAATATTTTGGCTCGGGCTCATTTCTTATGTTTTCAAATTCTAACTTTCAACCAGACCTCGACTTCGAGGAGAGTATATTTATCTGAAGCTGAAATGGAGTGAAGGTAAATGTCAATGAGACCATATGATAATAATATTTTATTTTTTTTTTGTATTTGAAAGAGAGTTGATATTTTTTTCTTTCATCAAGGTTGGAACGTGAAATAAATAAAGAAAAAAATATTTCTAATGTTTCCTTCTATCCACTTGAATGTTTTAAATTAAAGGGAAACTTCGCAAAAAAATCAAAAATTGATATTATGTTCATTCGGTATAAAAATGCTCAAATTCATAGATATTAAAGTTTTATTCCGCTAGATAAGCGATCACCATCGATTTTAAATTTAGAGTATCATTTCTCAGCTTTCAGCCATTTTGTATTCTTTCCCAGTTAATAAAATCGATATGTCTATAAACCCAAAAGGAACAAAACTACAGTAACCGATGTAGTCGTAATTGCGTGTCGATATCTTGTCAATCGTACGGTTGTTTTATCCGACTTACTAACTTGATACGGAAAATATTCTTATTTTTTTTTAAATAACCATGGTCTGTTGTTTTTAAACTGTTGATATTGGAATTCGGTAAAAAGTCAAAGTTGAAATCATAAATAAGTGTTCCGTGAAAATTGTTTTCGAAAATCTAATTTGTTCATAATTCTTTAATGTAATAAACTTTTTTCAAATAACTTTTAATCTTCCCTCATCTGATCACCAGCATGGCTAAAGGTATTACTTTCAAAGGTATTGTGAGGGGTGTGAGGTGACACGTCCAGGTATTCAAGCGATTTCCTGTCGGGCTTGCAAGTTCATGCATCGTTTCACTTCTGCATGTATTGATCAGTGTACACGGCTGATAACTTATAACTTTCCATTTTGAACTATCAGATGTATAATATACAACTCTGTCTTACTTGTCATTACTAAACTCACACGCTTGTTTATAAATAACATTTCTGGTGTACTGTAAAGAATATTATTCATAAAAATATAAATAATACCCAAAAAATAAGATTTGATGAAATTAAAATCTATTTAAAGATTTTTTCCAAGGGTGAATTTGGGGAAATGTAATATATACTCATTGTCAATGGTGAAGGACAGATTGGAACATACCAGAAATATTGATTTAAAAAAATGTACGCATTTGCCGACGATTCGTTTATACGACTGGGTAGAAAGTTATGGAACTAAAGCGCAATTTAAAATATATACATGTATACATTAAACATAAGAAAAAAAACATATATTTTGAATAAATTGGGGTAAAAGTTTTGTAAATAGACTAGTCCACGTATGCCAACAGTATGTAATCATTGAATGTCGATAGACTATTGTATACCAGAAGAAGAAGAGAACCAATTTGATTTAAATACAGGTCGATGTATAACTTTTGCTTTGGTTCATTGATGTTGTCACGGGAAATAGTAAAATCACAGATTTATATTTCAATAAGATTGTTCTCGAACAAAGGAAGGAATTCGTCATCACAATTGTTATATATGCCACTGGACGAACCCTTATTATCCCCAAGGGATGTGAATATTTTGCTGGGAAACTTTTGAGTATCAAAGTTTCAAATTAATTTCGGGATTTATTTTCTTTCTTGGTATTCAATAACAGAAAAAAGAATAAATTACTTGTCCGCTAAATAGGGGTATTCTTGTCAGATAAAAGACTTTCAGTTATATTTTAAAAAAATATGGAAATATGACATTAAATTGTTTCTGTCGTTTTTTTAAACATCGTTAAAAAGATGTGTGTCTAAGGTGAACGCCACAAGAACCCTGTAATACTAGTACGAGAGTATAGCATGTAAACCTTGCTTCTCAATAATATGGTTGTATTGGAAATCTTTTGATACAGATTGACAACTCATGGTCCGATATGCATGTAATATTTGCCACGGAACGCCCATAGTTCTTTCTACCATCATCATCTTATTCTTTGATATTGCTGTAAACATCGATGGTTCACACCCAAACAAAATGGGAGTAATGGACCCTCAGAGCTTCTCCGTGTTATACACTTGTGGAACTTAATATATAGACGAAATTTCTGTATTGAAATGAATCTACATCTCACAAACAAGATTTTCAAATTACGATTTTGAGTAATCACCTTACAATCCAATATAAAAGTGTGGCAAGATATAATCATGAAGGAATTTAGTTTTTGTCAGTCGCAAGAACTCATCAGTGATTCACTATCATACACGTATACGTATATATGCATGCAGTTTCAAATATCAAGAACAAGCGGTCGATGTCGATGGTCCGTTTTCTAACTGTTCAGAGTTAGACATGTCACTTGTTCATTTTTGGAAGCCTCCATATTCCCTGTCCAACGATGGGAACTCTTTCTGATTGTATTGACTATAAATGCTTTTATGGTAATTCTGTCGTTTATCTGTACAAGTGGTTGCATTTCCTCTCCTTTCCCAACAAACAAACGAACGAAACGCTACTAGTCTGCTTTCTCTGGGGCTCATCCTCAAAGGCGCTTATACGTCAGGAAACTTACATGTATGTATACTAATAATGATTGTTTCAAGAACAACGATGTATGGACGAACTATTCTAAATTCGTCAATATCAGTTATGCATGACTAAGATATAAGTTTTATTACAACTACTGTATTACTTATTTGGATTAATGACGGCTATCATGTTCAACATTGCACAAATATTATCATAGAATTTAAAAAAAAAAATCCTCAAAAAAAATAATGCCTTAGTTGAGATAATTGGTATTCTTTTCATAAAAAGTTCGTGTAAATGATTGTCAAATGAATTTAATTATGTAAGAATAAAATGTTAAAAAGAAAAAAAAATCATGCATTTTGTATGTTGTATTTTTTTTTTCAATTAAAAACTTTAAAATTGCTTTAGTTTTATTAGCATTTAAACACAGCCAGATTTGAATACAAGTTAAAAAAAATCCGGTAAAGTCAATGATATCAAACAGATTTGCAATGGTATATCAAATTGGGTAATATTGCATTCAGTTTTTATTAAAAATTAAAACTACTATTTTTTACTTTATTTACGCCAATTGCCGCTAAGAAAGTAATCAAAAATTGTTTCATTTTATTTTTATACACTTTCGGAATTACGAATCTGAATTTTATTTTCAATTAATTTACACAATTTAATTATTGTATCTTTATTCTCATCGTGTATTAAATCTTAGTGTATTAAAATCGTGACAGCATACTATAAATCTAATCCTTTCTGTTTATCCTTTCCAAATAACAACATTTATACCTGTGTTCGCTTGAACTCACACCTGCGGCTAAATAGCTACAAGGTAAACAAATTGACCTCAAGCCGAGAAATATACAGTGACCTCTACAAAATAATATACACACTCTGCTCACACTTTAGTTGCATTGAAATGATTATCAAAACAATAACGGTAAATAGAACTGAAATATTTTCAGTTTAATATCAGTAAAAATGTTCAATAAATATTTTATGAAAAAAATCTCAACAATAATTAATGAAATTTATTCGAAAACATTTACTAGAGATAATTTAATAGGAGTTTAATTCATCAATACAAAACGGTATATGCATATTCATTTTCGTTCATTCTTATATTGTGGTTAATGACTACGACCATTCGTCAGCTGTGCGCTTTTAATTACGTATATTGTCGATAAGATATAAGAGTTAAACAGATTTTATTTTTTCCCAGAATTCAATAAATCGGGCTAATACGTCACGACCCACTCGAGAATTCAACCAAAAAAGTTACAAATACTTGATTTTCTCTGTTATTAGAAGGAATATAAATTTAAAACTTTGCAAATGTGTTTTTTATGTTAAGATGAACATAATTAGATGATAAGTAAAAAATCGCGGAATTTCCCTTTAAGAATCTCGTCACCTTAAAAAAAATGAAAATTAATAAATCGTATTTAGGATTGGAAAATTTAGGATTTGTATGCCTTCAATATTCTTAATTTGAAAATGGAATTTGATAAGTATATTAATAAGCATAAACAATCCCACGATGGCAAAGTGAATTATTATCATAGTTTTCAATTAACCTAGAATTATTAGAAGGATCCAAGCAGGTATTGAGTACGGGGTTGAAGCATACATTTTATACCTGAACCTGATAGAGCGCATGGCAACTTGTGTAATTAGTAAATTACATTGAAACTATGGATTCATACCATTACACCTCAGATCACCTCATTACACTCATGTACTTATATAAATTATTGTTTTCTCAATTTTTGGACTGTTATTTGTTTTAAAATAATTGTAATGTATATACAAAAATGTATATTAATGATGAGCATCGTCCTCCGCTGTAGTGTATAACCGCAGGACATGCATTAGAATAGATGGGAGAAGAGGGAGGGGTCTTAGGATTGTAATTTAAAAGCTTGACATATATGTCTTTATTGTTATCTTCATAAAGTCCGTGTGAAACATGAGTGGTAAATGCTGTAGAACTATTAAATAAACATTTATAATTTTCTTTTTTGCTGAGTATTTAGTACACAGTTAGGTACGTTCATGCACCGTACGTGGCACGACGTATACCGACCCCTCGCTATATATACAGTGCTGTTCTAGTCAATCACTTGTTTTTATGGTCAAATATTTGGACTTTAGGAAGTAAGATGTTGCTTTTAGTTAAAGGAAAATAAAGTGAAATGTACTGAGAAATACGATTTTTTTTAGGAATTTAAAGTTTCAGTTGCTTATGATTGGGACAAAATAACATAAATACATGTATTCTTACCATCCAATGAAACTTATTTTTCTTTAATAATATAATGTTATTGATTTTAACAAATTGTCGACAGGTTTAATCACTACGATTTGACTTACGACTGCCTGTTAATATTCGTAAGTTTACTATCAAACTTACGATAAAATTGTACTTACGATTTTTAATGAAACAGTAAAAAACATACGATTTGACTTACGACCGACGTACGATCTAAGATTGTCGTACGATTCTTTGTGAAACGATAGCCTGTACAATAAGTTTGCAACATTTAACCAAATGATCTTGTCAATTTTAACATGTTGCTATATGGGGACACTGTAAAACTGTTTATCAAGTTTTATATTCTTTAAAGCAGACATGAAAGCTAAGGCAATGGTTGTTAAATTTTAAGAGTATTGAAAAAGGAAGGACTACTGTTTTGCTTTGGAATACTGTAAATTCAGAAACTATTGTGATGTTTTTATTATTGCGAAAAATGCGACAGGCTTATAATCGCAATAATTTAAACTCGTATATTGAAATTTTTCATATGAATTAAACAGGATTTTTCTCAATATCACAAAAAATTCAAATTGCACTTTAGTTTAAATTGGCAAAATCCCAACAATAAATGCACTCAACAATTTCTACATTTACAGTGAACTTAATGCATAAAGATTATTGCAAGTATTCATTGAAGTATATTTTCCTTGGTAATCTCTATATATGCAACTTTAAACCTTCAGTTTGAAGAAGAAAAAAAACCTGAGGCTGAAGAAAATTAAAGATTTAAAATTAATTTATTTTGGCATAATTTTATGTACCTTATGTGATAATCACTTTGTTTGATTTTGATAATTTTTTCTTCAGGAGAGAGTATTTTAATCTGTCGACCAAATGAGAGAGATAAAGCTGTAACATTGATATCCTCCTCGCTACCTCCTGTACAAAGTTGTCTGGTCAGTAGGGAGGGACAGGAACTCAGCTCTAGCTTAAAAAGGGCCATTTTAGAGGTCAGTAGATACATTTAAATGGACTGCCTTAAATTTCCACTGAGTTGTGAGTCTTGTTCTCATCTTGAAGGCCTCACTGTGACTTTGATAAAGAACATAAATGAAATCACTGTTTAGTGCAGTAGGTCCTTAAGTTTGTTCATGAATGAATCATCATGCATTGCTACATGGTACTACTTCTTTTCCATTTTCTCATTAAGTGAGTATAGTCATCATGTTCTTAAGATGTTTGATTACATTTGATGGCTATATTGACAGCGACCTATTTTTGTGAGAGCAGAATAATAATGAGAATATGAATTGATGTGAATATGTAAACTTGGATTTAACCCATATTTAAATACATCAATAAAGTTAGAAATTGCTTAAATGAATTGCTCGGAACTCTCAAAGAAAAGAGTAAACATGAAATAAAGTATCTTGGTAAATAAGTAGGGTCACAGTAATTATAGAAATAAGAAAATGCGGTATGATAACCAATGACAAAACTCTCCATAAGAGACCAAATGACACAGAAATTGACAACTATAGGTCACTGTCTGGCATTCAACAATGAGCAAAGCCCATATCACATACTGGTTCACAGTAATGCATACTTAGACTAATATATATCTTTTAATCATATAGTGATTTTACACATCTGAAAACTTTGAATGAATCGTAAATATTACTGTTAACCAATAATTATCAAACTTCATTTCAAACCATAAAAGTAATATTTCAACAGGGGTCGAAATTAGCGCTAGTCCGGTAGTCCGGGACTAGTAAAATTTGCGTCGGACCAGTAGATTTTGTCAGCTGGTGGTCCGGCGGACCAGTAGAAATTTGTCGATAAAAATCACTGATTGCATCGCAATCTCCGTTTGTTTACAAAACAATTTACCTGTGAAATCAATTACACGGTACTGGGGGGTATTACAATTGATCAAGTTAATTAATGTCTTGTGAGCGTCCTTCACAACAATATAAAATGTGGAAATTTTTGGAAGGAGTTAAACCGCCGGACAAAAAAATTAAGATAACTGAAAATCAAAAGGAAGATCGAAATAAAGTATACGAAAGTGACAAAAGGAAACGCAAATACCAAAAATCATGGGAAAAAGATCGTGAATGGTTGCATCTAGATCGGAATTTAATGAACTGTACAATATGTGAAAAATTTGCAGTGACAGACCTAGATAGGAAATGTATTTTCGTAACTGGATCATCAAATTTCAGATTGGATTCTGTACATGCTCATGAGCAATCAGAACAGCACAAAAAATCTACGTTGTGAGGATTGCGATGACGTGGAAGACAATTTTAATATTTTTCCTGTCCTTGATCCTGATTTTGATAAAGAAAATCATTGAGATTACCAAAGCCTTTATCAAAATCAGAATAAAGACTATTCCTTTGTCTAACTTATGTAAACAAAAGCATCAAAATAAAATTAAACATCTGTCATGTATATTAGTGTTTGTCAAATTAATGTCATTTTTGCAGGACCAGTAGATTTGGAGCCGGACCAGTAGAGTTTTCAGTCCACTGGTCCGGCTGGCTAGTACACAAAAAAGCTTAAATTCGACCCCTGTATTTCAACAATGCGATATTTTCTTCTAGATTGTTGTAAGTGGTGTCGCCACTGTCCCAGCAGATGTTGCCTTGTATACATCCTGTACCATGTTATCTGCTGCTATCTCAGCAGACGACAATGGAAATGAAGACATGATTGCAGCCTGTATCAAATTCCTACAGGAAAATGAGTTTGTATGCCTACAAAAAGTTGCAGTGGCTGATGGGAAGGAAGAAGAAAGATTTTGTCCAACACAACTGGGATCAGCTGTTTTAGCCTCATCACTATCTCCACGTGAAGGTTTGGTGGTGTTTGCTGAGTTACAGAAAGCTAGGCAATGCTTTGTCCTAGAAAATGAACTTCATATTATTTACTTGGTATGACACATGACAAAACTGCTTTAGATTTTATATTGATATTGACATGTTTGTTTTTCAAAAGAATTCTTTTTGAGTATAAAAAAAGCCTAACCAAAAACTCTACATGTAAATGAAAAAAGATAATAATAAAGTAAAGGAAATGCATATCTGTTTATTGTTTGCTTTTTTTCTAATATTGTAAATTGATGGGATTTTTATGGTCAGATAGAATAAGTCAGAATTCCAAATAATAAGTTTCAAGTACAAAAGAGAAATTTTGTAGTCAAATTGTCAGGCTAATTTTTTCCATATTTTACAGGTAACCCCTATTTATAGTATGGACTTTGGTAGCAGTTTAGACTGGTACCAATACTATTGTCTCTGGGAAAGCTTGTCTGTTGGCATGAAAAGAGTAGCAGAGCTTGTTGGGGTACAAGAGAGCTTCATAGCTCGGGCCATCAGGGGAAGGATTCTGACCAAAACTGAGGCCCAGATGAGAAGTCTGGCAATCCATAGAAGATTTTACACATCCCTTATATTACATGATTTGGTACATGAGGTTCCTCTTCCTGAGGTGGCCAGGAAATATAATTGTAACAAAGGACAGCTACAGTCATTACAACAGTCGGCTGCTACTTTTGCTGGTTTGTATTGACACGTTTAACATTTATAATAGTACTAATTAATTACTGGGGAATAGCTGATCCTAAAGTTTTTACCTGCATCCTACCTGAAATGAATTTCCCTTTAGTTTAACTTACAATTTTATTTGACCCTCATGCTGTTGATATCACCAATTATTTGAAAATTTCCACTATGCCATCATACTATTTGAAGTATCTCACGAGAACATCGTCAAAAAGGGCATGCTTATTTAATGTAAAATGACTAATAAAAAAGCAAAAAAGTATGAAACATTTACTGCATGCAGAATTGAAACAAGCAATGTTTTAGTAAACCTTTTTGGAGAAAAGAGGTATGAGAAAAGACATATTTGATTAAAACAGTTGCTTTGAGGTAGGAAGGGTCTTTCAAAATCCACAAAAATTAACATTTTTTTTTTTATTGATAATGCTTTCATCAAATGAATTAACTACCATAGTAAGTAAGACTCTTTTTGAGATATGGCCCATGTCCAAAAATAAAATTCTCTTTCTACCCTCTCCACTCCTTTGAAATGGAATAACTGTTATAAGTCTTTGAAATTTTTAGTTTACAATCATTGAACAAGTTTATTAATTGTAGGTATGGTTACTGTATTCTGTGCACGTCTTGGATGGCATAACCTAGAATTGATACTTTCTCAGTTCCAGAATCGTTTAACATTTGGTATACAGCGAGAGCTATGTGACTTGGTCAGATTAACATTATTAAATGGCCAGAGAGCCAGAGTCCTTTACAATGCTGGTTACCATACTGTGACAGCACTGGCTAATGCTACTGAGGTGGATGTAGAATTGGTTCTGAAGAATGCTGCCCCATTTCAAAGGTTTGTTACTATTGTGGAGAGTTATATAAAATCAATTTTCATGAGGTAGGAAGAATCTTTTAACTTATTTGATTGGTAATGGTTCAAGATCAGCACACAAATACAGTAGAGCAACTAATTTTCACAAGTGATTCATTTAAGCAAATTTGTCAAATAGAAAAAATAATTTAAAAAAAACAATCATTTTGTCAATGTGTCAAACCTTGTACGAATACTTCAACAAAATGAGAAAAACACCACTGGAAGTAGAAATCACTGAAAACTACTGGAAGGAGAAATCACTGAGAGTCAGCTAAAAATGGGGGAAAAAGTATCAATAAAATAATTTTGTAAACAGTTTATAGGGGTTAATCAATATTCCAAGTTTTATCTGTATTTTTCAGTAAGAAACAGCATGAGAATGAAACTGAATATGAAGCAGCACAAAGACAGAGTAGTAGATGTATATGGCTGACTGGGCGTAAAGGTGTGACGGAACTTGAGGCAGCCGAGGCAATCATAAGCGAGGCAAAGTCACTCATACAAGAGGAACTTGGTGGTCTTGGAATTCAATGGAAAAATGATCAGGATTCTGTCAACAAAACTCAAGGTCAAAATGAAAGGTCAAGTGTATTGGTGTCTCCAAACATTTCAAATTCACGAAACAGTTCAACACAGAAAAAGACATCCACTAATAGCTTTCATAGAAGAAAAACAAGTAAAGGAAGAAGGTGTTCTTCTACAGGATTGAAAAGACAAAGTTTAAAATCGGCAAATTCAAGTATAGCAAACGATGAGCTACATGGTCAGGCTGTTGTAAAACCACCGGTCTTAGAGAAGCAGGATACTAGAAGTAAGATAAACTCAAATTTAAATGAAACAGAGGAAAAGGTAATGATGAAAAAACCTGACACAGATGTAAACAATACAAACAATGGTGAGGCAAGTAAGACTGAAAGCTGTCGTCCATGTCAAATTGTACCAAAAACTGTTGACGTTGAAATTGAAAATGTGAACAAAAATGTTGTTACAATACAAGCTGATGTACATCATGAAGTTGGTAAGGGTGAAGAAAAAATGCAAGTTGACCTTGACTGTAATTTGACTAATGACCTTGAAGATTTTTCACAAATAAGTTTTACAATTGGTAAACATTGTACAGATATTGAAAACATTGACAATAATATAAATGATCAAAACTTTCTTCAGACTGAGAGATTTGAAAACCCTTCAAATGATATAACTGAAAAGAGAAATGGTCCACCAGTAGTAGAAAATATCAAATTAAACATTGAAAGTGAAAAGCATGGTGAGTTCTCTGATGCACCTGTAGACAGTGTGAGTGATAAAAGAAAAATTGATGAGGTACAAGAAAGTGAAGATTTGTTCATTGGTTTAACCCAGGAATTTGAAGTGTCATGTCAGCCATTTGACCAACAGCAGCAGACCAATGAAAATACACTAGATAAACATTCAAGTAACTTAGACTTAAAACATTTATGTAATCTAGACAGAAAAAGTACCAGTAATCAGAAAATACATGTAAATAATGAAAATGGAAACTTTATAGAGTTGAAAAGAGATGAAAATACTGACAATAGTCATGATGAATTTGAAGATAGTTTCTGTGTAGATACACAAGTTGCTATGGAACTTTCCCATCATGAAAACAATTCTAAAAGTCTTTTAGGGTACACTGAGGACAAAAAGGAAGGTAACATCATCAGAAATAGGAACAATACTAAAGCTAAGAGTTTAGATGAAAAGGGATTGCAAAGAAATTGTAATAATGAACTAAACTTAAGCGATGATCAAATAGTTGTGAAAACAAAGGACAAAGTGACACCAACAGTTGATTGTGATATTATTGAAATAAGTCCTGTTTCAGAACCACCATGTAAGACTGCTATGTCAGTCCTACGAGCAGCTACCCAAGATGCATCACCAATGATTGCTGACATTGAGAAAGATGATTTGCTTAATAGATCTGAAGTTTTAATTGCTGCTAGTAACTTTGAACGATGTATGTATGTTAATTCAGAGGACATATTTGAGGAAGCGGGTCAGATCCCACAAAACGAATCCTACCAAGATTTACACATACCTTTTCAGAGTGGACAGGAAAGAATTTTTGAAGAGAATGAGAAGCAGCTCCCCAATGTTGTCTCTCAGTATCATAATTTGCAAGAGGACTTAGCTGTTGCCATGGAAATGGGAGATACATTTTCATCAACTTTTCTTGGTAATGACAACAATAAAAATCAGCAACTATTGGCAACTCAGAATAATGAACTGAGTGACTCTTTAACATTGTCAATGGTTGAGAAAGTTTTAAATGATGAATCACCTGTACATAAGGTTGGTAGTAAGAACAAGGATGAGAACCGAATTATTAGAAATTCAGAAAAGATTGCAGACGACAGTAAAACTGTCAAAGAAAAGAAAACAAACAGAAAACCAATGAAAAGTAAATTAAGCCCTGGAACTTTAGCATTTCTTGATAGCATGAATTCATTTTCTGTAGCTACGGAAATTTCATCCGAAGGAGATAAAAATCAAAATCAAAATGACAAAAAATTAAAATCTAAAAAAATTAAAACAACGAAACCTGTAGCAAGCCTTTCAAATTCTAAGAATGATAGAAAATTTTGTAGTAATGGAAATACAAGTGTAGAAAATGACCTGTTGCCTCCAACACCACCAGAGAATAATGCATCGTGCATGTCACCTCATTTGACCTCTAAAAGAATGACCCCAAATAAGTTAAAATTGACACCTAGGAAAGGAAAAATAGGAAATATGACTGCAAGATCAGTTCTGCAGGAGGAAAATACAGCAGCATCAAAGAAAGCAAAAACAGCTGATGTGGCATCAGATTTTGAGAGAATAAAACATCAGATTTCTCAAGTGGATGATGAAGATGATATTTCAGATTCTGAAAAAGACGTTGATTACACGGAAAGAACATTTGACTTTGAACCAGATCTGTCAGGAATTACATCTACACAAAGTGCACTTACTGTAATAGATGTATGTGCAGATACAAGACTGTTTGATACTTTTAGGAAGGAGTGGTCAACAAAGATGAAGTATTCTGTGTCTCTTGCCTGTGAGAGAAAGAAACCTGATCTTCCAAAAGGTGGAGGTATAGGTGGGAAGTTCATCAGAGGAAAAGAGAAAGGTGATTATTATTTCATTACTAATTCTATCATTTGAAACTCTCCATGATTTTTATGCCCCACCTATGATAGAAGAGGGTCATTATGTTTTCTGGTCTGTGCTTCCGTTCGTTTGTCCGTCCGTCCGTTCGTCCGTTTGTGCATCCGTTCAGGTTAAAGTTTTTGGTCAAGGTAGTTTTTGATGAAGCTGAAGTCCAATCAACTTGAAACTTAGTACACTTGTTGCTTATGATATGATCTTTCTAATTTTAAAGCCAAATTAGACTTTTGACCCCAATTTCACGGTCCACTGAACATAGAAAATGAAAGTGGGAGTTTCAGGTTAAAGATTTTGGTCAAGGTAGTTTTTGATGAAATTGAAGTCCAATCGACTTGAAACTTAGTACATATGTTCCCTATAGTATAATCTTTCTAATTTTAATGCCAAATTAGATTATTACCCAATTTCACGGTCCATGGAACATGGAAAATGATAGTGCGAGTCGGGCATCTGTGTACTTTGGACACATTCTTGTTTTCATCATATATTTGTGACATTATAATCTAATATTTGACTTTGTTGTGATCACTTTAACCTAGACTTACCAACAATAATGTCAAAATGTTAGACCGAACATTTATCATGCACATATTTGTTTACCTAAACTTCTTTAGTATAATTCTCTTAAGCTTTTTAAAAAAAATATTTCTTAGGCTTTTAAAAAAGAACAAAAATTATGGGCCTATCAAAATGACACTAAGTTTCAACATTTGTTATAAATAATGTTGATTAGCAGCAGATAGAACCCATTTGCATCTTCTAAAAATATTTTGCTTTCATCAATTCAGAAAAGGGTAAGTGCAGGCTTATTTTCAAAGTGCATGATATGTAAACCATACATTATGGATACTAGCCACCATTAAAGACATATTTGTGTGTTTACTTGTTATATGTTTAAGTGCTCTACTAGTATTTGACATTTACTAAAATTTCTTTTATTGATCATTAATTTTGATTAGAATATAGGATTTCCATATGGAATATTGATAATAAAAAATAAACAGATAGTATATTTAAGGCTAAATAGCCATATTAAATGTTTCTTCCTACTTACCCAATTTGACTTCTGCATTTATGGCGGGAAACTATTACTTTGAGTTTTTCTGTATTTTAAAAGTGGTCTGTGTGTCTGTAGTTGTAACGATCAGATTGTACATTTAGTATATTTAGTCTGATTGAAATGATTTTAATGTATACTATTTTTAATCGTTTTTTACATATGATATATTATATTCCAGTACAGTCCGTTGAAAAGATTGATAAGAATGAAGGATTTGCAGTTGATGGAACAGATCTGATCATTGTCGGTCTGGCCGTCTGTTGGGGGAACAGAGACTCTTACTACATCTCATTTAAAGATGAAGATACAGAAAGTAAAAAATTATGGTGTTATTAAAATGATTCATATATTTTGCATTTTATTAGTTGTTACTTATGGTACAAAAATCATCCCAAAAAATTAATTCATTTTGGTGCCAGATAACTTTTAAAATGTATATCTCATTGAAAAAGCTCCAAATTATCTCCCTTTGGTGCAAAAATGCCATTTTTCAAGGGTATTATAATTAAAATATATTTTATAACTCATCGATGACCTATATTTTTTATTATTTTATTCAAATAAGCTGTACTGGAACTAAACTATTGTAAAATTTGAGCGATTTCTGTAATTTATATCTTTTATTAATTTCGATATTACCTTTATTTCTTCTATTAGTTAAACAGAAAAAAGTACCTTTACAAAAATGTATGCTTCTTTCGAAGGCAGATTGTGAGCTTAAATGAAAGGTGACCCCATTTTTATGCCCCATTTATGGGCATTATGTTTTCTGGTCTGTGCGTCTGTTCGTCCATCCCTCTTCAGGTTAAAGTTTTTGGTCAAGGTAGTTTTTGATGAAGTTGAAGTCCAATCAACTTAAAACTTTGTACACATGTTCCTTACAATATGATCATTCTAATTTTAGTAACAAATTAGAGATTTTCCCCCATTTTCACGGTCCATTGAACATAGAAAATGATAGTGCGCATGGGGCATCTGTGTACTAGCTAGGGAAACATTCTTGTTTTATTCTATATTTCTATTAAGTATATGATAAAAGTTCATTTGTAGAAAAATATAATGAATTCCTATATTAAATAAAAAAAATGATTTATACCGGCCAGCCCCCTTAAGAAGTGTTGTTAATAAACAGCTGTGTAAAAAATAGCTGTCATGTAAACTGGAGACAAAAAGTTTGATAAATAATTTTAATAACAACAAAACCAAGTGGGCCTCAACAAAAAGGATAATAGTGTCTTACAGTCAGCTCTATTGCATAATGAACTCACTGTTAATTTTAGATAGTTTAGAAATCCTTGTAAAAAGAATCTTTTTGCCTATGCTTATTAATAAATATTTTAAGTTTTTCAAAATGTCTATTTTAATTTTAACGAAAAACATACAGTGCAATACCATTATTCACTATTTGTTTTTTTTCTAATCCATTTTCAGAATGTCAAGATGATTCTTTAGCTCCTGCTCCTTCAGATGAATCAATTACAACAGAGGTCAAATTAAAGGTCATTCAGTCTGTTATGGAGAAAGCAATGTATAGAGGCAAGGCTAAATCCTTAATGATGTTTGACAGTAAATCTCAGTACACAACACTAGTTAGAGGGTGTGGTTTAATCCCAGCTGGGAAAATCCAGGATCCAAAAATAGCCTATTGGTTGTTAGACCCAGGAGCCAAGGAGAAGAACTTACATGGAATGGTACACAATTATCTACCAACAGAAGGAGGACTGTTAGAAGGTATTTTTATTCTTTGATAATATACATTGACATTCCAGCATTTCAGTGAGATACATACACAGGGACTTCTATTAGTTGATTTAGAACTTTTAAATTGTCAAAATGTTGCTCAATCACCATGTGGCAATTGTTTATTTACAATTTCTTCATTTAAATCTAGTCAACTTAAAGGCATGTTTTGATTTGATGCAGCCAGTTACACATGCAATCAATGAAAATCATTCCTTCTTAATTCAGCAATTCTAGCATAATCTGCCAAGGGTGGAGAGGAGGGGCAGGATCAAAAACCTCAGCTAGCAAAGATGCAAATACCAACAACTGTACATTTAGACTTCTCTCTATTTTCAGGGATTGGTGGTGGGATAGGCTATGGTAGTATTGGACTGACTCCTGAGAATCCAGGATCTGGGAGGTTTAGAGCCACAACAGAATCGGTCCTTACGCTAAATGTAATGGATTATTTTGTCAATGTTCTACAGAAGGAGGAATTACTGACCACGTTTTTGGATGTAGAGATGCCGTCCATTGTTACACTGGCTAGAATGGAATTGAATGGTTTTGGTAAGTGTCATTAGTGGAAGGATATGCAAGAGTGAATTATTGATTTTAAGGTAAAGTGCAGGGATTGCTTTCTCATTTTTTACTACTGTGGTCTGCTTACCTACCTGTTTACCTATACATGTACTGTAACTCCCTCCTTTGTCAGGAGAACCAACAATCTTATGACTTTGACTGGATGTTATTATTAAAGAAATCACTGATAAAAAAGCTAGATCAATATATTTGAAAAGTGTTGGTCCATATTTAAGACTACTATTGCAGAAATACTGAAGGAGTTAAATAAATACTGTTTCTCCTTATATTGAAAAAAGTTTGGTGTTTTTCAGGGTACAGTGAAAATGAGTGTGAAAGTCAGATGAACATAATGTTAGCTAGATTATCATCATTAGAACACCAGGCATATCAACTTGCTGGACATCCATTCTCATTGACTGCTACTGATGATATAGCTCAGGTAACATATACAATTATACAATTTAAAATTGACCTGAAAAAATGTAGGTTATAAGGATAAGAAGATCAAATAATAATGAATCTGATGGAGTTATCTCCCATGCTTGATTTTATGTTAAATTCTGTTTTTTGCCAGTTTCTATACATTTGTACACTATCATGGCAGTCATTTTTTATTATTTGCTTAAACAAGCAGCCATTATAAACCAGTGATATTCTGTCAGTTAATGACAAACTTGGTCTCTTACTAATTACTTAGAGTGTTAGGACATCCATGACACAAAGTCAGTACATGCACAAAAAGTGCTTTTATTGCTGTTTTTGTTCAGGAATTCTCAAAGTCCCAGTGAGGCCTTCAACAAGGACAAACAAACTCTCACTTCAGTGCAAGTTTAAGATGGCCCATAGCACCAATTGAGTAAATTCTTTGCAAAATAATTCAGGTAGACTTTGTAAAATGTTACACCACCAAATTTAGCCAGCTAAAAAATATTTATGCATTGGACAATATTATCATTGATATGTTCTATTGGAATACTGTATTATGCTAGTTAAAAGAATATGTTTATATATCCAGTCTTTATTTTAGGTTTTGTTTATAGAATTGCAACTGCCACCTGATGGTGACCCATCAAATTTAGGTCAATTACGTGGAAACAAAAGAGCAGTAGGTCAAAGGAAAGGTCGTGGTAGAGGTACACTTAGTACTTCAAAGGAAATTCTAGAAAAGTTAAAGCCCCTTCATCCACTGCCCAGTGTCATTCTGGAATGGAGAAGAATAAGCAGTGCTTTGACAAAGGTTGTTTTTCAGTTACAGAAGGTTAAAGTTCACAACACACGAGCAGATATGTATCGTATATTTTGTGAGACTCAATTTCACACAGCTACAGGCCGAGTCAGTATGACAGAACCTAATTTACAGAACATTCCCAAAGATTTTGAGATTAATTTACCAGGTAAGTTTAAATAACATCCTTTTAAATTTTTATTGTCTTGCTTTTCTAGACTCAGAAGGGGGATTAAGAGTTTAACTTATAGTATCTATACTTCTAAAGAAAGAAACCGATTTCATAGAGCAGTATCTCCTCTGAAATAATACAAAGTCAGAAATCTTTGTAATATGATGTATAAATATAGTGTTTTGTACTTCCTAAATTTGTCTTTGAAACAATCTTTTTTCTACAGTTTTGAGAAAATAAACCTATTCGTAGACCTTTATCAATCCAAGTGTTATATGCTTTCGCGCTTGTTCAGTTGATGTACTGCCCATAAAATTTAAATCTTTGTTTCATCACTTGGCCAATTGTATCACAATGTGCGGGCATCTTCCAGTAATACCTTAATAATGATCAGAAAAATCACCAAAAAAGTCCACACCAATCTCCTCTGAAAAAAAACCCCAACACATGATCCAGAAAAGAATAGCTTTAAATATACACAATATGCAATTGGTTCCTTTTGTTAGAAATAAATTATGCTATGATGTGTAAAAAAGAACCGATTAGATTTAATGAATTTGTTCCTGACCTTTTTAAGTTTTTTTAAATAAATCATTTTTATTTGAAGTGATTATTCATAGTATCACATACTTTACCCAACTAATTATTCAGTGAGAATCATAATTTATCTTGTAGATGTTATAGGAGAGAGTCCTACACCAGAAAAGGGACCCCCTACAGGTAGAAAAATAAAAGGAAAACTAAATCAGATGAAGAGTACTTCAAAATCAACAGCAAGAGTTGAAAATGTAAACAGAAATAGTTCATATTCTGTCAGCATGAGACATGCTTTTGTCCCATTTAAAGGTACTTAAAATTATTATAATAAATTGAATAAACAGACAGAGAAAACAAGAAATATGAAAGATGTGTCTTTTATGTTTTGCAGTAAAAAAACAAGAATGTGCCCATAGTACACAGATGCCCCATCCGCAATATCATATTCTATGTTCAATGGACTGTAAAAAAGGGGGAAAATCTCTAATTTGGCATTAAAATTAGAAAGATCATATCATAAGGAACATGTGTATTAAGTTTCAAGTTGATTGGACTTCAACTTCATCAAAAACTACCTTGACCAAAAACTTTAACCTGAAGCGGGACGAACGGATGAACAGACGAACGGACCCACAGACCAGAAAACATAATGCCCATAAATGGTGCATAAAAATGCAAGTCATTAAAAGCTGTTATTAAATGAACTGAGAATCCTTGGCTTCTAATGAATTTGCACATCATATAACATTGTTCTATTAGAAGTACAAATTCTGAAAAGAACCTAATAAGAAAGATTATTATTAGTCATTGACAATGACCACACTAGAGTCTTGCATAGGTGTATTCAACCTATGCCAACATTTGATAAATATATATTCAACATATGCCTACAAACAAAATACAATAGGTGTTGTCATAATTTTTTATGCCCCACCTACGATAGTAGAGGGGCATTATGTTTTCTGGTCTGTGCCTCCGTTCCTCCGTGCGTCCGTCTGTGCCTCCGTCCGTCTGTCCGTTCGTCCCACTTCAGGTTAAAGTTTTTGGTCAAGGTAGTTTTTGATGAAGCTGAAGTCCAATCAACTTGAAACTTAGTACACATGATCCTTATGATATGATATTTCTTATTTTAAAACAAAATTAGACTTTTAACACCATTTTTATGGTCCACTGAACATAGAAATTAAAAGTGTGAGTTTCAGGTTAAAGTTTTTGGTCAAGGTAGTTTTTGATGAAGCTGAAGTCCAATCAACTTGAAACTTAGTACACATGTTTCTTATGATATGATCTTTCTTATTTTAAAACAAAATTTGACTTTTGACACCATTTTCATGGTCCACTGAACATAGAAATTAAAAGTATGAGTTTCAGGTTAAAGTTTTTGGTCAAGGTAGTTTTTGATGAAGCTGAAGTCCAATCAACTTGAAACTTAGTACACATGTTTCTTATGATATGATCTTTCATATTTATGCCCCACCTACGATAAAAGAGGGGCATTATGTTTTCTGGTCTGTGCCTTCGTTCGTCCGTTCGTTCGTCCGTCCGTCTGTCCCGCTTCAGGTTAAAGTTTTTGGTCAAGGTAGTTTTTGATGAAGTTGAAGTCCAATCGACTTCAAACTTAGTATACATGTTCCCTATGATATGATCTTTTTAATTTTAATGCCAAATTAGAGGGTTTACGCCAATTTCACAGTCCACTGAACATAGAAAATGAAAGTGCATGTTTCAGGTGAAAGTTTTTGGTCAAGGTAGTTTTTGATGAAGTTGAAGTCCAATCAACTTGAAACTTAGTACACATGTTCCCTATGATACATGTATTATCTTTCTAATTTTAATGCCTAATTATATTTTTTTATCCAATTTCACGGTCCATTGAACATGGAAAATGATAGTGCGAGTGGGGCATTCGTGTACTTTGGACACATTCTTGTTTTAAACTAAATTAGACTTAACACCATTTTCATGGTCCACTGAACATAGAAATTAAAAGTGTGAGTTTCAGGTTAAAGTTTTAGGTCAAGGTAGTTTTTGATGAAGTTAAACTCCAATCAACTTGAAACTTAGTACACATGTTCCTTATTAGTTGATCTTTTTACTTTTAAGGCCAAATTAGATTTTTTATCCAATTTCACGGTCCATTGAACATGGAAAATGATAATGCGAGTGGGGCATCCGTGTACTTTGGACACATTCTTGTTTTTAATATATAGTAAAATTTACTCTTTAAAAATTAAAAACAAAAATGAAATATTAGCAAAATTGTGTTGTTGTAAAAATGAATAAAATAAAAAAAGACAAAATTTATAGAATAGAACACTTGATATATGCAATATGTGTTGAAGTAAATACTAAATTATTAATAAACAAAAAAACACAAACTTGAACATATAATACCTACTTAAGTGTTATATATCCCCAAAATAATACAACTGCTCTAAATTTTGATAAGGTGAACTGGGAATAGTTTACTATGGACATATATTTTGTTTATTCTAGAAATAACCTATTATTGAAGTTTTTAAGTTCTTTTTTATATTAGTGAATCCTGGCAAAATTTTTACACCTCCCAATATATTAAGTGTGAAAAAAAACACAGAGAAAATAAATTTCTACCTACATACTATCCTATCATATTATTCTTAAGAAGAAACAATTACTGTGGATTCACTATTATTCATGGGAAAACAATTTTTCATGGATTCACTATTATTCATGGGATAACAATTTTTCATGGATTCACTATTATTCATGGGATAACAATTTTTCATGGATTCACTATTATTGATGGGATAAAAAATTTTCATGGATTTACTATTATTCATGGGATAACAATTTTTCATGGATTCAATATTATTCATAGGATAACAATTTTCCATGGATTTCAGGGATACTAGTGAACCACGAATTTAAATGTTCAACAAATTTCAAATTTTCTATAAGATTGTATTCAGACTTTGGCAAAACCACGAAATCAAATATCCTTGAAAATGCAAGTTTTCCCCCAATCAATGAAAATTGCTACCCACGAAAATAAATGAATATACAGTATCACACAAACCTTTGTGTTAACTTAAGCCTAAATTATTTTGTTCTTTATTAACAGGTGGTATTTTGGTAGCAGCTGATTATTCTCAGTTAGAATTGAGAATGATAGCACACTTGTCTAAAGACCAGAAGTTGATCAGAATATTAAATGAAGATGGGGATGTGTTCAAACTTATAACAGCTCAATGGAAAGGGATTTCTCCGGAGGAGGTTACCGCTGTAGAAAGACAACAGACTAAACAGGTAACTTTTGAAATATAGGTGCATGGAAATTAGAACTGATTCAGATTAAAATCGATTTTGGAAATCTTTCTGATAGATATCTGCATTTCTTTCAAGTTTGTCTTGACTTTTTCTTGCTTCCTTTTTCAGTAGGTAAATATATCAAGGAGCAAAACTATAACAATTGTAAAATTGTATTGGTCAAGTCTTCTATATATTCAAAAGAATTTAAATAACAAAAGAATTTTTATAAATGCCATACTATATTTGAAGCTTAACCTTAAAAACATCAAATACTTTTCCAGAAAATTAAAAATTATAAGACAAAAGTGACAGGCTATTTACTGGTTTCAACTTTAAATGCCACAGTGTCACTATATGTGTGTTCCCAAATTATTTTCTGTTCTCTTATTTTATATTCCTCAACCAAATGTTAAGAAACACGAAGCTTATTAGATCAAGCTTAAGTTACTATACCCTTATTAAGTTTTATGCAATTAGGGTGCACCATCTGCATCTGTGTAACAGTGTCCAATTGACACATTCTCCATTTATTTTAAAATTCAAATGCAGCCCCTTCAATGTCACTGTTAGCTTACACTAATAAACTAGTGTGTTTTAATTTATATAAATTGTTTTCATTCTGAAAATACATGAAATTAACCTACAGATGTAAGCAGACAACAATCAATCAATCAAATGATTAGGCAATCAATTAATCATATACACAAGTGCAAAACAAACACATGATTCCACACACAAAACTGTTGCCTGTGTACACAAAGGATGAATATAGTGTAACCTGCATAATCTGATACCTGAATATCCTGCTTGGAAAACACCTTTTTCTGGTCTAAAAATATGCCTATCCTTGCAGAAAAAACCTGAGTATTCCTACACCTACTATAAAATTGGACAATTTTTCTGGTCCCCCAGTCAGATAACACAGGTTACACTGTATCAGTAACCCTGTGTGTCAGATAACACAGGTTACACTGTATCAGTAATTTAAGGCTGGTTCTGAATATCTGCATATTTCAATTGTTTTGTGCTTTATATGAAGTTTATTGTGCTACATGTATTACAGGTGTGTTATGGTATGATTTATGGGATAGGTGCAAAAGCTCTGGGTCAACAGTTAGAAGTGGATGAAAATGATGCTGCTGTATTTATAGAGACGTTTAAAGCCAAATACCCAAGTCAGTATTGCCATTTAACTTAAAAATTAAAAAAATGAAAATTTACACATGGACATATCTATTTTAAGGATGTTTGCTACTTTTGTTTTTGTCGAGCCTGCGACTTATGTGACAGAAAGCTTGACATAGGGATAGTGATCTGGTGGCGGCGGCTATGGCGGCAGCTATGACAGCGGCTACGGCGGCAGTGGCGGTGTTAGCTAACTTCTTAAAAGCTTTATATTTTAGAAGGTGGAAGACCTGGATGCTTCATGCTTTGTATATGGTTGCCTCATGTTACGAAGTTTCCGTCAGTCACATTTCCAATGTCCTTGACCTTATTTTCATGGTTCAGTGACTACTTGAAAAAAAAAGTAAAGATTTTTTGTAATGTTAAATTCTCTCTTGTTATAAGTAATTGGATAACTATATTTGGTATGTGCGTACCTTGCAAGGTCCTCATGCCGATCAGACAATTTTCACTTGACCTCAACCTTATTTCATGGATCAGTGAACAAGGTTAAGTTTTGGTGGTCAAGTCCATTTCTCAGATACTATAAGCAATAGGTCTACTATAATTGGTGTATGGAAGGACTGTAAGGTGTACAAGTCAAACTGGCAGGTGTCATCTGACCTTGACCTCATTTTCATGGTTCAGTGGTTATAGTTAAGTTTTTGAGTTGTGGTCTTTTTTTCTAAAACTATACTCAATAGGTCAACTTTATTTGGTGTATGGACATATTTTATGATCTATATGTCAGTCATGCAAGTTTTATTTGACCTTCACCTCATTTTCATGGTTCAGTGGTTATAATTACGTTTTCGTGTTTTAGTCTGTTTTTCTTAAACTATAAGCAATAGCTATAGGTCCACTTTATTTGTTTTATGGAAGAACTGTTAGCAGTACATGCCTGCCTGGCATGGTTCATCTGACCTTGTCCTCATTTACATGGTTCAAAGGTCAATGTATAGTTTTCTTGGTTTAAGTTAAGTTTATGTGACAGTTGTAATAAAGCTTTATATTTAGGACTATCAACATAATATCAATGATTAGTAAAGAAGGCTAGACATTTCAGCGTTTGCACTCTTGTTGACTTTTTGCCAGCTATTCAGAATCCTCTAGTTTTATCCATAGAGTTCCAATAAAATTTGCCAGCTGAAGTCATTTTTTGTTTTCTTAGTTTTTATTAGATATAGTTTAAAAAGACATTTTTGAATTTTTATGAAATCTCATCAACCTTTTAATAAATTTGAAAAGAAAAGTTGCCAATGTTAAATGTATTACAAAAACTAGAAACAAATGATTTATGCCATATTTTCAACTGATTATAACTAAAAAACATGGACACAGACCTTTCATTTTTATGCCCCACCTACGATAGTAGAGGGGCATTATGTTTTCTGGTCTGTGCGTCCGTTCGTCCGTCCGTCTGTTCGTTCGTTCGTCTGTTCGTTCGTCCGTCTGTCCCGCTTCAGGTTAAAGTTTTTGGTCAAGGTAGTTTTTGATGAAGTTGAAGTCCAATCAACTTGAAACTTAGTACACATGTTCCTTATGATATGATCTTTCTAATTTAAATGCCAAATTAGAGTTTTGACCCCAATTTTACGGTTCACTGATAGAAAATGATAGTGCAAATTTCAGGTTAAAGTTTTTGGCTTCAGGTTAAAGTTTTTGGTCAAGGTAGTTTTTGATGAAGTTGAAGTCCAATCAACTTGAAACTTAGTATACATGTGCCCTATGATATGATCTTTCTAATTTAAATGCCAAATTAGAGTTTTGACCCCAATTTTACGGTTCACTGAACATAGAAAATGATAGTGCAAATTTCAGGTTAAAGTTTTTGGCTTCAGGTTAAAGTTTTTGGTCAAGGTAGTTTTTGATGAAGTTGAAGTCCAATCAACTTGAAACTTAGTATACATGTGCCCTATGATATGATCTTTCTAATTTAAATGCCAAATTAGAGTTTTGACCCCAATTTTACGGTTCACTGAACATAGAAAATGATAGTGCAAATTTCAGGTTAAAGTTTTTGGTCAAGGTAGTTTTTGATGAAGTTGAAGTCCAATCAACTTGAAACTTAGTATACATGTGCCCTATGATATGATCTTTCTAATTTAAATGCCAAATTAGAGTTTTGACCCCAATTTTACGGTTCACTGAACATAGAAAATGATAGTGCAAATTTCAGGTTAAAGTTTTTGGCTTCAGGTTAAAGTTTTTGGTCAAGGTAGTTTTTGATGAAGTTGAAGTCCAATCAACTTGAAACTTAGTATACGTGTGCCCTATGATATGATCTTTCTAATTTAAATGCCAAATTAAAGTTTTGACCCCAATTTTACGGTTCACTGAACATAGAAAATGATAGTGCAAATTTCAGGTTAAAGTTTTTGGTCAAGGTAGTTTTTGATGAAGTTGAAGTCCAATCAACTTGAAACTTAGTATACATGTGCCCTATGATATGATCTTTCTAATTTAAATGCCAAATTAGAGTTTTGACCCCAATTTTACGGTTCACTGAACATAGAAAATGATAGTGCAAATTTCAGGTTAAAGTTTTTGGTCAAGGTAGTTTTTGATAAAGTAGAAGTCCAATCAACTTGAAACTTAGTATACATGTTCCCTTTGATAAGATCATTCTAATTTAATGCCAAATTAGAGAATTTATTCCAATTTCACAGTCCTTTAAACATAGAAAATGATAGTGTGAGTGGGGCATCCGTGTACTGTGGACACATTCTTGTTTTCTGCCTTTTAATTTCCTTTATCTTATATATACTACCAGTTTATAACAATCTTTTAAAAAGCTTGTGATTTTGAACCAGGAGAAACCACCCTAAAGGCAATTTCACACATAGAGAAGACTTCAGTAAGGATATTTATTATTTACCCTTAACCTTTATTCATTTCAAGTTTTATATACATAGATTTTGCCAGATCTCTTTGATATTTGGCATTAACATAAATTCACTTTTCAAAACCTTTTAACAATATTCCCTTTTGTTAGAAGGGGAAAGTTAAATGTAAAGTATTTCATGAAAGATCTGAAAATTTGTAGTTGATTTTGGTTGAAAATGGATGCATTTCACACCTTATATATATATATGATAGATAATTCACTTTATGTTAATGCCAAATATAAAAAAATACTCAAAATATTTCAATGACAACATACTGTCATAATTCTATTTTACAGGCATGAGGACATATTTGAGAACAACAGTAGAATTCTGTAGAGATAAAGGCTATGTACAAACCATGACTGGCAGAAGACGATATTTACCATCCATTACTTCAACTCAACCATATTCCAGAGCTCATGTAATTATCTCTTATATAAACAGATTCATTTATTTTCATGGATACCAATTTTTGTGGTTTGAGGTAAAAATTATATTTTTATTGATATTAGATGATGAGGCCTGCATACACACCTATGGAAAATGTACTTTGTTGAATATATAAATTAGTAGTTCCCTTACACCCCGAAATTGATGCAAATTAGTGTCTCATGAATAATCATGAATCCACAGTATATCGAATTGTTTCCTTGTGAAGTAACCAAGTAAAATAATTAAACCCAATATGTCAGTGTATGTCAGAAGAGTATTGATATTTACATTTTATATACATATCACATCAAAATGTTCTTGTCCTGGATGTGATGAAAGATAACCTTGAACCCCCTAGACAAATATAGGTCAGCAAATATTAAAGTTAAATTAGCATATAATGTATTTGAAATATTTTTACCATTGTTTATGGACATGTATTTTACACCATGAGATAAACATTAAAAGTAGTTTTCTCCCTTTAAAGTTATCTTTTGACAGAGGAAAACTGGTCTTGTTAGAAAAATTACCATGTTAAAAAAAATCATGTTATAATGAATATGCACCTGTAAGGGACATAATGTAGACCAATTTATTTTTGCAGACACTTTTTTCAGGTTACCCATTCTAGCAGATGATTTTTATGCCCCACCTACGATAGTAGAGGGGCATTATGTTTTCTGGTCTGTGCCTCCGTTCGTCCGTGCGTCCTTTCGTCCGTCTGTGCGTCCGTTCGTCTGTGCGTCCGTTTGCTTCAGGTTAAAGTTTTTGGTCAAGGTAGCTTTTGAAGAAGTTGAAGTCTAATCAACTTGAAACTTAGTACACATGTTCCCTATGATATGATCTTTCTAATTTTAATTCCAAATTAAAGTTTTGACCCCAATTTCACGGTCCACTGAACATAGAAAATGATAGTGCGAGTGGGGCATCTTGTTTTTCACTGTTTCCTATAATTATTCTAATGTATTTATATAAAGGAAGATCTGAGTTCGACATATTCTCGACAATTCATATTCGCTTATTTGTTTTACCTGCTAAAGTTATGAAATTGGTTGCTATATAGAGATTACAGAGGGAACTTTAGAAAAGTCAAGTCTTTTATAGACAAATATTGGCTTATATTTTTCAGGCAGAGCGACAGGCAGTTAATACTACAGTACAAGGATCAGCAGCTGACTTGGTCAAAACAGCCATGAATTGTATAGATGTGAAATTAAAGGAGGTCTTCCCACAATCAGCATATACTCATTCACATAAGTTTATTGGTAAGAAATTGTCATTCACTGTTTGATAGTGACTTTGAGATGAAGCCCTAACCCTTTGCTTTTTGGTGTGTTTTTTTTTGCTATGCACATACTGATTTTATGTGTTTTTTTTTATTGTGAGCATGCAAGATTTTTTTCTTGCAAAATTGACATCCTTAGATATAAGAAGATGTGGAATGAGACAACTCTCTATCCAAGTCTCAATTTGTAAAAGTAAACCATTATAGGTCAAAACATGGTCTTCAGCACGGAGCCTTGGCTCACACTGAACACCAAGCTTTAAAGGGCCCCAAAAATTACTAGTGTAACCATATGCATTCAAACAGGAAAACCTACAGTCTAATAAAAAAAACCAACATTTATTTACCACATCAACATACGACAACTACTGAACATTAGGTTCCTGACTTGGTATATTTTTATAAAAAAAAAATTTGTTTATAAACTGATAATGAACAGTATTATTAGTAAGCCCCAGTTTAGGTACAAATAAACAACTGTTGTTGTTTTGTTCACGGTCACATTCATGGAGGAAGCAGAGAGGTTTATTTATTTTGAAATGTGTTCGTTTGATTAAGTTTTAATCAATTATAATGAGAGACGGGGAAAAAAAAAAAATGGAAATTCAACAAATATTGGTCACCACAACTTACAATGTATTTCACCAAAAACTCAAATTCTGATTAATTCCAAACTATTGGAAATAAAAAATAAACAGAATTCTTTTGAAACATCTTTATTGCACTGTTCTCTGCTGTTGTAATTTTACTTGACCCACAGCAGTTATTGAGCATCCCTATGAATAAGTCACTGGATAACCAAAACAATTACAAGTAAATTCATATCACTTGTGGTTTGATTTACAAATTACAAGTAAATTCATATCACTTGTGGTTTGATTTACAAATTATTATGCAATAATAAAGTAACAGGATGACAGGAATTTTACTGTATTTTCCACTTTTGTTTGTTTGTTTTTGTTTGTGTTTTTTTTTACTTAAACTTAAAAAGAGTTTTCAAGTTCATGTCAAATTGAAAGCATTTTTGTCTCGCCTTGACGGAGTCAAAAAACGAGACATAGGTATGCTGTTTTGGGCGTCGGCGGCGACCACATCAACGATGTATTAGTTTGTGATTAGGTCTAGTTTATGGTGAACCACAAGTGATAGGTCAGTCATATTTGGTATGCAGTTGTATAAGCATTGGCACATCTCATTTTCATGGAGATTATTTGAACCTGCCCCATCAGTCATGGTCCATTGACTTTGAAACTTTTGCTTATATACATGCATTAGTTTGTGATTAGGTCAGTTTATGGGGAACCACAAGTGGTAGGTCAATGATATTTGGTATGTAGTCATAATAGCATTGGCATATCTCATTTCCATGGAGATAATTTGGCACTGCCCCCTTAGTCATGGTCTATTGACTTTGAAATTTTTATAAGTTATCATGTATTAGTTTGTGATTAGGTCAGTTCAAGGGGAACCATTAGTGGTAGGCCAATGTCAAGTGGTATTCAGTTGTATAAGCATTGGCACATCTCATCTTCATGGAGACAAGTTAATGTTTGTATTTAGGTTTGGGAACGACTTATAATAATGTCAGTAGTATCTGGTATGCAGTTGTATTAGTATTGGCACATCTCATTAACATGGAGATTGTTTAGCCATGTAACTCAGTCATGGTTCATCTACTTTGAATATTTGCATAACTTAATTAGGGCCCCGCCAAAGGCGGGTCGCCCTATAGTGATCAGTCTGTCCGTCCGTCCGTCCGTCCGTCCGTCCGTCCGTCCGTAACACTTTGTAATAACTTTGTGTCCGCTCCATATCTAGAGAACCATTATGATTTCATACTTTATACTTTACATGTTTATTAACCACCACCAGAGGGTGTGTCATGATGTATGTACAACTTCCTAGGTCAAAGGTCAAGGTCAAAAAACTTTGGTTTCAGTTGACAACCCTGTGTCCTGTGGTGAAGATCGTGTCCGCTCTATATCTTGAGAACCGTTATGATTTCAAAGTTTATACTTGACATGTATATGAACCAACACCAGAGGGTGTGTCATGATTTATGAACGACTGCCTAGGGCAAAGTTCAAGGTCAAAAACTTTGGTTTCAGTTGACAACCCCATGTCCTATGGTAAAGATCGTGTCCGCTCTACATCTTGAGAACCGTTATCATTTCAAAGTTTATACTTGACATGTATATAAACCAACACCAAAGGGTGTGTCATAATTTATGTGCAACTTCCTAGGTCAAAGGTCAAGGTCAAAAACTTTGGTTTCAGTTGACAACCCCATGTCCTATGGTAAAGATCGTGTCCGCTCTACATCTTGAGAACCGTTATCATTTCAAAGTTTATACTTGACATGTATATAAACCAACACCAAAGGGTGTGTCATAATTTATGTGCAACTTCCTAGGTCAAAGGTCAAGGTCAAAAACTTTGGTTTCAGTTGACAACCCCGTGTCCTATGGTAAAGATCATGTCCGCTCTATATCTTGAGAACCGTTATCATTTCAAAGTTTATACTTGACATGTTTATAAACCAACACCAAAGGGTGTGTCATAATTTATTTACAACTTCCTAGGTCAAAGGTCAAGGTCAAAAACTTTGATTTCAGTCGACAAACCCATGTCCTATGGTAAAGATACAATTTTTTAATGCACATTATTCACAGCGGGGCCCACAGAGATGGCTCCCATCTCAATGATATCTAGTTGTGTAAGATTGTGTAAGTATTGCTATTTTGATTTCAACATTTGCATAATCAAAATTACAAAAAGGCGAGACATAATTCTGTGATAACAGTTTATGTTTTAAATGTTCTAGCAAACAGACAATTTTTTATGCCCCCACCTATGATAGTAGAGGGGCATTATGTTTTCTGGTCTGTGGATCCGTTCGTCCGTTAGTTCGTCCGTCTGTTCATCCGTCCGTTCGTCTGTCCGTTCATTCGTCCCGCTTCAGGTTAAAGTTTTTGGTCAAGGTAGTTTTTGATGAAGTTGAAGTCCAATTAACTTGAAACTTAGTACACATGTTCCCTATGATATGATCTTTCTAATTTTAATGCCAAATTACAGTTTTTACCCCAATTTCATGGTCCACTGAACATATATATATATATATGTTATTCAGGTCTCAGACAGGGTATATACTGTGACATTCCCGGCTTAGAGTTTATATCCCCTGAGCCGAAGGCGAAGGGGATATAAGCCCTAAGCCAGGAATGTCACAGTATATACCCTTTCTGAGACCTGAATTACACATATATTACGGATTACCCCTGACTTAATGTTATTTTCCAGTGCAGGTATTTGTTGACAACACATATATATTGAAAAACCCAACCTGATATGTTCGGCATACGTGAAGGATTTTCTAATTTGCTGTGAACATAATTTTATCGTGTATGTAATAATTTATAATAACACTTTTAACATTAAATTTAAATATTAAAAGTGTAAAATGCGTGATTTTGTATCAAAAATGTATTATTGACTGAAGCACGTCATTATTTTCCCTCTGTGAGCCTCTGACAGTCTGATAGCTTTTGACTACGTCACATAGTAACCGGTGTTATGATGACGTTTTTGAGGTTCCAATTGGGGATAAAAACGTCGTATATACCCCGGCAGTTTCCTGAATATATACTGACATCTCTGTGTTGTTATCCAATCACAAACCTCGACACATTTGTAATCCGTAATATATATATATATATGTTCAGTGGACCATGAAACTATATACAATATAGCTTTGAAATGTAGGAAAATTAGCAGTGAAAATATTAAAACTATTGTTTTCTCCTACTGTAAAGTTAGAAATTTTTGTAATGTTTTCATTACTGCAAAAAATTTTGAAGAAATTGGTATCTTGAAATAAAAAACTCATAACTCATGATAGCATTTTTGTATGTAGCCTTTACAGAAATCATAATGACCAATCTTTCATTTTTGTCCGTTTTTCAACAATTCAACTATACATACATGCAAACATTTCTGAATTTACAGCTACTCAATACAATTTTTGTCGAGCCTGCAACTTTTGTTGCAGAAAGCTCGACATAGGGATAGTGATCCGGCGGCGGCGGCGGCGGCGGTGTTAGCTAACTTCTTAAAAGCTTTATATTTTAGAAGGTGGAAGACCTGGATGCTTCATACTTTGTATATAGATGCCTCATGTTACGAAGTTTCCGTCAGTCACATGTCCAATGTCCTTGACCTCATTTTCATGGTTCAGTGACCAATTGAAAAAAAAATTCAAATTTTTTGTAATGTTGAATTCTCTCTTATTATAAGTAATAGGATAACTATATTTGATATGTGCGTACCTTGCAAGGTCCTCATGTCTGTCAGACAGTTTTCACTTGACCTCGACCTCATTTCATGGATCAGTGAACAAGGTTAAGTTTTGGTGGTCAAGTCCATATCTCAGATACTATAAGCAATAAGGCTAGTATATTCGGTGTATGGAAGGACTGTAAGGTGTACATGTCCAACTGGCAGGTGTCATCTGACCTTGACCTCATTTTCATGGTTCAGTGGTTATAGTTAAATTTTTGTGTTTTGGTCTGTTTTTCTCATACTATATGCAATAGGTCTACTATATTTGTTGTATGGATTGATTGTAAGGTGTACATGTCTAGCGGGCAGATGTCATGTGACCTTGACCTCATTTTCATGGTTCAGTGGTCAAAGTTAAGTTTTTGAGTTTTGGTCTTTTTATCTAATACTATATGCCATAGGTCAACTGTATTTGGTGTATGGAAATATTTTATGATCTTTATGTCAGTAGCGCAGGTTTCTTTTGACCCTGACCTCATTTTCACGGTTCATTTCACAGTGTTAAGTTTTTGTGTTTTGGTCTATTTTTCTTAAACTATAAGTAATAGGTCAACTATATATGTTGTATAGAAGCATTGTTAGCTGTACATGTCTGCCTGGCATGGTTCATCTGACCTTGACCTCATTTTCATGGTTCATTGGTCTTTGTTTAGTTATCTTGGTTAATGTTAAGTTTATGAGACAGTTGTAATAAAGCTTTATAATTAGGACTATCTACATAATATCAATGATTAGTATAGAAGGCGAGACATTTCAGCGTGTGCACTCTTGTTTGTAGAAAGACGCAATGTTAGAAGCAGAAGTAAATCCACAACAATGAAATTATCTGGTGGCTACCTTGTCCTACAGCTACATGATGAACTGATTTACGAGGTCTGTCAAGATGATATGATACCTGTGGCACAGATTATACAAAGTGAGATGGAAAATGCCATGAAGCTGTCTGTCCGTCTGCCAGTTAAAGTTAAGGCAGGACCTAGTTGGGGAAAGCTTGAGGAAATAAATTTGTAAACAAGTAGTGGAACAGAAAGTACTGCAATTGTCTCTGTCAAAAATTATAAGAAAAGATCTTTATCAGACTTGTCAGGGTTATTCAACTTCCAGTGAGGTCATAGTATTTTTGATGACCATTCACTAACAGGCATGTCAGGGTTATTCAATTTTCCGTAAGGTCATAGCATTTTTGATAACCAATCACTATCAGGAATGTCAGGGTTATTCAATTTCCCATGAGGTCATAGTATTTTTGAGGACCAATTACTATAAGGCATGTCAGGGTTATTCAATTTCCTATGAGGTCATAGTAATGAGGTCATAGTATTTTGGAGGACCAATCCCTATCAGACATGTAAGGATTATTCAATTTCCCATGAGGTCATAGTATATTTGAGGGCAAATCACTATCCAACAAATGTCAAAATTACTCAATTTTATTTATAATTCTTAAAGACCTATCACATGCAAAACTCGTTTTTAGTTAGTTAAATGAAGTGAAGTTGTAAATCAAGAATAAAAAAAATGTTGAATTTTAGTGATTTCTTTTTTGTAACTGTAAATTCAGACATTATTGAGTGTATTGATTTTGGGGATTTTTGAAGAAAGTACAATAAAGCAAGTTGAATTCTTTTAAATTGAGAAAAGCTTCTTATAGATACATGTATTTGATATCAAAATGCCAGTCCTTATTATTTCAAAAACTCAAATAAGTGTATTATTAAAAAACCTTGTGGAAGTATCTAAACTTATGATATATAGTTTTTTTACATTTCAATATATACTTGCTAGAGTTTGGAGATTTGGAGACAAAAAGGAAAGTATACATTAAATTATTATTTAATACTTACCCAATGTTAGTTTGTAGTATTCATGTTCACTATAATCTTTGTGAGGTTTTACATTGTAAATTAATAGTCATGACCTGTTCTTCACCAATGTGCCAAAGGATATGAATGTTATTGTGATATGTTTTGCCTGTTATAAGTCTGCACAAGTATGCAATCAACATGTTGGTGTCAGTTGATTCACATTGATTTTGAAATCTGTGCAGACTCCCAATTTTTGACTGTTATACATCTAGTCCTTAAATTTGTATAAACTTGTATACAATATCGATATTAACTTGTTATTATATTTTCTTTTAACAACACACATTAAACTATTTAATTGCACTTTTGTCTTTCATGGTTAACTCAATCTACAACATCAATTTCGTATATCTGTATGTTTGTTATTGAATACCAACAGAAACTATTCAATAATAGCAAAACATGTACATTCATACATTTACACATTTAATACATTTTCACCTTAACAATTTTTACTGGAATATGATACATGTCATTAATTACCCAGTTAACCCATATTTATTACAAATTCACCGAACAGGAATTATCAGCCTGATGATAATTTTTAAGCCAGTATTTTTGTCTTTATGTCATCTCTCAGCATTTGAAGATTTGTAATTTGGTCGAATCCTATATTAAAGGCCTATAATTTTACAGTTAGGGGTTTTTTGCTTGTGAGAGAGCTGTCTACTTATTCTATTATCATGATTAATGATCTATTTCTTATACTGTATTTTGTCATTTTGGTCTTTTGTGGATAGTTGTCTCATTGGCAATCATACCACATCTTCTTTTTTATATATAAGAAAACCATAGATATGAAAAAGAAAGTATAAAACATTTTCATATCTTCTATCAACAAATTTTCATATATCATTTGACTTTTTAAAAATGAAAAGAGTGAAGTCGAACAGCAAAGGCTTACTTGCTAGTGTGTCCTTTTTCAGTCAGATACTCTGCCATTTCAAAATTCTTGCTAGAACACTTTAACCTACTGTTACCTTAAAAGTCATATGTATATACCTTGTAATATATGAAAAGGAGCTACCTTGACCTATAATGGTTTACTTTTACAAATTGTGACTTGGACAGAGAGTTGTCTCATTGGCACTCATAACAATTCTTATTATATCTATTGACCATCAACAAATTGAAATTAAATATTTGTAATGATATTATTTAATGTATTTAAAGATTTTCAAATAAAAATGTAGCTGTTTGTAGTTATTGTGACCTATTTCACACACAGCAGCTATGAAAAAAAAAATGAAATCGAAACAATTGTTTTTGTACAGGGTAATTGTAAAGGCAAATATTGTACTGATATTTTTGTAGATGTATATAGCTTTAGTTTAAATATTTTTTTAAATTAAATTAAGTTAGTGAATTCAGATACCATCTTTGTTAATTGTTAATACAAAAAGAAATATTTATTAGAAACAGTTGTATTTGAAATTTATGTATATTTGTAAACAATAAAAAACATGATGAATAGATTTCTCAATAATTATTGTTTGATTCAGATGCAAAATAGGTTATGTTGGTTCATGTGTGTCATTATTTTTCCTAAACAGTTATTAATTAGGCCATTAGTTTTCTCAATAGAATTGTTTTAAAATTTTTCATTTTGGGGTCTTCTATAGCATACCACACAGTATTGGTTTTTCACATTGTTGAAGGCTGTAAGGTTGCCTAAAACTACTTACATCCACTTCATTTAGTTGTTACAGTGGCAATCATACCACAACTTTTTTTTATATAAGCTAGTTGTTGTCAAAACAAGAAATAACAAGATAGAATTTGTTGTAGACTGCAAACTTTACCCATACTCCAAGTCATTTACTTCCATGTCAGAGGTCAGTTGATAGAAAGGAAGGAAAATGGTGTATAAATAAAGGACACAAAATCCCTACATACACTTTGACCCCAGTAGTCAGTACTTCTGTGTTGACATTAATTATTATTGATATGATCATAATTATAAATTAACTGCTTACAAAACTAAGGAATTTTTACCCCATGAAAACATTACATTAGCTGTATATTGCAAATTCTTGTGGATATTGGTCCTCAACGATAATCAACTTCATACTTTATTTTACCTTTTAACTCTTTTGATTTGAGCATCACTGATGACCGAGTCTTTTGAACGTGTGTTTTGTGTATAAAGTTGTAATCCTGGTATCTATGATGAATTTATTGTCAACATCTAAAGCTATTAATCTTCAGCTTGTTTATTTTAGAGAATAATAGTAATCAAACTGTGTGAGTGAATTGTAACATCAACAACCAAACAAACCAATGATATTAATTTTACAGCTCTTATCATACAGCTAGCAAGTTAATTGTTTAGTTGTCTTGCTTGCTTTGTAAGAAATAATGTTTGCTGAAGCATTGTTATTAAGAAAGACATCTGAAAACAATATATGAAGGCAGTGTTAAACTTGTATACATTATACTTAAATTTTGATTGGACACTACCAAATAATCTAATTTACCTATATACAGATTTAACTCCGACATCTTGTTTGCAGATGTCAATCTTAATAACAATGCTTGAACAAAAATTAATACAAACAAAGCAAGCAAGCCAACCGAACTCATGCATTAGGAAGTCGACTGTAAATGAAAATGAAGGTATTACTAATTGCACTAAGTATCTGTATGATAAATAAGACTCAAAGGACCAGGAAGTGAAATAAAAAAAGTTGCAATTTCATTGTTTAATTAAGAAACAATACAAAGAGTAAGAGTGAAATGATGAAGACTAGTAGTAATCTAAGTTGAGTTGCTTTTCTTTACCACTTATGGTAAATGGGCTATGTCACAGATCTTATAGGATCACAGACTTCGTTTTAATTATATGCACCATTCAAATTGGTGTACTAGCGTAATCTCTTGTAAACTGTAAATCATCGATTTTTGAAGTTTTCAAGACGATGACAGATTGGTTAATACACAAAAATTGAAGTTGATGACCCTATAATTAAAACGGAAATTTATGTATCAATATAGGTGTTGGACAACCAATCCACTGCCTTCAATTTAGAACATATGTCAATATATATATGTTCCTGATGTATAGGCCTTGCATCTTCTTTTATTCATATGGGACAACATCCCTAATGCGCCTCGAAATGAGGAACTCAAAAGTCACGTGTAAAGAAAAAATCTCTGTGTAGTGATATTGGACATGTTTCTATTTTTAACAAATGACTGAACTTAATTATTTGTGGTGATTAGGAAAGTAGAGGAACATAGAATAAATGTGTAAAAACTATGGAGCTATTGAATGTGTTCAAAGTATTAAATTTTCAAAGAACTTATTGTGTTAAAAAGGGGATATTTTACCACAAGGAGCCGCATCACAAAAGGATGTTCGGGGTTTGCTAATTTACGGAAAAAGTAATCTCACTTCGTACCCCGAAAATTTAACCACATATGTGAAAATGTCACAGCTTCGAAACGAGCTATCATACATATCCAAGTTTACGATATGGACTGAGCTACAGGAAAAAACGTTACCATTACCGCCTATGTAAAAACAATTAAAGATATTGAGCCATATAAATTTTGCAAAACTTTGAAATTTTTCGTATTATCATACCCTTTCCATCAAATAATGTTAACATTTAAATTTGCAAAGGAAGATTTGTAATCTAACCACCGACCGTGCAAGGGCTGTATAGTCAGTCAAGTTCGTTAAAAATATCCATCGTCGTAATCTAACTCACATATTTAGTTAATACAATCTTCTTTTGACATCCTAGGGTCTGAGTGAAACTCGTATGTTCATTGAGTCGACAGGATTAAATCTTTTATGCCTCATTTCCGTTCTCTCTTGTAACGTTTTATGATAACAGGGCAGGTTGCGATATAAACATCTGATCGTAAATATTTCAAGAATAAAATCGGCCGCATTAGTTCTGTATTTTAGTTCATTTTTGAAGGTGATAAGGTACGGTCACCTAATGTTGATTACTTAAGTTGTATTTGGCAAAGATTTTAGGGATTTTTGGTCCTCAAAGCTCTTGAACTTCGTACATTATTTGGTCTTTTTAACGTTTTTTTTATTCGAGCGTCACTCGTGAGTCTTTTGTAGACGAAACGCGCGTCTGGCGCAAATATAAAATTTCAATCCTGGTATCTATGATGAGTTTATTTACAACCACTGGGTCGATGCCACTGCTGGTGTAGTTTTTTTTACTCAAGGGTATTACCAGCCCAGTAGTCAGCACTTCTGTGTTGACTTGAGTTATCATTGGTATGTTCATAATTATAAATTAACTGTTTAAAAAAACTGAATTTTTGAAATACTAAGGCTTTCTACCTCAGGAAAAGATTACCATAGCTGTACTTGGCAAAATTTTAGGAATTTGTGGTTCTCAATGCTCCTCATCTTCGTACTTTATTTGGCCTTTTTAATATGCTTTAATTCGAGTGCACTGATGACTCTTTTGTAGACGAAACGCGCGTTTGGCGCAAATATTAAATTTCAATCTAGGTATCTAGGATGAGTTTATTTACAACCACTTGGTCGATGCCACTGCTGGTGGAGTTTTAATTCCCCGAGGGTATTACCAGACAAGAAGTCAGCACGTCTGTGTTGACTTGAGTTAACATTGATATGTTCATGATTATAAATTAACTGTTGTCAAAACTTTGAAGTTTTGAAATACTAAGGCTTTTCTACCTGAGGAATATATTACCTTAGCTGTACTTGGCAAAACTTTAAGGGATTTTTTTTTATTATCAAATGCTCATCATCTTCGTTCTTTACTTGGCCTTTTTAACATATTTTTATTCGAGCGTCACTGATGAGTAGACGAAACGTGCGTCTGGCGCAAATATTAAATTTTAATCTTGGTATTTATGATGAGTTTATTTACACCACGTTGTTTGTATAGTTGAGTTGTCTCATAGGCAATGGATCATTAATAAAGGTAGATGAAACAACTTTCAAAATAGGTGTATTTTGGTACCATCACGCTATCTAGCGGAAGGTGAAAATTATAATGAATAACAGACTTCGGAACAAGTTTGCAATTCCGCTGAGTGCAAAAGTTGTCACCTTAATCTTTGGAGGTAGGTCAAAATAAAGTTGGTAACTGGGTTGGTATTGGTTTCACTGATATTTTTCCTATAAATTCTTAACTCTAGCACCACTGTTGAAAACGTTATTGCATTTTTTTTTACAAATTTCCTAAGAGGATTTTTTTTCTTCCTCAAGTGAATAAGATTTTCTGTAGGAAAATTGTTGCATACATTTTTCTTTTGAGGATATTCTATTTCCTGTAAGGAAATCTTGTCAACTATTATTTCTTTTGAGGAAATTGTTTTTCCTCTATGGAAATTTCTGTACATCAAATTTCCGCTAAGGAAATGTTTTACCCTATTTTTCCTTGATGGAAATTTCTTAACAATACAAATAATATGAACATGATAGTTGTCATTTGTTTATGTAATTTATACGTGTTTCTCGTTTCTCGTTTTTGTCGAGCCTGCAACTTTTGTTGCAGAAAGCTCGACATAGGGATAGTGATCCGGCGGCGACGTTAGCTCACTTCTTAAAAGCTTTATATTTTAGAAGGTGGAAGACCTGTATGCTTCATACTTTGTATATAGATGCTTCATGTTACGAAGTTTCCGTCAGTCACATGTCCAATGTCCTTGACCTCATTTTCATGGTTCAGTGACCACTTGAAAAAAAAGTTCAAATTTTTTGTAATGTTGAATTCTCTCTTATTATAAGTAATAGGATAACTATATTTGATATGTGCGTACCTTGCAAGGTCCTCGTGTCTGTCAGACAGTTTTCACTTGACCTCGACCTCATTTCATGGATCAGTGAACAAGGTTAAGTTTTGGTGGTCACGTCCATATCTCAGATACTATAAGCAATAGGGCTAGTATATTCGGTGTATGGAAGGACTGTAAGGTGTACATGTCCAACTGGCAGGTGTCATCTGACATTGACCTCATTTTCATGGTTCAGTGGTTATAGTTAAATTTTTGTGTTTTGGTCTGTTTTTCTCATACCATATGCAATAGGTCTACTATATTTGTTGTATGGAATGATTGTTAAGTGTACATGTCTAGCGGGCAGATGTCATGTGACCTTGACCTCATTTTCATGGTTCAGTGGTCAAAGTTAAGTTTTTGAGTTTTGGTCTTTTTATCTAATGCTATATGCCATAAGTCAACTATATTTGGTGTATGGAAATATTTTATGATCTTTATGTCAGTCGAGCAGGTTTTATTTAACCGTGACCTCATTTTCACGGTTCATTGCACAGTGTTAAGTTTTTGTGTTTTGGTCTATTTTTCTTAAACTATAAGTAATGTGTCAACTATATATGTTGTATAGAAGCATTGTTAGCTGTACCTGTCTGCCTGGCATGGTTCATCTGACCTGGACCTCTTTTTCAAGGTTCATTGGTCTTTGTTTAGTTATCTTGGTTAATGTTAAGTTTATGTGACAGTTGTAATAAAGCTTAGCTTTATACTTAGGACTATCAACATAATATCAATGATTAGTATAGAAGGCGAGACATTTCAGCGTGTGCACTCTTGTTTTATTTAGATTAGACCGTCGGTTTTCCCGTTTGAATGGTTTTACACTAGTAATTTTGGGGCCCTTTATAGCTTGTTGTTCGGTGTGAGCCAATTCACCGTGTTGAAGGCCGTACATTGACCTATAATGGTTTATTTTTTTTATATTGTTATTTGGATGGAGAGTTGTCTCATTGGCACTCACACCACATCTTCCTATATCTATGATAAATATAATTTTTGCCAGACTAAATAAATGAAACAAATGATATTTTTAACTTTAATAGATTTTTACTGATATGTATCATGACATACAAAACAATACAGACTGACTGTTAAGGTCTAGGTATTGTACATACTTTATATCACTTTAATTTGATTCATAAAATATTTTTTGTAGCAAATGTTTTGTGTTTTTTTCTTTGTTATTGTTTTATTGCAATACATTGATAGGCAACCAATGACAAACCTCTTTGTGTAACAAAAATATTTACAAGAAACAGTTTTGGTCTGTGAATGATATAAATTCTTCAAGCATATGTTTAGTTTTCTAATACTGAAAAGTGGCATAAAGTATTACACAACTCCACTTAAATAGAATCAATATTTATTCATGAAAAATATCAAACATTTAGCAACACATTTGAATAACGCACGTCTAATATTGAAAATGAAAACGACAACAACAATGTGTGCACCTATCTAGATAAAGTTAATGACAATAAATAAAGTTGAACTCGTCTGTTAAATCGTTCAAAGTGCCCAACATAGATCAAGTATATACATATATACCATACACTTTTATAACATATAAAACATGTAACTTGAATAAAGACTAACTGTGATATAAAGTAGTATCATGCAGAATTGTACGTGTATGACACACTTCATTAAAGGCTACGTACAAATGATTATGTTTGACAAAAAGTTGCAAAACTGATCGTGTGAAAGGAAAAAAAATTCAATAGTTTTATGTAATTTTGGCTATCTCATTCGACAGGATTTTTGTATGCATTTTATAAAAGTTATATCACACCTGGTTTAAAGACTCAATATACAAATAATACAGAATCTTATTATATTTCAATATCTAAAATCAGATTTACCCCGTAGAGTTGCAACCTTGAAATCAAAATTAGCATGTTTCTTAAATCGACTTGAAGTTCAAAAAATAAAAAAGCACACCTGGTTAAAGGCTCCATATAAAAATAATACAGAATCTTATCATATTTTCATATTCAAAATCAGATATACCTTTGTAGGGTTGCAACCTAGAAAATAAAATTAACGGATCTGAAATCCACTTGTTGTTGAACAAATACAAGTCTACCCCGAATGCAATGTTCTCGATCTATGACACATTTTTGTATTGCACAACGTTGTTTAAAGATACCGAGGTCCCTCTTTTTGTTTATGAAGAGTTCATGTAATTCATCAGTTACAATTTGTCCAACAAACAATATTAACACATTTCGATGATACTGCGAAATTGAAGCTTTGACATTTTGTTTTATTTATGAATTTGATTGGCATACCAGGAAGCAAGTCTATTTATTCTGGATCATGTTCAAGTAAAAAGTGATCGTGCATTGGGTTTAAAAACACTAACAGACCTGATTACATGAATGATGGGAAAACAACCAGGTTGTTCTATTAGTCATGTAACAAGGGGCTGCATGTTATATTTTCATTTCACTAACATGAAAGCAAACGCCTACAAAATATACGGTAATTATTCATATTACTTGCAGAGTCCAATTTGATAATAAAAACTGCTTATCTGTGTGGGAAATTATATCGTATTTTAGAGCATGAAAACCAAACCAAAAATACATATACGAATCGGAATAACACGATACAACATAAAATATAAACATAAATTTTTGCCCGATATTTGGAAATCTCAGCTAGACCCTACTTTTCTTTTCATGTTTTTTTTTCTCATAATTTTTTTAAGGTAAAGTATGACAATGTTAAATGGAAGAAAGTCTATAGAAATTTTTCCCCACCACCTTTTCAGTGGCTTACATCTCGAGAACAAGCACACGAACCCTTCATATTTGCCTGCCTTTTTAGTTCCATTATCTATATACTATCAATTTATAATAAATATAATTTCTGTAAAATTCAAGACATTCAATGTAAAACACTTTTGAAACACTGACACTAAATAAGACAATGGTAATACATGCAATATTTCTGTATTCAATGTTTTCTAATGTACATGATAACTGTATTTTACCAATCGGTGCAAACAACAATTAAGTTCAACATTTAAGAGATCTTTGCTGGTTTTGTAATAGGGTAGCGTTTAATATACTTTTCATGGCCATTTAATTCATACAATGAATACAATCTGATACTTTCTCGAACCATTTCGCTATGATTATGTTTGCACATACCCAAAAACAAATTGTATACTCGTTTGTTACAAACAAAACTAAGGAAAATGAATAACCCTTGTAAACCTGTAAGTATGGTCACAACAAACGAAAACACTGATAATGGAATAAATGAGTCTACTATTTGCCCAATCCACGTGATTCCGGTTAGCGAGAAAAGCTTAATGTACACATAAAAATCTTGTTTATCGTTCGCGGTGCTCTGAATAATTGGTCTTTTGTATATTGTGTAAGCTGTGAAACCAAATAACCAAATATTTACCACACATATGACCCCTACTGGACAAATAAACGCAGCGATTTGGGGAATATCTGATATAAAACAATTAGACCCACCATAACCAATGTTTGCTCCACCTGACAGCATAATTTGAATGGCTATATTAATGATAACTATAATGAAAGGCGTTCCGTATGAATAACAAACATATCTTAAGAAGAATCCATTATTCTCCGACATACTACTGGTTGGTCTGAAAGTGGTAAACACAGAATACATATGAAATGAACACACGTTCATGCAGGCGAATGTTGACAACCAAAACACATGAAGGATGATACCAATGACTTTACATATGAGTATACGATCAGTCCAAATGGTTCCAAATTGCAAACATGTCTGTGCAATTAAAAGGGAAAATATGAGACACATATTATTTTTGCCAGGTAGGGTTCTTAGTATCGGGAAAATGCAGTAGGTAATAAAAGTTACTAGCAAGCAAAATAAAGAAACGCATGTACATACAATTGTCGTTATTTCCAGAGCATATTCTGTGGACGATTTGATATATCTATTTAAAAGGAATGAAAGGAAATCATCGAGACAAATTCTAATTTTGTTATTTGAATCTATTAAGAATATGTCGTAATGAATCATTATTTTGTATTTTATGAGTAAAACAGAATAACCATCTATTGTATATTGGTCGGCGTCAAAAACAAACTGTGGACAGAATAGTTGTCTATTGATTTTTGTTGATTTATAATTTCCGTATTTATTTAAAAGTTCGATGTTTTCTTCCAATTTCCAGCATTTCGACTCATATTTAAATTCCCTAGCCAAGTGAACAAAACTGAGTAGATCAGAGAATGCGGAAGCTAGAGATATTTCCATGCTAAATGTATCATTGTTCTCCTCAAACTCAGTGTTTTCATGAATTATTTTCAGAAGTGATTGTTCAAGGTCATTCCGATAAATGTTTGATTCTATGAACACATCAAATGCAATATACGTAAATACGTTTGGATTTGAGCGGCCTAACGAACATGGAAAATTTGAAAATGTTTCAGTTTTAAGAATAACCATACTAGTTATACCAATTGAATGATTTCTAACAATATTTTCAAACCATCGTAATATGATTTTCTCTGTTCCATTAAACTGTTTTGGTGAATCAGCATATCTAACGAAGACCTCTAAGTTGTATCTTATATTCCTGGTGACTTTGAACAAAGGGTCACAACTTCCACAAATCAAATGCCTTCCTGGAAAGCACGTGATGTCGCGACAGTTTTTCTGAAGAAAATAAAAAACAAAACAATTGAATTAAAAAGTAATCAATTCAGAATACGATATATCTATGGAAACTATTAAACGAGTAGTTTAGTATGTTCATATGATATATCCCAATGTTTAAAGATTGCAAAAAGTGGACCGAATACAGATATTGAAATTGTAATTCACTTTTCAAAACATAACACACAATCGTATGACGGATAGAATTACACAAGACATTGCAAAGATAACTAAATAATTAGCAGCACTTATCCAATAAAACAGATGGTACAATTTGGTGTTGGTATACCAAAATTCAAAATCAAGAAAAAGATTGGCCCCGATATGCTTTTAAACGAAGTAGACAACAATCAATAATCTTGAATGACTTTTAAAGTAATTGTAGACCTGCTACACAAAGAACATGTTTAAACAAATACATGATCTACATTATGAAAACCCTTCCGAGATCCAGCGATAAGTTTGTGTTGCACAGTGTTAAGTTTTGTATGTAGCGTTTTATAGATTTTGTCTTTTGGTCGTTATTTTGTGTGTTTTGTTTTATGTTAAAGAAATGACAGTTCGTTTTTCGAGTTTGCCTATCATTTGGGATCTTCCGCCTGTCTTTATACCTTCTTCTTTGGTGAACGTGAGTCATCATCGGTAGTTTATACTTAGCTCTTCAACTTTGTACTAGTTTGGCTTTATAAATATTTTGATATGAGCGTCACTGATGAGTCTTATGTAGATGAAACGCGCGTCTGGCGTACTTAATTATAATCCTGGTACCTTCGATAACTAATTATAAAGTTTATAAAAAGGTAAACTTAAATTGACAAAAATCAAAAATTTGATAAAAATGAATAAAACTAGACAAAATGTTATAGAGTTTAAATTGTAGCGCATTAAAAGTAAAATATTATTAAGATGATGATCATTTACGTCAGGAGTTTAAAGACAACAGCACAATTTTAACTCGGACCAAGGTAGAAAAAACAAGCAACGCATAGTAATCACGACACGAGCAACTCTTTTGTCCATAAAATATATCATAAAACAACAAGGAGAAATAAGATCCATGATAATATCTATCCCATAATTGAGCTTTGGATGTGTTTGTTTGACCATTATCTCGAGTGTACATGATGATAGTTTAGAAATACGTGTAATTGCGACTGACATAGTTTATATGCGTTAAACTCACTGTTTTGAAATTTGTTTTTTTTTTGTTTTTTTTGACAACATAAATATTTATTTCAAAATTGTTTTGAAATTTGTTACTTCGTCTCCCGAATTAAATTTACGCACATTTGTTATCTTTTCATATAATTATCAAAATGTTTTTACCTCAATTTTGTCATACAGCTGTCCATCAGAACAGTATTGAACATCCCATGGTTCATCACTTGTTTTTGTCTGATCAATTTGGAACAAATTTCGAATTTTCACTCCCGGAATATCAATTGGAGCAACACATCCTGAGCCTTTACAAACACAATTATAAGGTTCAAAAGGGGGGAAACATGGGTTGGTATTTGTATCAATTTCAACTTCATCGACTTGAAATATCATCATGCATGCTTGTTCGTTACAAGCGTGACAAAATTCATTTTTATATGGAATTTCCCTGATTACCGTTGGAAAGACAAGACATCCAGTTATAAAATTATCAGCCAAATACTGACACGTACCTGTTTCGTTACATTTCGATTTGATATTTCCATTAAAATTTGGAGGGTTACAAATCGAGCAAAATACGTTTTTAAATATCGTCTGTTTATGCATTGTCTGGGGTAATACTGCGTACGATAGATTTTCACATGACCACTTAATGTCGGAATCAAACTCCGTCAATATTCCGGAAACGTTGCACTGATGAACGATGTCGTTATATCCGTCCCTGTGACATTCTACAGGTAATTCGTTTTGCTTTAAAAGGCTTATTCTACAATTATTCAACATAGCCGTTAGAATAATATCAGATATAGACAAATAACGATTATATACAATGTCGACATCATTTTCGCAGATAATATTTATGTAAAACAGAAAAAGGTAACGATCATTGTAAAAAAGCTGATCTACATCATCAATAAACGTAACTTGATTACAGATGAAGCAATGAAAATTTTTGTATTGAATATTCGTAACTGTGTCTACGACTGGGAGTAATGAATAAATATCATGACTATTTCCGGTACATCTTTCCCTTAATAAAGTAGATCTGAAATCTTGAGAGCAGCTTTCTACCACGGCAAACATAAGTTCTTCCATTTTATCGAACATTCCAAAACTTATAACATTGCCCATACACACGAATGGATTGGTTAATAACAAATCTAAACAGAGTGGTAAATTTCCTTCGTAAATCGCTGACAAATTACAACTACATGGGGTCATAATCGGTTTGATCACATTAAGAGCATCCAGGGGCAACAACTCTTCATTACACAATCCAGGAAGAAATGGATTATATGCATATGCCTTAAGCAAAGTATTTGTAAGGTTTAACGTAAAACTCTTATTTTCTTTATGATTGGCAGTTACTGTAGTAATTTTCATCTGATCTTTCAAATATTGCCTATAAAACGGCAGGCTTAAGTCACTTATATTTTGCAAAGTATAAAAGGTTAAGTGGCCTTCACGTGTATAAGTGATACTAGCATTTACATCTAGAAAGGAATTACTAAAAGTGTTATCTCTATTACATAAGTAGCAAAATACATTTAAAGATGATAAACTGTTTTCTGGGTTGTTATAGTGCTGACAAGCATCTTGGAGCCCTTGGTCAAACGGTTTCCAGGAACCAGTTGAGTTACAAGTTCGAACATCTGTCGTGTTTATGCGACGAATAGGATTACAAATGAAACAAAATATGTTTTTGTACACTTTGTAAACAAGTTTATATGTAGATTCACATGCATACTGAATATCCGGATCGAATATGTCCCACATACCTGTCATGTTACACTTGGTAAAATGTATTTCTTCATTTTGGGAACAGTTTCGAACAGACACAGTATCTATCTGATGCATAATCAAGCACTCTTTTTTCATCGCCTCGTCTATTACCTGTTGATAAGTTGATAAGAAATTGTAGTCAGAAAACAGGTAACAAGAAATATTTAAATTCCATTGGTGATACGTGGTTTGTCCATGGCATGATGCGCAGTGTTTATTAAGATAAGTTAGTGGTATGTTGGTTGACGTCACATGAGGCGCTGTCATACGTTCTACAGTTGTGGTGTTCTTTGCGCATAATTCAATTTCAATATCATTTGACCCGTATGGACAACTTGTCACCATTGGAAATATGGCAGTTATTTCATAATATGTTGAATCGAGAATAATGGAATCTATGCAGGTTTGTTCTGGCATTTTAAAAAACACATCTGGGCAACAATTTTCATTTATTATGCATGTTGAATTGCAAAAACATTCAGGACATAGTTCTATGTTTTTGTATGCATTGTCAGGTAAATGCGTGTAATTCATAAAGGCATGGTCACACAAATAGTCTGGGCCACACACTAGAAAATGATTATGTATGATATTGCTATAATTATACATCAACGTTGGCGTGAAGAGTGTAATGAAAATCAAAATGAAGCCCATCATGAAACCTGTTTTACTAATCATGCTTAAAGTGACCTATATCCGACTCCCATCTAATGATGAAAATTGTCCGATACAGAATATTCAAACATCTGAAAAGAGAAATATCATAGTTTTTATCAGGCTAAAACATGAAAATTTGCATTTCCAATGAAATCTTGATTTAATTCAATAATGAAAGTATCATATTACTCTAGCAGATAAAATATATTACTAAAATAGTTATCAAAGGTACGAGGATTATAATTTAGTACGCCAGACGCGCGTTTCGTCTACATAAAACTCATCAGTGACGCTCAAATCAAAATATTTATAAAGCCAAACAAGTATAAAGTTGAAAGGCATTGAGGATCCAAAATTCCAAAAAGTTGTGCCAAATACGGATAAGGTAATCTATACCTGGGATAAGAAAATCCTTAGTTTTTCGAAAATTCAAAGTTTTGTAAGAAGGAAATTTATAAAAATGACCACATTATTGATATTCAGGTCAACACAGAACTACTGGGATGGTGATACCCTCGGTGACGAAACGCCCACCAGCAGTGGCATCGACCCAGTGGTGTAAATAGTTATGAAAGGTACCAGGATTATAATTTAGTACCCTCGGGGACGAAACGTCCACCAGCAGTAGCATCGACCCAGTGGTGTAAATAGTTATCAAAGGTACCAGGCTTACAATTTAGTACGCTAGACGCGCGTTTCGTCTACATAAGAATCATCAGTGACACTCAACTCAAAATATTTATATAGCCAAACAAGTATAAAGTTGAAGAGCATTGAGGATCCATAATTCCCAATAGTTGCGCCAAATACGGCTAAGGTAATCTATACCTGGGATAAGTAAATCCTAAGTTTTTCGAAAATTCAAATTTTTGTAAACAGGAAATTTATAAAAATTACCATATTATTGATATTTATGTCAACACAGAAGTGTTGACTACTGGGCTGGTGATACCATCGGGTACGAAACGTCCACCAGCAGTGGCATCGACCCAGTGGTGTAAATAGTTATCAAAGGTACCAGGATTATAATTTAGTACGCCAGACGCGCGTTTCGTCTACATAAAACAGTGGCAAATTTATTTTTTTTTTACATGGAAAATGTAAGTATTGGTAGTCAAAATACTCAAAATCTACACAAAAATTAACGACAAACATTGAAAAATACAACTGAGGTTACTTCACGTGTGTCTATAGAGGGACAGCGGAAGGTCCATTTTCGGTCTTTTATTTTTGCATGAGTTCGGGATTAGGCTTGTCTTGTCGCGGGTATTTGGGATCGACCGTTATCAGGACTGGGGAATCATGAACATTTTTCAGGATCCAGAAAAGATGCATTATTTCTTTAGGAATTCGGAATGACAACTCCGACCGCACTTCCCCGAATTCTTAGCTCGATGTCTTTCGATATTTATTTCGTTACACTGTTTATAACTTGCAATTATGGTATACTCATAATTTTTCTTACAAGTCTGGTCTCTTTAGGAAAGTGACTTTAAAAAAACTAAGTTAACAACATGAATGTATTTAATCAAAATAAAATAATTTAATTTACTTCAATACCTCACCTTATACACACACACACACACTTATAGATCAAGCATGAAAAGCTGGGTTATACATAATCCAATTTGAACAGATTTATGAGCGACAATTACGTCTCAGACAAAATATGTATAAATGAAAGACAAGACATTAATTGTATTTAAATACAATCCAATTGTCATATTATTTACCATTTAAAACCTCTCAACATTGTGCAAATCTAAAACTTCCCGACGTCTTTTAATAATACAACTGCTAGTTTTGACACATAACTAACATAACTAACATCTTTACATGCGAATATTATATATCTGTTCAAGAATTTTTTTTAACTGCAGTCATAATCATTTTCTCAAATTAACTGAAAACCAGAAATTTTGACAGCAACATTTTTAAGGATTGTTTTTTTTACCGGATCCAGGTCCAAAATGAAGTTATAAGCAGCCATTACTTTAGGACTGTTTATACGACTGCAGAAAATGATAACGTACGACAGTACTGCTACTTTCGACACCAGTCCTGTAAAAAAATAAAATAATCTTTCACAATTCCGGAAGACACTTAGCAGATTCTTGTTGAATAAAGCTTTTGACCAACATTTTTCTATTTCAAAATCAAAATTATTTGTTATTATCAAAGATGTAGAATATTTCATAATCTTTAAAATTAAGTAACAATTTGTATTTCATATTGATTCGTTTTAAAGAAATTACTTAAAATATGTCAGATTACATAGTTAACAACAAACAACCTGACTTGTACAATTCAACAAAGATCAAATTTGTCATGTCATTCTGTATATAAAAGGATAAGTTCTCATCCGTGTTGAAATATAGCATATCTTGCAAATTTGAAAGAAAAAAATCTTGGTCACGAAAGCATCGATTATTAATAATTGCGACATGGGTAATTTCAATTGAGATGTATGTATATATATGATGACATTTTATGTTTGGTAAATTGTATAAAATAAACATCTGGGAAAAAAATAACAGAAAGATTTTGCAAATTGGATCACTTAAACTTCAACAACACATTTTCTTCTTCATTATAATCATTGATTGGAACGTACAATTTTGAAGTTTGACTTCTGTTTTGTTTTAAAAACCAACACTTGTATAAAAACAAACTTCAAGAGTTTAAGTTAATTTAAACCTTATAGTCAATGCGTTTAGTACTAAAAATCTTGCACTGATCTTGCGGTTTTGATAAAAAAAAATATGAAAACACGACATGAATAGCATGCGTACGAAAGTACGCTGAATTAAAATGCTTACAGATAAAAAAATTATTATTTTCATTTTTCCGATATTATTATTTTTGTTACTATACATAATCATCAGTGGATTTATTTACAGTCGATGAATAATTTTGGAAACACAATGTTTAATATCATGGTTTTCTAAAAGTATTCATCCAAGCATATAGAAAATTTGTACCTAGTTGAACATTTAATTTCAGGATTCACCAGACCTACAAAATAAGTATCCAAAAGATAATAAGGTCCCTTGGTTTTTGGTAAATTGTTAAAAACAATTGTCTTATTTCAAGCAAACATTAATACAAAAAAAGCAAAATAACAAAAAAAAAAAAAAAAAAAAAATACCGATCTCTATGGAAAATTCAAAACTGAAATCAAAAGCTCAATAACACCTAACAAAATTAATGGAAAACAACTATCATATTCCTGACTTCGTCCAGCATTTCGTTATGCAGAAAATAGTGGGTTAAACCTGGTTTTATAACTTACTTAACGTCTCGAATGTATGACAGTCGCGGAAAAGTTTATTATATTGACTAACAATGGGTCAGCAAAACCTGGCTGTCATTACAATGTAAAATAACTTTTAAATGTTATCCTCAAATATTATCTAATGAAATTTTCTGAACGGAATAAAATTCCATAAATATTTAACTGATACATTTACGCCACATTATTTATACAAACATTGACAGTTTCTGAAACAATTATTTGTTTTTTGAGACTTTTACAAGTTTTAGACTACATTTTACCAGTATTAAAATGACATTAATCTTTTAAATGTTAATTTCAATGCTCCACCTATATACAACTGAATAAAACTTATATTCCCGAAAGCTTACTATCTGTTTTATCTATCTTTTGTTTATATATACAAAGTCACGTTGAATTATCTTACTAAATATGTCCAGATAGTTTACAGAAATATTGGGTCATCGCACTTGTTTTTATTTACAGCATAAATAAACAGTACAATCATCCTTCATTCTTCATAAACACGAGTGTTTCTCATTTTTCGTTTTTTATATAGATTAGACCGTGTGTTTCCCGTTTGAATGGTTTTGAACTAGTAATTTTTGGAGTCCATTATAGCTTGATGTTTGGTGTGAGCTAAGGGTCTGAGTCGAAAACCGTTCATATAAGGTTTACTTTTACAAATTGTGACTTGGATGGAGAGTTCTCTCATTACCACTTATACCACATCTTTTTATTTATGTATTTGATCATGCTCCCGGGATACACATCACTTGCTAACAAACGTATATTTTTGTTTTAAAAAAGAAATTACTATAAGTTTAAATCCCACATATTTCTGTATTACAAATTATACTAAAAATTCTTACAAAAACATCACTTTCCTGAAAAGAAAATGCTTAAAGAAATTATGGACAGTTCACAGGATGTCATTTGCGATCTATACTAGTAATAGAAGACTCCCAGATATATTAACTTGACGTCAAAGTGGTTTGTGAAATTTTGGTATCTTTTTCATTTCTTTAAGGATATAATTAAACTCAAAATGAATGAGTGGTAAAACTTATAACCTACCTTATTTCATGTTTATATTTGCCTTTTATCAAACAATTATAATCTACAAATGCTACTTTTGAAATCATGTATGGAAATAAAACTTTTTTTTTACAGTTTTCTAGCTTATCTGATTTGTCCTTTCTTTAAGGGAATAATGCAACTTAAGAAAAATATAACAGGCCTTATTCCTTTTAAGTCACTACTTACATGAAGAATATCGCACATATAAATGAGGAAACATGAAAACTTTATATAAAAATTTAAATGCTACGCCCTCTATCCCATGTATTATACTGTTCCAAGAATAGAACATGTATAAACAAATACTTACACCAATATTGATTATTTTCTCGGATAATGTTAATATATGATTACAGTGGAAAATCTGAGAAAAACTCATCGTTTTTTCCAAGTGTATCAGTGTATCTTCACAAAATCTTTTCTAGTTCTACCATGTCGACTTTCCTGACATCAAATTTTACAAAACTTAGAACGCGGCCATAAGTCAGAATCTATCTGCCTGAGTTAAAATAAATGTTTATCCCCAACTCCAAAAAATGGTTTGTCCGAAAGATTTATCAGAAACATATAAAAAGCTTTGAAAAGACTGGCTCTAACTATTTGAATAATTTCGGTTGGATAGAATAAAAAAATACTGAATACATTACCTTAATTGTCTTAAGCAGCTAGTTAACAATTTATCATTTCTTAATTGATTAGAAAATATCAAAATCTTCAACTTCTATTAGCAATGTACCTACGATTTCGCAGTTTTAAACATATTAAACGCGATGTTCTAGTTTGCCTGAATGAAGATAATCAATTGATTGGCATAATGAGTAAATAAAGACAACAGTTGTATTATACTGTTCAAGGTCATAAATTATCGAGAGAAACAACCCAACTATTGAGACGAACCACTAAACAACAACAGAAACACTAAAGTGCTACATACACATAGCCAAAACAAAATAGAAACGGACTATTTGTGCCATATTCCTGACATTTTAAGACAAATGGTGGGTTAAAGCTGGTTTTATAGTAAGCGTAACCTCTCCCTTGTGTGGCAGTCAAATTAAAAATTACATTATATTGACAACGATGTGAGAAAGAAAAAAAAACCAGTACCTAATCAAATGCCAAAATGTAAAGCTCAAACACATCAAACGAATGAATAACAACTGTCACATTGCTAACTTGGTACAGGCATTTTTTATGTAGAAAATGGTGGATTAAACTGGTTTTAAAACTAGCTAAACCTCTCACATGTATGACAGTCGCATCAAATTATATTGATAGGTAAAAATGTCATAAATAAGGGTACAACATTTGAGGTTTTGTTTGGTTCAAATCAATTTTCGGTTGTCTTGAACTTATTTTCTTAAAATTTGGAGAAAAAAGAACAACTGTAAAATGTAAGATTCCATAAATTTTATAGCTATATAAAATAAAAATACACGGATGTTATAAAATTATTATACAAAACATTTTCTTTTCTAAAATAAATCCCTGTCAAAAAATGTCGCATGTATAAATCATTGAAATGTTCTGAATTATGAATTGTAGTACCATCATTACGTCATTATAAACACATCGGGTGTTGTTTTTTTTTACAAATTTACATGCAAAGAGCAGGATTTAGACTGCATTTGTAAAAAGACAAAGGCATCTCTATATCTTGAATTATCGATGTCAATTTTTGCTAAAAGAAATTTATAAATTAAATATATAGCACCTGTGCTATAAAAAAATATAATTAAGGGTCATGAAATCGAATATTAAAACACGATCTATAATGTAAGATATTTTACCAAATTTTCTAAAGTTATTTCTTACCGATTTAAAAAAGTATCCATATCAATATTTTAATTTACAAAATGGCAGTATGAATTAAATCATTAAAAAAACCAATGTTTCGAAATAATAATTATGCAACAGAACCATACCTTTATTCAGAAACCCTGCCAGACACATCCTACATGTTCTATCGAAAGTATGCGACAGCACGATTTAATAAGTGAAATAATATCCAATATTAATCAAATCTGACTCCTCTTTTTCTTATATCAAATCATATTTTAGTGAAAATTATTTATCATTTATCGTATGACATTTTTCTCTCCAGTTGGGTGATATAGTCGAGCGATTGAAAATGTCTTTGTTTTATGGACTTCCCCTTATTGAATTTACTTTGGGCTTCGGTATTTTTTAATACTTTTTTATGAAATTAATTTTTGGGTGCCCGGAAACAATATAAAATAATTTGTTACTTTCAAACGTATTAAAACAACAATGTGATATATTCGTGCTCTTGTAAACAATACCTTTCACATCACAATTATTTCAATTTGTTTTTGTTTTGTGTCTACGGTTGCAGCCGCGTATATTAATATGTTTACATCTTCAGGGTGGAATTCCAGGAACATTGCATTACTTAATGTTTCTAACTGTTTTTTGTAAAATATATTGGTGACTTTTATATTCTATGATCCCGCAAATCGTAGTGTCATAAGCAAATAATCAGCCATCCTATTTTAACAGTCTGGCATTTCATTGATGTAGAAAACAAATAACAGGGGCCTGAATTAGATACTGAGCCTTAGAGTATTTTTCATGTTTCCTTCTTCCAGTCAAAGATTTCACCATTTACTGAAAATCTTTGATTTATATATCATGTATATGTAGGAACACTTTAATATTGGATTACTTATTCAAAATTTTCAATTTTCTGTTCGTGATTCCTGTGTGTTTCTTTGTCAAAGGCTTTTGTGAAGTCTGTATAGATGCAATCTACCTTGCAGTTATCATCTAAGGATCATGTCCATTTATCAATTACTTCTAAAAGTTGTATAGCAGTTGATCTTCCCGAAAGAAAGCCGTACTGTTTGTTAAAGAATAGTGTATAAAATGACTTATTATATGCTCTCTTTTATTTGTCTCTATAATTTACAAACTACTGAAGAAAGACTTACATGCCTACATGTATAATTTTTAGCTCGTGATGTATTTCCTTTTTGTTCAAAATAGCAATTCAGTAGAGCATTTTATCTAAGCCTAGGTTATTTTTTATGTTTTTAGTTTTTGAAGATGCATCAATAACCCAATAACTCTTTCGCCTATTTGCAAGAAAATTAGGTAAATTGATTTTATCTATTACAATGACCTTCCTTTCGATTTTTATAAATACAAAAATATATTAGAGATTATATTTCCGAGTTATAAAGCTTTATTTATTAAAAAAGAGGGATTTTACAGTTTTTGCACATGAGCTTAAAAAGCTTTGTTGAATTGTTCATATTTATTGACGTTAGCTCCATTTCGGTTTTTATGAATTTAAGATTTCTCATTTCCGAGTTATGGAATTTATCCATTAAAAAGGGTGATTTTTCAGTTTATGGATAATATCTTTAAAGTGATTTATGCAGTTTTCATGAAACTTTGGTGACTGTTTAATATATATAAAGATAACCTCCCTTTAGATTTTTTTATTTTCCGATATGAAAATATCAGAAGTAAATGAACTTCATTCTTTGAAAACTCGACTGGCGTGCCATGGCGCTATTGTTTATTAAAGATATCGTCCACCTCACTTTAAATACGAGTAGGCGGGAAATGTTCCATACAGTAAGTATTGTGGCCTAGTTCGACCAGTTGTCGCTATCTATTTTGAAAGCAATCTACTTTCTTTATCATTGTAAATGGTTTACATTCTCTTAATTTTGTCCTTGATTTGTTGACAGTATCTTTACAACTTACCTGTGTACAAGAAAATATCATCGTCTTAGGGTTTCAACGATTACCGAAGAAAGAATTCACGTAATAACACGATGAACGATTTATACATGTAGTGTATTTTCTTGCTATCAACTTTCATTGAACATGTCAACTAAAGGTGTCACTAAGCGAGCAGTTATCGTTACAACTATTGGGGTGATTGCAGGATTATTAATTGCTGTTATTGTACTAGCGATACGGAAACGTGAATGCGGTAAATATTTTTTACATTTTTAAGCGTGTCAACATAACTAGATTATGTATGTAGTCAAGTGTAAACTTTATCACTTTCGTGTAATATGTATCGTAATATAATTTACTTGTCAATGTAATCATCAAAATAATGGAATTTGATGATACTGTCATACAAGTGAGAGGTTAAGCTAGCTATACAACCAGGTTCAATCCACCATTTTCTGCAGAAGAAAATTCCAGTATCAAGTCATTAAAATGACAGTTGTTATGCTTTCGTTTGATGTGTTTCAGCTTTTGATTTTGCCATTTGATTAGAGACTTTCTTTTTATACTTTTCCTCGGAGTTCAGTATTTTGGTGATTTATCCATTCCATTTTGCCTTGGAACAAAATTACAAACACTTTGCGTGCACTATCATATTTTGTTTATTATTCCTATATAACTGCAAACTTGTACAGTTGTTGAATAACTGAATCGACAAAACACTTGTTTTATGTGTTCGTCACGCATTGGTTGTCCAACAAGGTGTCTGTTTCTCAATTCATGCCCTATTAATGTTATGCAACACAAATCTCTTTATAAAGTGTGAATTAAACAAATCTCTTTTAAAGTGTGAATTAACTGCTCCAAATCAGCAGATTTTGTATATGGTCGTACCATGACGATATTTTACACTTAAGAGCTTATAAGAGCTTAAAATTGTGTGCGCCATCTTTGATCCGAAAAAAAATCTGTTACCAAAAGGTGCCCATATCTATACAGAATCCCTAATCAAACCATATTGGGCAAAAATTGATGTTACAACAAAAACTATGCATAACTCAGAGGTAGTATATTGTAGTTTGTAGAGTTTAGTTATTTTGAATGAGTAATTGAAATGAAAATATTTCTACGTAATGTGTATAGTGCTCATGTCAAACAACAAACTCTTGGAGCTAATTATAACCCTTAGACTGAGTGAACCTTCTCCTTTGCCAAAAAGAACGTTATATATATCAAAGCTTGATTTTTACTTTCTTTCTCTATTGAACAGATATCAAAGACAACGATGTACATGTACCAATAGTTTCTCTCCAAAACAGACAATATATTCTTGACGATTTTATGAAAGACGATGGGATAAACATTCGATGGCTTCCGAATGTAAGCAGTCGGACTCCAATTGATACAGCTTTATCGATAGGTAAGGAAATCAAGAACATGTGTAGTTAAAGTGTATGATATACATTTATTTGTGAGTTAATTTCAATCCACCAATTACTTAGAATTTATTTCATAATAAATAAATCATAAATAAAGATAAGTAATCGTCCAATTTCTTGGCTTGATCAACGGTATATTACGTATACAATATTTGTTAAATTTCATTGCAGAAAATGCATATACAAGTCATGCAGCCAGTAATATTAGAGAAAAAGATATTTTCTTTGCGTCCAGGGGCTTATATATGCAAATCAAATTGGATATGTTTCAAATTTAGACAAGTTGTTTAGCAAACATGGCGATGATGTATTTGTCATTTCAGAAACATGAAATGAAAATGAAAATATTTTAGGCAAATACAACATGATAGAAGTAATGATACAAACTACAAGCGGAAACAATCCTGTTATTGGATCGAACGATGGTCTCAAACTCCTAGACACGATAACACGGTTGAGTGCTGCTAATAATGGCATTAAGATAAATGTGAAGGATAATATTGAAGCTACAGCGGTTCTAAGTACTCTAAGAAATGTAGTCTTAGATAAACCAGTCCTGATATCCATTCCAATTTTGTCTCCAGGTTCCAGTTTTGACATAGACAGGTAGGTGACGAAATATTGGAAAATTAAAATATTATTTTTAGCTTATTTTTTTTTTATACAAACACAAGTTGATATGGTTTAGTTTTCAATAAGAGTTTTATTTTAACACGCTCTAAGTATGGTTGTATATTAATCTATTTTCCGCGTTTTGGCCTATATTGATTTAATTTTGTGCAGATTTACTAGAATTGTACTTTTTTCATGTATTTCACAAAGTCTGTTTGTATTGTTTTCCATGGATCAATGCTAACATATGTTTCTTGGCGTATAAATGTTGGATCGCGACAAATGATATAATAGATACAAGAGTATGCCATCATACGGAATTCAACAATGAACAAAAGCATACTGTATAGAAAGCTAGCCGTTGTTGAATTTATACCTTATTTATTTACATTAAAAAATTATAGAAACGTAAAAAATGCCCCAATATGCCAAGATGTTGAACAATTTAAACTTGAAATCCAATAGCTTGATTTATGTAAAAAACAATAACGAATATCATCCACAAGTTTGATAGACTGCAACCAAATGTAATTGCTTAATTCAAAATTTTGTGGCGAGAAACATTTTGGATTTCAAATGAACACCAAAATCATAATGTATGAAGATCATTGTAACATCATATTCACCCATAAGGTTGAATGTTTGTTGAAATTCACATTCGGAAGAGTACAATCTAAGCTATCAACCAATTTCAAAATGATTTTTTCATTTATCTAAAAAATAAGGTTTCAGTCATTCAGAGACCATTATTGGCCATGTTAACAGTATTTAATCTAATACTTTTTATAAAATACTAAATTAATTTGAAAAAAAACTTGTTATTTCAGGTTTAAGAAAGAGTTGTCGCCTTTATCAGTAAAGGATAATTACATTGGGGTAAATCTTGCTATTTCTAAAACTTTTTGTCATCTGTATGGGATAGAATATGGTACATCTGAATACATAAGTGACCTGATAAAAACCCTAAATTTTCCTGTTACTAAGATTACGATAGAAATTGAAGCTGCCACTATACAATCATCATGGAAGGATATAAAATGGATTTTAGACACCAACCCAAGTGTGAAACTCATAATTTCTTTAAACTCATTAAAAGTCAATGGCACAGCATTTGATTTACTTCTGTTGAGGAATGATGCAGATAAGAACAAATTGTTGTACAACATTGATAAAACCATGTATCAAGAATTTGTAGATGTTTCATCAACTGCCGGAAGTCCTCTGCTATATTTTAATATAACTCCACGTGACGCGAGTGATATAATTTGGAGCCATAACACAGATACATGGAATTTATTAAATACTGCAACACAAGGTAAAGTTGAAGCTGATTGGACATTAAGCTGAATATAATTTTCCTTTTACAGAAAAAAAGAAGGGAAATAGTGAAATTTGAAATATGCAAAGAAATCATTGAGAGGTTAGGGGAGGGAAGTCTCTCATAATTGAAATTGAACTGAATGCTCTAGCGATTCGAATACCATCGTTAAGTAAACGAATCAAGACTTCGGAGATCTTCATTTACGTATTGGAACTGAACTGAAATGGAAGAGATCGCACTATAGTTAAATATGAGCATTTTTTATTATAGGAAAACTAATGATCTTAATAAGAGACAATTCAGAAGTCGGTGAATACCTTATCATACCTATGTAATTATAAACCTTGAGAATGAAAAAAATTCTAAAACCAATGTGTATTGATAATGGTTTGAGAACAAAATAATTGCTAACAAGGGGACAAACAGATTGTCATTTTGTGTCATGTTCTTCGTTAAAGAGGTCTATCTTGATATAAATTTGGCAGTCTACAATGAAATGTTTACATGTAAATAGCTTATTAGGCCTTATGTAACATCCCAAACAGTTTCCGCTCTTGAACACATTACAGTTTATTAAAACATTTGAAATATTAATTCTCCACGACAAGAAGGTGTGTTCTGTGCACAAAATATAAAGTGTGTCGCGTAATAAAAAAAAAAACCGAACAGTCTGTCTCTTAAACTATGAGCGTGTAAAAAAAAATGACAGGATTTTATTTAAACAGTGACAACTTTGAGGGAGTACCCTTAGTTCAGGGAGATAACTTTTTAAATTAGGTATACGTTTGTAAAAGTCAAGTTGTCTCAATAGATAAAGGAAGATGTGGTGTGAGCGCCAATGAGACAACTCTCCATCCAAATAACAATTTATAAAAGTAAACCATTATAGGTCAATGTACGGCCTTCATCATGGAGCCTTGGCTCACACCGAATAACAAGATATAAAGGACCCCAAAATCACTAGTGTATATTAAGCATTTACCTGAAACAGATTAAAAATTATGTAACCTAGAAATTAAGAATATATATTTATGTTATTTTAGTTTTTGTGGGTGTTTTTTGTTGGTCTATTTTCAGAAATGCCGCTTGAAGGATGTTTGTTTGCCAATGATAGTATGTTTCCGTCATAGCCGATACTATTTTGATATTTCCATACTCTTTGTTAATAAACAAAAATATGTTTACCTGTTGTAGGTGATGTGATGATGATAGAGGGTGACATCATGTTACTAGGACAAGATACACCTAACCAAACAAACATTCCTATAATGGCGCATACTGTAGGAGATTACAACAACATTACATTCGAACAGTGGATCGACGAAATTATTAAGGTATTCTGCTCATTAACTTTGTTTTAATTCAAATTGTTGTTGTAGCTACGAGATCTTTAAAATGTCATATCTCCACAATTATTATGGATGTTCGCTACTCCTTTTCCAAAGACTCTTATAAATTGATAGTAAATACTAAGTATTTGAGAAAGGAACTTAAAGTGAAGGATCCGTGAGCTTGTTTTCGAGATAAAGCCTACACCCAATCAGAGATCATATCCGTTCCGTTCAATACTTTGTAACACTACACTCAATATGAGTCCAGTATTGCGGAGCATGTATGGAACGGATTTGAACTCTGCGCCGGAGATTGGCCTACACCATTAAAATCCATAGTACTGTAGTATAATCATTTCGTTGAATGTGGTCATTATATGAAAGAAGCTGAGGCAAAATAATTTTGCGAGGAAGATATTAATCAGGGTTCCTAGACTTTTCTTCATTTAATATTGACACCTCTTTTCATTAAAAACTAAGAACAAATAACAAGAATTTTATCATATTCTAAAAAATGGCTTTATAAACTATATGAAACAAAATTTTGTAAAGAACAGTAAGGGTTAGCGTGCAAAATTATAATTAATACTTAACCGTATATAAATAGAGGATTCCGAAAATCTGTCACACAAAGTAAAATAAAATCCCTAACTAGCAAACATGTACCACTACAATGAAATTGTGTCTTTCTGTCACAATGCAGCAAAATTGATACTGATGTAATTATCGGACATCAGAATTTTATCTGAAAAACTTTAGTGGACCAAGGACATTAAATCAAAATATTGCAGATTTCTATAACTAACGGTTCATGCCGGAGAGTTACATTATCACAAATGTCAAATACAAAAAGGCTATTTGGCTAAAATTGAACAGAAAATCCGGTTGATATAGTAAACAATTCGTAAAAATAAATTTGTCGATTGCCTAAACGGTTAAGAAAAATGACAAAAATCCCTGTGTTCTGGGAGATCACACGACTAAAGAAGTGTAAGGGTCGATAACTTTGCCGATGTAAAACTTTCGGTCAAATCGGTTGAAAGAGCACTAACTGCAAAGATCAATGTCATATACCAAATATATAATCAGCATTCTGATAATAATAATAATAAAAAAAAACAACAAGATGAAAATAAAGTAACGGAAAAAAAAATAGGATTCAAACAAATCCTACAGGTCTTTCCATGAAAGAAATGTAATAACTGAATGTTGCTACACGAATTTAAAAGACAGATTACATTAAATTTGTCTCTGGTTAGTAGCCACTTACTTTGATATTGAAGATTATTAAACTCTAAATGAGCTATAATAATGAAATAAATGAAAACGATAATTACTCATACGTGTTTTTTCATTCCATAAAAAAAAAATATTAAGTAATACTTTCAGAAATATATATAATTATTAATGCAATATGTTCTTAAGACAAGCACTATCGTGCTATAAATATTTAATATATTTTATAGGTCGATAAAGGCATGAAACTCGATCTTAAAACTATTGACGCAGTTAAGCCAGTATTACAGATTGTGTCAAGGAAGAGTTCTAGAATCAAAGGTCCGGTATGGGCAAATGCTGATATACTTAAAGGTCCGAATGGCACTGATCCTCGAATACCCGCAAACGCGTTCTTGGAGGCAATTCAGGAATTTCCGAACGTTGTTCTTTCTCTAGGTTGGACAACTAAAAGTAAGGGTGATAACAGCTTAAATTATACAATGGAAATGGTACAGGAAATGTATGATATTGTGAAAGATTTACAACAGCCAATCACATTCCCTGTTAGGGCGGAACAGCTGATTGACTCTTTAGGTTCATTTGAATGGTTACTTGGGAAGTCCCGAGGTTACACATTAACGGTATGGACAGCACACGATGATAACGTAACGAAAGCTGATATGGACTTTGCGCGTAGAAAACTTGAAGCATCGCGTGTATATTTTGATCTTCCGAGAGAATTAAGACCCTCATTTGCTTGATATGTCTGCTTTCAAATATGCTGCCAGCACAATAAGCGGCAGCCTTTCTCATGTACAATAAAAGTTGAAAAAAAGTAATTTTTAGAGTTACACGATACGATATCAGTAGATTTTGTTTGAAGTATAACAACTATTTTTTTTTTATTAAATAGGAATATCGTAAGCATTTTATGTAACAGTAGTGTTATGCAGACAGTTATTTGTAATCTTTGGTTTTGTTTTCTTTTGGTCATGATTCTGTTCATCTTTTTTCGACATTATTTCTTGTTTTTAATAATTCATTAGAATTATAGAAAAATGAATACAGCCATTTATTGCACATTTAATAATCAACAGTATCAAAAATATTTTTTCTTTCCTTAATGTTTAATCAGTTCTGGTATAACAACATTTTCAGAGTGAAACAACAATGTGTCTGAGGGTTGTGCTATATGTTGAATAAATGGTGGTGCTGGTAAATTATTCTCAATGCTATATACGGCACATTTTTTAAAAGGACATGGTGATTCTCTCCATGCATATCTTATCGCCACCACGTAAGAACTAGCACACCCTTTATAAGATATCGACACAGTCTGTTTATCATGGTCTGTGACGGGAGCTGCTACCCATGTAGAATCCTCTGTGCTGCAATCAGATGTCTTAATCTCAGAGCAGCATACCTGCAAAATATACACAGTATGATAAAAAGTGTGAGGTACAAGTCTGAGAAATTAACAAAAAACACCCCTATAACATACATTTGAATAATTTACAATAAAATAACAATATTTCCAGATTATTACTCGTCCTTGATCTATGGAAATTGTGAATACGTTTATTAATATAACACCAAAGTTAAGGAGTTGTCATTAACACCTGACTCTCCAAATAACGATTTCTTTTTTCATTTCCAACATATTTTTTTCATACAGCCTCACAGGTCATTTTTTCAAGAGTGTAAAATTAAGTTGTTCATTTGCCGTTTTTTTTTTGCAATGTAACAATAATACTGAATTTGTAAATATTTAACTCAGTTGATTCAAATTGAGCAGTAGGTCCTATTATTCTGTTAAATTAATTGAGAAGGAGTCTATAATTTACATTGCTTAAACTATACAAGCTAAAAGATTAATTTTCCAACAATGAACGAAGGGATGTTCGCTGTAGTGTAATATTTCGGGTCTATTTTTACAAAAACTTGTTCTGGTTTACATTTATTTTCTTCCTGACTAGTTTAAATATATACTGCTACTGTATATTTCTTTCTCACCTATATTATTTTATTTGTATATAGCAATTAAGTCTCAGGTAACACACAAAGACAAAATTGTTATCTTGTGCACAGTTTACACATCTTAATAAAAGTCATTACCTCAAATCCGTCATCTGATCTTACATCTATTTCAGCACTATCATCATCGTATGTAATCAGGTAAGTTTTACTCTGGGTGTCCATAAAATATTTTGTCGGAAATGGACCTTGGTACTTCCCAGCATTTCTACCATAAGCTACTGTTAGACCCGATAAAAGCAGACGGTCGACTACATCTTGTTTGTCTCTCGGATGGATACTACAAATTAACCAAATATAAATATACTTTTTTACCTACTTTTACCCCACATCATTTTATAAGTATTGCACACGTTTTTAGGCATTTAAAAGGAGACAACATTTCAACATGATTGATAATATCCAACGTTTGATTTTGTTAGTTTTTATAGAATTGCAATTTTGAAGTAACTTAAAATTGGAGTTCTGTTATTTGTATTGGATAGTGATCATTGTTGAGAAATCCCCGATTGCGATTTTAACAGTAATACTTTAATACTACTTTCTGTAAATGTTTATAGTATGTAATTGTTTACATCACTGTCTGATAATTGCCGTTAAAAATTTAAAAAAAAAAATTAAAAAAAAAAGATTATCGAAGTATATTCTAATTTATCTTTAAAAACTAATATTTTTTCGTATAGATATAAATCTTATTTAAACTAATAATTTCGACGACAGCCATTTCATAGTTTTCTACTTGTAAATGGAACAATTTTTTTTTTTTAGAAAAATGAAGGTTTCTTTATTAAAAATATCGAAAAACACTATATTTTTTCATCAATCGACGTTTACATATAAAATCTCAAAATATTCTCTCGTTAGAGTACATTCATTTACCCGCCATAAGGTGAACTAAAATCAGGAAGATCCAAAGCAGTGGCCATAAATACATTGTTCATTTTAGCATTAGGAACGTAACCATAGTCTGCGGTCTGATGCCATCTGAGGTCAGGAAATCCCGTTGTTATTGATGAATCGTTTTTCCATGGACCAAGCTGTTCAAATAAAAACGTAAGTTTTCGAAATTAATAGAATTCAGGAAAATTAAATTTAAAACAAATACACGTGAAGATTGCTAAAAAAGATAGTACTGTTGCAAGAAGAAGAATATAATATTTTTTTGTGTGGTTCGACGTTTGCCCTCTTTTCCCATATGGTTATGGTATATGAAGCTATATAGTTATGAAAAGGAAACATTAGGAGTATGTATCAATAAGAATGAAACTCAATGATACAAGGTAAAAATATATTTCGTCTTTAAATAATCCTAATTTGAACTCAGTACGGATGATATATCTGGAAAACTCTACACAATTGTGCAAATAATCATATTACTATTGATAAATGTCAGGAATATAGCAGTTTTTATTAAAAAATAAAAAAAATCGTTTCTATATATGTTGGAGTTTGCTTTTGTTGCAATTCTGTGTCTCTTTTGTTATTTTGTTTTCCTCTTGTAGTTGATGTGTTTCCTTCGGTTTTGGTTCGTAACCCGGATTTGTTTTCTCTTAACCGATTTATAAATTTCGAATACCGGTATACTAGTGTTGCCTTTATTTAGCAAAACAAAATATTATAATTTGAGATGCTTGAATATTTATCTGTACACCAATTCCTTACATTTATGCTAAAATATAGTACCAACATTCAAAACGACTGCAGTAATTATACATAGCTTTGTTTAACTTTAGTCTAATTTATTTACCTCTACACTTCAACCTCGGACTTTATTTTATTTTTTTCAAAAAAAAATAAAATTATACGATCGCCACTGATGAGTCTTTTGTAAACGAAACCGTGTCTGGTGCAAATACAAAATTTCAATCATGGTATTTATGATGAATTTATTCATAATCAATGGGGCGATGCCACTGCTGGTGGAGTGTATATTTACATCATAATGCAATATAGAAAACAATACTTCTCCAAGGAATCTCGATGGTCTTAATTGTAAATGCACTAATATAAACTTTCTGAAGAAAAAAACCCGTCCTCCATCGAAAATGAATTCAACAGATTGTCATTGTAATTCAAGACGATTTTTTTTTATCTCTTATCCTATTGTCAACAATGGTGTAAACGGCAGAAATCTGAATTGATGTATGAGTAATGCGGATATTCGCATATCACGATTTAAAAAAACAAATTCAAACAAACGAAGCAGCCAACAATATGGTGGTGATAAGAAACAATGCGTTTAGATTTACTCTGAGCAGTTAAAGGTCCCTAATATTTAAGAACTTAGAATCATCAACAGAACAGAAAATATCTCATATACCCCTACATCATTCACGAAAGACACGAATTAACAATGGTCTTGCAACTATTCTTTTCTACAGTAAAAATAGCATGTAAAAAAAGTGATAAGGTTTATTCAATAAATATTTTCAATCAGATCAGAGTTTTCAAAAAGTCTAAGGATCTTCTCCAAATTTTTACTAAGTTGAAATAAAATCAAACTTTTGCATTTAATATTCCTACGCTTACACGATTATTCCTATGATCAAACAAGTACGAAACATCGACTAAATCATGCATCAGATGGCAGATTATTTTCTTCAAAAATTGGAAACGTAGATACAAAGTCCTTGTTTTTGGTCGCGAAAATTTCACTATTTGAAGAATCAATCTAATAACCATAATAATCACATTGAAGATAGAATCAACTAAATGCTTTTTGATCGTCATCGTATTTGTTAAGATTTGTGGAATTATTGCTACTAATTGTGCACCATTACTGGCCAACTTGTTTTGTACTCATAGGAAGCGGATTTCATACAGAAGCTTCTGAAGGACAAAAAAAGCACTTTGCAAAAATATTCTATTTCACTTTCAAATATATGGATGTTTGTCACTCAACAACCCACATTTTTAACATCTCATATATTCTAGTGAAACTTGAAATAAGGGATACAACCGTAAATAGAAGATTAGTAAAGCATTTTGATCTGTAATGAAACTGATTGTTTTCAGTTCCCCAAAACGATAGTTTGACTGAGTCCCTTTAGGGGCACGCGGTCGTGGTGCTTTTAGAATTCATGCGGGTCTCTCAGTTAATTTTTGTTTCTGAGATTTGTCCCTACCTAATCAATTAACGAGATTTAAACTTTGGTAAACCACTGTCGTCTTGATCAGTCACGGAAATAATTGTGGGGTAAGGAAAATGAGGGACGGGATTAAGAATCGTATTTAACACTAACCTGTACAAAACCAAATGGAAATTGCTCGTCTGTCTGCATTTCAGAATTAACATGGAAAGTTTCCCGCCAAGAAGATATCATTGCTGGAAACGTGCAGTTATATGTGTTGGGGTTAGCTGGAGGGATTGCATTTGCCTCACCTACAAAATCTTCAGTATATTAAAAAAAAGTTATTTCGGGACTGATAAATGATTCCACTCCAAAAGAAATCACAATATTCCCAAGCAGGACACATTTGCAATTCCTTAAGTACAGTGCAACAAAGGTTATTATATTACCTGGTCTTTAAGGTTAAGTATGAGAATTCTGTGAGATAACACAAAGGCTACTGTTATTTGTATATATTAAATTTATATTTCTTGATTATTAATTCAAATTTTCTGCAGACAACTATTATCTTGATATTTTGTTTATTTATTGTAATTGGTATTATATAAACTCATCATTATTATATATCAGAATTGAAATTTTGTATTTACCCCAGAAACGCGGTTCGTCTACAAAAGACTCATCAGTGACGTTTAAATACAAAAAGGTTTTAAAAGGCCAAATAAAGTACAAAGTTGGAGAGCATTGAAGACTAAAATTTCGTAAAAAGTTTTACCAAATACAGCTAAGGTTATCTATTCCTGAGGTAGAAAAGCCTAAAGTACTTCAAAAATTCATTTGTCATTTAAAGTAAGTGTGAAACCATTCATGTTTGGTTCAAATTATAATATAACAGGAGAAGAAGTAGAATTTACCACATGAATCGAACTGATAGAAGTCCATAAAGCCATTACTGGAGCTGATACATGATAATTTCAAACCTGTATATTTGAGTTTTCTTAAATGAGAGCAGACAATTCAAATGATAGTAACTGAACGCCTGTCATTTCATGGATAGTGAGATAACTTAGTACACTGTAATACACCACAAATAGACCAAAACGTATTGAAATATAAGCTATTTCATTTGCGAATAACCGATATAAGCTATATCATACCTTGGTACCATAATGCACCGTATATGGTCATATTTGTAAGTGGGAACATCATAGCGTTCCATAAAAGTGATGGCGCGGTAGGCACCCTGTAAGAAATATAAGAGGATTATTGCCATAAGACTGTAAGTTTGCTTGATGAACAATTTTCCTTTCATGAGTTGGCATATACAAGTGGACATGCACAAATTTGAATAACAATGAAAAAAATGAAATTTGTTATCACAAAAGCAACACAACGGGTGCCACATGTGGAGCAGGATCTGCTTACCCTTCTGGAGCACCTGAGAGCACCCCTAATTTTTGGTGGGGTTCGTGTAGCTTATTCTTTAGTTTTCTATGTTGTGTCATGTGTACTATTGTTTGTTTGTTTGTCTTTTTCATTTGTAGCCATGGCGTTGTCAGTTTATTTTCGATTTCTTAGTTTGACTGTCCCTCTGGTTTCTTTCATCCCTCTTTTAGTTCTGTTTCAGGTTAGAGTGAGGGTTGTCCCCTATTAAAACGTTTAAACCCGCTGCATTTGGTTGCACCGGTCCTAAATCAGGAACTTTATGATCAGTGATTTTAATATGTTCTCGTTTTTTAAAAGATTATACCGTTGGCTTTCCTGTTTGCATTGTTTCACACTAGTCATTTTGGGAGCCCGTTATAGGTTGATGCTAAGTTTGAGCCAAGGCTTTGTGTTGAAGCCCTTACTTTGACCTATAATGGTTTACTTTTTACATATGACTTGGATGGAGAGTTGTCTCATTGGTACTCGTACCACATCTTCCAAGAATATATGATCGTGTTCAATTAATTAGAGGTTGTGTAAAAAGGGGCAGATTATATAAATTTTGTGATATATCAGCCAGGAAAAAGGTCTTTAAGCTGATGGTATTTCTCTTAATCGTGTATAATCTTTCCACCAAAAGGAGTGCATATTTTTGTAATTAACTTTCCAGAGTGTGGGCAGTTATATTTTGAAATTTTAAAGGTGGTATCTTTTATAAACTGAGAAGCAAAGCTGGTGAGGCCTACGAACATGTTGCTTGATACATTTTGGTACTTAATGGCGTACTATCTATTAATGGCTTTTGCTTATATCAACTTCTTCATTAACTAATATCAACAATAGACATCGACCGATAGAAACTCACCTTGTCGTAAAACGTCTTTGGCGAAGAGTCATAAATGTATTTCTTTGCTTTTCAAAATTACTATTTAGGATACATTTTTTTGTTTCTCTATTTACGAAAAATTTCAAGTATTACATTTTGAATTAGCATCCCTGCTTATCTTTGGACAAGAAAAAAAAACCAAAAGGACATAGTTTACTGCTGGATTTATTCTTTTTATGTACTGTTCCTTTTCTACATAGATGATATGAAACTGGATCAGAAATCAGATATATTTTGAAATGGCAATTACTTATCGTAAGATTAAAGATACATGATCTATAGATGAATAGAAATTGTTAACGAATCTGAGGTGAAGCGAAACAAAAGCATTTTAAAACTATAGATGTAGCCTTGAAGCTTAATCTAAGGTACTCATAAACTATTTTTTAACTTACCATAATACATTATTTTCATTATTTTCGTTATCAAATGTTGGAATATTACACTTCTTGAGGGCTGTTGTATCGGACCAGGTTTCTATAGGTGTACCTCCCCATGCTGACGTTACTAGACCTATTGGATATTTCAACTTGTTGTAAAGTCGTTTCCCGTATAAAAAGCATACAGCTGAAAAAAATCCATCGCCTCCAACCGTTTCTTAAAAAAATATAAAGATACAAGTTTTATTTGAATAGGCATATTCATTCAAAAACAAACTTTGTCAAAATAGTATCATTGGTTCGTATGCATGAAGCTAAAGTTCAGATTTGTTCCGAACGGACAGATTTTTCTACATGTCCTACAATAATTTAGTATTGCCATTGGATATCTTAACTTAAACGGTTTTATGATATCAGCCCTGAACAAAGTACGATCAGCAAACATGATTTAAAAACGGGGCTCGATGGAAGAATATATCCAATCTGTTTATTAACATTTTTCAGTGAGTGTAATTCTGGTATTTCAGAATATAATTTCAGAAACATTTAGATAGGAAAGTTTAAGATGATAAAATTAGTTGCAAAGCTGAATTGATATTAAAACGTTAACGTTTATTCGAATATGGACATCCGCATTGTTGAAATCCCGATAAACTAAAAATAAAATAAAAAAGAGCGTTTTCAAAGGAATGGGATGTTTGTGTCTTCGACATAAAGTTTTGAATTTCAGAACAGACATTGTTTTTTCGAAATATTAGCGGTTTAGCATTAATTTAGTGATTCGTCTACCTCAGTCGTTACAAAATGGCATCGTTAGCATGCAACTGGTATACACTACCTTTGTTTGGTAAAGACCAAGTTTCCATCACACTTTTTAGATCAGACAATGGTACCGAAGAAAATTCCATGCCAACTGTAAAAATTCTGATGTCCGGATAATTAACAGCATCCGCAATCTCTTCAGTGGCATTAAATAACTAAAAGGTTATTAAAAAATCATTCAATAGGTAACGTTTTCTGTTTAACTTATTTTTCATATCTAGAGCAATATTTAAATACTTAAGAGTTCAAGATATCAAATCACAATATAAGTTTTACAACCGTTCCCTTTTCCCCAATGGTTACCTAACGAGTTAGACTAATTGTCGGGTTTGTACTAAAATGAGCAGCACAACAGATGCCATATGTGAATCAGGATCTGCGTACCCTTCCGGAGCAACTTAGATCCCCTCTAGTTTAGGTTGGGTTCGTGTTGCTCAGTCTTTATTTTCCTATGTTGGGTTGATGTACTATTGTCTGCCTGTCTGTCTGACTGTTGTTTTTTTGTTTTGTTGTTGTCAGTTTATTTTCGACTTATGAGTTTGAATGTTCCTGTGGTGTCTGTCGCCTCTCATTCAAAAGTTTAAGTTATTTCAACATTTACTTGTATTTCGTAAAAGATGTATATCACTCATGATTTCAACTGTAATTTTACAAGTATATGTTCCAGTTCGTAGCTTCTATGCGAAGTAAGGAGACGTGGTATGATTAAAAGGGCTTGACATCACACAAAAGTACTAGTAATTGCTATTATGAAATACGGAGTGTCATTCAAGCTTAAATATGATGTACTAAAGTAACATTGTTTTATTAATGAATAGGTGCAGGTTAAGCGGGACAGACGGACAGAAGAACGATCGGACGGAAGAACGGACGGACGCATAGACCAGAAAACATAATGCCCATAAACGGGGCATAACAAAAGATATGAGAAATCGCATGAACTCATAAAATAAAAAAAAGCGAGACTGAGTGCGAATTTTCGACATGCTTAGTCAAAATGTCAAAATTGTATAAAGTAGTTTAAAAAACATAGGTCAATTTTACGACTTTACGTACATGTCTCATGATAAACACCATGTTACTTTGACCAGAACAGATCCATACATCACCAAATAAGACATCACTTAACATGATCGTTCCTAATGAGGACATCGCTGTTATTGTATGTGGTTTTGTGTCTGTAACGGCTGCAAGCTTTACTTTCCAAGTGTTCCCTTTATCTACCTTAACGCTAATTGGTGTTTCTCCACTGAGAGAAACAGTGACGTCACTTCCCGGTGATGGACCATATCCCCATATAATCGCTTGTTTCGGTCCTCGTTGCAGAACCATGTGGTCTCCATAATACGACGCAAAGGTGAAATTGCCCGCAGATGGTGCTTAAAAATAATAATGAAAATTATATTTTGCGCACAAGTACTATCATCTAAATGAGGTAAAACAAAAGAAAAGGTAATTTGAATTTAAACAAAAAAAGTTATAATGAGAAAGTATATCAACTACATGAAATTGGTTACGGATTATGGTAAAAAAATTTGTAATGAAACCCTGTTATTACATCAAGGAATAACTTTTACTGAAGTCACAGCTTTAAAAGTACAACTGAAAAAACATGCATCTGTGTGCATGATATTGAAAGATTCCTCCTTCAACGCATTTTGAATTTTTCAGACATACGTTTTTGTCAGCCATCTATTGGAGAGTAAATAACAAAGTAAAGATATTTAAACAACACTGAGTAAAATTGAGAATGGAAATGTGGAATATGTCAGAGACAACAACCCGACCAAAGATCAGACAACAACCGAAGGCCACCAATGAGTAAAATGACTCACAAAGAGAAAGTAACCTGAGGATGGGGATATCGTCAATGGGATCAAGATGGAAGTTCCAATTGATAAGATTTTAATTACACACTTGTCTGTCGAATATTAGTTTGTTTTTGAATTAACGGACCTACTCGCCTTATATTTAACCTGTCTTTTTTAGTATTCGTATTGTCACATAATACATATAAAAAAAAGATGTGGTATGATTGCCAATTCAGAAAACTGTCCACAGGAGACCACAATGACACAGAAATTAACAACTATAGGTCACCGTACGGCCTTCAACAATGAGAAAAGCCCATACCGCATAGTCAGATATAAAAGGCCCCGAAATGACAAGGTAAAACAATTCAAACGAGAAATCTAACGGCCTTATGTATTTACAAATAATGAACGAAAAACAAATATGTAACACATATAAACAAACGACAACCACTGAATTACAGGCTTCTGACTTGGGACAGGCACATACATACATAATGTGGCGGGGTTAAAGATTTTAGCGGGATCCCAACCCTCCCCCTAACCTGGGACAGTGGTATAACAGTACAACATAAGAGCGAACTATAAAAATCAGTTGAAAAAGGCTTAACTCATCAGATGGACAAAAATACAAGAAGACGTGGCCGGGTACTTGTACATCCCAACAACAAAAAGACACTAGGAACAGATCTGAGAGTACTCGCAGTTATCTGACAGCTACTTCATTAAAGTAAATATGATAATTCAATTTCTCGGCTTTCAAAATCTTTCTTTCATAATCCGTCCTGATTTTTTTACTACAAATAGTATTCCTTATTTAATATATAATTGTTTTATATTTTGCTATTTCATTTTTAATTTTGAGAAGTAGCAAATCAGGAAAGTGTATGTTTGTATATTTTATTGCAATGTACTTGTTTTTAAGGGGAATGGCTAAGTTTCTGGTAGTAAGACATGTTACGGCAAGGTTGGAAAATGGGTAGGCAATTGCCAAACGCAAGTGGACTTCGTTATTCTAATATTATAGATATTTCAGAATTGTATCCTACAAATTGGCATCACGGTTCCAAACTTCTAAAATTTAGTACACAATTGCATCAACGGACATATAGTCTCAATATAAGAATTTGTAATTTATCATTTTATTTTATATGTGCAAGAACTTAATCTGGAAAAGATATTTTGCTACACAATGTGTTTTACAAAGACGTTGATTTGTGAAAATTATGTTTAGGGGTAAAGCTCTTGCTCGTATACATCTTTTACATTTAGATCGAAAACGTTAATTTAGACTTATTTATGAATAAAATAAAAAGTCTTCTTCTCTGAAACTACTGGGCCAAATAACTTCAAACTTAAGCTAAATGTTCCTTATGGTATCTAGTTTATGAATTGTATCCGAAGTTTTGATCCATCGACAAATATGGCCGTCATGGCTACAAATAGAACATAGTGGTCAAATGCAGTTTTCTGCTTATATCTCAAAACTAAAGCTATAAGAGCAAATCTGACACGAGGCTGTATTATTTAATTGGTCAAGATCTATCAGCCCTGATATTTTCAGACGAATCGAACAACCCATTGTTGGGTTGCTGCCACTGAAATGGTAGTTTTAATGAAATTTTGTAGTTTTTATGCCCCACCTACGATAGTAGAGGGGCATTATGTTTTCTGGTCTGTGCGTCCGTTCGTCCGTTCGTCCGTCCGTCTGTCCGTTCGTTCGTCCGTCCGTTCGTCCGTCTGTCCCGCTTCAGGTTAAAGTTTTTGGTCAAGGTAGTTTTTGATGAAGCTGAAGTCCAATCAACTTCAAACTTAGTATACATGTTCCTTATGATATGATCTTTCTAATTTTACAGCCAAATTAAACTTTTGACCCCAATTTCACGGTCCACTGAACATAAAAAATATAAGTGTGAGTTTCAGGTTAAAGTTTTTGGTCAAGGTAGTTTCTGATGAAGCTGAAGTCCAATCAACTTGAAACTTAGTACACATGTTCCTTATGATATGATCTTTCTAATTTTACAGTCAAGTTAAATTGTTGACCCCAATTTCACGGTCCACTGAACATAGAAAATGAAAGTGTGAGTTTCAGGTTAAAGTTTTTGGTCAAGGTAGTTTTTGATGAAGTTGAAGTCCAATCAACTTGAAACTTAGTACACATGTTCCCTATGGTGTGATCTTTCTAATTTAATGCCAAATTAGATTTTTTACCCAATTTCACGAGTCCATTGAACATGTAAAATAATAGTGCGAGTGGGGCATCCGTGTACTTTGGACACATTCTTGTTTGTTATTATTTTGAATATCATTATAGATAGATATAAACTGTAAACAGCAATAATGTTCAGCAAAGTAAGATTTACAAAAAAGTTAAAATCACCAAAATTGTCAAATGACCACTTAGGAAGTTGCTGCCCTTTAAAGACAATTTTTCACAATTTGTTCATCAAGTTTGCTATCATTTACATTTAAAAATCTTCTCCTCTGAAACACAGGTGAGCGATCCAAGCTCTTGAGAGCCTCTTGTTTATATGTATCGATATTCAATTAAGAGGGTGTCCATGGAAAAACCAGGCAGTGGATGGCACATGATATATTTTGTTTTCAAAATTTTTTCATCTATTTCATATCACAAATTCATTCTTTCTCAAAGTAAAATTTGTTTTTTTTTATTAACTGCAACAAATAAAGAGAAAAAAAAATACATAGAAAGCACTGAAAATTCATTGAAAAAGGGAGATAACTCTTCATTTTGTACACAATTTTGTTGTATTGTTAGTGAACTTTAAAATCATTTTCTGAGCCATCCACTGTTGATTTAAAAATATCTTTGACATATATATCCTTTGCATGATATAAACATTGCATTGGAACCAAAAATTCAGTGGGAAAAAAATTATGTTGTGCCACCCATATCATAGGATTTGCCTGATATTTACTTGGACAGCCTCTTAACTACACACACTGGATAAAATGGATCATAAAGGGACACTTTAAAATAGATTTTTGCAAATTAATAAGCGATTTAAACAGTGTTACTGAGAGTGGACCGTATCAAGTGAAACTCGTATGTTTGTTTATTTTTCCATATCCGCATATGTGCGTTTTCAGGGAGCTGTTTTGTGCTCGTTCTTTATCAGTCAGTCATAAAAAAGATGTTTGCTTAAAAACTCGGGTTCGATTTGAACTTACCTGGCCGTATACAGCATTCCACGCAGGTGAAAAGTAAAGCAAAAATTGAAGATCTTCGTACAATCATCATTTTGAACTGATCATATTTAAATGACCTTGTATGATAAAATAACTATATATAGTTAAACACAGGTCTGTTTAAACATCACGTGTTAAATGATCAAGTGAAGTGTAAGTATAAATAATACTTGCTTCCGTTTATAGTTGCAGACGATTGTTAGTTGTAGGATATTATATAGGGCGAAGCACAGAGTTTTTTTTTCATTTATAATTACATTAGATGTATGTTTTATTATGATACTTTATTCTGATTGGCTAACTGCACATCACTTGTTATTCTGTAAGCAATTGCATTGCTCAATAAAACTTTTCATTCATGATAACATGTGGTCCCACAATAAAGTACACAGGTGAATTAAATAAAACAATAATAAAATTCGTGTTTTCATGATCATTGCTAAAAAAATGTAATTATAGGTATTGAATGCTTCTTTTTGTAACTTCATAGGGTTGTAAAAGCGTTGACCGTGCGCACATTTAGTCAAGAGACGTGTTTGACCTGATGGACTGTGACAATCACAGCCCTTGAAGAATTGAACCAATGTACTGCTACAGCCATTTGAAATGTCTTGTTTAACAAAGTTACACAGAGATTTTACTGGGAAGGTAGGTAAGAGAGTGCTAGTGTGCTAAAGTGCTAGAGTGCTAGAGTGCTAGAGTGCTAGGGTGCTTGAGTGCGAGACTGCGAAATGTTAGAGTGAGAGTTTTGAGTGAGAGAGTGTTGAGTGAGAGAGTGCTGGTTGAGAGAGTGCAGGTTGAGTTGAGTGAGAGAGTGCTAGTAAGTTGCGTGAGAGAGTGAGTACTGGTGGATGAGAGAGTGCTAGTGAGTGATGGAGTGATGAATAGTAAGAGAGTGCTGAGTAAGAAACTTTTGAGCTGATTGAAAGAGTGCTCAACTGAGTGAGAGAGTGCTGATTGAGAAAGTGAGAAAGTGCTATAGATATAGTGAGAGTGAGTGTGCTACAGTGATAGAGATAGAGTGCTACAGTGAGAGTGTTAGAATGAGATGAGTGAGAGAATGAGGAGACTGAGTGAGAGAGTGGTGTTAGAGTGGTATACGAGTGAGAGAGTGAGAGAAGATAATAACTGTCTGAGAGAGTGAGTATGTTAGAGTGAGTGTTAGGGTGAGTGAAAGAGTTAATGTTAGAGTGATAGTGCTTTCTGAGATAAAGAGGTCTATGGTTTTCTGCCATACGGTTCTATGTTGAGTCGTGGTACACAGTGAGAGCGAATCTGTACCAAACACTATAATATCAATGTCTTTTATTTAATATTTAGTTTTAATGTCCAAGACTGTCATGGAGGAAACACTAATTTGAATCTGTGCCAACTGTTCAGCTGTTCATAGATTTTATTTAGTAAGACATTGCTTTTAATATCAAATCTACATATTGGTCAATAATATTATTGGTTTAATCAGTGTAAACGGGGTCTTAGTTACATTTGCTTCAGGAAAACTTAGAACGTAAAATTCTGTAATTTTTCCATTTGCAAAGAGGCACAACTCTAGAACAGTATAAGACCCCGTTTTCACTGGCAACGAAATTGAATCGATCTTTATTTGAATCGATTTTAACAGGACCAGTTCGCGTTTACATTGCACACCAAGATCGATCGAAATCGATCTTATTTAACCCAGTGCGTTTACACTACAACATAAAAAGAACCGGTCTGACCTTTATTTTTCTATCTAAATATAGCAAACACCTGAAAAAAGATCGATCGCGATCGATCGATCTAATCGTTTACACAAAAAAAAAAAAGAAAAAAAAGATCGATTCAATTTACTGAAAAAAGTCCTTGCCCCGCTGGAAAAAATGATACACATATATGGAAACATGATATTTTTTTTTAACTAAAATGCACAACATTCAAAAATACATGTATATCAGAGTTGATATTTAAACTCAAATGCTTGTAGTTCAATAATATAAAGATTTTATTTTTGTGAAGGAAGTCAACTTAGGAGCGCTGTGATTGAATGTAAGGGTACAATATATTTTTGTGTATTTATCTATGAATAACTGTATATTTATAATATTATTTTTGAAACCTTTTGAAATATTTTCTAGAGAATTATTTGAAAAGACTTCAAAAATTTCATAAATTTGGTGTAAAATGACAGTAGGCATCAGACTTCAGTTATGTTATATTATTTTGAAGCTTTTGATTAGTATATTTGATTTTTATCACAAAGAATAAAAAAATATTCACTGAGATCAGTACTGTGTTGAGAAAAGTGCTGATTCATCATTATAAGTCAAATTGATGGGTACTGATATAAAACTTTATGCTTGGAGTTCAATATTAACTATATTGTATAAAATACACCAAACTATAGTTCTTTTGTATTTCTTTTACCTTTCGCAATATAGAGTTCAATTGGAAACACCAGAATTCAAGTCGCGACAAACGTTTTTTAACTGAGATATTTGCCTTCTTTGCTGTGTAGTTCCCTAAATGTATCACTTGGGTATTTCTCTAGCTATAATCTATTATAATTGGAAATGTTCTGTTTATGGAATAAGGCAATATTTAGTCATACTAGAAACATTTTCAGTGATGAAATTGTCCATTTAAGAAAAAAAGAGGCCCACTTGAGGCCAAATTTAGATACAATTTATTTTCTTCTGTGTAAAGAATTGTTCACATTCTTGGCAATTCATGCAAAAAATATTCCAATAGTGCTTGATTTTGTAGTTTCTATCTTTTATTATGTCAGGCATATATAATTTTTCATTTTCTACTGTTTGCAAGGACTTTTGTTGGAAATTAATACTCACAAGGGACATAATTCAGCTTTTTCATAGATTCTTTAAGTTGTAATTCTTTTGATGCTTAAGAATTTAATTTTTGTTAAGTTAGCATTGGTTTGTTAAAAGTCAGTTGTTTATATTTAACAGAATAATTTGCATCACATGCATTAACTCTTGTTGGTTTATTGCTTTATGTACAGTCGAAATATTTTATGCATATTTAGAGCAAATATAAAAATATAAATAGTTATTAGTAATTTTGTTCAGTTAAACTCTTTATTTACAAAGTAAATTATTCTTTTGCACTAATAAATTGCAGTGCTGAATTTATATTTTTTAATAATGCGACACAACATAGAAAACTAAAGACTAAACAACACGAACCCCACCAAACACTGGGTGTGATCTCATCTTGCTCATATTATAACAAACCCGGTAAATAGTCTAACTTGGTAGGTCAAATTCGTGAGAAGGGAACAGGATTGTAGTTACGATATTAGGAACATATCCGATATCCTCTGTGAAACGAATATTCTATAACGGTTAACCAACTCGTGATGGCGTCCGTAAAATTTACGGAGGGATGATTTCACCATTTTGAACTCTTGGTTTTATAGCTTCCTAATGTGCAGCCAACTCTCTATATAGGAAATCATGATAGGAAATACAAGCCCGGGAATATCGTATCAATTGTTTGATATATACTCCGTCTGCAGGCGCTGCTGGAATGTTGCTACATAAAAATGGAAAGTTAACAATTGGGAAGCTTAAATCATCTCTTGTGTCGTAAAGTTTTGTTTTCAACCGACCTTCATTGTCAATTTCTAGATGTAAGTCAAGATATGAGGCAGACTTTACTTTATGTAGTATCCTATATATCTAGTTCGATAGGATATATATATATATGCGTTCAACACAGTCACCAAATTTTGAATTATTAATTGAGAGAAACTCATCTATATAGCGGAAAGTAAAGTTAAAGGATATTGCTTACTTCTTTTGTTTCTTCCTTAGTAGTTTCTGTATGAAGTCAGCCTAAAAAGGACACTAAAAGCACTGTTATAAATTTTTTGGCCGCCTTTAAAACATCTCTTACTGCTTTTTTATGTAAATTTATGTAGACTGATGTGTTTCTACTACAACAATCGGGGCAAATTGTCACTGCTTCAGTGAAGACAAAGTAACTTTAGAAAAAACGTTTGTAAGTTCAATAGTTTACCTATGGAAGTAGACAATTTATAGAAGAGTTTGACATCGTTTTGATTTAACACTAAAATACTGATCACAAATAGAGATAACTCATTGTCAGCTAACCTTGAGACAAGACAATATATATTTAACCAGTTTAGTGCATTATGTATGCCACTATCCATTTATCATTAAAAAAAACCCTGGTCCATCACAGTCTAAAAGGGCGTTACTACAGGAATATTATTATTAAAAGGGCTATAATAAATAAACAGGGCCATTATGAAAAAAGAGGGTCATTATAAATAGTCAGGGGGTAATGCGGATTTTCAGTTGTTATCAATATAAATATACTTCTGGGGAAAGAAATATTAAGAAATTGAAAGTTCCCAAGAATCTTGATATCTTATTTGACCCAGTTGATCCAAAACGTAAAACTACAGCATTGTCTTTAAAGTTAGTAATATTCAATTCATTTTCTTTGAAAATTAACAAATTGTATTGGTCTGCATGAAAGGTTGAATTTGAAAAAAAATTGCTTCTGTTGAGCCACGTGATAGAGTTTATCATCTCCCTCGTTCAAGCCAATCAATATTTGGCATTTTAAAAGGGCAGTAGCTTTCAAAATCATGTTCAACAATTTTAACTCAAATTCTCATATTTGTTTTTATAACACACTAAAACACATATTCAAATTATAAGAAGTCTTAAATAAACAGTTTACAATGCATATAATATACACATGGAAAAAAGTTTTGCAACACCAAATTGAAATTGAAATTAAAAAAACACTCTTTTTTTTAGTGATATAATTTGTTAAAATAGAACAAGTTAAACATTATTTAAATATCACCTGAGTTTGATCAATAATTATCGACTCGATGAGTTCTTATCTGCACATGCAGCTACTGTACCCGTAAACAGCAAAACAGGTGTTTTGATCCTCATTGTTTTCAACACTTTAAATAACCAAGTTTATAAAGTTATGTGAATGACACCTTGTAATGAGTCCTCCACAACTCTTAACCGCAGCAAGATGGCAGATTATCAGCATGAGAGAAGCAGGAATGTCGCTGTGACAACCACACGTATTGTTGGTCATCAACATTCCACGATTAGTCGTTTTTAGAATAAAAATCGGGCAATAAACGATGTTAAAGACTATCCGAGATCAAAAAGACCCCCTATGCCATCTGCTAGGGAAAATCAAGCATAATGAAGCTTGGTCAGAAAGAAACCCATTGCATACAATACAATCCTAAAAAGAAAGTGGTGGGTATACAGGAGCCATTTAACACAAATTGTTCGAGATCGACTCATCGCTACTGGTTATTATGTAATAAGACCTTTTCGGGGACCTTTGCTTACGAACAGACACACAGTTGTCCGTATCCAATGTAATGCAGAGCTCGCCTAAGTTGGAAATTAGCATCGTGTAGGAAGATCCATTGTTCCAATTGAATTCGGTTTATCTTCCTTGGCCCGATCGTAGCCCTGATTTGAACCATATCGAGCACATATGGGACACTATTAGGCGTAATGTGCGCGAAAGGACACCCCAGTACAAACACGTGCTGAAATAAACAATGCCCTTCATCAGAAATGGTTGCTGCTACCTTAGCAACACATTAGTCGATTTATGGCAGGAATGAGAAGACGTTAAGTGGCGGTTAACCGTTTGAATGGAGGCTGCGCACAAAGTACTAATTCTTTGGCGTATAACGATCAACCATGATGTGAACCATCATTTTAAGATAAACTTTGAAATGTCTGACATTGTAAAGTTCGACTACAGTAAAAGTTGTAAAATGCAGTTTTTTGTTCAAAAAACACTTCAGTTTGTTTTTAAAATTGTGGTTAGATAAATCATTTTTTTTTCAAACTTTTTTTGTTCGTTAAAATGCCAATTTAATCATAAACTATGTTTCAATATCATTTTACAAATATTTTATCATATTCCATCCAAAATAAAAGGCTGATTTTTCAAGTTTTAAAAAATCAAGGTGTTGCAATACTTTTTTCCATGTGTATAGATAGTATATATCAGAATTGTATGCTATTTTTTGTCTAGATGCCATCTAATTAACTATCGAGATGATCTCTGAAAACTACATACGGTTACATAACACGATATAAACATGAACAGGAATATAGATAGATCGCGACCTCGTGCAATTTAATTTTTCTATGTCTATTTATTATCACGTTAAAGGTTAAACAATATCAGTTAACTTTCGATTAACCTGTAAAAAAGTTTTTTGTGGATTGCATTTGAGGAACATTTTAATAGTTAAACAGATTGTCAGAAAATAGTACCCCTATTTTCGCATCAATTTATTAAAATATTTTGTGCCAAAACCTGTAATTTTAATCTGAAAAGACGTCGAGGGTTTTAAATTGTAAATATTAGTTGAATAATTATGTTGTATTAGTTAAACATTGAATTTCATCTTTTATAAATGTATTGTGTAATTTTATACTTAAGGGGAGACGTAAATAAAGTATTGAATTGAATTGAATTGAATTGAATTGAATTGGATAGAATCGAATCAGTAATTAAATGATTTACCATTGTTTCTCATTCAATGTAATCCATCTGTAGCTCATGGGTTAAATTGAAGTTCACATGGTCACGGATTCAGTGAGATGTTTCCTAGCTTATTTTGATAAAATTGAACCACACTGGTTGCTTAAAGAAAGAATTATTATTTGCTATTTTAAAACTTTGATTAAGGATTGAACAAAACTAATCATGATTTAAATTTTTATATATCTCGTATCCATTGCCCCTTCAACATGAAGTTTAATAAAAACAAATCATTTTAGTTTTCAATGTTTTTTGCCGATATTTTGTTTAAGAAGCCGCCGTTGATATTAGAGAGACATAATGATCATATTTTCATGTTTGAGCGTCCATCATTTATCAAGTTCAAGTTTTAGCTGTAAAGTCATTTATACTTGATACTTAGTACATATGCTTATTACAATAGGTACTCGATTTTAATGGCACACTTAAGAAGGTGGTTTAACATGCAGTTGAGTTCACATAAACTTAAAATTTAGAACACTTCAAAATTAGGGTTTTGACCTATAGCTGGTGATTTACTGAACATGAAAATGTGATAGTGAGTCGGCTTTTGAAACATATAAATGCTGATTGTTTTTGTTTGTTCTCATTATTGGTATAGATTGTGGATCAACCTTTTTATGTACTCCATGAAAATCTGATAAAAAAAACTACAAACTTATCTTCATATCATTTAAATGAATGTTTTGTTTTTATTATTGGCCGCAAAGCGAAAATTGAAATATTTTTAACGTCGAGGCGGCTTGTGATATTATCGCCGCCATCTTGTTTACATTTGTTATCAAAAGTAGATCTGTCAACGTCGTCTATAGAAAAATAAATAACCGAAAGAGCCACTACCGAAAGCTCCATCGATCAATCATATAAACGTATTCCCAAATATGAAAATCATATAAGAATTATAAAGTTATAGTTCACATGTAGATTTGTGTCGAACTTCTTACTTTAAATTAATAATATCCACTAATTTTGAATTTTTTTATTGCGATTTATTGCAGATTTTGGATGAATATATATTTCAAAGTCTTGTAGACGCCATTTTGTTCTTATGCTTGATGCGTTTTGAATTGTTTGATCTGTAATTATGTTTACAAGGTAAATTTTGTGTTTTAACAATGACATCAAATTATTATTTACATTGGATTTGGTTTCACCTACAACCCAGGCAACCATCCAGAATTACTGCAAATATGTTTCATTTAAGATAGTAAGATAAACCAATTAATCATTATAAACAATTGTTTGATAAAAGTTATGATAATTCAAAAGTATTCGATTAATTTTAAATGAAATCTCTGTTGCATTTTACGACCTACTCTATTGCTCTCTTTTAAGAATCTTTATTGAAAGTCAATACGTTTCAAATAAACACAACTAAGGTAATATACAGTGTTCATTCGACTATCAACATTAAATAGATATATCCTTCCAACCGATAAAGGACATTAAAAAATACATATGATAAATTTGAATTAAGCACAAAAAAGACTTCAAACCTTTTAAGTTAAAATGAACATTTGTAATGGTGTTGAAAAGTTCTGCATTTCTATTTCTCATAATAAGTGTGACCTATCACAGGCATGTTACTCATAAATTAGATGTATCGTCAATGAGGACATTATATAATTTATATCTCTCTTCATCACGGACTTTGTTGATTAACACATTAGCAGTGCCCGATACGATCAAATAATGTCAAAAATAGAGTTTGATTGCTGTCAATTAATTGAATTGCATTACATTATTGTGTTAATGTAGTCCAAAGCTTTACACATTTAAATTAGAAGCAATATAGTATCTGTAAACACAAAGATCGAAAGTGTTTATGATTGTATTTCCATAAATCAAAAAGCGGCCTTGCTTAAATAAAAATACTATAAATTTCATTTCCTTATAATTGACTTCATACATTATCTATATATCAATATTCTGTGTTAAAAAGTTGTAACTTAATGTTTCTGAAATATTATCTCGCACACCGATAAAAAAACCTTAATATACTGTGTCAATTAATTTCAATATAATTTCTCATTAATGTTTACTGTAATAAACCCCAATTGCCCGATTAATATTTGCCTCAATCTTTAACTTATTTTGATGTGAGTAGTAATGTTGTTTTTGAAAAGAAAAATCAAAAATACCAGGCTAATAAATTCGAACACCAAACGCGCGTCTCGTCTTCACATGAGTGAGAAATAGGATGAAGATGACAAAGTCTAACAAATTGCTTGAATTAAAATATGTACACCGTACAATATTTCGTAGTGATACACAAAAAAACAAAATATTGTCAAACTCATAGTATCTCATATTAATTCAAATTTATTCAAAATATTGATATCTTTATATTGCATACGATTTCTATAGCTGACATCTACTCATTAGATTTATTTTCAAGCCGGTGCTTACACGATTAAAACGATGGATGCCACATTGGTAATAGGTTATGTTTACCCTCCTTGCGCACTTGGTATAACGGCCTTCGACTGTGTTAGGTGTTTGTTGCTAAGTTTTTAGTTGTCTATGTTTGTCTTGTTTACTGTTGTCTTTTAATGTTTATTCAATTTTTTGTCATTTTTTTGTCAGTTTGTCTTTGGCTCATTTGTTTTGATATTCTTCGCCACTCTTTTATTCAAAATGAATAAGTCTACGGTTAGTTTACATGTCAGTTTATTCATGTTTCTTAGTGGTATTCGAACTTAAGTTATCTGTGAAGTGTGTTACAGGCTGTTGTTTGTGTTTGTTCTGTAAGCCATGACATCTGTCCTTTACGAATGGATTGGCCACTTTATGTTTTCTTCCTTTTTGTATATGCATTATATAGAAGTATAAAAAGTGAATTGCATATTTCGTTCTGTTCAATTATCGAACGTAGATATCTTGATGTTATTTATCCCGTTTGTTGTCACATTGAATAATGCCTCGCATCTCATTTTCTATAATGTTAAAACGGGTATTAGTGCTCCATAGTAATTGCCTTTGAATTATAATTTCATTGTTCACTTTGGTACTTTGCAATACTTAAGATTGCACAATGTATTTCCACTTTGAATGAACCAACGATAGTCTGATGTAGGAAGAAATTCATATCGAAGTTGTATCATCAAAGCTTAAAATGTTTTTTCTCAACTTGAGGGCTGTGAAAATGAAATGATTTTCTTATGATTTTCGTATAAGGCAAATGAAGTGTTGATTTTTTATCCAATCGTAGTAACATGTAATGCTACATTAATGGTACTATGTAAGCCTGGTCCAAAATCATCAATGGTATATTTGAATATTTATTAGAGCTATGATAGTAGTTTTTTATAAGAGACTTTCTGTTTTAAATTTGCATGGAGAATTTGCATGGAGTTTGACATTTTTGTTATTTAACTCTTTACTAACAAATTTAACCCGACCTGGAATTGAACCCAATTTTATCACACTTAAACATTATTAAAATTGAGATATCTTTTTTCAATCATAGCTTTATCAGATTGTTGATGCTTAAGTGAGCTTGCAATGTTATTCCAACTATGCATCATCCATACTTTATGTTATTATACAGAATCTTTTTTTAATGTTTTTGTTTTTATTATCTTCAACGATGTTGTACTTTTCACCATGCTTTCAAACCTTATCTTTATGACAAGTTGATTTAAATAGCAATGAGTTTGCTTACAAAAACTCATATTTGAGCTTTACTGATAAAGGTTAATTAAGAAAACGCCTCGGAAGCCCGAATTTTGATTATCTCATAAAAAGTCATCTTTTGATTATTATTGCGATTCAACCAAAAGGAATAATTAAGGCTCAATTGACTAAAGTGATTACTCAATAGTTGTTAAGAAGCGATCAATAGTCATGTTAAATGTTATTTTATAAGCGAAAGACTATACGGTTCCCGAACAAATAGTTTGTATTACTCAATCAAATTAAATTTCAATTCTTTCTCTAATGATTTCAATAATAAGTTTGCGTTCAATCCATCAGTTTATCGAATGATGTCGACTTTGACGGATATCTTTTTTGTACTGATTCTAGAAGGTAAGTAACAAGAACAATATGAGAATAATAATATTTTTTATTGTCATTTTAATTATTTTAATTATTGTTTTTATGAGTATTATTATCATCTTTTGGATCATCAACGTATGCGTATTTCTATTATTTATTACCAAACTCAGATAGAACAATGCTTTATGTTACGATTTCTACTATACCTGCCACCTAGCAAAAATGAAACCATATACAATAAATCTACGTCTACCGCTGCGACCATCTGCATCATCTACTTATAGTTGTAGGACTACCAGTTTTTTTTAACCTATTAGTCTTTGTTGAATTTAAATTTTTCAAAACATTGTGCAGAATTTATGTTTGTTTAAAATATATTTTACATTACATTGCATATAAGATAATACCCATCACCGCAGGTAAACCAATCTAATGTTCGACTTTTTTTCTCCTGTTAACAACCTTTAGTAGTACTGTCAACTTTTTAATGTCCAAAATATTTATATCAACACAAAAAAAAAAAACCCAACTGAATACTGCTTTAAAACACACAGATATTATTTTTAGACAATGAAATGCAGGATAATTTCATACAACTGTCGATATCTTATGAAACTGGATGTGCCGGACTATGTTTTGGTGGAATTACAATGCCTATCAATTATAGGAGTATTTATATATAGTTGTTGTTGCTGACCTATGAATACTTGAATCAATATCATTTGGACTCATTTGATAGTTGTCGTAATGACAATGAGACGTCGTCTTCTTATATATATATATATATATATATATATATATATATATATATATATATATATATATATATATATATATATATATACAAACATTTTGTTTCAACTAGATGGGGTTAAGGTGTTAAGATTTAAGACAAAATATTTAACCCCATCGCATGTTCATGTGCATGTGCCAATTTTTGTGGCATGATAAATATTTTTATTATACTCACGTTAAAATGCAATATTACGAGGGTGTTAATTTACTCTATCACATGGCTGCAAGGGTGAGAATGTTTTTGAATGTCACCCTCTTGTCCAGACCAATCAAAAATCGATAATTTAAGGGACAATGAAATGAATCTACATCAAGATATTAAAGACAATGAATGCTTAAGTTCTACGTTTTGGCTCAGATTCTATTATTTAACTGTCAGAATAAAAAAATAATAATATTCATCTTGTTTCACTTCTGTTGATTTTTCTAATACCTGTAACGTTGTTATGTACGTGACTTCATAGGAAATACTTTTAAATAAAATTCATTTGTAAAAGACAATAATGATAGGACATTGAGTATAATAAAGACTTTAGAGACTAAAGAATTTCACTCTTCGATAGTTATATTATAGATAAAAATATCTTCTCTGGATGCCAATATGAAGGCGATCCAACTACAACGAACCGTTTTGATTTCTATTTTCAACATAATCTGATGCACCCAGATGTTTAAGAAAGTTGGTTGATAAAAAAACTTTCTGTTGACATAAAATATTAGCAGAGGGGAAACAGAAAAGGTCAGCAACAGTTTAATCAATGCAAGACATCAACTATTTTCCTCTCGGTCTTGAGAGTGTATGGACGGAATTGCCGTATTTGGCAAATCTAATTCAAGTTTGTATTTTAAAACGTAACTTTTAAAGACAAATTCAGGTCAAATATTAAATTAAAGTTGTTATTTTGAAAACATACCAAAATGTATTTAACATATTCAATTACATGAAATAATAAACAATAGTTTTTGTTAGATTTCATATTGATAAACAATCATTTATTAAAAGCAACCTTTAAATACTTATCCTTAAATACATTGCTTTTGATTTTATGTACCTAATTGGAACAAAGTATGTGTCTATCGAATTTACTTAAACGACAACAATAAGGCTTTATTTGATATTTGAGATATAATCAAGGATGGATAAATGGATCACTAAACTTCCAGGACTTTCACGATTTAATAGCAAAATTGCACATTAAATAATGGATAATGAATTATATTATGTTGATTTCCGAACCGTTTTATATTTAGAAACATCGACTGCATAAAAAAGGACGAAATATTAAAAAAAAAGAAGAGGGATAATAAATCTTAAAGTTAGTATCGAACTAAAAGTTGATTTATTATTATTACTATAATTTGATATTCAGAACAATTGATCATGCACAAAAAGCACCTGCGTTATTTATATAAATTTTTAAATTATAAGTAAATATGATAATGAAATGTTTCGAATTACATAGGGACTATTTACGAATGCAATTGAAAGCAAGAACTATCTTTAAAAAAGATATCCGACGTATTTAAATTTGAGTATATGTTTAAAACGATCATTTCGATAACCTTCAGAAGTACAATGACTTAATGATGCAGAACCTCTTTAATTAAATCTCCATCTGAATGTAACTACAAGAAGGCGATTGCAGTGCACTGAAAACCTGCATAGTTTGACACAATTTGTCCTTGGTGGCAACGCCCGTTCACTACCTTCATCTTGTGAACAACAATGCTCTAACTATCTAAAAATCAATGAATTACCAACAAAAGAACGTTACAAATTGTTTTGTGAATATTCCGATTATATTTAAATAAGTGATTTAAATAACATTTTCTCTGTTTGTGTTACCCCGCGGAAATCTCACATGCGTAGGTGCGTTCTAAAAGTCATGTACGTTCGTACAACAAAGTTTACATTAAAAATTATATAATTGTTCCGAATAAATAGCTGTCATGGATGCAAAGAGCTATTGGAGAAACAATTATTTTAATAAAAATATAAATCTTTGTAAGATCTAGTTCAAATATTTATAGTTTTTCACTTGCTTTCCATCGCGATATAATCAACGAGACGTTTTTTCAAACACAACCAAATCACCCACCATGACAGTATTTTGTCCAATCACAGAAAGGATTTTCGAGCATGCGTATTCTGTTACCATAGTTAAGCGTCCTTACGTTCAAAGGGCACAAACCGAAACTATACCGACTACGTCGGAAAAAAACGCAAAACTAATGATTTTTCGTAACAATTTAAGCTGCAAAATTCATGTATATTGCCACTAGTCACGCTTTTCTGGAAATCCTTTTAAACCTTAAAACGAAACTCAATTAGGTCCGATAATAAGACATCTCTGCCTGACGAAAGTTTGGACAGACTTTAAAATGATAAATCTGGTCAATCATGTAGACCAGTCAGACAATCTATTAAAACCATCCTACAAAAATAAAATTTATTTAAAGAGAAAGTTAAAGACGATTGAGACCATATACACAACTGGGAGCTGCCTTATTGGTAATGATACCACATTTTCCTATTTGTATAGTAAGTGAAAAACAAAATGCCTCTAGATATCTCTTACAGAAGATTACAACTGACCAATGATCTTTTTAGAGGGCAAGGTTGTGTTGCTTATGACAAACATTTCTTTCGAGTAATTAAGATACAAACACATTCTTGTCAAAATATAAAGAAACAATGATTATATTTTCAATATGAATGTAGTTTTGAATAAGTTTTCGTGTATACCTTTTAATGGAAACAAAAGATGATTTTCAAGAAATTAAGAATAGAACAATACATTATTTTCAAAAATTAAACCCATCTTTACCACAAAAAAGAGATTGAGGACCAGTGTCTCAAACAATATTTAAACAAACGGTCTAGGCCGCAATAATACTTTGAGAATATGAAAAGAGTTTGCAGGAAAAAATCAATTTCATCTCTTATATAGCTCAGTTTAGATCTCAACCAACACACATTAATCTTATAGTAACATAGCTTAATTTGCATAATTTCAATTGCATCAAGGAACACTTTCTCCACAATTAGGGGTCCATTAAGGAATGAACATAAGTTTGACATTTGTGTTACGATTTAAAAAAAGCTATCAATGTATTCATTTAAGTTGCAGTATAAAAACAATATTAGGTCAATGTCATAAAAATATATTTTTTTTGTACTCGGCTCAAAACTGAGGAAGGGCTCGGTAGTACCTCGCCCTTCCCCAGTTTCTCAGCCTCATACAATTTTTTTTTATATTTTCCTGACATTGACCTAATATTGTATATATAGATTTAAGTCAAGATATGGAGAAAGCTGAACAATATCTGTGATAACCTTTATGCAGTAGATAAGATCAATGTTTATTTATTTAATTCAGATAAATTAATATACACAAATAGACATTAACATAATAATACATGTGAATAATTAATAGGATCTAGAAACAAGCGGTTAGCTTATATTAATCAGTTTCCTAATTCAAATAAGAACATTTCATATTGTAATACTCAAGGAGTAGAATGTTAAAAAAAGAACAATGATTCACTAGATGGAAAGAAAAAATATATATATTAAGGTTGTGAACACATACGAAAGAACAAAAAAATTATGCATCGGAAATACAATAATAAAGTGTATGTTTCTGAACGGACACAATTATTCAAGATATAAGAATTACTTGTTGAACAAGATATGTGCTATCATATGACAAATCTTTATCTACTGAGTATAAATGTTTGAACTGCCAAGAATATTTCAATGTTTTGTTCGTAGCTGAAATCCGTTGAACCGTGTAGCAAGATTTCTTCAGACAAGAAATGTATTATATTGATACTATAAAATTGCTGTTCACGCATAATGTGAAAACGGGGGCAGTGCAACAAGTAGTGCGCTGTTGTTTCTATAGCACTACATAAACAAAATGGTGAGGCTACTATAATTTTAACAAACAGATGTTGATTTAGAAAACTGCATTGCATACGAAGTCTTGAGTGATAAATTTTACCTTATCGCTTACCAATGTAAAAAATCGTTTTCTTGATTTACCATTATCAAGAATTTTTTTAGATCAACAAAAATAAAAAGAAGTGATAGTATCTTTTGATTTTACCATTTAGTTATGAACTTTCCTTTGTGAGTTTTACCTCGGACTTTTACGTTTTACCATCAAACGTTTTAGACCAACAAGATATTGAAAATTTAGAAGGACACTGTGACATGGGACAAGAAATAATTTAGGAAACATGAATCGATATCCGAAATCAATCCCACAACGCCATTCATTGCTCAAAGTACCTATCTAAGTCTATACGCACTTACTGAAAATTAGTTGGAGGTCAACAATATCATTTAATTGAATGGTTGGTAGGTGCATTATTGAATTTTTGGCACCGATACACAATAAATTCAAACATAATATTGATATTCATTTATATGAATTCTTTATTAATTTACTTTAAGAATAGAAAGAATGTTTAATATTATTCGAGTGTTTGTATAGACTGCAGTCAGGTCTTTAATTTATTGATATTTTACGACCATTCTGAATTAAAAAATACATGTTCTACAAAGCGAAATTATATAGACAATAACTGTTTAGAGTCTTTAAATATCAGCTGTATTTGTACGAGGCTACAAGGTGTATGCGAGCTTTTAGCGAGCTACTACACCTGTTTCGAGCCGAGTACAAATACAGCTGATATTTAAAGACACTAAACAGTTATTGTCCTTATCCTGCAATAAATTCTGTATATTGTTTGTGTTTTGAAAGACACAAAATCTAACATATTTAGCATTTATTTTCGATTTGTAATCCCTTGAGGCCTGAGTAGTAATATCAAAATCACACATTACGCTGAAGACGGGTTCGCAAAAAAAAGAAACTCGAATGGTCAACAATAATACATCGCTCAAGGTGAATAATTATCTATTTTAACATAACAACTAATTTCAACACTAAAAACAAATAACAAAACATTGTCAAATTTGAAACAGAAGTTTACGAGTTGTCCTACGCTTCAGACTTGACATTCACTAAACATGCATGCTGAAATTGAGATGGTTGATTTTGTAACACAATCATACACATTCAAGTTTGAAATCGACATTTGTCATCGTCATTGGAATGCAACTGGAATACACATTCTGAGGTCACACAGGTTCAAACAATACTCAGTCCGGCAGTGGGCGGAGCTTTAAAGTGATATCTGTATAGTATACAGATACAGCATAACGATATCTGTAGGGCTGTATCTGTATAGTAGGACACCCAATTGCAGGATAAATATGTGTTAATCCGTTAACAATAAAGTATGTCTAAAATATCCACTAAACAATTCATATTGTTAGTTCCATTTTCATAGGATTTGAATGAAAGAGTTTTGTATTCTATATTTAATAAAATATTTTTAAGTATTGTGAATACTTTTTTGAACTAATAGCTTTGCATATTAAAATAGAAAATCAAGTTGGATGGAGAGTTGTCCCATTGACACTCATACCACATCATCTTATATTTAATGTCATGGAATATTTGGTCACGGTACTTTTCTATCCCAAATTCATGTATTTGGTTTTGATGTTATATTGGTTATTCTCATCGGATTTTGTCTAATGCTTAGTCCGTTGGTTTGTGTGTTACATTTTAATGTTGTGTCGTTATTCTCCTCTAATATTTAATCCGTTTCCCTCAGTTTTAGTTTGTTACCCCGATTTTGTTTTTTGTCCATAGATTTATGAGTTTTGAACAGCGGTATACTACTGTTGCCTTTATTTATCTTTCACTTCCTCCATACAACAATTAATTATATGTGACGCAAAAAATAAAGTATAATGTGTGTTCTTAATGTATTCATCTTAGTTTTATGTATGAAATAGTGTTATAATTAAAAAAAGTCCAGAACTTAAACTGTACTCAAGCTTAACGTTCTGAAACGCAATCTACATATTGTTAGATGAATGGTAGATGACGAATTTAGTAATATCTAACTTATGATTATCATCATTACTGAATGTGTTAGTTGTCTGCTTGATATGGAGGATGTCAATTTGCACTGTAAATACTTGATTGTGTTTTTTCATTAGCAGATGTTAAAAATGTTGGATCAGTTGACCAGTTTTCTTTAAGAAACAAATTACAATTGATAAGAGTTTTCATTTTGCAATTAGTGGTGAGAAATACAAACCTTTCAATTATTCAAAATACTAAGGACTTCAAACCTCAGGGTTGGATTAGCTGAACTGTATTTGGCAAAATCGTTAGAAATTCTTGGTCCTCAATGGTTTTCAACTTAAGACTCGTTTTTGCCTTTTTACTTTTTTAGCTCACCTGGCCTAAAAGACCATGTGAGCTTTTCTCATCACTTGGCGTCCGTCGTCGTCGTCGTCTGTCGTCGTTAACAATTTTTCAAACATCTTCTCCTCTGAAACTACTGAATAGATTTGAATGAAACTTAAAATGATTGTTCCTTAGATTATCCTGCACAAAGTGTGTGCTTCGATTTTTGATCCGTCAAAAAACATGGCCGCCGTTACTTAAAATAGAACATAGGGGTCAAATGCAGTTTTTGGCTTATATCTCAAAAACGAAAGCATTTAGAGCAAATCTGACGGGGTAAAAATGTTCATTAGGTCAATATCTATCAGCCCTGAAATTTTCAGACGAATCAAACAAACCATTGTTGGGTTGCTGCCACTTAATTGGTAATTTTAAGGAAATTTTGCAGTTTTTGGTCATTATCTTGAATATTATTATAGATGAAGATAAACTGTAAACAGCAAAAATGATCAACAAAGTAAAATCTACAAATAGGTTAATATGACCAAAATTGTCAATTGACCCCTTAAGGGGTAAATGTCCTTTAATGACAATTTTTCACAATTTGTTCATCATATTTGCTAACTTTAAAAAATCTTCTCCTCTGAAACTACTGAATGGATTTGGATGAAACTTAGCATGATAGTTCCTTAGATTATCCTGCACAAAGTGTGTGCTTCGATTTTTGATCCGTCAAAAAACATGGCCGCCCTTACTTTAAATAGAACATAGGGGTCAAATGCAGTTTTTGGCTTATATCTCAAAAACGAAAGCATTTAGAGCAAATCTGACATGGGGTAAAAATGTTCATTAGGTCAAGATCTATCAGCCCTGAAATTTTCAGACGAATCAAACAAACCATTGTTGGGTTGCTGCCACTTAATTGGTAATTTTAAGGAAATTTTGCAGTTTTTGGTCATTATCTTGAATATCATTATAGATAAAGATAAACTGTATACAGCAAAAATGATCAGCAAAGTAAGATCTACAAATAAGTTAAATATGACCAAAATTGTCAATTGACCCCTTAAGGGGTTATTGTCCTTTAATGACAATTTTTTCACAATTTGTTCATCATATTTGCTAACTTTAAAAAATCTTCTCCTCTAAAACTACTCAACCAAATTCAACCAAACTTCAACTGAATGATCAGTAGGGTGTATAAAATAAAGTTTAGGTTTTATTTTCCATTTTGTCTAAAAACATGGCCGTCATGGCTAAAAATAGAACACAGGGTAAAATGCAGTTTTTGGCTTATATCTAAAAAACTCCAGCATTTAGAGCAAATAAGACTAGAAGTTAAAATATTTATTAGGTCAAGGTCTACCTGTCCTGAAATTTTCAATTTGCAATTTGCAAAAAAAATAATTTGTTGTGCTACTTCCAAAAAATAGAAAATATTCTGACCAGAAAAAAAACCATGTCCCCCTACAAGTTAAATGGTCCATGCCTAACTGTTATTAATGAAATCATTTAACTGTTTTGCTGTTATTGGAGCCCCTTGCCCCTTATAAACAGTAAGTCATATATATTTGTAATATTGAAGAATTGTTAGCTGTACATGTTTGCCTGGCATGGTTCAATATGTTCAATAAGGCATTGTTTACCAGGTGAGCGATTCAGACTCTTGAGAGCCTCTTGTTTATTCGTTACTGTGTCTTTTGCAGACAAAACGTACATTAGCTGGAGTTAACAATTATCAGCTTCTTTCTTTTAAACAAAAACTGAACATTTTTCTGTACTATCATTGGGAACATAACATTTTCAAATACATACCCGTCAAAAGGCATGAAAATAGATGAATGACAATATATTTTACAATTTGTATTTCTAATCAAATCAACATCAAGTGACAACGGTTCATTAAAGCCTTGTTAGCCATATTTTGAATATCAAGTTCAACAGTTGGTCCAAGTACACAGTTATCGTCCTTTGATTTTCGTTGTCCACGAATATAGTCCCTAGCGTAGACAGTGTGTTGCTTGCCGATTTTTTTGAACCCTTCCAAATGTATCCCGTCATAATTTAAGTCTCAAATAGTAATTTAGGGGATGAAATTACAAAGTAAAAAAAATTTTGGGTCATGAATTTTAAATTATAGTAGTGATTCTGTACAGCTGAAAAACTATTTCAAGACCCTCTTAACATAGAATTGTCAATATTTTGAGTTAGAGCCGATGAAGTTTTCAAAACGTTGCACCAAAAAAGCAGTACAACACACTGTAAAAATGTTATTAAGAAAGAGCAGGTGAGATTTTGTTTATTTTCATTTATTATCTAAACGAAATGCACCACAAAATAACTCTGTACTCAGACCAGTGCTAAAACAATATGATAACGTATTTTAAATGTGTTTTGGAAGCTAAAATGAGAATTTGACTTCTCTGCGTTCCAAGGCATAGATTACCTTAGCCGTATTTGGCATACTTTTTGGGAACATTGGGTCCTCAATGCTCTTCAACTTTGTACTTTATAACTATTGTGATATGAGCGTCACTGATGAGTCTTATTTAATCGAAACGCGCGTCTGACGTATCAAATCATAAACCTGGTATCTTTGATAACTATTTACTAAAATAATTTCATGGGGTTGTATCGAAGGTGCTAAATGTAAATTCTGCAAAGGGTCACGTTATACATTTGTATGATGACACAACATGATATACATTTATTAATATTTTATAAAGAACAATGATGAAATGAATATCAAAGCCAGAAACCATCTTGCAATGATGAGTATTTTGGAAAAGTGAAAGTATAAGTACAACTGAAATAGATATTGGATCGTTGTTATGTTTACTAACACAAACAATTAACACAACACGATAGAAAAAAAGTCAACTAACATTTTTATACAATATATTTACATAATGACATTTTGAATTGAATTGCCAATATAGAGGCACTGATAATTTAAACATTGACGTCACAGAGAAAAGTACAAATCAACAGATAAATATCTTTAATTTTAATCAAATTCAATTTAATATTTTTCATACAAATATTGGCTTTTCGATACTTTGTCAAAATACAAATAAGGGTCAAGAAGCTGTGGTCATTTAATTGATAGAATATATCATATTTCAATTTTCATTTGTTAATAATGATTCAAAACTTTGAAAAAATCGACAAAATGTCTTTGCATAACAGAATCAATTTAAATAATGTTCGAAAATAAGGATAATAATTGGTTTATGATCAACATGTCATAAAGATGATAAATGAGATGCATTTATTCATCTTACATTGAATTTCCATTTACGGATTTTTGTTTAATCAAAATGAATCACTTATTTATTAAAAATTAACACAAATTACCAAAAGGTGCTTGACTATACAACTGATCACTCAAACGAAGAAAACAGACGAAACAAAAGATGTAAAAAACATCAAAAAAAACTGATGATTAAGAGTTTTTAAAAGAAGGAAAAGGAGAGGCGAAAGATACCAATGGAACATTCAAACTCATAAATCGGAAATAAACTGACAACGCTTTGGCTAAGAGAGAAAAAAACCATCAGATAATAAAAAAAGAAGATGTTGTGTGATTGCCAATGAGAAAACTCTCCACGAGAGACCAAAATAACAAAGAAATTAATAACTATAGGTCACCGTCCGGCCTTCAACAATGAACAAAGCCATACCGCATATTCAGCTATAAAAGTCTCCTAAATGACAATTTAAAACAATTCAAACGAGAAAACTAACGGCCTGATTTATGTAATAATTTTACAAAAATCAAATAAGTTCATTAAACACAAATAAGAAAACAAACGACTGAGCAACACCAAAATCTAAGGTGATCTCATGTGTTCCGGAAGTGTATGCTGATCCTGATCCACATATGACACCAATCATGTTGCTTATGTTAGTACAAACCCGGTAATAAGTCGAATTCGGTCGGTCAAATTCAGAGAAAAGGGAACTGGGTTGTAGTTACGACGATTGGAACATATCCGCTACCATCTGTGAAACGGATAGCCCATGACGGTCCACCTATGCATGAAGTTTTCCGTAATGTGAACGAAGTTTTAAGTTCACTTCTTGTACTTCTTGGTTTAATAGCTTCCTTATGATCAGCAGCCCTCTATCTAGGAAATCATGCATGAAAGGACAGACAGGTAACGGGATATCTTATAAACTTGAAGATATATATACTTCATATGCGTGCGCATGTCACATGTATTAAAATGTCTGTTCATTCACATAATGCTATCCCTATTAAAATACAACATTAAGTGTAGGTTAGTGCGTTTGCGCTAAATACAGCAATTTGTTATTTATAATTGATTGCTTTGTCTTCATTGAAGTTTTGTTGGTACCATTCTTTTTATATCTTATTACTTGACACTGCAACTGATATACATAGTCTCCATAGCTTGTCAAATGTTCTTGCAGACTTCAACTAGAATTTAGAATTATAAAACGTTAAAGAGACTTTAAGATTGAAATTGTATTCTATTATATTTAATAGTGAACTATATAGATGCCACTGAAGTATTATGGGGAAACAAAGCAAACTTAAATGGTTATTCCTTTGATAAAAACGAATCTTTCACAATAACAACGCCTTACAGAACTGATTGCGCACGATCATGTTGGGGTGTGCCACTTTGTACAAGTTTCACGTATGAAAACAAAGTAAAGACTTGTAAAGGATATACCGAGGAGTTCGCTGATGCAACACATTCTATTGCGACGGAAAATGCAGAGTATTATGTCATTAACAATGGTTAGTAATGATTTGTTGTAATTCACAAATTACCTCGAAAGTCATTGGTTGTAGCACAACTCTTTTAATACCGTCATACCGTCATATATAGGTATAGAAATATATGGTATGAGTGCCAATGACACAACTCTCCATCCAAGTAACAATTTATTAAAATAAACCATTATAGGTCAAGGTACGGCCTTCAACACGGAGATGTGGCTCACACCGGACAGAAAGCTATAAAGGGCCTATAAAATTACTAGTGCAAAACATTTCAAACGGGGAAACCAACGGTCTAATCTATATAAAAACGAAAAACGAGAAACACTTATGAACATCATAAACAGACAACAATCACTGTACATCAGATTCCTGACTTAGGACCGGTGTTTGCATTTCGTTTAAAAAAGTATAGAATTAAAAGCTCGATGCGTTTATTCGATTAACACCATTTTTAAACATTGTTCGGATACTTCGTTCATACAGATATGTTTTAAAAGATTGCTGATTCATTAATGTGTTGGAGGCTTGACATATTTGTTGAATAAAATAATAATTTTAAAATGCACTTGTTACTATAATACTATTGATATTCTAAAATAATTTTGTTCAATATTCATGAAAAAATTGTACACTATCTACACGATATCTTCCAAATGTCAGGTTTAAGTTAGATATTCATCGATATATTTATTTTAGTTTTTATATTGAATATTTAGTTTTCAAATCGTTTAAGCCTTCAATTTTGACTATCAGAATTGAACATTAAGTTTGATCATAATCCATTTTTATAATTTATATACATTTCAGTTAAAGTCTGAATGACTTTTAAAGTACCAACAGTTCCAAGAGTAAATCTGGGAACTGAAATATATCAATATATTTTTTCATTGTAAAGACACATATCAAACTGAAAATAAGGCTTAACTTCGTCAAAATGCAAAACAAAAGCAAATGACAAATGATTCAAAACTTGTGGTTTTACATTGAAAATCTATTGTACGAAAAACAGGAATTAAAACACCAAATAATGTTAATATTTCGTTGATTTACATGTATGTTCTGATAACAGATGGAGGAATTGACATCTATATTAACCGTTATTTTCGATTCTTTTTCCGCAGTTTTTATATTCCTCAGTTTTGTAGTTAATTGCACCGATGTCTTCAAATTAAATATTAATAAAGATTAATAAAAAAATCATGCGGTTAATCATTATTATATTTTTAACATAATTCAGTGACGGGATACACAGACTGTAGTGACGTAAAGCACAAGCACAGTGGAATATATAGAATTTTTCCTGTTGGAATTCCCGAAGGACTGTTAGTATACTGTGACATGGAGACCGATGGTGGACATTGGACAGTGAGTTGTATATTTATAGGTATCTTCTGCTTTTGAATAGTGTAAACCAACTTATGTTTTGCGAGCGATTTATTTACTCGATTTTTTCGAGTAGACACATAATGTGAAAATTAATCGTCGCGAATATGTTAAACTAGGATCTTTACACTAAGTAAATTAGAAAATATCGAAATTATACAGCCGCGATGTAACCAAATGAGCGTCAAACTCGAAATAAACAGTGGCGGATTTAGAAATTTTAACAAGTGGGGGCCCACTGACTGACCTAAGAGGGGCCCGCTCCAGTCACGCTTCAGTGATTCCCTATATAAGCAACCAAAATTTTTCCCAAAAAGGGGGGCCCGGGCCCCCTGCCCCTCCTAAATCCGCCTATGATAAAGTATCCACGAAAATACGATGGTTTACAAGTATTCTTAACTTTAAAAATAATGTCTCTTGTTTGATAGTAATGTGTTCCCTTTTGTAGGTAATACAAAGACGAATTGATGGGTCTGTCGACTTTTATAGAACATGGCAGGACTATAGCAAAGGGTTCGGAAATCTTTTTGAAGAATTCTACTTAGGTAAATACATATTTATAGGGAATCTTATAAAAAGTTAACAATGCATTTATGCTTTGACGTTAATGCTGCTAAAACTCGTAGACCATTAGATGGTTTTGGCTTTTACATTTGGTTCGTTATGGTTTAACCATCTCTTCAATGTTTGTTTCGGTTTTAAATATTGTGGACTCACTGTAAAACCAATAATTGTCTGATGCATTACATTGATATCGCTTATATAATTTTCGTCCCTACAATTAAAGTTGTCTTTCAGAACTTTGCTTCTACAAATCTAATGCTCGATTAATGATAATAAAGGTGAAATTGCGTATTTATGAATTGCAGATAACATAGACAATAAAAGGTTGTGTTTTAATGTATTAACTAATATTCTCTTGGGATTTACCGAAGAAACAAAATCCAGAAACACATGTCATATATATAGGCATATAGGCTCTGTGTTAAAAAGTACTTTGACCTATAGTGGTTTACTTTTACAAATTGTGACTTGGATGTTGAGTTTGCTCATTGACACAAATACCACATCTTCTTATATCTAGGATATGTTTTATTACAACAAGAAATGTGAAACAGTTTGTACCTTTACAGAACAGAAAATCATTTAATTAAATTCCTGTTCCTGTTTTTGAAACACCAATAAGTAACAATTGGAAAACAAAATTGGCAAATGGTTAGCAGATGAAAGAATAACTTACAGTTGAAATGAATACTTGCGGTATTAATTCATATAATAAATCCATATAATTTAAAACAGAAATTAATGTCTGCAATGCCTAAGAATTTATTTTTTTAAAGTTATCAGATGCTTTCGAATAAAAAATATTCTTTTAAATTTAAACCGTTTCATTTGGTTCACCTGACGATCAACGTAAAGAGTCTAGTAGAAATATTAATTGTGTAAGAATTCTGAATAAAACTATTAATTTAAGATTTGACATTAGGCTTTTAAACATTTAAATGATGATATGCTATGTGCATTTACATAGTTATTACATCAAGTCTTTTAGAAAAATATGTAATTGAAACAACCATAACGTAATTTCTATAGTAATGACGTGCATATCTTGGTCTATTAATACTGTTTCAGTTGTGTAGACAGCTATGTGTTTGAAAACAACACAATCATAGAAACTAGCAGACTATATTTGCCACTAACAGTGATATTTTTAATCTGCAAACTACGAGTTGTTTGTCAACTTTAAAAGTACAAATAAACATCTAAATTTTGTCAGATAGTACAGTACGAGTAAGGAATAGGACACTGGAAATGGGATCAACAGGCATCTGTTCAAGTCGTTAGTCTTCCATCAATGTATAATATTCAAACAAATGAATACGATAAGCAAACCTTCTCATCTCAGTAGTATCCATATTTTATTTTAACAAAAAGGGATAATAAAGGAGATTTATCCTCGGTGCCTTATTAATGTACACATGTTTTTTCTATCATATGATAGGATGCTACCGATCGATAAACTATCAACGCAGGAAGGTATTTCACAAATTATTGACCGACAATCGTTTATATGGTTTATTAATGATTCATGAATGGTTTTTATTTGTTAATCGAAATAAAATTTAATTTCAAACCTCAGTTATTCCATGACAAATGCATCGACACGACATATTTTGTAATAAGTACTACCAATGTATATGGTATGCCATAAATCAAACATGTCTGGTAACTTTTAATTGTTAAATGTCGATCTCTTTTATAAACGATGTTTTTTTTAATCTTAGTAGACCTTAAACAGATTTTTATTGGATAATTGTTTGAATTTTGATTCTAACATACGAACAGTATCAAACTAAACTTTATAATAATATAAATTGGCTGGAAATACTGTGGAATCATTATTATTCGTTGGGTGCCAATTTTCGTGGTTTTCGTTGGTACAGGTGAACTACGAATTCATTTATTCAACGAATTACACATTTTCTATAGGTTTTATAAGCAGAGATTGGCAAAACCATGAAATCCAATACCCAATAATGCTGGTTTTCAACAAATTACGAAAATTCATACCCACGAAAATAAATAAATCCACAGTACCTCATACAGTATGTTTGATTAAAGTTGTTGTTTCATTTTGAAATTTTACAAAATCAATCAGTTTGAAGTAAAATTCCTCTTGTCGTTGTACTTTACTTGTTTGAATGTGTGATAATTTTTTACGCCAGATGCGCGTTTCGTCTACATACGACTCATCAGTGACGCTCAGATCAGAATAGTTATAAAGCTATATAAAATACAAAATGAAGAGCATTGTGAAGCTATGCTATTGACACTTATCATCGATGCTCAATTATTATACAAATGCTTTTGCTATCATATGATAAGATGCTACCGATTGATAAACTATCAACGTACGTAGGGTGTTACTTCATAGGTGGGCATCGAATGTCATAAGTATTTGTGCGTCAATTCGTATACAATAAAACTCGATTGGATATAGATTTATCTGTTAAGATAGCTTCTAGTAATAAATGTTGAGTTTGCACAACGTCGAAGTTCACTTGTCGATATATTTGATGTGTTGAATAGGGTGATTTCACAGTTATTCAGGGCTATAAATGAAAAAGACTAACAGAAAAACAATGTTACACAAGACACAACATAGAAAACTAAAGACTAAGCAACACAAACCCCATCAAAAACAGGTCGTAATGATAAATCATGCATTGACCTATAATGATTTAGTTTAATAAACTGTTATTTGGATGGAGAGTTGTCTCATTGGCACTCACACCACATCTTCCTATATCAATATAGAAAAGATGAGATGGTACGATTGGCAACTATCAACCAAATATCCAAATTACAAGAATGTAAACTACTACAGGTTTACGCAGCCAGCAAACTGGAACAGCAGGCCATGGATAACAAAATATGAATTAATTATAAAAAGCCACGGCTTAATTAAGGTTGACACCAGTTATGAAAAATATTTATTTTAACATGCATGTCAACACATAACCTTACCCAACATTGCCCACCAGTGAAACAGAAAATCATGTTAACCACATCAAAATCATGTGGAAACGTTTGGAAAATCAGACTAGTACCAAGAACAACAACAACTATAAAAAAGACAAAATAATCAACGCACTAACACAAGGCACTGACAGCCAAGGGTTGACAGCTCAAAGCAAACTTAATTCATAAATATTCCATTGATTTTGTGAGCATAAGTTTTATTCGGTTTATATCCAACTGATGTAATTTCATGACATAATGTTACTGTTTTTTGTTTGTTTTTTTTTTGGCGTTGTCAGTTAATTTTCAATCTATGAGTTTGACTGTCCTTATGGTATCTTTCACCCCTCTGTTATACACTCGAATGTATCTCAAAATGTTTATAACTTCTTCAGTTAACACTTAGTTAAATTCCTTGCAGGTAATGAATACATTCATGTATTGACACACCAGGCTGAGTGTGAACTACGTGTCGACCTCCGAAATTCTTCTAATTATAGCTCATATGCATCATACTCAACGTTTGCTATTAGTTCCAATGCTACAAGATACAGTTTGAATGTTTCTGGTTTCAATATCAAAAGCCATGCAGGTATGTAAAGAAAAATAACTCGTGCATGAAGGTTGTTTGTACGTACTGGAAAAATTCTTTTTTCAAAGAACTTCGTCTGTTTTGCATTTAGTTTGTATATTCCCAAACCAAAATAAACATTAACTTCTACGGTAATACACTTTTAAAGATCATACTGATTTCTTTAAAATACATATTCCAAGCATACTCTCCCTTTCTGAAATAGCGTCATCATAGATTTTCACGTATATTTTAGTGAATTAAAAACTATTTCCGTTTAATAATTATCATGGATTTGCCTAACATTTTAAATAGATTTTGAAATTCGACAATCACACAGTGTTCGTATGTTCTATAGGCATAATTGTTGGTTCCGGAGCCTTTAAATACAAATGTACAATGAAAACTTTCAGAAAATTAGGAAACTATCAATGTTTAATCTTATATTAAAGAATTGAATACTCCTTTTTGTAAATTTATTGGGGTGTGGAAGCGTTGACCGAAGTACATTTTGTATAAATCACGGAAGCGCTTCATTCTAAAATTGTACCCACGTTCAACGCTTTTACAACCCTATGAAATTACTTAACAAATGCAATTCATTTTGAAATGAAGAATGACGCGAGATCATTGTTAGCCTATCGAAACAAATTATATCAATGAAAGAGGGGCGAAAGATATCAGAGGAATAATCAAACTCATAAATCGAGCATAAACTGACAACGTCATGGCTAAAAATGAAAAAGACAAACAAACAAATAATAGTACACCAGAAACAACATAGAAAAACTAAAACCTTAGCAACACGAACTCCACTAAAAACTGGGGTAATCTCAGGTGCTCCGGAAGGTTAGGCAGATCCTGCTCAACATGTGGCACCCGTCGTGTTGATCATACTATTACAAATCCGGTAAATAGTCTAATTTACATACATCTAATTTAATCATATGTGAATGTTAAAAAGAAATATATTATTAATAAGGCATCTGTAAGAACTCGTGATTGGAAAACATAATTATGTTTTGAATATACTTATCCTTCAAAATAGATTTTTTTTTTGAGAGACTAGAGTAATCATATTCATGAAGTTTGCATTAAACATTCGCCTTTCGCTTTCGTCTCTTTTGTATTTACCAAAAAAATATGCAAATTCAGCAATTTATCTCTGATATTTCGTAGTTTATATAATTAGATTATTACTTGGCATTTTTCATATCGCATGTATTATCAGCCCTAGGTTCAATATCAGCCCAAGAGCCACATGGCTCGAGGGCTGATATTGACCGAGGGCTGATAATACATGCGATATGAAAAATGACATGTTATGATCTTTTTATCATATGCTTCAACAATGGAGAAAAATAACAGATTGATATATTGATCTTTTTACGTGGTTCTCAAATAGGAGTTCAAAGAGTGAAAAGCCATTCACGGACGTCAGACCCCAAATGTAGTACATTCGATATGAAATCTTTCTATCATATGAACAGAGAAGAAAAACAGCAGTATGATATATTTTAATATGGTCGATAAGAAAAATAATTCAACAATATACATAATGAACACTGTTTGGAAAAGTCAACATTTTTAGAATAACTTTCTAGATAATGTTTGAAACTTTTAAAAATACATTTATTTTTTCATATGTTTGTTGTTTTTTTTTTGTTGTTTTTTTTTTCATTTTATACAATATACTTTCCAGTATCCAAATAATTGTTTTGTACTCTACTTTGTAATGTTTTTCACTGAAAACGTACCATTTAGGTGTATTTTCCGGAATTTGCCGAGTATCACCGGAATGCCATGTGATAACGTTACGGAAAGGCATGTGATAAAAGTCGAAGCATGTGATAAACTTTTCATATCAGCCCGCTAAGCACCAATTCGAAAAACATGGAATTAACGTAAATTTAATGCTATTATCATACGGTAAAAATCATATGTTATTTAGTCTAGGTATATGATAATAGTAAATATTGATCAAAGGTACCAGAATTATAATTTAATACGGCAGACGCGCGTTTCGTCTACATAAGTCTAATCAGTGACGCTCAGATCAAAATATGTATAAAGCCTAACATATTCAAAGTTGAAGAGCTTTGGTGACCCAAAATTCCAAAACGTTCTATCAAATACGGCTTTTGGTAATCTATTCCTGGGATAAAAAAAAATCCTTGGTTTTTCAAATGAGCCAACAAGCTTTTTCAAAAACTATATGATACTCCAAAATACATCTTTCTGTGAATTAAATTTTTTGAGGGGGGACGGCTCATGTTCATATTTTTATGTTATATAATTTTAAAATATCCAAACCTAAATTGTAAAAGACTTTTTTTAAAGCAAATACTTCAAATTTGACTTTTTTAATATAAGGGTATATTGATAATATCATTTCTGCATAACACAGACCCTGATTAACCATGTTAATATCTTATGAATAGACATTGGATTAGAAACAATTTAAATCAATCAAACCAATCGCCTCTCTAAACAGTGGGAAAGGTTTCAATTTTCTTAAAAAAAAAGCACTATTTGTTCAATTTTTGCAATCTTTTGCAAATATGATCTTAAATGTTTATTGCGTTTGTTTACAGGAGATTCCCTCACAGATGTAAATATGAACAAATTCAAAACATTTGATTTATCCGATGATAATTTTTGTCCTAGTGCTAGACATGGTGCTTGGTGGTATGGATACTGTTCCCTTGGTAATCTGAATGGAAAATACTTACATCCCGGAACCAAATTAGTCAGTGGTATACGTTGGGACACATTAGAGAATGGAATATCTTTGAGCTATGCAGACATGAAAATCCGTAGGAAAAATTAGAACCACTTTAACATAACAATGTTACACACAAGAACATATTATATTTTAGTTCGTAAGACATCAAATGTTCAAATGAAAGTTTATACTTCTTTCTTTTTGATAGAATATCAATATCTGAATAATTTTTTCATATATTTACTTTAGGAGATATTGTGTTAATTCAAAAACACAGCTTGTTACAAATTGGTAATATTTATAATAAGAACATGGTATGGTGTATCTGTATTTACTACGAATTTGTCTATTTGCTTTGCTTAAAAATGTTAGAACAAAACAGGAAGTTGCATTAAAACCAAACTTGAACTTCTTAAAATAATCGAATATGTCGAATACATTGAATTAATAACTGAGCATTGGGTTGACTTGTGAATGACTAGAAAAATATATTGAAAATTATAAGTCATTCTGTTTGATTAAATACAAAAGACTTGTATGCTTATATCATGAACTAGTCTTGTTTTTTTCACAGACAGGCGCCTTATAAAGTGAAAAAATAAAAATTATACTTTACAACCCAAAACTGTTGGTCTAGCTCTTGTAGTCTTATAGTGTGATCCCGTTCACTATAATACTTTTAAACACTCTTCCCATAAGTACAAATTTATCTCCATGTTTGTGTATACTACAAGATAAACTTGACAAATTGTACGATTGTTTAAATAGTTTAAAATTTCAATTTCTAAAGTCAAAAATATACCATTAAACATTGTCAACTTAAACTTGTTTTACTAGCAACCTAAAGTATCATTTTAAGTTCAAGAATATTTATTAAATAACACTGTCTGTTTTATCTATGGCCAATCTGTTAGGTACAATCAATATTGCTTGGTTGACTAAAAAACGATTTGTTCTATTACAGTCCAATCAGAGTATTATTTCGGCAGTATTTCTAGATGCATTAGAAATATTGAAACATATATGAAACCAACAACTCAGTGCCTAAACAACTTTAATAACTAAATAGTTCTTGAGCTTTTCTTAGTAAAAACTGTTTATCACAACTATTCCAAGCAAGCAATATATTTCTTTGTGTCCATTGTATATAAATATTGTGGTACGTACGAGAGAGGCAAAAATACCAATGGAACACTGAAACTCTAATGTCGATTTAAAACGGACAATGCCACAGCCAAGCCAAAGGAAAATAAGCAACAAATCAACAACAGTAAATAAGACACGACATGGAAATACACAATGTACAGGTTCTAAGGTTTCTATTAACATTGGAATACCTTCCCTTCTCTATAGCTAGATTATGTGATGACAATCTAAATTTAACAATACACTTTTTACAAATTTCGGGTATGGGTTTACACAAATATGACTGCAAAGAAAAATTGGATATCATATATCTATACAGAAAACATTTTGATGAACTTTCTAAAGTAGCATCAAACTCTTGTTTGACAATACCACAAAGTCTTTGTTTAATAACCATAATATGATCTTTACATAAAGAATTTTGTGAATACCACAAATCATTTAAACCAAGATGGAACATTTCCTTTCGTGTATTACAAACCCAGTTATTTTTGTCATTTGGATTCTTTAAACACATATTATAAAAATACTTGTAACAACCATGTAATATACAATTGTTATTATTCAATACTTATTTAAATATACGTAATTTCCTGGTTACTAACATTGGAAATCTTCCAAGTTCACAAGAGACCATGACATTCGGTGTTCTTGTTTTATACTTATATACTTGTATATACAAAATTTAGTCCTGGTATCTATGATGACTTTATTTACAATAATCAATATGTATCTTTTCTACGTCTTGCGCTTTATGAAAACCCCATATTTCAGAACCATAACATAGAATACTACTCACATATGTATCAAATAATGACAATAACGTGGCATAATTAAATGAAAATTGTCTAATATTACTAAATAAACAAAACATAGCTTTTCTACCTTGTTCTGCAACTTTTTTTTGTGCTACAGCAAAATTTTCCATTACAATTAAGAACAATACCTAGATAAGTAAATTTGTTAACAATATCTATTTGTACATCATCATAAAACCATCTATCTTCATCCTTTAACTAAGCCACCATTTCTAAAAATTACAATTTTGGTTTTACCAATATTTACAGTTAATTTCCATTTCTTGGTATAAATATACAATGCATTTAACATCTCTTGCAAACCATCTTTGGTTTCCAAAAAATATACCATGTCATCTGCATACATTAATAAAAATAAACTTATTACTTAATTCTTTCAACTCTACAGCTTTACAATTATTTTTTATAAACTCCATCTCACAATCATTAACATACAAAGCTAACAAAATGAGCAATAATACCTCTCCTGCCTTTAAACCAATATTATTTTTGAAAAAGTCTGTATAAAATCTATTTACTCAGGAAAGGCAAGCAGTTCGTGCAAGTGCAAACTCGGTGATAAGTTTAATTACGTAATGTTTCATTCTGGTAAAAGAATGAGCTTTCAAGACTTATCGAGTGTGATAAACTCAGCACAGTTAAAACAATATACTTGCAGTTAACTGTGTACTAATCTATTATAATGCTGAAGTGTACATATAAATAATAGATACGGAACAGTCTGAACATAGAGTTAACATAACTTGCTTGAATGTGGGCCAATGGTCTGAGCAGTACTTGATTTATCCCAGTAGATAAATCTTGAAAAAGTTAAAAATAGCTTCTTTTCAATTGTTCATATTTCAGCATTTAATATGTTTAAATACAGTGATATCGGTTGCAATACTTATTCCCCAATTTCAATGTGCGCTTTTGTTTTCCAGTACTTAAATTTATTATGTTGATTAGTTTTTAATTGACACTTAAAGCTCCTATGGAAACTCCTCAATAATCATTCATGGCCTTTTCTATTTGTGAAATGCATTCGTTTACGTTGGCTTTGTGTATTGTTAGAAAAAAGTATTGCAACACTAAATTTAAATTCAAATTAAAAAAAACATTCTTTATTGTTTTTGTGATATAATTTACTGAAATAGAACTAGTTAAACATGATTTAAATATCACCTGAGTCTAATCAATAAATATTGACTCGATAAGTTCTTATCTACACATACACCAGTGTATGTAAAGTGCGGATCCTAAAATATCATTTTCACTGTATATGCCAGAAATTTTTGATGTAGAATGATAAATAAACAGACGACTTTTTTTTTATTTTTGAAGAAAATGAAGAAAATTAGTTAAAAAGTATATGTTAAGAAACACATAATACTAATAAAACAAAGTAAGAGATGCGAACGGGGGTTTTTCGCGCCTAAATCCAAATAGCTGTGAAATATATTCCAAAATAGGTGAATATTTAGGACATTTCACGAACAGATCGTGCAGGTGTTTTATAACTAACAGGTAAGATGTTGTTGCAGAAAAAATATTCATTTCAACACAATTATTAAAGTTGTATAACGTAGAATAGGTTTTGTCATTCAGTTTCTTCATATTGAACTGAATTCCACTATGATGCTTTCTTTATGCGAGTCATGTTTACTGTCGAATAATGATACTATTCTTTCATTTTCACTGTAGAGCGATTCATTAGTATTGTATATGCGGCGCATTTTCACTGTATGATATATTTATTTTTTTATCTATTACGGCGTAATTTTTTAAGCATGTAAAGCAAGACTTTAGTTAGCGTGCTTGCTTTTTTTTTTGTACAATCATTATGATAACACCCAATTTAATTCAAATATAATAATTATATAAATACAGGTTAAACTATGCCGATACATATTGTTTAAAGATGTCAATCTTATTTACAAAGTTTTTATAAACAATTATACAAACTAAGCAATCAAGTCAACCAAAGTTTTGCTTTACATGCATTAGGAAATTAGCTGTAAAGCCTTAATTTAGCCGACTTGCTCAAACAATAGATAAAGTAAGAGACGTATTTGATATAATTTAACTTACGGAGGAAAGTTTGGTTTTAAAACACTCTAAATAAATTCAATAGAAATAACATTTATTTCAAATGTATTCCATTTTTAAAATTTCTTATGAATCGTATAGGGATCTTTATCCTTGTTTTTTTTTATCCATTTCCATATCCTTGTTTTTTTTTATTGATTTCCATGACACTTCACCACTAATTACGTACATCTTGATAAAGATTGAATCGTTGGTTTTCCCGTTTAAAAGGTTTTACACTGGGGCCCTTTATAACTTGCTGTTCGGTGTGAGCCAAGACTCCATGTTGAAGACCGTATTTTGACGTATAAAGGTATACTTTTATAAATTGTGACTCGTTTTGAGAGTTGTCTCATTGTCACATATGACATCTTATATATCTGTGGCTCAACCCGAAACGAGACGGGATAAAAAGGGATAAAAAGCATAATATGAGTCAGAAAAGAGTAGAATAGTGGGTCGCGTTGGGGTATAAGCGTGACGTGGAATTGCCGATTTTTTTGTAAGCGTGACACGTGATAGTCAAATGATTGTGTCGTGAAAACGAGAAATAAAGTATAGCGGGACACGGAAAATTAAAAAAAATGAGAACTGCATAGTATAAGCGGGATACGGGAATCTGATAAAGCAGTAAGCGGGATCAGGGATCAGACCCCCACCCCCACCCCCAATGAGACCCCAGAATAAGATATTTTTTTTTATCTTCATCCTATTGTTACAGTCATGCTTTCAATAACAAATGTATCCCATGCATGCATTTTTATAGACAAAAGACCTTATGGATATTTGGGGTTCTTTGACATGCTGAATCTAACCTTGTATCCAGTTTGGGGATTTTTACCAAGTTACCGAAATGGCCCACATAGAGGTCCAAAGGGTCTTAGATCATCAAACATGAATTGTAGCATGCATGTTGTGTACAATTACCCAAATGTGCATTGTTTGACCTCTGTGGTAGTATCCACTCGCGGATCTCGAAATTTTTATAAGTAGGGGTCCAATGACTACCAAAGAGGGGGCCCGCTCCAGTGATTCCATATAAAAGTAACCAAATGTTTTCCCAAAAAGGGGGCAACCCCCTGTCCCCCTAAATCCTCCTCTGGTATCGAGCTGTTCATTACGGATAATTTTTTTTGTATCAAGGGTGCTCTACTTCACGTACCAATGCAAACAAAAAAGTTCGCCCACACCTTACATTTCATCTGTTAATGACTGTGGATAATTCATGTCACATACCGTTTCACCTTATACAGATACAATCATGCAAGCAACATTTGTTCTACCAAAACTGTCTTTTTCAGAATATGGAAATTGAAGCAGTTGAGGGTACAACTGGGGAAAGTTAATCTTTTATAAGCTTTTCTGTCACCATTGCGTTTCAAGATGCATATTTCTCTGTTCGCAAGTGTATTTATTGCGTGGAAGATAACGTCCTCAAATGTACTCGTCTCTATTTTACCCAGACTGCACTTAAACTCCGCAATATCAATCTTTGACTTAAAAAAAATACAGAAATATCTTTTAATTTTTTTTTAAATCAAGGAAAAACGTAATTTGAAGAATACAATATGACATTTTGAGAAGCGTTTTTGTTACAAGTTTGAAAAGCTATATATTTGATAAAGAATAAATGAGGAGTTTGTATTTCAATTTGAAAATACATTTATCATAAATTCTAAAGTCATCAACTAAGTTTTTTCATTTGTTTCAAGTGCATTTATCACATAATTCTACAATAAAAATTCCTCGCATCTTCGAAAATTCCACATCAGAAATGACTGCACTAACAGTGATAATTCATCGCATCTATAGTTAAAATGGATCGCTTTCAAAAATCGATATGCTATATCATGTTGCTTTTATAACACTCATTTGAACTTTAATGCTATGTTTGTACATAATAAAGACATATCACAATGAAAATATGTAAAAACTTTCCTTCAAATCAATTAATTTGGTATTTTCAAAACGTAAACAAATACAGTTTCCCCATGATCCTTTATTCTACAATAGACATACCCGCATATGACAGTGAAAATGAACTAGCTGGATTCGCACTTTATATACACTGTACACTGTACTCGTAAAAGATAAAACATATGTTTTTATCCTCATTGTTTTCAACACTTTAAATAACCAAGTTTATAAAGTTATGTGATTGACACCTTGTAATTGGTCATCCACAATTCATAACTGCAGCAAGATAGCTTATAATCAGCATGAGAGATGCAGGTATGTCGCTGTGACAATTGCACGTATTGTTGATCATCACTATTCCACTATAAGTCGTTTTGAGAATAAAAATCAGGCAACAAACGATGTTAAAGACCTTCCGAGATCAAGAAGACCCCCTATAACATCTTCTAGGGTAAATCAAGCATAATGAAGGTTGGTTAGAAAGAAACCCATTGTAAACAATTCAATCCTAAAAAAAAGTGTGATGACCATACAGGAGCCTTTAAACAAGAACTGTTCGAGATCGGCTTATCGCTACTGATTATCCTGCGATAAGACCATTTCGGGGACCCTTGCCTACGAACAGACACACAGTTGCCCGTATCCAATATAGTGCAGAACTCGCCAAAGATGGGAATAAGAATCTTCCTTGTCCCGATCGTAGCCCGAATTTGAAACATATCGAGCATATATGGGACACTATTGGGCGCAAAGTGCACGAAAGGACAGCCCTGTTCAAACACGTCATGAAATAAACAATACCTTTCGTCAGAAATGGTTGCTGCTACCTTAGCAACAAATTAGTCTACTTATGGCAGGAATCAGAAGACGTTAAGATGCGGTTATCCGTTTGAATGGAGGCTGCACACAAAGTACTATTTATTTGGAGTATAACGATCAACCATGATGTGAACAATCATCTAAAGATTAATTTTGAAATGTCTGACATTGTAAAGTTCGACTACAGTAAAAGTTGTAAAATGCATTGTTTTGTACAAAAAACACTTCATTTTGTTATAAATATTTTGGTTTGATAAAATATTTTTTTTCATACATTTTTGGTTCGTTTTTATACCAATGTTAAAATTAGCTAAGTTTCAATATTATTTTACAAATATTTTATTATATTCCATCAAAAATAAGAGACTGATTTTTCAACTTCAATCAAGGTGTTGCAATACTTTTTTCCATGTGTATATATATGTAACATGCTGTGATATCCACTTACTCCATGTGGTGATTTATACCGACTACTGATGACTGTTGTACTGATTACCAAAGATATATTACAGCTGAAATCCATATTACTAACCATGCATGTTGTCTGGTAAAACATGACTAGATATTTACTGAAGATTTGATGGCAATCTTTCTTGGATACTGTTACTATTGTAAAGCTAACATGTCCAGCTATTATTGATATTATTATTATGGGTGCCGTATACGGTGCAGGAAATGCTTACCCTTCAGAAGCACCTGATTTCACTCCAGGTTTTTAGTGGAGTTCGTATTGTTTCTTATTTATTATTTATAACTGTTGATGTAAATGTCTTTTGGTTTTCCGAATCATTGTTTACTTCTTGGTTTTGATTGTTATTGTCTATTATTGACTATGACAAAACAAATGGCATTTTATCTCCGAGTTAATATGACTTATAACGGTCCAAGAAAGGTAACCGAATTTAATTCGACACAAGTTCTTGCTGAGGAGTCCGTTTGAAATTGTAGATATCTAGATGCAAGTCAACATATGAAGGATATAAAAAAGAAGATGTGGTATGATTGCCAATGAGACAACTATCCACAAAAGACCAAAATTACACAGACATTAACAACTATAGGTCACCATACGGCCTTCAACAATGAGCAAATCCCATACCGCATAGTCAGCTATAAAAGGCCCCGATAAGACAATGTAAAACAATTCAAACGAGAAAACCAACGGCCTTAATTATGTAAACAAATGAACGAAAAACAAATATGTAACACATAAACAAACGACAACCACTGAATTACAGGCTCCTGACTTGGGACAGGCACATTCACAAATATTGTGGCGGGGTTAAACATATTAGCGGGATCCCAACCCTCCCCCTAACCTGGGACAGTGGTATAACAGTACAACATAAGAACGAACCATAAAAATCAGTTGAAAAAGGCTTAACTCATCAGATGAACAAAAATACAAGTGGACGTGACCCGGTACTTATACATCCCGACACAAAAAAGACACAATGAACAGATCTGAGAGTACTCGCAGTTATCTGACAGCTAGTTCAAAGCCACTAACAACTAATAAAGATATGCATGCACATCTGCGATACCTAGTTATTCCAACTAAATTTCCGAAGGTTAAAACAAAATAGGAAAACGATGTAAAAAAATAGTATTCCATATCAAAAATAGATATTGTTCAACTTAATGATTCCATTCTTTCACAGATTTTGGAAATTATAAATGCAAAAATTGTTTTACCGGTGTATTTTTTTTTTTTTTTTTTTTTATCGTTTGGCAATTGTAAAAGAGAGAATAACAACCCGCATAGTATATATACTGTAAGATCTGAGTAATAATAAACATTATTTAATTCGAAGTGTACGTATTTAACTACTCCAAATTATTTTTTAAATTTTGCTTGTAAAAAAACCAAAAAACGAATTTAGAAAGGGGTAACCGTTTTCATTTTTGAGATACGCGCTGTTGACATTAACAGAATGATACGCCAAAAGTACATTTACGCCGTTATTTCTTTTTAAAATCAACGGTTACAACCGATTTCAGAAGACATTTATTTAACGTTTCTTTACCTTGGAGAAAATTAATTGTATAGCATTTGAAGTATAGTGTGTTATTTACAGACGTTGTTTATGGTCTATATGTAAGGTAGCAATAAACAGTTAGAAAAAAATACTAAAATTTGCCTTTATGAATTTTACCATCCCCTTTTCATTGCTTTCTTGCAATATCAAGCTTACTGTTTGTGTCATATATGGGCATATGTATGTAATCAGAATCTTCCATAGATTTTATATCCAGTATATAAAATGGTAAAATATAATTTCTTTTTGGTGTATCCATGGCAACAATCTGCATTTATTTCTTATAAAATATTGCAAAAAGGGGGGAAAGATGTCACATATTTCCCCAAAATTTGGCTAAAAGTAGAATTTCAATCGCTTGAAGTAATACCTTTTCTGAAACTGTGTACATATATCTTTCAGCAAATCCAATGAAAATCATATGTCTTTCATCTCATTTTTTGGTAAAATTGCGTCAAAAACTTCGTGTAGAAAAAGAGTGTTTGTAAACAGTACATTAATTTCTGGACCGATGGCCGGTCTAGCTATGAAAATACGGATTGTCAAACAGAAAACAGCCTATAAAACATGTAAAAAATAATCTTGTAGCACTTATAAACCATCTTTGAAGGCTAAATTAGCACTCATCTGTCTAAAAATGAATTTTATTACACAATAACTTTCCTATTTGAAAAATCCACAGGGGCCAAAATGCGAAACTAAACTCCTAACTGTGTATTGCTACCTAATCATTTGGACTTTCAATCGTTTAGTATGATTCCAAAAACATCCAAAAAAGTCAGTAAGACGTCAATTATGGAACAGATCAAATCAGGCGTAAAACAGTTGCTTTACTTGTTAGTTGTTTGCATTTAAGGAAAAATCGTCAGTTAGCACTAAAACTAAAGAACTAACAGACGTATTCAACGAAGGAGCTGCTGCTTGTTATTGTCCGATACCAATATGTATAACACCAACTTCGAATTTATTTAAGCATATCCATATGGATGTATCGACACAAATGTTTACATGAAAATGATTTCACAAGTGGAGTTATTATTCAATTTGTTTTGAAGGTGTTTTGTAAGGCATTCGGTTGTATTAATACTAATACAAGAGCGTAACGTATACCGTAGAATTTACTTGTTTCAACGTTCACGTTAAAATGAACTCGAACAACATCGGATTGGACACAACTGTTTATTTATATCTTTTTCATTTTTTAGAACACTATCAAAAAAGTAAAATTACAAAAATTCCGTAACCAAATGGTAAAATCAAAAGCTCAAACTCATGAAACGTATGGATAACATACATTATCGCTATTTTGTGAATTTTTCCTTTGATATTTTTGGTGATAATTTTTATATCATGCTACTCGCTTGACATGGAAAATTAATGCTAGAAACTAAGGAGCCACGTGGCGTTGCTAATGAAATTGACATGAAATTGACATGAAATTGACAACGTCGTCATAGGTAAAATAGCGATAAACAGATTATCATTGGTCATCTCAACTCGATTGCTTTTCTCCGCTTTCGCGATATATATATTTCATAAGTATTCAAAGTGAGAAAAAGAACCGTAAAATAAATAAAGTATATACAAAGACATCATAGTGATAATTTAATATTCATCTAAATCTGGTGTTACGTTTGAATATTGAAATATTGACTGGTACGGGACACACCTAATGCGTCATTTAATTCTCGTTTTTTTTTTTTGGAGTTCAATCGCTTTAGAATGAAAAACGGACATTTCATTATCATGATTATGAAGGGGTTATAACATCCTTAAACGGCGCGCGGAGAAACAGAAACGAGCAACTTTTTTTTGTGTTTATTTGGTTATATTTTGTTATTAGGCGTTTTAACTTTAATTATGTAGATATAAACACGAGTCGTATTGTGTACAATACCCATTAAAACAATACAGTGATATAAGAGTCAAACTAGCGATCAATATATTTCCATTTCGGATTGGAGTCATTCGGACAAATTCGTTTATAAAGTTTGAAACAGCAGAGGAATACTTTTTTTCGGAATCGTGATAAACCGCACGAAGTCATTTCCTTTCTTGTATGTCCATTCTCCATTTCTCAAAATAGGGGAGATAACTAGTATAACTAACGACGCACATTCATATCCGATCACGTATACTTTGTCTTAACTTAATATAAATTTGAAAATCACACAACTTTGAATTTGTATCGCCTCAAACTACTTCATCACCCTTACAAAACTTATAAGATAGTAAGAATTTAATATAGAATGTGCTTTGAGTGATGCTTCTCGTTGCAAACGACATAGCAAAACTATCAAATTAACACAAAACACACACTCATCGATTAAAAAGTTACATGCAATTTGCTATTGGAATGCTGACTTTATGCTTTATTAAAGATGAATTTTGTATGTTTGAATTGATAAGCATTATCACCACACATTGAAATATTTAGTTGGAGTACATAATCAATATAACGGAAGATGAAGTTAAATACTAATTCTATCTTTTTTTCTATCTTCACGAGGAGCCCTTGTAACCTGCCTTATATGAATAAGGAATCAAGTTTAGAAGATAAAAACAATTGGTTTCAATGGGAAAATTTTCCTTAAAAAGAAGTATTCATTGTCGAATACAAAATCAAGCATTCTGATAGGGTCAATTTAAGATATATTTATTGTGAGTCAGGAGTTGTTTTTTTTTTCATCTCAGTGTGATTTGTCGCTTTCTTAAACTAGGTTTTCTATTAAGTTTGGTAATTAGATATAGGAAGATGTGGTGTGAGTGCAAATGAGACAACTCTCCGTCCAAATAACAATTTATAAAAGTAAACCATTATAGGTCAATGTACGGTCTTCAACACGGAGCCTTGGCTCACACCGAACAACAAGCAATTTTAAAAGGGCCCCAAAATTACTAGTGTAAAACCATTCAAACGGGAAAACCAACGGTCAAGTCTATATAAAAAAAAAAACGAGAAACGAGAAACACGTATAAATTACATGAACAAGCGACAACTACTGTAACTCAGATTCTTGACTAAGGACAGGTGCATACAATTAAACGTTTTAGTGGTACCAAACCTTCTCCCTTTTTCCTGAAATAATAATATAACATCACAACATAGAAAACACACGATAAAATATCAATTGGAAGGCTTAACTCAATCAAAAAATGTAAATTAACACACTATGAACGAATAAATTTGATATGTCATGTCGAATTATCTTTAAAAGAGGGACGAAAGATACCAAAGGGACAGTCAAACTCATAAATTTAAAACAAACTGACAACGCCATGGCTAAAAATGAAAAAGACAAACAAACAACAGCACACACGACACAACATAGAAAACTAAAGAATAAACAACACGAATCTTTGGAACACCTAAAAATCAACCGCTGTTTGTAAGAACACTTGTGTTGTTTTAGATAACAAGCTGAAAAAAGATCTAGGTTGTCTCCATTCATTTTTAGAAGTAATGACCGTTTACTTTATTGTTCTGATATTTTAAAAATAATAGTTATTCTTTCGCTAAATAGGCGTAAAATGCAGAGGTTTTGAAAAAATTGAGATCTCGGTTACCTGCGCAATTTTTTCAGGAAATTTTTATTATTGGTCGGTTAATTGTTGCCTAGGTGTTCATAGACTAGCAAATTAACCTGACGATATCGGGATATGGGTATTTAGTAGAATCTTAACACGTACTTGTGATTTGTTTAAAACCGGTTTTAACGAAGAAATGTCGAAATGTTCAGAACTTAATTAAATCTGTTTTTGGGTAAGATGGTGCAAGCATACGATTTTTATTGCGTCTTACACTTTGAGAAGCGAATAATCTTTAGCTACCTTATTTAAATATTGTGTAAAAACGTTAATTATGAGCTATGAAAGTCAAGTGGCTCAAGCATTTTACTGAGGAAGTTTTAAAAAAAAAATGCAAAGAAATATTTTAACAGTGGGTTAGATTTCATTAGTCTTTACTATCTATAGATTAACAACTTTTGGTTATATTTATAATTTAGAATCATCATTGAAGGTGGAGCGCGATTGCACAGTTAATTAATATATTGATGTGCCATTTGTATGCAAGAGTGACATTCCGTTGTATTATGTGCCAATTCGAAAAAGTCATGCGAGTATTGTCTCCCTTTAACAGGTTCATTGGTTGCCTTCGGCTGTTGTTTGCTCTATGGTCGGGTGGTTGTCGCTTTGACATATTCACCATTTCCTTTCTCAATTTTATCATTATTTTATAATTAAGTTTAGGTTTCTGATATTAATTTGAATAGTTACAAAATGTATCGATTCAATATATTTCAGTTTTTGTTATTGGTGTATCAAAAACATTGATGTACGAATATAATTTCATAAATTTGAAACGTTTGAAATGATTACGTACCAATATAAAGAACCGTTCATCATTTTTGAAAAAAGACTATGATTGAAATCCGTATTAATTATCTTCCCTTGATGATAGAGTGATTGGGAAATGAACCAAAGTTTTCTAAAAGTAATCACAGAGAGGGACTAGCAAGCAATTTTTAATTGTAGCTTATTTAACGTTAAAACAACTTTCCACTAAAAACAAATGTTATTTTATACAAATATAAGGACCTTGTTAGCTAAATCTACAAATTGTATTAGATATTATGAATTTTTATTACAATAGATTAATATGCTACATAGACTGCTTTAAATGTTTTTAGATTCACTCCATTCGTACGGTAAAAATGGACAATACGAGAAAAAGCTGACAAACATACTTAAATTCTTTTATACAATTGTAGTAATGTAAAATAGTTGTTAGTCGTATTAGATACTTTAAACGGAGTATAAACCTTACAACAACCAAAATAGTCCTATTGCTCGTATCAAACATTTGCTAAAGTTTTGCACATATGTCCCCTGTGATAGGTTGCCAATAATATCAGTATTGTATGACGTTAATTTCATATTTACGTTCTGCGAAAGAAAAACCAAATTTACAAACATTCTAATTGATTAAATTTTCTGAAATGACATCGTTAACAAAAAATTTAAACTACCTGTTCACAAGCAGAACAGAATGAAATTTCCAACTATGTACTGGCTTCTGACAAATATAGACTTATTTTGTCTTCAAGCCTTTGTTCCACTACTAAACTGTCTTTTGTATTTACTAATACACTTGGTACAATAAAAAACCTGGTAAAAACATTCAAGCAAGGTATAATATTAAAATGAAATTAATTACTGGTCAAAAATTATTAGGAAATTTTTATAAATTGCATGCTCATATTGGTGCTTTCACATCTGTTCAGAGTTTTTATGCTACATACCACTTTCTCAGTATGAAACATTAAAACTTACAAAAATGCCGAAAATTCAATACGAAAAGTCCGTAACTAAATGGCAAAATCAAAAGCTCAAACATATATTCCTGACTTGGTACAGGCATTTGTTATGATAGGTCTAATACTAGAAAGGTATTGCATAGGTGTTCATAGACTTATTCAATTGTTTATAGACTCAGTCAATACTTACGGTGAAAAATCGAACGAGAAAAAGCTGACAAAAATCCTTACATTCTTTTTTTCATTTCAATAATGTAAAATAGTTGTTTTTTGTATCAAATGGGCATTAAAAAATGTCAGAAAGTGGATATGTATGGTCAATTAAACTACTCGATGTCAATATAACAAAAGAAATTTGTCAATTGCCCTTGCTCTGGTATGATAACTGCACTTTATTTTTTTAACTAGATAATATTTTTGTTCACTATGGAAATTCCGTAAGTCTATGGACTTCCATTAGAGATTAAGTGTTCGCTCCTTAACGCGGATCTGTTTTTTGTATTGTAACGAATCACAGTGTATGACTAAAATCAGCAAAGACTCATTGAATTAACATCTGATACAAAATTTGAAAACATTTACAAACAACAATTTCCGGGGGATTTTTTTTTTCGCTTAATAATGACGACTTCAGTATGTAAACTAAAGAGGTCATTTCTTTATTATGTAACATGTCAAAACTACATTAGGTCTTCTCTATACCTTATGTTCCTAATATATCAACACTTCTACCAATAGATAACTTAAAGACAAACGTATGTTTGTCGACTAGCTTGCTATTTGTGTATTTTCTGAGCTGCCGATTTTATTAAATAAATATGTATAAACATGTCACATCAATTATCATTAAAAATTGTGTCAATCATAATGACTTATCTAATTGTTTCGTGGCCGTCCAGGAAAAACTACTTTTAGAAACCTGTGTCCTTTTGTCAATGCCAGGCGAAACCCAAAGTGTTGGACCGCACTTGATATAAGAATGTTCAAAAAACATTTAAGATAACATTTAAATGCAATAAATCTGCTATCAGTCAAAAGACTAGCTAAATGAAAATAATTTGAAGACAGAAATGAGTCTGAATAAACAAATCCGATTACGTTTGTTTAGCCATACCACCTATATATAACAAAAAGTTTTAACTTTTTAATGCTAATTTGAGCATACTTATGTACAAAATATTTTCAAAAAACGTTTCTTAACGAACATGTTAAAAAATTTGATGTTCACTCAAATAAGGCAGGGCTAGAAATGACCATATATACACCTATCACTTAACACAATAATTTTTCTTTTTTTTTTTTTTTTTGGACTTCGTGCCACGGAAATAAGGAAGTATTCTCTATACCTTATTTTCCTAACATAGCAACACTTCTACCAATAGACAACTAAAACACAAACGTATGTTTGTCGACTAGCTTGCTGCTTGTGCATATAGAAAGCAACAAAGATGGCCAGACTGTATAAACAAATAATTTCAAATTAAACAAAAAATAATTCCCAACACCAAACTTGCGATTCATAAATCATAAACCTAATTGCTTCGACACTTTTAATCTGTTGTCAATAGAATCAGCCACATAACCATCTTTGCTAGAATCGCCTTTTCATCTACCATGGCGCTTCCAGCACCTTTCGTTAACGTCAGAATTAGCCGCCGCAGTGGAACCATCAGACCCCAAAGAGTGCAAAACTAGATTTAGCTCTGGAGCAACTAATTTCAAACGCTTCTGTATGCATTCTCTAGCTGTGCTATAGCTGATCGGTTTATTAACCTGAATTAAATAGACTTATTCTTAGATTTGTACAATGGACAAAAAATATTTGTCCGAAATGTCTTAAAGCGCCATACCAACATACTTTAAAACATGTCAAAGGACAAACCATTGATTGACATTTAGAAACTAAAACTTCATTTCCAGCTCTATATTGGTCAGTTTTGCTCTTTTTAATCTATACAATTAAATAGTTATCTTTAAGAATAATGTCGTTACACTTCAGTTTACTAAACTCACTAAATCTAAAAAAGGCGCTAACTACTGTTAAATCATTCGACCCTTGAAACATAGAACATATACTTAACAAATTATCATTGGAGACAGGATCTTTCTTTACAACTGGAGCTTTAGTAGTACGTTTAGCCGACTCAACTATATTTTTTACAAAAGCATTCTCTGTATGATCTAAATGACCTGACATGTCATGAGCCCATTTAATGGAATAAAAAATACTATAGATTGTACTGTATGTAGCACCTGAATCGGACAAATGAACTAAATATAAAGAAACATGAATAGGTGAGGCTGGCAAATAAGTCAAATTATATTCATGCGAAAATGTTTTCCATTTTTTAAAAGCATAGTTATATTTTCTAATAGTACTGTCACTTCTGGCATCAAGCAGTCTCGACGAAAAACTATCCACCAAGTCATGTAAAGGATGATCCTCTCCGATACCACTATCCTCCACGGCTTCTGTTACAAAACGTCCAAGCGTTAACCCTGTGCAAAATACAAAATAAAATCAATCAAATCTGATCTTAAATGCAATCAAGGAAAATGTCATATATTTCCCAAATAGCCCATTATTTCCCCTTCCGGGAACAACAGGACTATAGTAATGCTCATTATATGATGCTTGTCTGTTATGAAATGTTTCAAATTTCCAAAAATGTCACGTAACATAAACCAATAAGGTGAAGAATACCACAATGGAACCACCAATGTACAATTTGCCTCATCACTACACAGTTTTCTTATAACCTTACAAACAATATTTGGTGGTGGTACTTACCAATTGTTTTCACCAAACCATTTTTGTGAGAACGCATCAATTTCTTCTGTATTCTTACACCAACATTTATAATTGAATGTCGAATATTTAGCGTTGTTATCTGTAGCAACTCTGTCTATTGTATGTCTAACCCATAACTTATCTAACATTTGAAATACAGATTCTTTAATACCCCAGTCGTCGCAATCTGAATATCTACTCAGACCATCAGCAATTTTGTTTTGTTCCCTTGGAATCCAATGTGGTTTAAAATTTTTTTTATTGTTCTTTGAAAATAAATAATTTAGCTCACAAGCAATATTTTGCAGTTCCGATTTTTTGCTACCATTTTTAACTATACTAGTTACATTTTTATTATCTGTATTCAATTTTAAACAATGGAAGGGATGTTTTCAATAAAACTTTGATCATCAACAGAAGGAGAGATCCGAGTTACAAATGAACAGATTACAAAATCATATACATCTGACTCATGCAGAATATTACCTTGCTCATTTAACTGCGTTTCTGAATTTAACCAGTATCTGAGCTCCTCGACAGCCGGAGCTGTCAGAGCGACTTCCATCTTGCCCTTATAGTATAAAATTATACAATCCTCTAGTTATAAGCCTAACTGAATTACCAAACACAGCTTGCATTGATATAATCTGGCCAGCAATTCCAACAACTAACTTTGCACTGTGCATTTTTTTCCTTTTCCGACACAGAAAGTATTTTACCGATAACATCAACTAATCTGTCTATACGTTCACTGGAAATTCTAAGTTTCCCGAACTCCATATCCCATACCAAACCTATCCAGGTCATATTCTGCTGTGGATACCAAACAATTTTTTCTTTAGCTATTAAAAAACCAAATTCAAACAAACTAGATCTTATGTACGAGCTAGTTCTTTCAGCTGATTGAAAACATTTGCACCTCAAAGCCCATAATCAAAATACATTAATTTCTTCAACCCCTGATTTCTCCAGTATTTTATAACTTCCTTAAGAACTTTGGTAAAAATATTACCCGCACTGGCAAGACCGAAAGGAGGAACATTAGATACAAAGTACTTTGTTAAACCATTGAAATCTCAACTGAAACCTAAATAAGTTCTATGTTCCTCTAATATTTCCACTTTTAAGGTCATATCTAAACCAAAAATTGCCTTTCTCAAACAATTCTCTTGTAACTGTACCATCTTCAAATTTAAACCTAAACTGGTGTATACATTTGTTGATATGCATACAGTCTAAAACTTAACGGGGCTTCTTTGATCTTCTAAAAGCTACCGTTAAAGGATTAACCACAAAAGGTATATCGTTAACTTCTGAACTGCAACCTATTTCTGTCAATTTTAAAATCTCGCCATTAACGAATTCCCCGTTTTCCCTAGCAGATTTATTGTTTCTCAATATAACATTTTCTGTCAGTGCTTTAAATGGAATACCGTATCCCTTTTCTATAACACTTAAAATATACATGCTTATGCCTATATCTCTCGATTTGTGTATTGATTTTTTTTCAATTTACCTACAGGTATGAGTTAACTTGAATTTACCGTTAACTGGCTAGACACCTGTTCGATACATTCACGCCCGAGTAAACAAATACTATCATCATTCATGAAATCTTTTAAAGACTTATAAGTTAGGGGATTCGTATTTTCTTGAAAACTATTATTATGCTGTAAATCTGAGCAAATGCTACTTAATTTATTAACATTAAATAAATAAGTACTTAACCTTCGTTTTTTTCTCTGGACATTCAAATTTCCAGTGACCAGGCCTGTAGCAGATATAGCAAAATCCGTGCCTCCCACGTGCTTTTCCATTTGTGTCACTAGAAGCCGCAGTTGAAGTTGGCCTGCTATACGGCGTTGGTCTTTTCCTCTTTCTCTGATTTTGTTTTTATCTCCGCTCGTGTCTGCGCTCTCAGAATCTTACGTCCATCCTCTGAATCATCTGCGAGGGGATTCGCTGTATATTCCTATACCACTTTCCATCCCATCTCGGAGGAATCGGCCAGTTTAAATAACTTCTGTCTGTAGCGTATAAGTTGTATACATTTTGCTATTTTCTACTTGGGTCCCTGGACTCCAAACTGGCATCGGCTTCTTTCAAAGTTACGCTTAGTTTACTATTGAATTTTAACTGGTCTTCACACGACTTTCTTTGAAACTTGTAGTCATCGTTCACCGAAAGTTCATTTTGTAATCTGTTCATTTGTAACTCGGATCTCTCCTTCTGTTGATGATCAAAGTTTTATTGAAAACATCCCTTCCATTTGTGACAATAAACCATTCTGTGATTTTCGAATTTCCGCCCCGACAATCCGCTTAACACTATTCTCGATTTTCGAATCCATCATGGCACTCAGAAAAAATTTGATGTTCACTCACATGAGCCAGGGTTAGAAATGACCATATATACACCTATCAATTAACACAATAATTTTTCCCGCCTAAAAAATTCATACGCCTTCGAACTACTACGTGAGAAGACAATTAATTCCCGTTACAATACGTGCCACGGAAATTAGGAATTATTTTTGAGTTATCTGTCTTTGTATATTGTTCAGTAAATGAAGTGATACTGAGAATTTAAATAAAACTGAAAAAAAAAAGAAAAAGATAATTTTTGTAACAGAATTTATATATTTTATCAAATTATATTTATAATACAGTTTGATTGTTTTGTCCCAAATTTTTTTAAAGGTATTTCAAAATTTGACTTACTTCATTCTAATAATAAGTGTACAGTTTAAAACTGTTCACTACATTGTATGTTTTTTACTATTGATATATAACTGATCGACAGGTGTAGTTGTTACTCAGCTTTCTGAACAAGACTTTTTGAAGATTTAAGGTAGATATATGTGTTTTCCCCACTAGATCATAATATTTTGCTGTGAAATTATCTACCATTTCCTTATTTAGGCATTGCCAATTAAGGTGATTATTTTATATACATACATGAATATACAATGAATTCTTATACTTGCGCTTTCGTAATCCAGTTTATCATTTTCGGAGTTTACAATTAGAATAAAGTTAATACTTACAATGTACACTACCCTTTCCTATATCTTGATATCTATATCTCTTACGATAATATTGCTACGAAAATTTACGATAACCGAGATGATTTTTCATTTCCTTTTGTTAATTATCCGTTTTTATGTATTCATTAATAGTATCGGAAGAACCTGCACATGCCTGTGTTTGTTTATGTTCAACACGTGTTGATGAGCACATGGTTGCATACCTGGTTTGTTATTGTATGATTTAATTGATTTTGTTTGTCGCAATGCAATGGATGGAGTTCCGATACAGACTTTGTATTGAAGAAATTTGTGTGATTTTCTCAGATTAGTTATAAGAAGTAGAAGAACATTTGAAAGAATATTGAAATATGAATATATGAAATGGTTTTGATTTTTGAGAAAGAATAAAATATTAAAGTGTGCTACTCACAAGGAGATATCATTCCTATAGTATACATGTGTTGAGTTTTATATCATTATTTGTCTAATTCGCGCTTTGTATGTAACTACATGTTTGGATTTATACGAAAGAAATCTCTGGACTACCGAAAAAATACTACACCAGGGTTTTCAATATCACAAACTTTTACTTAATTTCATTACTGGTTCGAGAATATGATAAGTAAATATTAATCAACGTATATATGGCACGCCGTTTTTATATTTATTCAAATTTGAAGATATCTTATTTATTTAACAAGATATCTTATTAAGTATTAAGATATCTTTAATTTGTATAAGATATCTTATTTAATTTGAAAGTAAATAAGATATCTCTATTAGTTTATAAGATATCTCTATTAGTTTATAAGATATCTCTATAAGTTAATAAGATATCTCTATTAATTAATAAGATATCTTATAAAGTATATAAGATATCTTACTTCTTTATAAAGATATCTTTTAAATACATACTTTATAAGATATCTTATTAATTAATAGAGATATCTTATAAACTAATAGATATATCTTATTAACTTATGGAGATATCTTATATATTAAATAAGATATCTTTATAACCAATTAAATAAGATATCTCTATAAGTTAATAAGATATCTCTATAAGTTTATAAGATATCTCTATTAGTTTATAAAATATCTCTATAAGTTAATAAGATATCTCTATAAGTTAATAAGATATCTCTAAAAGTTTATAAGATATGTCTATTAGTTTATAAGATATCTCTATAAGTTAATAAGATATCTCTATTAATTAATAATATATCTTATAAAGTATATAAGATATCTTACTTCTTTATAAAGATATCTTTTAAATACATACTTTATAAGATATCTTATTAATTAATAGAGATATCTTATAAACTAATAGAGATATCTTACTAATTAATAGAGATATCATATAAAATAATAGAGATATCTTATTAACTTATGGAGATATCTTATTAAGTAAATCTATTATTAACTATATAAAAGATATCTTATATAGTTAATAAGATATCTTATAAATTAATAGAGATATCTTATATCTTAAATAAGATATCTTATATATTTAATAAGATATCTTTATAAACATTTTAATAAGATATCTTATTTAATATATAAGATATCTTATTTAATAAATCAGATATCTCAATTAATATATAAGATATCTCATTTTGTTATTAAGATATCTCAATTAGTTTATAAGATATCTTATTTAACTAAATAAGATATCTCGAAATTGAATAAATATAATAACGGTGTGCCATACGTATAGACATCTTTATACGTTGAGATATTTCACATCTCATATTTTATTTATCTTACAATTTTGTTTTTTGAAAACATAAAATGTTGTGTTTTTTGTAATTCTTGTGCCAATTTGGCAAAAATAAAAATGACATTGGTATAGAAAATAAATTATATTATAATTCAAATAAACATCCTCTCTTAGCTACTTTAAAAAATTTAATAAAAATTAACTTGCGGCCGATAATTGATTTAATCGCATAGAAAAATTTCAAATCAATTGTACACAAAACGTTGTACTCATCGCGTGCTAAATTAAGTGGGAACAATAGAGTGATATTATAATTGTGGTTTTGTTTTATTTTTTTATTTTGCAAATATTATTTCTAATCCCCTGAACATTTTTTATAAAACCTATAACAGTAGAATCCTCGCTAAAACGCGCAAAATATTGAAGTGTTCAGTTTTCACTTTGCAGGACAGATAATTGTTGCTACTAGATTATCAACCGGATTAAACCCAGTTGTCGTCACATTCGATAAAAAATAAGGAAGACCATTTAAAAATTGCATTCTTTTGATGAATTATGTAGATAATGTTGTCGACCTTTATTCTTCATTAGAATAAAGCGAATCTTTGTGTAGTAAACGTTGGCCTTTTTACATGTTGAACAACGTGCTGTGTTATCGACCTTTGCTTCCTTTTCAAAACAAAAGACAACATATTTGTTTCAAACAAAACGAAGTTTCTGTTGGCCTCGAACAAATATATTTCAAAGAATTAAAGTAGCTTAATTTCCTATAATCAGATGAACTACACATATTTATTAACATAATATAGATTTCATCCCATTTTGTTATCCATTAATCAACAGATATAAATTAAAATTAAAATGAAATCATTTGAAATTATATCTTAGCATTAAATTGAGAGGAAATGTACAAGTGCGGGGTTTGCTTAATAGATGGACATTTCACATTAAACAAAATCGATATCAAAGTTTCCTGGCATTTAAAAATATAATAAACAGTCATACTAGTTACAAGTTACTAATTAACCATTTCATTTAGATCTGTATGTTTCTTGAAGTCGTTTGCAAAATGGTATTCGTTTTCATGGTTGAAATTTTGATACTTTTTCTAATGGGTAAGTATTTTGACGATCGTGTAGCTGTGTGCTATGTTTCCTTTTTTCAATAATAAGCAATAATAAAAATAAGGATACGATATCAAATCATTTGTCCAAATGATATTTGTTCTTCCAATCACGTACTAATATTTATATCAGACGTATCATTAAATTCATAATGTATAACTTCATCAAACACTACTCTTTTTTAATTTTAATTTGTTATGTAAAATTTATGTATGGATAGTTATAAACTCTATTGGCGAGTAATGCACACTAACATATATCATCTCGAGTATAATCCATCACACACTTTGCATATAGGTTAGCATTGATGGCAAGAAAAACTCCTTAATAAACCTTACCATCCCTAACCAAAGGTATGATGCCATCAATCTAGGCAATTTCCTTAATTGTGGAATAGTCAAATATAAAAGACTTTCAAACTCTTTAGATAAATTGGTTCAGTTATCATTTTCACACATACTGTACTAACGTTTTAACAATCGGTCAAAATGTCGTTGGAACCACCCCTTAACAAAAAGAAAAAGTATTTTGTTTTAAAATATGTTTTAGGTACAGGTAATAAATTTGTTTTTGTCTATAGTATATACAATGTATGTTCAAAACAATTGTAGTGTCATTAGAAACAAATCTCAATAATTATAGCATTTTAAAATCCCTTCACAGAATTAAATTATCTAATTTGTATACGCCCTTACACTATATTTAAAGGTCGAAAAAAATATTAATTCAAGCACAAATCTTCACATTTTTATACTACGAAAGGAAAAGACTGCTCGCGAAATTAAATCAAAACTCTTTGTTTCAACACTTGCCAAATTGTACCTCGATTTCATGAAGATAACTTGTCATCACATTTCAAGAGCGGAGTTATTTGTCAGAATTCGAACAAGCTCCATCTGTATATTGAGTAACACAGTTGTGTGTCCTTTTAATCTGAATTATTGCACAACGAGTAAAATTTACAACATAAGACGGATTCAAATTTTTCTGATATATATGTAAGTCATCGGTGTCACATCCCAATAGAATGAATACATATATGTCTCAGAGAGTAAAATATTACTTAAAGTGAATTTCTGATACACCTTATTACTTTATTTCGAATTAAGAATACTAACAAATTACCAAAGGAACAACCAAGTAATAATAAATATAAATAAGTGATTATGTAGTCTAGATATTGAACTTGTAATAAGTAATAGAATGGTCCTGCATTCTACTGAATTTCCATTTTCTATGAAACATCAGCATGCATCAAATTTTAAATTGTTGAGTATCGCTTCTCAAAAGCGGGATTGATATTTAATGCTGGAATATGATTGAACAATGTCAAAACCGTAAACACTTACTTTATTATTTTTTTTATTGTATACCGAATTTGTCTGGGTTAATGTAAGTAGGTGTGCAACTTAAATTTTTTTTAAATACGCATTTCAAAAAAATATGTTGATAGCCTTTTCAAATAAAGACAACAGTAGTATACCACTGCTCAAACATACCTTACATGACCAAATTCATTTATTGAACAGTTGAATGAGTTCAACTTTAAACTGAGTCATTAATGATCAACAGTAAAATTGAGTTTCTGTTACTATTGCAGTGGGCAGTGGTTCAGAAAATATTGTTCAAATTAAGTGGGTCAAAAGGACAGATTTACATGGTTACACATTTACCAAAGACGAATCCTTTAACTCTGAAATGGATAGCACAGGGGATTGTGCACGTTTTTGTTCGGAAGTTCCACTCTGTGTCAGTTTCACCTTCGGAAATAAGATTTGTAAAGGACATAATGAGAAAATCCGAAGCCTAGACAATTCAATAACATCTGCCGGAGTGCAATACTACGAGGTCGACAATGGTAAGTTTAGTTACGCATCATTAAGAGTTAGACTATATCTACATCTATGTTATTCCTTGTTGTCTGTAACGAAGACATCATAGTTAGCTTGTTTAAAACCAATTGAACAACATTATAACATGAAAGTTTAAAAGAGGGACGAAAGATACCAAAGGGACAGTCGAACTCATAAATCTAAAACAAACTGACAACGCCATGGCTAAAAATGAAAAAGACAAACAAACAACAGCACACACGACACAACATAGAAAACTAAAGAATAAACAACACGAACCCCACCAAAAAAACTAGGGGTGATCACAGGTGCTCCGGAAGGGTAAGCAGATCCTGCTCCACATGCGGCACCCGTCGTTTTGCTTATGTGATAACAAATCCGGTAAATAGTCTAATTCGGTAGGTCACATTCATGAAAGGGAAGGGGATTGTAATTACGACGTAAGGAACATATCCGATATCATTTGTGAAACGGTTATTCCATAACGGTCAACCAACTCGTGATGGCGTCCGTAAAATTTACGAAGGGATGATTTCAACTTCACCATTTGGAACTCTTGGTTTAATAGCTTCCTTGTGAGCAGCAACCCTCTATCAAGAAAATCATGATAGGAAATGCAATTAACGTATGACGATCATATATACTTTAAATAATTACAAGTAAAATCTATAAATGAGTTTAGCTATGTCCAATTCATTAGCAAGAATACTCTGGTAAATAGATTATATAGCAGAGGAAGAAAGAAATTTAAATTAACTCATCATAGATACCAGGACTAAATTTTGTATATACGCCAGACGCGCGTTTCGTCTACAAAAGACTCATCAGTGACGCTCGAATCCAAATTTAATTTAGAAATAGAGATTATGTTTCAAATAAACCTCCATGTTATATATAAGATGTCTTTTAGTTTGATGTCGTTTTGTTGTTGTCTGATTGACTTATATTCAACAGCAAATTTTATTTATATATAGTGTAGTGCTCTTCATAAATTCGTAAAATTTAATAGCGAATCGTTAACCTTTATAATATGTCAGACTTTGTTATTACTGAACGGACCAAAATTATCCTGGACACCATTTTTTTCATAAGGTTGATACTCGGCATTACCCTTTGTGAGCGTACATGTATTTGTTAATTATTTACTTTAAATGTAAAATAAAGGCAACAGTAGTATACCGCTGTTCAAAACTCATAAATCTATGGACAAAAAACAAAATCGGGGTAACAAACTAAAACTGAGGGAAACGCATTAAATATTAGAGGAGAACAACGACACAACATTAAAATGTAACACACACAGCAACGGACTAAGCATTAGACAACATCCGATGAGAATAACCAATATAACATCAAAACCAAATACATGAATTTGGGATAGAAAAGTACCGTGACACGTCTTATAGTAATGTGAATTCACACTCAAAAATAGGAGAAAACAAACGACACAACGGAAACACAACGTAAAAATGTTACACACACAGAAACGAACTATGATAAAACAATGGCCATTTTCCTGACTTGGTACAGGACATTTTTAAAGAAAAAAATGGTGGGTTGAACCTGGTTTTGTGGCATGCCAAACCTCGCACTTTGATGGCATTGTTAAATATAACATTAAAATGACAACATAATAATACAGGACTACAATAAAAATAAATAGTAGAACGTATTAGGCAAAGAAACACATGAATAATAAATAACAAAAGGCATCAGGTTTAAAATTCATTACGTCAAAAACGCGCCTCCTCCAAACAAGACTTACCAGTGACGCCCAGATATAAAAGTTCGAAAGTCAAAAAAAGGGGACAAAGTTGTACAGCTCTGAGGATCAAAAGTTGAAAAAGGTTGTGCCAAATACGGCTAGGGTTTTTTGCTTGTGATAAGAATATCCTTATTATATAGAACAATTTATGCTATTGCAAAAAGTAAATTTTATCAAATGAATATAAAAGATTTACATGATAAAACTGACGTCTTAACTAATTACAGAAAACAAAACCATAATACATAATACATTGAAGACCAACACAGAAAATAGACACTTCGACTCAGTGACAAACCAGGCCTGAACGCAAAAAGTCATAACCATGACGTCACATACGAAGTGTTACAATATTACGTTATGCAGACATTTGAATTTCTGAACAGCACAAATATGACGTCATATTTGAAAAATTATTTATAAAAAATAAGATAGAAATAGGATTGAATTAAGATTATAATATAACTACATACTGATATTACATCATAAAAATCAGAAGTCATTTCTAGAAATATGAACTGTTATTGCTAAAAATGGGTCAATACGTCGATTCGTATACTTGTAAATTGATTAAACTACCGCAGGATTTTATGAACTCAACGTGTGTCTGTACCAATCAGGATATATAGTCTCTGTATTTCGTCAACATTTTCAAAATTGAAAATTAGTAGTTACAAACAGGTATGATTCCTCATTATTGTATTACAAGATTTTTTTTAATGTATAATTCAAAATTCATTCTCATATTGAAAATATTGCTTCAGGGGTATAAATAATAAAGGTATTATAATAAAGCGACAGTACTATTGCTGTTGTATTTGTGTTAACCGTTTGCATAACTATATTGTAAGCTACTAAGTAACACAGTTTATTTCCCTTCTGTTTTATATGAATGATTTTAAGGCATCTGTTAAACTGACGATAACAATAAGCGGTATTACCGATTCAAAGATTGAACTTCCGGAATCAAATTTAATCCACTTAGTTGGCGTTCAATTATTATTCTTATGCTGAAAATTTAAAACTGAAAATATAGATATATTAGATTGTACGATTCGAGCAGAATAGTTATAAACAGTAATGAAATTAAAAAGATGGTATCAGAAAGAAGTATATGACTTTTTTTTTTACAGTTGAAGGGTATATAGACTGCGATGATGTGCCTCAGAAAGACAGTGGTATATACAGAATATTTCCCGACGGAATTCCTGGAGGATTGTTAGTGTACTGTGACATGAAGACGACAGGTGAAAAATGGACGGTAGGTGACCTAATCATTAACTCTTTCTCTAAAAATTATTTTAGTAAATGACGATGAGAAATCATTTTGGAAATAAACATTTTTTTGGGTGAGCTATTTCTTTTAACTTAGAAAAAAAATAATGACCTTTTTACGTCATATTAATAGTTTTGAATATTCTAGTAAATGGGAAGAACCACATATTTTAATACTGCTGTGTATTGCACGTGTACGGTTTTTGATTATACGTACATGTCAAGTCTGTTTGATTTGACTTAAATGGTATATCATTTGACTGATAACAATGTTAATATCAAAATATTTAATTTGATTAGCTCAGCTTACATTGACACTAAAATGTTGCTCCCCTTATAACACTTGTTCCTAGTGTGTACTACTATAAGTCAGTATTAGAATGGAATGAAAAAAGAAGATTTTTCCCAGAAATAAATCCGTCAACGTGTAGATAAGAATTATGTTTTGATATTTTATAGGTCTTACAAAGAAGAATTGACAATTCTGAAGACTTTTACAGAACATGGCAAGAATACAGCGAAGGCTTTGGAAATTTACTGGAAAATTTTTATCTAGGTTTGTTTTGATGAAATACGGTTACATAACACAGAATGACAAAAAATGAAAGGAAAACTGTATCAACGTATGATCACGTACAAGACACTGTCACAATTTAAATGATACTACTGTAAATATACAGTTCAACCCACAATCTCTTAAAATGTGTTGTACCAAGTCAGGAATATGGCAGTCGTTATCAAACTATCCATTTCAAATTAATAATTTATCTTTATTAATATTACTTTTACTGTTAAGTCTGTTTTTTTGGGATATCCTTTTGACGTAAATCTGTGCTTATGTATCCCATCATACTTTGAACGACAAAATTATTTTATGATTTGACTCTGTACCTATGTATCTTGTCATACTTTGAATGACAAAATTATTTTATTTATTAATATTACTTTTACTGTTAACCAAATTTTGTTGTAATATACATTTGACGTGACTCTGTACTTATGTATCCCGTCATACTTTGAAGGACACTATTATTTTATTTATTATTAATACTTTAACTGTTGCGTCAGTTTTTGTTATATCTATTTTGCGTGACTTTAGTTATGCATCCCGTCATACTTTGAACGACAAAATTATTTCATGTCTACCTGTGCGAATTTCAAACGTGCAATTTTACACCAATACTCAAAACCATCCTTCCTTGATGGGTGCATTTTACATACTCAAATAAATTCGTATAATATAATCAAAATGAGGATGTTAATTTGATGTATGCCTTTTTGTGCTTTTTCTTTAAATTTGTTGTTTTTATAGTGATTAAGATGATAACACAATGTTGACTGCTGTACCACTATTTTTTGGCATTTTTACCTATTGTGTCTGTTTGTTTTGTTCACGCATCGGTGACAATATAATGAAATTTGATGCGACTGTCATACAAGTGAAAAGTTTAGCTAGCTATAAAACCAGGTTCAATCCACCATTTTCTACATTTGAAAATGCATGTACCAAGTCAGGAAAATGACAGTTCTTGTTCATTCGTTTTTGATGCGTTTTGTTATTTGATTTTGCCATGTGATTATGGATTTTCCGAATTGATTTTCCTCTGAGTTTAGTATTTTTGTCATTTTACTTTTTTCTATGTACAATGTATTTTTGAATTTGCTTTTGTTGTTGTTCAGTGTTTCGTTGTTTTCCTCTTCCAATTGATGTATTTCCCTTTACTTAAAGAACTGATACTACTACGTTTCATGAAAAAATGGCTAACATAGATACAGGTATTTTGTTATCGGGAGAGATAAATAGTACTTTGTAAAACATTTGGATGCTTGATTCATTAATTATTGTTGATTAAACGCATTTTGTTACGTTTGGAGGACTTATTTTTCAAAAACAATACGCATTCACATGGGAACCAACTCTACTCTTTTTCTTGAGAACTTGTTCTTTTATTTCAATATAAACAGTTTTTAGAGCACAAAGGATTTTCTACCCCAGGAATAAATTTCCTTAGCTGTATTTGGAACACATTAAGAATTTTAGAATTTCAATGCTCTTTACCTTCGTTATTAGACAACTTTCGAGTTCGATGCATTTCCGTCAAAAAATCTGGTTTTAATAAACGTCATTTGTGCGTTTAAGGGCGTCGTCACTTCCGTTACAATGTCGAGCGAGTGGTTTGAAAACTATAATTCTATATTGTACGAATTATTCGGCAAATTGAATTCTCAAAATTGACAATCAGCATTGATGTCATTAGGGAATTGTCATTAAGTACCTACAGAACAACCATTATTTCTAGTTTATCCTGCACAATGCAGATCAATAAGACGCTTGATGAACGTAAATAGTGCAGGGATACAGGCGATCCCCTCTATCTGGTAAATGACGTCATAAAGGCGCGTATAATTGACGAGTTTTTTCCGGTGACGGATGAACTCGAAAGTGGTCTTTTCATTTCGACATTTTCACTCTTTTTTTATTTAAGCGTCAATGATGAATATTTTGTAGATGTAACGCGCGTCTTACATGGCCATTGTTATATTATAGTTCGTTTCTGTGTGTGTTACATTTTAATGTTGTGTTTCTGTTGTGTCGTAGTTCTCCAATTATATTTGATGCATTTCCCTCAGTTTTAGTTTGTAACCCGGATTTGTTTTTTTCTTAATCGATTTATGAAATTCGAACAGCAGTATACTACTGTTGCCTTTATTAAAATACGAAATGTCAATCTTGGTATCTATAAATCGATACCACTACTTGTAGAGTTTTCCTCTAAAGGATATATTACCATCCCTGTAGTCAGCACTTCTCTGTTCACATGAATCATCGTCGTTATTGTCATATATATAAACTAAGTGTTTACAAAAATTTGAGTGGTTCGAAATACCAACGATTTTCTACTACAGAAATAGGTTATCTTGGCTGTGTTTGGCAACACCTTTCGAACTATGTGTTGACTTTCGTACTTACGTGTATCTATTTATATACGTTTGTTTTAGGACCACATATATTATGTTTACTTCTAAAGCTGAATTCACGATAAGAGTTTGATGATTTGAAGGTATTCTAGTGACCTTTAGATTTTTCAAATCGTTGTAATTGAATCTTTAGCAGATAATTGTAGTTGTTACGTCCAAACAGTACTGTTTAAAACTATGATAGTATGATTTGAAATTTCAGCACTTCATTGTCACTTGTTGTTTACTTTTTCAATTCAATTTATTACAGGCAATGAAAATATTCACTTCCTAACAAACCAGGCTCAATACGAGTTACGTGTAGATCTAAGAAATGCTGCGGATCAGGAAAGATATGCCTTGTACTCCAGCTTTTCCATAGGAAATAGTGATGATAATTACAGGCTCAACGTGTATGGCTTTGATTCAAACAGTGACGCAGGTATTTCAGCTATAAAATTGAGAATGGAAATGGGGAATGTGTCAAAGAGACAACAACCGTACCATAGAGCAGACAACAGCAGAAGGTCACCAACAGGTTTTCAATGCAACGAGAAATTCTCGCACCCGGAGGCGTCCTTCAGCTGGCCCCTAAACAAATATATACTGGTTCAGTGATAATGAACACCATACTAAACTCCAAATTGTACACAAGAAACTAAAAGTTAAAATAATACAAGACTAACAAAGGCCAGAGGCTCCTGACTTGGGACAGGCGCAAAAATGCGGCGGGGTTAAACATGTTTGTGAGATCTCAACCCTCCCCCTATACCTCTAGCCAATGCAGAAAAGTAAACGCATAACAATACGCACATTAAAATTCTGTCCAAGAGAAGTCCGAGTCTGATGTCAGAAGAAAATTAACCAAAGAAAATAAACAAAATAACAATAATACATAATAACATCAGACTACTAGCAGTTAACTGACATGTCAGCTCCGGACTTCAATTAAACTGATTGAAAAATTATGTCTTCATCATATGAATATCAGGCACAATCCTCCCCGTGAGGGGTTTAGTATCATACCATCATAACATATATGATAAGAACATAACCCGTGTCATATTTCACAATAAAGATCAATATGTTCTAGTGCAACTTGAATGTTGATACTTATAAAAGGTCATGAAAGAGGGACATATAATCAAAATTATTATTTTTCTGTCTATCAGAATAAATTAAGATTGATATGTTACAATTTTCAAAGACTTAAAGAAAATATTACTGCAAGGTTAAACTGGGAACAGCATACCTGACGGGAAATGAATCTGATACACTTTTCAGTATAAAATTTAATATTCGGACTCCCTGAGACTTCCCGAGATTAATGGATTTTGGTATTATCTGACTGAAAAACTATTGAACTGCTCAATAAATAACCCATATAACTATATAATCGTAAATAAATATGTATATATATATATATATATATATATATATATATATATGTTCCTGGTTTAAATGAACAGTTAAAAATCTAATCAACGTATACTTTATACATTATAATGAAGAAATAATATTTAAATTAGAAAAACATGCGCAACTACTTTCAAATTTACATTAAGCAATGCTTATGTTTCCTTTTTTAGGTGATTCCCTGACAGACGTAAACGGTATTATATTTACAACATGGGATGTTACATTTGGAAATATCTGTCCAGATTTGAGACGTGGAGCATGGTGGTATACCGATTGCTCATATGCTAACCTTAACGGAATATACTTCAATCCAGGAACTGAGGATCCCCGTGGTGTACGGTGGGATACATTTGAATCAGACATATCACTAAGATATGCAGATATCAAAATCAGGAGGAAAACTCGAATATAAGAAAATTAGTAATGATCCAATGACAACAAAATGTTATTTGTAAAATAAACAAACTGTTTTCATTTAAACCTGAACACCCTGGTGTCGTCTATAATATTGTAATGATAATAAAGTTGAAAGTTCTTCAAGTACATAATCAGAAAACATATATATAGTTATGAAATTGAAAGAAAAAAAACCCATGCAATCCATGTCTGTCGTTTAACACTTAAAGTAAACCGCCAACATTGGGATACATATGAATTAGGAACCTTTATTTTTAAATTTATGGGAAAATGATTGCAAAGATTAATAAATAAATGAAATATAAGCTATTTGCAGACAATTTGTATGGCTAGCATTTAATTTATTTCACATGTATCTGAGATTCGTCATTTAAATTTCTCAGGGTTACTGGATCAATACTTTCTTAAATGTCAACACTAAGTATGAATTATAAGTTGACTTATAAAAATCAGTATGTTTTACACAAACATATTTAAAGGTAATAGTATTCGTAATTGAGTAATGACTGCTCTTTTCGAACGGCCTTTCGTGTTACCTATTATTACCCAATAAAATCTTCTTTTTTCACCTTTTTCATATTCATATATTTATTACAGAGCACGCCAGTATTAATAATTATGTATTGTTCAATAAGTGTATTGTAAAGGAGACAGATTTGTAAAATCAAATTGCTTGTTTCTGAATCCTTTATATTATTTCAATGTATATTATCGTTTAATGTTGATTTATCTGAATAAAAATATTGTTTAAACTAAAATCTAGTAAAGCTACAAGCGCTGGGAAATACTCATAAATTCTTGATTTTTGCACACCTTGTTATTACAATATGCAATCGTTACTAGTATGTATATATTATTTTGTAATCTGAATATCAAAGAATATGTTTTATGGACAAATTTCTCTTTTTACTTTAGATTAAAATTAAGACACAGAATAGGATTTACAATACTTGATAAAATGATATTTCCAAATAATTAAAAAATGTACCTGTTGTCAATTCGAGTATGAAAACATTTTTATTTAGTTTTGAGCGCAGGATACGTTTTTCCAGATGTTTCAGGTTTTTCGTTGAAGATATGGCAGATTTAAAGAAAAAATAATCACAAAGAATACTTAATGTTATCATATTTTATCAATATATTTTTTGACAAATTATGCTGTTGACTATGAACCTCATCTATTATTTCCTAAGTTGAGAAGAAGATATATATTTATTTATAAGTGCGTGGGAGTAACTTTATTTTGAAGAGGGACCTAAAAATTGAGCATTATATTATATTAAGCACAACCATAAATAAAGAGTTCATAATAAAAGTTTGTACAACAACAATTATTCACTAAGGAACTGCAATTGTAAATATTACTTTAGATAATACAAAATCATTGATAGTTTTTGAACATATACTAGAATTTTGACTTATGCACAATGAAGGTAATTAGTTGATGACTCCTTTGTAATTTTATGTATTATTGTTATTTAGCTTGGTTTCCTTTGCTGTATCTTCTGACATCGGACTCAGACTTCTTTTAAACTGAGTTTTACTATGCGTGTTACTGTGTGTGTGTGTTTTTTTTTTTTTTTTATTTAACATTGGCTGGAGGTATAAGTGGAGGGTTGAAATCTCACAAAACATGTTTATCACGCCGCATTTTTTGCATATGTCCTAAGTCAAGAACCTCTAATCTTTGCTAGTTTTGTATGTTTTTTGTTAACTTTTAGTTCATTTATATATTTGGAGTTGAGTATGACGTCCATTTTCACTGAACTAGTGTACATATTTATTACGAGACCCGCTAAGGCCTAACTGTAGGTGAGAGATTTTTTCTCTAATTTGAAGACCCATTTGTTGCCCTCGACTGTTGTCTGTTCAATGGTCGGGTTGTTTTATTTTTGACACATTCCAAGTTTTCATTCTCAATTTTATTTAATTGTTTAGACAAAATGATTATTATATCATCTGCTTTTCTTTCATCTAACTTCTGTTTAATAATGAAATATAAGATAACTATTAATTAAAATTCAAAACAAGGAAATGTATATACAGATTTAGAGATGCATTTATGTAAGCATTTCTGAAGATCCTTGATGTAATGACTTCTCCCCGGAATGCATTCATAAATTATCACAATCATTTTCATTTGTATTTGTTACCTAAATGATCCTGTCTTTTTCATTATTCAAAACAAATCTGAAAGATTGTGTTGTGCAAGATATTTGAATTCATATCTATGTTGCACTCAAATACATAAAAGAGGGACGAAAGATACCAAAGGGACAGTCAAACTCATAAATCTAAAACAAACTGACAACGCCATGGCTAAAAATGAAAAAGACAACCAAAAAACAGCACACATTACACAAAATGTTACAACCACAGTATCAAATGAACCAATATACAAGATGACTATTACTTAGCCCTGATTATACGCCAAACAATTGTACTTATTGATATTAGGCAGCCAAAAAAAAAACCGCAATGGTTATGTTTACCTTAGTACCCATGTCCTTTATTGACATTATATAAAGTTATTATATAGATCCCCTGTACCTCCGTCCGTACATGGCTTACAGAATAACTAATAAACATTATTTTTGTGGACCACACTGTACAATCATCAGACAGTAACTAATTATCAAGAAGTTTCATTTTTGTTTCTTGTGTTCGAACTTGAGTGCACATAGACATAAAAGATTCATATTATTTTAATGAAGTTATTTGATAAAAATATGTTATTCGATGTTTTATTATGAAATCATTTTTCATCATATATAACACATACAAGTGTAAGTGTAGTTTACAAAAAAGTGCTACAGTTTACTGTCATGACATTAAAGATTAGAAGAATAAGAAGCCCAAAATACAAAACATTTATGAGCAACAAAACTAAATGCCCTAACACATGTAACAAACCAGCCAGCACATATCAAACATATAGTAAGGTCTGAAAAGTACTGAACACATCAACCGTAACATCTTCGTTTCTAATATAAAATAAGCATTGTAAACAGCACATTCGCGGTGTATGCTTTGATAGGTCAACTACATTCATTTACATACAAGCTATGGGTTTAGTTTGCTATGAAACCTGGTTTTATCAACCATTTTGTACATTGAAGTTTATAAAGGAGTATAATATAAGTTATCTACGTTCATATCCGTAGATATGGATATTTTAACACCCTGAAGTACCCCAGTACACCTTGAGGCGTAGCCGAAGGGTGTACAGGGTAGTGAAGGGTGTTAAAATATCCATATCTACGGATATGAATGTAGATAACGAATTTATCCCCGGTCTTAGTCCAAATCGGGCGAGTTTTATGGAAATTCGGGTACAAAGCGTAACGCGAAAACAACGTTTTTTTCATTATTTAAAAAAGTTTTATTGAAATTTGGAAATTTTAAATATTTTTTACTGGGTGTAGGGTACTACCTTTGGTAGAACCCTACAGGTAGTCAAATATAAGACGTTTTTAATACGGAGACAGGGACACTGGATTGAGTCAAATTTGGCGCTCAATGTAGTGAGAGTTACGTCATAGATGGTGTGACGTCAACGTGGGTCATTTGCATAGCTAGGTGAGTAGTCCCATTCCTTGAAAATGTGGCAGTGAAGTGATGCATTTAATGAAATGAGTGTAAATGATTGTCATAATAGGACAAAATCGTTAATGAACAGGGCCGTAACTAGCCTCTTTTAATAGTGAGGCAAAATATAAACGCCGAGCGTAGCGAGGCGAAAATTTTTTGGAGGGGTCTGGGGCCCCCAGAAGCTCCGAGGAAAATAACGCAAAATCGTGCATTCTGAGCGTTTCCCGGACTCTTTCTTCAATGAATCATAATTAACTTTTAGCTATTCTTTTCGACAATATTCTGGTCTCAAATCAAACACATTGATTCATTTTAATTTAAGACTTTTAGGTTTTAGGGACAACATTAAAAGACCGATATGTAGGATGAAGCAAAAATCGTAATTCTCATAATAATTAATACCGGATCTGTCTGTCTGTTCTTGTCTTGTACTGAGCTTAGACTTTGGTGAATTTTTATGATTAGATTAAAATATAGTGACAGTGCAGCATTATACTTTGAGTACTAGTACAGCTTAAATCGACACTAGGGACCATCTTGATCGTGTTCACGGTATTAATGATTCTTTTATTGTTGAATACCCTCCAACAACTATTAAGAACAGGAATACAAACTTTGACCATTGATCATTTGTATTTTTTCTATGCATTGACTTTGTGTACGATAAGGCCCCTTGCACGTTTACTCTATATTCCTTTATTTTCTGTTAAAGTGTCTGAACACGACTTAATGCAAGTTGAACCCTTCAATGTAAAAGGTCATATGGCAATACAATGTTTATTTTTTTCAAATTATTTGATACCAGGAAATTGGTGACCTTACTTTAATTTAAACCATGTCAGCTATCTAGTTTTATCTACAAACACACAGTTTTGGATTCTTTGAAATCAAGTGCAATTCTCCATGCAGAAACTACCTTTTTTTCTGTGTCTAGGCAGTCATCAGTAGCATTGTATAGTCAAAAAATATTTTCCCGCACAATGTCTGGACATCGGTTGACATGTAACATTGCAAAACCTGACGTTTACAAATGAGAATCAACACTCAGACTATAGTCATTAAGTATTGGACAATAAATGAACAAAAGACAAACGCGGAACACAAAAGTACAAACAATAGACCATCAACTCTGAAACTAAAAGTAAAATAGAAACATGGACCACGAACAACATGCAGGGGCAACACCAGATAGTGAAGATAACTTGCTTCTTGCATGACTCTTTTAGTGAAAACAATTTGATATGAAGACAATCTTGTTTCAGTTTTTTTTTTTTTTTTGAAATTTCAAACACGAGGCATTTGCCTCATTTGCCTCAATGTAGTTACGGCCCTGATGAATTAAATATTTAATTACAAACATCATGGATAATTTACAGAATTCAATATTTCACAAGGAGCAATCATGGAACTAAGGAAAACTTGCGTGAAGTTCCCGGGATAATGGTTAGCAACGTCCGGGGATATGGGTTAGCAACACCCAGGGGCTATGGGTTTTGTAACGACGTGCGTTAATCAATCAAAATCCTAGATATATACTAAGCGGGGGATAACAGTTGTTATCCCTTCATTTGATGTCTTTGAGCTTATGGTGTTGCAATTTGATTAGGGACTTTCCGTTTTGAAATTTCCTCAGAGTTTAGTATGCTATGTTATTTTTTTCTATTTATTCATACCAGCTGCAGATAATAAGAAAGAATTTCATCAAATATTTGTTTTTCCTCAAGTTATGATAAAACAAATATTTAACTTCTCAATGTTTTCAAATGCATGTAGTTGAAAATCAAAAGTTGTGATGGAATAAAATAAGACAGGAAGCACTACAACTGTGTGACCTACTTTTAAATGTCTCATACAAAATAGAATTGAACTGATCCATGAAATATCTGCTACATGCATCAATCTTGAAATATCTACTTGCTTGAAACTGTCTTTCATTCTCCATAAATATGTTGTTATCCTTACAGATAAAATGACAAACAACATTGTATTTATATTATATAAACTGCTTGATAAAAGAAAATTAGGTATTGGCATTTCTCTCACTCATGTACTTTAGAACCTAACCATACACTCTCAAGTCACTTTTCAAGGAGGAAATTCAGGATAACCATAGGTTTGATCTTGATAAAGAACTTGATATACCGTCATTTTATTTCATTATTGTTATTACAAACATTGCATTGCTGTACATGTGTTGTCAAAGTTCTCAACGAAACCTCTTTCTACATCAATGTGATCAGCGTTCTCTGAACATAATCATGATAATGTGTAAAAGATAACAATTATAGGTTAAAGTTCTGTCTTCAATTCAGAGACTTAGCTCACAGCAAACAACAAAATATAAGGATAGCATAATTACTAGTGTTGAACGATTCAAAGGATACAAACGAGAAACAGTAAACACATATCAACCACACCAACAAACGACAACCACGGAACAACAGACTCTTGACTCAGAACTGGTGCATAAAAAAAAGGACGGCTTAAACATTTTAACAAGCGCTTACATTCAACCAAAAATATAACTAGCACTTCCTGTTGAGAAAATGTAATGGCATAGATAACTGAATAAGTTGGCAATGACAACTATCAAACAAAATTATAGCATGACTCAATAAGAGAATTTACCTTTACATGTGTCAATAATCCAAAGGATGTAAAGTATTTCAATCTTTAAGTAGTTTCATTTTCTACAGAAGATAATACCTGTACCAAGTCAGGAAATATGACAGTTCAGAATTAATTTATTAATTGCATGTTGAGCATGTTCAGAAAGTAACTAAAAAAACTCATAAAATATTTATCTTTAATTTAAAGTGACTCAATATTTTACATCTCATTGTTTCATCTTAAATAGCAATAATTTAAAAGACTATTAATAATTATAAAGATCAGAAGCACTTAGAAATGTGTGACCATCATAATGTTTTAACTCTCTCAGAATGATCATAACTGTAGAATGTCAGCATGGTCAGGAATCCTCAAGGTTACCTGTAATATAAAAAAAAAATTGACTTCTTGAAAATCTTTACTACCTAACTTCCATGTATTAAGTACAGTGTACATGTATGTTCATTGCAAAATCAAATATAAAAATGATTGAGTTATTAAAAACTTGAATATTTTAAAAAGGTCTGCATACAAAATAAAATGGATTTAAAAAAAAAACATCAACTTTTTATACTTTTTTTTTTAAATGTTCTCTAAATACATTGCTAATACATTGCTTCATTTTCAAGGTTGAAGATGTTCCTTGGAAAATGGTTCATGTAATATGCATATACAGGGATTTTTATGAAATAATATTCAATGCTTTAAACCTCTTTTCTACAGGAAATTCTACAGGAAATAAATCATTTATGTCTTTGAATTTCTTTACTTTTAAATAAAAAATTGCTGTTCATTGACTTTGTAAAAATTGAAAATTGACCATGAGGAAAGTGACTGAAAGCCAGTTTTGTGAACAGGAAGACTTGATATCACTTTTGACATTCGGGCAAAGCAAACAGGATAACAACTTTATCGTCCAAATCACTTGTTAGCGTGAGCCCTAATATATATATATATATATATATATATCTATATGTATATCAAGTTATTCATGTATAAATAAAATATACATATAGCTACTAGTACTGTAAATCTAGAATTAAGACAAAAAATAAATCTACTAGACATCAGTGGAAGAACTTTATGTCTCTTCTTATTTGGGAAAGTTTGTGTCATAATGAGATGATATAAAAGTCTCTTATTTTATAAAAATATCTTTTTTGACAAGTTTTAATTTTTGGGATACGATTGCTTTCAAGCAATCTGTAGACTTATGGGATTGGCTCAGGGTGTCATGCCCTCACGTCAACCGTTTTATTCTAAACACTAAGGAACATCTCAGATTCTTATGATTGTCTTGGTTTAAAAGGTAAAAACAAACAAATGGATTGAACTTCAACAACTTTCCTGTAATGTTCTTTTCATAATATTCATGTTTGATATTTCCCTTGACTTATATGCGTATTTTTAACAACACGGAAAATCAGAATTAAGCAGTATTTATATTTAGTGTTTTTATAAATTTAGAAACACGTCAGAGGGAATTCCCCAGTTGGGATAAAAATGCGAGAGTTCGCTGAATTCCGATAAATTTATTTCTGTCATATAAGAAGTGAACTTTGAAGTGGAGTTTTTCTTATGTCACTGTTAAGAAACTGATATTTGATAACGTACTTTCATAAAGAAATAGAGAACCATCTAGGTCGTTTAATTAATGTACGTTCTTGCTTCAGGGTTTGTTTAGGTAATTATGCGCATGTGTATAGTTTTCTTGACTTCAAGGGGTATTAGATTGAATGGTTGCTCTGGATTCCCCACTCAATTGATTAATTTATAACTCATGGGATCCTTTCTATGTATGTCTGCTATTGAGGGTTATTGTTGTTGCATAATTTTAAATCATATGCATCATTTAAATTAAAATAAATGAAGTCAAAATCGTAAAAGTAACTACAACACCCCTTCAGGCGAAATGGAGTCTTCCATATTATCGTTTCGAGTTGTCTCCCTTCCGGAAGTAACTTCCGTGAATTCTAATCAAAACAACATGTTCAGAAAAATAAACTTGTTCTGTCGATAACGTCGTATTATATTAAAAACGATCGCAATTTAAACCAATGAATGTGTACGGAAAGAAGTCATGATCACTGACCCAAAGGAAATTAAATATTTAAAGAGTTAGGAATGGGGTTCCTCCTAGAATTAACGTAGGAAAATAGGTGATACATGTACGATACGAAGTTAAATACCTTCTCTCACTCTGAGTCTCAATGACTGCTGAGGAAAGTAAACTAAGAATTGATAGTACAAAACTAAAACACAATAGGCCTAAGTATATTGTTCACATACTTTTATCCGGGATTGGCTATTTTGTAACTATTTAGATAACGTATTATATATGTGGGGCATCAGTCATTTAAAACGCAGAGATATTTAAAAAAAGGATATTTGATACATAGAAAAAATACACTTTTTATACTTTGAGGACTGAACGAATCAGGTGAGTGTGTGAGTTCGTATGTTTTATTTTGTTATATTGTATTATGTTTGGGGAAGGTTAACTTTCTGGTAATAAAGACCCGTCACAGCCTGGCTGGGGAATTGGATAGGTAAATGCTGACATTAATCTGTACCGATACAGGCTCCAAATGCTCCCTTTATACGCCATAACTCATGGTGGTGATCCTTATAAAGGATGCTTATACGGAGACAAGACAACAAGAAGAAGTTGAATTAGTTTTGAAAATAATATTATCCAGCTACATGTATACATGTGTCAATGAAAACAATGGCAATCGTATCCCTCAGAGCAATCTTTGATTTCTAAGGTTACCAGTGCTATAGGCTATGAAATTCACAGTAATAATTCAATATTTACCCTGCAATAAAGATTCATCAATGGCTGTCTCCATTTCCTCTTGTGACATTTCTGAACTAATTTGATTAGATTGCACATCTTCATTGTCTTTATGATTTAGTTTTATACTATAATGTTCAAGTTGGGTAGTATCGACATCATCATTTGCAAAAGTAATTTGCATATCTGCAATAGACTGTGGATTATCAATTTGCATATCTGTGCAATCTGATGACGAATAAGTCAGAGAAACATTATCGTCTGATGTAATTTGTCCGATTTGAACAGGATGAATATTACCATTAGAAAAGCTAAATAAATTATTTCCTACTCCAGAAATTGGTATAATTTGTAATCCATTCACAGAATACGGTATTTGAATGATTCCACTCATGTCTCCAGATAATGTGTTAATTTCAAGTGGCGCCACCTGTGACGATGTCTGACTTATTTGACTTTCTGAAGGTAAGGGATCAATCTGCAAATGAGATGTTTCACATTTTCTTTTGATTCCTAGCTGAGTTGTCTGAATGTTTGTTTGTGACTGAGATTCCGAAATTTCCGAATTTTCTGACTTTGGAATTATATTACTTAAATCACTGTGTCCTTCTTCACCAATTTGAGATGTATTTTCTATCGAGTTCATGCTCTGGTCTAAATTTTCACAACCTATATGTTGACCTAGATGTTCTATTGTATATTGAGAACTAATACCATCTTCTGACTGTAAACCGTCAATGGAAAGATTCGGTACAGAATTAAAACTTGTCACTAAACTATCAGTTGTACTAAAACTTGGCATAAAATTGTCAACCGAGGAAAAATTATTTTCATCTGTGTTTACATCATTAGTTTCATCAGGTTTCTGATCCGTCAGTATTTTGTCTGATATTGATGTAACTGCTTGGTCAATTTGTTGCTGAAAAGTAAAAAATATGCAAAATTAGTACATTTAAAATTTATAAGACATTTGGTATAAAAATGTACCAAGCAAAACATGATACTGGTTAGGCCAAAAAAAGAAAATGTCTTTTTAAGATTACATGCTTTAAAAAAAAAATAGGGTAGGTAGGTCAGTATTTTCATTTTATTTTATTTTTTCATTTTATTTTTTCATTTTATTTTTTGTGACATGGTTTTGAGTGTGTGGTTTCGTCTTGTCGTGGTCAGAGTTGATCATTTGCCGAGTTTACCCGTAATTTATATGATTGGATTATTTCCCTTTGTTATCAATTGGAAAAAATGGTGGCAAAATGTTTATTTCAACACACGAGTCATGAATTTCCTTAAAACAGCTATCATACTCATAATTATGAACATTGGGATGTATCAGGCAACACTATCTTCAGTTTTAACATGAGTTCAGTTTAGTTTTCACTTTACGACGGAAATATAATGGTTTAAGGTCGGAGCTCAAAAAAGGGTCGGACGGGTAACCGTAAACAGACGTATATTTTTTTTTGGCCTTACCATGCATGCTATTTGCCTGTTTAAAAATTCTTCGGAGAAACCTTAATCCAAAACTAAAATACCTGCATTCAGATATCTTTTTAGAATTCATTTCATCCAAATTTTTTTAGATACACTAGATTGACATCAATTTACGACAATTTAAAACACTTATCAAATATAGGTTCATTTACAAATAATTTTACATCTATTAATAGTTATTCCATCAAATGAATGGTAGAGGGTAGGAAGAATAGTTTATTAAAAAACATTGGTTGAAGGTCCTTAATCATGATAAAGGTTGCATGTCTGTATTGATGATGTACTCTTGCATGCAAATTCACTAAAAGACCATGTTAAGTTTTTGGGGTATTTTAAAAGTCTCTCCCTACCTTCCATACCTATCTTATTTGAATACACAAAAAGTTAATAATTAATCAAAAAGACTTATTCAAATTATCATGAATATCTAACCATGCCAAAGACATTTTGTTCAGCGCAGTAATCTTTACAATATTTGAATAATGAAAAGAAAAGATGAAATTATTTTTACCTGTAAAAGTGATCCTGCTGGGAACATATTTGGATGTAGTCTTGACAACAACTGAGCAGTCTCAGGGGTCAAGGTTGTACTCACTCTGGTCGTGCCATCACTAAGATGTGTTTCTATTCTAGATATAACATGATGGCCATCTATAAAAGAAATATTATGTAACAATTGTCAATACATTAAATAAAAAAATTTATCTAAGTACAATTCTGTGGATTCATTTATTAGTGGGTACCAATTTTATTGGATTAATAAAAACTTGCATGTCTATGGATAATTAATTTTGTGGTTTTCCCTTAGTCTGCATACAATCATATAGAAAATTGTCATTCATTGAACAATTAACTTCATGGTTTATCTATACCCATAAAATCAACAAAAATTGGTATCCAATAAATATGAATTAAATCACAGTATTCCAAGCATCACTCTCTTTGGCTGTGTTAGAATTTTTGTCTACCTCTTTTTTTGAGGACCCTACTTTCAGGTTTATACCTAAAGGTTGTCACCTGGTAAATCCCAAAATGAAATATATTCATGACTTTGTAATATTGTGGTTAAGAAAATCATTCCTATAATGATTGCCAAGTGGAAAATGAACAAACATTTAGATAGTAAAATCTTTAAAGTAATCAAAATAACATTATCCAGTCACATGTTTTAAGAATATTTTGATACTTGATGGACTGATGTGATACGCAATGTTGAAACATTTTCTACCAGTGTCAAAAGGGCCAGAGAGAAGTTCCTACCTACTGTAGTAAAACTGACAATTTTAGCTTATTAAGATTGGAGTAGTGCACCTGCCCTATGCAGGATTCAAAATCTCTGCCTCAGTGTTGGCTGGCTAGTGGTACAGTGGCTCAACTATTTAGACCACTTGGCAACTGCCGCCACTTGTTACAGATTGAAAGGTTGGAATTTAATGAAAAAAAAAACAAACAAGAATGTGTCCCCAGTACAAAGATGTCCCATCCGCACTATCATTTTCTTTGTTCAGTGGACCATGAAAATGGGGGAAAATCTCTAATTTGGCATTAAAATAAGAAAGATCATATCATAGGAAACATGTGTACTAAGTTTCAAGAAGATTGGACAGACAGACAGAAGAACGGAGAGACAAACAGGCGAACGAACGGATGCACAGACCAGAAAAAATAATGCCCATAAATGAGGCATAAAAATTTGAAGGTAACAAATAATCAACTATTGCTTATTTGAACACCATGGGTATAGGATAATTTTTCAAGAGGTAAGATTTGCATTGGACAAATATCTCCTTTACTTTTGCTGAAAATTCAAAGTTACCTTCACCAGGTTGTTGAGTCAATGTGACAGTTACTGTTTCTGGTACTGGTTCATTGCCATCTGATCCCCCACCTTGCTGCAACCATAATGACTGGTCTCCACTAGAGTCTCTAGAATTGTCATTTCCAATTATCTCTACGTTGACCTACAAACAAAATACAGAAGAATTTCATTTCTAGCAAGAGAGCAAATTCCAAACTGGATATACATGTACCACAGAGATGTGGATGTATTTACCTGATACACAAAATAATAGTCTTCTTTATATATTAAAAATTGCTTCATGGTTGTAGAAAGTTTATTTGTTCATAATGTATATATGTCATTACAAAATATACCAGATTTTATAATGCATCACTTGAATATGTGTAAGGCTTCAAGGACTTGATAAAATGATAAGGAGATATAAAGTTGAGATGAAGTTATTTAATTTCACTCATGAATTGTCCACATGGGTGGAGGATTACTTTTACAGCACATTACATTACATTAAAACCTGTGGCATGTCATATGTGTAAATACATATTCTTTCCTCCAATGCCACTACAGTATAGGAACTCAGGCCTTAGGCATTGATTAGCAACTGCCAGAATCTATGAAGAAGCTGTAAGCAATGATAAATTTATTTTCAGCAAAAAAATAATTACTGTAAATTCAGAAATTATTGCGTGCATTTATTATTGTGATTTTGTCATTTTAGACTAAAATGTGATTTTTATTTTTACGATTTTTGAGAAAAATCCTGTTTAATTCATATAAATTATTTCAAAATGTGAGTTTAAATTATTCGTTTACAACTCTGTCGCATTTTTTGCAATAATAAAAACCTTGCATTAATTTCTGAACTAATTGTATTGTTAAGATGACCAACACTGCTTGTAATTTAGATCAACTCTTTTGTGCAGATTTTATCGGCTTTAGATTATTTATGATTTATGCATCCTTGTCTAATGAGTTCTGGTAGGCAATGTTTAATTTTCGATTGTATAGTATTAAACTAATATTTGTGTGTTCTAGCAATTCAAAATGGTGGTCCAAAGTATGTGTATTGTTGACTTGACAGTAAATTTTAACCAATGAAAAAGTTGTTACATAAATACTGCATTAGAATAGATGATTACATACTGTAGGTGCTGTTAGAGGCAGTGTTCCATTTTCTACATCTTTTAATGCCTGGTGGATATGGTTCTTTAAATCATTTACAGTAGGAAACAATGTTAGGTCATGTCTCTCTGGAACATTACCCCCATGGTATAGATCTCTTGTTACAAATGCCCTAAAACAAGAATCATTGACAGTAGGAAACAATGTTAGGTCATGTCTCTCTGGAACATTACCCCCATGGTATAGATCTCTTGTTACAAATGCCCTAAAACAAGAATCATTTACAGTAGGAAACAATGTTAGGTCATGTCTCTCTGGAACATTACCCCCATGGTATAGATCTCTAGTTACAAATGCCCTAAAACAAGAATCATTGACAGTAGGAAACAATGTTAGGTCATGTCTCTCTGGAACATTACCCCCATGGTATAGATCTCTAGTTACAAATGCCCTAAAACAAGAATCATTTACAGTAGGAAACAATGTTAGGTCATGTCTCTCTGGAACATTACCCCCATGGTATAGATCTCTAGTTACAAATGCCCTAAAACAAGAATCATTTACAGTAGGAAACAATGTTAGGTCATGTCTCTCTGGAACATTACCCCCATGGTATAGATCTCTAGTTACAAATGCCCTAAAACAAGAATCATATCAAACATGTATAACCTGTATATGAGACAATAGTCATAACAGTAGTTTACCATTGCTCTAAAACATTTAATGTGAAAAACACCAATCATTCTGTGAGTATTAAAAAATCATTGTACTGGAACAAAATTTCTAACTTGATCTATAACAGTTAACTTGTCATGGTGTAAACTACATAACAAATATCAAGTAATTTGTTCAATCATGACGAAAAAAGTGTTTGAAAACTATACCAATTTTTAAATCAATATATTCAAGTTTGACCAAAAAAGAGTGGAAAACTGATTATTAGGGTGAATTTTCAAAGTCAAAGGATCATAACTTTGCACAAAACCATCAGACCAGAACAAAATTAGAACTTGATCTGTAAATTGTCATGATTAAACAATATATATCAAATATCAAATCAATATCTTCAAGCACTAAGGAAGGATACTTCAATAGGGTAAGGATAACCTGCAATGCAAGCATTACCTGCCATGCAATTTTTATATTCAAATCACATCATAAGACACCACAATATAATATTTGGAGATGTAGATATACATTTGTACATCAAAATGACAGCAACTAAACAACAAAGTCTAGAAAAGTTGTAAATATTAGCTGCTATAAAAGATCTGCCATTTCAACATTAAATTTCTCTTAAAAGACACTCCCTCCCATTCCTCCTAAAAAGACAATATGAATATGTAAATATTTACAAGCACTGATGAGGTTCCTTACTTAGAAATATTTGAAGTCAACTTATGCTATGACACACTTGTGAAAAAAATCAATCAGAGCAGAAAGTTATCATCACATCTGCTTCCCAAAATTTTTAAAAACACAAAAAAAACAAATAGATTTCTATTTGAAAGCAAATTGTGATACATGTATCTGCATGATCAGTTTGTTATGTAATCACTATGATATTAAAAGAGTGATCAACTTGATCATTAAGGAAATTTTAACAAGCTTCTAACCATCGCAATATTCAAAATACTTTCAACCATTAAAATAGAGTGTAAAAATAAATCATTTAAACCTCAATTGTTTTCTGATGGCATAAACTCTGGTTTCTCCACTGGCTACAAGATCTCTGATTTTCTGAGCAACTCTAGGATCCAGTCTATGTGCTATCTGATCGGAGTCCACCTCTGCCTCTACAGTGTGTACAGGTACAATAGGTTGGACGGCAGGGATAGAGGTCATGTCATGGAATTCATGGGCTTTTTCTGTTGGAAGCTGCACATAATATCTGTTTAGAAATAATAGATGGAAGTTTAACTAAAATTTGGTGAAATTTATAAATTTTGAGAAACAATTACACAACACATTTTATAACAAATACCCTAATCCTATGTTGGTTATTTAACTTTATTTTCATTATGAAAACAATAGCAATTCTCAGCTAAGGGTAATGGGTTTTCAATATTAACTTTTATATAAATTATCTAATCTAAGGTCTGTTGTTTTCATCTATTCCATTTGAGTTACCTCCCTTTGCCAAACAAAATTTAAGATCATGTATGATGCTCAAAAACACACAAAAAACTACCCACTATGAAATTGTGCCTTTGATGGTTACCATTGTACACAACCTAAACCTAAACCTTAAAATATAAACATTTGATAACTCTTCAAACAAACAAATACAGCATACAGCTATCAACTTCTCAAATTCTCCACTGAGAAACCACATGACTTTGAATGAGTGAACACAAGATCAACTCATTTGAAATGGGTTTTGAGGTATTTACATTTCAAAAGGAGGGTCACAAGAGTATGGTAAAAAAAATGCTCATTATGTAACATTGTGTAAATCACCCCAAATCCATAAAAATGGCAATAAAATGATTTTCAAATTCCTATTGATAAATTAAAAATATAATTTAGGAGTACTAGTTTAATTGAACGATAATTAAACTCCTGCAATGTCCTTTTTGTCTTATACCTCTTAACATTTCTAAGTATTTGTACATCTATGGTTTTCAAATGTCTAGGTTTAATGTCCTCATACATGTATGTAAAATGATTTTAGTGTTGAAGAGGACATACATGCAAATGATAAAGAGAAACATTTAACAAGGGGGAAAGTAATGAACTGACTGATTAAAACATCCTTTTTTTATATTTTCTAAAAGTTAGTGTTGTAAAGTTCATAAAGAATGGGTTCATATTAAATGAAAAACTTATTTCATCTCCCATAAATCTTATTAACCCTTTTTATTCATGCATACTAACAAAAGTTGAACGCTTTCTATAAATAAGTTTTCTTTAATAAGCCAGTTATCAAAAAGTAACCAGATGCTCCGCAGGGCGCAGCTTTATACGACCGCAGAGGTTGAACCCTGAACGGTTGGGGCAAGTATGGACACAACATTCAAGCTGGATTCAGCTCTAAATTTGGATTGTGATTAAATAGTTGACACAGCATAGGTTTCTGACACAGAATGAATGTGGTCTAATGAACTTAAAAAAAAATGTTTGCCTTTGAGCAATTCACTATGCTGTTGAATATTAATCCTCTCAAAAAAATGTTTGAAGAAATTTTCTTTTTATTTATGAAATCTGAAATGAAAAAAATTGACCCTCCAATTTTTTTTTTCACATCCCCCTTTCCCTTATTTCAAAACTGATCTCAATTCAAATTTCTAATGAAGTTTGCAACAATAACTACTCATTTAAATACATCATAAAATATTAAAATATAAAAAAAGTGCTTGTTATCACTGAATGGTAAAGATTGTTTTAATCTATTAGTTGGTAGTAAAAGTGAATATACATTGTATATTGTATAAAACAATGATTTAAGTTGATTCAACTACTATTCTGGACAAAGAAAGATAACTCCAATTGAAATCCAATTGGAATTTCTTGCTATTGCACAATATTGTGCAATTAGATATTTCTTGCTATTGTGGAATACTGTGCAATTGAAAATATTTGCTATTGCACAATACTGTGCAATTGAAGATTTCTTGCTATAGCACAATACTGTGCAATTGAAGATTTCTTGCTATTGCTGAATACTGTGCAATTGAAAATTTCTTGCTATTGCACAATACTTAATATAATAATTTTGGATCCTGATTTGGACCAACTTGAAAACTGGGCCCATAATCAAATATCTAAGTACATGTTTAGATTCAGCATATCACAGAGGCCCAATAATTCAATTTTTGTTAAAATCAAACTTAGTTTAATTTTGGACCCTTTGGACGTTAATGTAAACCAATTTTAAAACGGGACCAAAAATTAAGAATCTACATACACAGTTAGATTTGGCATATCAAAGAACCCCAATTATTCAATTTTTGATGAAATCATACAAAGTTTAATTTTGGACCCCGATTTGGACCAACTTGAAAACTGGGCCAATAATAAAAAATCTAAGTACATTTTTAGATTCAGCATATCAAAGAACCCCAAGGATTCAATTTTTGTTAAAATCAAACTAAGTTTAATTTTGGACCCTTTGGACCTTAATGTAGACCAATTTGAAAACAGGACCAAAAATTAAGAATCTACATACACAGTTAGATTCGGCATATCAAAGAACCCCAATTATTCAATTTTTGATAAAATCAAACAAAGTTTAAATCTGGACCCTTTGGGCCCTTTATTCCTAAACTGTTGGGACCAAAACTCCCAAAATCAATACCAAACTTCCTTTTATGGTCATAAACCTTGTGTTTAAATTTCATAGATTTCTATTTACTTATACTAAAGTTATGGTGCAAAAACCAAAAAAAATGCTTATTTGGGTCCCTTTTTGGCCCCTAATTCCTAAACTGTTGGGACCTAAACTCCCAAAATTAATACCAACCTTCCTTTTGTGGTCATAAACATTGTGTTTAAATTTCATTGATTTCTATTTACTTAAACTAAAGTTATTGTGCGAAAACCAAGAATAATGCTTATTTGGGCCCTTTTTTGGCCCCTAATTCCTAAACTGTTGGAACCAAAACTCCCAAAATCAATCCCAACCTTTCTTTTGTGGTCATAAACCTTATGTCAAAATTTCATAGATTTCTATTTACTTAAACTAAAGTTATAGTGCGAAAACCAAGAAAATGCTTATTTGGGCCCTTTTTGGCCCCTAATTCCTAAAATGTTGGGACTAAAACTCCCAAAATCAATCCCAACCTTCCTTTTGTGGTCATAAACCTTGTGTTAAAATTTCATAGATTTCTATTCACTTTTACTAAAGTTAGAGTGCCAAAACTAAAAGTATTCGGACGACGACGACGCCAACGTGATAGCAATATACAACGAAAAATTTTTCAAATTTTGCGGTCGTATAAAAACTATATGCAAGATTATGTGTAACATTGTATTTAGTTGATAGTGGCTTCAATGTTTTGGGACTGTAAATAGGTAAACATATCCTTTAAAAACAATTCAGATTACTCAATTTGTGTACCTTTCTTGTCCAAATCCATTAAAACCAGTCTGTTTCAATTCATGGAAAGCTCTATCCATTTCCATCTTCAATGTCTTCTTATCTAGATTCAAATCTACAGAAAATTCTGGAAACTTCTTTACTCTTTTCACATAAATCCTGATAAGAAAAAGAAATGATTTTTTTAATCACTTTACAACTGTGTGCATGAATTAAGCCATAATTTCAGAAAAATATAATTTTGCATAGTTTACCTACGTTCATGAAATATTTTGCTACAATTTGACTTTTAAAGGACAGATTTGACAATAGTATGATTGGAACATACCTAGCAGGGCAGGTAAGTTTATAGTCTCCCGAAGCATTGGTCTCTTTTTTATGTGGATTACCCTTCCTCCGAGGCCCATACTGACACTCCATCACAACTGCTCTGCTTCCTAAAATATATATATTTGACATCATCATTGATATTGTTTTAATGTTCAGATATTAAATAGAATCTAGGCCCACTTACAATAAATCTTTGGCCTCTATCATTCTTTCTTTAGCCCAACTTATGACTTGATCATCAGTATAGGTCATGTCATGAGTATAACATACCATAAATATTTTGTTTTTCCCTTTTATAGAGGTTAAACATGTTAATTCAACGTATACAGCAGTAGGTATTTTGAAGATGTATTTTCTGGATCCACAATCTTGATGTATACATCATTTGCATGAGGAGCCTTTAAAATTGTTGTTATTTGGTGCATTTTTGTGAATCTTTACCACTCTAGAGGCAATTAAAGAATTATTAAAGAAAGTGTTGAAAACATCACCTTCATGCCTTTGGTGATAAGTATAAATTCACTTTTAAGTATGTAGGATGAATCTTATAACTGATCATTAAATCTATCTTATACTGATTTGATTTGATGTTTGAACACCACTTTTAAGCACCGCTTTTGAGCTACTTTGTGTTGGCCAGATTTTATTGGTGGAGGAAGCCGGAATGCCCAGAAAAAAACATGACCTTCCATTGGATAACTGACAATACTAGTCAATTAAGATTGGAGTCAAGTGCACCCGCACACGCAGAGTTCGAACTAACAACCTCAGTGTTGATTTGCTAGTGATTACAGAAATAACTAATTAGACCACTCTGCCACCAAGGCCCCTCTATTTTATACTAGAACATCTATTATTCAGCATTAAATATAAGATTAGTACAGAAAGACTTAATGATAATGTCATACAGTAACTGAAAAAAAAACCAAGTTACCTGTATTTACAAACGGTATACCATCCATGGGAACATACTGTGATTTCCACATTAATCTTGTCGAAGGTTTGGCTGGACTGGGTGATTGTCTGGTGCCCCATAGACTCTGTGTTTGTTGTTTGTGGAAAGTCAAAAGGAGGTCAAGATCCATGTCACTCTCAACATATCCTCTGTAATAATCTCCAATTTTCTATAATGAAAAAGTCACAAAACATTGCTTTATAAAAAAGAAGATGTGGTCAAATTGCTAATTATACAACTCTCCACAAAACAATGCTTTAGTTTGTTGGAAGAAAAAAGTTATAAAGAGTTCTGCAGACGCCTGTGTTGTGAATGCAATTATTGCTGTTATGTGTATATGAGTAATGTTGATTGTAAAATGAAAGTCCATTTATTAAAAAACTTTCCTTTAGATTCTATTTTTTGATTGAGAACATAAGCTTCTGTCCCAAGTTTTGTTACAATTCATGAAGCTCTAAGTATTTTTTAAAAATGTAAAAAAAAATTGTTTATCCTGGACTGTCTGTAAAAATTAAAAGCAAATTAAAGCGCTTGTAAGCACTGAAGGGTACAGATTGCTTTAATCTATCAGTGAAAAGTAAAATTAAATATTCCATTGTATAAAGCATAGGTTACAATCTGGACAAAGGAAAATAACTCCATTTTGTAAAAAAAGACTTTAACAGTTAATAATATCATTAATATTTTTAGAGCAGATATAAAATTCCTGCACCTTGAAAAAGTAATGTAATTTTCTTGACATTTTTGTAACCATCAGTTTGTATCTCAGCATATATTTCATTAATAAAATGCAGAAAAAGTAAGGAGGCATAGTAACTGGAAAAAAATGCTGACCAGTACATGTTTTAAAAGTAAATCTGGTTTTCAACCTCAACATGGTGGTATGAATAAAAGGAGATGCCTGGTTGGCTGGTTTTGGAATTTTTTAACAGTGCACTGACTGCTGGGTCAGCTAAAACAAGTAACAAATTATTACCTCACAACACCTTATTCTCTTGGCCCATTCTGGAGCATCAGCAGGAAGTGGCATCAACTCAGGGACAGGAGGGGGTGGCATTAAAACACTGTCATCTGATGTTGATGGGGTCACCTCATTAGAACTCCCTTCTTCCAAACCTGTCAATCAAAAATATCATTATGTTGTTTTTTTTAAGCTTTTCGTGTATGAATCCATATCTTTCTATAACATAATAATGTTTTCCAGCCAATATGAAGTAAAGGAAAACTATAGGTACACGCAGCTCTATTACTCATGTGGGTCTTATTGAGATGTAAGCGTGATATTTGAAAGTCAATCTATTTTTAGTGAGGGAAAAAGGGAAACAAAGTCTAACAGGACACTTTAAAATACAAGTGATATTACTGCAATGATAATCAGGATTTGTGATTCTAACAAAATAATAAGCATGACCTGAGATCAGATTCCCCCAATGAAACTCCAAATTATGTAATGTCATTTTGCATTCAATTTCCATGTGCAGATGGTTTATCACTCTACATTGTGTACGAGCCATGTAAAATATGAATTTTTTGCACCTGTCCTAAGTCAGGAATCTGATGTTCAGTAGTTGTCCTTTGTTGATGTGGTTCATAAGTGTTTCTTGTTTCTTGTTTTTTATATAGATTAGACTGTTGGTTTTCCTGTTTGAATGGTTTTACACTAGGAAATTTTTGGAGCCCTTTATAGCTTGCAGTTAGGTGTGAGCCAAGGCTCCGTGTTGAAGACCATACCTTAATAATGGTTTCATTTCATAAATTGTGACTTGGATGGAGAGTTGTCTCATTGGCACTCATACCACATCTTCCTAATATACATGTATCTATTTTTAGTATACCTTGTACTTCTGACTTTCCATGGTGGTCCACATTTTCATCCCCTACTGTTATAATTGTAGCAAGCTGCCATCTTGTTGAATCTGAATTTCCTGCAGATAGTATTTCATTGGGATTGTTGAGTGTGATAATCTGTATGCCCTCTGGATGACCAATCGTCAGAGCATTCGTCAGACTGACAGGGGAAGATAATAAACCTTGGATTGTTGGATTGGCTAGACTTGGAGCTAAAAAAAATAATAAATATATCTATTTACAAATTAATTTTACCCTATGCAAATGATGAAAAGTTAAACTGATGTAATTATAAATATCATGTGATTTTTTAAACATACTTCAGACTTCTTTTCAATAATCACTAGAAAATTGATAAACAAAAATAAAACTCTTTCTTATTGTATCTCTGTTCAAACTGCAGTTCATTCTGCTAAAAAAGCGATTTTTCAATTTCAAATAATGATGACAACAATGTTAGATAGAAGATGGAGTTCAATTCAAAATTCATCAAATTTGTAAAAAAATATTAAAATGATAATCCAGTATCAAATACAGCTTTATCAAAATCCTTAAAGTCCTTGATTTTTTCCCCTTTTTTTTTCAAAATGATGTTGTATTTCTCCCAAGAGTTGAGTATAAGCTGATATTTGAAATGTGTTTTTACAAGATGGTTTCATTATTTTTAAAATGTATTAAAACATTTACTTCATACATGTAGTTTCTACATTAAACAGCAAAATTTTTGTTCAAGAGAACTCATCATTTGCCCTATTCAAACTTCCTGTAACATGTAAGCGTATGCTTTATTACATCTTATATTCATTTAAAATTATTAGTGTATGTTAATACTTACCTAAAGAAACATGTAATGAATCCGGATCTAAGCTTGAAATTTCCTCATCAGCTACCACTAATCCTGAACTGGAATCAGAAATTGAAGATTGGCTTGAAGGGTCATAGACTGAGGAAACAAGGTCAGTGGATGAACTAACCACATCCAGTTCTGTCATGTTCTACCTGGGGGAAAAAAATCAATTATTTTTAATCATTTTGTGAGTTGAACAATATTTTTTTTTCCAATAGCTTCCTCCTTTTGATCAATACTACTTATTTACCTAAGTTAACATAAAAAAAAATGTAAAAATCTTTATCTAATAATCACTAAACATTTATAAGTGTCTGAATTATTTGAATATCACCATGATCACATTAGAACTATTAGCTGGTGTGTTGAATTTGTAATCATGTTATCTATATCCATGTATTACTAAGTTTGTGTATAAGCAGAACATTGTAAAATAAAATTAGTCCACTAAAAAGGTGGACATTTTTTATTTGATAAAAGATGTAAATGATTTTACATTGAAATTTTCAATAAAGTGTTTTGGTATAGTTTGCTGTACACTGTGAGCCAAGGCTCTATGTTGAAGACCTCACTTTGACCTATAATGGTTTACTTTTATAAATTTTAACTGGATGGAGGGTTGTTACATCTGCTTATACATGTACATGTATCTATAAACATTGTACTTTTTTTTCAAAAATGTCAATTTGCCCAAATAATCTCATTTTTGGTATTTCATATAATGATTTCATAAGTCTAGTCATGCTATTTTGAATATTGAAAGCTTCAAAATAAATAGATATGATGACTCAAACAGAGACTTTACACAACTCCAATTCATAAATTTTGGGTCAAGCTAAAAGGGATCTGCTAACTCTAAGGGAGCACCTGAGACCCCCTCCCCCCCCCCCCCCCCCAAAAAAAAAAAAAACAGTTTGAGGTGGTGTTTATGTCGATTAGTCCTTAGTTTTCTATGTTATGTCTTGTGTTCTATTGTTTTTCTGTCTGTTTTCTGTTTTTTTTTTCAATCTGTTGTCAGTTTATTTTTTTATCGGAGTTTGAAAGTCCCTCAGGTATCTTTAGCCCCCTGAATCAGGGTCTGATCGCCCTAGTACCTGTTCGCTCAGGGTCAATTCACCCTGATTTTTATATTTTTTTTCTAATAAATGTCTAGTTGCATAATGATTATAATTTGAAAGTAAGTTTAAGTTTGTTGAAAAATTGACCAAATATTTGTATTGCCGCCAAAGCCGCAACCAATTTATTATTTTCCCTCTGATTTGCTTAGTACAATACTGGAATACAATGTATTTTTATATAAATCTTTAATGATATTTGTTTTACAAAATAATTGTATTCAGTCAATGTATGCAGCATAACTGAGACTAGTCTCAGAGTATGGTAATAAATGAACTTGTTAACCCTTGTTCATGATTTACAGTTTGTACATGTTCTTAGGGCGAATGGACCCAATACCAGCCCCTCTTAGTTCTACAGTCATTTGGGGTATCCTTTAACCATATCCAAATCAGAATTTGAAGAAAAGGGAGAGGGTCAGTGTCTAGAAAGGGACATGTACAAAATCAATGCAATAGCAATAAATGTAGCTTCTACCTTCATGAGAGGGAAACCCCTCCCCACAACTATTTCTGGCTCTGCAATCGTTATTATTAAGTCTGAGTTGTCCACTCCCCCCCCCCCCTTTTTCTGCATGAAGACAGCAGAAATTTGACCCCAATGCAAAACATAGCCATATGATTCAAGAGACTGAAAACATTTATGGTAACCGTAAAAAATTAAACAGAATTTTCCAGTGCTGTTTACTTTGGAAGAAAATGTGATTATCGTTTTGGACCCCCATCCGCGGACTTCTCAAGCTAAAACAGAAAAATATATTTTATTTTGTAACCTTCCGGTTTACTTGACAGATTATGTTGCACAAAACTGCGTGTCTCGGTGAAAATAATCAGTTGCATATTTAATGTATTCGTTATATCCTTTAAAACTCGTTCTGAGTTTAAGGACAATATTGGTGACAAACAGAAACTACAACAATGAGGCAAAGTTGTGAGAACGAGTCACAAACCTCGAAATCATTGACTGGACCTCGTCCTGATAAATATGGCGACCAAAATGAGGCACATAAGTGACGTATACGCACTCGCAAAAGTGGGCGTGTCTGCCGTGAGTGTATTAGCGCGGGAACTTTTGATTTTTAGATTTTACAGGACAAAATATTTCTATTTTATATAAAAATACATATATAAGTATATAGTCAAGGAATTTTTTTTTAAATTCATAATATTGAATAGACCTCCATTGTACAATAGAGACAAACAAGAATATTTTGAATACCTATGGGATGATCAGGGACTGAGACTACTATAATGTGTTATAGTAGTCTCAGTCAGGGATAACTAATTTTGAAGCAGAAGAAGGAAACATTAATTAAAGAAATTTAATTATATTAATATCAGAGATTTTTTTTTTAAAAGGATAGGGATACATGCTCCAAGCAGTGGCGGATCCAGAAATTTTCATAAGTGGGGTCCCACTGACTGCCTAAGAGGGGGCCAGCTCCTGTCATGCTTCAGTGATTCCCAATATAAGCAACCAAATTTTCTCCAAGAAAAGGGGGCGCCCTGGCCCCTCTTAATCCCCCACTGTCAAGCTCACATGAAACAACACTATTATTGCATTATGTAGATACCTTAAAAGTAAAAAAACTCAAAAAATGGTGAGTTTTTTTCTACTTATTTCAACAATGACAACACCTCATTTATTTTTCATTTCTAATATATCATTTGAGTTAGTATGAAGGAAGTATATGAAAAATTTAATTAATTTCTAATTTTTAATTGTGATTAGTTTTGTCATCATATATATGAAATTATGCTGCTTGCTTGAAAAAAGTCATGGCACTGAGGTGGTGGAAAAAAACATCTGCATTAGGTGTAAACAATCATATAATTATTGAATGGATTTGAATGTTTAAACTATGAACTTACATTTTCTGTTCTTATGCTGTCAACACCTCAATGGGTTGCTGTTTTATTGACATTTACCCCACATTTCCTGTCATTCATTATTTCTATCTTTTTATCTATCTTTCAACAATATTTTTAATAGATTTTTACTTTACACCTTAATCTTAAGGACTTGTGGCACAACTTGTTTCTAAGGCGTCTGGTACTCTATTTTCTGTAAAATTTCCGTTTTCTGTGCTTATATGGATGTACTGGATTTACACTGAGATCTGTGTACATTCAAAGAGTCGTCTGATTTAGGGAGCTACCATTTGATTTTTATGGGGGGGGGGGAAGCTAGGATGAAATTTGAAAAAAATAGGCAGGACAGGAGTTTTGAGTAAAAAAAAAAGGCAGGATGAGACACTTGCAAAAAAAAACAAAACTGGACTACAATTTAGGTAAAAAAAAGTCAGGATAAACTAAAAAAAAAAAGGCAGGACCGAACAGAGTGAAAAATAAAAAGGCAGGACAAAGATTACAGCTAAAAAAAAAATGCAGGACAAAATTTTTCATCCTAGCCCCCCCATAAAAATCAAATGGTAGCTCCCTTAAAGTTTTTATGTCTTGAAATGCAATTAAAATTAACAAGAAAAAAATGTATATGTATCCATATGTAACAGCATGTGTATATTATATGTATATATAGACCAGTGCCCCCAAGATTTGGCATTTGGCTTATGTGAGGTGTGGGGTTTGTCTGACATGCGGCAAGTCCGTAACTAGGCATCTTATTTTAGTGAGGCAAAATAATTTAGCTGAGCGAAGCGAGGCGAAAATTTTTTTGGAGGGTATGAAATGAATGGTGCAAAATACTGCATTCTAGGCATTTTTTAGAGAGTTTGATAATGTTTTGAATTTGGACACTTTTTATATAAATTTTTCATATTTAAGACTTTTACTAACACCAAATTTATAACAACTTTATTTAAATTTATATGTAAGATAATCATCAAAAATATCACTGATTTGAGTCTTCTGCCAGAACATACTGAGAAAAAACATCGATTCAGTAGAGTTTGACAAATTTTTATATGGCCGGTTCAGTCAAATCATTTCAGAATCATAATTTGGTCTGCTGATATCCTTATCGCGATGAACATGGAGCATGGCAAGACCGCACAATCTCTCTCCACTCATGCATGCTCTTTTCCAAGTTATCAGCCTTTCAGGGCAGTCTGTGTTTCTATAGGTAGCACGTTATCATCAACACAATGATCAATGTCTTCCTCCAATTCCTTCTCCATCAGCAATTCGTTAGCAGCATCGGTAGTAACAGTTTTGTTTGCAAAAGGGAATTAAGCTTTCCTGTAACATGTGTAAGCACCATCATACAGTCGCAGTTACAAAATATTAAACTCGCTTTTATGCTGACAAAGAGTAAACAAACTAGGGATAGAATGAGATAAGATACATGTATATGATTTTATCTATAGAGTAAGCTATATATGATATGGGTACAGGGGAATTGGAATGGATTATTGACGTTTACATGTAGGTCCGTAATTTCAAATTATCTCTGGAAATAGTTGGTGGTATTTTAGTTCCAGAATCTATAAATTTAGGGGTTAGGGTGTCCGAAACCCTGAATATAAAGAAACGAAATTCCGTAGTCCTGAATAAGTAAAGACAAAATTCTGTGTTAAAGGTTCTACCATTCCTCAATAATATCAAATTGGAATATGGGATATTTATTCAATTTTTAAGTTTAAAGAAACATGGATAAAAACTAATCCATGCATGTTTCATATTATTTATATTTTATTTATCTGTAAAGAGAAAGATTAAAGTTCGTGAAATGAATATGCAGACAAGACTGCCCCCTTGCGATGCCCTGAGTACTTGATTTGTCAAAAGTTGATGAAACGGAGAAATGAATACGCAGACAAGTCTGCCCTTTTTCGAAGACCAGTACTTGATTTGTCAGTCTACTTATCTTTTTGGATTGTTCTAATGAAGTTATATGCAATACTCAGACTCTGTTCACAAAAAAATAGTTTACTAGAATTATTCCTTCTTTACCTTCAGTGTTGCTTTTCCTTTTTCTGCAAGAGCCTGTTTTAAACTAGAGATCCATGAAAAACAAATGGAAGTTTTTAACGACCTTGACTGGCTATACAGCCCTTGCACGGTCGGCCCTGGCTTGCGCCTTTTTGGGCATTAAATAATTTATTTTTTACCATGTGGTAATTAACATAATTTAGAATGATGTAAAAAAAAAAAAAAAATTTAATAAAAATTTAAAAGAGCAAAAAATTTGAATACATAAATGAATAAAAAATTGATGAATAAGTAAATAAATAAATAAAATAAAAGAATATAAAAATAAATATAATAAAATAATATAAAAATAATTTTGTTTAAATAAAACATTAAATAAATAAATAAATTATTAATTAATAAACACGGTGCTTTGTGCTAGCCTACTGTAGTTGCAGGACTTTATAGTGCTAGTACACTGTAACACTATCTGCAGGAAGACAGCGCCCCACGCTAATTAAAACTGGGATAGCGCAAACCAGAGAGATCACTGATGATTATTGTTACTGGGTTAATGTTATCGAGAAACATCACCCGTTGAGATGCTGAGTTACATCCAAGAAGAAGAGTTTAAAAGGAATGATGACAAGTTATAGAAATTAAGGTTGAGACAGAACAACAAATGACTATTATATTTATATATATTATGTATAAAAAATTGCCTCACTTGCCTCAAGGGTAGTTACGGCCTTGTGGGTGCATAAAAAAACTTATATTCATGTACATAAATATTTTTTTCTAGTTGTTAAAATTCTTAATTCACAAAAAACAAACAGATGAATACAGGGGCCAATCCAACTATTTTAAAGGTGGGGGGAGTAGTCCAACTATATGTCCCCATTCAAATGCATTGATCATACAAATAAAGGAGGGTTCCTACCCCCTGAACCCCTCTGGATCAGCCACTGGGATATGTGCAAGATTTTAAAATTAACTTTCCTATTTCGTGAAGAACAATAAAATCTTTGACAGAGATGCTTTTCAAAACCTTTAGAGAGTAATTCTTCAAGATATATGTTAGCATCCATCTTCTTTTGAAACTTGAATCTGGTATTTTGGAGTGATTTAGCGTTTGGCGTTTTTTTTTGTCAGTATATAAAATATTTCACCTTTTTTGGACAAATTTATATACTCAATTACAGAAAAGGGATCATCAGTTTCAAATACATTGCTATGTTGAATTTTTTACATTTAAATTTGTAATCACTGGTATTTATAATTAAAAAAAAATCATAACAGAAATAAAAAGACAATTGTAAACTGAGTCTCTCTCTTTAATAGAAATGATAAAAGGAATATATTAAATAACAAATATAAACAATCAACAAATATACATTTTTACAATATCACAGTCAATCATTTCAACACCAACTTCTTGGTTTTATGAGAAAACATATTGTAAAGTCAATACATGTATTAAACATCACTTCTTATTTAAGCATCAATATGTATTTTTGGGAATAAAATGAGGTTGTCAATGTTTTTTTTCGGAAAAAATATAGCTATGAAATAAATCTTGTTAAAAAATTGTTAGTTTTTTCCTATTGTTTTATTATTCATTTACTATAGATGCATTATTTGGAAGGTGAACATCTGAAATTATAATCCCTGTCATAATTTCAGGCTCAAAACCTGGTTATATGTTTGTAAGTCAGTAATTTTTGCATCAAATGATGGCAGTGCTGTCCAACACCAGTAAATGAAAAAAACACAAATCACAAAATTATTTACATTACATTCATCATGTATTAAGATTTCAAGATTTTATTCATAACCTCAGACACATACTTGACACTTGTATACAAGAGAACAATATATACAAACATTTTAAGATAATACATAGCGAGACAGGACAAACAAAACACAAATACATAGTATATTATAAGAGACAATCGTTATAATTGGATTAAGTATTTTATAATTTTCTTTACGAAAATTGATAATTTCTTTTGAACTTGTACGTTACATATAGACAGCAAGCCAGTAAATTTGTTCTAAGATATTCAGTTTTTTTAATTCATATTTGATGTTCATCCCTTTTAATTGGAAATTTACAAACTAATAAATAAATATTTATATACATGTTTTTAATGTATAAATACCATTCAGTATAACAGGCTCAAGCCTATTAATCAATTAACAGGATACAAATAAAAAAATTAGGATCCTATACAGAAACATAATTAGTAGACACAATTTCATAATTGACTTAAACTTGTAATCCCTAGTAGTTGTTCCTTAAATGTTTATGTACAAAAACTTAAATCATCGTTGAATCATTTTTCACATAAATTGTCTTTGATTTAAAAGTAAACCCTAATTTAAAAAAGAATAGTTTCAGCTAGTTATAACAAGATTGCACTTTGTAAAATTCAGCAGTTCACTTGAGATAATAATACTGCATGGTTGATTAATTTTGAAACTTGTCAAAACAAAAGAAATTGAACAAAAAGACCAGTAGTTGAAGTCATGAAACTTTGCTTAGTTTTCGGAGCACAAAAATCATGCTTGAGAAACATGAAATCAAGCATTTTGATTGGTTGATTTTGGAGTATGAGTCCAAAAAACGGACTCGAAAGTTTTATGACTTCAGGACCAGGCCTTTTTATACTTGCTAGTTCAAGAAATATCAAGATAATATTTGGTAAGAATGATAGCAAATTTTTGCCTGATTCGTAGACAGATTGGCACTTAATAATGAAAATAAAAGAACATTTTTATGCTACTTTTGAAATGCACTACCGGATATTTCTTATTATTATAAAAATAAGTAAGGTTAATCGCTGTTATACTGTATTTTAGTAGCCCTTTTATTTGAGAGATTAGGTTTAAATAACATTGTATTTAAAATTATACATTGAATTGTACTTTTTAACATATAATTATTTTTATACATTTCACGCCTCCGGGTGCGGGAATTTCTTGCTACATTGAAGACCTGTTGGTGACCTTCTGCGGTTTTTTTTTTCTATGGTCGGGTTGTTGTCTCTTTGGCACATTCCCCATTTCCATTCTGAATTTTATCAATATTTACAATGGGATGATGTACTTTTCAACATATTATTAATTTGTACATATCAATATTTACAATAAACAATATATAAAACAAAAACAAAAAAACAGTATTAAATAGGAATTGAAATTGAACCCTGAGCCATCAGTTATTCTAAATGACTTAAACAATCCTCAACATAATATAAACAGTTAAATCCAAATCTTCAAATAATGACCCCTATGTACAAACTTGTTTTTAACTTATTGAGTTCTGAAGATAATAATTAATATGAAACATGCAACAATCAATATACTGTAAATTCAGAAATTATTGCCTGCATTTATTATTTCGATTTTGTCATTTAAGACTAAAATGCCATTTTAAGATAATCTGATATTGATAATGATAATATTGATAAAATCCTATTAAATCTATTTAAAAAAGAATTCAAAATGCAAGTTTAAATTACATGTATTGCGATCATAACCTTGTCACATTTTTCGCAATAATAAAAACATCGCAATAATTTCTTAACTTACAGTAACTTGAAAATGAATATTTTAGTACAGAACAATTATCTCCCCTTGAAAACAAGGAGAAATTAAAGATTCAATAAATAGTCCATGTAACTTGTTTCATAGGAGTTCCTCCTTCCATTGACTTCTGTTCTAATGCCTCTCTTGATTTATCTGCAAACAAAAATGAAATATATTTTGATAAATTTTAAATGAGAAACAATGAAACATATTGTGAAAATAGCCAATGCTATAAAATCATAATGAAATAAATTCTAAACAGTCAGCAGAGGTGAATTTAGGGGGAGGGGTGGGGGGATCACAGAGGGCCTGGACCACTACTTTTTTGGTGAAAATTTGGTTGCTTATATAGGGAATCACTGAAGCACTACTGTAGTGTTCTTCCTCTTAGGCAGTCAGTGGGCCCCACTTATGAAAATTTCTGGATCTGCCACTAGTCAGGGCTCATATTAATTTTTTTTATAAAGATCAATGGAATAAGGAAACAAGAGTGCACACGCTGAAATGTCTCGCCTTCTATACTAATCATTGATATTATGTTGATAGTCCTAAGTATAAAGCTAAGCTTTAATACAACTGTCACATAAACTTAACATTAACCAAGATAACTAAACAAAAACCAATGAACCTTGAAAATGAGGTCAAGGTCAGATGAACCATGCCAGGCAGACATGTACAGCTAACAATGCTTCTATACAACATATATAGTTGACCTATTACTTATAGTTTAAGAAAAATAGACCAAAACACAGAAACTTAACACTGTGCAATGAACCGTGAAAATGAGGTCACGGTCAAATAAAACCTGCGCGACTGACATAAAGATCATAAAATATTTCCATACACCAAATATAGATGACCTATGGCATATAGTATTAGATAAAAAGACCAAAACTCAAAAACTTAACTTTGACCACTGAACCATGAAAATGAGGTCAAGGTCACATGACATCTGCCCGCTAGATAGGTACACCTTACAATCATTCCATACAACAAATATAGTAGACCTACTGCATATAGTATGAGAAAAACAGACCAAAACACAAAAATTTAACTATAACCACTGAACCATGAAAATGAGGTCGAGGTCAGATGACACCTGCCAGTTGGACATGTACACCTTACAGTCCTTCCATACACCGAATATACTAGCCCTATTGCTTGTAGTATCTGAGATATGGACTTGACCACCAAAACTTAACCTTGTTCACTGATCCATGAAATGAGGTCGAGGTCAAGTGAAAACTGTCTGACAGACATGAGGACCTTTCAAGGTACGCACATATCAAATATAGTTATCCTATTACTTATAATAAGAGAGAATTCAACATTACAAAAAATCTGAACTTTTTTTTCAAGTGGTCACTGAACCATGAAAATGAGGTCAAGGACATTGGACATGTGACTGACGGAAACTTCGTAACATGAGGCATCTATATACAAAGTATGAAGCATCCAGGTCTTCCACCTTCTAAAATATAAAGCTTTTAAGAAGTTAGCTAACACCGCCGCCGCCGCCGCCGCCGCCGGATCACTATCCCTATGTCGAGCTTTCTGCAACAAAAGTTGCAGGCTCGACAATAAAAGGACAATTATTTTTTAAGCAGAGGTTGATTTATGAACTAGACGTCACACTGGTGTTTAAGATTCTAAATCAAATCATAACCTTGAAGTAATGGATTTAAAAAAAAAAGTCAAATCATATCATATATTCTTGATGCATGTGTTACCATTGTTTTGCGATAAGCATTAAAAACATGTAGCATTTTAGAGATGATAATTCAATGAGCTTTCATTTATTGTTTTTTAAACAAGAACTATGAGAATTTTTTTTTAGGGTTGTCTTAAAACCAAATTTTGATACATAACCTTTCTAAACAAATTGACTATAACATTTCCAGCAAAAACCTCTAGACATTGACGTTATCCAAAATTTTACAACACATTGCAAATATTTGGTGTATCTATTACCTTTTAATATTTAGTATACCTAACACCGTTTTCATTTTTAAACCTATAAAAGTACTTAGCAAAGCAATGTGATGTTAAACAATTTCTCTCTATTTGCACTTTCAAATGTTTCAAAGAAATAGTTTTTTAACAATTATTTTCTTGATGTCTATGAAATTTTCAATGTCTAATTAACAGACTAACAAGGAACTTTAAATATATTTGATTGATTACAGAACTGAAGCTAAAAAAAGACCAGTTTGTCTGTTACTGACCTGTAATTTTTGGGCAACCATGGAACAAAAGAATGGTAAGATTTGGACAGAATTGTAAAGCTGCTTCAACGGCTTCATCTGTTAATTCATGACAACCATCCATATGGATTTCCTGTAAAAGATAAACAACCATATGTTCAGTTTAGTCTATATGGAAAAGACTTGAAACTGTAACGTATCTAAAAATATTCTGTAATTTAGTAAACTCTTTTGTTTGATTCTTAATATTATTCTCTTTTAATGCATGTGGGTATAATATAAGGCTTATAAGCTTCATATCTATGTACACTGAAACAGTTAGAATGAGAGTTTTATTCTGTCTTTATTTCATGAATATTGAATCTTGTAGTCCCTACAAATTATCTCCCTTGAATAAATCACATTTTTTTCATGTGAGAAAATATTATTGCACTGGGTAAACTTTATCTCAAGGTCCAGGTTTCCTGTTTATATTAACTTTAGTAAAAACATTCATATATGACTAATTGTCCTGAATATTAATGAGGGGCGTACAGGGGGGGTATCTGCACGGAAGAACGCGAAATAAAATTGCCATTTCACGATGAACGAACAATTAAAAATTTCTTGCACGTTGATCTTTTTACCTATTTCAAGAAACACGGTGAATAATGAACCTTTTTCACGGCTGCACGTGAAATAAAAATGGCAAAACACGTTGCACGAAAATAAACCTGTACCACCCTCATTAATATGATATGCATTTAATATTTGCTGCTGGACATTAAAACAACCATCAACCATACCAACCTTGAGACTTTTACCACAGTTTCCCATCACTAAACTGACCACTCCTTCTGTTGTAACCTATCAATATATTAAATATTCACTTTAAATGACAAAAACAAAATGTTATTGAAGGAATATCAATATAGGTAGTATATGATTGAATTGAACACTTTTCAAACACAATAACTCAATTACAATTCACTGTTTAATATAGTACTGTGAAATAAACAAAAATTTCATTGTTCATACCCCAAAATGAGAACAACTTTGGGTCATAAGTTGAATTTCTATGGTTTAGTCTGTTTATTTAAACCAATCAAAACATTTGTTGTAAACTTTTAAAAATTGATACAGAGAAACATAAAATTATAAAACGTAGAATAACATTGTAATTCTTTCTAATTTTATCATTGTTTATTCTTTCACAAGTCAAATAAACACATATTTTCAAATGGTTTATTTGTATAAATATGATCATTTGCAGACTGCATGTTTCAAACGATTGCATGTATTATTCAAATTTTTAAGACAGTATGGTGAGCTCTAGATGTTATTTTTTGACATTGCTGTGTTGTCTCATTGTCTTTTACCTCTCACCTATTTTTATCTAAAAGTAGGAAATCATGTTTAATTATCTCCCTTCTACATCACTTTACATATTAGCTTCTATTTACCTTCTAAATTTGTAACTTAACATGAAATTTTGATTTTCAAATTCATACTTAAATTATTAGGTTTTGTGTGATAATGTACCTTTGTTTTAGAAAAATTGATACTTCTCAAGAATTTTGAATTCTGTCCTAGTGCTTCCATTGCTTTATCTGTGATGAGACGACATCCTCCAATGTTTAAATAGCGTAGTTGACTGCAATGTTGTGAGAGAGATATAATAGCATCATCTGTGAGGTTTAAACATCTTCTGAGATAAACTGTCTGTAAATGTGGACATGCAGACAGTAACTTCTTTATTCCTTCAAAAGAAAAGTTATTGTATTCAAATTTTAATTCAGGAATTATGTGACTTTTTTAATGTTTTAAAATTGAAGTAGATGAGTGTCCTTGTTGTAAAACTTATTGTATAATATGTTTAAATGTCAGAATATAGGAAGTCATTTGAGTTTCACAATAATGAATTCAAGAATTACACTTGGTAACAGAAATGTATAAGGGACAAGTGAATCTTCATATACCCAACCCATTTGGATGGGGTACATACAAAAAGAGTACAGCTATTAAGTCTTAGTCAACTGCAGTAACATTTGATTTTTTTGGTGATGGGATTAGAGTTGCTTATTTCACAATTTAGATAAAATCTTGAGCATTTGCTCAAGTTTAATTAGAATCATGAAGGATGGTCAGATCAGTGATCATTTAGCTATATATATAGAATGCCAAAATAAAACTTGTAAGCACGTTTTGCATTAAAAACTTGCTAATTCAAACTTATTGGAAAATAAACTAATTCCTGTTTAAATATTGAAAGTATTAACTTTTTTAACATTCAAAAAAGGTTTGTATACTTTTAGCAAAGCAAAATAAACATATAGACAAATAATTTCATGGACATCAGAAAAATCCATTCCATCAGCCAATTCATTTAATTTACCACAATAATTCCTAGTGTAAACTTATACCTTCTGAAGATATTTCTGTCCTTGATTCTTTTGCAGAGTTGATATCAATCTTTCTCAAGTTAGAGCATTTACTGATGTGTCCTAACCCTACATCTGATATTGTACACTCACTCAAATCTAACACTGATATCTTGTCATGTAAAAACTAAAAAAAATGAAAAGACAATTTGTATACCATACAAGATGATTGACATATATGGCATACACCATTATCTCCATTAATTCAGATACTGAACTAAAAAAATCTATGACAAATGTAAGAATCACAATAATTTGAGAAAAGATTTTTTTTTTTAATTAACCCTTAAATTCTGGTTTTTACCATGAGAAATTTTAGATGTAAATTACATCATGTAAATATTTGGTTATCTTGACTTGGTATGTGGTTACCTGGACTTGTGATCTCCTGTTTGACAGTCAAGTGCATACTGATAGTTGATATTAGAGTCTGAATTGGGTTAAAATAATAGAGAATTATGGGAAAAAACGCAAAAAAAAGAGCAAACAAAATAAAGAATACAGAATAAAGGTCAAAATGAATAAAGGGTACCAGTAATTTAAAAGTAAAAATAGTCTGAAAATAAAGGATGAAGAATTGAAGAACCCCTAATCAAGACCCTCATGTAAGGTGGGAACAGCAACCTTAAAACAGTGATCCTCTATAATTCAATGCTTCCTGCAAATAAATGAACCTTTGCAACATTTCTTGACAAGTCCATCGGTGGCATATTGCAATTAGAATATATTTTTTTTAAATTTTTATGCTAAAGGGGAGGCATGTTGTTTAACATTTTAATATATTTTGTAAATGTCACATATCTGCATTGTTTATTTGTGTTGGTACGAATGTATCTAGTAGCAATTGGATTGTTTGATTTATACTACTAAAATGTATTATCTGACACATTTAATTGAATTTAAGCATCAAACAGCTATTAATCTAGCCCCCAAAACTGAACAGAAATAAAATCAGTGTTTATTTGACATATATATACTGGTTTCTGTTTACACATCCAAGTGACGAAGTGTTTGATTTTTATCTCATTCAAATCCTCTTTATGTCCTTCTTTTCCAACAGATAACAATCATACCTTTTTGATGTTAGAATCTGTGATGAATCCTCTTTTTGTCATCAAATACAGACATTTATCTTTTAAATTTGGTGGTAAATCTTGAATTCCATTCTCATTCACGTTTAAGTGCCTTACAACAGAATCTACACACCTACAAATACAAAAATATCAAGCTATATAGGTAAGGAACTATTTTGAGGTTTTTGGTGATGAAGACACAATGTCTGCTAATAATTCAAGTTAAATGATTGAAACCTATAAGATTATGGATATAAAAAATATTGAAATGTCTTGTTCTTCCCCAAGTAGCATTATCAAGCTATGTTTGATAATTGCTGGACATATGATTAAAAGAAAAACCCATTAACATGATTAAGTTTGCTCAAATTTCAATATATCAAAAGACAATCTGCTATGATCATGTCCTTTGACCTAGTGAACACAAAAATTGAGGTCTGGAGCTGGCACGTCAGTTACTGTTAGTAGACCTTTGTTTGTTAATTTATGTATCATTCATTTTGTTTAGTTTCTTTTAACTGTTACATAGTCTGACATCGGATTCAGACTTCTTTTGAACTTAGTTTTACTGTGCGTATTGTTGTGTGTTCTGTTTAGGTATAGTGGAGGGTTTAGATCTCACAACACATTTTAACTCTGCCACATTTTTGTGTCTGTCCCAAGTCCTGAGCCTCTGGCCTTTGTTAGTCTTGAATGATTTTTGTTTCATTAATATGGGAACAAAGTCCCCTATTACGGAGGAAAAATAAATGATTTTTTTTTTTTTTTAAATTAAAAATTTCAGGAAATTTTTCCCGAAATTTTCATTCTACTAATGAACTCAAGATCGTTAACTCTTTATTCAGACTTTTTCAATTCCCTGCAACTGCGCAGAAATCTACTTCCCTTTTCCGGTATTGTTTTACATGAGACTTTGAATTAAATATATATATATATATCAGTCAGAGTCTAGTAAAATATAGGAAGGAATTCAATATAAAAAAGAAGATGTGGTATGATTGCCAATGAGACAACTGTCCACAAGAGACCAAAATAACACAGAAATCAATATACCAATTCATTTTTAATAATTGTTTGAAATGAAAAACGTTACCTGATGACAGCGTTTCTTTGATTACATTGAATATGATGTCATAACTTAAATAACGTCACAACCAAAATCCCTAACAACAGAAACATTGGAAACATTACGGTATTTCCGTTTCTTTTATTAACATGCTTGAATTGAAAAAAAAAATCATACAGACTTCATCCTCTTTCACAGGTTATGCCTGCCTCATATTATATTTCAGAGTTTATCATGATTATCACTGGTACACATTTTTGTTTAGAGGCCACTGACAAGTACGCCTCTTGGTACAGGATTTTCCCGCTGTGTTAAAGACCCATACACCTTATTGCTATTTGGAAAAAATGTCCCAATTGAAATTTTTACGTCATACATGTACATCAATCACTTTACTATTATAACGTCAAAATTTTATGGTATTCGGTAACTTTTGTGATGTCCAGTAATGCCTAATGGCTGACACATAGGGATATCAAAGGTATATTTGGTGGACTTCGGCTTTTTTCTTCAAAAGGAATAATGGTACACCTAGTTTGTTATAGTGAGAGTGTTATAGTCCGAGTTTGTTACTAATTTGTAAAGGTTGCAACGAATATAAAATATTTTTTCAATCAATTTTAAATATTTCTTCAATAAGTCTTTTATCTATCACAAACTGATACCATGCCAATCGCACGATCTTACGCATTGAGAAGTGTTGTTGTATTTCCATAAACTCTAGACGTAAATGCCGCCATGTTGTTTATTGTGAGCAACCTGCAATTTTTGACCAATGGAAAGAATTGTCTTTTCGTCAGTATGGAAATAAAAAGGTTTGTTCGATTACATTAATATTTTTAATTTCATCCTATATACTTAGATTTTAGGTTGAAAATAAGTCGACTCTGACGTTAAATTATCGGAAATTAAAACAACAAATGAAATTAATATATCATTCTTGATATTAATATAACCCGATAAGATAATTGTATTCCTATCTTCAGAATGGTATTCAAACACACCCCGGATGCAAAAACAAGAAGGTCATGTGATTCATTGAAAACGTCACCGAAATGGCAGATCAACCGTCTAAGACAGATATTCAGGCAATTTTCAAACGTCTTCGTTCAATTCCTACAAACAAAGTAAGGCATTTGAGACACTTAAAATTTTACTTTTGTTCAATGACTATTAAAAAGCCAAATATCTTTAACAATACTTAAATATAACCGCTTTCTACTAACATATGAGACGATGTGAATGGGCTAATAATGCCACCTGTCACTACCGGCGTGAAACACATTAGGCATACGAATTTCAATCGAGTAGATAGTGTTCAGACATTCTCTGTTTTGCCTTTCAAAGGTCTTGGTTCTGCATTTTATATCTGAATTCTGTAATGATAATTGTGTTGTTTCTGAAGAGATTGTGATTATATTTATGTAAATATTCATTTGTTATTCATTGGTATCTGAGGGGGGGGCGAGACCATTTTTCGGGATGCTGGGATTGACCGATTTTAGCAATGGGAAATTGGGATTGTCTTTTTTAAAGATCGGGAATTCGGGATAGAAAAACATCGGGATATGGGAAACCCACGTTTTTAACCATGGGAAATCGTTATTTTTATGTTGAAATAATATGAGGCAGGCATTACCTGTAAATGGGGACGAAGTCTGTATGAATTATTTTTTTGTAACTTTAATATTTGTTAAAAAAAAAAAGAAATGGAAATACCGTAACGTTTCCCGGATTTTGGTTCTGTTGTTAGGGATTTTAGTTAAGACGTTATTTAAGTAATGACGTCATATACAATGTAAACAAAGAAACGCTATCATCAGGTAACGTTTTTTCATATCGAGGAATTATTAAAAATGAAATTGGTATTGCGTTCTTTCCTATTTTATGCAAGACTGATAAATATAAATTTTACTCAAAGTTTCATACAAACGAGACCGGAAAAAGGAAGTACATTGTAGATTTCTGCGCAGATCCGGAAATTCAAAAACCCGACAAAAAAAAATTGAATGATTTTGAGTTCATTAGTACAATGAAAATATCGGGAAAATATTTCCCGATTTTTTTTTTTTTTTATTGAATTTTCTACTGTTATTGGGGACTTCGTCGTTGAAATATAACGGGATTGACAAAAACTGTACCTTGGACAGATAAAAATGCCATTTTCATAATACTTCAATCAGAATCGCATCTAGAAACAGAGAAGATCCAGATCTTATTGTTATTTTCTGCTCGTTTTTTTAAAGTAACCGTAGCCAGTGCCATATTTAATATCCACTGTACGTGAATGAAATGCTAACCAAAATTCATGATAAATGTCTAATCTCCTTGGTATTAGTGTCGCTCTGATTTAGAGGATCAGAATACCCAAAGAGGGTGGTTAAGGTTTTTTTTTCGTGCAACGTGTTTTGCCATTTTTAATTTCAACCTTCCGTGAAAACAGTTCGTGCTTCACTGCGAAATTGGTAACGTGCAAGCAATTTTTTTTTATTTTTCGTTCATCGTGAAATTTGAATTTTATTTCGCGTTTGTCCGTGAACATAACGCCTCTTTACAACCCTTCTCAAAAGTTAGACTTGATTTGGATATTTTCAATAAGAGTAAGATTATGTAAGACCTAAAAGAAAACACATGTGTTTCCGGTACCCTTAAATATATCTACCCCAATTTTAAGTACCTATAATCTAACTCTACAACTAAAGTTTTTTGGATGTTATTTGGACAAGCACTTATAAAGTCAGAATTTTTCTTCCATATGAACCAGTCAAAAACGTTTGAAAAAAAATAAATTTGCTTTCCTACCTATCCTAATTTTTTAGGGGATGTTGCCTAAAACACCTGTATTTTTTCTTGGCCTTACTACACACAGTGTTCTCCCCAGGATTTTGGGATAGCACCAGGGTAACGCGTGTCGAAATGATTTGTACAATATGTCGTGTCGCGTTGCATCGCTTATTTTTTCTACTTGTTAGTTTTTGTGCCATTACCTTTTTGTCTTTTGTTTTGTTTACTGTATGACTTTGGGTAAAAAAAAATACTGGTAAAAAAAAGTAAATCAAACAGTTTGTATACTTTAATATCTTTTAAGAATAAATAACAGAAAACACTTTTAGTCTCTAACTAGTCACTTTTTATACTTTGATCAAGCCAATTTTGTCCTTATACTTGTATAGTTACACTACACATTCCCCATTTTTGTTAGATTACACCATAACAATTAACGTTAAACAAGATTAAATTTTAATGTAGAACCGTTAAATACTATTTTCCATAGCTTTAGACATGATTCTTTTAGACATCAATAAAATTATTATTAAAATCATTATTGTGTTATTTCATGATGGACATGAAAAGTATACTTATATTATCTATGTGGACACTTGTGACAGGTTGTCATGTCTAGCTGAGTTCCAATCATTGTAAATTTGTTTTGTAAAAGTTAATCATTAAACTTCTTTAATACTCTTCAGCTATATATATGAAATGGATGTTTTCAACAACATACAGCCCTAGCTCAGTCAGTAGATGTATAAATGGATATACTACCTATTTGATATAATATGTTTGTGCTTTAATAAAAGTATGATTGTCAAAAATAATTTGCAATATATTTTTGTTGGTATATTCAAAGAAAGTTTTTATCCTTGAGGTAACATCCTTATATAATTTTGCATTCAATTTGTACTTTATTTCTATTTCAAATGATGGATAATATTTTAGGAGCACATTGTTGTAATAAGCTAAATCAGGGGAAGTAACTCAAATTTTAAAAAATACGCAAATCATTTATGACCAAAGGCTGGAGTAATAGAGTTTATTAACAAATGTCTGCTTGTCCCTCAAAAGTCTCATAAGTCTGTGATCATTAAGTTATGATCTCTTAATTAATTAAAACACAAGAATCATGTACATCGATTAAATCCAATCCTCAAGGTTAACCTCAAAAGGTAAATCGATCACGTGGTGTAAACAATCTTCTTGTCAGAACTGGATTGAACTGGTTTGAACTGGTCAATTTTCATCTGAAATGTTATACCCCACGGAAAGGTTTACCGTTATATGATTTTTTTTACCGATAATTTTAGCACCACGGTGAAAAATTATACATCGCGGCAAGACCGATACCACCACGGTAGAAAATTATACATCGCGGGCCCGTGGTCCTTTAAGGGCCTGGGGAGAACACTGACACAGATAATTTCACAGACACAGTCTTCTCTATAATCGAATATCATATAAAAATATTTATGACATTCTACAATTTTGAAGAAAACAAATACCCCAACTTGACGTGTTTAAAATGTACGTACTGAATATATTGTTCAAAATGCACAAATTCAGGAAAGCAAATAATTAAGAACAACATTACTCAGAGGGTTTAATTTTCAAAGTTTACCAGGATGGCCTCCTTTAAAAGATGTGTCAGATGTGTCTATTCGTTACCTAAAATAGTGGAGGACCTCTTTAATAAATAAATGGTGATTTCTTGTTTATCGGGATTAGGATTTTTAACAAAATATGTCAGGGATTTCGGGATTTTCTGATATTAAAACCGGGAAATCGGGATGAGACCCCCTCTAGCCCCCCCCCCCCCCCCCCCTCGTATCTGGCAGGGAGACAAAACCAGAAAAGATAATTATGTCTCATATGCTCGCCAAATAAAAACTTCAAGTACTACCATCACTACAGACAAGGTTATCAAGCCAGAAGCATATATTTCTGTATAAAATTTTCAAGGGGTTGGGTCATGTTATAGAACCAGATCATTCCAGATAAATATTAATCAAAGCACCATCAAAAAGAAAAAAAATACTGCAATGAAATTTGACAATTAATACCAGACAATAAATATTTTGGATAACTTTTTTGAAAAATAATAAGAACAACACCAAGTGTTTTGACATGCTATTGAACTAACTAAGACCTGATATAATTATCACCACAATATTCACTCATTCTTAGTGAATAAGTGATCAAGTAGATGACCTTCAGTCTTGAAGACACTGTAGTACCCTTACTGAGTATTAAGAGCTTCACAACTGCTTGTATTCACACTCAATATATGATAGTGCTCTCTGCTTTGTCTGCACAGTTGTATTAAAGCTAGTATTGTTATACATGTACAGGCATATGACAGGTCCAAATACAAGAGGTTTTGTTTAACATTATGATAGATTATGTTTATCTCTTCTGAAAAAAAAATGCTTGAAACAATTTCGAAATTGATTACATAATGTTAATTTATATATGGAAACCTCTAGATCTACTGTTAATTCAATTTAAGAAAAAAAATTGGAATGTCTGATTGTCAAAGTAACTAATCCTACATCATTTGTACATAGATATAGGAAGACGTGATATGAGTGCCAATGAGACAACTCTCCATCCTTATCACAATTAGTAAAAAATAAACTACATTAGATCAAAGTACATTGAAGTATGCATGGCCTTCAAAACAGAGCCTTGTTTGTTTTAAGTACTTTGACTTAAATGTTCCAAAAAATGTATATTTCCATTCACTTTTCAGCAATGTTTTGATTGTCAAAGCAATAATCCAACATGGGCAAGTGTAACCTATGGTGTTTTCTTGTGCATTGATTGTTCAGCTGTTCACAGATCTCTAGGGGTCCACATTACCTTTATCAGATCTACACAACTGGATACTAGTTGGACATGGATACAGTTAAGAGCCATGCAAGTGGGAGGAAATGCAAATGCTGTAAGTATTCGACCACACAGAAATGGCCGTTTCAGAATCGAAAGCATCATGGGTAATTTCATTGTTTGTTCCCCAAAATGAAAAGAACGTCACGTCTTTGGTTAAATTTCCATTGTTAATGACATTTTTAACCAATCAGGACGTTTTGGTGTACACTTTTGAAAATATTACCCAGGATGCATTAGATTCTGAAACAGTGGATTAGTAAGTATCTTAAATCCCTAGAAGAAAACCCCATGCTGACATTTAATCTTTCTAATGTAGATCATGTACATGATGTACATGTTGGGAATGCGACATTTGTACAAACTTTATGTTTAACCATTTTCAATTTTTTTTTAGAAGACATCATTATTCATGTTATTAAAAAGAAGATGTTGTGTGATTTTTTGTTTTATTAATAGCCAATTAACCTACTTCATTAGCATGCATTAGATGTTAAACTGTTTTATGCACTGAATCAATAGTACAGTTGTGTACATCTACATATGGAATGCATATAAATCCAAACTAAATTATTAAAAGCAGTTTAATCCAGAACCTAAATGAATTCCTTGACCATGTATGATTGCCAATGAGACTAACTATATCACGGGACACAGGAAGAGGATGTAAACAATGCTAAAGCCTCTACTATAGAAGAATCCAGCATTAATAATGTGAGACAATGACCCACACATACTTTGAACTGGCAGATACATAATTTGACATGATTAAAGCTTTGAATCTATCCTAACTTTAGATCAGAGGTCAGCTGGACATAATTTACACAAAGAAAAGTATTTTTAATGCATGCTCAATGTATGTATTTATATAATAAAGGAGGATATGATATGAAGGTAAAGAATCTGGGAATATTATCAGAATTTTATCAAGTTCTTTTAAGTGATACTTAAAAAGATTTGCTTGTAGCAGACACATATATTTGATAATTCTTATATCATATGTACAAAATGAATGTTTTACATCAAAGTACTTTCATTGCAGACACATTTTTTCCGTCAACATGGTTGTACATCTTCAGACTCGCAACAGAAATACCACAGCCGAGCAGCTGAGTTGTATAAAGGAAAGTTACATTCACTAGCAACACAGGCCATGAAATTACATGGTACAAAGGTAGGTGTCGTCAACACAGGCCATGAAATACATGGTACAAAGGTAGGTGTCATCAACACAGGCCATGAAATTACATGGTACAAAGGTAGGTGTCATCAACACAGGCCATGAAATTACATGGTACAAAGGTAGGTGTCATCAAAATCTTTAATATAGCAACACAGGCCATGAAATTACATGGTACAAAGGTAGGTGTCAGCAAAATCTTTAATATAAAAACAAGTGTTTAATATTCTTAGCTTCCACTATTATAAACCTCATACATGTTATAAGATTAAAAATTATGACATAATTAGCATATAAAACAGGGCATCTGTGAGATTAGCATAAAAAGATATGAATATATATATATATATATAGAAAAAAAGAGCCAGGAAGATCAATTTTATGCATTATGTTTCTCGGTCTGTGCTTTCGTTCGTCTGTCCTGCTTCAGTTAAAGTTTTTGGTGAAGGTCGAGTCCAATCAGCTTGAAACTTAGTAAACATGTTCCCTATGATATGCTCTTTCTAGTTTTAATGCCAAAAAGAGTTTTGACTCTTTGTCCACTGACAATAGAAAATGATAGTGCAAGTGGGGCATCTGTGTACTATGGACACATTCTTGTTTACCCTGACATTGATATATTTTATATGTTTCTTTTTAGGTACACATTGAAAGTCATCATGATCCCACATCTCCAGTGAATAAGGAAGTAGATTTCTTTGATGCCCATACAGAGGATAAAGAACCTGATTTGATACAAGAAAATCAGAAACTCACACATACTTCAGAACCAAAGCCTATTAAAAATGGAAGTCTAAGTAAAGCAGAGGAAATAGGTATGGTCCACTATAATAGATTGAATTTTTTTACAAGGATATATATATTAAGACTAAAATGTTTCCTCTCTCATTTTAGCAAAAACGCTTTGAATGCATTGATTTTTGTTGATTTTATTTAACATGTTTAATGGAATGATTTTATAGTCTTAAGGTAAAAAAAAAAAAATTACACATAACTATTTGCTCATTTGATAGTTAACCTACACTCTACAGATGTTAGTATAATAAAAAAAAAACAACGTTTATTTATAGTAGTAAATTTGATTAAAAAAATTAAAAATGTGTGGAAAGTATGATTCAGAATTGACATTCTTGTTTAGGATAATTTTTTTGTCTTCTTGAACTAATTTATTTGACATGTTTTAAACTCTCACAAGGACTGTCTATTTAGATCACAGCAGCGGATTGAATAAGAATATCAGAGCTTTAAAAAATGTCATAAAATAGTATACAATATGTTATTGAAATACATATGCATCATAAAATCAAATTACAAATTTTAAAATACATTTTCTGGATTGACAATTTGACATTTTCCCGAAAATTATAGACCAAAAATTTGGAAAATCAAAATGTATAACCTGGTACACCATGCATGTATTTGTACTGTCAAAGTTCATGTAGATAATTGATATATAAGTAAATTTATTTTTCATCAGATCCATCAGAAGGTCCTTCTGTTGATCATGCTTTGAGTATGTCTCCTACTCAAGCTATGGCTGTTGCTGAACCAAGAAAGGCATTGATAGGTGCCAAGAAAACAGGAGGGGCAAAAAAATCGGTTAGTATTAGTCCATAGATTTATGAAAAAATATTTAATAAAGCACAACATAGAAATATTGAAACAATAACATCACATATGTAACTCATTAAACAAAGTTTTTTTTTATCCTCATTTGCTGCATTGATTAACAAAAGTAAAATTCTTAAAAAAAAAATTGCAATAGGCAAATGGAATTAAATAGGTTGTAGGGAGTATTTTCTTTGTGAAGAATACATATTAAAAGTTTGAGATACAGTCATGTCTGAACGATATACTGGTAGAGCCACACAAAATAAAACAACAAAGAGTTTTCTTTGATATTTTTTTCTTGTCGATGTCCTCTTGAATCTGTTGTTGCTTTTTGAAGTTTACACTTGTATTCAATTACATTTTTCTGAAAAAATAAGGATTTTTGTTAAATACATGTTACTTTTGATTTCAGAAAGGATTTGGTGCTCAAAGAGTAAAAGCAAATTTCAGCGAAATTGAGAATAAAGCCCAGCAACTTGATAAAGACAGAGAAGAGCTAGCTAAAAATATGGCCGTAGAAGAGGCAAAAACACAAGAGCAGAAAGATAAACAAATGTAATTTAAACAAATGATTATAATCCCCCTTGTATACCCTTACTTGATCAGGAGTTGGTTTATTTGTTTTTGTGTCCTACTTACCCTCCTATCTGCAACTACCTGAATCACTTGACAGAATTTTGTTTTTAACTTTCACAGAGTTATGCCCTTTGGGTACATTAATTATCTGGAAAATTGTTTGGTTAGTTCTCTCATGTGTTTAATTCTTGTCAAATTTTTATTTAATTTGTATCAAAAGTTAGTAATAGCAATGTCTTTGATGAATTCGAAAATCAGTGCCAATCAATTATTTTTAAAGAATTATGTCCCTTGGATACAATCCTGTCCTTACAAAAATGTTAATTGTGCATGCATGGTTCTGCAATGTGTTTATTTGAATATAAATCAAGGCAAGAGAAAGATTATTAACTTGACAATTGGAGAATAAATATTGACAGATGTACTGTATTTTACAGGGCGACTATGAAGTTAGCATACAAAGATATGAGTATAGAGAGAAAGAAACAAGAAGATAAGTTAATGGTCAATGATCCAAAGAAAGCAGCACAGTTTGAGAGACTTGGAATGGGATTTAGTGGCCATAAGTATGTACTATATGAACATCTTTGTAGAAATTTTCTTAAAGAGATGGAATGTTCATACTTGAATATCTTTAAATGATTAAATGGCAACAGCAACTAATATAGCAGAGGTTTTAATAAAGGTTTTTGTCACGACTCAACTTGCATAAATATGTTTTAAATTCAAAAATAGAACTTGAAATGCATTTGAAATGAAAAATTAAACGATTAATTATATAGCAAATCTCTATCCTTCATGGATTGATTGATTGATAGTTGGTGTTTTAAGTCACTTTTAAGCACCACTTTTGGGCTTTTTGGCCGCCAGTTTTTATTGGTGGAGAAAACTAGAGGAAACCACTGACCTTTGATAGGAAAACTGACAATCCTAGTCAATTAAGGTTGGAGTTGAGTGCACCTGCACGACCAGGGTTTAAACTTACAACCCCAGTGTTTGACTGGCTAGTAATTACAGAAGTAGAACTACTTAGACCACTTAGCCACTGAGGCCCCTATCCTTCATCAATATCCCAGTACATTTTAAATTTCTTTTTCAGAGGAGTTAGTCACTCAGCTATGACAGATATGCAGACAATTAACCAAGACTCTCCAGATAAAGACAGCAAATCACGTTTAGACAAATACAGCAGTAAACCTGCAAGATCCAGAAATTTCTTTGAGGATGAACTAGATGATATGGGATTTTCAGGAAATAAGTAAGTAGCAGTGCTTTCCTTCAAAAAGATTCTCATTGTCATAGCTGCTTTGTTTAAAATTGAGAATGGAAATGGGGAACATGTCAAACCCAACCAAAGAGCACACAACAGCCTGTTAATGGAAGTAGGTCAAAATCTGAATGGATAATTGATTGTATTCATAAGTTTTGGTTTTCACTAGTTTAGTAGTTGTTTGCAAAAAACAAACGGCCAGTGTAAATAAAATTTTGCAGGAATAACAAATGAAGGTTAGTTACAAACAATTTGTACATGGTTTTAAGCAAATTACAAAAAAAAAAGGAATGTCTGGTAAACAGTTACAATGAAAGCAGCAAAATAGAGTTATCACATAATTTTTTCAATTAACCCAATGTAAGTTTGTATGATTTAAAATTAATCACTTTATATATAAATTTAACTTTATATATTATACTGTAAATTTCATTCACTGTAGATTCATTTATATTTCTAGAAAATAAATTTCATGCTCTTGCCAAAGTCTGAATTCAAGCATGTAGAAAATTTATGCCATGTTAATCATTTAAAAGGCATACGATACAGTTACAGGGGAGGTAATGACGTTGCTAACGTAAAATGTTATTTTCGCGACGTCAAACTGTGACATATCTGGAAAAGATGCATTTTTCGACTGATTTTTATCATTCAAACTGATTTAATTTGAAAACGAGTGCATGGACCCCCATTTTTTAAAACGACATTTTGTTTCATTTTGCAGGGAGATTATGTGGACCAAATTTTATAAAACTGTAAATAGTGCAATTTTTTTAATTTTGAAAAATATACAGCAAAAAATGACGTTTTTTTTCTCAATTCTTGACCATTTGATAAATATGAGTTATTATTGAACAAAAAATGCATAACTCTTTATACTACCTATACAAAACAGATATTACAAATTATTTCACAAAAAACGATTTGTGTTTATCTTTTAAAACAAAAAAGTTATGTCTTTCTTTCGAAAGGGAAAATAAGGCCACAAATCCGAAATTTTGAGCAAAAATACAAAATTTCGACCTCATTTGACTCAAAAAGTAGCACATGAAGGTATGTTTTTTATTACATATTTGATTTAATCAGGTAAAAAATAGCCTATATGCAAATTTTCATCAACTTGTAAATACAGGATCAAAACTGTATCGTATGCCCTTAAACTTGTAATTTACCTTGACCAACAAAATCCTAAAAAATTGGTGTCACAAAATGATTATGAATCTACAGTATGTAATCTTGTATTTATAATTGTAGAAATGAGAGTGCATTTGATATAGACAGAGACAATACCTGGGGAAATAAAGAAAGCAGTTGGGGCAGCAGCAATAAATCTGGTAGCTGGGATATAGATAGATTTGAATCTAAACAAAGCTTTACTGAAAATTTTCCATCAAAGAATGAAGATGATCGGTAAGACAATTCAAGGTTCAAAGTCTTTAGCGGTGGATTCTTACCATGAGACACACAAAAAAAAACCCCAAAAAAAGCAGAAGACTTAAATATAAAAATGAACAAAAATTTGCAATATAACTACTGGCGTATTAAGTTGGGCATTGTAAATAGAAAAGAGTCTATAATTGCTGCAGGATTTCAATGCCCTTTGTATATTTATTTTATGTATATACACATTACTTCATTATGATGTTGCAACTCTATCATAGGATATAATTTGACAATGCCCTACTTGGGAAAAATATATTCAAAATATAAAATTTATGAAAAATATAGGACAATCATTGTTTGGCAAGTGAAAACAACAATTATGAACAGAAATTAATAAAATTTTTAGAGATGTTTCTTAGAAATTACATTTTTTAGGATTTAAAAAAAATGAAAAATAATTTATATATTATATAACTGGCCCACAAAAAAATATAAAATTGAGCTGATATGTAGCAATATGTATCATAATTATCTCCCCCTGATTTGAACACATTTGTGAAAATTTCTTATCTCCCCTGACATAAAAATAATTACACATATCTTTATACTCAAACAGTAAAATGCATTGAATCCATACACAGAAATAAAATTAAGAAAAAACATTTACAATATTTAAAATACATGTGTGTATATTACAATGTAAACAAGCAATGGTAAATTAAAAAAAATGTGAATTTGATAGAAAGAGTATTAGAAAAATAATATTAACATAATCAATGAAAGTGTAAATTCCTCAATTCTGCATCTTCTTTATTCTAATGTCAGTTTTGTATTTGTTGTCCAGAAGCTGATATACATATACACATGTAGAACCATTGAAGTAAAGTTGAATTTATTTTCAGACCAAGTAGAAGTAGAAAGGCTTATGATTATAACACAACTTCATCTGCAGAAGATGCACAAAAAAAATTTGGGAACGCCAAAGCCATTTCATCAGACCAGTACTTTGGAGGTCGAGATTCAGATGTATGTAGATCAATGATTGCACTCTAGTTAAATGAATTGGGTTTTTTTGTAATCATGCTATCATTTATGTAAATATTTCATTTGTGAAAGAATTTATTCCTTCCTGGTGTGCAATGTGATATTTAATTACTGTGGATTCATTTATTTTTCATGAATTGAGGAAAAATTGTCATTTTCATGGCTATTTGATTTCGTGGTTTTGCCAAAGTCTGCATACAAGCCTCTAGAATTTTGGTACTTAGATAAATATTATAATCATGGTTAACTTTTAGGCTTGAAATGCATGAAAAATTGGTTTCCCTTGAAGAATAAATTATACTGAATCCACAGCATGTAAAGAATAACTGATCTTTGTTTACATCTTTCATTAAGAAAATTTAATTCATTGTGGGTAATATTTTCAAAACTTTGTAATTGGCTAGTAATGTTCTAAACAATGGAAATTAAATCAATGACATTACCCATTGTTCTTTAGATTCTGAGACGCGAAATTGTTTCAGTTGTAATTGTAGTTAGGGCTTTCTACTTAGCAGAAAACTATCTGTATTTTTTATGGATTGATCTTTTAAAAGTTAAGCATGGTCATATCAAACACTTCACTAGACTTGATTGCATCTGTCATGATTTTTGTCTTTGTATAATGAATTAAATGATATTTTGAATTTTAATTGTAGTTTGAAACTAAACAAAATTTACAGAAATTTCAAGGAAGTAACAGTATATCTAGTGATGATTATTTTGGTGACAATTCCTCTAAAAATAGATCTTATAATAGTGGACCCGATTTACAAGAGATTAAAGATGGTGTACGACAAGGTGTTACTAAAGTAGCAGGAAAAATATCATCTATAGCCAGTGGTGTTATGACTTCTTTACAGGTTAGTATTTATGTAGTTATCTCCCTTCTGTGAACTCTTCACTATCTTATGCAAGTAGGGTTACACAGAAATTGTCCATGTTGCTCTTTTGTTTTACCCTTGTTTTTTAAGTTATTATGTTTTATAAGAACAAAAATTTAAAAAAAAAAGAGGTGTAAATATGAATGGAGTTGCATGTTGGTTTTACTTTAAGATACCACATTACAAGAGCGCAATTATTCGTAATGCATTTTCCATAGGGTACCACTAGTGTTCCGTATTTTTTTTCTCGAAGACTACACAAACTAGGGAAAAACAAGTAGCAGTTCCTGTTACTAGAAATGTCAGTGTTGCATTACAAGTAAAAAAATATATAGGGTCATGCGGCTCAAATTGACTTAAAATGCAGTTGAATCCTGTATCAACCAATCAGAAGCCGTATAGGATTCTATTCTGAGTACCATCTTGGGGTAAAAAATACGGTAAAATGTAAACAAATAATTGCGCTCTTGTAACCATATGGAAATTTTTACCTTCAAAGGACTGAATTTTTATTATTTTTTTTAAGTCATTATTCCACCTATCAGATATAAAGATGCTGTATTTTTACACGATGATACCAGTTGTATTTTTTGGGGGAATAAATTCCCTTAATTTTCAGAAAAATATACATCTTCTAAAAATTGCATAAATTATTTGAAATAATATTATTTACACAAAATTCAGTCCAATAAATATAAATGATAGATGTGCAGTATACATCAGTAAGACAACAACCTGACAATAAAGATATTCACAAGATCTATAGTCTAGAGATCAATAAGTTACTATAACACCAACTGTTTTATTTATTTCAGAGAAAATCTTGAGCTTTGTGTTTGCACTAACTACATAGGTGAAATATGTCACATAATAAATTTTGTATGCTTTGCATGCATATGGTGATGTGAAGTCCTTGGATGCTTTTGTCCTGCGTTATTGAATAATTGTTAAGTGTATTGACTGCTTCGTTCATACTACATCACATTCTTTCCATGTTTTTTGTCATCTCTATTGTTATCTGTGGTAAATTTTCAAATACTTGGTTTGGTTCTTCGCAATGAAAAAAGAACTTTAATTGCTGAATAAAATGATAGATTGTAACCATGAAAGTCATAAATTTAAAAAAAAATAGGATTTTCAAAATTGACCTCAGCTTAAAAATTGTTTGATTAGATCACTACTGAGGAAGCTCATAAAGTAATTCTCCTCTTGAACATGCCATTTTCATCAACACATTAAAAATCACCATTTCGATTAAAAAGTTCTTTATATCTCTCAAATGACTAATTGAAATTAATAACTTGATACTTTAAGTTTTAATGATTGGGTTATTTGATGTCTGGGGGATTACAGCTTCATAAAAAATGCACATATTATCGTAATTTTTGCTTGCATAGAAAAATTATATTCTCTAGTTTGATTTATTCACATACAATTTAAAACACTTGTTCATCTTTTGTTTTGTTTGATTTTTCATCACATCACATCATTGCCTGCTATGTTATGTTTCAGAATTAAAGATATTATAAAGAAGAAGATAATAGGTGTGTTGTGTGCTAATTTTGCACTGATTTGATGTTGTGTAGATTGCAGTAGAATTGTGTTCTTCGTATAAATTCCTCCTATGTAGCAGCACCTCATCTTCGGTTCTTCAAATCACAAGAAAATATAGTATTTCCTTAACAAAAGTGTAACAGTTTCCTGTGTACTCTATTCCCAATTCTAAAAATATTTAGTACACTCGATCATTATTCACAATTTTTTATTCATACGACATAATTTTGAATTGAAAAATATATTTAAATTGGAAAATGGGTAAGTCTTTCTTCAAATTCTACGTTTTAAAAGTTAATTGACCAGATAGCACAGCCTTCATTACATGTATCCTTAACATAAGTTGTATACTTTAGAGATTGTTTGCTACTAGCTGACAAAAACAAGTTTTGTAACATGGAAAAATATTATTTAGAAATATTTTTTTTAGATTATTATCCCATTTTTCGTAACCATTGAGTCATGGTGTGGAGGGGCTCTGCCTATTGTGGGAAATTTAAGCAACATAGATTACTGTGGATTCATTTATTTTTCATGGGTACCAATTTCTGTCAATTACAATAAACTTGTAAATTCGTGGATATATAATTTCGTGGTTTTGGCAAAGTTTGCATATACATATTCTTATGAAAAAAAACTTGAAATTCATTGAATATTTAATTTTGTGTTTCCTCTGTATCCTCAAATTTACAAAAAATGTATCCAACAAATTTAATTGATTCCACAGTAGGTTAGCCCTAATTTAATTATTCTGATAAAAAGGAAGTGGAGTATAACTATCTTGTTGAGGGGATATTGAAGATATGAAATAACACAAATTTTTATGTAAGATATAAAGTGAGAAGTAATGATCCAATACAAAATGTTGAAAGTCATTGACAAAATTTAGGAAGGATTTTAATATAAAGTCTTTAAACAAATTTAATAGCAGTGCATACTATAGTTTCACATACATATTCATCATTATTTATAACAAAATTATGATTTAACATTTAAAGGTGTATGAACTTTCTTTGAATTTTTTAACTAAAATATTGGTGAAACAGAAAATGAATACAATTGCATTTAAAAATTGCTTATCTTTCTTGCAGTGGATTTTCTCTTGGCTTGTTTTTAGCTTACTTGTTTTTGCTTAAAACGTGTAAATTAAAAGCACTGTATTATCCACTTACTTTGTTATTTGCTTAATTTGTCACAATATCAAATCCATATTAAATTCTAGGAATGTCAGTCATCTATTTAGACTATTAAATCAAAAAGTTAAATCTTTAAAGCTTATTAATAGCTCTTTCTTTAAAACAAAAAAAGTTAATTCATGTAATTTAAGTATTTTATTTTTCTGTCAGACTAAAATTTTTTTATAAAAAACATACCTTTAGAATAGAAAAATATTTGTATTTGATATCATGGGTTATAAGAGATTTTACCATAGATGGCTTTATGATGTGTAAAGTTGAACAAAGTCATTCTAAAAAATCATAAAAATGTTATTCTTTATTGTTCAAAACACAATTTGATGTCATCAATTTGTATAAGCTATAGTATGTTGGGCATTCATAAAGGCTTTAAATAAACTGTAAAATCAGGAGTTAATAATATGCTGATTTTTATTAATGCAAATAATATGACTAGCTATAGGTTCACAATAAAATAAGAACTCACATTCTGATATCAAATGCATAAATCTGTATGTAGATTGTTCCGAATAATTTATTTCAGCATTTTCTTGTTGATTTTAGAAATAGAATACTTTGAAATTCAGAAACTTTGCGATATTTTTTTTTATTTTAACATTTTGACAGTTAGTTTTATAATTGTATCAATAAACCAATTTTTTGAGACGTTTCAGCCATTGGCCTTCTTCAATTCTTTATTTTTCCGCACAACTACATGGCTGACAATACCATTTTTAGTTTTTGCAAAAACAAAGACATGCATTTTAAAGGAGTAGGTCCGGTAAGGGCCGATTTTGGCCTCAAATTTCAGGTTCATCTAACGAAAGTTTTTGGACACTTTTTAAACACTTAAGTGTCTATTTCAATTGATTCGATTAGTTTATGTGAAAGATTTTAACTGATTTAATCATTAAAAACGCTCTGATTCAAGCTTAAATATGATAAATTTATCAAATATGCCAAAAAACGTCACTTTTCAGATGGTTTTTGTCAAAATTGAAAGTGGCCGCGCCCGTGTTCATCCTCAACCTTTATATATGTTTTGTATTATCATCAAATACAACTTACATTTCAATATTATGAATGAACACGAATGCGGCCACTTTCATTTTAGACGGAAACTGTCTAAAAATTAACCAAAATGCTTAAATTTTGAAGATTTCAGTAATTAAGTCTCCCAAACAAAGTTTGGAGACTTATTGTTTTTGCTCAGTTCTTATTATGGCACCCTCAACGGAGTTGGGGTGACATATTGTTATTCTACGTTTCTTTTTGTTTTTTTTATTATGTCACCCGATCGACAATGTCGGGTGACATATTGCTTTTCTTATGTTTCTTTGTTATTATGTCACCCGATCGACAATGTCGGGTGACATATTGCTTTTCTTATGTTTCTTTGTTATTATTATTATTCTTCCACCTTTTTTTGTCCGACAGGTTTTTTGGAGTAAAATGGAACCAATCTTAATGATAGTTCACTATAAGGAGGAACACAAAATTCCGGGTTGCAGTAGGGTCTAAGAACATTAAAAATGGCTGCCGTTTCCATGGAAACGGAACAATTGTGAAAAATTCCAGTTTTTGGTTTTGTGATTAATTTAGAGATGCTTAAACTCAGAATCATCATATTTTATCACAATGTAGGTGCCAGCCATATATTGGTTTTGGATGATATTAGCAATCATTGGAACCACTATGTTGCCATGGAAACTACCCCAAAAATTTCAAAAATTTCAAAATGCTCCAAATTTTTTGAAACTTCATAGTAACGATGAGCAACTTTGGTAGATGCGTAATTTGGCGTTGGAATTTCCAAAATGTCTGCCGTTACCATGGAAACAGTGCATAAGTGTCAAAATGCTCTAAAAACCTCAGGGTTTGGTGAATAATTTTGGTATGCTAGAACTTGAAATCATCAAATTTTTACACAATATAGTTGTCCACTATATACAGCTTTTGAATGATTTTGACAATCATTGGAACTCTTCTGTTACCATGGATACAGGACCAAATATTTCAAAAATTTCAAAATGCTCCTAAATTGATCAAACTTAATAGGATTGTTGACTGGCAAGTCTGGATGAGACTTTTGACTTTGGAATTTCCAAAATGGCCACCGTTGCCATGGAAACTGCAAAAAAGTCAAAAATTCTCTAAATGCTTTGAACTTAATGAAACTTGATATTTTTGTTAACTGGCAAGTAAAGATGAGACTTTTGACTTCAAAATTTTCAAAATGGCTGCCATTGCCATGGAAACATTAGAATTGTGAAATTTTTTAGAATGCTCTCAATGTACTGAAAATTTACAGAAAGATGTATTGCCATGCATATATGTGCATTCACTGTTAAACAATTTTGAAATGGCTGCCGCTTAGTGGCAATTGGGGGAAGGGTGACATCCGCTATTGCTTGCAATGGCAATTCTAGTTATTATTATTCTTCCACCTTTTTTTGTCCGACAGGTTTTTTGGAGTAAAATGGAACCAATCTTAATGATAGTTCACTATAAGGAGGAACACAAAATTCCGGGTTGCAGTAGGGTCTAAGAACATTAAAAATGGCTGCCGTTTCCATGGAAACGGAACAATTGTGAAAAATTCCAGTTTTTGGTTTTGTGATTAATTTAGAGATGCTTAAACTCAGAATCATCATATTTTATCACAATGTAGGTGCCAGCCATATATTGGTTTTGGATGATATTAGCAATCATTGGAACCACTATGTTGCCATGGAAACTACCCCAAAAATTTCAAAAATTTCAAAATGCTCCAAATTTTTTGAAACTTCATAGTAACGATGAGCAACTTTGGTAGATGCGTAATTTGGCGTTGGAATTTCCAAAATGTCTGCCGTTACCATGGAAACAGTGCATAAGTGTCAAAATGCTCTAAAAACCTCAGGGTTTGGTGAATAATTTTGGTATGCTAGAACTTGAAATCATCAAATTTTTACACAATATAGTTGTCCACTATATACAGCTTTTGAATGATTTTGACAATCATTGGAACTCTTCTGTTACCATGGATACAGGACCAAATATTTCAAAAATTTCAAAATGCTCCTAAATTGATCAAACTTAATAGGATTGTTGACTGGCAAGTCTGGATGAGACTTTTGACTTTGGAATTTCCAAAATGGCCACCGTTGCCATGGAAACTGCAAAAAAGTCAAAAATTCTCTAAATGCTTTGAACTTAATGAAACTTGATATTTTTGTTAACTGGCAAGTAAAGATGAGACTTTTGACTTCAAAATTTTCAAAATGGCTGCCATTGCCATGGAAACATTAGAATTGTGAAATTTTTTAGAATGCTCTCAATGTACTGAAAATTTACAGAAAGATGTATTGCCATGCATATATGTGCATTCACTGTTAAACAATTTTGAAATGGCTGCCGCTTAGTGGCAATTGGGGGAAGGGTGACATCCGCTATTGCTTGCAATGGCAATTCTAGTTTTTATTATTTTTCTTCCACACATTTTTGTCCAGTCTGGAACTCTAATGTGAATGGACCCAAGAAGATGGAACTATACCATAATGTTAACCACCATATGAAGATTTGCTTTTTGGGGTTGGCACTTTCAAGATGGCTGCCGTTACCATGGAAACGGAACAAATGTGAAAAAATCCAGTTTTTTGTTTTGCTGAACTATTTGGATATGCTTTAACTCAGAATCATTATATTTTAATACAATGTAGGTGCCCACTATATACAGGTGTTGGATGATTTTGGTACTCATTGGAACTACTATGTTGCCATGGAAACAACACCAAAATTTTCAAAAATATCAAAATGCTCCAAACTTAATGAAACTTCACAGTAACAATGAGCAACATTGGCAGATGAAGCTTTTGGAGTTGGAATTTCCAAAATGGCTTTTGTTACCATGGAAACAATGCAAAAAAATTCAAAAAAATGAAAATGCTGCAAACTGGATGAAACTTTACAGAAATGGTCACTCGCATAAGCAGAGTTGACTTTTGATGTTGGAATTTTCAAAATGGACGCCGTAACCATGGAAACAGCAAAAATTTCAAAAATATCAAAATGCTCCAAACTCAACGAAACTTTACAAAAATGATAATTTGCATGTGTAGATGCATTCTTTGACTTTACAATTTTCTAAATGGCTGCCGCTCGCCTGGCAATGGGGGAAGGGTGCCATCCGCTATTGCTTGCAATGGCAAATCTAGTTATTTTTATTATTATGTCACCCGAGCGACAATGTCGGGTGACATATTGCTTTTCCTCCGTTTCTTTTTTTTATTATGGCACCCTCAACGGAGTTGGGGTGACGTATTGTTATTCTACGTTTCTTTTTTTTCTTATTATGGCACCCTCAACGGAGTTGGGGTGTCGTATTGTTATTCTACGTTTCTTTTTTTTCTTCTTATTATTTTTATTATTTTTCTTCCACACATTTTGTCCAGGTGATTTCTCGAAATCCAATGGACCAATGTTGATGGAACTCTACTATAGTGAGGACACCCATGTTGGGTTGTGCATGAAGCATGGAATGGTTCAAGATGGCTGCCGTTACCATGGAAACGTAACAAATGTGAAAAAATCCAGTTTTTTGTTTTGGTGAACTGTTTGGATATGCTTTAACTCAGAATCATTATATTTTAATACAATGTAGGTGCCCACTATATACAGGTGTTGGATGATTTTGGAACTCATTGGAACTACTATGTTGCCATGGAAACTACACCAAAAATTTCAAAAATCTCAAAATGCTCCAAACTTCATGAAACTTCACAGCAACGATGAGCAACATTGGAAGATGTGGCATTTGGAGTTGTAATTTCCAAAATGTCTGTAGTTACCATGGAAACAATGCGAAAAGGTCGAAATTTTCAAAAAAAATAAAAATGCTGCAAACTGGAGGAAACTTTACAGGAATGGTCACTGGCATAAGCAGAGTTGACTTTTGAAGTTGGAAATTTCAAAATGGCCACCATAACCATGGAAACAGCAAAAATGTCCAAAATTTCAAAATGCTCCAAACTTCATTAAACTTTACAAAAATGATAATTTGAATGTGTAGATGCACTCTTTGAGTTTGGAATCTTCTAGTTTGTTGCCGCTCGCCTGGCAATTGGGGAAGGGTGCCATCCGCTATTGCTTGCAATGGCAAATCTAGTTATGTCACCCGATCGACAATGTCGGGTGACATATTGCTTTTCTTATGTTTCTTTGTTATTATTATTATTCTTCCACCTTTTTTTGTCCGACAGGTTTTTTGGAGTAAAATGGAACCAATCTTAATGATAGTTCACTATAAGGAGGAACACAAAATTCCGGGTTGCAGTAGGGTCTAAGAACATTAAAAATGGCTGCCGTTTCCATGGAAACGGAACAATTGTGAAAAATTCCAGTTTTTGGTTTTGTGATTAATTTAGAGATGCTTAAACTCAGAATCATCATATTTTATCACAATGTAGGTGCCAGCCATATATTGGTTTTGGATGATATTAGCAATCATTGGAACCACTATGTTGCCATGGAAACTACCCCAAAAATTTCAAAAATTTCAAAATGCTCCAAATTTTTTGAAACTTCATAGTAACGATGAGCAACTTTGGTAGATGCGTAATTTGGCGTTGGAATTTCCAAAATGTCTGCCGTTACCATGGAAACAGTGCATAAGTGTCAAAATGCTCTAAAAACCTCAGGGTTTGGTGAATAATTTTGGTATGCTAGAACTTGAAATCATCAAATTTTTACACAATATAGTTGTCCACTATATACAGCTTTTGAATGATTTTGACAATCATTGGAACTCTTCTGTTACCATGGATACAGGACCAAATATTTCAAAAATTTCAAAATGCTCCTAAATTGATCAAACTTAATAGGATTGTTGACTGGCAAGTCTGGATGAGACTTTTGACTTTGGAATTTCCAAAATGGCCACCGTTGCCATGGAAACTGCAAAAAAGTCAAAAATTCTCTAAATGCTTTGAACTTAATGAAACTTGATATTTTTGTTAACTGGCAAGTAAAGATGAGACTTTTGACTTCAAAATTTTCAAAATGGCTGCCATTGCCATGGAAACATTAGAATTGTGAAATTTTTTAGAATGCTCTCAATGTACTGAAAATTTACAGAAAGATGTATTGCCATGCATATATGTGCATTCACTGTTAAACAATTTTGAAATGGCTGCCGCTTAGTGGCAATTGGGGGAAGGGTGACATCCGCTATTGCTTGCAATGGCAATTCTAGTTATTATTATTTTTCTTGCAACAAATTTTGTCCAGGTGATTTCTCGAAATCCAATGGACCAATGTTGATGGAACTCTACTATAGTAAGGACCCCCAGGTGCAGAGTTGCAGGAAGCATGGAATGGTTCAAGATGGCTACCGTTACCATGGAAACAGAACAAATGTGAAAAAATCCAGTTTTTTGTTTTGGTGAACTGTTTGGATATGCTTTATCTCAGAATCATTATATTTTAATACAATGTAGGTGCCCACTAAATACAGGTGTTGGATGATTTTGGTGATCATTGGAACTACTATGTTGCCATGGAAACTACACCAAAAATTTCGAAATTCTCAAAATGCTCCAAACTTCAGGAAACTTCACAGTAACGATGAGCAACATTGGAAGATGTGGAATTTGGCGTTGGAATTTCCAAAATATCTGTTGTTACCTTGGAAACAATGCAAAAAGGTCAAAACTTTGAATTTTCACAGAACATTCCAGAACATCAATGTTAAATTTAGTCTAGAGACATTAAATGGTATATTATTATTGACGGCAAAAAATGCAGCATGGGTTTGACTTTGGAATATTCAAAATGGCCGCCGTTACCATGGAAACAGCAAAAATATGAAAAACTTCAAAATGCTTCAAATTTAAGGAAACTTATAACAAATGTTGCCTAGCTTATGTAGACTTGACTTTAGAGTTTGGAATTTTCTAAATGGCCGCCGCTCACCTGGCAATAGGGGAAGGGTGCCATCCGTTATTGCTAGCAATTACAAATCTAGTTATTATTATTATTCTTCCACCTAATTTTGTCCCGCAGTTTTTTTGGAGCCAATGGAACCAATGTTAATGATAGTTAACTATAATGAGGAACACAAAATTTCGGGTTGCAGTAGGGTCCAAGACCATAAAAAATGGCTGCCGTTTCCATGGAAACGGAACAATTGTGAAAAATTCCAGTTTTTGGTTTTGGTGAATAATTTGGAGATGCTTAAACTCAGAATCATCATATTTTAATACAATGTAGGTGCCAGCCATATATTGGTTTTGGATGATTTTGGCAATCATTGGAACTACTATGTTGCCATGGAAACTGCACCAAAAATTTCAAAAATATGAAAATGCTCCAATTTTTTTGAAACTTCATAGTAATGATGAGCAACATTGGTATATACAGAATTTGGCGTTGGAATTTCCAAAATGTCTGCTGTTACCATGGAAACAATGCCAAAAGGTCAAAATGCTCTAAAAACTTCAGGGTTTGGTGAATAATTTTGGTATGCTTGAACATAAAATCATCAAATTTGTATACAATATAGTTGTCCACTATATACAGGTTTTGAATGATTATGACAATCATTGGAACTACTCTGTTACCATGGATACAGGATCAAATATTTCAAAAATTTCAAAATGCTCCAAAATTGATGAAACTTAATATGATTGTTGACTGGCAAGTCTGGATGAGACTTTTGACTTTGGAATTTCCAAAATGGCCACCGTTGCCATGGAAACTGCAAAAATGTCAAAATTCTCAAAATGCTTTGAACTTAATGAAACTTGATATTAGTGTTAACTGGCAAGTAAAGATGAGACTTTTGACTTTGAAATTTTCAAAATGGCTGCCGTTGCCATGGAAACAGCAGAAATGTTAAATTCTTTAAAATGCTCTCAATGTACTGCAAATTTACAGAAATATGTATTGCCGTGCATATATGTGCATTCACTGTTACACAATTTTGAAATGGCTGCCGCTTAGTGGCAATTGGGGGAAGGGTGACATCCGCTATTGCTTGCAATGGCAATTCTAGTTCTTCTTCTTTTTCTTCTTTTTCTTCCGCCGCTTTAAAAAATGAACTTGTCCGCAGCGTTTCTCCAAAACCGCTTGTCAGATTGACTTAGGATTTCATAAAATGGTAGACTAATATGTCTAGGTGAGCCATCAATCTTTCGTTTGTGCATTGGGGTCTATTAAGGGGTGTTTTGGGGGGTAGAAAGCAGGGAGGGTTTTACTATAGAACCCTATGGGATTTTATTTTCAAATTTTTAAATATGAATATAACTTGAAAACTATAAGTGATAGATACATGCAGTCTTCAGAAATGATTATAGGACAATAAAATAAATCACATGAAATATAGGGGGATGCCCTGGGGGGTCATCCCCACCCCCTTCAATTTGAGAATGTGCTATTATCTTGTAAACGGTCCAGATCCCCACCCCTAAACCATATATATTCTTGTAGGGGACAATAAAACAAATCAAATGAAATAAAAGGGAAGTCCCTAGGGGGTCACCCCACCCCCTCTTGTTGGAAAACTTGTAAACGGTCCAGATCCCCACCCCTAAACCATATATATTCTTGTAGGGGACAATAAAACAAATCAAATGAAATAAAAGGGAAGTCCCTAGGGGGTCACCCCACCCCCTCTTGTTGGAAAACTTGTAAACGGTCCAGATCCCCACCCCTAAACCATATATATTCTTGTAGGGGACAATAAAACAAATCAAATGAAATAAAAGGGAAGTCCCTAGGGGGTCACCCCACCCCCTCTTGTTTGAAAACTTTGTAAACGGTCCAGATCCCCACCCCTAAACCATATATATTCTTGTATGGGACAATGAAACAAATCACATGTAATTAGATGGAAGTTCCTGGGGGTCACCCCCACCCCGTTCAATTTGAGAATGTCCTATTATCTTGTAAACAGTCCAGATCCCCACCCCTAAACCATATATATTCTTGTAGGGGACAATAAAACAAATCAAATGAAATAAATGGGAAGTCCCTAGGGGGTCACCCCACCCCCTCTTGGTTGAAAACTTGTAAACGGTCCAGATCCCCACCCCTAAACCATATATATTCTTGTAGGGAACAATAAAACAAATCAAATGAAATGAAAGGGAAGTCCCTAGGGGGTCACCCTAACCCCTCTTGTTTGAAAACGGTCCAGATCCCCACCCCTAAACCATATATATTCTTGTATGGGACAATAAAACGAATCACATCAAATTAGATGGAAGTTCCTGGGGGTCACCCCCACCCCGTTCAATTTGAGTATGTACTATTATCTTGTAAACGGTCCAGATCCCCACCCCTAAACCATATATTTTCTTGTAGGGGACAATAAAACAAATCAAATGAAATGTAGGTAAAGTCCCTGGGGGTCACCACCACCCCCTCCTGTTTGAAAACTTGTAAATGGTGGAGATCCCTAATCGTAAGCCATATATATTCTTGTATGGGACAAAAAATCAAATCAAATGAACATGGGACCATATGAATGGGGAGTTATCGGAGCTTTGTTTGGGAGACTTCGTAACAGCATCCTGTTACAATTACTTCTTGTTTAGCATGACTTCATGATGCTAGTACGCGATATTTGTGCATTGTATTGTCAAAAACAGCTCATATTTATGTACCAGAAGCATTTTACTTTCCAAAACATAGCTTAAAGATTACATTTTCACAATTTTCTAAAACTGTTATATTTTGGGGCCAAAAGGGGGTCTTACTGAACCTACTCCTTTGATCACATTATTTGTATGAAGCTTTCTCGTAAATGATAAAAATTTCATCATTTGTTCAGCAATCACAATAATAAACGCACACAGAAATGTTTGAATTTACAGTATATTCTTTGTTGACAAAATCAAGGTATTTAAATTATTAAATATATCTGATATGTTTGATAAACCATTTTTGTTTTCTTGTGGAAAAAAATACATTTCATAAAGGACCATTGTTATAATTAATTACTTATGTGTCATGTGTTTCAGAACCTGTTTTGTACATTTGTAGCTACTTGTAACAATTGATAAATGAATAGAATGGTAGATGATTTAGCATAGAATATATATATAACATATTATTTACATTTATTAACTTTTTTTCAGGACAAATATGGAAATTGATGGGAATTTATATTAATTTTGGTCATCTTATTATTCAAAGAACAGTAGAAAAGGAAAACCTGATTAACAGACAATGAAAAAACAACACTTTTATTCCTTTCTGATTCAACAGCTAAAAGAAGATTCGGAAAACAATACTTGCAGGAATAACAGTTGATTGAATTTGGGAGAATAAAAGAAAATGGATTTATTTACTCATTGAGTAAATCTAAAATATATATTTATATGAATTCACCAACATCCAAAAGAAAGATTTTACGACACAGATATTTGTTCAGTTAAAATGTATAAACAGAGTCATTCCGGCTATGTTAAAAGGTTCTGCAGTGCATCAGCATGCATTGCAAAGTACAATTATTTGTTGTACATAATATTTTATGCTAATTGTATGACAATTTTGTTGAATTGGTTCTAATTTATATCATTAGAATAAATGGATTTCATTTCAACGTTAAAAAAGATAACTGTCAATATTTACATCTATTTGTCTTGACAATTAAACCCCCTGATATGTTTTGTTAGCAAAAAGCTCAATGTATTCCAGATTAATTGAAAGAGAGGGAGAGGGAGGTTCTTGAAAGTGATTTACACATCATAACAGTTTTCTATGGAATAATCCCAATACACAGAAATTGTATCCCTACTTTTCACTTCTTATCCATGTGTTAAAACTTTTTCTTGAATCTCATTGACGAGATGGTGACTTTATGGACAATTTATTTTCAAAATAGATGTTTCTTAATGGTGCATGTATAATTAATTTGTCAAAAAATGAATGTATATCCTATAAGCTGTACTTGCTTTTGGAATAAAGTATTATTATTATTAAAATAAAGGAACTTACATTAAAATACATGCATTAAGTTATTTTTTCTCAAAAGTTAAAAAATGGCATCAAATAAAAGCTCTGAGCATCTGTTATGTTTCTGAAAGTTATTAAATTCTCAAGTATAGCGTCTTTTCACTTATAAAAATTAATTTGCAATTGTCAAAAAATTAGTCCACTAACTTTCTAAATTAGTTTACATGTAGGTTGAATAAAATAGCAATTTTACATTACCTGTGATTAACATGTTAAAAAGTTGATTGAACATTAGATTTTTATAGTATTTAATTTTTGAAAACAAAAAAAAAATTACTTTTTCATATCTTGTTAAAACCACCACATAAGTACTATATTGTATGTAGCACTTCCATAATACAAGTATATCTGCCTTATCATTCAGGGGTAGACAATCACTAAATCTAAATCATTTAAGCATGAGTTTTAAGAAACATGAAATCTTTTTGTTATTGAAGAACATATTGGTCAAATGTTTGGTGGCAGGTCCTCCCTTATACTATATTCTGGTTCAGTCTTTGGTGTGGTTATTCCTATACATCTTGTGTTTGTATCTGAATCGTCATATGTCATTGGTGCAAACGGGTCAAATTATTCGTATTGGCTGTTTCTTTCTCGTATTTTCCTTTTCTGATATACATTGTACTTCATAACTCCTCTAACTTATATTGAACAATTTAGTATTAATATATTTATCCTCCAACTCCTTTGTTAATGATATGTTTAAATGAATAAATGCAGATGAGGGAGATATCGTGGATTTACTTATTTACTAGATTTGGAAAAATTATATTTCTTTTTAAATTTATTTGACTTTGGAGTTTTGCCAAAGTCTGCATACAAGCATAAAGAAAATGTGTTCTTTGTTGAACACTATAAATGGTGGTTCTGCTTTGCCCAGAAAAATCCACAATGTTATGGTATGGCACGAATGATAATGAATTCATACCATACTACATCATTAGACCAGAGCCCAATGACACAAAAAAAAACAAAGACACATTTAAAATTCATTTCTACCATATTTTTTTTTTTAATTTGGTATTTTCATCTACACTTTTACAATCTGAATGTACTGTACATTGATTTCAGAAATTATCGGGAGGTATTTATTTACAAGAATAATGTGACTTGTTGAGAAACTCAATAATAAGAATTCACATTTATATCTGTACACAGATTTTACTAAATCGCAATAATTATACTAACTTTTTTGTCCATTCTTCAAAATTCACAGTAATAAAAGCAATGCTGTAATTTCTGAATGTACAATTCATTCTTTTGTTTTTCTGCCAAAAATTGTAGCTTTTCCTATGGTTATACTGGGATTTTGTATTTCTAAAACAAACCACAAAGTCACATCTGTATTTTTCAAATATCTGAACTTTTCTACTTACTCTATTAAGAATATTTTTTTTAATGTGTTGTTATTATGAATTCATGCAGCAAAGATTGTCAATTTTTGACATCAGGCATTTGAATTCCCCAGCATATTTATTGCAAAAGTACTTGTAGGTAATAAAAGAGGATACTTTTAAATTATGACTTGCAGGACATTTTCGGGGCTATGTCAATGAAACACCCCAAATCCAAGTTCCTAGATAATAAAAACATCTCTATTTTGATATCTGTTTATGATTTATGTGGAAGTATTATTACTACATTTATTTTTGAGTAAGAATGTGTTTTTGTTAATGCATTTTAAAATGTTGAAAAATGTCATTTGTTCTTTCAGTGGTACATGTACTACATTTAAAATGTCTAAATTATAAAATAAACTTTAAGTACATAAGTTTCTTCTGTTATTATTAATGCATTGCTAGTGGAACCAGTCAGAAATCGGTTTGTCCAAAACCTGAATGATTTAGGTCAATAAGCTTGAAACTTTGAAATGGTCCAATCAATATACTTTGACAGACATACGAGTATTAACTGAAATATTATTTTATGTCATATATATAGTATTCAAGTTTATAAGTTTATATAGCTGTTGATATAGAAATAAAGAGGTGAGTTATGATTGCCAATGAAACAACTATCCACCAAAGTCCAAGTGGATGTAAACAATTATAGGCAACTGTATTAAAGGCTTTCAACAATGAGAAAACCCATACTGTACAGTCAGCTTTAAAAGGCCCTGATATGAAACATTTCAACTGAGAATATTAGCCTAATTTATAACAAAACAATTAAGAAAATACAATTACTAGTCTGACAGATGTAAACCTATGAAACCACTGGTGCTGAAATACTGGTTCTTAACTAGGGACAGGCATATAAAAAATTGTGGCTGAGTTAAAAATGTTTGTGAGTGCTTAACGCTCCATCTAATCTTGGACAGTGGTGTTATTGCACAACATAAAAATCAGTTGTAAATGACTAAACTCATCAGATTGATAGAAAGAAGTAAAACAGACCGTATGTGAGAGGGTATTTATACATCCCTAGCAACAAATTATACACACAGTACATTTTATTATTGCATCCTTGCACAAAAGACTTATTAAGAATGATAAAAGATTCCATGTCCAGACCTGCTTTTAAAATATTGTTGAGAAACTAGTTGGGGAGCAACCATTTAACTTCAAGGGGTTATGGTTTTTTGTCCGAGACAGAATTAAGATTATGGGGATCATCTGGGTTTAGAATTTTATTTTCGTCATCTGCTTAACCCCTCTTGAAGTTTAATGGTCTTTTTCTAATCAACTTCTTGCAAATCTGCTTGTGACATGTACAGACATGTCTATCCAAGTTTTATATTCAATCTATTTAAGCTGCATTACCTTGATCATATGGCGATGTAAGCTAAATAAGAAAAAATGTCATCACTTTGCGTCCGTCTTTAAAGCAATTTTCATTGAGACGCCATCTTCGAAATAAATTTAAACATGTCCATTTAACCCAAATATGGCAGATATAAATCCTACCAAAGGATTTGATTTAGTTGATATTCGATGGCAAAGTGGCATCTGGTTTTTCATTGAAATCCTATATATGAGAAAATCCTATTTTCATCTTCTCTGAATTGACTCAGGGAGTGTTGGCTGGGGTATATAATTATGTGTATGTCATCTCTGAACCTTTTCCATTCGATTATAATTAATATATGAATTGATAATGTGTTTTCGTCTTGATTATCACAAACATTTGCCACTGAACGTTAAGAAGCAACACTTTTAATCAACCATAAACAGCCCTGGACAGTTTGTAGAATAGGTGTAATAACTGTAGTAAATGAATGGATCTCTATGAAATTGAATAAGAAGGTTCAATACCACAAAAGGAAGGTTGGGACTGATTTTGGAGGTCATGGTACCAACAGTTTAGGAATTCGGGGCCAAAAACAAGCATTTTTGTAGTCCCATACAATAACTTGTGGTTAAGTGTATGGATCTCTCTAATCTTGTACTACAAGGTTCAGTACCACAAAGAGAATGATGGGATTGAGTTTGGAGGTAATTACTTCAAGGCAGGGGAGGTTCAAAAAGATAAGGGGATTTTTTTGGGGTTCACTTTTTGGGACAACTTTCAAGAAGTAATCTTCAATTGCACAGTATTGCGCAATAGATTTTTAAGATCTTTGACCACATTTATGAGGTGTAAAAAAAATTATTATGTAAATTTTTTAAGCAAAATCCAAATGCATGCAGACAATTTCAAACTTGAATATTGTGTCCAAACATGACCCAACTGATCAGGGTTCTACCTCTGCGGTCGTTTTTGAGGCTGCGCTCAGCGAAGCATTTTATTAATCATTCCAGGGGGTAACAAAAATGTAGGAAAAAGTTAAAATTCAGGTTTGAGATCGGATGAAGCAATCAAAATTTGCGAAATTATTTGAAACTTCAGTGGATTGAAATTAGAAAACCATCTACATATGATTGTTATTTATCTTTTATCTACAAATCTTTAATGATTTGTATTTATCTTTAATGGCAAACCATATGGTGTGTGTGCATATATGGCATACAGTTTACCATGAAACCCTTATAGAAAAATCTCAGTTTTTATCTCTCCTAAAACTACTTTGCCAAATTCTAATAATGTAAAGGAGACGTTTTTATACGTCGTTATTTGGAAGATTTGTTGGTATTAAGTATAATTTTATCATTTACTAGGTACTTTTGATTTGTCGTAGGGTCTTGTACGGTTAGGCAGCAACCATTTCATTTTCTGTGGGGGGGGGGGGGGGGGCTATGGATTTTTTTGGAAAAAAAAGTTTTTCAGTTTTTGGAGAAAAAAATAATTTGTTTTTGTCCCTGAGAAAAAAAAAATGTTTGTTTCACCCTCAGCTGCCACTATATGTAATGCTAAAATTGAAAGAAAAAAATTGTTTTCAACTTGTCGACAAAAAAATAGATTGTTTTTCGCCATAGGAGAAAAAAAAAGTTTGTCCGGAAAAAAAATCCATAGCCCCCGAAAATCAAATGGTTGCTGCCTTAGTACTAGAACCCACCATACAAGACCCTCGCGGGTAGTCAAGGTCGTTATAAACCCCCTCGTCGTCATTTGACGTAGATATACAATTCCGCCCTTTTCTCCGTTTATGATTTTTTTTTTAACAAACTTTGATATAGCACGACCAGCACGATGGTTTCTATTTGTAGAATAGGAATTGATGTCACTGCCAGAGCTCTTCGGTTTTATAACCCCCCTTTTATGTAGTTCTTACTTTTAGAAGTGAGTAAGTTGCACAAACGTGTCTAAATTCGATAATTATATAGAAGCTTCAAAAAGTACGACATGTGTTAGAAATGTTGCGCATTTATAGCTATATGAAACTTCTCAGACTTTTATCATCGTTATAAGCTTATCTTACTTTCTAGTACATACATTTCCTTAAAAAAAGACTTAAATAAAATAGTGAATCTACATCAAATATTATAGTTAACTATCTTTTCACATAATGTATTAAACTTTTTTTTGCAGCATACCTTCTGATCGATAAATGGGGTAAAATGATCCCTATTCTTTAAAATATTTAGATATTTTCTTGTAATATTGATTATCATAGAGCAGTTTTTAAAAATCTTTACTTGTTCAAACCTTTTTCAAACGTCTTAAAGTGAAGCTGTATCCGACTTTTGAAAGTTGTCATTATTTGTGAGTATTTTTGAAAGATTTTGTTTTCATGTTTCAAATCATTCGAATATTAAATCATTTTGAAAAGATAATTCAATACACTTATGGAAAGCTTAAAAGCATATTAAATTTTGAATCAGATTTTTGTTTTTATAATAATAAGGATTAGAAGAGGTTTACCCAGATTATCGACACCTATATTGACTGAATTCAGAACTCAAGAAAATTTCCGAAAATCAAACTCAAAGTGTCCATTGCATCCCTTTTCTTAAAACTCAGGTTTTTTTTAATTCAGTGAACAAATCAGCTCTTGTTTTTTTAGACAGGCAAAGGCAAAAACTGGAAACGATAAATGTATTGTAAATGAAATTCAATCTTAAACATTTTGTAACCGGTTGTTATTTTAATATTTTAAATTTAAAAGACAAAACAGTTCAAGATATTTTCATCTTTATCTTTTAATGCTATAATTCACAATTATTTAGAACAATAAAGCATCAAACTTCTAAACGGCTAAAAACTTAAACACAGAAAAATCACACCTTTGATTTAACTGTTTAATAAGAAAATTCTAAATGATTTGATGTAGTACGTTAGCAAAGTAGCTTAAGTTAACTTACAAGCTTATTCAGATTTTTAAGTATATTCTGTTTTCTGACAAATACACAAGATAAACAAAAATCCTTTTGCTATTCAAACCACATTAAGTTTCCTTCCTGATTTTCATCAACTACTCTCTGTTCATTCATCCAACTGTCAACAATTCTGTTCATTCCAAATGCTTTTTTTTTTATAGAAACCAGACTATAATAAGACAACATGCCGCATCCTTTCATGAGCGACACTGAAAGACCGTTTGTAACGAAATTCAAATTTTTCGGATCAGGGGTAGTAACTGGAGCAGTTGTGAGTGCATGTGTACTTGTTTTTGTTTACTATAACTTCGGATATCTGTTTGATGGTGACAACACAACTGATCCATACGGGGAAGATATGGTAACTAAACCTGGAGTGATGACTGCCATAGTGACTGTTCAAGAAGAGGTAACAATTATCAAACATGTGACCGGAACCATAGAAACCGAAACTGATCAATCTTCCGGCCGTCGAAAACGTGATTCAAGAAATTATTTCCAGTCAATCATGTTTGGTTTATTAATGGATGGATATAACTAGATATGTGCATCTAGATTTGTCGGCTAGCTTATGATCCAACACAAATATGAAACAAATTGAATACGTGTATCATTTTTTGTTTGTTTGAAGATGTAACTCGTTTTTTTACGACTGCAAACATTTTTTTGAGGTTCGTATAATGCTATAATGTTGTCGTCTGCGGCATCCGAAGACACATTTGGATTCCGGACAATAACTTAAGTTAAAATGAATGGATCTCTATAAAAATTTACCAGTAGGTTCAATACCACAAAATAGTTTGGAATTTTTTTGGGGGGTTATGGTACCAACAGGAATAAGGGGTCAAAAAGGGGTATTTTTGTAGTTTCCAAATAACAACTTTTGTGTAAGTTTCTAGGTCTCTCAAGAATAAATCTTTGATTGCACAGTATTGCGCATTATATTTTTTCAAAGATCCTTGACCACATTTATTTTGTGTCAGAAACCTATATTATGTAAAAATATTTGATCACAATCAAAATTCAGAGAGTATCAAGCTTGAATATTGTGTTCAAAATTACCACAACCCTTCAGGGTTCAACCTTTGTGGTCGTATCAGGCTGCGCTCAGCGAAGCATTATATTATACCAATCATGCATATACTTTTTGTAGACTCTATTCGAAAAACTTTGCATAAGTATGTTAGGATATTCATGATGTTACTTTAACTTACTATCATATTAAACCTATACATAGATACTGACCAAATTTACCAAGCTTGAATAAAGATTAAAAAAGGGGATTTGGTAGTCAAAAAAGGAATTTAATTACAAAATGGTTGTATGGACTACGTGTAAAAAAAAACCCACACACATTGTGGTATGTATATTGGCAATCATAACACATATATCCGTATCAATGTACACCAAAAGCTTGATACCATCTCATAGAAACTGCCGACCATAGTGCAAATACATTAACGAACTTGTTAACGAAAAAGTTATTTGAAACCTCCTGTTCTGTTACGCCTTTCTTAGTCGATCATTTGACTCAAATGTATATTGTACCATGACATCGGGATTTGACTCAGAAGTATATTTTTACCATGACATTGGGATTTGACTGAAATGCATATTTTCATGACATCGGGATTTGACTCAATTTTATTTTACCATGACATCGGGATTTGACTTAAATTTATATTTTTTAACCATGACATCAGGATTTGAACTAAATTTATATTTTTACCATGACATCCAGGCGCGGATCCAGGGGGAGGGGGTTACAGGAGGATCGGACCCCCCTTTTTTGGATGATCAATGCATTTGAATGGGGACATGTAGTTGGAACCCCCCTCTTTGTCCTGGGTTAGGAACCCTTTTTAAAATGACTGGATCCGGGGATTGACCTAAAATTTATATTTTTACCATAACGTTAAGGGAGTTCGCTTCTCAGTTTCAAAATAATAAACTTTTCAACAAAACATTAATTTATATTGAAAGGGGATTAATAAAGGAATCAAAAGAGCAAAACCAATATATAGGTCAATGTGCTTGTTTTCATATATTTCCCATTGAATTGTTTGCGGGACAATATTCTCTCTTGACTTTTCATAGCTTTATCATTGTCAAGTTTAAGTTCTCAAAAACCATTAAAAAATTACTAAAATTTTATAAAACTTTTACAGATGGCTTATCATTATACATGTAAAAGATTTATAACAAGAATGTGTCCCAAGTACACGGATGCCCCATCTATGCGCACTATTATTTTCTTTGTTCAGTGGACCGTGAAAATGGGGTAAAATCTCTAATTTGGCATTAAGATTAGAAAGATCATATCATAAAGAACATGTGTACTAAGTTTCAAGTTGATTGGACTTCAACTTCATCAAAAACTATCTCGACCAAAAACTTTAACCTGAAGCGGGACAGACGGACGAACGTACGGACGCACAGACCAGAAAACATAATGCCCATAAATGGAGCATAAAAGAAAAATGAGGTCAATGGGGAAAATATTTTAAGGCATTCAAATGAATAAAACCAGAGGATTTTGAAAATCTGACAAAAATTCAAAAACATGACAAGCGAACTGCTGGGCTGGTCCTCTCCCTTGCAACATACGGGTATCACAGATAAAGGACAGATAACCAGCCTAAGCGAACTGCCTTAAATTTATATTTTAACCATGACACCGGGTGCAATTAGGTTGATTTCTTAAAAATGTCGGCAAAAATAGAAGTTATAATTTTTTTTGGCTTCTTGTTTTATTATTCTTTTAAATTTCAAACTACATATAGTGTAGCATCGATTGAAATAATTAACCTGTTTTAAATATAACTGGGACAGTTTTTTATACAGACTATCATTTGTGTGCCAATATTAACAATACATATCAATAACCTTTTCAGTTATAATGAGCGCTTCAATTATTAGAAAACAAATCTATTTCAAATACACATGAACGGAAAAAGCTTTTCGATTTTATTTCGAACTTAATTTTATTCAAAAATATAAGTTCGACCTAATTAGAATTAACAGGAGAAAAGTATAAACTTCATAAGAGATCCCATTTTACCCCCTTTCCCAATATCCCTCATTCCTATTTTTTACCCCTTTTACCCTACATCTCAACTTTTTAAACTTCATTTTACTAGAGACATATATAGTATTTGTCTCTGATTTCACAAATCACAAAAGCGTGTCATCCTCCTCTTTAAAGATTGTTTAGTCTTAATTATCGTACATTATATCTACTTGCTTACATCTCTTTTTTTCTGAAATACAACATACTGTTTGAAGGGAAATGTCAACAATATTGTAAACTCTGTAATTGAACTTTATTGAAACATTGATTATTCACACATAATTTAAACGTGTACATTTTCTTCACAGATTTCTTAGTGTATATCGATATGTAAATACATATTATTTGCATTTATTAACACGTCCTTTCTTATTTAACTGGACATTTCCGTCTTAAAATGTGGGAAAAATAAACTTTCCCAAAACCTTACAATATAATAGACAAACATTTATTTAAATTTCAAAAAGAAAAAGGATATTTTAGCTATACATATGTATTTGATAAAACCGAACAAGTATTTATTATACTTAAATTATGTCCTAATGTGTTGGAAAGTTTAACTTTTCTTACTCTCATTTCTGCCTGATAAAATGGATCTTTAAAATAATTGCGAGTTAAGTCGTGTTGTACTTTTGCCGTAAGTGTAGCGATTATCTGCTATTTAACATTTACAGCTAAAATTAAATATTTAAAAAAAAACTTAGAACGGAATGTACACGACAAAGGATTATTCAAAATTCAGATATCAAAGATTAAGAAGCTTTGATCTTCCGGAACTGCAACTGAAGGTCAGTAAAGCTGTAATTGCTAAACACGGTCTGTCCCTAACTACTTCGGAATTCATGGATAACAACGAAAAGGTGCCATTACGAAAAAGGTACGAAGTGAAAAATCAACCTTCAAGAATAAAAACTGTCGGTAAATTGGATACCATCAAAGAGGAAGAATTATGTAACAATGATCAATTCGAAAAGAAAGTCTTCTTATGTGGAAAATACGGTAATATTTTACCCAATACCAAATATAATTTTGTTCATCACAATAAATCTTCAGCAAATGGCTGCTACTCATACCCTCGCTTCTGGATGCCAAAAATAGCCCATAGTAAAAACGTCATAACTAACAGTCTGTTGTATCATGAGGTTTTCATTCGTTCAAAAGGTACAATTCGTAAAAGTCAACTTGCAGATTCATTACAGGATTTCACAAGGAGACTGAATGTGGTAAAACAACGATAGATTTGACTGGTTATCACAGGAGTGGGCCTACTCTGTAACTGTCCTGGCGTTGCCTTTTGGAAGGAACATGAACATGTTTCAATATGAACCGATTATCTAACCCTTCGTTTATTCAATATTTAATGATATATGGATCAGTAATAAATGCAATTTGCAATTTATTGTTTCATACAGTATAGAATAGTCATTTACAACGGAAAACAAACATTTACAACATTGTTTTTATAATTCCGAGGAACAGCAACCAAAGACTACCACTCTAGATTACAGGCTCCTGACTAAAAAAATCAAAAACATATATAATAAGTTTGTAATCGTTCAACCATCCTCTTCTTTTGAGACAGTTCTGTAACAACAAATCGTTAAAATAAGTTGGAATATAAGATCTGTTGACGATTTATTGATTGTTGGTTGCTTAACGTCCAGTGGCCAATATTTCGTCAGTTCATGGTTCTGTTGAATATTTGTTTTCCATTTCTAATTGGATGTAGTACTTGAATAGATATGAATAAGAGGCCATTTTTCTCTCTCAATCTCCTTCTACACATATGCTTGTCGCAGTTCACAGTATAGCAGATGCGTGGTTTTGTTTTAAAGGTTTCAAAATTAAATGTTCAATAGAGACTATGCGCTCACCAGGATCAATGTTCACCTACAACAATGATCACTCTCACACAATACAAAATAGTTTCATAATTACAAAAATAATTTTCTAATTGGCCGTGCAAGACATGTTACTTAAAAGGCTAAGTTCCAACAAGGTGAGGCAACTGACAATCTCGGCCATGTTGACGTAAGATCTGTACTTTATACTGACAATCTCGGCCATGTTGACGTAAGATCTTTATCTACTATAGACACCAATGTAAAAAAATGGACAAAAAACATAATAAGGGGTAATAACAAGAAGTAGTGTGTCCGTTTCTGGCTGTTTAACATTCTTTCTATTCATTATACTTTACAAAATTATTGCGAAAAGGCCAAACAAATATGTAAAAATCGTCATTCAAGGTCAATATCGCTCATAAGAAGACGATTACAAATTTCGACTGTGTTTGAATTAAAATGCAGATCTTGTGTTGTTGATTATTGTTGCTATATAAGGTATCTATGATCCCTCTTGTTTACAAAGTTTTAAAGATAATAGGCATTATACGTGAAATTGCTAAAAATCCTATAAGGTGTCCTCTGACATTTTTGGTTCAATTTGAGCAAGGAGTTCCATAGAGGGGTTCAGTTAAAGTTAAAAGTATTTTGAAACATTCACCAAAAAAAAGAATTATTACAGAAACACGCGTCATTCACAGGGAAATATGTATCTTCTAATTTTTAATATTGTTTTAAGAATCAACAGATACCTAAAACACAATCAGTGTTTGGTAAAAAGTCTTCGGTAGAATTGAAATTGGATTGAATAATATAATTACTTTATAAAAATGTTAAAATAAACTGTATAGTATGCTGTCCATCTTTTTTGATGCATGTATTTTTTACCTTTTTCCCAATTTGGTTTATGCGAGTAAAGCAAATGCATGGGAACCATGAAGAACAACACTGTATTTCATAAAGGGGAACCAATTGATATGGGCGGATGTTTTTTTTTCTGTAATGTTTTTTTTTTTTCTGTAATGCTTTTTTTATCTGTTGCTTACCATTTCTGTCCTGCATTTTGTGTTGCAGAATGAACATTTCCCATTTTCATCTTGTGTAAAGCTATATATATCTATTTCAAGTTATTCACTTTCAAAATCCACCTCCCATGTATATATATTCAAATGGTCACCCCCTTGTTTGTTGTATTAATTTTGATGACTCGACTGCCTAGCTTTATTCATCTTATACGTTTCTTTTTCATTGATTCATTTGAATAGAACAATTAATTTTAGATAATTTATTCCATATAATCAAACACAACGTTGTTTTTTTTTTTTAATATTTTTAATATGAAATACTATTCTATTATTTTGTTATGAAATTATTCTTATTATTTTTGCAATATTTGTAAGTGATCAGATAACGAACAACTACGGGAGATTTAGCAAGCTCTCCTCGGGCTTAAAATATTCATAAAACATTACCAAGTATTGTATAACATATAAATAATATATAGAAAATAATTGCAATACTTCCATATATTCGACACGAAAATTAACACCCAATTGAATGGGATGGTTAATTTGTTCCAGTTAATGGTTAAACATAAGAAAATCAATAGTTTAAATTTCGTTTCACTTGAAATCTTTCTTATTGTGTGCTGTGGTGTAAAATAAGTTCTCTAATATTTTGTAATATGTCTGTTATGAAACATGTTTTCAAATCCCGCTGAGTTCAGAAAAAAAACAACTTCAGATATGTTTGTTAATTTTGAAATGCATCAAGGCGTGGTTGTCACGATGTCACGGAAACAGGGGCTCAAGTCCCACAGAGCACGACAAAAATCATATAAGAATACTTCCATGCACAGAGGGAACTTCAGAAATTCTCTTTCTCAACTTTTCAGATGTAGCATTGGCAGTTGAATTTCAAAAGAACTCAAGTTGTGTGTAAATTATGATGTGAACCCTTCTTTTAATCCTATGTTATCCGACTAACTTGCAGATTTGTCAAATATTTACTATTTAGAAATACATTATAAACAGACATAACTTGTTGACAAATAATGAATAACAAGTAAATTTAATATTAAACAATAAATGAACAGTTCATCTACCAATATCAAATAGGTTTTCAAACATTTTGTTTTGCCAAGAAAATAATCTTTGTCTATGATCAACATTTTACGTAATAACAGAATAAAATTAGGTTCGTTTCTATCATTTCCGAAAACTGTCATTCTATCATAAAAGGCAAGTCAACAAAACTGTCATTCTATCATAAAAGGCAAGTCAACAAAACTGTCATGGCATACTTCTATGTCCGACTGACCCAGGAGGCCGGACTTTATTCTTCATAGGCGCGTGTAAACTCTGAGGTCTATTTAGATTTGTTAGGGATGTACATGTTCGAGAGAGAAAATTGTTCGTGGTTGTTTGTCTGTTTCCAAGTTTGTCGTTGTATTCTGGAATGCCAATTGTCAATCCCAAGCTACCAACGTTGAATAAAGCTACAACAGATAAGACATCTCATTTAAGATATTTCGGTAGCTAACAGATAAGACATCTCATTTAAGATATTTCGGTAGCTAACAGATAAGACATCTCATTTAAGATATTTCGGTAGCTAACAGATAAGACATCTCATTTAAGATATTTCGGTAGCTAACAGATAAAAGCAATATTTATATCAAATTTATGTTAAAGGTAAACTTATATCACTCTTCGGCTATAGTTAAACTTTTAAGTTTTCTGTGTGTGGTGAAAATTGGCATCAATTGTATAGATATCAACTCAAAACCGGACAAACATCTAGATTAACACTATGTAGCCTATTTTGTTTGCATATAGACCGAAAAACTTTACTCTATAAATCTTGTGAAAAAGTCAAAAGAACATGAAAAAGCTTACAATTGAGCTACACAAATATATAATCGCAGGTTCCTTTAACAATTATCAATATGGCGCAACAAAGAATGATAAAAGATGCAATATACCCAAAGTAAGTTAAAATAACTTACAGCCGATTGCATTGAGTGTGTAGGTAAATGTAATATCTTTGGTTAGCTTGCTTGCTAGCTGAAACGTGAAGTCAAGGCCTGAGGCTCCTGACGAAGGAAAGGCGCAAACATGCGACGAGGTTAAACATGTTTTTTTTTTTATATCTCAACCCTCCCCATAAAACATCTAGCCACTATAGAAAAAAACAACACACAACCATACGCACAGTAAAACTCAGTTCAAAAGAAGTCCGATGTCATGTACCAAAGGAAACTAAACAAAAACTCGATTGATAATGTATTGTTTGTGCGTTATATAAGGTAATGTGCTCTTACTAAAAGGGGGATAGTTTTGATGTATTAAAATAAGAACACACTCAATCTGAATCGGGACATTAACTATAATACAATGTACATGTTAAAGTGTTAAGCAGATGTGAATAATTAAACATTTCCAAAGAGCTACCAGTGAGAGTACATATTCTGCGAAGTGTTTTGTGCTACTCAATGCTTATTTTTCTGAGTATTTTTTTGTGTTGCTCAGTGCCTGGTCCACCCTTTTGTCGAAACAAATGTTTGATTTTATATGAAATCACTAAAGCATGACTGGAGCGGGCCTCCTCTTAGGCAGACACCCACTAATAAAAAAAATCTGGAACCGCCACTGAGTGTTGATTTCTATTGGCTACATCATTTGGTAAAATTGATTAACCTCTGTTTTGTAAAATAAGAGTTATGGAACATAAGACTGACAGAATGGATTTCTGCTTCGAAAATCAAGGTGATATCAAAGAAACGAAAAGAGGATGTAAAGGAATTAAGGTGGTAAATCAAAAACAATAATCTAAAGACCGATGGACAACGGCATTACCAACGGAGAAAATACGTAAAAAAAGAGTCTGGAAAACAACTCAAAAGAGACATAAAACTGGTAATGAGGATAATGCTACCCGAATCAATAACCAACACCAAGAAAATATTACCATTCATTGATTTTATAATTATTTTTATATATGTAAACTGGATTTTTATGGCCAATATTGACCACTTATGAATTTCCTCGATTATGAAGTTAACCTTTTAGCAAACTGAATAAATGTCTATTCGACCACTTTGAGGTTATACACTGATTTTAATTTACGTGTCCTGTTTATCTATTTTGATTTTTTTATCTTGTGTCGTTGTTTGTTGGTTTTTTTTGTTGTTTTTTGTTTTTTTACGTGACTCGATTTCCCAGATGTTTTTGTTTCAAAAGCAATGTCTATTTTCAAAACCTACTTGAGAACTGAAGATGTTATCAGAAACCTACATTATTTTGACTTTATTTGCATGTCTATGAATTTACTAAAATAATATACTTACAGTGTCTCACGTCCGCTAGTTTCGGTCTTTCGAATTTTTCACTCCTTGACAGCATAAAGCCTCTAAATGATTTCTTTTGATCAAACCAAGAACACTTATGTTCTCTTGAGATATTCTCTGAGGTCAGTGATGCGACAAAGTAAGCCTTTGTCTGAGGTATACATCGCATATGCTTAGGTTTCGTAGGCATTGGTGTTGTCACTTTTAATGGCGGTAAAATGTTACTAGGTACAATTCTGTTATCAATTTCGAACTCATGATTTACGACATTTATATTGCTTTCCCTCCTTTGTTTCTCTTTTTCTTTGAATTTTACAACATGAGGCTTAAGAAGGACTTTATCCCCTTCATTTACGGTATCCGGAAGTGTTATACTCTGTTTCGGCACTATAGTTTTCTGATGGATTGTTTTCCTTTTGCGTTCTCGTTTTCTTTCAACGTCATCAGATGGTGTTTGGACATTTCGTCTTACACTTTGATATCGATCATAAAAATCATGTGGATATATAATTGACATCAGCAAAGTTTTTTCATCTTTCACAGATTTCCTATTTAAAAGTTTCTTTTTTTCACAAATTACACAAGTATTCAGTTCTTTATTGTCATTTGTTACTGCATTTTTAAACCGTCTAAATTTTCGATACAGACTTAATTTAGCACATTCTGAACATATAGTTGGATGCTGATTTGTATCATTACTAAGAAGCTCTTCAGTCAATGGTACGTCATCTGTATTTTCACGCATGAGTTGATATGCCGATTCTTCACCCGATGATTCGCACTTTTCCATTAGATCGGTCGATGTTTCTTCCCTACATTTCGGTAAAATCACTGGATCAGCATCGCTACGTTCATCTTGTCTTTTTTCTTTCTCTTCCTTTTCTTTAGACAAATCCACTTTTCTTCCTATGCTTAATGAAAATTTTCCTTTGAGCGATGTAGAATCCCGACAGGCGAGCGTAGCATGACGACCTTCAAGTTTATAGTCCAAACTGTGCCTCTGCCTAGTACCCTTTGCACTGCCTCTCGTTTCATACAGGTAAGCTTTTTGTGAAGCAATGGCGGTCATTGATTACTTTGTATGGAGTCAATAAATATCCATCTTAAATCGGATTACTACAACAATACGTGCTGATCAAACAATCCCCTAATAAAAAGAAAATTAACAATCAAGAAATGTTTACAAATATTGACGTGATTCTTACAAGGTGCTATATAAAATATTAATTTTAAAGCAGGACAAACATGTTTGACATGTCACATGACAAATAAGATTTTAAGATGACTTAATTGGGGTTAAGGAAAATTGATATGATGGAAAGGCGAAAATTTATTATTGCATTAAAATCTTCAGATAAAGTTTAATCTTTCAGTAAAATTTCAGGGGGTGAATTTTCTCGATTTAATTATTTACCTTAACTGCATTTATCAGAAATACACAGTTCTCTATATGTTTTGATTGATTCACTGGGCTGAATTTTAATTGGAAACAAACTCATTAGATATCAATCTTTCCGACTAGAATATTATTTTTGTAGTGGATAGCATCTTCGCTTGGCAGCGAAGATCCAGTAGAGAGGAGGGAAGTGGGTCGTAACCCTTGGCTAGCAAAGATGGGTGGATAGAAGCCTCGTTACTAAAATGATAGAGTTAAACGTATGCTGCGTTAACAAATATGATTGAAAAAAATATATGAATGTTTGGTGTTGACCTGAGCTTTATATACTAAGATCACTATGATGCCATTGAATGTTTGACTAGTGTTCTGTCAGCATTTTCATTAAGAAGACGAATAGAACGAACACTCGTCTACGGAAGACATTCTATCTACTTCTAATTTTAATCTATCTTACTACAAGAATGAGTGACCAAGGGATGTTTATTCTGGACACACTGGATTCTGGATCAGTATCACATAATTATTCATTTTATCTTTGAAATTATGTTATATGTCTTATTTTTTGAAATTTTCGGTTCACAAAATAGGAAATGCAACACATATTCTATTAAAAAGTCAATCAACTTATAAATACATGTAGTCGTAATTTGATTGCTTTGTATGATTACAATATAAACTAAATAATTGACACCTTATCTACTTTTATTCATAAAAAAGCACAAATGTCATCCCTTATGAACCTATTGTTCCACTGTTAATCAATACGTGACACTTTAACTAACAACACAATTTATTATTATTATACTATATTTATTGTTAGTTTTTAATTAGTCGTAAATCAATGACTCGCAACTAATCCATTTAATTCAAAAATAATAAAAATATCATGAAATCAAAAGGTATATGTCCATGTTATATCATAATATATAAAAGAAGATATGTTTTGATTTTCAATTAGATTACTCTCATACAAGAGACCAAATGAAACAGAAATTAACAACTACTAGTATAGGTCATTATGTACGGTCTTCGACAAGGAGAAAAGCCCATGCCGCATTGTCAGCTATAAAAGACACCGAAATAGCAAACGTAAAACAATTCAAACGGGCAAACTAGCGGCCTAATTTATGTTACAGGCAAACAAAAACCTTACTGTAAAAATATAAGGGCATACACTACACGTATAGGCACGGGGACACATTCTACTATGTCCACACTGCAAGAGTAACAAACCCTGCAGTAAAGTTAAATATAAAGTATATCATTAAAATAGATTCTCGTTAATAACTTATCTTATGTAAGAAAGTTTAATTGAAACTTTCTATTTACTTTTTTTTTCTATCATAATAGGTAAAAAAATATTTAATATTATTGATTCCATAACGTGTACTACGTTTAATTTCTGGCAACATAAGTTTCATACTCTTGGTCCCTTTCTCAACCATATTGTTTCGGGTTTTAAAAATTATAGACAGTACTTGCATTTTCTCCTAATTTCTATTTTTTAGTTATGGCGGCCATATTGATTGGCATTGGCATTATCGGGCAAATTCTTTTAAACCACGGCTAATCGAGGCAAACTTCGGTTCCATTTAGCCTTTTAGTTTCAAAGGAGAACACTATAAATGTGAAAGTTAACGGACAACGTACGCTAAGACATGAGAAAGGAACACTTGGCCTTTATGTAAGTTGAGCTAATAGATGGATCCCAGATGATGTTTAAATAACGAATACATCTTGAAAACTAGTAAATTGCGGTATATTGGATTGGGACAGAAATTGATCCTTGCAATATGCCATCTCCGGACCATTTGTATGCTTAGATACTCAGTTTATACGATCAGAAATTACCTAATAGGTCTTTCGGATTAAATTTTGGATATGCTGTATACGAAAGAATTTGTTAAAAGAAATAAAACTATGTCTTAAATTCACAAGAACGATGCACACTAACCTTATAATTGTATTATGACATGTTTTCCAACAGTTCTCATTTCTTTTCCACAATATATTAATCCTTCGAAGCCTTATATTGAATGCTATATCATGGACTTGTGTAATGCCAACATAATGTTCCTACCAATGTGTTGATTATTAAATAATTCACAGTTATATCTCTCATGCATTAACGTATGTTTTTTCGTCCTTTGACAAACTAGTTATTAAAAGTCGAAGACCCACATGCATTACGTTTCAAAATTCATTTAAAGTTTCTAAATGAAAGTTTAGCAATGCTTGAACAAAGCTTTTCACTTAGATCGAAATCTTCACGTCCCTGCTTTCAAACAATAGATTTCGTCATTGTAAATAAAACATGTAGTTTAACCCCAAATTATCTATTCAATGATTTGAAAATCATTTTGAAAATACGTAATCGGTTAAAAATCTTATGTTTTTAAAAGTCATTCAAAATACTCAATATAATGTTAGTTAATCATAATGAGGGTCCGGATGGGGATTCCCTCAATTCTTTTGTCTTTGATTTTCAGACCTTTTTTCATCTTTTCTTTATTCATTTGTCCATTAAGAACTTTTTTATATTATTGCCAGATTATTTTCTATTCTTTTTCTTTTTTTCCCTCTATTTAGGATATTTAAATAATTTATTCTGCACCTTTTACCAATAATTTTCTATTATGTAAACCCCATCTAGACCCTCTGTAATATGACATGATATTGTTTAATCCTAAAAGTAGACATATACTAATTTTGGTTCAAGATTTAAAGAGATTTAGAAAACAAGAATATTTTCATATTTATTTAATGTTCCACAAAGATATCAAATAGTATTTGGTTAATAAAGAAAGTTCGTGTGGTATAAGTAAAGAGAATATACAGAGCATAAAACAATAACATACATTTGTAAAGGTCTAAATCGCACAGGTTTCACACTATATAATTTATAATTTATTTTAAATAGAGAATATGACCAAAAAAATTAAATCAAAGTTAAAAACAATACTTAGTACCCATTAATTTCGTATTCAGTGTTGAATTTTGTCTTATATCTTCTTTCTTTTTCCCGAGCGTCACTTATCAGTCTTTTGTGGACGAATCACACGAATGACATGAGCTTTGTATCTTTGTTAAATAAATTTAGATAATAAAACCTACTGATAGGGTTCTTTGAAAAGAGACAGTTACATCAACATGAGGTGGGTTTAAACTAAGTTTTAAATAATCAACCTTTTGCCTTATGTATCTGGATGAGAGAAACTACAACAGGTACTTATAAGACCTAACAACAATAATCCTTTCAGAAAAAGGTATAGTGGATTGTATACTGTGAACATACAAGACAGTTCAGGAACTCAACAAAACTCGTAGATAGAAAAGTTGTACGATGAAAATAATCCACCAAAACGATCATAGACAAGAACAATCGAGTCTCGCGAACATAATTAAAATCAGATGTCTGAATGATCTTTCTCACGAAGGCTGGGCAATTATTCTCTAAGATATTGAACACACAAACTGAATGAAATAAAAATGAATTAGACAGTAATTTAACAAAACAAGTTAAAAAGAAACTAGAGGCTCTAAAGAGCCTGTGTCGCCCACCTTGGTCTATGTGCATATTAAACAAAGGACACAGATGGATTCATGACAAAATTGTGTTTTGGTGTTGGTGATGTGTTTGTAGATCTTACTTTATTGAAAAATCTTGCTATTAACAATTATCTCTATCTATAATGAAATTGGTCCAGAAGTGACAGTGGAAAATATTTTGTAAAAATTTACAAAAATTTACAAAATTTATGAAATTTGTTTAAAATTGAATATAAAGGGCAATTACTCCTTAAGGAGTGAACTGACCATTTGGTCATGTTGACTTATTTGTAGATCTTACTTTGTTGAACATTATTTTCACAGTTTATCTCTATCTGTGATAATATTCAAGATAATAACCAAAAAACGGCAAAATTTCCATAAAATTACCAATTTTGCGGCAGCAACCCAACAACGGGTTCTCCGATTCATCTGAAAAGTTCAGGGCAGATAGATCTTGACCGGATAAATAATTTTAACCCATGTAAGATTTTCTCTAAATACTTCAGTTTTAGAGATATAAGCCAAAAACTGCATTTTACCCCTATGATCTATTTTTAGCCATGTCGGCCATGTTGGTTGGCGAGCCGGGTCATCGAACACATGTTTGATTAAATTTGAACCAGTAGTTTCAGAGAAAAAGATTTTTGTAAAAGTTAACGACAGACGACATACAACGGACGACGGACGCCAAGTGATGGGAAATGCCATAGGCGGATTTAGGGGGGGGGCCCAGGGGGCCCGGGCCCCCCCTTTTTGGGAAAAAATTTGGTTGCTTATATAGGGAATCACTGAAGCGTGACTGGAGCGGGCCCCCTCTTAGGTCAGTCAGTGGGCCCCCACTTATGAAAATTTCTGCATCCGCCACTGAATGCTCACTTGGACCTTCGGGCAAGGTGAGCTAAAAACATGACATTTCTTGGAAAACATAATTTGGTTACAGATACGCGGTCATTCCTGACTTACGTTGGATTGCTGGGTTTTCCAAGTGATCCTTCAAAACATTACAATTACCAGCAATCCATGCCTTCTGCAGAGAGAGAGAGAGAGAGAGAGAGAGAGAGAGAGAGAGAGAGAGAGAGTTACTGTGAAAATACATCACTAGGGGCGATGTGAGTCAGACGAGGATACTTAAAATTCCATATTTCTGTTTCACTTTCATAAAATCTAAGTCTCTTTTCTTATTCAAGGTTATAAACACATTTGATTTCTCTACTCTTTACACCAGTATACCAAATTCTAAACTTAACGGCAAATTAAGATAACTAGTCCAATTTTGTTTCATAAGAGAAAAAAATTACCAACGTAGTTAAAATAATCTTGCTTTAAGAAGGTATAAATCGTATTTTATAGAAAGAAATAAACACACGCTGATTCAGACATAACATTCTTTGAAACTGAAGCTTGCTTTTCATTGACAACTTTTTGGTTACGTTTGGAGGATGTTTTTTTTTCAACAACAATCAGCAATCCTATGGGAATTCGAACCAAATGATTCCCTTTTTTCGACTTGCACCTTTATTCATGTATGACATAATATAATTCATACCAGACCTTCTCAGAAAGAATGAACATAATTTAACATGATGCTTTATTTCAAGTTCCGCTAAAAAAGATAATTAAATCATATATTGGTGTCTATTTTGGACGCATCTTTCCAATCGAAATTAAGGATACAACAGATACAGTTAAGTTCGTCTTATATCCTTTCCATATATTCTCTTCAATTTGACAAAGACGGTATGTTCAGAACAAAACTTTCCAGAAAAGGGACGATTTTAGTTTCACAATTGTGACTTTACAATTCTATGAAGAAGCATTCTAGCATCTAGTATGACTGCATGTGATATATGAAGTATATATCTTCAGAGCTTGTGTTTCCTGTAACGATTTCCTTGACAGCGGATTGCTTTCTACAAGGAAAGTATTATACAAACGGCTCCGAGAGGTAAAGTTGAAGTCATCCCTCGAAGTTTTACGGAAAGAATCTCAATTAAGATGTTGACCTTTATGAAATATCTGTGTCGAACATGATCATGGATAGGTTCCAAATTATCGTAACCACCATCCCGTCGTTCGTAACATAGAGGATTTATCAACGTACTTATTATTAGTTCTTTCATGATTTACAAGACGGATGCCAAATGCACGTAGAGCAGGGACTATTAAAAAAGAGGGGCGAAAGATACCAGAGGGACATTCCAACTCATAGATCGAAAATAAACTGACAAAGCCTTGGCTAAAAAGAAGAAGACAAACAGATAAATAATAGTATACAAGACACAACATAGAAAACTAAAGACTTAGCAACACGAAAACCACCAAAAACTGGGGTTGATTTCAAGTGCTCTGAAAGGCTAAGCTCCATATGTGGCACCCGTCGTGTTGCTCATGTTATTACAAACCTGGTAAATAGTCTTTTTCGGTAGGTCACATTCGTGAAAAGGGAAGAGGGTTGTAGTTACGACATAAGAAATATATCTGATATCATCTGTAAAACGGTTATTCAATAGCGGCCTACCAACTCGTGATGGTACCCGTTAAGATTACGAAGAGATGATATCAACTTCATTAATTTGAACTCTTGGTTCAATAGCTTCTTTGTGAGCAGCAACCCTCTATCAAGGAAATCATAATAGGAAATACAAGCTCGGGAATATCGTATCATAATTGGGAGCTATATACTCCGTATACTCCGTATGCAGGCGCTGCTGGAATGTTGCTACATAGAAATGGAAAGTTCACAATTGGGAAACTGATATCATCTCTTTTGTCCTAAAGATTTGTTTTCAACCGACCATCATATTTATAGATGTAAGTCAAAATATGAGGCAGACTTAACTCTATCTGTTGTATGCTATCTTGTTCGGATTTTTTGTGTTATTAAAATTTGCTGTTACAAAATGATAGAAATTATTATAAATTAAGGAATGTATCTCCCTTATGCAAAGCTCTGATTCCTTCCACGGATTTGGCTATACTTTTTGGACATTTTGGATAATAGCTCTTCATCTTTTATATAAGCTTTGGATTTCAAATATTTTGGCCACGAGCATCACCGAAGAGACATATATTGTCGAAATGCGCATCTGGTGCAAGAAAATTGGTACCGTTAATTTTATTACTACCACTGGGTCGATGCCTCTGCTGGTGGACTATTAGTCCCCGAGGGTATCACCAGCCCAGTAGCCAGTACTGCGGTACTGGCATGAAAATACGGATTTTTTGTGTTATTAAAATTTGCTGTTACAAAATGATAGAAATTATTATAAATTAAGGAATGTATCTCCATCATGCAAAGCTCTGATTCCTTCCACTGATTTGGCTATACTTTATGGACATTTTGGATAATAACTCTTCATCTTTTATATAAGCTTTGGATTTCAAATATTTTGGCCACGAGCATCACTGAAGAGACATATATTGTCGAAATGCGCATCTGGTGCAAGAAAATTGGTACCGTTAATTTTATTACTACCACTGGGTCGATGCCTCTGCTGGTGGACTATTAGTCCCCGAGGGTATCACCAGCCCAGTAGCCAGTACTGCGGTACTGGCATGAAAATACGGATTTTTTGTGTTATTAAAATTTGCTGTTACAAAATGATAGAAATTATTATAAATTAAGGAATGTATTTCCATCATGCAAAGCTCTGATTCCTTCCACTGATTTGGCTATACTTTATGGACATTTTGGATAATAACTCTTCATCTTTTATATAAGCTTTGGATTTCAAATATTTTGGCCACGAGCATCACTGAAGAGACATATATTGTCGAAATGCGCATCTGGTGCAAGAAAATTGGTACCGTTTATTTTATTGTTCGATGGGATATATGCGTTCAATATAGGCAATGAATTTTGAGTTATCAATTGCAAGTGAGAGAACATCTTCTATACAGCGGAAAGTAAAGTTAAAGGATATTGCTGACTTTCGTCATAAGAAGTTCCTGTATAAAGTCAGCCGTGTAAGGATAAAGGAACAAGTCGGTAAGAAGAGGGCCCAATTGGTTCCCATTGGAATGCCGACAATCTGTTGAAAAATACATCCTCGAAATGTTACAAATAAGGTGTCAATAAAAAATCAAGCATCTTGATAATGTCAGTTTCAGAGAATATTTTGTTTGAATCAGAGTGATTTTTTGCAAAGTACGATTTATCCCCCCTTAGACAAGATACTTGTATCTACGTTGGCCATTTTTTTTAAATGAAACAAAGCAGTACTACCTTTCAAGTTGTCTATCAGTTTTGAATGTGTAAATCTTGTGTAAAGTGTATAAAAGTTAAATGTGTTAATAGTATTGCAAGATGAAAGAGTCATAGATTGTATGTACTCTTAAGATCTTTGGAATTTTGCAGTATACTCATCAGTTTCACAATACCTTTGAAGCCCAGCTTGATTGCTGATAAAATAGATGTTAATAATTTAGAAGGAGGTTTCATGGTGCACTTGGAAGACCAAGCAATGTACTGTTGTTTGAAGGGACACTTATGTAGCACAGTGATGTAAGATTCAATTCTTCATCTTTGGTTGAATTCCAAAGGAACATAGAATATTATACCTATAATTATCCAGGATTTCGTCTTTGGTAAGTGTCGTGAGGGTATATGTTGAGTTTCCATGTGAATTATCCTTACCCTATTCATTCATCGAGCAGTTTATGTAATGAGAGTTACAAACAAATATGATGTTGTTTAGGGCTTTATCTGCGGGAACAGCAACATATTTGTCATGCATGTAGGACAAGTGTCTTGCAGTATCTGGGTCTTTAAAGATTGACGTAGCATGGGTATTGATAGACCCATTTAGTTTCTTAATTCTGATTAATATCAACGACCTCACATCTTTGATCCATTTGTAAAGAGTATTTACGTCTTCTTTCTTGCATAATCCTCGACTAGCTCTTTCGTAGCAAGTGATTTACCTCCCTGTTTTTTGGCGGGGTTAGTGTTGCTCAGTCTTTAGTTTTCTTTTCGTTGTTTTTTTATTTTTTTGCTATGATGCTTTTATTTTTCTTCGACTTTTTATTTTTAACACCCCTTGGTCTATTCTGTTTGTCAATCAACAATCATGGTAAAAAGTATAAAATGCAACATGTAAGGTAGAAAACGACTAATAATGAAAAAAAAAAAAAAAAAAATTGTGTCCTATGTTCTTGGAAGTCAAACTCAAGATATGTTCATTCAGTTCCCTCACAGGCACTTGTCTCAGATTTTTTCCCCCTAGTATATACTTTAATATAACACTATGAATTCCCTATATAATATATTAATGGAATTCTATTCATTGAAATTTTATACGAAATGAAAGTGATTGACCTTCAGGCATATCTTGCAAAAAGGGTCGAATCATTGTGATCGTCACCTGATTTCAGTTCGTATAATTTGTCAAACAAACAATCAATTCCTATATGTACAGATCTTTGATACAAAATGTGTGCAAAATGTATTTCTCGTTGCGGCAACGCTTCTCTTATATTTCGCTTCATCTCTGTTTTGCTATATGTCTATTTAATATATATCTGCATATGATGTAACCTGAATATAAGTCGTCAGAAATGTAAACCACACAGCAACCTACACTGTAGAAATTGTGGTTATTTGAAATATGAAAATGTCAAATTTCATTGTCATTTTATGTGTAGACATGTATTACCTGACATGCAATTGCAATTATTTAGGTGCACTAACATGATATAGGTAACATTTCAATTATGCTTTTGACCTCATAAAAGTTGTTTTCTTCAAAACTGTCCGCGCCGATGTACGATACATAAACGCGCAAATTTACTTCCACACAACGTGTCTTCAGTTTATGTCATTTTATGTGTAGACATGTATTACCTGACATGCAATTGCAATTATTTAGGTGCACTAACATGATATAGGTAACATTTCAATTATGCTTTTGACCTCATAAAAGTTGTTTTCTTCAAAACTGTCCGCGCCGATGTACGATACATAAACGCGCAAATTTACTTCCACACAACGTGTCTTCAGTTCTTGCTAATCTTCTTCGTACTTATCTGCGACTATAGACAGGTTCGAAATATGCAAATGACTCCATGACCGTTTTACTATGCGATACGACAGATGGGCGTATAAATAAATAAGTTAGAAAAATAATTTTACATGATAAATTTCACCTGTTATGTTTTCACAATAAATTACTAAATTCAAACTGTGTTAAGCTGTAATTTACAGTGTCTCAAGCTTTTGTCCAGAGTCTATAAATTTCAATTTTAAGTGTTTATAGGTGATTAAGGAAAACACAAGTGTCATGCACAACGTGCAAGTTTCATTTTACACCTTGTATAAAAAGCTAAATATTTTTAAGTTTGTCACCAATCGGATATCTACGAAGAAGAAAGATGGGAGCCTTAATACTTCTGTTCACACTGATTGTAGCTGGTATGTTTTTGCTTTAACTAATTCGATCTTTGTTTATCGTTTCTCTTCCCTATTCTGTTAAATTTTTGTCAGGACTATAAAATTGAAAATGTATATTGGTATATCGTATCAAGTAATAGTTGATAGAATTTAACTTTAAATATAGACGATAAATGGACATACAAAAAAGTATATTACAAATACATAATTGCTATCTTGTCTAAGTTTAAGTTTGCATTATACACATTTAAACAAGATTAACATACATATAGAAACTTGATTGAATATTTTCTTGTCCAGTGAAGTCTTGATGTTTTTAATTTTTTTATTCATTCATCCTTGTCTTTGATATTTTTTTTGGTTTCATCTATGTTTGTTTTTTGTTATCCGAAAATATCAAATTTCAATTCTCTTAAACAAAATAATGTAAAAAAAAAACCGTCTAAAATTAGGAAATTGCATTCATTGATCTGAAAATGTTTTTTTTTACTTTTATAGTATTTATACATTAATAAATTTTAGAAATACATTAAGGATGCATCATTATGCCTTTTGAAGTTTAAAAATAATTGTATCTGAGTGGAGTTGGGTAAATTTCTTTTTTGGTGAATTATAACTTTAAGGTTAAGATTAATTATATAAAGTGGACAAAAAATGAGAACAAGGCCACTTATTTAAGGAATGACTGTAATTTTTTTTTCTGTCTATGAAGAAATAACATAAAAAATGTGGTGCACACTGAATAACGCGCGTAGCGGGTTATTTAACAGTGTGCACCACATTTTTTATGTTATTTCGAATAGACAGAAAAATATTACAGTCATTTCTGATAATTTAATTCTAAATTCCATTTTAAACCGTAGAAAATCATGAAAAAACTTTGATGACGTCACGGTCACATGACTAAATTATGTCTATGAGCTCATAACAAAATAACGTCAGCCAATCAGAAGACGCGTTACATCCAAAATTAAATTATTGGTGTATGTGTATGTGATATGGTGCATATATGATTAATTTGTCTAACATTGTATTAACTTATCCTGTTGTCTCTTCCTGCTTTCGAAATAAATTTTTATTATTATTAGTATTACCAATTTAACAAAAAATAGAAACTAACTGTAAATAAGCTCATCATAGATACTAGTAATAGAATTGGAATTTTGGATTTGCGCCGACGCGCGTTTCGTCCACAAAAGACTTATCAGTGACCCTGGAATAAAAAACAACTTTAGCAAGGCCAAAGTGTAAATTATCACTGCGCTTTGTGTCTTTTTGTTTTATTGTACATATAAAAAAGAAGATGTGATATGATTGCCAATGAGACAACTATCCACAAAAGACCAAAATGACACAACATTAACAACTATAGGTCACCGTACGGCCTTCAACAATTAGCAAAGCCCATACCTTGTAACATTTCTTTCATTTTATTTATTATTAAAGCTTCTGCTGTTGACATATGGCAACCAGCGAAAGAGCTGATAGAAAGTGTAGAAAGGGGAGACAAATGGCCGGTAGGTTATATTCTTTGAACATAACTGGGTATAATTATGTAGATAGTTATCTCGTTGTCAATCATGCGATATCTCCTAATTTTTATAAAGAAGAAGAGGCAATTTGTCCTGTAATTGGTTCACTCACAGAGTCGAAGTCGAAAAAAGATGTCATATTCTATACTGTATATCAAATTTTTGAATTTTGGTTAATTTATATGTTTTTGAGGTAAGTGTGACGTCAATTTTCTCTGAACTAGAATACTTGTTTGTTTATGTGCTAGCTGAAGCCCGCCTCTGAGTGTTGGATTTTCAGGCTGTGTTTAAGACTCATTGCCCAGTGGTTGCATTTGGATGTTCTATACACTTTGGTCTCTATAACACATTCCCCGTTTTAATTCTTAAATTAAATTTTGCTGTTGATATTGATACAAAACTACAACTTTTACATGGGAGAGCGATGTCCTAACACTTAATTTAACGATAAATACTCAAAATTTAACAATATTTCTGCAAAACTTTTCATCAGTCATTAGACGTTTAGTTTGCTGGTATATTAAGAAAAAAGCCTAAATTAATTCAGAGGTGTTTGGACGGGGTTAATGGACAAATACTAATGAAAAATGGGCCCAAAAATAAAGAAAAAAAATAATAGGTTGCTAAAACTTCGAGAATTAAGAATAATAAGCAAAACATGTAAAAGATAGAAAAAAATAACCCAAAAATACGTCAAAGTGTTTGGCACATCAAGGCGCACTTTATTATGTCTGGACAGAAAGGAATAGCATGTGTATTCACACGTTGACAACCCTCTGATGGGTACGACAACTAATGTATAAATAGTTATTATTATTCTAAATTTTGCTATCATATTTTCGAGGTCGATGACGGGGAAGGGAGAATCGTCGGTGGTGTAGATACAACTATTTCCCAGCACCCTCATCAAGTGTCCCTACAAAGAAGTAATAGCCATATTTGTGGAGGTGCCATTGTGAATGCTGACTGGATTGTTACGGCTGCACATTGTGTCGACAGTTCTAGACCGTAAGTGTTTAGATATATTGTGATGAACTTAAGTGCACACATCAAGATATACTAATACATAACCAAAGACCTGAAGAACTGAACTTCGGATGTCCGAAAGTTCTGGTGGATGGTCACAAGCACTTTTTTCAGAAAAAAAAAATCACATCTCATTTTTAAAACCGTTTTCAAACGGATTGTATATAGGTTTTTTGTTTCCATGTTTTTTGTTTTGTTTTTTTTTAACATTGTTTTACGAGTAAATCAATACTCATGCCATGTTTTGTGGCGTTTTGTGAAAATACAAATCTAATATACTAGTACACAAATTGATTTATTTTTCTGTTTAACGCCACATTGACACTATCGGCTATTTCGTGGCAGTCAGTCCTTCATGATTGGTCGATTCTGGAGTGGTTTGAGGTAACCACCGATCCACACAACAGACTTTTTGAGGTTAATTTATTGATAAAAAAGAGGAAAATATGAATAAAAATTCTGTGTTAAGACCATTACTTGTAGGTCCCTTTGTAGTGTGTTTCATATAGTTTGAACGTGTAAAACAACACAAGTCATATAAAACCACATTTTGCTCTCCCTTATTGCTGATGGATAATAAAACACATATTTTTTTTTCTCTGTATCCAGACAGGACTACAGGATACGCGCAGGATCTTCAGCTCATGCTAGCGGTGGGACTACGAGAAGTATAGACCTCATCGTATCGGTAATTTTCTGATCATTTATTTCTAATCATTCAGGGTAATATATGTGTTAGTCTAGTATTGACAAGGCTACATATCACCCTATACACAGTTGTGTATTATTAGTTACACAGCGGTCTTTTGACATTATACGAAACCACGCCTACTAATCCAATTTTAAATATACACGGTCACCACGCAGTTGCTTTTAACCAATGAAATTCCTAGAAATTTATAGAAGGTAAGATACAAGGTTATTTTTTTTTTTAGAGATTTGACAGATCAGTCTAACGTTAAATGTTATCTACCATTACATTATATCGACAATAATGTTTATAATTTAGATCACATATATAAAAATGAAGAAGCAAGAAAGCTTTTTTTGTCCAATATAAACAGCATATATATATATATATACGACACTACAGTTAATCTGGTCAATCTTTAAAAACGTGTTTCTGGTAAATAAATTATCCAAAATTGACAAAAATCACTAATAACCTGATTTCCTCTTTTATTACGTGTACGGCATCACATACGCCTAAACATAAACATGTAGAAATACTCTTATGTCAAGATGGACTGTTTGGAATTAAGTCCGAACATAATCATCGGGCATAAGATATAAGCTATGACATCCGAAGTCATATACAATAAAATATAAGTCATTCTGAAATATTATTCATATATTGTCTGCATTCTGTTATGAAAACTAATAGGCAAAAACAATTATATTATGTAAATTTTCATTAATATACTGTTATAAGTCAGATGAAAGTAATGTCATACAGACATATCAATGTCGAAGAAGATGACCCTACTGGCTCTTGAGTTTACAAAAAAGTCCTTTGTAATATATTCACAAGATATTTGATTTGTAAAACAGATTGTAGTACAAACATTTGGAAAGTAGACTGCAAAACAACTAACTAAAAAAACACACAATTTTGTGTTTAACAAGCATAATTACATTGCATTTTGGTATTGTGAAAAAAGCGAAATGAAATACCCTTTTATATACTCTTTTTTTAGCATGAAAATTACAACTCAGGAGCTGGAACATTCCCAAATGACATTGCATTGATGAAAATGTCATCCAGTTTGTCATTAACCGGAAGTATTTCAGCCATTACATTGGCAACAGGAAGTCCTGACGAGTTTGCTGGCCAGACATGTGAAATCACTGGATGGGGCAGAACTTGTGGAACATGTAAGTACATAACTAAAACAAAGTCTGGCAGAACTCGTGGAACATGTAAGTACATAACAGAAACAAAGTGTGGCAGAACTTGTGGAACATGTCAGTACATTACTGAAACAAAGTGTGCCAGAACTTGTGGAACATGTAAGTACATTACTAAAACAAAGTCTGGCAGAACTAGTAGAGCTTGTGGAACATGTAAGTTCATAAAACTAAAACAAAACCTGGCAGAAAAATGTAAGTTCATACCTCAAACAAATTCTTGCAATACTTGTGGACCATATAAGTCTATGGTTCCTTAGAAAAGGTTCACATGATCCTAGTGAATATTCTTTGAATATATATCATAAACTTTATTGAATACTGCCAATTTTGAGACAGCTGTGCAACTCATCTGTATGACTTTTCATCAAAATGTTTTTCATATTATTAATTTAAGACCGTTTTTCTGGTGTTTTTTTCAGAACGATTATTTGCCATGTTAAGGGAGATAACTCAGACAATTTAATAATATAAAGGAATAAACAAGTAATTCATGGATTGTGTTTGTCGCAATAAAACACGTCCAGGAAGTGTGCCCCAATTTTTCTTTTCATTTTCTCAAAGCATATCATAACAGCTATCTTTCCATACCTGATTTCAAAATTCTATCGTTAAGTTTCCTTTCAAGTCACACAAAAGCGGTTTTCAGTGTATAATCATTACAAAATCTTAAAATGTCACACCTTGTCTAAACAAGAGATCCGTTACTCATACTTTTAATTTTAGAATTAGCGTTATATAAACTTTATTTTGTCAAAGAATGACAAAGTTTTATAGTTTTTAATTCCCCCCTCTCATGCATCGTAAATTGAAATATAGGTACATATCAGAAAGAATATGTGGTATGATTGCCAATGAGACAACTCTCCACAAGAGACCAAAACACACAGAAATTAACAATAATAGGTCACCGTACAGCCTTCAACAATGAACAAAGCCCATACCGCATAGTCAGCTATTAAATGCCCGAAATGACAGACATAAAAAAATTCAAAGGAGAAACTAACGGCCTTATATATGTACAAAAAATGAACGAAAACAGAATGTGGCGAGGTTAAACATGCTAGCGGGATGCTAGCTCGCCGCTAACCTGTGACAGTGGTGTAACCGTACAACATAAGAACAAATCATAAAAATCAGTTGAAAAAGGCTTAACTCATCAGACGGAAACAAATAGAAACACATCTAACTAAAACAGAGTTGACGTATATTCTCTTTTTATAAATATTGGGATGAAATTTAAACGTGTTATTCAAATTATGTAATATCCAAAGTTCTGTCTATTGAGTGGATTGAACCCTTGGAAAGTGTCGTTCCACCACCAGCGCCACTAATCATTTCATATAATTATCAAAATATGGGACACTTATTTCGTAGTGTACAACATTTTTTCTGGGAACCCATACATTCGGTACCATATGAAACCCAAAAGTTCGAGACGACGCTAAACATGGATACAATTTTAGAGAGTTCAAAACCAAATGGGACAAAACATAAAATTTCAAAATTTTCATGGTCAACTTTTACCTGAGGAAGTAAGTTTGTTTATTGACAATTGCATGATTGAAAAAAAAAAAATAATATAATAATGTTTCTCTGGTACGCGTTATTTATCAAATTGTCAATTTTTATTTTCCAGGCGGTTTACCCACTAATTTAAAAGCATTAAGCATGCAAGTGCTAAGAAACAGTGAGTGTAAAAACCATTGGACTGGCAACAACATACTTGACGGTCATATTTGTATATTCCAAGGAACTGGTTACGGCGCTTGCAATGTAAGTAATGCACATTCTTACATGGGTACTGATTAAGTTTCTGTATGAAGCTTTATATATATATATATTACAGCGTTTCATATTTGTTATGTGGATTAAATTGTTTCTTTACGAAGAAATTCTTCGCTTGAAAGTTATAGGCTTTGACATTTATCAATATTCACCGTGTTGGATAAAAAAAACGCTTCGTAAGAAGATATTTAAAATATCAAGAGAGAAACATTAGTCATACGACATGTGTGTTCAGTATGTGTAGATGTTATATTATTTTTTATATAATGTATTTTCATTTGTCAGCAAACTAATATAAATATATTTATACTCTTTAACACCTCCATTATATTATATCATCTTTATTTATCATTAGGGAGACAGTGGAGGACCAATGGTTTGTTCTGGTCAACTGGCTGGCGTTACATCCTGGGGCCAGAGTGGATGTCCAGGAAGTCGTCCTAGCGTTTACACTCGAATTGGTGTGTACAAAAGCTGGATGGACTACGTGATGGCTTCAAATTCCTAATTATAATGTCCGAATAAACAATGCAGTATAATTGAGTTATTCTATCTTTTGTTTTACATGTATGTAAGCCAACCCTTTGATTGATTCATTGGTCTTTATTTCACGTACACGTTTTGTTTTAAGACAGAGGTCAGGTGGCTACGTGGAAAGAGCTAAACAAGATAATTGATAGCTTCACAGATAGTAACGTTTCACGTTCTCTAGTTTAGAATTCAAAAAGTAACGAAAATGTTTAAAATCAATGTTTTCCGTCAAGCTTTTATTTTTGAAATTGTGGTTTTCTAAAAATAAACGTAAAATTATAATATAAAAAATTGACAATGTTTCAAAAATCGATAGTTTATTCGAATGCGTCCTTAAAACACAATTAATCGATTTACCAAATTACTTGATAGAAAAGCAGCATTTTAACTAATAAAATTGGTGTAAGCGATAAACTGTATATGAAAAATCTTGCTTTAGTTTTGGTATCAAAAGACCTATTAGTTATATATCTGGTATAGGCATGATCATTCAATTGTCCTGCCATTCCAAGAACTATCTTCATATATTGGTTACGAAATATGACAGGGATCAATATTAACAATCGAATGATAAACACAAAAAACCTTCGAGTTCTATAATCCTGCAATTCTATGATAAAATATCTCTATCAAACCTCGGAATTATCTGTCAACAAGTGAATTTTCAAACCACAAAGCAATAAGCAAATAAGAAGATTTGCCACATTTAATATTTATATGTTCTGTACAAAAATGCATGTTCGACTGGATGAACTTTTTGGGTAAATGTAACGATAGGCCGTACGCAGAGTTTCTATCAAGTGGAAAAATCATGGCTGTTTTATTTCTTTTTGATGTGTTAAAAGTTTGATGCCATTGTTAACGCTTAAAATTTTTTTTTATTTCAAATGTGTGAAATTAGTAATTCCCAGTATAAATAACGATTTCAAGAGTTCTATAGATATTCTGAATATGAACAAAAGGAGATGTGCGGTTTAATCTAGAAGGCAACAAATTGTCTTCAACAATAGACCGACACAATCTATACAATATATCGGTCACCAAATAGTCCGGAATGCATACGAGCACAAACGCTAAACAAAAACAATCAACAATCATTTATAAATAGCAGAAGTATTTTCCCGTTTCTACACAGAACTTCCTCGATGTATTCATTTCAAAGCAGGGCCACTTGTAAAACGTCTTTCAATCATCACTTAAATCAGTGACATCGTCAGTAAAACCTATGGTAGCAATACACAGTTACAAGTTTAGTTTTTTTGGTCATGGGGATTTTTTAAAATATGAAAGGTTTTGTACAATAAAATTGATTTTGAGATAGTTGAAGAATAATATAGCCTTCCAAGTGGGTTTATTTGAACATTTAAATTGTGTTATCATGTTTTATATGCCATTTGTCTGTTTGACAGTCCGTTTTTTTCACATCCGTACCGCCCATAGGTCCATATATTAGTGTAGTGTTTTTCAACAAAGATTTGACCCATGACCTTTTAATTACATTTTATGGAAAAACGAGCCGAATTGCATATGATTTGTTTGGACCTCTTGCTAGATAAATGTCTATGGTTTCATGAAAGGTATCACTGTATTGGATTTGAATTTCTCCTTTTGACCATTTTTGTTTTAGTTTTTTGTGGCATTTCCAACCTCCAATTTTTTTGGCAATTTTGTATCAAATAAAAGCAGATTGTTGCCATGATTACACCAAAAAGAGATTATATTTCACCATTATAACTCTTTGAAATAAAATCTATGGAAGATGTTCTTTCCAAAAATATACACATGCATAACATAAATATAAAGTATTATTTTTTTAAAAGGAAGGGGAAAAGGTGGTTAGAAATTATGAGTGTCAATTTTAATTTTTTTCCTAACTGTGTATTGCTACCTATGATTGAAATACAAACCCAGTTTAGTATAATACCCATACCAGCCTAAGGCAGTTTGTTACAGATTAATCTTTTCTGGAAAGACAAATTAAACAAGAATATGTCCATAATACACGAATGGTCTACTCGCACTATTATTATCTATTTTCAGTGGACCGTAAAATTGGGGTCAAAACTCTTATTTAGCATTAAAATTATCATAGGAAACATGTGTACTCGGTTTCACGTTGATTGGACTTTTACTTCCTTGCTCCAGGCAGTTCACAACAGATTGGTCACGTTTTGAGTAATATTGACACAAATAATGTTACTCTTGAAATGGTGAACGGTCTATTTAAAAAGGATAATAAACTTTTAGATACGACAGAAAGAGTACTATCAACAGACAAAAGAAACTGGTTCATCCCTACAACAAAATAAACCATAGTTTGATAAAAATTGTAAAGACAAAAGTTATGAGTATCACAAGGCTAGAAACTTGTATAATACAGTAAGATCAGGTGCTGATAAACTAGAAATGAATAGTACGGTCAAGGAATACTACAAAACACTTCACATTACTTATCAGCGGTATAGAGAAAAACTGTTCTGATCAACTGGGATCATTATCGAAAAATTACTGTAAGGTATTTTTGGAAGACACCAACAAAAATAATATGAGTACAAAAAAGACAAACCCTATGTCTGTATTGAAGCAATCCATGAATATTTTAGAATCATGAATGCAAGTGATGAAGACCATTTAAATGATATTGATATATAAGTCTGTTTAGTGGTCCAATTTATATTGAACTTTTAAATGGAATTTTTGTACATAAATTTGGCCGATAGTTTTCTCGTTTGAATTGTTTGACATTTGTTATTATAGGAGCATTTTATAGCTGACTATGTGGTATGGGCTTTGTTCATTGTTGAAGGCCGTACGTTGACCTATAGTTGTTAATTTAAGTGTCATTTGGTCTCTTGTGGAGAGTTGGCAACCATAACACATCTTCATTTTTATCATTATAGAACAAAAGATCTTGGTACAGACAGAATACTAAAGTAGTTTTTGAAAAAACTCTCTACCATTGTGATATGTATTTACACTGAGCTTTTTAATGTAGTATTGCATGTAGGGATTATCACAGGCAAAGATAACCTGATACGTATTTGGCACAATTTTTTGGAATTTTTGGTCATAAATGCTCTTCAACTTTGCACTTGTTTGTCTTTATAACTATGTTGATCTGAGCGTCCCTGATAAGTCTTATGTAGACGAAACGCGCGTCTGGCGTATTAATTATTAGCCTGGTACCTAATTATTTCTTAAACTTGGAAAGCAGGACGATTACATCACAATGGACTTGAGGTTGTTGAAGACTTTTCTTATTTATGTGTTATCTTTAGATATAACGGTACTGTTTTAGATACAAAAACAAACGTATGGACTAAGCGCAAAAATCGATGGATTTTATATATCGAATGGTTAGAAACGAAAATATTCCAATAGATTTGCAACTGAAATGTTTTTATTCTTTGATACACTCAATTCTTTGTGGTTTTGAGGTTAAGTTTTGAGAATTTGAAAATAATTCAACAGATGCATTTGAAATTTTCTAAATGAATTATAAAAATTATTAATACTGAACCTAAATTTGTGGTGTATGAAAAATTGGGAAAATTTCCTTTGCCAATCGAGTTAGGTATAGACTGATTTCAACGGTATACTACTGTTGCCTTTATTTATTAATACCACCGGACCGGAATCTGGTAGACAATCTGTCCCCGAGGATTCTACAAGTCCAGTAGCTTAACAGCATGAAAAATAGTAGAATAAAACATAAGGTTATAAACAGGATTTGTTTTCTCTCAATCGATTGATGACTTTGAACAGCGGTATTCCACTTAGGAGATAACTGTATTGTATTTTAAGCTCCGACGGCATCAATTGGGGATTTGATGGTCGCAAATTAAGTTTACTGGCGACGCATTAGCTTAAAATACAATATTGTTATCTCCATTCTAATGAAACTGAGAGAAAACAACGTTAAAACATGTAATTAAAATCTGTCATATGCCGTCTGCGCTTGCGCGTACGTCCCATAGCATCAATTGTCAATTGATGCCATGTAAAAAAGTGACGTTATCCAATCAAAATTAACGTTTGTAAACGTTGTTGCATTAGAATGTTGCTTTTATCTATACCGGTGTAAAGTATTAAAAAGGGATGAACTCCGTAGAGCTAAGTACAGGCTGCTGCTTGAATCAGGAAATCTCTGTTATTATGTTTCAAAATTCAAAACACTGGATGGATATCTTTTTACGAACCAGATTGCCTTTTGTGATAAAAAAAACTTGATCGAATATTGAGTTATCAGGTTTTACCTAATGGTTTGGCGATATAGCATATTCATCTCGAGGACAATAGAATATTTGAAGGAAAACAAATGGATCAGAAGACTATCTGAACAGAAAATCTAATTCATCATAGATTCCAAGAAAAAAAGGTATTTAACAAGGACATCAGGCTTACGTATTACAATCGAGACGAGATTTTGACAAAATGAACCTAGACCATGGAAAATACGTCATGAATGTGTTGGTGATAAATTTTATGTTTAATTATTTATGTCAGCATGATTCTATTGGTAATTATAGAAACCAACATCTACCCAGATATTACACTATTAATCCACAATACATCAATTGTCCATACTAGTATGTAATGCGTAAGTCTATACGTACGACTTTAATTTTACAAAGAAAGTGCTTGTTTATTCTAAAATATCTACAAATTTATTTCTAACCGTTTAAAAGTACAGAATGCATTATGTCTCATTATATTGTTTAAGTGTTATACTTTGACCTCATGTAACACATTTATGTGTGGGCGTTATCAATAAATCTTGATAATTTTATAACCAATCAAGGTGTCCTTTTATTTAAAGGGCAGATTAAATACAATATACTTATTCATAACATAATAAGCAAAATAAACAATAATTAAAACATACTAATTTTTCATTAGATTAATAAATTGTCCTGATTATATAGAAATAAAGAGAAAAAAAATTATTAGTTTCTTGCATGCTTAACAAAAAAGAGGGGGAGGGGAATTATCAAAATTGTAAAGGCTTTGTTCTTAAAAAGTATAGATGAACCAGTTATCTGTTTAATGTCATTGTGAAAAAGCATGAAACTATCAAACAGCGTCAGGACTATACGACATGGGCTTTGTTCATTGTTGAAGGCCGTACTGTGACCTGTAGTTATTTGTATATGTGTCATTTGTCCTCTTGTGAAGAGTTGTCTCTTTGACAATCATACCATATCTTCTTTTTTATAATCACACTGCTGTAAGACATGGTGGACTGCATAAAACATACAATGACATGAAAACACATGCCAACATAAGCCATGAAGCGACGAAAATATTTCTGAAACTTTGTGATCACAGTTCTCTAAAGAAAAACGTTCTTTGCTTTTAATTATTGTTCTTTATTGTTCAATAAATTTCAAATGTATTTTCTGTTTTACTTGAATTTATTTTATAAGTTTTGTATAATTTAAACCATTTTAAGCAATATTTAGTACATGTTATAACATGACGAAAATTGTCATCGACCACACGTGTTATCAGTTCTAGCTATTTTTCGTCAAACTGATAGCCGACAATAAATTACTAAGTTCAAACTATAAACTGTGTTAAGCAGTAATTTAAAATATCTCAAGCTTTTGTCCAGAGTCTATAAATTTCAATTTTAAGTGTTATAGGTGACTAAGAAATACACAAGTGTCATGCACAACGTGCAAGTTTCATTTTACACCATGTATAAAAAGCTAAATATTTAAAAGTTTGTCACTAATCGGACATCTAGGAAATAGAAAGATGGGGGTCTTAGTACTTGTGTTTACACTGATCGTAGCTGGTATGTTTTTGATAGAACTTGTTCAATCTATTGTTTCTTTATTCATTCATCTAGTCTATTACATTTGTTTTGGTGCTTCATATATATGTTTGTTTATGGTACCCGAATATATTAAAAAAAACTCTAAAATTAGGTGATCCATTCATTGATATGAACATTTTTTATGGTATTTATATATTTATAAAATAAAAAAGTACATTAAGGATGCGTCATTTTGCCTTTTGAAGTTGAATAAAAAATAATTGTATTTGAGTGGAAGTGGGTAAATACATTTTGGTGAGTTGTAACTTAAGATTAATTATATAAAGTGGGCTAAAATGAGAACCATGCCACTTGTTGATGTATTTGTATGTGATATGGTGCATATATAATTAATTTGTCTAAAGTTATCCTGTTACCTTTACATGCTACTTTTGGAATCAAGTATTATTCTAATAAAATAAATTATAAATATTATTTATTTTACAAAAATGAGCAACAAACTGTAAATTATCATTGCGCGTTGTGTCTTTTTGGTTTGTCGTAAATAATTTATCGCATTTCTTACTCTTTGTTTATTATTATAGCCTCTGCTGTTGACATATGGCAACCGGCGAAAGAGCTGATAGAAAGTGTAGAAAGAGGAGACAAATGGCCGGTAAGCTTTCTTTTTTGTAAATAACTGGGTATAATTTTGTGGACAGTTGTTTCGTTGGCAATCATGCGACATCTCCTATTTTTTTAATAAAGAAATAGAAACAATTTTCCCTGTAGTTGGTTCACTCCGAGGGTCGAAGTCTAAAAAAAGTGTCACATTCTTTATTGTTTATATAGTATTAAATTATAAACAGTCATTTCGGGGCCTTTTATAGCTGACTATGCGGTATGGGCTTTGTAAATTGTTCAAGGTCGTACGGTGACCTATACCAGTATTGTTAATTTCTGTGTCATTTGGTCTCAAATTTTGCATCGGAGGACATCGCTAATTATAACTACAGATTGTTGGTTTTAATCAAAGATATCATAACACTTGTGTTAGGATAAGTCTCAAAATTTGCCAACATTTCTGTCAAACTCATGATTTTCATCTGTCGTTAGGCGTTTTTAGTTTGGTGATATATTTAACAGTAAAGATTGAAAGTCTTTTGGAAAATTGATCCTGATGTGAAAAAAAACCAGGAATAATTGGCATTCCTCTTTGCAACTGTTGGATGGGGTTTACAATTGGTTTTAAAAAGGACAAATACAAATAAAAAATCAAGAATAGAGAATAATGGGGTGCTAAAACATGACGAAATAAGTATAATGGGCAAACATAGAAAAGATAGATTAAAATGACCCTAAGAATGAGAAAGAATTTGGCACATAAATCCGCACTTTATTATGTCCGTACAGAAAGGCATAGTATGTGTATTCACATGTTGACAACCCTCCGATTGTTCCGACAACTAATGTATAAATAGATATTATCATTATATAAATTTTGAAATTTTATTATTATTATTATAAATTTTGATATTTTATCATTATTATTATAAATTTTGATATCTTATTATTATTATGATAAATTTTGATATTTTATTATTATCATCATAAATTTTGATATTTTATTATCATTATCATAAAAAAAATGACCTTAATAATGTGAAAGAAGTTGGCACATAATTCCGCACTTTATGATGTCCGGACAGAAAGGCATAGAATATGTATGCACATGGTGAAAACCCTCCGATTTTTTCTACAACTAATGCATAAATAGTTATTATTATTATTATAAATTTTGATATTTTATTATTCTAGGTCGATGACGGTAAAGGGAAAATCGTCGGTGGTGTAGATACAACTATTTCACAGCACCCTCATCAAGTGTCCCTACAAAGAAGTAATAGCCATATTTGTGGAGGTGCCATTGTGAATGCTGACTGGATTGTTACGGCTGCACATTGTGTCGACAGTTCTAGACCGTACGTGTATAGATATATTGTGATAACACGAAATTTCTGAACATTAATGCCCACATCAAGATCTACTAATATATCATTAAAGTAATGAAGAACTGAACATTGCATGACTGCAAGGACTGGTGGTTGGTCAAATGCACTTTTTTCAGAAAAAAAGTAACAAACTATATCTGATTTAGCGCTTTCATTTTCAACATATTTCTGAGTATCGGTTTACACTAAATCTTTCTTGTCATTTTTTTAAAACCGTTTCCAAACGGATTATATTTGGGTTTTTCGGTCTCCATGTTTTTTATTTTGTTTTGACATTGTTTTACAAGTAAATAAAAATCAATCATGTTTTGTGGCTTTTTGCGAAGATAAAAAACTAATATACTAGTACAGCACATCAAATTGATTGTTTTGTGTTTAACGCCACATTGACTTCATTGGCTGTTTTGTGGCGGTCAGTTTTTCATAATTGGTCGATTCCGGATTGGTTTGAGGTAACCACCGATCCACACAACAGGCTTTAAGGTTATTTAATTTAGCGATAAAATAGAGGAAAATATGAAGTCAATTTGGAATTTATAGAGTAAAACCTTCTAAAGTAACCACTTGTATATAGCAAAACCCTTTGTTATAAGACTATTAGTTGTAGTTCCCTTTGTAGTATGTTTCATATAGTTTGAACGTGTAAAAGACCACCAGTCATATGAAACCACATTTTGCTCTCCCTTGTTGCTGATGGATAATAAAACACATATTTTCTTTTTTCTCTGTATTCAGACAGGACTACAGGATACGAGCAGGATCTTCAGCTCATGCTAGTGGTGGGACTACGAGAAGTATAGAGCTCATCGTATCGGTAATATTCTGATCATTTATATATTTAATGATTCAGGGTAATATATGTGTTTGTTTAGTATTGACAAAATTAATATCACCCGAAACACAGTTGTGTATCATTAGTTACACAGTGATTTTATGACACAATACAAAACCATGCATACTTATCCCTTTGAAATATACACGGTCTTCACGCGGTTGCCTCTTTCCAATGATATTCCTAAAAATTTATAGGAGTTAAGATGCAAGGATATTTCATTTAGAGATTTGACGGATCAATATAATGTTAAATGTAAATCACCACCATTACATTATACTTTAGAGTCGACAATAATGTTTATCATTTTGATCACATACATGAAGGTATTTAAAATATAAGTTACCTTCAAGACTTTTCAGTACCAAAATTGAAGAAGAAAGAAAGCTAATTTTGTCCAATATAAACAGTATATATCTATACGACCCTACAGTGAATCTGGGTCAACCTTTAAAAACGGGTTTCTGGTAAATAAATTATCTTAAATGGACAAAAATCACTAATATCCTGATTTCCTCATTTATTACGTGTTCGGCATCACAGAAGCATAAACATAAACGTGTAGAAATACCGATATGTCATGATGGACTATTTGGAATTGGGTCCGAATATAATGATCGGGCATAAGATAAAAGCCATGGCATCATCATATACAATAATATATAAGTCATTCTGAAATATTATTCATATATTGTCTGCATTCTGTTATGAAAGCTAATAAGTAAATAAATAAAAATATGTAAATTTTCATTTATATACTGTTATATGTCAGGTGAAAGTAATGTCATACAGACATACCAATGTCGAAGAAGGTAACCCTACTGGCTCTTGCGTTAACAAAAATATCCTTTGTAATATATTCACAAGATATTTGATTTGTAAAACAGATTGTAATATCAAACATTCGGAAAATAGACTGAAAAACAGCTTACTTAAAACGCACAAAATTTGTATATAACAAGCAATATTACATTGCATTTTTGTATTGTGAAAAAAGCGAAATGAAACCCTTTTATCAACTCTTTTTTTAGCACGAAAATTACAACTCAGGAGCTGGAACATTCCCAAATGACATTGCATTGATGAAAATGTCATCCAGTTTGTCATTAACCGGAAGTATTTCAGCCATTACCTTGGCAACAGGAAGTCCTGACGAGTTTGCTGGCCAGACATGTGAAATCACTGGATGGGGCAGAACTTGTGGAACATGTAAGTACATATAAACTAAAACAAAGTCTGGCAGAACTTGTGGGACATGTAAGTACATAACAGAATCAAAGTGTGGCAGAACTTGTGGAACATGTAAGTACATAACAGAAACAAAGTATGGCAGAACTTGTGGAACGTGTAAGTACATTACTAAAACAAAGTCTGGCAGAACTTGTGGAACATATCAGTTCATTACTAAAACAAAGTATGGTAGAACTTGTGGAACATGTAAGTACATAACTGAAGCAAAGTCTGGCAGAACTTGTGGAACATGCAAGTACGTTACTAACACAAATGGCAGAATTTGTGGAACATGTAAATACATTACTAAAACAAAGTCTTGCAGAACTTGTTGAACATATAAGTACATTTTTTAAAACGAAGTCTGGCAGAACTGGTGGGATAAGTCCATGGTTCCTTAGAAAAGAGCCACATGCTCCTAGGGAATATTCTTAAAATAAACATGTTTAACCCCGCCGCAATTTTGCACCTGTCCCAAGTCAGGAGCCTCTGGCCTTTGTTAGTCTTGTATGATTTTTAATTTTAGTTTCTTGTGTATAATTCGGAGTTTAGTATGACGTTCATTATCACTGAACTAGTATACATATTTTTAAGGGGCCAGCTGAAGGACGCCTCCGGGTGCGAGAGTTTCTCGCTACATTGAAGACCTATTGGTGGCCTTCGGTTGTTGTCTGATCTATGGTCGGGTTGTTGTCGCTTTGACACATGCCCCATTTACTTTCCCAATTTTATTTAAATATATATCATAAAATTGATTGAATACTGCCAATTTTGAGACAGCTGTGGAACTCATCTGTATGACCATTCTATAATAATGTTTCTCTAGTACGCCTTTTGTATGAAATTGTCAATTTTTATTTTCCAGGCGGTTTACCCACTAATTTAAAATCATTAAGCATGCAAGTGCTAAGAAACAGCGAGTGCAAAAACTATTGGACTGGCAACAACATACTTGACGGCCATATTTGTATATTCCAAGGAACTGGTTACGGTGCTTGTAATGTAAGTGATTCATATTCTTACATAGGTACTGATTAAGTTTCTGTATGAAGTTTTATATATATATATATTACAGCGTTTCATATTTATTATGTGGATTAAAGTGTTTCTTTACTGAGAAATTGTTCGCACGAAAGTTATAGCCTTGACATTTATCAATATTCAACGTGTTTAATAAAAAAAAAAAAAAAAAAAACGCTTCGTGAGAAAATATTTAAGATATCAAGAGAGAAACATTAGACATGAGACATGTGTGTTCAGTATGTGTAGATGTTATATTATATAAAAAATAATGAATTTTTATTCGTCAGAAATCTAACATAAATATATATATATATATTCTTTAACACGTCCATTATATATATATATCATCTATATTTATCATTAGGGAGACAGTGGAGGACCAATGGTTTGTTCTGGTCAACTGGCTGGTGTTACATCCTGGGGTCAGAGTGGATGTCCAGGAAGTCGTCCTAGCGTTTACACTCGAATTGGTGTGTACAAAAGCTGGATGGATTTCGTGATGGCTTCAAATTCCTAATTAAAATTTCAGAATAAACAATGCAGTATACTTATGTTATTCTATTTTTGTTTTAATTGTTAGCAAGCCAAACCTTTGATTGATTATTGGTCTTTATTTAACTACACAGCTTTTCAAAGATAGAGGACACGTGGCTACGTGTAAAGAGCTACACAAAGATAATTTGTCATTGATAGCTTTATCGATAGTAACGTCTAACGTTCTCTACAATTCAACATTCAAAATATAACGAAAATGTTTGTTTCAATATTTTTCGTCAAGCTTTCATTATTAAAATGTATTTGCTGAAAATAGACGTAAAATTATAATATAAAAATTGACAATGTTCCAAATTTTTTCATGGTTCAGATAGAATTGAAACACATAAGCTTCATGTAAATATTGATAGTTTGTTAGAATGTGTCCTTAAAACCACAGTTAATCAACTTATCAGATGTATGACTAAAAAGAAAAGCAGCATTTTAAACTTATTAAATGGGTGTAAGCAGTTAACTGTATATGAAAAATCTTGATTATGTTTGGTATCAAAAGACCTTTTAGCTATAAAAAATATATAACTGGTATAGGCATGGTAGATCAATTGTCCTGCCATTCCAAAAACTATCTTCGTATGTTGGTTACGAATTATGGCAGGGATGAATAGATGAATAAATGACATTAAGAATCGAATGGTACACACAAGACATTTTTGGGTGTTATAATCCTGAAATTGAATGAGAAAATATCTCTACCAAACTACGGAATTGCCTATCACCAATTGAATTTTCAAAACACTAATTCATATGCGAAGAAAGGCTTTGCCATATTTGATATTAAAATGTGTGTACTCAAACCATGCATTAGCCGTTCACAGCCGTCGTCAAAGGCATTTTTTCAGGTGGATAAATTATAGTTGTTTTATTTCTTTTTATTTCTTTTTATTGAGTTTATTATTTTGTTTGGTTTTTTTTCGTTAAAGGGGAGAGAAGGCGTCAATCGAAAAAAATAAATCCCTAAATCAGGCAAGCTTTTCAAGGAAAAACACGCACACAAATATAACTGATACATTCCTAAAAGTTTGGCGTCATTGTAAACGCTAAATCATTCTTCTTTCTTGTCTTTTTTATAGGAATTATACACATGTTTTAATTTCTAACCAGAATGTGATTAAAAAAAATATAGTTACGATTACGTTCACCACAAAATTCCAATTTAAAGAATCCCATAGATTTTCTGAATAACAATAAAAGGAGATGTGCGGTTTAATATAGAAGGCAACAAATTGTCTCCGACAATAGACTGACACAATCTATCGAATATGTCAGGCTCTAAAAAGTGCCGAGTACATACGAGCATAAACACTAAACAAAAACAATCAACACTCATTTATTTTTAAACCTGGGACAAAAGAAAAATAGCAGATATTTTCCCGTCTCTACAAGGAACTTCCTCGATGTATTCATTTAAAAGCAGGGCCACTTTCAGAACCCCTTTCAATCATTTCTTACATCAGAGGCACAGTCAATAAAACCTATGATTTAAATACAATTCCTGTGTAGTGTAATACCCTTATAAGACCAAGGCCGTTTGACAGAGATAATCTGTGGACCATGAAATTGGGGTAAAACTATAATTTAGCATTACAATTAGAAAGATCAGATCAGACGGAACATTTGTGCTAAGTTTCAAGTTAAGGTGGTACCTAACACTACAGGAAGATAACTCTGTAAAATCAGCTAAACGTTTTAAAAGTTGTTTTAGCTTTAAAAGTGGTTGATAATTTGTAAAATCAGGGTTTATATCTAACTTCATTATTTTAATATTTCATATGCGAGGTTTCGATTTAGTAATGAATCCTGACTTTCTGTTACTTCATATATCATTTTTAGTAGAAGTTTTAATTTATTCCCTAAAGAAAGATCGACAAAAAATAATATGTACAATTCAGATCATTGATGAATGGCTCTGCACAGTTTTCAAGAATATGACACTCTAATAAAAAATTGTGTTCATCTCCCACTGTTTCCATACACAAGTTTCATTCTCTGTCTTTAAGTTCTAAATTTATCATATTTATGTTTAACCTAGCCAAATCTGTATAATATGTGACTGTCTCAAATTAGGAGCCTGTAATCCATTGGTTATCATTTGTAACTGTATCTCGTATTTTTGTTTTGTTTTGTGTTTTGTACATTTATTAGGCCGTTGGTGATCTCGCTTGAATCATTTCACATTTTCATATCGGGACCTTTAATAAATTGCTATGTATTTAGGGCTTTTCACATTGTGGAACAGCGTACGGTGAACTATAGTTGCTAACTTCAACTTTATCTAACAAAAATTTGTAAAATGTGAAATATAAAAAAAGAAGTGTGGTATGATTGCCAATGAGACAACTATCCACAAAAGACCAAAATGACACAGACATTAACAACTATAGGTCACCGTATGGCCTTCAACAATGAACAAAGCCCATACCGCATAGTCAGCTATAAAAGGCCCCAATAAGACAATGTAAAACAATAGTTTGACCCAAGCATACCAAATCTAGTGTGTGAACGGACGCACTGAGACAAAGGGGCGTTATCTTAACTAAAGTATAGAAATAGCGATGAGCTAAGCAAAGCGGAATCTGCCAATGACGGTATAGAATAATACGTCGACAAGACGACGATCTATTAAAAAAATCTAAAAAATCTCCTTAATTCCATCACTTAATGGGTCATCAAATTAAGCATCCCGATTTGTTTGTGACTCTTGTCAGCTGAACACACCTAGAACATGCGTAACCAATCTCTTTGTAAGGGGTTGATTTGAAGCCGGATCACATGAATACGGATTCAATGAACTGCAAGTCAGTACTACATCAGTGATGTTTGGAGCTTATTTTGACAAATTTGGTCAAATTTTACTGCTGATATCGAAATATTTTTTTTTAAGTTCTGCTTTTATTGATACTTGAAACGAAAAGAATTCTAATTTTTTGTTTGAATTGTAGCTAATGACTCTATAACTTAAGATCTGATAGTGAATCAATGGATACATGAACAATAATGATCTTGCAATAGTAATATTATTAGTTCCAATAAAAAAATATAGACATTTAAACCTGACTGGAATACTTATTAAGGAATGATATGTAACTTAATTGTTTTCTGGACGTATTGTAACATTGTAGTGTGTAAAAATCGTTAACGCTACGTTTAAATGTATTATTATTGTTCGTAGTTTTACCTGACTACTTATGAATTCTATACGAATTAACATTTGTTCTATAGTGTTCATTACTATATATAGCAAAACACACGATTGTGTGGTTTACTTATCAACTTCTCTAATAATATAATTTATTGAAGAATCACGTAAAAGACATGAGCTACGTATACTTATTCATTAATGCTATTGTTGTAGCACTGATGGCTATGTACGTATACATATATGAGAAGGGAAGAGGAATAGGGGACATTTCAGACACACATGATACAAGTAGATCCACAGAGGACATAAAAGGTAATGAGATTTAATACAATTCCAGGATAAACATTATTTGTAACAGGTATATCATTCTTTTAAGATTTTTTTTTTATAAAGACCTGAAAATTGCAAAGGAGTAGGCCCGATAAGACCCCTTTTTGGCCCTAAAATATAGCGTTTTTACAAAGTTGTCAAGATATAACTTATTTATTGGAAAGTAGAATATTTTTGTTACATAAATGTGTACTGTTTCTTTTTTATATTACAATGGACATACATCAGGTACTAGCATCCTTATTCCATGAAAACATACGGGTATCTTCACAATTTCAACATTTGTGTTTATTATAAGACTATTTTTCGTCTAAAACGAATATGTCCAAACTTGTGTTCAGTTTAATAATTAAATATATGTTGTATTCAATGATTATACTCAACAGATATAAATTTGGAGGGTGAACACGAATGCGTCACTTCCATTTTAAACAAAAACCGTCTGAAAAGTGCGGTAAAATGACATATTTGATGGATTTTCCTTATTTAAGCTTGAATTGAAGGTTTTTAATAGTCAAGTCAGTCCTAAACTTTTACAATAACCAATCGAATTGAATGAAGTAGACACTTAAGGGTTTAAAAAATGTAAAATATCTCTCATTAGACGTACTTCGAATTTTAGGACGAAATTTCGGGACCTTCTCTAGTAATTTTAGAATAAATCCAAATCACTTATCTTAAAAAATAGTTTGATTAATGTAGTCACATGTTGAAACACGACCAAAAGTTTTCATTTAAATTTCTGTGCATTATATAAACTCTCTTTCATAAGGGACAACAACCCGACCAATAGAGCAGACAACAGCCCAAGGACAACACAGATAAATCAGATTGTATCGTATTTTACTACATATTGCCTTTCTTTGTTCTATATAATCTACTCTATGTACTGCAGTAAAGTATATTGAATAGAAGGCATGCGTTCACTGTCAGCAGACACGTATTTCAATTCTATAAGACATATAGTATGAATATGTAATTCAAATATCAACAATAGCATGTCTGATAAAACAAGAGCAGGCTTAACAAAGGTTCTATGATTTAGCTCCTGAATTGCAAAATTCGTAAAATTCTGTAAGTCTTTCATAATCAAATATATGTTAATTTTGACATGCAGAAATATCATTAGGGATTTAACTACGATGTTAGAACATATCTAAAATTGGGAATGAAAATGGGAAATGTGTCAAAGAGACAATAATCCGACAAGGCGACCAATTGGTCTCGCACCCGGCTCCTCAACAAAAATGCGTTCTAGTTTAGTGGGAATGGATCTCACTCTTAACTCCGAAACATGTAAATAATTTAAAAAAAAACCATGCAAGACTAACAAATACCGTAGACTCCTGAATTAGGACAGGCGCAAAAATGCGGTGTGGTTAAACATTTTTGTTAGATCTCCCACTCCCTCTAAACTAATAGCCAATGTAGCTAGCAATATGTACAGTAAAACTCAGTTTGAAAGAAGTCCGAGTCCGATGTCAGAATAGGTTACAGAAAAAAAAAAAAAAAACATAAATTAACAAAGGATTACTAACAGTACTGACTAAGTTCAATACTTCCCTCAAAGGCTTATTATCAGATCATCGTATGTGAAGAACATAACCCATATCATGCCATCAACTAGTTTTAGAATAAATGTGTTTATTTTCGATGCAAAGACCATATGAGTTAATCCATATTAATACCAAAGTATGCCATCTTTATTGACCTGACAACAGTATTGTAACTATATCCTTTCTGAAAAAGTCTTTATGTCTTTGGTTAGCTTTTGAGGTGAATGACATTAATTTTGTGTTTTGTATAGAGTATAACCATAAAAGATTGCTTGTGAAATACCTGGACGTATAAGATGTCTGCATAACAATTTTTATCACATATTTGTTATGAATACCTTAGGTTTTGCATATGCAATAACCTCAAAATTGCCCGGGGCAAAAAAGAGATATTGATATTGTGCCCTCTAAATGGCGTGACGTCATTGCGTCCTTAACGACAATGGCGAACAATGACGGTGACGTGCTTGTTTCGTCGCAGTGGGAGCAGGCGAAACGGGAGACTTTGTGGAACTAATGAAAACGCCAATACGAGAAAAAAAAAACAACAGTAAGTGACATTAAAATTCTGAAGGACTGGTTAACAAGTGTCGGAGAATTACGCAATCCAGAGGATATTCCAGTTGAAGCGATGAATATGTATCTGGCCATATTTTTTATAGCAGTACGTACAAAAGATAGAAAAGAATATGAGCCGGATTCACTAAAATGCATACAATCCTCGATACACAGATATCAGAATGAAAAAAGCAACATCAGTATATTAAAGGACACGGAATTTGCACACTCTCGGGATGTTCTAGGAGCGAAGCGTAAAGCATTAAAAGGGAAAGGACTTGGAAACCAAACAAGACGTGCAGACCCCTTCACTTCTGATGAAATTGATTCCTTGTTCAACAAAAATCTGCTAGGAATAAGTAAGTTTTTATGATCAAGTGTTAATAAAGTATTTAAAATTTATTTTATAGTTAAAACACAGTTCCCGTTTAATAATAGGATAGTAATTAAAATTCGTCAAAAGTTTCAGTTATGCAATAAACTATGCCTATGGTTGTATTTTTTTTTTCTATAATTAAAAAAGTAATTTCCAGAGACTCTCCTCTCAATTTATAGAATTTCTTTCAATAAAAGAAAAAAAGGTAGTTACATTTGTGTAATGTACAATTGCATATAAATTATTCTTATATAATATAAATGTAATTTCGCATCGTTTCATATTCAATTTATGTTATTTTAGGTAACCCTGAAGCCTTAACAAACACAGTATGGTTAAATAACAGTCTCCATTTTGGAATGAGAAGTAGACAAGAGCATACAGATATGTTATTTGGTGATGTAACAATGAAAGCAACATCTGAAGGAAAGAACTATCTTAAATATTCAGAAAGAATGACAAAAACAAGACAAGGGGAGTCTGGAAATACAAGATCGTTTGAACCTAAAATGTTTGAAAACCCAGGTAAATACCGTATAGAATTATATCGTGACATTTTAATCTTACAAAAACACATATTTGTAATATCAATTCATATATAAACTCACAATAAAACTACTTTGCAGCAATAGGAACAGAACACAAAAAAGCCGAAATCGAATTCTTAATACATAACATAACATAACATATATTCTCTGCGATTTACATTTAAGAATATTTATAAAAAGTGTTGTATGTTTTGAAAAAAAAGTTTCTTCTTTATTTTGTAAGTTTAATCATTGGTCTTCTTTGTAGGTGACCCAAGATGTCCTGTAAATGCATTTAAAGAGTTCATGAAAAGACGGCCTGTTGATACTTTGACACCAGACAGTAGGATGTATCTGTCAACACTCCACAATATTACCCCTGACAGCACTTTTCCACCTATTAGAGCACTGTGGTTTAGTAAACAACCACTTGGAAAGAACAAGCTTGGTGACCTGGCAAAAACTATGTCTCTTAAAGCTGGTCTCACAGGCCGTAAAGTTAACCACAGTGCCAGAAAAACAACAGTTACTTCATTATTACATTCTAACGTTGAAGCTACCCAGATAATGCAATTGACTGGACACCGTAATGTTCAATCTATAAACCAATATAGCTCTTCTTCTCTAGAGCAGCAAGAAAAAATGTCAAACATTTTGAGTGACATCTCTTCTGGTAACCGAGGATCTATAGCCAATAAACCTGGAAATGTCTCTAATCAGCCAAGTACATCCACTCACAATATTGAACAATTAACAGATGATGATTTAACAAATGTAGATGTCGATACAATGGTTGCTTGCATTGAAAGTTATGAGGAGAATTCTGCTACAATGGCAACTAGCAACAGTGCACAACCAACAGTTATAGATTTAGCCCCAATTATGCCAAATTCACGCGTTTGGGAATTGCCATATTCTAAAATAAGTGGAAATGTGACAATAAATTTCTATGGAGTAAATGATAAAAACTAAATTTGAAAATGTGATAAAACTTTTGTGATATTTTTTAAAGATTTACCTGTTTTGTTTCATTAAATTGTTATAATTGAACGTTTTTCCTCTTTCCTGCAAAACTTAAATATGTGATAAATAGATTATAACATGTCTTTTCCATATTGGCCCTGGTATCATCCCTCGACCCATATCGGCCCTCGGCTAAAGCCTCGAGGCCGATATGGGAGTCTCGGGATGATACCAGGGCCAATATGGAAAAGGGCATGTTATAATCTATACATATTTACAAAATTTTGTCCTTGTATCGATAATAATTTTAGTAAATGTTTTGTCTAGTTTGTGACATCGAAAACCTTGGTGTAATAATTTTTCAGTAATACAGATGTTTTTTTCGTTTTGATCAAATACGTTGTTCCGAACACGAGCGTATCGAACAAACTTAGGTATATAAACACCATAAGATGATGACAGGGGAAGATCACCATCTAAAAATGGAAAATTAACAATAGAAAAAGAAAAATCATCTCTTTTATCGTAAGTTTTGGTATAAATCTTCCAGTTTAAAATATAGATATTTTAAAGATTATGGAAGGCTAGTGTTTAGTGTTACTATTAGTCATTATTGACAGCCAATCTATCATCAAAATCTCTGAAAGTGTTATGAAATGTTTATATCAGATGAAGTTTTGATGGGTCTTTGATGATTATAGCTTAAGTTGTAACTCATAACAACACAGAAATCGGTCCGCAATATGTTGTGACCCCATTGCAATTCCCATTACTTGAAGATATACGGAATCTCCATAGCGAACAAAAATGTTTTCAAGTAAAATTTCAAGTACAGTTATCGTATCAAAGCAGGTCCAATTGACATAGTTCCTCTGTTTGTTATTATTAAAAGAAAATCCTTAAAGAGTTTAAGCATATATATTCGCAATTTGGCTTTTAATGAGATTATGAGGCAAAGAGGTATATATGTAGAAAAATATATTATCATGCAAGTACTTCAAACGATGTTTTGACACTTCAAAAGTCATTAATTCAACTATTTTCGAAGGCCTTATTTAAACAATTTATTATCGCTGTTTGATTGTACCAAGTGTACTGGTAAAAAGGAAGTCAGCAGGCAATTTGTAAGAAAACTATATATGTAATGTGTTTTTGGCTTTCAGTTAATATGAAGAACATTAAATACAATTCAACGGGCATTCTATACAAATGAAATATTTCTTTCAAAAAAATTTTAGAAAGTAAAAGAGAAAATGTATCAGTTTATCAAAGTTTAGTTCTTGTTAAACATGAGAAAAACATGTTCATGGCTACTATCTCAGCAATGTGATATCCGATTCTTTTTGAAAATGTTCTCATAGAAAGACTCCTGCAAAAGTGATCTTTCAGATAAAATTCAAATACTGCAGTTGTATTCTTAACTATATTTTTTAGCAACAACAGCCATGTTTGTAGTAGCACTGATGGTCCTGTATGTATACGTGAATGAAAGAAGAATGAGGCAAATTTCAGCCGAATTGAATCATGTTCGAACAGGTAATTAGATGTAATAAAAGAGATCCAGAATCAACAATATATTGTAAATTTATTTAACTAGTTTTACGGCTTCCATTTTAGCTCAAGTACTGAACTTCTAGGAAAATTCAAAAAGAAAAGTCCCTAATATAATGGCAAAATCAAAAGCTCAAACACATCAAACGAATAAATAACAACTTTCCTATTCCTGACTTGGTACAGGCATTGTCTTATGTAGAAAATGGTGGATGGTTTTATAGCTAGCTAAACATCTCACTTGTATCACACATTAAACCCTACAAAATGCAGAAACAATTGTATTGAAATTAAATAAGCCAGCCCATATTGTCAAAAATTCCTGCGCCCTTAAAAATTAAACTGATCGGTCTGTTAAAAGTGATCGAATTAAATATTTCAACAGTTCTTCGTTTATTTTTTAGGCATGATTTTAATTTTGTTGAATTTTACAGCTGTCTGTGCAACTGGAAATTCAGCGTTTTTTGCAGCACTTACTCCGCATTTTACACTAACTGGTACAGATGCCGTATTAAAATTCGATGATGTCAGAGTGAATAGAGGTGGAGCATATGACCCATCAACAGGTGTGTTTACTGCTTCTATTCAAGGACTTTACCATTCTTCCTGTATGCTTTTAGCAAATCAGGTATATTATCAACTGAACAAAAATGATCAGCCATATATTAATGGTTACTCACAAAAAGGATCAGCTCCAGACTCGAGTACAATTAGTGCTATCATAGAGCTGACAGTTGGTGATCGAGTATTCATCAAACATAGACATACTGCAGCGCCAGAAGTAGTTTTGGGGTTCGCTCACGCGTCTTTTTCTGGATATAACATACATGAATAAACCCATAGTGTCATTTTTTTCGTGTTTGCTTGCTGTTTTACTTAGTTTAAATTATTGCCTAGAAAATAATCTGTTAGCTTCAAGCTTTTTGTCCTATTATACGCCAATAATTCTGTTATAATGTCAGAAACACAAGAAGACCTTGAAAACCTACTAGTAAATCATTTCTTCTTTACGGATGTTAAGTTGGGGGATTTTGAAAAAAAAAGCATTATTAAACAGGATCACCTTAAATTCGTGAAACATTTTACATCCTAAAAATCTACCTATCGTGTATGGGGAAACTGGGCGATACCAATTAGAAATCAGCATTAATTGTAGAATGGTATCATTTATCCTGCAATTGGGTGTTCTCCTATACAGATACAGCCCTACAGATAACGCTATGCTGTATCTGTATACTATACAGATATCGCTTTAAAACTCCGCCCACTGCCGGACTGAGTATGATATGAACCTGCGTGACCTTAGGATGTGTATTGCAGTTGCATTCCGATGACGTATCAATTGCGAATAAACGATTACTTTATGTTTTCAAACATTTCTTTAGAGCAACCAATTTTCTGATAACATACACATATGAACAGCAGTCTTCACTATCAATTTCAAAACTTGAATGTGTATGATTGTGTAACAAAAACAACCATGTCAATTTCAGCATGCATGTTTAGTGAATGTCGAGTCTGAAGCGTAGGACAACTAGTACACTCCTGTTTCAAATTGGAAAATGTTTTGTTATTTGTTTTTACTGTTGAAATTAATTGTTATGTTAAAATAGATATTTATTCACCTTGAGCGATGTATTATAGTTGACCATTCGAGATTCTTTTTTTGCGAACCCGTCTTCAGCTGAATGTGTGATTACTGTATCGTATTACTACATGGGCCTCATGGGGTTTCAAATCGAAAATAAATGCAAAACATGTTTTTTTGTGTCTTTCAAAACACAAATAATATACAAAATTAATGACAGGATAAAGACAATAACTGTTTAGTGTCTTTAAATATCAGCTGTATTTGTACTCGGCTCGAAACAGGTGTAAAAGCTCGCTTAAAGCTCGTATACACCTTGTTTCCTAGCCTCGTACAAATACAGCTGATTTTAAAGACACTAAACAGTTATTGTCTATATAAATAAATTTGGTGTTTTTACTGTCTTCTGATTGGTTAAAATTATTAGTTTTATTTTCAATGTTGTCAATTTTGATGGCCACACGCCCACTCTGACGTTGTGTATTCATACACCAACATGTGTGTACGTTGTTATTGTTAATATAAATAATATAAAAAGTTCTTTGAGCCTTATTTTTGATAGAAATTTATTTATAATGAATGGCAATAATTTATTTTGATTTTATTGAACCATAAAACTAATTTTTGACTCTTCACATTTTACATAATCCGCTTCGCGGATTATTCAATGTGAAGAGTCAAAAATTAGTTTTATGGTTCAATAAATTCAAAATAGATAATAACCATTCATTAAATATGTGCAGTTTGCCAGTAGACGAAAATAAGCTGTCATATATTTTATGTACTGCCGGTATCATGCATGCAACGAAGATAATATATGGACAACGTCCATCAAAACCATATTGGACAATGTTAGATTCTCAAACTTTATATGCGAACTAACAAATAGTTACCTACCAGTCTCAAACTTCGATTGATTGACCACTACAACCAAATTTGGCACTCGACTATACAGAACACTCATAAATGCATAATATATAGGCTTTTCAAGGAAAACTTTGAATTTGAAAATTATTCTCATGTTAGTAATAAGTAAATTTAACAAAAATATCGAACTCATAAGAAAATACAAATCGGAAGGTCCCATATCAAATATCAAAATCAAAAGCTCAAACACATCAAACACACCAAACACATCAAATGACGGAGATATACATACACTTTGCAAATTCCGCACTTCAAATCATTCACTTCCAAAAGAAAAGGGGTGATGGCTTTATATTGCCTGAAGAGAAAGAAAGTGTTCTATATGCTAGAATGGAGATGTCGGAGACGATTATCACTATATTTTTTATTGTCCGTCTTAAGAAGACAAAAGAAAAATATGTATTCCAAACGATATAATAAGCATACATTTCAACACACTGTTTTACTAAAAAAACAAACACACTCAGACATCTTTGCAATTAGATAAGATGAATTATCAGTAAAACACCTCCTTCTTCTCAATCATAATTTCAACATATTGAAATACCAAAACCATTTTTAACCTGTTTATATACTTTATTTGTGTGTGTATATTTTCCCATATTTTTATATTTATTTTCATCTTTTATTTTATCTCTTTGATACATATTTTTTATATTATCACATTTGATATTTTGTATGCAAAATTTTAACTTCTCTGTCACCATTCTTGCATGGTTTTATGGGAATAAACTATCAGTCTATCTATCTATCTTAAGATAAAGCACAATGTATATCTACAGGTTTATAACGAGTTTGAATTGAGAGGTGTTTGGTAATATGTGTCAATATAATGATAAACGTGTCTTTGGGAAAAAAGAAAAAACCCAAACTTTTAAATTAAGGTCAAGGAACAGTAAATTTATGTTACAGATTTCTTTATTTCAACAAACGATATTGGTTCGTGGAAATATACCTGAAAATCGGAAACAAAAGGCATTTGTCTCTTTTATTATCTTAAATTTTACTGATTGAATTCTCTCTTATTAGATGAACTTTTGTGTAGAAAGCAAATAATTTCGTCAAAAAATGTCATACATTTGTCTTAAAATCATTAAATTTCTAATTTCGAATACATAGATTTTTCTTTCAAAAAATATCCGTCGTTTGTAACATAAACTTCAGTTTTAATAATATAGAATAACTATCTCTGACTCAGTTATTAATGAAATAAAATTAACGGCCTGCAACGCGAAGACGTTATGATTATTTCGACATTTTGAAGTATTTATTCATAAAGAACACCATTTGGAATGATGAAACAGACGACAAAAGAGATTAATGCATTTTGTTTTTACATTTCTGTTAACATTAACGAGCAACAGTACTAGAACTAGTCGTATGCAAATGCTAACCACAATCAGTGAAATATGAAAAATAAGAAGTGGTATGATTACCGATGAGACAACTCTCCACAAGAATCCACATGACACACAAATAACAGCTATAGGGTACCGAATTGCCTGAAACACTGATCCCATTTACTGTAACTTGACCTTAAATAACGAGTGGTGGTATGAAAATATCTGAATGTCATAACAGTAAAAGGAAATGTCTGTGTAATAATATTCGAAATTTTGTACCTGAGCTGAACAACACCTTTATTGGGCTTTTTATATGTTTAATTGCATCACAGACTTTTATAAAAAACATGTTTCCGGAAATACATGAGAATATGACAAAGCATAAACTGATCCAAATGAAAGACATCTAGCGAATTTATTACTTAATATTTTCTAAAAAGGAAAATGAAAGGGTAGTTCTTAAAGGTATGAAATATGGAAAAAAACTAAATATTCATGTTTTATTATTTTTATATTTAGAAAAGGCAAATATATAAACAGTTTCGTTACTTTTTCTTTTAGAAAACAACCTGTCATTAAAGGTTGTCTTATTGTTCTAATGAAGATCATAATCTACTGACCATATGTTTGTATTGTTATTACATTGTATTGCTTGAACGTTTTAGATATACCAGGCATTGTTTCTGTAGGTAGTAAGAAAATGAGTTCTATTTGCAGAATGACATTGCTATACCTCATCACTGTTAAATTTTATTTGATTTGAAACGCGGTTTCAGAGCAAAATTCGGACGATTTCAGAATGCTGAATAAATAGAGGCAACAGTAGTATACCGTTGATCGAAACTCATAAATCGATAGGAAAAAAAAAACAAATCCGGCTTAAAACCAAAAGCGAGGGAAACGCATTTAACACAAGAGGAGAACAACGACACAACATTAAAATATAACACACACAGAAACGAATTAAGCATTAGAAAATATGATGAACGCCAATTGATTGTATGATCTAACGACTGTATCAAGACTAAGATGAGATAAATTAAAAAATATTTCAATCACGACCAATTAGAAAGATTTGTGATATATATAGCCTCAGGAACATAATGAACTTACGGTTTCTTCTTTGTTTTAAATATTATGTTCGAATGACTCCTAAAGAGTTGGATGCCGATATTGAACATCAACCCCCTTGTTTAATGGGAGGAATTTTATTCCATGAAGCAAGCAATGTTTGGTTGCTAGGCATTTTTAAACAGATTAGAATATATACTTAAGACTTTCATGACAAAATTGACTCTCAATCTTTGAATGTGTATCTAAATAATAGTTAATATAGTTCTAAACACTAATATGTATCTTGGTTAGTTAGGTACCTATAATTGAAGAGAGGGTCGATGCTAATAATTTTTAAATAGAGACTGTAATTCAGCTCTTGTCGTTTGTTGATGCGTAACAGATTTGTTTTTCGTTCATTTTTTATACATAAACTAGGCCGTTAGTTTTCTCGTTTTAATAAATTTACATTTGTCATTTCGGGACCTTTAATAGGTGTCTATGCGGTATGCGCTTTGCTCATTCTTAAAGACCGTATGAAGACATATAGTTGTTACTTTCTGTATCATATGTAGTCTTGTGGAGAGTTGTGTCATTGACAATCATACCACATCTTCTTTTTTATAATCATCATAGATACCAGAATTGCAATTTTGTATTTGCGCTAAGATCACATTTACTACTAATAATTCACCTTGTTACAAACTACATAGAAATTGTTCACGTTATCCAATCAAAATTAACGTTTCAAATACTCTGGTATGATTGGATATTGCACAGCAAACAGGACATCCACTTCAAACGATTTATTGGGTTTTATATCATTTAAAAGGTCAAGGGAGTTTAGAAAACAAGGAGATATCGAATATGCAAATTTTGAGTGTACAGGGAGACAACAATGTGTAAAAAGTAAACAATTATAGATAAAAAAATGGCCTTCAACACTCATTGCTTCACACCGAACAGAAAGCCAATAAGGACCCTTAATGACTAGAGTAAAACTATTAAAACGGGAAAACCAACGGTCTAAGCTATATTAAAAAATAAGAAACAAGAAACACTTATAAGTCACATCAAAAAATTACAACCACTGAAAAACAGGCATAAAACTGTTGAAAATCTTTCGAGAAGAGTTCTCTATAGTGATGAATATTAGGTAGGAATCTCTGAAATAACAATTCCAAAAAGTATAACAAAAATACTGAAGGAGAAGTCCATAAAAAACGGACAAAATCAAACATGATCAACCAACAGAACGAGTGAAAAAATGTCATATGACTGTCTTGTAGTAAAATAATACACAGCAAGAACTTCTTTCAAAACCAAAATTGTTGGATTAAGCTTCATCTTAAACCTTGATCGGAACGACCAGGTTAATGACATGACCAGGGGTAGTTTATTGAATAAGATTACATTCTATTTAGATTATCCTAAGTGTTTTGTAGACGAAACGCGCGTCTGGCGGAAATGCAAAATTTAAATCCTGGTGTCTATGATGATTTTATTTACAACCGATGCCGCTGCTGGTGGAGTTTTTATTTCTTTGCTTTTAAGCTTAGATTATTGTTATGCAAATGCATTATTTTTTAAATCAAGATTTGACACACAACTCACATCTGCATATGATCTGCTGCAAGATAAGATGATTAAAATTGTCAGCACAAGGAGTTATATCATCAATTCAATGTAAGTATTTATTGAGAGATTAAAGCATTTTATTTACATTTGAACCAAACATTTTTTGTCCAGAAGCCAAATAAGAAAAGCTAGAGTTTACCAAACAATGATACTCCTGCTACTAACAACAGGTGGTTTTATAACAGTTTGTTATATAGCAAACTCAAGAGTAGGTAATGATAGAGGTATTGGTAAAAAAAACTTGTAATGACACAAGTGTTATTGACTAATTTATTTCCAGTTGTTAAAGAGTTCGATATTATGGAATTTGATCCATTGGTCTCAGATGTCCATTGTCAATTACATTTAGTTATTCAAGCTCCAATGATTTTATATAACAGTAATGACGAGCTCTCACAATTTTGTAGTGAAAAATATGTCAAGTTTAGAACATACTCACCCCTTCTCGTCCAATGAAAAGTCAGTTTTCCCCCTCTAATTTTCATAGTACATGGTTTTCCATGCACTATGAAATGCTATATATGAATGACTTTTCATTGTCAGTTAATTATATAAGTGAACTCGTAATAACTACACTAACGAAGTGTACAATCCCCTGGGGCATTTTCCATGGGAAAAGAGCCTACTGATAAAGGATGAAAGAGCAAAGATTAAAACAAAACATTTTGAATTTTGCAAATTTTCATGCATTTTCTAACAGTAAACATATATGGAATAAACAAAAACAATTTGGGTAAGGATGTAGGTAAAACAATACTTATATATATTTAATTTATATACCTGGCATTTGAGGGAATTTATTTTTTCTTTCAAGAAAACAATGCCACCCTGCAGCTATATATGCAAAGATTTTTTTCGGAGAAACACAAACACATGTATTTATCAATAAAAAGTAAGCATTTAATGTTGAATGGTCGGAATTTAAATATTTTAAAAACTCTCTGTATATTATACAGAGAGTTTTATATTTATAAAAAAAGTCAAATTTCAAAAAGGGGATTTATATAACATTGTGTTGCTTTTTAGATAAAAAAAATCTCAAGATATTTATAGGTTAGACAATACTTGGTCATGTTTTATGAAGATTTAAGCCCAACATATTCACACTTTCGAACTTTCGAGTGACCTTACAAAATTAGTCTTTCCCATTGTAACATTCAAACCTAAATTAGAGTTCACTTTTGAACTAAATGTAAAACATAGGTAATCATCATTTCAATGGATGGAATGAAATAGCTCCGTCATAGTTTGTGAGGACTGAATGGATACATTGTTTTTCTTCTGCTTCAGGTAAAATTTAATTCTTATATATATTGAGATTTTTTTTTTTATTGTTAAAAGCAACACAATGTTATATAAATCCCCCCTTTTTTATATATATATATAAATATTATATTTTAAATCAACCAGACCATTCAACATTTAAAGCTTACTTTTTAAAGATAAATGTAGATGTATCCACTATAATGTGTTTCTCCGAAAAAAATCCTTTGCTTTGCTTGAAAGAAAAAAACCCACTCAAATGTCAGGTATATAAATTGAATAAATATTATTTTACCTACATCCTTATCCCAATCGTTTTTGTTTATTCTATTATGTGTACCATTAGAAAATGTTTGAAAATTTGCAAAATTCAAAATGTTTTGTTTTAATCTTTGCTCTCATCATTAATCAGTAGACTCTTTTCCCATGGAAAATGCCTCAGGGGATTGTACTTTATGTTAGTGCAGTTATTAAGAGTTCACTTTCATAATTAACTGACAATGAAAAGTCATTCATAGAGCATGGAAAACCATGTACTATGAAAAATAGAGGGGAAAAAACTGACTTTTCATTGGACGAGAAGAGGGGAATATGTTCTAAATAAGTATTAAATTTTACCTTAAGAAGAAGAAAAACAATTTCTCCATTCGGTCCTTACAAACTATGTCCGAGCTTTTTCATTCCATCCATTGAAATGATGATTACCCATGTTTTACATTTAGTTCATTATAAAAAGTGAGGTCTTATTTAGGTTTGAATATTACAATGGGAAAGGATAATTTTGTAAGGTCACTCGAAAGTGTGAATATGTTCTGAATTAGTCAGACAATACTTGGTCATATTTTATGAAGATTTAAGCCCTCGGCTTCGCCTTGGGCTTAAATCTTCATAAAACATGACCAAGTATTGTCTAACCTATAAGGAGAAAAGAAAAGTGTTCTGAATTTTTAGATAATGTTAAAAGTGGTCATGATTGTCAGTTAGAACAAATACTGTTAGAATTAGATAATTTAGATGTACAACAAGGGATTCATCAAAATGAGATGAACAAAGTTGTAGAGAGAATTAGTTACTTTTTTCAATCAGTTTGCTACAAAAACTTTTGGTAAATACAAGCCGTTTAAAAATCGCAAACCAAAAAGCTACAATAAACCTTGGTTTAACAAGCAATGTTTTGATAGTAGAAAAAAATTTCATAAAGCGCAGAAAAGGTACAGTTTTATAAAAAATGCTGAAAATCGAAAACATATGAAAAATGCAAGCAAAAGCTATAAAATGGAAATTTCTAAAGCATATGAACTGTACCAAAGAAATATTGGAAATAAATTACGCCAGACCAAAAAATCAGATAGTAAAAAGTTTTGGAATATTTTGAATAGTATTGGGTCAAATAAAAAAAAAAGGCGTTGACCCTGAAATTTCTATTGAAGCTCTATATGACTATTTCAAAGATAGGAATAGATGTAACTCAAATACTAAGGAACCAGAAGTTAATTTAAATGTACATAATTTACCAGATGAATTGTATAACTTATTGAATGGTGCTGTAACCGAAGATGAGATTTTAAAAAGTGTAAAAAACTTAAAAAATGATAAAGCTAGTGGATGTGACAAAATAATTAATGAATATATAGAATGTACTATATATGATCTTATGCCAATGTATGTTAAACTTTTTAATTAAGTGTTAGATACAGGAATAGTTCCAGAGTTATGGTCTCTTGGTATTATGATTCCTATTTTTAAGAATAAAGGTTCCAAAGCAGACCCTGCAAATTATAGAGGTGTAACATTAAACTCTTGTTTAAGAAAGACTTTTCATCAATAATAAATGAGAGATTAAATAGTTTCTCAGATGAAGTTGAACTTATATCAGAATCTCAGGCTGGATTCAGAAAAGGATTTTCAACTACTGATAATATTTTTGTGCTGCATTCAATTTTATCTATATTTTTTTCGATGGGCAAAAAATTATTTTGCACATTTGTGGATTTTAAGAGAGCATTTGGCACTGTTTGGAGAACAGGGTTATGGTAAAAGTTACAAAAATCTCACATTACTGGGAATTATTTACAGTTATTTATAATATGTATCAAAATTTATCATATGTTTAGTAGTAAATACAGTAGTTGTGCATATTTGATAAATAGCCTGCTGTTTAATCCATATCGCGCAACTTTGATGCGCACCCTTTATCGCATACCCTTTATCACACCCCTACTTTTTTTTTTTTTTTTTTTTTTTTTTTACAGAAAACGTCATTGTTTGGTATGTGACGTCACGAACGTCAAGTTTTCATATTTTTTGGCACACTAAATGCAACTATAAAAAATACAAAACACATAAATAAATACAATAATAAACAAAATATTTTTAAAACAACACACGCAAATTGTAAGGTAACCCAGGTGCTTTGGATAAGTAATTGAGCAGTTCTTTTAAGGCCTTTGAAACAAGACAAAAGTAGAACTGAAGGTAACCCAGTGCTATGGATCAGAAAACAGTTCATATAATATAATACTCTTTTGTTGAAATATATGATAAAGCGTATAATACATGGCAAAATCCGTATCACATGCCGTATCACCCTCGACCAATATCATCCCTCGGGCGTAAAGGCCCTTGGGCTGATATTGATGTCTCGGGATGATACGACATATGATACAGAAATCGCCATGTATTATTCTCTATATAAAGACATGTGTTCGATATGGTAACCAAAGTTCAACTTTCTTCAACTGTGGTGTTGGTGTTAGGCAGGGTGAAAATTTATCACTGCTTTTGTTTTCGGTGTTTTTGAATGATTTAGAAAACTTTTTTTTGTGGAAAATGATGTAAAAGATTTAGAATATATTTCTAAAAACTGTGTTGAATTGTTACAAGTATTAGTTAAAATCTTTGTAATTTTGTACGCAGTAACACTGTTATTATGTCTGATAGTAAAGAACTACAACATGCACTCGATGTTTTTGAACAATATTGTAACATATGGAAACTCCAAGTTAATATAGATAAAACAAAAATTATTGTGTTTAGTAAAAAAAAAAGGTACGAGACAACTTTGATTTTCATATATATGGTAATGCTATAGAAGTTGTAGATTCTTACAACTATATAGGAATAACTTTTAATTATAACGGTAATTTTTGTACAGCTAGAAAAAGGATTTTTGATCAAGCACAAAAAGCAATGTTTGCTCTCTACAGGAAGATAAAACATATATCATTGCCTATTGATATTCAGTTACAACTCTTCGATGCTGTAATCTCACCTATATTATTATGTTCATCAGAGGTTTGGGGGTTTGAAAATAAACAGAATATTGAGAAAATGCATTTGCAATTCTGTAAAAATATTCTTGGTGTTCGGAATAGTACATCAAATTTTATGGTTTACGGGGAATTAGGTCGGGTTCCGTTAGATATCTCTATAAAACTTAGGATGGCATCATTTTGGTGCAGAACTATTAAAACAGAGAGCAAACTGTCAAATATCCTTCTAAGACTTATGATTAAACTACATGAAACTAATCCTACCAAATTTAAATGGATTCAATATGTAAAATCTATATTTGATGATACAGGTCTTAGATTTATATGGAACGATCAATTAGTTGTAAATATTGATTGGTTAAAAAGTATGTTTAAACAGCGATTAACAGATCAGTGCTATCAGCATTGGTTCTCGCACATACATAATGCATCTAGGGGTGAATTATATTCTTTATTCAAACTCGAGTTTGGTTTGGAACCGTATCTATTGCGATTATTACCCAAGGACAGATAATACATATCTAAACTTCGATGCTCGAATTTAAAGTTGCCTATTGAGACGGGTAGATGGGCGGGGATCGCGAGGGAAAATAGAATATATACATTATGTAATGAAGGAATAGGGGATGAGTTTCATATATTGTTTACTTGTAAAAATGCTGATGTTTCTGCTCTTAGATCAAAGTTTATACCAAATTACTATGTAATGAATCCAAGCAAGAACAAATTCACTGGCTTGTTGTCTATATGTAACGTACAAGTTCAAAGGAAATTATCAATTTTCGTGAAGAAAATCATAAAATACTTTATCTAATTATACCAATTGTCTTTTAAAATATACTATTTATTTGTATTTCGTTTGTCCTGTCTCGTTATGTATTATCTTAATATGTTTGTATATATTGTCCTCTTGTACACAAGTATGTGTCTGAGGTTATGAATAAAATCTTGAAAAATCTTGAATCTTGTTAAACATAGTATGTGCTGTCTGCTGATGAGTCCTGGGTGTAAATGATTTTTCACTTATACATACAGGTGATGTTAGAAAGTATATATTATCTTTTTAATCCTTTTTTCCTTCAATCTTTTCATATCTAAGTAATTTTAATCAATGTGTAGGAATTATGAGCATCTGTATTGGAATCTATCATATCTGGTATTTGTTATCGTTGCTTAAAACCATTATATATTTTCAATTTCCACAAATAAACAAAATCTTTTAATAATGATACTGGAAAGCCTAAACAAATTTTCAGTTTTATGTGGACAAACCCAAGTAAAAAATTATAACCTCAAAGGAACATAAATATAACCATACAAATATTACATACATGAAGTTTCTCGGACACCCTCTCGCATACTACAATCACATAATTCAGAAATGCAACTTATGTGATCCCTTCCTAATTTTGAGTATTTGCTGATATTCAAAATCAAATTTTGGAAATTAGATTATTGGAATCATTTGCCAATTCTTCCAATCTTTTGCTTCTTTACGTAAATCTCTCCAGCGTTGGGAGCACACCCAGCTAGCTGTATTTCATTTACAGATCATTTTTAGAAATGTTTATGTATTCACATAGAAGTTATTTCAAAGTTAAAATGTTGAAAGGAAATTCTCTAATGTAACATTGTACATACCCAAAATTTATTTACAGGAATGTACATATTATATACAGGAAGCACTAATTGTTGGTTGGCCAATATATATATATACCAAGATTTTTTTTATCAAAAGCAGCCAATCTTTAGCTTTATAAAATATGTGAACGGTCGGCACTGATTTAAAGCAGTGTCTTCTCTAGACAGTTTTGATTGACATATAATGGTTTAATTTTACAAATTGTGACTTGGATGGAGATTTTTCTCATTGACTCTCATACCATATCCTCTTATATCAATTGAACACTAAAATTCAATATTAAATACAAGACACTGCTATTTTCAGTATTTGATACAGGTTGGCTGTCACTGTGCACAACTGTTCAACATATGGATAACCAGAGAACTTGTATTGTCTGAAAACACTGTCAAACTTTCAAGCACACTATCTACACTGATCTGTGTCCACACTTGTTACATACACAACATATAGTTGACCTATAGCTACTGATAAACGTATACATGTACAAGAAATTAGACCAAACAATAAAAACTAAATATCATGAACCAATGAACCATGCAAATGCAGTCAAGGTTAAATGAAACCTGTCAGGCAGCCACGTAAACCTTACAACCGTTCCGTACATCAACTATATATATGACCTTATTACTGAAAAGTATTCGAGAAGCTGACGTAAGCAGGAAAAGTTAATATTGATGAACCATGAAAATGAAGTCAAGGGCAGATGGAACCTGCATGAGGCAGACATATAAATACAACATGTACAATCATTTCATACATCAACTATACATCTTCTTACTATATTACAAAAAAAAACTGACCCAAGCAGACCTAAGGTTAACATTGAAAAACCATGAAAATGGAGTCAAGGTCAAATAAACCCTGCAAGACAGATATGTGCTCCCTACAATCTTTCCATACATCAAATATATATGACCTGATTACTTTAAGTATCCAAGAAACTGATTTACGCAGGAAAACTAAACATTCAACAATGAACTCTAAAAATAAGGTAAAGGTCAGATGAACACTGCCAGACTTACATGTTCATCTTACAATCATTCAAATCCATACACATGCAGTGTCTGAAAAACTGACTGAAGAAAGAAAACTAAACAGCCAACATCAGTGACTGACCAATGAAACATAAATTAGTTTTTTTTCTGAATTGAATCATGTCATATTTTACATGTCGTGTTCCTTTATATAGCTGACTATACAGATTGGGTTTTTCATTGTTGAAGGCTATAAAATGGGATTGCCAATAATTGCTTACATCAACTCATTTGAATTTTGGTGAATAGCTGTCTCATTTAATAGGAATCATACCACATCTCCTTATTTTCATATTTATTTGGTGTACGTAACAAAGAAAACTGAAGTAAAATCACAAAAATATTTAACTCCGATTTTAAAACGAAAGTCCCTTATTAAATGGCAAAATCAAAAGCTCAAACACATCAAACGAATAGATAACAACTATCATATTCCTGACACTCAGGGTAAAATAATCGAATATAAATGCCCATCCCATGGTTAAATAAAAACAAATCTACATCTGCCATGAATTATTTCTTAAAAAATTAATGGCAAATGGAGAAAAAAAAGTTAAGAAAATAAACAAAACGAAAATTATGAGATAAAATATTCCCCACATACAATTATTTGTTACCCCCTTTTAGTAATTACCCCCAACCTCAATCCTAGTTTTCCCTATATAGATGTGGTATGGTACCATGCAGTAAAATTAAAGAGAGGTTCATCCTCTTAAACACAATTTTATTTTGTCTGGTAACTAGAAAAATGCTTGTTTTGGTCCCTAATTCCTGAACGTTTTGGGCCAGGATGAAATTTGAAAAATAGGCAGGACATGGGTTTTAAGTTAAAAAAGTCAGGATGAGACATGTTGCAAACAAAAAAGGCAGATGACAATTTATGTAAAACAAAAAGTGAGGATAACCTAAAAAAAACCAACAGGCAGGACCGAACAGATTGAAAATTAAAAGGCAGGGCAGAAATAACAACTTAAAGAAGGGCAGGACAAAATTTTCCATACTCCCCCCCCCCCTTTTCCCCTGAAAATCAAACGGTAGGTCCCGAACACGTTTACATACATATTGTAACGTTTATGGCCATGCAGTCAGGATTCTACTTCGTCAAAATTACCTCCCCATTACGCCAGTTCATTTTCACAATCGTAGAAATGGAAGCCATTGTAGGGATGACGCGCTGCCAATTTTGCTCTTGAAAACTAATAAATTTATCCACATAGCACCATTACGATCCTCATATGTCAGTTGTATTTTAAAGGACAAATGTATCTACTAGCTAATGAGCATCCGTTAATGGTCTGCATTGATTCAACTTAAAACTATTGTCTGATCGGTTGTCAGGTGGAATTTTCGAAAATTCTTAAACATTTAAAAAAATTCTTATTAAATATTTCGTGGAAGGGCAGACTAAAAATTTTCAGTGGTTGAAGATTATAAACGCTAGTTATCACGCACAAAAACTGTAGATTTTCGAAGATATGCACTTTCATCATCCAACTTAAAAGACTGTCGTCAAGTACTTTTAGTAAAAAAATAGCTATTCGAACAAACCAATTCTGTTTTTGTGATTCATTAGATATATATATATATATATATATATATATATATATATATAGGTATTTTACTTGACCCATATAGTTCATCTTTCCGTACTGTGATTTCTTTATGTTATAAAGTCAACCTGTAGCTTCGATATATAAAAATGATAGAATCTGAAGCGAGATGATATATCAAAAACTCTTGCTTTGTACGATTTAAAGACAAAATATACACCTCAAACACGCCCTAACTTAAAAAGGTGCAATCAATTTTCTCTGTTCGATACAATTGTTACCCATTTTTGGGATTTTTTTTTAGTCACATAATGGAAGGGCAGACACAAAAATTGCTGAACTAATAGATTGATATGTTCTCCGTCCGTGGTAATTTAAAAAAAAAAATCGGAGCATTTTCTACATCCAACTTGATAGATACCCATGTCGTCGACTTGATATCTAATTGTTCTGCATTACTATGTAATTATAGATAAATTGAAAACTTATGCAAATGGTGTTTATAAAATAAAACACTTCATAATTGAGAAGAAAATTGTCGTTTTGTTTGTTTCTATTTACTTTTAAAATTTTTGTTACTATAGTAAATATTACATTAAGCATTTATCGCCTTCTCTAACACAGAGCTTCGATTCTTTTGTTCTATTTCAACTGGGTTTCCATGGGTAATCGGAAATTTCCATTTTTCTATTTTTAGATGTTATAGTATATATACAACTAGGTTGTCCGTTCACTTTTCGCGGGGCTCGATTTTCTCGTGCTAGAGACTCATTGTCCATCCAGACTTGGATATTTAAACCTCGTCTGGATTAATTTCTTCAGATTGGGATAACTTTCGTACTGGTAAGTTGTACTTTAAATTTATTTTATTCGTTTTCAATGATTTACTTAAATATTTATTTCTCTACATTTGATTATTTTTCCCGATTTTAGAGTCAAACATTTCTTAATTCATAAATTTACGTTTCCGTTCAAAAAAATAGAAGGAATTGTACACAAGCTAGATATTTTATGATTTCGAGTTTATGGAGTATATTTGGGTATCGATAGTGAAGAATGGTTAATCCGAGGGATATTTTAGAGTATCGGTCGCCAATCTTCGGAAATGTTCGAGCCTTACTTTGAAATTGAATTCTGTATAATCGCATGTTTTTGAGGTCTTAATCTGGTCAATGCTATTGGAAAATGTATCAGACGTAATTAAACGGAAAATATAAATTAATGCGATGTTTTTGTTAACCAGACCGACTTTGGTCCCTAATTCATGTAATAAATAGGTTCATGTTCTAGTCTAACAAAGTCGGTGGGAACAAGCGGGTACATTTTCTTATCTCGGAAGGTGGGACGTCAAACTTGATTGATATAATTTAGTTTCTTCTTAAAGACTACTACTGGTGTACAGCAAGGAAATTTATACAAACAAATTTTCTTGCCACGCAAGTATTATAGACTTATTAAAGGATTTATCTTGTTCTTCGTCCATCATCTGTTTGTTTACATTCAGACAGTATTAGTTCGCAAATCATTATATCACTTTATTTGTTTCATGTGTACTTGCAGATATATTCCGAGAAAAAAAATGTTGCTGTGTAAATTGAATGTCTACACAAATGACATTTCCTGCAAGTTTGCCGCAAGCTTTCAGCAAACAATTGCCGCAAGCTTTCAGCAAACAATTGCCGCAAGCTTTCAGCAAACAATTGCCGCAAGCTTACAGCAAACAATTGCCGCAAGCTTGTGGCAAATCTAATTTGCATAATCATGTTTGCAGCAAGCTTGCCGCAACCTTCATTTGCATGGTAAAATGGTTGCGGCAAGTTTGCAGCAAATGTTTGCTGCAAGCTTGCGGCAATGTTTGGTGCAAATTTGCGGCAAATGTTTGCCGCAGGGCTTATTTTTCGGTAAGGGGAAATAAAGAATAAAATTAAAATTTAAAGTGTTATTATTTTTTGTTCTGATACTTATTTGAATATTTGTTAGACAACACCAAAAATGACGAATTTAGAAATACGGAATTAGAAATACGGAACATAGCTATAGTGTCACGGTCTTTTTTTTATTATTTTTATTTCACTAATCACCGTTTCAACTTGAATAATGAAACATAAACTATTTCATTATTAATTATTAAATTTTGAATAATGAAAAATGAGTAATGAACGTACTTCAGCGCGGTCATATGTCTACAAATTTACAGATTTGGGCAAATAACTAGACTGACTGTGTACTGCGAAAGTACAATCCAAGATGGCGGTACATGTACCATGATAATCTTACCTTAAAACAAAATACATCTAAGGGTGTCGCGATATATTCTATACAGTTATGAAATCTAACGGTTCTATTACATATCGATAATATTAATTTTTCATTGCACAAGGTCATTTTTTCCTAGTCTATATATGACGTAGCCAATCTCTGAGCCAATGACTGCTATCTTAGCTGTGAGTACCCTCAGATAAATATTTAGTATTTAGTGTTTTTGTGCTTTGTATATATTATATTGTTATCCGTTTATTGTTTTTTGTCGAGCCTATGACTTTTGTCGCAGAAAGCTCGACATAGGGATAGTGATCCGGCGGCGGCGGCGTTAGCTAACTTCTTAAAAGCTTTATATTTTAGAAGGTGGAAGGCCTGGATGCTTCATACTTTGTATATGGATGCCTCATGTTACGAAGTTTCCGTCAGTCACATGTCCAATGTCCTTGGCCTCATTTTCATGGTTCAGTGACTACTTGAAAAAAAAGTTGAAGATTTTTTGTAACGTTAAATTCTCTCTTATTACAAGTAATAGGATAACTATATTTGGTATGTGTGTACCTTGCAAGGTCCTCATGCACGTCAGACAGTTTTCACTTGACCTCGACCTCATTTCATTGATCAGTGACCAAGGTTAAGTTTTGGTGGCCAAGTCCATATCTCAGATACTATAAGCAATAGGTCTTCAAGTAGGATATACGGTACTATAGTTCCGGCTTTTGCAATAAATTCATACGCGTATGTATTCATGGGTAATAAAGTGTTTAAATTTTACATTAAACTGAAATAAATGAGTGATTTACAGGTTGACAAGTCGACGGGTTGACAATTTAAAAAACGTTATGGCTGGAATAAGTGGTTGACAGGTTGACAAGTCGACAGGTTGGCAATTTTAAAAATGTTATGGTTGAAATAAGTGGTTGACAGGTTGACAAGTGGACAGGTTGATAAGTTGATAACAAGTAAGTTATGGTTGGCAAGTCGACAGGTTGACATGTTGACAAAATGGCAGATTGACAACTTGAGAGCATTTATAAAGAGTAAAATAGTATTATTAGTGACTGGTAGACAGATCGACAAGTCGACAGGTTGACAATTTCATTTTGAGAAATGTAAAATGTACAAATGGTAAACAGATTAACAGCAAACAGATATAAAAGTTAATACTTGTAATAAAGGTTAAAAACTGAAGTTAATTTTATTTTACTTAATGGATAGTGTACTTTTATTTACTTGTTTAATTGTAAAAGTAAACCCTTCAACCTGTCTACCTGTCGACCTTAACATTTGTCAACCTGTCAACTTGTCGACCTTAACATTTGTCAACCTGTCAACCTGTCGACCTTAATCCTTATCAAACTGTCAATCTGTCGACCTGTCGACCGTAACACTTGTCAACCTGTCAAATTTTAAACTTGTCGGCCTTCATAGTGTCAACCTGTCGACCTGTAAGTCTGTCAATTTATGTTCATTTAAACCGATTTACTTAAGTTAAACCGATTTATTACTCTGTTCTTCTGAAGGAACTACAGTACCGTTTATCCTACTTGAATATTCGGTGAATGAATGGATTGTAAGGTGTACATGTCCAACTGGCAGGTGTCATCTGACCTTGACCTCATTTTCATGGTTTACTGGTTATAGTTAAGTTTTTGTGTTTTAGTCTGTTTTTCTTATACTGTATGCAATAGGTCTACTTTATTTGGTGTATGGAATTATTGTAAGTTGTACATGTTTAACTGGCAGGTGTCATTTGACCTTGACCTCATTTTCATGGTTCAGTGGTCAAAGTTAAGTTTTGGAGTTTGGTCCTTTTTTTCTAATACTTTATTCAATAGGTCAACTATATTTGGTGTATGGAAATATTTTATGATCTATATGTCAGTCGCACAGGTTTTATTTGACCTTGACCTCATTTTCACGGTTTAGTGGTTATAGTTAAGTTTTTGTGTTTTGGTCTATTTTTCTTAAACTATAACCAATAGGTCAACTATATTTTTTGTATGGAAGAATTGCTAGCAGTTCATACCTGCCTGGCATGATTCATCTGACCTTGACCTCATTTTCGTGGTTTATTGGTCAATGTTTAGTGTCCTTGGTTAATGTTAAGTTTATATGCGGTTGTAATAAAGCTTTATATTTAGGACTCAACATAATATCAATGATAAGTAAAGAAGGCGAGACATTTCAGTGTATGCACTCTTGTTTAAAATATGTTGGGATTTTTTTTTTTGCTGTTATTCTAAAATTGTTTTTGGTATTTCTTATTTGCTTACCTGGCTCATAGGGCCAATTGAGCTTTTCTCATCACTTGGCGTCTGTCGTCCGTCGTGGTTAACTTTTTACAAAAATATTCTCCTCTGGAACTACTAGGCCAAATTTAACCAAACTTGGCCACAATCATTACTGGGGTATCTAGTTTACAAAATGTGTCCGGTGACCCGGCCAACCAATCAAGATGGCCACCATGGCTAAAAATAGAACATAGGGGTAAAATGTAGATTCTGGCTTATGTCTCTGAAACCAAAGTATTTAGGTCAGATTTATCAGATCAATATCTATCTACCCTGAAATTTTCAAATGAATCTGACAACCCGTTGTTGGGTTGCTGCCACTGAATTGGTAATTGTAAGGAAATTTTGCAGTTTTTGGTTATTATCTTGAATATTATTATTGATAGGAAAAGACTGTAAACAGCAATAATGTTCAGCAAAGTAAGATCTACAAAATAGTCAACATGACCGAAATGGTTAGTTGACCCCTTAAGGAGTTATTGCCATTTATAGTCAATTTTAAACAATTTTTCGTAATTTTTGTTATCTTTTACAAAAATCTTCTCCTGAAACTACTAAGACAAATTTAACAAAACTTGTCCACAATCATCATTAGGGTATGTAATTTAAAAAATAGGTCCGATAACCTCGCCTATGAACAAATATGGCCGACATGGCTAAAAATAGTACATAGGGACAAAATGCAGTTTTTGGCTCATATCTTAGAAACCAAACATTTAGAGTAAATCTGACTGCATAAATTTGTTCGTTAGGTCAAGGTCTATCTGCCTTGAAATTTTCAGTCCAATCAGGCATTCCGTTGTTTGGTTGCTGCCGCTTAATTGGTAATTTTAAGAATGTTTTTGCAGTTTTTGGTTATTTTTAAATTTATTTGTCTGTTATTGTTATTCTTGAATATTATTATAGATAGAGAGAAACTGTAAACTGCAATAATGTACAGCAAAGTAAGACCTACAAATAAGTCTACATGATCAAAATGGTCAGTTGACCCCTTAAGGAGTTATTACCCTTTATAGTCAATTTTTAACAAATTTTGTAAATTTTGTAAATTTTCACACAATATCTTAACTACTGGGCCAACTTCATTATACATAGAGATAATTGTAAGTAGCAAGAATGTTCAGTAAAATAAGATCTACAAACACATCACCATAACAAAAACACAATTTTGTCATGAATCCATCTGTGTCCTTCGTTTATGATGTACACATAGACCAAGGTGAGCGACACAGGCTCTTTAGAGCCTCTAGTGTTTTCGTGTCATGAGTGTTGAAAGATATATGTACAGAAAAATTGTTTGTCTCTTTTTTGTAGAACTCATACACTGAAAGAAGAACGTCATTACAGTGGATGTCAGGATGATTACGTGTCCAATGATCGTCATTTTCATGGCCATGTCTTTGCCCTTCATAGCGTGCAGTTCACAGTCATGTGTTATGGACATATTAGATGATTTTGAACAAATGAAAGTGGACGTGGCAAGGTCTAAAGGTATATTTGGAATACTTTGTTTACAGATAAATCTTGATTACTGTCATTTTTGTAGTACTGTGAGTGGCATGTGAGCAATAGGAAAACATTTTTTTTTATTATTATTATGGCTTTTATCATTACTACTTTGTCGAAAAACAAATATTTACTATACTGTCGCCTGTGATTTTTACGTTTAAGGATTATGTACCCTTGTGTTGATACAATGCTAAACATGGAAATTTTATAGAAAATCCAGTCTTTCCCCTTGATGTCTCATATTTGGCAATTCGGGGACTGATATATAGAGTATTATTGCATGCAGTGCTAGCATTGATTCCCTTAAAACACATATATACATTTAGTTATTGGTAAATACAAATATAAATATGGATCAAATCAAGTACACCTTTTAGGGTGCGCTCGCCTATAGTGACTCAGCACGAGGTTTTTTGGAATTAAAAGATTGTTAAGAACTCTTTGTAAACAATAAAACGATGGCACATCATAGAAAAGCAAGTGAGTGATCTATGATAAAAAATTTATAACAGTGACATCTCCATTTTAAGACTGGATTTTCAATAAAAAATATTGGTTTATTTGACACAAAGTCCCCTTTTTCTAGTAACAGTAAATAATAATGCTTTGCGCGAATTTTCCCCTTCGTATATGTACAAAATGGCCTATCTCCATTATTCGTTATATTTGTTGTTTTGATACTATTGCAGTATTTAACTGGTTACAGAAGAGGTCATAAACCTTAAGCTAAGGAGTCATGCCACCATTAATTTATCTGAATGTTGCGCTTGTTTGGTAGACGAATAACCAGAGTCTATATTGGAGGTTTTGATACGTTTTATTATACTGCTAAAAGTCCTATGAAACTTCCTATGACTTTCATCAGACACTCTGTAATGTTTTCCGACACCTTACACCTCCCTCAGTACATGCCAGTTATAAAAAGGATTCATCTATTAAAGATAAATTACTTTATAAGGGGACGATCGTTTGATTTTCCTGGACATGGAACATTTTTGAAATAGATATGCTTACCTATTTAGAACTAAGGTGATACAGAATGAAATTCAAAACAGTGTGGCTGTGGCCATTGATTAATTCATCCCTTGACTTGGACAATTTACGTGAACGTTTGTCTGTAATGACCACTGTTAACGACGTACCTACGATAGACATTTAAACTGTGGGGTCACCAAAGGTTTCTTAACGCCTTTAATTATAAAATAATTCGAAAAATTAATCAAGAATAACCTTTATGTTTTGATTTATATAATTGGTATAAATCAAACATCGTGTTATTTCTGATTAATTTTTCGAATTACTTTATTAAGGTGTTAAGAACCTTTGGTGACTCCATAGTTTAAGTGTCTTTAAAACGTACATAGTGAGCAGTGGTCGTTACATACAAACGTTCACCTAAATTGTCCCAGTCATTGTATGAATTTAATGTGTCAATCAATGGCCACAGCCACACTGTTTTGAATTTCATTCTAAGAAAATCTAAATATTATGCCTTACAAAATGCAGAAACCATTCATTGTGTTGAAATTAAATAAGAAAGCCTACATGAGCAGAATTCCGTTGACAAAAATAGTTTGGTCCTTTGGAAACGTAACTGGTCGTTCTCCTAAAACTGATCGAATTAAATATTTTTAGTTCTTTGTTTATTTGTTATAACTGATTAAACTTTTTTTTTATTTATACAGCAGTCAAGACAGCATTTTTTGCTGCACTTACTCCGCATTTTACATTAACTGGAATAAATGCGGTATTGAAATTCGATGATGTCAGAGTGAACAGAGGTAAAGCATATAACCCATCAACAGGTGTGTTTACAGCGAGGGTTCCAGGACTATACCATTTTTCATGTATGATTTTGGCAAATCATAAGGCCGTAGTACATTACCAACTGAACAAGAATGATCAGCCATATATTCTAGGTTACTCGCATAGAGGACTAGCTGCAGACTCGAGTACTATTAGTGCTGTGATGGAGCTAGCAGTTGGAGATCGAGTATTCGTCAAACATAGACATACTGGAGCTTCAGAAGTTGTTTTTGGGGCAGCTCACACGTCCTTTTCTGGATATTTTATACACGAATAAACCAATAGTAACATCTTGATTTTTCTTGTTTTGCATGCTGTTTTACTTAGGTTTGTAACAAACCTATGTACAATTTGTATAACGTGTTACAATTTGATGACGTGTGGTTAACTATTTCAAAATAATAGCAGATGCGTCTTTGGCAAGATTTCATCACTTATAAAATCAAATAGCGAGTGATGAGGACCCCTAGGTGAAAGATTACCTAGAAAAAAATGTTCATACAAACGATAACTAGTACCAACACGGAATCCGGTTAATACTTGAGATGTTCTTTGTACATAGATATAAGATAGCGTATGAGTGCCAATAAGTCAACTCTCCGTCCAAGTCACAATTTATAAAAGTAAACCATTATAGGTGGTCTAAGTACGGTCTTCAACACGGAGCCTTGGCTCACACCGAACAGCAAGCTATAAATGACCACAACAATTACTAGTGTAAAACCATTCAAACGGGAAAATCAACGGTCTAATCTATAAAAAAAAGAGAAACGAGAAACACTTATGAACCACATCAACAAACAACAACTACTGAACAGATTCTTGACTTAGGACAGGTGCAAACAATTGCAGCGGGTACACATAAAGCATAAATTCATTTATGTACCGTTATTTGTACAATAGTAGGCTGATTGCAGGATAAAACACTTTTAATGGTATGCATCAATAATCAATATCATAGATTTCATTCTATCTTATTTGGCATTAAGTAATGCATTTAAAAAAAAAAACAATAGTTCTTTATTAAATTTAGTGTATTCCTAATCTAATTCAAAATTCAAATGGAAAGTCAATTATCAAAAGGCAAAACTAAAATCTCAAACTAATCAAACGAATGGAATTTCTTTATGCAGAAAATTGTGAATAAAACCTGGTTTTATAGCTAGCTAAAACGCTCACTTGGATGACAGTCACTTAGAGTTCCATTGTATTGGATAACAGTGAGTGAGCAAAACAGACGTAATAGGTTAAAATTTCAAAAACTGATATACAGCAGTTAACATTATGTCAAAATCTCAATCACCATAGATAAAGACAACAGTAGTATACCGCTGGTCAAACTTCATTAAAAAAAAAACCAACTATTACAACAAAGAAAAACAGAATGACATATAATAAACAAAGTACATTAGAAGAAATGAAATACAAGAAGGCAAACAATTACCGTAGCATAATATAGCAAATTTACCTGACGATATCTGGATATGGGTATTTAGTCGGATCTTAACACGTACTTGTGATTTGTTTAAAACCGGTTTTAACGAAGAAATGTCGAAATGTTCAGAACTTAATTAAATCTGTTTTTTGGGTAAGATGGTGCAAGCATACGATTTTTATTGCGTCTTACACTTTGAGAAGCGAATAATCTTTAGCTACTTTATTTAAATATTGTGTAAAAACGTTAATTATGAGCTATGAAAGTCAAGTGGCTCAAGCATTTTACTGAAGAAGTTTTAAAAAAATGCAAAGAAATATTTAAACAGTGGGTTAGATTTCATTAGTCTTTACTATAGATTTAACAACTTTTGGTTATAATTATAATTTAGAATCATCAATGAAGGTGGAGCGCGATTGCACAGTTAATTAATTATATTGATGTGCCATTTGTATGCAAGAGTGACATTCCGTTGTATTATGTGCCAATTCGAAAAAGTTATGCGAGTATTGTCTCCCTTTAACAGGTTCATTATTTTATAATTAAGTTTAGGTTTCTGATATAAATTTGAATAGTTACATAATGTATCAATTCAATATATTTCAGTTTTTGTTCTTGGTGTGTCAAAAACATGAATGTACGAATATGATTTCATAAATTTGAAACGTTTAAAATGATTACATACCAATATAAAGAACCGTTCATCATTTTTGAAAAAGACTATGATTGAAATTTGTATTATTTATCTTCCCTTCATGATAGATTGATTGGGAAATGAACCAGAGTTACCTAAAGGTAATCACAGAGAGAGACTAGCAAGCATTTTTTAATTGTAGCATATTTAACGCTAAAACAACTTTCCACCATTAACGAATGTTACTTTATCCAAATATAAGGACCTTGTTAGCTAAATCTACAAATTTTATTAGATATTATGATTTTTTATTACAATAGATTAATATGCTACATAATAACACAATAGTGGATAATATAAATACCGAGCCACCTTGAAAGATTATAACCAACAATGGACTAAATAGTAAAGGTTAAACATATACATAGACAAATAAAATCAACACTATTTACACGTAACTTATTGTGTAGAGTGTTATATAATAATTTTAAAAAAAGACGGCAAATTCAAATTAAATTGGACGTCTAGAACCTTCATAATAAATTTTAAAACCCATATTTTAATACACAGGTCCCATCGCTTATACTAGCTTATTGTTTCAAAGTCCTCGGTATATTTGCCTGCGAGGTTCATAGAGCCCAAATATTAACCTGGTATGGATGTAATTCAGAAAATATGTAGTTAATAATTCTCTTTTAAGACTTCCTCCTTGTGTTTGTCTAGCGGAGTTGCTAATCAAAGATGTCTTATTATTCCTATCAAGCGAAGATGGACAGGTATTGAATTCATTGTCCATAAACTTCGACATCTAAAAGCAGAATGATTATAACCACATTAAATACAATTAACGGTACCAATTTTCTTGGACCCCTCCGACCATTATTGTTCACTATTTTCAAGTATCGAATTTAGTTATCATGTATGCATGAAATATTTGACGTTTAGCAAACATCAGCCTGACAACGTAAAGACGAGCATTATTATTTCTTGTTTTTTTAATCAATTAAAGCAGAACATTTCGTTTTAAAAAATCATTCCGTTAACTTAAGACAGTTATTGTATGATAATGGTCAAATGGCTTTAACGAAATGGTGGAAAATTGTAAGTAACATTTATCCATATATTAAAATCATTTATATATTTTAACACTAACCTGAAAACTTCATTACCATGATTAAATTCCAAGTCTTCAAAACATATGTTTAACAGTACTATATACACTACCACTATATCGAACTACTAATATGTATAGAAGGCTATACCACCCAGTTCCTGCTGTAGTCAATACCTGTTCATTTTATGAATTAAGTCTCGTAAAGTGGAAGTGTACGTGTCTTCTACAGATTAAAGTCTAAACGCTTAAAGCATTAATACCTCGTGATAGGCTGTCTTTAGGAACATATTATTTTTATTTACCAATTGGGAAATTTGCACATTGATGAATTTGAAATTGTGTGTTAAATGTATCCACAACTTTTGCAGGCCCGGGGTTATCTAGAGCTTTAGCATACTGTATGGACACTTTGTATTGTATTGAAGACTATACAACTAAAGGATACCATCCAGGCTTCTATTTTATTACATACTTACTTAGTAATCTTCGTGAATACTTGCACATAAGGCAATCAGAAGTTAAAGAGCATTGAAGCCCGAAAATTACTTAACATGTCCTTTCGTTTGTTGTGTCATAGAGTTGTTCTCTCTGACTTTTACCCAGCATCTACTTTTATTCATGTGCACGAGGAAACTTTAAGCTTAACTATACGACTACTTGTATATTGTACAGATGCGCTGATTGTTCAGTTTCATTTCACAGTTTGTTCTTATATTATGCTGTAACAGCAATGTCCAAGGTAAGAATAACGAATGAGCGGCTGCAAGTCAGAAGTCTGTTATCTAGTGGTAAAAGTTTATTGTTGTTTATCATATTTCTTTTCGTTTACGGTTTTGTACATAAGACAGGCCCGGATTGTTTTCGTTTGAATTGTTTTACATTTGTCATGTCATGGAGCCTATTATATGTCTATGTTGTCTGATGTTTGCTTATTGTAACAGGTCACACAGAGACCTATATTTTTTCAGTTGCTAACGTATACGCCATCTTCTTCATTAGAATATGCGTGTTCCAAGTCAAAAATATGACAGTTGTTATCCAATCGTTTGATGTGTTTTTGGTTTTGTTCCCGTCTTTCCACGAACAATACAGACAGGTCGACGTTTAATGATCGCACAATTTCTTTAAATTTTGAAACTGATATAACTTAAAAAAACAACAGTATTATTTATTTACTAACATGAAACAAACCAGGATGCGGCATTCATTCAGTACGTAGGTGAAAGCGGACGATATTTATCTAACGCACGCAAGAACATCTGTATCGTTTTAAAAGACCCAATCAATTCAAAAGTATCATTTAATACCTTAGGAAGAACAATCATCCTATTAAATATTTTAACAGTTCAACCTTGAGAATTAGTAAATAAGCAGCCTGGTGAATCTCATTCAAAATTTGTACGATCACGGAAAATAATTGAATTAAATTAGATTGAATAAAGGCAATAGTAGTATACCACTGTTCGAAACTTAAAAATCGATAGAAAAAAAACCAAACTTAAACTGAGAGAAACGCCTAAATTTTGAAGGAGAACGACAAAACTTTAAAATGTAACACACACAGAAACGAACAAAGCATTAGACAAAATCCGATGAGAATAACAAATATAACATCAAAACAAAATACATGAATTTGGGATAGAAAAGTACCGTGACACGTCTTATAGCAATGCGAATTCACACTTAAATATAAGAGGAAACAAACGACACAACAGAAACACAACGTTAAAATATAACACACACAGAAACGAAACTATAATATAACAATTGCCATATTCCTGACTTGGTACAGGACATTTTTTAAACAAAAAAAGGGCGGTTGAACCTGGTTTTGGGGCATGCCAAAACTCCCGCTTTAATGGCAATATTAAATATAACATTAAAATGAAACATAACATTACAGGACTACAATACAAATGAATAGGAGAACATATTGGACAAAGAAACACACGAATAATAGCTAACAAAAGGCACCAGGTTTAAAATTTAATACAAGACTAACAAGTGACGCCCAGATACAAAAAGTTTGAAAGCCAAAACAAGTACGAAGTAGAATTAATTCCTGATTTTTGACATAAATTGTAACTCATAGCAATACAAAAACAGGTCCTCAATAAGTGGTGCACAGTTATTCCCCATTGGAATTCCGATAACCTGACGATATAGCGAACAAAAATGTTATCTAGTAAATATTCAAGGGCAAATATAGTATTAAAGCATGTCCAATTGACATAGTTCTTTTGTTAATTGTTACTTTAAGGTTTATGTACCCTTCTGTAGCCATTTATGTACGAACTTTTCAAACTTCAATTGTATCAAAACTACAGATATTATGAATAATAGAGATAGGCCATTTTGTACATATTCCAAGGGGAAACTTGATGCAAAGCATTATTTTTTACTGTTCCATTGCATTTAATAGAAAAAGAGGACTTTGTGGCAAATAAATCAAGGTTTTTATAGAAAATCCACAGCCTTTATCCTTGTACTCTCATATTTGGCAATTTGATGACTGATAGATATAGGATTATTGCATGCAGTGCTAGCATTGATTTCCTTAAAACAAGTTTATAAATGTAGTTATTGGTTAAGACAAGTATAAATATGGCCAAAATCAAGTACACCTTTTAGGGTGCGCTCGACTTTAGTGACTCAGCACGAGGTGTTTTGGAATTAACAGTTTACTTAGAACTTTTTGTAAAAAATAAACACTAGCACATCATAGAAAATCAAGTGAGTACTTTATGTTTCAAATTTTATAACAAAAATCTCTGTATTAAAGGCTGTGGATTTTCTATAAAAATCTTGATTTATTTGCCACAAAGTCCTCTTTTTCTATCAAATGCAATGAAACAGTAAAAAATAATGCTTTGCATCAAGTTTCCCCTTGGAACATGTACTAACTGGCCTATCTCTATTATTTATTATATCTTTAGTTTTGATACAATTGAGGTTTGAAAAATTCGTACAAAAATGGCTACAGAAGGGTACATAAACCTTAAATGATCTAAAAGAGTTTGAACATATTTATTCGCATTCTGACTTTTTAAATGCCTATTTAATTATGTGTGATTTTTTTCTTAATGAGAATATGAGGCAATGTGGTATATAGGGTAGAAAATCAAAACTTTGAACAGATTCAAAATCACCAATATAAGTATGCAATTTATCAAGAGTACATCCAAGGAGCTTTTGACACTCAAAAGTTTTTAATTCCACCATTTTCAAATGCCTTATTTGAACAATTTATTATCAGGTTTTTGATTTTACCAAGTGCACTGGTAAGGAGAATAGATAATTTAGTAGTGGAACAATGGCTTGAAGACGAAATAAATCTACATTTGTAAGGTGTTTTATGTAGCTTCGGAAGTCAGTACATAGTTGGGAATTTCATTGTATTTGCTCTGCTTGTAAAGAGGTAGCTAAAAGCTTATGTTTGTTACAGATGTCGTTTTCTGAAAATCTAGTCAGTTGGAATGTTGGTGAATTGGTGATTTCTTTTTTCAGAATCTCAATGTAAAATTTACGTCAAACAATAATAATATTATAAGCAGCTTTATGGGCCGGGACAAAAACAAATTCCTTGGCTAGTTCTTTTAGTTTAAAATTTTCTGCGCTATATTAGAATTTCAAATGTAACGTCATTTTTTGTGCTTTTTTACAATTTCAAATGTGACGTCACTTTTTGCGTTGAATTATTTTGGACTACGTCCAGACAAACACTGAATATGAAATGTGTATATATAAATATGTTTTAATTCACCGAATTTATCCACAATGAGTTCTTGGAACCAGCTCATTTTTTCTAAAGGTTAATAGTTATATTGCGTGATATGTAAATGAAATTTGATTCATAAAATAAGATTTTTTTGTGTGTTTTATATAAACATTCCAAATCACTCTGGAATATATGTTTGTTTGGTGGTCATCTGACAACTGGTAGGTATATGTTTTTTATTTATGTTATCAATTTTCTTTGTAATCAAGAATTATCATTAATTGGGTTAATAAAAGTTACCAACATTTCTTTGAAAAAAATTTATATTTGAGGTGAGGGTTATCTTGCCTGATATGGCATGTTGGCTAATGCAGGCATTATGCGTCTCTCGTCTTCTTCGATCGACGTCCTTATTCCAATCACAGTCTTCTTTCCTGAAACTAGATGGTTTCTTACTTTGTATCATTGATGTTTACAAATTCCCTAACCCAAGTCATCCTGTTCGACTCCGACCAACAGGGGGAAATAGCAGCCAGAGGTTATCTTTATTCTAATCTTCTAATTTCTATAAAGAATTTTATGTTTTGAGCCTTCGATTTGAATATTTTTTCCAAGATTTAAAATTTGAAAACGAAAAAAAAAAACACAGTTCATTTACAATGTAATCTGGTGACATCAATTAGGTCATTGTTGGTCAACACATGATCCTTATTTTGTTTGATATGAGGAACATACATATACCTGCATCCAGCAATCTATAATTCTGATAAGCAAATTATTTAACATTTAATCTAATGATTTTTTTTTTCAAAACATAACATAATTCAACGATTGAAGGTTCTACCGAAATAGATTTGATTTGATAGTAAACGAAGACAGATCACTTCCTAGAACATTTTTCAGTTCCAATTCTTTTCCTTAATGATATGCGGATTATTTCCTCCTGCGTGTATGCATTTGCTCAAAATCTTGTATGTATATAATATAACAATATCAATCTGTTAACGTCATAATTAAAACAATACAACCATTAGCAAATATAGCATACAACTCATAAACAGACTTCATTTGTGATTGGTCTATTCGAAATGAATCAATACGTAAATAGCAACGCCAAAAAGTTTACAAGTAATCTAGATCTAATCATGCAGACATAGATCTTTGGATCGAATGCCCAAGGTATTCATTTTAAGCAATGTTATATATGGTTAACATTTTAAATAATTAGGTATAATTCATAATTCTGAGGTGTCTCATTATATTGAAAAATTCTGTTGAAAATCTAGGATACGTCATTGACAATAAATCAACTCCATTGGCAAGTATCAATAATTTTACGTTCAAGAATAGGCCCCAAGCGAGATAACTCTAGGTCATTTATAAATATACTACCTTAGAATGGGGATAATTTTACGGTTATCAATTTAAAAAATCCCAGTTCTTCCTGTAAACATGAACCTCATGTAACAAACCAACAAACGACAATTCATTTTTAGAAACTGCTAAAAAAATTGGTTCATTTTGAATCTGTTCAAAGTTTTGATTTGTCTACCCTATATACTACTTTACCTCATATTCTCATTAAGAAAAAAAATACACCCCTAATTAAATGGGCATTTAAAAAGTCAGACTGCGAGTACATATGTTCAAACTCTTTTATGTCATTTTTTAGTAGCAATAAACAAAAGAACTATGTCAATTTGACATGCTTTGATACTATATATGCACTTGCATTTTACTTGATAACATTTTTGTTCACTTTGGAGATTCCGTTTATCGTCAAGTTATTGGAATTCCAATGGGGACTAACTGTGCACAACTTATTGCGGACATGTGTTTGTATTGGTATGAGTTACAATTTATGACAAAAATCAGCAAAGACACATCGAGACAACATCTGATACAAAAATTTAATAATATTTTAGATATTTGGATGATATATTGGATCTAAATAATGACGACTTCAATATGTATACTGAAGAAATTTATCCTGTTAAACTTACTTTAAATAAAGCAAATACTAAAAATGACCACTGCCCTTTCCTGGATCTTGATATCTATATCATTAAAGGAAAGCTTAATACTAAAATTTATAATAAAAGAGATGAGTTTTCATTTCCTATCGTTAATTATCCATTTTTAGATGGTGACGTTCCCTTGTCACTATCTTACGGTGTTTATGTATCTCAACTTGTACGATTAGCTAGTGTATGTAACAACGTTTTATATTTTAACGAGAGAATTTTATGTCTTACTGAAAAACTATTACATCAGGGTTTTCGATTTCACAAACTAGTCAAAACATTTACTAAATTTTACCATCGGTACAAGGACATCATTCGTAAATTTAGCTCAGCATACAGACTTCATATACGGTCAGGTATTTCACATCCATTTTTTTGTATGGTAATATTCTTTTAAAGCACAAAAATGTCGTTATTCACCTCATAAGCTTACAAAGCCTTTAAATAGACGTATTAAGAAGCGATATAGTTACGATACTGTTGTCAGGTCATTAAAGATTGCATATTTTGGCTTTAATATTGATTCACTTAGGCCACACCAAATTAATTAGTAGTTCTTTGGAAAACCCGCACCTAAATTGCGGAAATTAAAATAAAAAAATAAAAATAAATTTCCCGCACCTCACCTGCCAAAACCAAAAAATAAAAATAAAAATAAAATTCCCGCACGTCGAAAATAAATCCGCATTTTCGACGAACTCGATTCCGGTATTAAAAAAAATCTTTATCAATTAAGGTGGTACCCAACACTTTCACTAAAATTAATTCGGCTCGTTTAATTTTCATAAAATTAAGTCAAAGTATTTACTTTGACCCTTTAACAAAAATATAAAAATTTCAAAAATTTTGAACCAACCGTTTTGTCAGAAAAATTACACTGGTTATATAGCAGTTTGACAAACACCAATTTTGATCATTGAGAAGCTTAATATTCCTTTTACAACACAACATAATTAAAACGTTTAGATGACTTTACATAGTTATCTCCCTGTAGTGTTAGGTACCACCTTAAGCGTTTGAAAATATGCAGTGTTTGTCATTTGTCAAGCATATTTTTGATTCTGATCAAAAAAGTTGCAAAGATGGAAAACGTGCTGATTGTTTCTGTGGTGAAACATTCAGACAAAAATAACAACAAGGCATACATATTAAAAAATGCGGCAACACAAACAAAATGTCGGACATTCAGGGAACTATATCAAGAAGCCATTGAACGATGTAGCGATGCACAAAGTGAGATTATTAATATTAAAACCATACAAATAAGTAAGTCGAACAGTTTCGATGATTCTAGTATCGAAATATCTGACGAAAATATGGTATGGTCAATATGTAATGACCTAAACTTTAAATATGTGCAGTTCACAATTGATGATGGATCTACTGCTACTAAAGATGCATCAAATTCAAAACCAAGTGGAATTAATGCATTTTCGGTACTCATGAGCTCACAAAATGAGTTACACATGCCTGATAAACCTGTCCCCTTGTCTGGGAAACAGCTCACTGGGCCACAAAGACTTTACTCTGATATCATTGATTGGGCCTCAAACATTGATCTGATATTTAATTGTAAAGTAGCACTAGCTAGAACCCCCAGTTTCCACTGTGCTTGGATTGACTGGTTAGTGATCCATATGCATAAACACAAAACACACACAATGCAGTTATGTTACAAGAAGCTAGCTAGCATACTACAGAGGGTGTCTAAGGCCCAGAAGGTGCATATACTACAGATGAAAGCAGTGCATATTAAAAGCAGATAGCCATATAAAGTTCATGCATAAAAAATATGTTCAAAAGTGTATATTTGTGCAGTGTTAATTATACAAACAACAAAACAAAATGAAAAAGAATGCAGAAAGTTGAAATACATATAAAAAGGGAGATAATTTAATTATATCAAATTATGTCCCCTTTCAATTAAGTGAGTTGAAAATTCAGTTGCTTCTTTTAGGTAAAAGATATAAAAATTGAGAGAAAAAAAATATCGCTCGCTCCATATTTCTTCAAAATTTGAGGCGAAGAATTTAAAAATATAAATTTATATTTCGCTCGCTCGCCCCATTTTTTTTGGGTAAAATCTCAAAGAACTATTAATTAATTTGGTGTGGCCTTATAGGGTCTTTGCACCGGAACGAAACACATTTATTGAAAAAACAGTTGTTGGCATGAGACAGGCTATGTTCTTCTCATATATGTAATGATGGTATGATACTAAACCCCTAACGGGAGGGATTGTGTCTGATATTCATATGATGACGACATAATATTTCAATCAGTTTAATTGAGGTCTGGAGCTGGCATAGCAGTAAACTGCTAGTAGTCTGTTGTTATTTTTGTACTATTGCGATTTTGTTTATTTTCTTTTGTTACATCTTCTGACATCAGACTCGGACTTCTCTTGAACTAAATTTCAATGTGCGTATTGTTATGCGTTTACTTTTCTACATTGGCTAGAGGTATAGGGGAGGGTTGAGATCCCATAAACATGTTTAACCCCGCCGCATTTTTGCGCCTGCCCAAGTCAGGAGCCTCTGGCCTTTGTTAGTCTTGTATAATTTTTAATTCTAGTTTCTTGTGTATATTTGGAATTTCAGTATGGCGTTCATTATCACTGAACTAGTATATATATATTTGTTTAGGGGCCAGCTGAAGGAAGCCTCCAGGTGCGGGAATATCTCGCTGCATTGAAGACCTATTGGTGACCTTCTGCTGTTGTCTGTTCTATGGTCGGTGGTTGTCTCTTTGACACATTCCCCATTTCCATTCTCAATTTTACCTGTATCCATTCATTTCTTTAATGACAGAAGTGCTGATTATCAATTCATTAAATTTAATTTGCATAATAATTCGTGTATTATAGCATTTTTTTAAATCAACCAATCGCTCAACATTGGAACGGAAGTGACAACGCCTTTAATCTCACGAATGGCTATGTTCATAAAAACTAAGTTTTTGGGAGAAATGCAACACATTCGAAGGTTGTCTAAATGTTTTGTCTGGCTGCAACAAAGTCTTCAAAGCTTATATGAGGTACAAAACTATGTTTGCTGTTTTTGACATAGACAATGACCATGATCATGATGACTTTAACAATTTGTTAAAGATTATAATCCCATAATTTTTTATTAGAATCTTTTTGAATAGGATTGTCAGTGTTCCAACCGATGATTGGTTGGTTGTTCTATGGTTTCCTCCACTTGTGAAATAACTTGGCTCCACATTACTGTTTGTGTTTAACAGGAAACTTTTATTGGAAGTTAATGATACTTGGTATGTACCGGGGTATGTACGTGTACAATTGTAGAGCATTTGAATATCTCATTCTATTAATATTAAAGGGTCTGCCCCCCCCCCCCCCCCCCCCAAAATCATTGCTTAGTTTATATGCTGAATCTGATAATTTCAGAATGAGGGGAACAAGTAATTGTAATTCAACAGTATTTGGTGTGTTGTTGTCAGATTTAAAGCATTACATCCATGAGGATAAGTTGCTAAACCCCTCTTAGTCATGGTTGTCATGGTCAATTTACATTTAATTTTGGGCATGATAAAGCTTGAAATTGAAAGGTCAAACCTAAGAAAATTACAATCAACATCATTTAAAGATATATAAGCCTGCATATATTTTTTGGGGTGAATGTTGGTGAAAGAAATTTAAATAAATGTCAAGTGGATTTATGCATGTTCAACAATAAGAAACCGACCCAAATGTCAAGTGGATTTATGCATGTTCAACAATAAGAAACCGACCCAAATGCCAACGATAATTGGAAGACGTCTAGAGGTCAATACGCAATTTCAAACAATCGACAAAATAAAAACTAAAAGTACAGCCAATTGTTCATGTTGTTAAAATATTCAAAATATTTTTTAATCTTTCACAACTTTATTTAAGTATTAGATCCAACCTACCATTTTATAAAACTTTGATTTTATTGGGGTTAGTCTGTAAAATAGACATCAATTAGACGTGTTAAAGAATCCATTACTATTTGGACATTAATTTTAGAACAACAAAATAGATGTCTATTTAAAGGATATATAATTGGTCATACATGTAGGTTTGGAATCTTATGTATTAAGACATCAGATTTGGATCTCGAAACGGGAATGGAGGATTGTTTGAGACTGGACCCTATCTGAGTCTTTCAAATGTATATATGTTTTAGTTAAATAGTGTGTAAGTGACCTAATACGACAAATACGGGGTCAGTAAATTCCATATGGGGTGAGATTTCGAAGCTAATATGGACAACTACTTGCTAGAAAATGAATGATTTATCACAACTAAATATGTTTTAAATGTGATACGTACTTAATATAATAATTGAAAAAAATGTTCTGATCCATGTAGTTTGGAATGTTTGTTAGATAACCAATCATCACAAAGGTGGTTATGAAGGGATATATTCCTACTAAGTATAAGTCTATAACAAAGAACATCACTGGACTGAGTTTTTTGTCTAGGTGTATAATAATTATTGAAGTGCTTTGCTTTAAGCCAGTTCATTGTTAATAAAAATATGCAAATGTTCTTTGTGAAATAAAGATTTTACACACCATTCACAATCACATATTATTTGCTGTAAGGTACTTAGATGATCACAACTGCCAGCACAATGAGTTGTTGAAGTAGCATTCATTCAATGTAAGTATTTAGGAGGAGATTAAAGCATTTTCTTTACACTGAAACCAAACATTTTTTCCCAGAAGCCAAATAAAAAAGCACAAATTAACCAAACAATGCTCGTGCTACTAGAAGTATACTGCTAGGTGGTATTGTAACACTTTTTATAAACATAGACAAAATGTGCTGTCTACTTATGAGTCCTGAGTAAATGATCGTTGACTTATAATGTCAGGAAACATTAGTTTTAATTTTTTGTCCGTCAGTCCTGTTCATATCTAAAAGACTATTTATTAGTTTGTATATATAGGCTGGAGATTTGAGCATCTGTATTGGTATCCGACATAATTCGTATATTGTTTTTACTTAAATCTTTATGGAAACAATTTTGGCATGTAGCCAAAATCTTTTAGTAATGATGCTGGGAAAATCATGACTAAATCTACAGTTTTATGTGGACAAATACAAGTAAGAAATTAACACCTCAAAGGAACATAAAAAGAACCACACAAATATCACATGCTCATACGCGGATCCAGGGGGTCCAGGGGGGCCGGGTCCCCTTTCGTAGGAAAAATTTGGCTGCTTACATAGGGAATCACTGCAGCATGACTGGAGCGCCTCCCCCCCCCCCCCCCCCCCATTAGGTCAGTTAGCGGGCCGGGTCCCACCTTATGAAAAGTGCTGGATCCGCCACTGCATGCTTGTAGGTCCTCGGATAACATCTCGCATATTAAAATCACATCATGCGGAAATGCACCTTATGTGATCCTTTTCTTATTGCTGCTATCCAAAATCGCGGACATACGTTTGCAATGCTTCTTTAAGTAAATCTCTCCGGGGTTGGAGCACACTCAGCTAGCTGTGTTCCATTAACGGATATTTTTTTTAAACGATAACTGTATTAAAAAATGTTGAAAGGAAAAATCCCAATGGAACGTTGCATATGCATCAGATTACAATAATTGTTAGGTTCCAGGTCGACGTGTTCAAACAGTGTATCTTATAATCGGCATGACTTTATCAGATGACAATACCAATACTAAAATAAGGCATACGCATATATATATAGTTATATACTTTAATTCAGTCACGGACCCGCGATACCATGCGTGTGGTCTAGTGTATGTGAATATGGCAGCAGTCCTTTTCCGCCAATTACTGTTTTTCAGGGGAATCATTTGCGCCAAATTTTATTTTCAAAATGTATCAATTGCGCCAATATTCGGAACTCATTTGCACTTCTTATACGTTCAGGTATTGCACATCCAATTTTTTATGGAAATATTCTTTATAAAGCACAAAGGTGTCAGTATTCACCTAAAAAACTAACAAATCCTTTGAATAGACTTATTAAGAAGGGATATAGTTACGATACTGTTGTCAGGTCATTAAAGATTGCATATTTTGGCGTTAATATTGATTCCCTTATAGTGTCTTTGCATCGGAACTAAACACATTTATTCAAAAACCAGTTGTTGGCATGACACGGGTTATGTTCTCATATATGTTATGATGGTATGATACTAAACCCTTAACGGGAAGGATTGTGCCTGATGTTCATATGATGAAATCATAATCTTTCAGTCAGTTTAATTGAAGTCTGGAGCTGGCATGTCAGTTAACTGCTAGTAGTCTGTTGTTATTTATGTATTATTGTCATTTTGTTTATTTTCTTTTGTTACATCTTCTGACATCAGACTCGGACTTCTCTTGAACTGAATTTTAATGTGCGTATTGTTATGCGTTTACTTTTCTACATTGGCTAAAGGTATAGGGGGAGGGTTGAGAACTCACAAACATGTTTAACCCCGCCGCATTTTTGCGCCTGTCCCAAGTCAGGAGCCTCTGGCCTTTGTTAGTCTTGTATTATTTTAATTTTAGTTTCTTGTGTACAATTTGGAAATTAGTATGGCGTTCATTATCACTGAACTAGTATTTGTTTAGGGGCCAGCTGAAGGACGCCTTCGGGTGCAGGAATTTCTCGCTACATTGAAGACCTGTTAATGACCTTCCTCTGTTGTTTTTTTCTATGGTCAGGTTGTTGTCTCTTTGGCACATTCCCCATTTCCATTCTCAATTTTATCATAAATATTAATGATTACTATATATGTATTCTTATTTTTGCCCCAAAAGGTATCACATGTTAGGAGATATTTCACAATAAAGACAAGTTTCTGAAGAGAATTAAATGACTTAAGCAGCATTAGACAGTCAATGTACAGAGAGAGAATAAAACTTATTGCTTTGCTTAACAAAGATATGTCTATATAGAAAATAGAAGTTTTTCCTCTTTATGTTTTAGCCACAAATGTTGATGACACAGAGCTTTGTTCCCACCATGCGTATGGGCTTTATTATTATTATGAACTATTATTAACTATTTTATGGATTTCATCCTTCAATGTTTGTGTTTTTGGACAATAAAAAAAGTTAAAAGGTACTACATACTAAATTGGGAAGTACCCATGCAGCAGCAGTAATAAAAACATATGTTTCAGAAAAGGAAACATGTGCCGTGTTACACTGCCGGTTCCAAGTCCGAATAAAGGAGGAAGGAAGTAATTTTCTTTTAACTGGCGCAATCGTATGTTTTCTTTTTGGCGCAAATGAAACCATCTAATTTTAAAACATGTGGCGCAAACGTAGCATTTGAGAAAAAAGTCTAGTTGACGGTCAAATTAAGTTTATGTAATTTAAAAGTTTTAAAATAGTACAACGGGAAACAAAATTACAAGAAACAACAAAATAACTTCCTACTGTTTTTTCCTCTTTGTACCTTCCTCAGTATATATATTGTACATGACATCATCATATAAACTGAGCGATCAGAATTTTGTACACAAAATATATATTGTAAGTATCGTTCAATTTTTGTTGGGAAAAATAATACTAGGGTAACATGCACACTATGCTTGTGTCCTTGATATAATAGAATGAAAAGGGAAAGATTTAAGATAAAGGCAACAATTTATAAAATAAGGTTTCTTTGTAATGTTTGTTCTTGCCTTTTTATTTCTTTTTTTTTTTAATGCTGTTGCTTTAAAATTGTTTGCGATATGTTATTATTCATGTCATGTTTAAAAGAAATATGTACAGACAAATTGTTTGTTGGTTTCTTTGTTTTTTAGAATTTATATACTGAAAGGAGAACGCCATTACAGTGATTGTCAGGATGAATATGTGTCCAATGATCGTCATTTTAATTGCCATATATTTGCCATTCATAGCTTGCAGTTCACAGTCATGTGTTCTGGACATTTTAGATGAGTTTAATGAAATGAAAGTGGACATGGCAAAATCTAAAGGTATGTTTTGAATACATTGTATAAATCAATATTGATGCTTTTTCTTTTATTTATCTGATGAGTCTTTTTTCACTGATTTTGTTAGAATATTTTTAGGGTGTGATGTTTCACAACTGTCCCAGGTTGAGGGCTCACAAAAAAAAATGTTTGCCCATGCCAATTCATGAGTTTAATATATACTTATGCCCAGTAGAAAAAGCGAATATCAAAAATAGTCAACACATGAAGGTTATTTCACTGAGGGTGCATAATTTTCTACGGGCCATAATTGTTTTAATATACATTTCGTTTACAAAATCAAGGAACTCAAAAGGTTATTCGCCGATGAATAACAGGGTTATTCACCGCTGGTATAAATTTAAACGGTTATTCGTCCTTCCTTGCAATGAAATGATATTTATTCCAATTATTCCATGTCACGTGATTACAAATACTCGAAAGTACTGAGGGAAGATTTAGGGGTCAGAAAACATTATAAAGTTAGGGCATAACAGTCAGTAACTAAATAATGTTCAAACGAAGAATGGTTGATGAGATGTTGTCTTTTTAAAACAATGATAAACAAAAATACGGAGATGTGGTATGATTGCCAACGAGACAACTATCCACGCAAGAAGATCAAAAGAAATTGATCAACGCAACCATATGCAACCAATCGAGTATTTGTAATCATTGAAAAGCACTTACCTTACTTTAGACTCTGATAACAAACAAAAGTTGACGTTTGAAAATACATTTCAGTCATTTGTGTCTTACAATTTTTCGTATGTATAACAATCTTTGTAGAATCATTTTTTTTTTAAATATTGATGGCCCTGAAAAGGACCGTTAAATAGATATCATCGGCCCTAGATGCATGTACAAACTTAAGCCTTATTTCCTCGTCTCTGGCCATGATGGACTTTCTGTAACGTGAACGTTGCCAATTTTTTTTTATTTACGCATGTGATGTCATTTCAGCGGAGATAACTCGTTTACAAAATCAAGGAACTCAAAAGGTTATTCGCCGATGAATATCAGGGTTATCCACCGCTGCTATAAATTTAAACTGTTATTCGTCCTTCCTTGCAATGAAATGATATTTATTCCAATTATTCCATGTCACGTGATAACGTTTTACTCAATAGAATTGTTTGAAATATATAAAAGGTATAATAAAAGTTGTTGTTGGTTAATATGTGTCATTAGTTTTTCGTAAATTGTTTTACTATAAATTAGGCTGTTTATTTTCTCAACGAAATCTTGAATGTTTTATGTAGGAGACTTTTATAGCCGACTATACGGTATGGTATTTTTGCATTGTTGAAGGCCGTACAGTTGCATATGGTTGCGTTGATCAATTTCTTTTGATATTCTTGCGTGGATAGTTGTCTCGTTGGCAATCATACCACATCTCCGTATTTTTGTTTATCATTGTTTTAAAAAGACAACATCTCATCAACCATTCGTCTTTGACATTATTTAGTTACTGACTGTTATGCCCTAACTTTATAATGTTTTCTGACCCCTAAATCTTCCCTCAGTACTTTCGAATTTCAATTAGGTAACACCAAAGAGACAAATTATGTTATAAGGGGACGATTACTGATTTTCCCGAACCAGGAACATTTTGAAAATGAATATGCTGACCTGGAAATAACTGATAATAAATATTTTTGCAAAGATGTAAGAAAATGAAAATTTTATGCCCTAATAAATGCAAGAGGAATTGTGCTGAAATCAAATTAGAAAGAGTAGAATTCCGTTATCAAAAAATGTTTGCTCCTTTGGAAAAGTAACTGGTCGGTTTTTGTTTTAAGTTGGTCGAATATTTCTTTGTTTTATGTTATAAATGGTTATACTAGTACTTTTGTTTAATTATACAGCAGCCTGTGCCACTGGGAAGCCAGCGTTTTTTGCAGCACTTACACCACATTTCACATTAACTGGTATAGATGCCATATTAAAATTTGATGATGTCAGAGTGAATAGAGGTGGAGCATATGACCCATCAACAGGTGTGTTTACAGCGACTGTTCAAGGACTTTACCATTTTTCCTGTATGATTCTGACAAGGCATGCTGCCGTAGTACATTACCAACTGAACAAGAATGATAAGCCATATATTCTAGGCTACTCACACAAAGGACTAGCTCAAGACTCGAGTACAATCAGTGCAGTCATAGAGCTAACAGTTGGGGATCGAGTATTCGTCAAACATAGACATACTGCTGTTGCGGAAGTTGTTCATGGGACAGTTCACACGTCCTTTTCTGGATATTTCATACACGAATAAACATATGATTACACCTTGATTTTCTTGTTTGCAAGCTGTTTTAATTGGTTAAGATTACTTAATATAAAACCTAATGTACAAATAAACATAACGTGTTATAGTTGGATGGCGTTTGGTTAACTATTTTGATATAAAAGTAGACACGTCTTTGGCGAGATGTTGTCACTGGTAAAATTAAATAGCGAGTGATGATATCAAACGGTGTCCAATTTTCTTTCTTCCTTCATATTCCCTTTTGATATCACATCCCGTTCATTGTGATATGAGAAATATCTATCCACTCGATGATATGAGAAATACTCAAAACTTTCAACCATAAAAGTAAATATCGTCTGCCTACCATTATTTGAATTTTTACACCCGAAGCTTTACACAACTCTGACATCGCGTAAAAATACATTAAAAATGTCCAAGAAGGAAAATTGCGGATAGTTATGAATGGCTTTAAAAATGGGAAGAAGAACGCAAATAGTTATTGTTTATTTATTATTTTGTTCTGAAGACAAATATCCGAATATTATACCATGAAGTTGATTTACAATGTTACATTGCCTGTTTTGGAAATAATGATCATATTCAATTGCGACCATTTAGAAGGGTTTAGGGATCGACATTTTGACTGATTAAAACCCTCGATATGGACAACTAACACTGACATAACGATGCCAATACTAGTTTTAGAATAAAAACTGTAGTTCACACATCACTTCTAAATATTTAGCTGGGTTTGTTCGCACTGTAAAACTAGTTCTCCATGGTTTATTTCAAGCTTTTGTCGTTTCGAGCAGAATGATGATAAAAAAAAATCAATCTATTCACCTTTATATTTTTTTTACTTTAAGATTTTAAGGCATGCTTAAACAAAGTAATGCAATATAAGAGTTAAAACACCAATCCTTTGATTTAAAACTTTTCATTTCAGTCATGTCAGGTCAACTTAAATGTCACAATACGTAGTTGCTTTGGAAAAAGCATGGATTATCTGTCCCACACTCATCAACGTGCTGTGTGGGTTTTGTAAAACTTGAAGTGGAATATGTAGGGCATGAGAAATACGTTCTTGAATATATGACCTCTGAGTTGCTTGTTATACGAAAGAAGTATTCAAGACGAGAAAACATATACTTATATATGTTTGTCCTTGATGTGTTTATTTTTTCCAAGAGAGTCCGATTCTTTTATTATTTATTTTAGAAATAAACAAACATAGTTTCATCCTTCGAAAGTAACTCTTCAACATGATGCTACAACTCAATATTCGAAGTTCCTTCTGTCGTCCACCAGGAACATAAACACGTCGACATTGAACTATATGTTTTTTACGGATTCAACCCGAACGAATAAAACACACTAAAGGAAGACACGAAATCTACTTCGTAAAATCACATTTAAATTTTTAGTTGACAAACTGCCGTAAAATTGAATCAACTCAATTTTGGACAATATTTAAGTATTCCTTCATATGCATTGGAGTTCCATAATAGCATTTGTTGTATTTTTTTTCTTTAGAAAATCAATCAACGTCAGTTTATACTTTTGGTTGTACAGTATTTGGTTCGGGGAAAATACAGGTACAATGTATGTAAATTTACAAATGGAAACACGTATAGACGTCTGGTTGCAATAGATAGGAGCTTCATTTCTTGATTAAGTTTTTGTATGCGAAAAAAAAGAAAATCTCCAGAAGAAAAACGTAAGCGTTAACTTTCCAAATATTTCGGAATAAATACAACTTCCAAGCATGGACTGAAGCTCATAAACTTATGACTTCGGGGAAGTCGACAATCTTGCTTTAGAGTGCATGTCATTCCAATGAATATTGCTATTCATTGAAGTTTTTTTTAAATCACAAAAGTATTTACGTAATAATTATATGATCCAGACTATTTGTGGCTAATAACGAAGATGGTATTATACTGTTTAATATGTTTTTATGATATAATATTGACACAAGCTAGGTTGATATAGCGTCGTTTGTGCGGTTAAAACTCAGATAAAACTGCCACGGCGACCCGATAACTTTGCAAGATTTATCCTATATCTAGTTATCTCTCTTTGACTACAATACAAATAATGAATCATTTTTTTTTCTGAATAAAATGATAGTTCTTCGATCTAAAATCAGTTTATTTCCAAAATTGAAAAAAAAAAACAGTGTGCTCTAATTAATTCGCTCTGTCTTTTATAGTTCTCAAGATAATAGGAAATAATATAAACGATCATAATATGGTGTTAAACATGTGTTTTATGATATTGACACAAGGTTGATAGCTTCGTTTGTGCGGTTTAAACTCAGATAAAACTGCCACGGCGACCCGATAACTTGCAAGATTTATCCTAGCTCTAGTTATCTCTCTTTGACTACTAATAAAAATAATGAATCATTGTTTTTTTCTGATTAAAATGATAGTTCCTCGATCTAAAATCAGTTTATTTCCAATTGAAAAACCAGTGTGTCTAAATGTTTCGCATTGTCTTTTATAGTTCTCAAGATAATAGGAAATAATATAAACGATCATAATGTGGTGTTAAACATCCAGTGGCACATTTTAAATCCTTATCTTCAAATGAAATATATATAGGAACTCCAATTTGTACTAGACCGACATGCTGAGCCGAAGGTTGAACGTTTAAAGCCCCAGTCCCACTAGACCACGATCGCACCACGCTCACCGCGATCTAAAATAAATTTAGATCGTGGTGAGGTCGCGGTATGAGCGGCATGAAAATGTAAATTTTCGTTGCTTTCACGATGCTACTACGTCCTCTCTACGCTTCTACAAAGATCCCACTACGATTATACCACGTTCTCACCGCGCTTATTCTGCGACCTCACTACGCTTATCAAGATCTTTCTACGCTCTTCACGTTCTCACTACGACCATACCACGAGTTATCCGATTGCAACACGATCTTACTGCGATTATTACACGTTCTTACCACGATTATACTACGTTCATAGCGCGATCTTACTACGTTCTCAGCAATAACGTCAACATCGTGTTCCATATCAATACAGTTCAATTTCTTCTATTTCTGATTAAATCGTAAATTTCTCGGAAACAATACAGTCATGCCACCAAAATCTACCAGAACACGTGGGCATAGTGGTAGGAGTTGATGTAGAGGCAGAGGGAGCAAAGTAACGAATCCTGATCAAGCAGAGATGTCGGACCGACCAATCCAACCTAAATTACAACCTATTGCTGGTCCATGAAGCTCAATGACGATATTTTAGTGAACGATAGCAGAGATGACATAGATGTATCAATATATATATAGGAAGATGTGGTATGAGAGCCAATGAGACAACTCTCCATCCAAGTAACAATTTATAAAAGTAAACCATTATAGGCCAAGGTACGGCCTTCAACACGGAGTCTTAATTGGCTCACATCAATCAGAACGTTATAAAGGACCCAAAATATTACCAGTGTTAAACCATTTAAACGGGAAAACCAACGGTCTAATCTATATAAAAACGAGAATCATGGTTGAGCCGTTAGAGCAAATGGATAATTACATTCAAACAAACAAAATCTATGGAGCTTTTTTTATATATTTTATGTGAAAATGACAATGAGAATGATGAACGTAGTCAGGTCGTAAGAAGAGCGTGATGAGGACGGAAAGGGCGTGCTAGAATCGTACTATGGTCTTGAAAAGCGTGGTATAGTCGTAGTGGAAGCGTAGTTGGGTCGCAGTGAGAACGTGATGGTCGTAGTGAGGTCGTGATCACGTCGCTGTGCGATCGTAGCGCAGTCTCTCCGAATAGAATCACGCTTTCGCTACGCTCTCGCTACGATTGTACAGCGACCTTTGCGATCTTACTACGATCTTAGTGCGCTCTCACTACGCTTCTACTACGACCTGATTTCGCCACGACCGCACCACGATTGTTTTGAACATGTTCAAAGTTGGCCACGCTCTTCACGATCTTGAAGACCTCACCACGACCGTGATACGACCTTACTGCGATCTACACGATCGTACTACGATCATCAAAATTTGCATTTTTTTCACAGATCGTAGTGCGATCGTGGCCTAGTGGGACTAGGGTATTAGTTCACAGAGTAACAGCATGCAGAAAGACAACCTAGCCTGGCGCATTATTCTGACTTCGAGACGAACAGTCTTTGCTCCATTATTCACTAAAGGCGAGAGCGCAACGGAGAAACGATCAAAGAAAATTGATGTTTTTCTTTGACCTAGACGGGAAAGGACCACGACCTCCTGCACTCGAGGCGAGCATGCTACCACGGGACCACATGGCAATCCGATCCTAACAAATAAATATAATTATTATCTCCATCTTTTAATATGTCTTATAAAGTATAAATGTTCAAATGCTAATAAAGTATGTATAGTTATAAACTTCAACATTATCAATATTCTAATTACACTGACTGACGCAGTTAACTAAAATGCATATATTTGTATCAAAAAGAAAATATTAAGTATTAAGGTTTAGGTCAAACATAAGTTTGGTTTTGGTTTAAAGTGTTCTTCTGTCACATTTTTGGATAAAACTCAAATACGCCACATTATGTCGAAATTGTAGTTTTTGACTTCAGGTGAAAATTACTGTCACTAATTTTTTTTATTACAACCATAATAATTTAGTAATCAGCTATCTACACAAGCACTTGCCTCAGAAAAAAGAATCATATGACTTGTATCTATAATACTAACATTACGAGGTCCAATTTGTCAGCCGTCATCACGTAAAAACGACGGATCAAAGAATTCAACTTTATATATAACTAATATAGTACAAAGGTGCAGATTAAAAATTACACCACTCCAGGCCCTTTTGTTTTCCACGTAATTAATATTGCCAATAATTAAGAAGTTCCGGGTCGAGTCCGATACCGATACCAATAGTATATTCACCTGTTACCTATTACCTTATCTGTACGTTCCGCATCTGACAGGCGCACCAACAAACGGTGTATTCAGGATTAATATGCTTATTCAGGATTAATATGCTATATACACGGGTCATAATCACAGGGTTGACACTACTAAATTGTCAAATAGTTACAGGTCTATTGTAGTATTTTAATCAGTAAGACTTTCTAAGATAACAATAAGAATACTAAAAATCTGGACTAAAAAATAAGGCGTATAGGTACAGTTTTCAATTTGTTAGCGGGCATGACGTAAAACAGCGAATCAAAGAATTCAACTTTATTAATAACTAATATAGGACAATGCTGTTGATTAAAAAATACTCCATTCCAGGACCTTTTGTTTTCCAAATAATTAATATTACCAATAATTGATAAGTTCCAGTTCGACGGGTTCAAACAGAAAGATTTGAAAGCAGAGAAAACTGTGTATCTTATAATCGGCATGACTTTATCAGATAACAATACTAATACTAAAATAAGGCTTGCGCATAGTTATATACTTTAATTCAGTCACGGATCCGCGATATCACGGGTGTGTTCTAGTATACTTTAAAATTCCGGTGAATATGATTTTTTTTTTCTGAGACAAGCGCCTGTGGTTATCTGCCAAGTGGTAAATTCCATTTCATTTTATAAAGAACAAAAAATATGTACGTGCAGAAAAGTATCAAAAGGGAGAATCACAACTAATAAGCCGAAGAAATAGAAACAAAATCAGGACCAAAAACAAAAAGACCAACAATAGACTTCAAAATATTACTTTGATTAACTGAAGACTGAGCAACACGAAAAAACTATCCGATGCTAAAATATTTTTTAGTTCAAGCTCTTGCTAATCTGAGGTAACCTGCAATACTTTATTTCAAAACCTGACAAATGTTTCTCTCTGAAAAATGTAATTGAGATGACACTAGACTGCAGTAAATGTAGGTAAACAAATGTCCAACACATGCATTAGTTTGAATGTATACCATATTGTAAGCATGAAAATCGAGAAAGTAATAAGGGGCACTGAGAAAAAATACAAGTCGACAAAATACCCTTCCAAAAGGGAAAACGAGAAAATATGTGTTTATGTTCCAGTTTTAATAAATTTAGAATAGAAATGAGGAATATGTCAGAGACAAAAACCCAACCAAAGAGCAGATAACAGCCGAAAACTACGATGGTTCTTCAACGCAGCGAGAAACCCCCCAGCCGGAGGTGGTCATTAGCTGAAGTAGTTTTTTATTTAGTTGTTGATTTGCATTTTTTAACATGAATGCATTAATGATGATGAATAATTGTCTTGATTTGATTGGTGTGGTTTTCTTTTGTTCAAGAATGCAGTTCGGTTGTATGTTTTCACATTTGCGTAATGAAGTTTTGCAAAAAGAAAAACTCGCAGTTTGCAGCATGTACAGAAACCATAATAATTAATCATCCATTGATGTCCATTTTCCCTATAACCTACATATATACCTCCCCTCCCCCCGAATAAAACCCTCGAGCTTCTAGATCTACCATCTAAAAAATGTAGTTATTCATGATATCTAAACACATTGAGATGCTTCAAATTAATAGGCAGATTCTAACATCAGATTGTACTTCGAAAAAACGAATTTTTTTTTTTTTTCGGGAAAGAAATAATTTTATCATATTTGATTTCGGAAAGTTTACTGTTAAAACAGTTGTATTATAAAAGATTTATGTCAATGATGACTTCATACTACAATTATATAATCAATTGCATTTTCGTTTAAATTCATGTGCATGAGTCACTGAATGACAGTTTTGATGAAATGGTAAAACCAGGAATGTTTTGCCAAGAAATATCCTACTAGTTATTGCTCAATGATGTGTTATTCTTTTTGAGAGACACCACTAGTTCTTTCTAAGTGAACTTTATAGTTGATCTTTTTGTCTTTTCGCGAACTCTCTATGTTAAAGATATTATATATGGCACTTTTTTTTGTTGGTATTTTTGGTCTTTTACTTTTTTTTAAATGAGTTTTAAACGTCTCAACACTTTTAGCGCTAACATGTCTTTAATGAAGTGAATGGGGGACACGATAGAAGACGTCGGGTTTAGGTTGAATTCTAAACAAAATATCGTAGCCGCTATCCAAGGACATCTGGAGGAAAGATGTAGTGATCCGTATAAACAAATGTCCAATGTATGGGAAACTCTGCACAGTGACTTCTGTTTGCAAGAAAATAGACACCAGATAGCAAAAAGAATGGCATAATAAAATTTTGTTAACTTGCAGTGGTTTTATAATTATTTACAATCAATATGATTATCATCGTTTTCAATCTTTTATGGATGTACTTTTTATCTTGTAAGTTTTCCCAGTGCTTAACTATTATGAAAATTATTTAACATTGCATATTTAACAATTACTAGTTGACTGCTGTCCAGTAGCAAATATTTCATGCATATTAAGAGCAAACGTATAAATTGCAATTAACTGGTTTTGTACAGCTTAGTTCACTGTTCACTCAGCGAATTCTTTTGTACTAATTTACTCCAGTTAGGCCTAATTACCTTTAAGGGTATTGCAAGACCGGCTTCTTGCAAGAGTGGTTTCTGGGCTTTTTGAACATTACATGTATATTAAAGCGACTTTTTTCGTATAATACGTTTGGGGTGATTGTACACGATATTGCGTTTTTAAAAAATTGACATGATTTGGTGTTCATAAAAAGAAACTTGTGTTGTCGGTCATTCCGAAATGACTTTACTTTCATCATGATAGCTTTTCTATCATGATAATTTTAAACACGTATCCCGATGCTTTTAACAAACATATTGATAGGAGCCGATTGTAAAGAAATGAGATTTGGAAAAAAATCCACTGTCCGTTTAAGCTTTCAATATTCAAATGTGCTGCTTTTGAATTCCATTAGGATGCATTTGACTTCCATCGTGATGACCTTTACTTCCATTGTGATGACCTTTACTTCCATTGTGATGACCTTGACTTCCATTGTGATACTTAGACTTCCATCGTGATGACCTTGACTTCCATCCTGATGCTTTTGACTTCCATCGTGATACTTTAGACTTCCATCGTGATGACCTTGACTTCCATCGTGATGCTTTTGACTTCCATCGTGATACTTTTGACCATCATCATGATACTTTTGAATTCCATCTTGATACTTTTGACTTCGACCGTGATGCTTTTGACTTCCATCGTGATACTTTTGACTTCCATCGTGATACTTTTGACTTCAATCGTGATGACCTTGACTTCCATCGTGATATTTTTTACTTCCATCATAATACTGTTGACTTCTATCGTGATTCTTTTGACTCCATCGTGATGCATTTGACTGCCATCGTGATGCGTTTGACTTCCATCGTGATGCATTTGACTTCCATCATGATGCGTTTGACTTCCATCATGATGCGTTTGACTTCCATCGTGATATGCGTTTGACTTCCATTGTTATGTTTTTGACTTCCATCGTGAGGTTTTTGACTTCTATCGTGATACTTTTGACTTTCATTGTTATGTTTTTGACTTCCATCGTTATACTTTTGACTTTCATCGTGATACTTATGACTTCTATCGTGATACTTTTGCCTTCGATCGTGATACTTTTGACTTCCATTGTGATACTTTTTGCCTTCCGTCGTGATATTTTTTTTACTTCCATCCGGATGCTTTTGACTTCCGTCGTGATACTTTTGACTTTCATCATGATGACCTTGACTTCCATCGGGATGACCTTGACTTTCATCCTAATGCTTTTGACTTCGACCGTGATGCTTTTGACTTCCATCATCATACTTTTGACTTCCATCATGATGCTTTTGACTTCCATCGTGATATTTTTTACTTCCCTCATGATGCTTTTGACTTCCATCGTGATACTTTTGACTTCCATCGTAATACTTTTGACTTCCATCGTGATATTTTTTACTTCCATCATAATACTGTTGACTTCTATCGTGATTCTTTTGACTCCATCGTGATGCATTTGACTGCCATCGTGATGCGTTTGACTTCCATCGTGATGCATTTGACTTCCATCATGATGCGTTTGACTTCCATCATGATGCGTTTGACTTCCATCGTGATATGCGTTTGACTTCCATTCTTATGTTTTTGACTTCCATCGTGAGGTTTTTGACTTCTATCGTGATACTTTTGACTTTCATTGTTATGTTTTTGACTTCCATCGTTATACTTTTGACTTTCATCGTGATACTTATGACTTCTATCGTGATACTTTTGCCTTCGATCGTGATACTTTTGACTTCCATTGTGATACTTTTTGCCTTCCGTCGTGATATTTTTTTTACTTCCATCCGGATGCTTTTGACTTCCGTCGTGATACTTTTGACTTTCATCATGATGACCTTGACTTCCATCGGGATGACCTTGACTTTCATCCTAATGCTTTTGACTTCGACCGTGATGCTTTTGACTTCCATCATCATACTTTTGACTTCCATCATGATGCTTTTGACTTCCATCGTGATATTTTTTACTTCCCTCATGATGCTTTTGACTTCCATCGTGATACTTTTGACTTCCATCGTAATACTTTTGACTTCCATCGTGATATTTTTTACTTCCATCATAATACTGTTGACTTCTATCGTGATTCTTTTGACTCCATCGTGATGCATTTGACTGCCATCGTGATGCGTTTGACTTCCATCGTGATGCATTTGACTTCCATCATGATGCGTTTGACTTCCATCATGATGCGTTTGACTTCCATCGTGATATGCGTTTGACTTCCATTCTTATGTTTTTGACTTCCATCGTGAGGTTTTTGACTTCTATCGTGATACTTTTGACTTTCATTGTTATGTTTTTGACTTCCATCGTTATACTTTTGACTTTCATCGTGATACTTATGACTTCTATCGTGATACTTTTGCCTTCGATCGTGCTGCTTTTGACTTCCATCGTGATATACTTCCATCGTGCTGCTTTTGACTTCCATCATGCATGAACTATTGAGTTCCCTTGTGATGCATTTCATTTCCATCATGATGCATTTGGCTTCCAACGCGATCTTATTGTCAGTTTAAATGTATCTTCATGATTTTAAATAAGAGAGAAAGAGAGAAGAGAGAAATGGAGAAAACAATCGAACTGTTAAATTTGTGTTATTTTACCTCCTATAAACCTAAGGCTTTTTGAAGGCGAATGTATCAAGACGAAACACAAATTATGAAGCGCTAGTGCATAAACTTTTCTGACATTGAATTCCAATATTACTTATTCTTTTACGGAATAAAATTGTCGATCGTATTTCACAACTATACAGTGATACTATAATTAATCAGAGATATAGCTTCGATCACAATAAACATACCTTTGCACCGTGAGAGATTTTCAATAACACTGCACATAATAAAAACAGAAAGTGTTTTCAGTTGACTGATCGTATGTAGGCGTTGATAGATGAAGTCATCCATACATACAATTTCTGTCGATTGTTGAAGAGCTTTTCTCACATCTTAAGTGGATTAATATTACAACACATTAAGTGTATTATTTCTATCTTATTGTGTTTGCTATACCATTTGATGTTTTGTTTCGTGTTGTACATTTCTTCATCTCAAAGAGGATTTTTACGCGCGAGCGAGGTAAGTGTTAATTTTTCATTTAAAAAACAACGTTTGAATTAAGTAAGCATGCTCTGCAAATAAATGCAAACAATATGAAAGATTGATATATTTTGTCGCATATCAATTAGTATGCAACAGCTACAGGTTTTTTTATTTATTTGTCACGCATATTGATTGACAAACATTATATCATGCAAAAAAAAATCTTTAATGTAAATGTCAACATAGTTTTTATAATAAATGCATATAAATATCGATTCCTGCAATAGAAAAAACAATTAATGTAGTACGCAGTGGCGGATCCACAAATTGTCATCAGAGGCGGATTTAGGGGGGGGGCAGGGGCCCGCCCCCCCCCTTTTTGGGAAAAAATTTGGTTGCTTATATAGGGAATCACTGAAGCGTGACTGGAGGTCAGTCAGTGGGCCCCCACTTATGAAAATTTCTGGATCCGCCACTGGTCATAAAGAGGGAGGGGGCAGTGACTGCTTAAGAGGGGGCTGCTCCAGTCATGATTCAGTGATTCCCTATATAATCAACAATTTTTCCCAACAAAATGGGGAGAGAACTGATAAACCCTCCAAATCCGCTTCTGGTACGACATCTATATAGTTAGTAAACAACATACCTGTACGGCAGTACAACATATAGAGAAGTCAAGAATAAGGATTTTTATTTATAGCTAAGAGCTTCATTTTCCGAATAAGATGAGAGGTTTTGACAAAACAAGATATTACCAAATTGTCAATATGCTTGTTGTATTCAGGTAAACCAAAATCTTAATTAAAACCACCTACCTTCGATTAGGTTTGAAATGGAAAGTGCATTAATAAGGTCATTGACCGTTACCTATGAATTATTTTAGGCGTTTTAGTTATTGTGAACATGTAATAAGTTATAAATACAATGTTGAAAAGATGAGTGCGGGAGGGTTTATATAGGTGAATGCTCTCTGTCTATATATTTCATACCTGTATTGCTAATCAGCTAACTTCTAAAGCATATTTTCATCAGTAGAATTAGCTTCGAATTCTATCAATATTTGATGCACTTAACAATATAAAACCACAAGAGCAAACGGACACGTGTCTCTTATTGTATGATAGCACTTTATATGGAATTCCAGGTAGTTATATGCAGCAGTGTTCGAAAAAAACAATTACATGCTATAAGCCATAAAAAGAATAACGAGCTAGAAATTAAAAAATCCTAATCTGTAATGAAATAAATACCACTGAGACCATCATCAACTAATTGTATAGACATTTCTAGCGGTTTGTTTCTGGTCTATATAAAAACAAAACATATATTTAAACTAGTACTAAACATAATCTGACTGATTTTGGTCTCTCTTGATAATGTATTCAATTTATTTATTAACCTCCTGTTTTCAAAAATGTACTGACTTTTGACCAATTTTTAATAGAAACTTTAACTTTTAAACATGCAAATCAATGTATTTTGACATATATGTAAATTTAATTCTTCCGCCTTTAATATTTAAATGCAAACATGATTTATGTGATTTTAAGAAAACGTAAGTTTATTTGAGTGTGAAGCCATTTTTCTTCACAGTTGAAAGGATATTCTGACAAATGTTTACGAATTTGAATGGGTTATTTACAATTCTATATGTACTCTCACCTAGGTGGCAAGTGCTATATGTTATCGTATGGAAGACAATGATTTGAAAGCTGATCAAACATTTTTTAATTGAAATCTAATATTTCTTAATGCCTTCTTCCATCTGGTTCGCATGCTTCTCCTAGCTTTATATATTTTCTTGAGACACCAAGCTGATTGACGAGTATAAGTGTCGAAACCCCAACACCCCTCCCCATCCATACGGAAAAAAGAATGTAAGTGAAAAACTGGCAAGATACCAGTAAATGTTAATATGTGTATTTTTCTATATTTTATTTAATTTATCAGTTCTTAATTGTATCAAGGAACATTAAATCAAAATTCTTCCAATTTCATACAGTAAAGCATGAATATCCATCTTCAACTTTCTTATTTTGATACATTCAGCCATGATGATTTCTTCTACGGCCTGTTACCTTGCAAATTTCATAAAACCGAAACAAAAACTAGTAATGTGGATCTTGGAAAGTCTGATGTTTCTGTGACTGGATTTTTATTTTCGACTACACGAAATGAATACAAAAATGTATAAAATACGATATGGAACGAAAATGTAAAATCTATGTAATTTCTTTAGAGTTCGAATAGTTTAAAAAAATAATTGCGAGCAAACTAGCTATTAAACTAACTAACAGACTAACTAATGGATCAACAGTTCAGAGAATTAAAGCATTCAAAATGTTGATTTTGGATTTTTTTTAAAACTGTGAACAGTTATCGATATTGTCGATATTGATATAAATACAATGATAAAGAATATTGAAAGTGCGACTGAGTAAGTTTGTTACATAGACATTACAGGATTATTATGGAGCGTTTGTCGAAAGAAGTAATTAAAAGATTTATGGTAGCACTAAATAACATTATTGTTACACATCAGAACAAAACTGTTTATTAAATATTGCTTCATCCATGTCTTCCTCTACCATTCAATACCCATCTTCTTTTGCCCGAGTGGTCTAAATAGTTACTTCTATAATCACTAGCCAGTCAACACTGAGGTTGTGAGTTCGAACCCCGCGTGTGCACTCGACTCCAATCTAAATTCTCCGGCTTCATCCGCCAATAAAAAACTGGCCGCCACGAAATCAAATAGCCCAAAAGCGGTGCTTAATAGTTGCGTTAAAACACAAAAAAACCCCAATATTTTAAGTATACTTTCCTCTATTTAACAATTTAAAATACGGAACAAAATTGATTCATGCATTTCAATTTAAACTACCTTATGAAATCTACACCACTGTATTATTTTCACCATAAAATATCGATATCTGTGTGATTCACGGTATGTTAATTTAAGGTCAACATTTGATTTATATAAAATGACATTTTCCAGCTGTTATCTTGTTGATGAATCTTTACAACTTGTTATACTATACCAATGAAATTAAAATTTATCACTTCCATTTAAAGTCATCTTACAATAGATCTCGTATGCTGCATACACATAATCCTTTATTTTGGCGCCAAAAGACCTTGCATAAAAATCCGTATGTTTACACCAAGAAAGGTGTGGAAGAGGAACAGAGACAAGTATGAAGCTGAAGAGGGACAGATATCAAAGACAAGTTGAAAGAAAGTTTATAGATATCTTACTGAGAGCAAACATACATTTATGAACTAAAGCTGTGTGAATTAACTATAGACGCAGAAGTGTCACCATTGGCGGACGGGATTACTTTTCCTACCCCCTTTTCCTTTCCTTTTCTTTGTGATGATGTTACATCTTATTGGGTAACACACGTTATATTTTCAACACTTTGATTTCATTTTTTTCACACTTTTGTAGCAGAAATATTCAAAGACATTATGTCAGATTCAATTCAACACTCTCCTTTCTCGACTTCAGTTAAAACTTAATTGTAAAACCTCTGTTGTAGTCATCTAATAACATTTTGTTGACATTGAACAAGCCGAATACTCGCAATTGTCTTTAATAAGGCAATACAAACTATATCCATCTTTATTGAAAACAGATGACCAGCAAGCCTTTATGTTATAATGGATAACAAGACCTTCAAGTCTGTTTTCTTACTTTCTTGATCAACCGCAAGATATATAATATAACACGTGTGTTTTTTTCATTTTGTATTCTTTAATACTGTTAGAGAGTGTCTGGTGTGAAGCTATACTTCGTTGTCGTTATTATAGGTATTGCATATCATAAATATATACATATCTACATCGACAACTCTATGCTACCTATTGTATAGTAGCGTTTTTTCTCACTTGACTTTGTATATTTCCAAGGTCACAATACTCTACACAAAGATTGTACAAAAAACATACAGCTGTACATAACTACATGTAGATAGATATTAACATCGACAATTATATGCCATATTGTATAATAGCATTTGCTCTCGCCTTGACTTTGTACATGTTCAAGGTCATCTAAGATTCTACAAAAAAAACTCCAGCTGTACAACGTTTTGTTAGAAGATAATAGTTCTAATCATCATTTGCATTGCTGCGTGCATTTTCATCATCCAATCTGGTAGATGTGTTAAACATACGGCAAGGGGTGATAGCAGAAAATTATCTAATGATCTAGAAGTAAAATAATATAGCTCATCAAGTTTATTTATTCAGAGCCGTCTTTTGTTTACATTGTCTCAATGTTTTTTCTGACTGAAGTCACTTTGACATATAAAACTGGATAAATCGTGTTTTCTAATGATCTTTAAGTATAAGAGTAGAGCTCTGTCAGAATCAGAATCAGAACCGACCGTGCGAGGGCTGTATAGACAGTCAAGGTCGTTAAAAATCTCCCTTTTCATCAGAATTGCCTTTGAGGATGTTAGTTCAGTGGCGTATATTTGAATTCAACCATGCTATTTCAATTAAAACAAAAGATGTGGTATGATCGCCAATAAGACTACCATACACCAGAGTTCAAATCAAGTGGATGCAATTTATGGTCAATCTAATATGATATCTCCTAGTGTTTGGATTTTTTGTCTCCCAGAGTTTGGTATTCGTAAATGTCTGCTCTTGTTTATTAATTCTGGTGATTCGTTCCATCATGATGCTGATCTCTCCCATTCACGTATTACATGCTGAATTTATTTTAGATGACCCCTTTTCAACATTACATGGATGTGGATACGTTGGTTGATTGATTTACTATTGTTTGCCTTATGTCCAGTGACAGATATTTCATTAAAATAAGGTGACAATACATGTAGGTATGTTCTGCACAGTTGGTCGTTAGGGACGTAAGGCTGGATCTTTAGACTGTCATTGAGGGAGGAAGACATTTTGAATAGTGAACCTAAAAAGTTGTATACACAAGTAAAATTGAGAATGGAAATGGGGAATGTGTCAAAGAGACAACCACCCGACCATATAACAGACAACAGCAGAAGGTCACCAATAGGTCGTTATATACTTGTTTAGCGTGTACTAGTCGCACTCTCTCTATACTAGATAAGGGGGGTCTGTCTGTTACATTTTATGACATCATAGTATTGTACTTGTTTTTCCCACATTGAACTTGTTTTATTAAAATCGTCGCTCCAATATCTTTTAGGCTTATTTCGCTTAAAATGAATACATTTAGGTGGTTGTACATGTTTTGTGCCAGTTCAAAGTTCGTATTGTAATGAAGATCAATGATGCTTAAGTAACTAACTTTCTATGTTCAATGGTGGATAGCTGTCTCATTTGCAATAATTATTATAGCCCGTCTCCTTATAGACGCATCACCAAGTCTTACAAATATTTTCGACGATTTTCTGGTAAAACGTTTAATTTTGAAGGTGCATATCAATTCTATAATAATAAAACAGCAAATAGTATTGTCAAGTTTACCTAATAACCATGGAGATTAGGTACACACAGTAAAGTTTTGTTTAAATGCCAAACGTTTGTCTGATCTAGTTGCACCATCGAGATCACTTTTAATTCAAAAGGATGATTACAGGAAAAAGGTGAGCCTTATTTTTTTATTGAAATTTTCATTAGCTGATTCTATTTTTAGATTTTCTGTATTTCGAGCTTGTTTACATTTTGTGAATGAATTCGACAATTCATGAATATTTTTCCTTTTAATCAAGTCTGCTTTCAATTTACTTCTGATCTGTTTAATCAGGTCGAGTTTCTACGCTAACATGTAACCATATAGGATTCTATATGTTCCGTGGTGTCCGGTGCGTTTGCCAATAGACGTTAAACAACAAACAATCAATCAATCAATCACAGTCTAGGTCGCTCGAATCGTTGTTAACGTAATGATACAGTAACTGACTTTTTCATTTGGTCTACACCAGTATTTTCATTTGTTTGAGAGAGTGATGAATACCATGCAAATTTGGTTCAACAGGAAAATACATTTACATCTTTTGACAAAGATCAGTGACGTACAAACTATAATGGTAAATAGAAGCCCCATATCCTCAGTTTGATAAAGAAGCCTTTTTTTTTTAAATATTTCATTTGCTTGGTCAGTAGTTTTGATTTAGAATACATTGCATTTTATTATCATATAAATCTTTGGTTAGGATATTTAAGACATAATAAATCATTATTTTACAAAATTAAAAGAAATGGGATTCTTTATCAAGAACTAAGCACAAAGTATATACTAGGTCGTGGAATATTTTCATATCTTACAATTATAACACATTTCTACAATTGTATTTAAAACATCCAAGTGAATAGTATCGGCAAATTACAAATACACCAATTCATGTTTGCATTAAGAAAGTCAAGGGAACGCTAAAACCCCAAAACTTGAACGCCAATGATACCTGACAAAATTGGAATGGAAATAACCAAGAGTTACCATTTAAAAGACAATCAAAATTCATCTTATGTCAGCTTTACCGGAGGGAGTTTGAGCCTTAGTTTCTCAACTATTCTAAATTTTTCAAGATTACCCCCCCCCCCCCCTTCCCCCCCATCTTAATGTTATCAATGAGTGGATTACTGTCGCTCAGGGTATTAAGTTTTGTTCAGCATTTATTTCACCCGCGTTAGTTTAATCATTTGAAAATATATAATTAGCTTGTTATACATTTCTTTGATCTTACGATTTTTTTTATCCTTTGATATAAGTGAGTTGAACTTGGCAAAAATAGTGTCGACGACCTGTTCTTAATTGTCTTATCATCTCTAAACGTATAATATACGTTTTTAGCTTATCAAAGTATACAAGCTTTTTATGTTACACCCATTATCAGACACAGAATGTAAAAGCGACTTCGAAGAGGCATTTAAGATAAAAAGAACTTAGCTGTCTTTTCTATGGATTTATGGCGAATCCATCGCCTTAGCTAATTTGATTTTAATGGATCTACACGGCGGGGAAATCAATTCTAATATTGATTTGACGAGAAAAGAATAATTGTCTGATGCTTACGAGATGTAAATGTCAAAGCTGATATACATAAGATTCATACAAGTGTAAAACAGCTAATCCATGGTAAAGTACTTTAGCAGATTACTGAGAATCAGATTAGTTGTTATAAACTGTAGGTGAAACTGTTTTGCTTTTTATCTGCAATCTCTATTGGCGGGAATTGTCGTTTACCCGCACTCTCTATTTGGCGGAACTGTTGTTTCGCCGCAATCTCTATTGGCGGGAACCGTTTTTGGTAAACCTCACTCTTCTTTTCGGGAACTAGGGGTTTTACCGTAATCTCTTATTTGCGGTTTCTCGAATTCTCTATGGGTGGTAAATATTATTTACCTGCACCCTCTTTAAGGGGAACTGTGTTTTACCCGCTCTACCTATTGGTGTGAATTGTTGTTTTACATGCTCTTTCTATTGGCGAGAAATATTCGCAACTACATTTGTCTACATAGATGTCCACCCTACAATAAATGTTTGTCACTCCTGGTAATATATAATTGATTAATTGCCTCAGGCATAGTTGATGTTTATACTAGTATTGGTTTGGCTATACTGTATGCGAATCTTTTTTGGTTTTACTTATTGCGCATTAATCTAAAAAAGCTTTGTTTTTGAGCGTTTCAGATCTGATTAAAGTAAGCGAAAAAGCGCTTCAGACCTTTTTCTTGATTTTCTTAATATCTATATAGATGCATCATTATAAGAAATATTAAAAATCACAAATTTGTTCATGACGACGTTTTCTTTAGTATTATTTTTTCGTTGTATACTCATTTTGTTTAAAAAACCCTTAACTTCCGCGAAGAAGTAAAAAAATGAATACATGGTGACAGAGTATGTCTGATAAAGTGCTGAACATTCAGCTAAAACCCACAATTGTCAATATTTCCCTGTAAGATCACTCCCAGTTTTTAGGGGGGTGCGTGTTACTTAGTCATTATTTTTCTGTGTTGTATTCTATGTAATATTGTTTGTCTTATTTTTTTAGTTTTTATACCCTTGACATTGTCAGTTTATTTTCAATATATGAGTTTGACTGCCCCTCTGGTATCTTTCTCCCCTCTTTTACAACTTGTAATGATTAAGATTAACATAAGAAATAGTACAGTTAAGAATTTATGTATCACAAGTCCTACAAATGGCCAAATATCAGCTACTTGACAAATAAAAACCTTTTGGACTAATGTTTCACCAGTCTTTCAAACCACTCGGTTACGGTAAATCAACGTTTTATGCCGTTTGGAGTTGTGTTGGACCTAAATTAACCTTTTCCAGGAAATCAAATGCCATTAGAAAATAAGTCGGAATTATGGTTTTAGAAATTAGTTTTCTAATTCATTGTGTTATCTTATTGATTGCCGAATGCAACATTTGTTGTTTTATTGCTTCTAAAAGCGTTTAATAGTTCGTGTTAAACATCTTAGATGTGTTTTTCTAAAATGAGCGTTTCCTGTTTATTGCATTTTTAGTCAAGTATTATATGATAATGAAATAAAAAAATCCTGCATACTGTAATGCATCGGCATATCCCTGTATTGAAAATGAAATTGACGATTAGATCCATTTTGATCACACTTTTCTAAAGTATAAATTGATTCTTGAAAAAAAAACTCTGTCTTTAATAAAATTCCAGTTACTGTTTTCCAACAACAACAAAAAAACGGATATAAAGAATGAATCTAGATAGGAAAAGTTGTAAAAATGATTGAAATGGGACAATTTCGTTGATGTCAATTTAATGCTAGTATATTTTAGTAAGCTTTAAGATAACAGGTTTAAGCACAATGACACCGTCAATGATCTCATTGTAATATTCCCGATTGTGACATTTGAACGGAGTTTGAATTTTTATTTGGCTGTCTGCATGCGGAAACGCTCGCTCTGTCTCGCTTTTTTTGTAGAGATTCTCCAAATCCTTTAGTTGTTGTTTGTTACCTTGAGTTATCTTTCCCTGATCGATTTATGACATTTGAACATCGGAAAACTAGTCTTCTGTTGCCTTAATTTACTTTGCATATGTTTCTTGTTTCTCAGAGTTATTTCATTTTATTGATAAAAAGTGTATGAGTTGTTTAAACTAATGGTAATCTAAAGTAGAAGTAGTGTAAATGCAATGAGGCGACAGCAAAACTTCATAACAAACCCAATATGTTTAGGCTTTTATATAGATATCTTAAACGGAGAAAGAGTCTAGTTTATTTTTAAATGACTGTAAGACGTATATAAACTCATCATAGATACCAGGACTAAATTTAGTATATACGCTAGACGCGCGTTTCGTCTACAAAACACTCATCAGTGACGCTCGAATGCAAAAAAGTTAAAATGGCCAAATAAAGTACGAAGGACCAAAATTCCTAAAAGTTTTGCCAAATACAGCTAAGGTAATCTATGCCTGAGGTAGAAAAGCCTTAGTTTTTCAAAAAATTCAAAAATTTGTAAACAGTAAAATGTTGCAGTGTCCGATTAGATTTTCGAGCAATATTTTTGCAGCTACGCCCGGTCGGAAATGTATGACATTATTTTGAAAAATTGGCCCTCTTTTAGCTCAAAAAGGTCTTTTGAAATGAATGTCGAATTTGGTCATATCTTTTCCGAGTGGCATTTCAATAGGAGGGATTATAAGAGCCATAATTTGGACATTGAATGTTCAAAAATAGTAGTTTGATATAATCAGCAATATGTATTGCATACAAGTTACTTGATATGTCATTTACCTAACAAAATTGACGTATTTGAGCCATTTCGCACAAAGCCTGTTGTTATTATATATATAAGAAGAACAGCTGTCAAAATGTTTTCATCTCGCTCCGCTCGGATCTTTTCTGGAATGGCCCCTCCTTTCAAAAATCCAACATCCGTCCATAAAAAGTGCTTTAAATTTCTAGAATATGCACTGTTGTGTAATCCGTGTGGGAACCATTATATGATTACATATTTCTTCAAGAAAATATAAAAAGAACTGATTTAATTATATAAAGAAAGTTGTATAATCCGGAACAGATGCAAATAGATGTATATCGTTAAAATAATTCTTTAACCATATGACATTATGCATTTAGTTAGCGCACGTAAGATTTAATTACGGTATGAACAGTCAATTAAATTACTTGTATAAGAAAATTGTGATATTTTTTTAATGTTTTGATTAACATCTTTTAAATCATTATTTACAAGTCTTGATAAAAATCTCTCAGTTCTGCTTTAGTATTTGACGACGTCTGACAAACTGTGCTAGTAAATTGTAATTTGTTATTCAGTTGTTTCTGTCCACCTGTTTATTCGGTAGTTTGTCACGCTCTTATTCAGCGGTTTGACAGATTTCGTATTCATCAATTAATTATGTGTTGTGCATATTCACACATGTATCTATACTATCTATACTATTAAACGAGAAGACCTCATTTTGTGTGTCGCTTCTCTTCCTTCCACAATAAATCAATCATCATGCCTCTGTGTCCTATAGGTAACATGCATAGTTGCATTTGTCATCCATTCTTATGATTATTCAGATTGAGTTATTTTGGGAGAAAAACGACAAAAAAGGAGTCCGGATATGATTCCGTCATCAGACTGACTTTCAGTCATAGTTAAGACTTCCGGTTTGAAGCATGCACAAACACAACCAATCGTATGATAGATAACAAAAAAATGAAAAATAAACAAGCCAATCAAATCGTTCTCGGGGGGGGGGGGGGGGGGGGGGGTCCGGGGGTTGGAACCCCACCTTTTTTTGGACGATCAATGCATTTGAATGGGAGCATATAGTTGGAACCCCCTTTATTCTGGGTTGGGAACCCCCCCCTTTTTGAAATGGCTGGATCCGCCCCTGATATATTACTTTAATATATAGAGACTCTCTGTATTCTGTCTACTGTTTTCTTTCAATTATTTACTATTTAAGGGGTCATACTAGTTACATATATATTAGAATAAGTAAAACATGTGACACATTTTTAAAAAACCAATCGTATGATAGATAACAAAAATGAAAAAATAAATAAGCCATTCAGAGCGTTCTCCATATCATGGTGTTTAGATAGCAAAAATAACAACTATTATACCTCCTTAGAGAGGACAATTATTTTTCGCGTTTCATTTCATGGTGTAAAGATCGCAATAACCACAACTATTACACCTCCTTAGAGAGGACAACTATTGTTCGCGTTTATCTACATGTAAACTAGGATACTACTAATTTAATATATAGAGACTCTGTATTCTGTCAGGGACTTTCTATGTTAGTATAGAAAGTCCCTGATTCTGTCTACTGTTTTCTTTGAAATATTTACTATTTAAGGGGTCATACCACTTGCATATATATTAAAATAAGTAAAACATGCTTAACTTCATCTAAACTACCTCGACCAAAAACTTTAACCTGAAGCGGGACAGACAGACGACCGAACGAACGAACGCGCGGATGCACAAACTAGATGGGGCATAGCAATTTATTATTGAAAGTAAAAATAATGATTTGGCAAAAATGAAAGTAAAGTAGAGAATAGAGGGAGGCAGGACCTTTTTCGGGGCGTCGGGATCGGGTGTTTTAAAGCTCGGGATTTGGGAATTGATCCTTACGGGATCCGGGGATATATTTTTCGATTTCGGGATTTCGGGATATGAATTTCTTTAAATTATGCATCTCGGGATGTCGGGATCAGGACCCCTCTGACCACCCCTCAAATTAGCCTTAGTCGGTCTTAGTAATTTATACAAGATTCATATCCTACCATTGGCATGTTAGTAAGGCTCTCAAAAGAAAAAGCACTGATGGATTGTCCTTGAAGCATATTTTATTAGACTTTTAATGGTCTATATATAAGCAGTTACATTTATTTGATGTTTGAAACGGTGCAAATTTTTAATTTGATTTGACTTTTACCAAAAGAAGCATTGTAGCAAAAGAGAAGAATAATTGTGCTCTGAGGCCAGAAACACGAAAATAATTGAATTTAACAGAAAGGAAACAAATATAGGACTTTGGAAAAAGGGAGAGGGCTTTTGATACCTTTTATGAAATTCTCCATACATAATATCTTTTACAAAAAATCATCCTACAACAGTTCACAAGCTGTATGTGCCCGCGATTTCGCGGGTGTGTTCTAGTACCTTTTAAAGTCCGCCCCCTCCTTTTTACCGCATATCAAATGGTCGCCTTTTTTTTATAAATACTCATAGCAAAATTCAGTAGTGGTTATTTTTTTTTCAAGTCTTAAATTATTATTTTTTATTATTATGTTGTTGTTGTTTTGTATAAGTTGCTTTTTAGAATTGAATGTTGAAGCAAATCAAATTAAAATGTGAAACATTTATATATAGCCTAAAGGATAACTTTTAAGCGTTTATTTGTTTAACTAGCGCAGGCAAACCATGTTCTAATTGATTTTTCCCCAGCTGAGCAAATTTATCCTGACTTAAACAAATTCAGCATCAATCCCGAAAAAGATTGCACAAACATGCAATAATATCAATCATGGGTTCATAATCTTAAACCTCTTAGTACATTGCCGTAATCTGAAAATGATAGGTGAGGTACGTTTACATTTCATTGACGAATTGTCTTACCTTGAGAAATATATATAGCTACGTAAAATTACAACAATGAGCTTAGGCCACGGTTTTTTAATTTGATGGTTTACGGATTTTCCCCATGAAAAAGTCGGGTCGGTCGGTCGGGAAAAAAAAAAGAAAAAAAATCATCTTTGAAGACAGAAAAATATGCAAAATCAATATATATTTCACCTTTCTAACAATATGTTCGTTATGCTATTTTATCATCATTTCTTAAATTTTAGTTCGATGAAATTTTTTTTATTGCTCAAATGTTATAAACATCGTATGACATTGTCTAATAAATTACAGTAAAAAAAGGGGGGTGCACGGACAAAGACGAAATTAAATCGTCATATCAGAAACAAGAAAAATAAATTCGCGTAGCTCTTTATCAATTCCAGAAAACTTGGTGAATAATGATCTTCAAGCACGAAAACTGATAAAGAAAAAAATGTAAAAACGTCGTACGAAAATAAGTTTCAACACACGTGTTAAAAACCTAATAGACTCGTCCACTGGAAAACGAGATTATCGGGTTAATATGTTGTCTCGCATTCCCGTTTTTTATGCAAATGGACGATAATTTTTTTATTATCTATGAAACAAGAAAATTCCAAATGATTTGTTAATATTCAGTACTTCAACTTGATGCCTTTACCCTGTCCACATTTGGACAAGTCTATTTCTATGAAATGATGATCTTACGGACTGATGACAAATAAGGGAAACGAACTTATTGTGTAATTGGTTTTTAAAACAAGTTTCGTTCCGCAATATTATTTGCGCAAACGACATTTCAAGGTCAGTTATAATTGATTTGTCTATTTTTAGAAACGTAAACTGGAAGTTTTATTTTTTCACAACAGAAAGTGTTATCAATTTTGTTAGTGATTAATGCATTTCATTTCATAAAAAAAAAATTATTTAATTATTTTTCAGGGATAATGCATTTGTTAGGGTCGGCGGGAATAAAAAATCATGAAAAGTCAATTTTATTTTTATTCTGTAAATCGGAAAAATCGGGTCGGCGGATCCGTAAACCAACAAATTAAAAAATCCTGGCCTTAAATCATGTAAATGTATTAACCCTTGAAAACTGACAAACAATTATGCATTTTGACAGTTTCTTCACGATGTCAGTACCAATTTGGAATTTAATTGAAGAGTAGCACAGATATTCTGCAAATGTATTCACGACTTCTTTTTTTTTTTTATCCACAGAGCCAGAAAATATATTCATTTGAATCCTATACCTTTTTATTCCTTGGTTTTGTAATATTTAGGATCACGATAAAGAAATAAAAACCATTGCCTTGATACTTTCTCCATTATTGTCAAGGGAACAAACTCGATGTAAATAAACTCACCATAGATACCAAGACTCAAATGTTTTATGCCAGACGTGTAACAGGGTGAAGAAACGGAGGCAGTTTTGTCAGATTTTTTGTTTTTTTGTTATAGCTAAATATTTTATTTGTTTACTTGTAATTTTCCTCGTAGTTGCTTTGTTTCTTTATTGTTTACTTATATATTACACATGTACAAAATTTATGTTTTCTTCTAGTTTGTTACGTAGAAAATGTTTGATTTTTTATTACACAACTGGATTACTACTATATCTATAAATCATTTTTAAGGTAAACTGACAGTAGAATGTTACTGAAAATATAACATTTGTAATGCATTTAAAAGTTATATCTATTAAAGTGGTGAGATAATTTTAGAAACAGATAGCTAAAGATAGAAACACAGACATATTACAATAAAACAGCAATCATGCAAGTATTACTGTACTGCAATTAAACGCCATATCGTAAAATATTGTATGAATCAAATCAAATCATTTAAATTTAAAATAGAAATAATTAAGACTTAAATGCAAAACGTATTGATATTAAAAGCAATGTTACAACAATCATTCGACACAGACAGCATCAAATAGCTACACAAGAAAAATGAAACTATGTTTCACATTTTTCATTTCTGGATCTTTTACAGCTGACTTTATATGGCAACATTTTCTCAATGTTGAAGGCCATATGGTTGCCTTCAATTGTATATGTACATGTTGTGTATAAGTTGCAATTTTGTACAAGTTATAACATGTACAAAAGTACCTCATACATGTTATAACATGTACAAAATATTGCTTTAAAATGGGTTTAACTTGGACAAAAAATGTTTCTATTATTACATTAACTTCAATAATATTTTCATCATTTTTTTGTTAATGCCCATTTATGTTTAATAGTTTGATTCTTTTTTGATACAGTTAATGACCAAATAATTCAATTTAATGATTGCTTAAAATACCTTAAAACAGGGAGTGAGTGTTTTAGGATATTAGACTGGAATCTTTGATGAATGACTTTGTTGCTTTTCGTCCTAATACTGGTTCTATGTTGTGAGTCATCTTCCATTTTTAAAAATGAGCTTTCTTCCTTGCCATAGTAACCATTGATAGTTTTAAAGTTTTTAGTCTCATTGGATAACTCATGTCTTTGAGAGCTGGTAAACTGTAGTTGTTTTGTTACCCTTCTTTTGACTCCTTCTATTTTATCAATGTTGTTTTTCTTGTATGGAGACCATACTGAACTAGCATAGTCCAAAGGAGTTCTGACCATGGTTTTATAATGGTATGAATGTCTCAAAAATGGAGATGGCATTATTCACTTTTTCGCTTATGTGAGTTCTGAGTCGATTAGGACTTCTATATCTCTTTCCTCTTCAACCTTTGCTATTGTATGATTTAGAAGACTATAATTTGGTGAGTGTTCAGTGTTATTTGTTTTCTTACATATTTTCATGTATTTAGATTTTTATAGAAGGCAGCTGTACTCTTAGTCTGGTAGGTGTAAATGTAGAAGAATGAAAGTTTTGTGCAACTCGAGGTTTCACATATCTCTGTCTTGTAGCAAATGTATGAAAATTTACTACTGTATGCATGCTTGCAGTGTGTAAATAATGCACCTTCCTTTGCTTTTGATTATTGTTCTTTATTATTTGATAAATTTCAATCTTTCATGTATATTCTGCTTTATTATTATTTTCAAATTTTGTACAAGTTAAAACCATTTTCCAGCAATATTTTGTTATAACATGTACGAGGTACTTTTGTACATGTTATAACTTGTATTTTAGCATTGTACAAATTATAACATGTACAATATTTTTGTACATGTTATAACCTGTACAAAATGCAACTTGTACAGGACATATACATCTTTATTACCAAAGTCTATATAAACTATAGGTAAACAATTATATCAACATCAATTGATTACATCTTCTTCATTTGAACTGAAATGAGTGCACCGCACTTACGTCGGTCTAAAGTTCAAATTAGGGTACAATAAGTGGCCGTAGATTTTTTCTTTCAAATTCGTTTTCGAAAAAGTTTGCGTAACATACGAATGACGCATTGCATGAGGTTGCACAGAAGTAGAAAATTGAATACACTAATTAACATTCAGAGTCAGTGCATGCAGATTAATGTTACGTCCGTGGAACTGCATAACAAGCTTGTCTTATTTAAGTTGTCGTGAATGAAGATGCCAACCAGGACCAATATTGATTTTACAGAAACTGTTACATGGTAAACAAATCTTGTTACGAAGATGTCATTAATCACACTGTCTGAAGAATATTCTTTCTGTTACTCAAATAACAAGTTCAAATCTATTTCTATCGCCATTTGCACCCTTTTCAGTCAGATAGATTGGATCTTAATTTATCAATTCTTTTTATATAAGATTTAGTCATGGGATGAAACGTTTACTTACCAATATAATTAGATGGTATTCTTTACAAAAAGAAGGAATATAATGAAGTTGTGAAATAATAGTTAATTTGTACTCGAGATGTCGATGTACAATTTATCAGTAGACAGAACAGTTATTGGTTCAATTACATTCGTTTTGCTCAGAACAGATTTCAAAATCATAAAAATGTAAAAAAAAAAAATATATATATTACTGAGTGCTTTTTGTAGAGTTGTCTGTCCTTGGATTGCAAGAAAACCACTTTACTGTAACTTATACAAGACAATGATCTGTGCTGATTACTTGACCTTCATTTCTCAAATGAATCGTAAACAAAACATTTACGAGGACGATCTTATCTTGCTGATTATTGATTCTTTAATTTTCAGTGGCAAATATTTCATACACATTTAGTGTCAATACAAATTAGATTAATGACATACCTATAAGGTAGATCATGTATGGTGATTTGCATGTAGAGTCTTTTTTTTTTAGCCAATTGTTATGGAAGAATTTCGCCGTTTCAAAATCTAATGCATAGTATGCGTATACCAAAATGATGTGATTGGTTTAAATCGTTCTAAACAATACAAATTAAACCAATTACGTAAAGTTATTTTCATTTTGATGTACAAACAATGAGATAACCCATAGACATTTAGATTCTGAAAATGCGAATTGCCCAAATAATATTTTAATCTACATACTAACTACATGGATTCATTTATTTCGTTGATACTGATGTTCGTCATTTGAGAAAAACTCAAACAAAATATATTCGTGGATACCTGGTTTCATGGTTTGGCAAAAGTCTGCACATAAGCCTATAAATAATTTGTAATTCGTTGATTATTTAAATTCGTGGTTGACAAGTTCTACGACATCCACGAAAATTAGTATCACACGAGTTAAGATGAATCAAAGGTATTTAAATAAACGCGGCCCTATCGACCATGAGTTTGTATGAACACTGAACAGCATCGACCCGGAAATCCCTATGTACAAATGATATTGCAATAGGCGAGAAGTCGAGGTCACCATATATAACTCAATTCCATCATTGTCGCTGATAATTGTTTACACAAATACGCCTGATGTGTTGTTGTGAAATGTCCGATATTGACTGATGAGAGTTCTTAGTTTCTTGAACTGTTTGCACCAGCCAACAGATGCAGACCTAATTAACTGATAGAGACCTTCGCGGTGGTTTACGCAATCACAAACAGTTTGTCCTATAGGTAAAGGACAATGAATGACCTTACCATATTGATATTTTTGTTTAATATCCATATTGTTATTAAGATAACACATTTGTAAAGTGTGTTTACAATTGAATTCGAATATGCTGTCATATTAAAGAAAATGTATATGTTATAGATATAACGTCTTCATTCATAAAAGCCATGTTATGAGGATAAGTTTTTTGGTTTCGCTAAAACATGAATACATGTAATCCTCTATCGCTAAGACCAAAAGGTTTATGTTTGACTTGTTGCGAGTGTTCTCAGGTAAAAATGTCATAAAATGCAATTTGATAATAAGTGAACCAATAAATTATCATCCGAATAATTATGTAATTTCACAATTATAGCTGGTTGAATATATTTCAAAGTTAAATCATGCCTCAACCATTAAGTTTATTAGTTCGTTTATATTTCAAGCAATAATTCATGTAGATTTCTGTATCATATCATGTTCGTCATTTATTTGTTTACTCTGAAGAATACAAGAAATTATTCCTATTTCCTCAAGGTAAATAGTAAATAACAATTTTATTTATTTATGAAATGAATTATAATTTTATAATAAATCTGGAATACATTACGCTATATGTAAATGCATTAGAAAAGTGAAACGGTTTAATGATTATTTTGTTTAAATTTATGTATCATGAAAGTAAATGAAGCCTCATAAATTTTACATTTTGAATGTGAAATATTCGAAAGTCAAAGGTATTTTAAAAATATACACGTATTAAACAGGGTTTCCTACTATAATCATTGTATACATATATATTTTAATTAATTCTTGAAATGCTAATGTTGTTATTTTGATGTTTTTGTTGATTTTATGACAAGTTATAAACATCAGTTTGAACAACAAAAGGTTAAAAGGTATTCCATCCACTAATGTTTTATGCAAATGTATAATCAAAGTTGAAATTCTTTCAATCAATTCTGAAACTAATCGTTACTACTACCATGTCTATCCATTTTGGTGTTTAAGACAATTTCAATTTCGGTTTCATTTATTTTAGATTGAATCAAACTTTAGTTAATCCAGCGTCCAAAACCAATATATTTCTACTATTAACCAAGCATATTAATAAGGATGAAGGTTGGTACGTTTAAACCATCTGCAATTGTTTGCACTTGTACTAAGTCAGGAACTCATATCACATCTTTTTATACCTAACAACAATGTCTGGAATCGCAATGGGATCGAATGAGACTTTCATTAACAATAAGTAAACAGAGAAGGAAAACTTCGTGTATCCGTTGGGAGTGTTTCTCGTTTCAATCGCTTTGGATTGAGTCATGTCTGAGGCCCTTAAATGGCTTTCTATAGACTTATGATTCTACTCATTGTTAAAGTCCGTGCGGTGACATAAAGTTGCTTAATACATCTACTTCTTTTATTCTCTGGTGGATTGTTGTCTTGGCAATCATACCTCATCTTTATTTTTTGTAAAGTGAGACACGGACACATTTTATAGTGCTGCAACAGAGGCAAAAGTATAGTTTGTTTTATGTTTTGTTTATCTACGAACCCATTGCTGTATCGAAATACCTTTTAAAAAAAATTTGTCAAAAGTTATAAGAATATGTGTCAAGTTGAAATATTTTTAAAGTAAACAAAGGCAAAACACATTAACGGTCAACTGGACTCAAAACGTTTCAACGTCTAGTTTTGCTTCATTTAGGGTCTGGCGTATGTTTACTATTCTACAACTTGGAAATATATTTATCAGTAAAATTGTCTTTCTTATGTCGCTTGTCTGTTACAGTGGTTGTTAATAAAAAAAGCAACCAATCGTATAAAGATTTGATGGAGCTTCAATTCACAATAGATTTGAGTGGGAAAACTTATCCACTCTTTTTCAAATTGCACTTACACATGATGGATATTTTATTCGTCTATAAATTATGCAATGAAAATATGTCAAAACAAATTTTCGCAGATTTAGATTTTATCGCATATTTTAAGTTTATTATTGCATTAAATATTTTGTGTATGACATCATGTTTGGTCTATATTTTATGTTGCATTAAAGTAGTTATTTATACCTGCCCAAGGTAACACTTACCTTTGAAAGATGCATTAAATGTATACATAAATTAAATGTGGAATGCAATACAACAAATGAAGTAGAACATTTTTATAGTGACAAATCTAATATAGTAACATTCGCTTACTATGGTTAATAACTACAGTGTGACCTGTGTTATCCGACACACTGGGGGATCAGAAAAAAAAATGTAAGATTAAGCAGGGGTCAGAGTATTCAGGTTTTTATTGCAAAGATAGGCATATTGTTGGATCACGAAAATTTTCGGTTTAAGCAGAATGTTGGAATAATCAGGTGTTGGATTAGACAGGTTACACTGTACATGTTGGTATTTTGAATATGGTATTGACGTTACCTTCTTCTAAAGTATATATTTATTTAGAATTTTAAATGCAAATCAAGATCTGAATCTATTTTGATTTTAGTCTTATATAAGTGAATTGAGCCTTTTTCCATGCAAACTTACGAAAGTCAAGTGTTATACTTTCACGTTAAAATACTGCAATAATTCCAGTAATTTGTAATCTGTGTTGTCTTTTTCTCGTGAAAATTGATTATTTATTTTTTTGATTATGTAAAAGTCAATAAATTCCTCAGAAAATGTTCTCAATCCAAATCGGCTTCTAAAAAACTGCTTTTAATCAAAGGAAAACTTGAAAATCTTCTAAATCAGTTTGAAATAATGTCTTGAACATTTAATTGTCAAATTTTAAATTGGGCGAAATCAAGATATCAACAACGAAAAAAAATCTGACTGTATTCTATAGTGTCATTTCAAGTCACCTAATCATAAGAATCGAGAAACTTGCAGACGCATTCTAAGACATATAAGTGAATTTAGAGTGATCGATAATGATTACAAAAGCATTGTCAGGAGATATTGTCAACAAGACAGACTAATTTGGCAACCGGAAATAATTTCAATACAACATTCAATTATAATTCATCTTAGTAACTGTCTTGCATAATTCAATCTCAAGACAAACTATAATTATACTACAATATGTAAGGCAGCAACCATTTGATTTTCTTTCGTGACAAGTCGAAAACAATTTTTAGTGGCAGCTGAGGGTGAAACAAACAATTTTTTTTCTCAGAATCAAAAACAAATTATTTTTTTCTCCAATAACTGGAAACAAACTTTTTTTCCAAAAAAAAACCACCGTTTCAATCCTTTTCTACAGTCCCATTTCCTTTTTTTATTACATCTTTTTATAATCATTACTACTTGTGCCAACTATGGAACGGAAAGTGCTTACCCTTCCGGAGGACCTGCGTTAAATGTTTGGATGGTTTAGTGTTTTGAAATCTTAAGTCTTCTGTAAATTGGTTTCTGTACTGTTGTTTATCTTTTCCATGGGATATTTTCTGTCTCCTTTTTATTCTCCTGATATTTTTCATTAAAAGCGTTAATTTCAATTCTAAGTATTTTATAAGCATGGAATACATTTTTCTTAAATTTACTGTTTGATATATACATAGCGTAAGATGAATATTCCTTAATTGAAACAAAAAAAAAAAAAAAAAAAAAAAAAAAAAAAATATTGAATTGAATTGGTATGTTCTCCGTTATAAATGAATATTACTATATAAGATCGAGATATTATCTAACTTTATTGTTATCAATTTCCTTAACGTCTAATAATTAAAAAAAACTTTGATAAGAACAGTATTGATTTGAAGAAAAAAAAGCTGTAGTCGTTGTACAAAATGTAGCTATTAATCCTTCTGTCTGAACAGAAAATTGTTTATTTTAAGGAGAATCTTTTTCAATTATAAGACGGAATTGTTAATAATTATCAGGCGGAATTGTTTTCTTTTTTATTATATTGATCTGACATCAGAGAAACGGACCCATGTAAAGAAAATACGATAACAGTTTGTTGTAGATTATCTAGTGCAGAAGAATTAAATCATACGAAATAGTATACATAAATTGATATATCATACAGTAAATCCCCAATAAATCAAGAAAATAAGTGATGCGGACATATTTGTTCTCTAGAATTGCAAGGCATCAAAGTGAAATATAACGAATTTAATGCGTACGAAGCACTTTTTCGGATTAACCTTAATCATTTATGCCCAAATCAACACATAACCAAGGATAAGTACCAAGGTTCACTTTTAATAGTTCTGCCCAAAGCAATACATTATCAGGTATAAAAACCAGCAAGGCCACTTTTCCTGATATAACTTTATCAGTAACGCTCAAAGTAACACATTATCAAGGATAAGTCCACAGTAGACTTTTCCCAGTAATCTACAAGAAAAACATTACCAATAAGAGAATAAATACCATAATAGGAACGTTACTCTTTTGTTTACATACATTACTGCATATAATTTTCCTATTTGAATTGGTTCACACTGGTAATTTTTTAGCCGTTTTTATAGCTTGATGTTCAATGTGATCCAATACTCCGTGTTGAATGCCGTACATTGACCCAAAATGGTTTACTTTTTAGAATTGTGACTTGGATGGAGAATTGTTTCATTGGCACTCATACCACATTACTATTTAAGTTTACAGTAAGATTACATGCTTATGAGGTCAAAAGAAAATTGAGCGTGAGAATTGGAGAGACAATATTGAGCGTGAGAATTGGAGAGACAATACCCCCATGAATCAGAACTATCAAAGTTAAAGTGACATACAATTAACCTATATATTTTGATGTAAGTACAAAACCATTATGAAGTGCTTCACTTCACAGCTGGTAACCAGTGGATTTCCTTTAACTGCTTCAAATATTTGAAACAGTTTCGAATTTCATTGTATTTATAAGGATAAAAATACATTTTGTATCACCCTATGAATCCACCACCAACATTTTGATTAAGTAAGAATATACTGTTTTTATTTGTATGAATTCATATCATGTTTACCAAAAAGAAAAAAAAAAAAAGAAAGAAGCAACATTTAGAACATGAAGTTTTAATGTCTTTAAATACATTATAGATTGAGTAACGAACGATCTTTCGTCAATTTTGATAAACTATTTGATGAACATACAAAAATATTTAAAAAGGGATAACTCTTTGCTGGATATTTAAAATATATCTTTGATATATCAGAAGTATTAATAGGAATACATTCTTTGGTGAATCTTCAAAATATATACATTCAAAGTACAAAAATATAAATAAATAGGTATGTATAAATAGTAGGATATCGATGTTCAATATATATGTTGACCTTTGTTTTTGTAGCAGTTCTATGTTTCTTAGATTTAAAATCTAAGAAACATTGAACTGCTACAAAAACAAACGCCAACATACATAGAAACGTACTTTGTGATAACAACTGCAATATTCTTGATTAGGACAGGACATATTTAAAAAAAATGGTGGATTAAACCTGATTTTATGGCAAGCCAAACCTCCCGCTTTATATATAAAAAAGAAGATGTGGTATGATTGCCAATGAGACAACTGTCCTCAAGAGACCAAAATGACACAGACATTAACAATTATAGGTCACCGTACGGTATGACGATTTTAAAAATAACGTTATAATGACACAATTTCGTAGTTTTTTTCAAGAAAATCATCTTTCCTTTGAATTAGAACCACTCGTGTAAACTTATTTGCACATTATACTCGATCGCGTTCCTGTTCCTGAGACTCTTTATTGTAATCCACTTTTTTCACGTTTTTCTTCCATCATTTCTCTCAAACTCTCGTACAAACACATTATTCAAAGTAATTCATTTTGCAGTTTCATTTCTTTTTGTTCCTAAGTAATTCGCTTTAGTGCTTGCATAAGCTATTGAACACGTTTTTCAATATACAGATGTTTAAGATCTTTAAAAGTATAGAATGTGAGATATGGCAATTTTCCCCGTCTTGTTTTCACTCAGACGATCTAGAATAGCTTATGATCAAACCTTGTTGAATTTGAATGATACATTGAATCAAAGGAACACTTTAAGAAATTTTAAACAGCTTTGGTATATAAAACTACAAGAACAAAATATGTTTAAGGACTATACGCTTTTGATACATCTTTGCAAATTTTAAAAGCGTTTATGAATTCTACATGAAAGAAACTTCGGCAGTACCCTTGAAAATGCAGATTAAAACTCATGAAGTTTATATTTCCGTATTGCTACCGCATTGACCTTGAATTTAAATGAGGGCTCGACTTATAAGTTTGAATAACCCGTCGGTATCTTCCTCTCTTTCTCCTGCCTAATGCCCGCGTCACACTGTCCCGATTTTTATATACGATGGACACCCGAATGCGAAATTGTAAGTTCGTACGAAGTTGGTCCCGATCTCGTTAAAATACCAAAAAGTGACCGAAGCAAGTACGATGAATAACGAAGTCTATACGATGGTGCCGAAATTATATACGATAGCAAAAGATGGACATACGAAAGTTAACCGAAGACGGGTATTTAAGCTTCATATCTCAGCCGAAGCCTACACGATGAATCACGAAGGCTACACGATGGATTACGAAGGCTACACGATGGATTACGATGATGGCGCGATGGCCATACGATGTCTAAAAGATACGAACAGAATTTCGACAACATATCGTTTCTGTACAAGTCTGCCATGCATGGCGGGAAATCGATCTTTTTGTCTTATTCTTATAAAACTTAGTTTATTATCCCTTCGCCTACTACATGTAAGTTGCGTGTAGATAAAATGGTTATGGACACTCTAGAACCAAAATGCTCAAAACTTGGTATGGTGTTACTCGTTAAGAATATCTTAAGCGCTATTGACTTTAAAGTTCAAAGGTCAAGGTCACAGTGGCAGTTGTAATACAAGGCAATATCACCCTTGTGGACACTCTAAAACCAATATGCTTCAAAAGATTTTAACCACATTTGGTATATTGTTCCTCCTTGTAATGATCTGACATTTTTTACGTTCAAGGCCAAAGGTCAAGGTCATGCAGATGGACTTGTTTTTTCTCCTTGAAATAGCATAATACACAGGAAATTGGTTGCTCATTTTTTTACCTGCTGGTTCTAAAGACAATATTAAAGGTATTTCCAGTTACTGAATGTTTTGGTTGATTTCTAAAAATATAGTTTATGTATCAAATATGCATATTCAATTTACCATTTTCTGCATGTGTTATATACAAATATAGTGTCCATATTTGTCCCCAATATGTTACATACGAGGGGATGCCACGCTCGGCATTGCCTTGTTTGAACTGTAAAATGTGTGCACTAGTCTGAATAATCACCCATAATTATGCCCATGTTTACTGATCTATCTTAAAGGTAAGGTAATGGGTTCGTTGATCCCTTTTATTCAAAAAGAGCTCTTTCCAGGAGAATATCATAATAATATAGACAAAAGGAAGGATGTGGGGAAAGCAACAAATGCGGCATAATATGACATATAGAAAACAAAATGGTTATGGAGTAAACATTCGTGTGACAACAACTCAGACGATACATAAAAAATCAGAATAATGAAGAAAAAGTTGGTTTCCCTATATACGTGTACCTGCAGTGTTGGTGTACGAGGCGCGTTTATGATTTTCATTTTGTTACTTGATATGAAAAATTGACAAAAAAAAACCTGAACCTGTAATAGCTGCTCTTAGCTGTTCCATTTGAATTAATAGAAACAACGCTGTCGCCTTTCTTGTTCTCATAAAATCATATGATATGAGCTCCATGTTTTGTGAACGTCTTTCTTAACTGTCGTATTAGACTGACCAGTGCATATCGCGCATGGCACTTTAAATGTATTTTAGCTCGAAAATTAACTTACATTTAGCTGGATTTATTGCCGTCGTAGTTCCATCTTGTCGCCTTCGTACTTTTATTCGATGGCAACACGACGGGATTACGAGGTCTTCACGAAGTCGTGTTGCCATCGTAAGACCTTCGGGTATCTTCGTGATTCATTCGTGTAGACATCGTAATGTCAAAACTGCCCGATGGAAACGATGGAAACACGAATGCAATACGATGTGCAAAGATGCATTCCCGGTGACATTACGATGGTGAGGATGGTGATACGAACTCAATACGAACCCTCAACATCGGACGCACCTTCGGGGATTTTTTAACATGTTAAAAAATTTAGAACCCTTCCCGAAGTTGTCCCCGAAGGCTAGAAAAAGTGGCCGATGGTTCTACGATGGTTAAAGATGGCACTACGAATAACCCGATCTGGATACGATCAGCCCCGATTTTGAAAATTTCCATTATCGTGTTGCCATCGGCGTAAAAATCGGGACAGTGTGACGCGGGCATAACCGGTGCACCAAACCTACAACTGTCGACACCACTTTTTCTTGGTTTATAGACAACGTCACTTATATCATCCCTATGTTTAAAATCGAGAATTAAAACACGGCATAAGCTGAATACATAACGAGTAGAGAAAACATAAGTATTGCGTTGCAATATGATTAGAGTCTTTTACTCTAATTAGAACAAGTTTCACCAAACGATCAGCATTAATTGGCAGTTGCGTGACATCAAACAATCATGCCATTTCCCATGCAATGATGCACATACCGTTACATTTTAATGCTAATAAAGTTCTAGAATTGATTTTTCTTTACTAGCTGTCAAAAAGTAAAATAGAGCGAGTGATCAATTCACCAAAAGATCATGGAAATATCAAAAACACTGAATTCTATTGCGATGTTGATATCGTCTTGTCACAATTTAATCCAATATCGATCGTTACATCAGAGAGTGACATAAATTATATGTAATTTCTGATAGTAAGTTCTTTAAGTTGTCTGTTTTGGACTATCTCAGTACCATTCTACATGTAAGTATACATAGCCTTGTCATAGTTTATTGAAATGCATGGATCTTTTACTTGGCTTCAGAATTCCACTTCGATATCATTTATCGTAGATACATATTATGAAGGCTGATGCTTACATTTACCCTCATCGCGATAAAATTAAAAATAAAATGGCGTATGATTGCTTAGAGACAACTCTCAACAAGAGACCAATTGACAGTCGTTTGTGCTGACATGACGTCAATGAAATGGTAACTAAATCTGTCAATGAGTATACATTTTCAGTGATAAATGAATGCTGAAAATATATGATTGATTGATTGAGTGACAAATGCTTAAGATATAGATATCATGAAAATTTTGTAGAAAAAAATCTAAACAGTAACACAAACGTCTAACAGATATAATATCACCTTGAATAAAAATTGGTTCTCAAGTAAACTATAGCCCTTTATCATTAAATTTTTCGACAATTTCTACATTTCTACGTCTGAAACCTTATTTAAAGCTGAGAAAAAAATATCTGTTTCGTGTCCTTTTGATTCAATGACAAACAACTTTAAATTCACAGAATAACTTACTCAGCTCGATAGACAAAACCTGTTTCGTTAAGAGCACTTGTAACATGCACTAAAAGGATCAAAGCGTATCCTTTACATGTTTAACGACGATTGTATTACCATCTTAATGTACTTTTGTTCATGTGTAGATCTACAAAATGCTTGATTTTTTTTTAATTGCGTCATTTTGTTAATTACAAAGAGGATAAAAACTTGTGACTTTGACAACAGAATGTAAATGCTAGTTACAACTCTTTTGGTAAACATTTATGATATATTATTCTTTACAAAATTAGATTGAAATTAATACGTTTTTGGTAAGGTAAGTTGGAACTTCATCAAAGTAAATCTGCCTTTACTTGTTATTGAGAAATTAACATCACATCAACAAATGTTGACTATAGATATGAGTAGATGTCGTATGAGTTCCAATGAGACAACTCTCCATCCAAGTCACAATTTATAAAGTTAACTATTAAATATCAAGGTACGGTCTTCAACACAGAGCCATGGCTTACACCGAACAGCAATTGTTTTCAAAATTGAAAATGGTTCTTCTTTTGTTCATTTGTTCTAATTGTAAGAGTGCTATGGTTCACATGCATTACAACTATTGAGAAACACGTTGACTGTTATAGATTCAGTTTATAATAGTTCTTCTTTCTAATTTTATAACTGAATCTGTAATGTTCCTGTCATTTGAAACTAAAAACGAATTCAGATTGCAGAAAGCACGCGACAGAAAGCTGCCGCATGCGTAACAGAAGATGATTTGCATGTCATTGAAACATGTTCTTTCTCTTTTACCGTTAGTCTGTAGACTCAGTTTGGCCATTTGTCCTTCACATTTGACTTACTAAGCCATTATCAATGATTATTTCGATCTTTGAGAACAAAAATACCCAGTAAAGGACACAAAGTATGTAAAGGCAGATGTGTAGTCTTCATTTTTCTAGGAAGGACAACTCGTATATTGCTTTTAGATGCCCTTCATATTTAGCTTTTTCCTTTCCTTTGTATTGAGCAGATGGGGAAAATGGGTGCGTACAAATGTCATTTTTTTATGTGTTTGATTTTTATTTTGTCTTATACAGTCATGCTTATGAATGTTGTTTGACGAAGTGTTTAAAGCAAACTACAATTATTTTTTTTTATAAAAACTTATAAGTAGAACATTATATATTCATAAGTTTTTGAATATATTTTTCGTTTTACTCTGAAATTAACCACTCGTGATCAAAGATAGTCTACTGATTTTATGCATGTTAGGTATAGGGAAAACGGTACTATTTATTCTGCCATAGGCGACAATGTTAACATTTTCTAAATTTACCACTTTTTAAGATAAAAACCTGGATAAAACAGTTATATGTCGTGTTAGTACTTTATTACTCTGTTTTAAAAATTAAAGCCAAATAGTATCATGACCAACTTCCAACGGAGCTTGTTTATGTTTTCCATGCCCACCGTCATTTTGCACCAAATTTATGAAATTTTGCAAGTCTTTTCGAATAATTCCCTAGAAAATATTTCAATAGGTTTTAAAATTTATATTGTAAATATACACACTGCAGTTATTCATAGATAAATAAAAAATATATTGTACCCTTACATCCAATCACAGCGCTCCTAATTTGACTTCCTTCACCTGCCTTGGGTACACAAAAGGCCAACCTAATGCTGGGAAAATTAAATACTACCGTTTTCCCTATAAGTGATTAGAAGTGCAAAATTATCAAACATGTATATCGTTTTTCATGTCTGCATTGTTTAAGTATAAAGACATTAATCTAAGCGTCATACTGCATTTTAATCGTTATATCACAAGGCATAGAATAAAAAACCAAGAAAGCATCATAAGGAATTTCAAAAGACAAACATTCCGGCTAGAAATGTTATTGCATTGAATCATTTGTCGAAAATAGCTCATGTGAATACTGGTTGAAGCGGCCCGGGTAAAGCTTTTAAAAATTAGAAAGACAAAGACATATGAATATCGACAATAAACTATAACATATTTTTATTTAGGGACCAGCTGAAGCTCGATTCCGGATGCGGGATTGTCTCGCTGTGTTGAAGATCCATGGCATTCGCCTGTTTTTTTTTTTTGCTCTTTGGTCAGGTTATTGTCTCTTTGACATATTCCACATTCCCATTCTCAATGTTATCGAACAAAATTCATTTGCATGGCACAAAATATTTGAAAACAGGAACTTGAAAAGGCATAACTGACATCGGGTGTCTCGCGAGGGTAAAACGTAACAAAAATATCACGTGATAGTTGAAACAGATATAATTCTTAGTATTGTACATGTACTTTGAATTACGATAATTAATTATAATAATACAAACTGAATTGGCTCTCACAACAACAACTTCCGATATAACAATTGAGAAACATAAAGAGTCATGAGGCGTAGAAAAATTGTTATATGGTCACTGATATAATCCATACTTAAATAACAACTATGTTATCCGTTGAAGTGGTTAAATACGAAGTACAAACATTGTTTTAAAAAGTTCATATCGTCTGATAGTATACAAACATAGAAATACAGCTGGCGGACTGAGTTTACAATAGTAGGTATGTTCTTTGTTTCATTTTACAAAATTAACTATTGTTTGAAACGTGGCTATCCAAGTTTTAAGAGTTCGCTAAAATTTTCTTTTTTTTATATATATTTTTTATATAATTTGATATATGTTTTAGGAACAGAATTTTAATTTATTAACTGTTACATATAGTATGTTCCATATATAAACTATAACATGCGTCTCGGTGTGCCTTTATTAAAACAAAAACTTTCTTCGATGTCATTTCATGACATTACTTTTTTAAATAGTTCATGCAGTTTCTATCATGCATACCAACATTGAATACAATTATAGTAGTTGTATCAAGTAAGCAAGATTTTGTAAAATTTTGAAATTTGTTCTTAATACGGTTAACTTTTGAGCTTAATTAAAGAAACCAATAATTGTATTGCTGGGTCTTTTCCTGTGACATATACCTACATGCATATCAGGAGCCTATTTCCTTTGTTAGTTTTGTATCTATGTTTGAATTTTATATCATTTATATGTTTTGGAGTTTAGTATAACTTCTGTTTTCACTGAACCAGTACACATTTTTGTTTTGGAGCCAGCTGAAGCCCGTCTCAGGGTTGGGGATTTTCTTGCTGTGCAAAAGCCCCATTGGTGGCACTTGGCTGTTTCTGCTCTTTGGCGTTGCCTCTTTGACACGTTCCCCATATCCATTCTCAATTTTATGTCTTTATCTATAGAATTTTTTTTAGACAGATCCACATACTTGTAGATAAAATGTGGGAATACCGAATATATCTATACTATTAAATTTAGAGGCCAAATGCGTTTAGCCGGTTTCTCTCCAACGACGATCGTCTAAAGTATTATATAACAATGAATAGTTAGTGTATGTTATGTTCTTTATAACTTCATATAGTAATTGCTTGAATTAGTATGTCTTAATAAACCCCAGATAAAGTGTCCTAGCTAGTTCCTTACCGTCTACGTTTTGTAAGCAGATGGAAATGGTTTTGTATTTAGTTGTCTTGAATTTATGACATCTCGACCCAATTTAAACACTCACTTAATATTACAACTTGCATCCTTTATCAATCTCGCACCACTCAATAAAAAGGAATATACAAAACTCGAAGACATGTGTTTAATCATTAGATTGTCCTCTTCTCTTAGTAAATTTCGCTTTCTCGGTGCTCCAATGTCACACGTACACAGAACTTGACTCGCACCACTCGAATAAAAAAAATACATCTTTTGCTCATTCACTCTCTCACAACTGTCTTTCGCGTTCTGGTCCCTAACTCACTTGTTGCACTTTTATGATAATATCTTTCTAGCCCTTCTCACCTTCTCTATCGTTCTTACTTCTCGCTTCATGTCTCACTTTTCTCTTCCACTCTCACTCTTCTGTCTCACTCACGTCTACCTACCTTTCTTAGTGGCGCTATTTTACTGATCAATAACACTCTCTTTCAATGCCTTCTCTCGTTCTCACACTGCTCTCTCTCACACATTGCTCCCTCTCTGTGTTCCTGCTGCTCTCTCTTTCTTGTGCTCACACTCTCTCTGCTCGCTCTCGCTCTCACTCTATCGCTCTCTCTATGTATCTCTCACACTCTCACTCTTACACTCTTTCTCATACGCCCACTCTCACTGTCACTTTCTCCTTCTAACTCTCACTCTCTCGCTCTCTCCTACTTTCTCTCGCTCTCTCCTACTTTCTCTCGCTCTCTCCTACTTACTCTCACTCTCTCACTCTCCTTTTCTCTCGCTCTCCTTCTCTCCTCACTGTCATACTCACTCTCACTCAACCTCTCACACTCACTCTCACCCTCTCACTCTCTCACTCTCAACCTCTCACACTTACTGTCTCACTTTTTCTCACTCACTGTCAACTCACTCGCTCTCACTGTCTCTCACTGGCTCTCACTGGCTCTCACTGGCTCTCACTGTCTCTCACTATCTGTCACTCACTCTCACTGTCTCTCACACAAAGAAAGTAGAAGAGACAGAAAGTAGGAGAGAGAGTGAGAGAGACAGAAAGTAGGAGTGAGAGAGACAGAAAGTAAGAGAGAGAGAAAAAGTAGAAGAGACAGAGAAAGTAGAAAAAGTAGAAGAGACAGAGAAAGTAGAAAAAGAAAGAAGAAGAGAGTGAAAAAGTAGGAGAGTAGAACGTAGGAGAGAGAGAATATTACTTTTCCAAAATAAATTCTTCTAGGCTCCTTCTGGCCCAAAAGAAAATGCACTATTAGAATAGTGATAGGTTAGGGCAGTATGGGTTCTACTCCTTCAGGGCCATGAATGAACACAGTCCATCGGGGAGGACACTACTGCCTACCAGTATCTTGGAAAGGTCGGCACCCTGACCTTCGGTTACCTTCATTAGGTCAGGGTACAAATTAAGTTATTAATAATAGAGACTTTTTATTTCAATGGAAACAATGTACAAAGTGGTATTTGAAAAATTTATTTCTTGCATTTAAACTTTTGTTTTAAGACATCATTATTAGTTTGCTTTCATTTTATGTTGATTATTGATCTTTCTATAGAATTTATTATTTTAATTGATTTTAAAACACTTACATTTTGAATATTTTGAAATATTAGAAATTACCATATTCAGGGATAATAACTTTGAGGGTTTAATATGTGTAACCCAAATGAAAAATATATGTTCCTCTGCAGCATATACATTTATTTTATTTTATTTCAGGGATTTACTTTATTCATTTCCTTATGTATACAACTTGGTTACTGTTAAACATCGTCTATATAATTATTCACATATCAATTTAACCAAACCAACTTAGACAAAGATATAATGCCACCACTGCATTTATGCATTGCATCAAAAATTTATTTTGTTGAAGTATCAATTGAAAGGGTCTATAAGACACATTTGATGTATCCGCCAATTAAGGTGCAAGATTCTGCTATTGGTTAAATATTGGATGAAAATCAATATCTTGTTTAAATACACATTATCAATGTGTCATACCTAACCCTGTTTAATATTAAATTATTAAAGTTTCATTTGTATGAGGAGTAAGCCGAACAAACGTTTTGATCTTTAATGATGGGCACTTATATCTAATAAATTTAAGACCATCATCTTCGTAAACACTAACATTAATTTCATTTCAATCTGGTTTTTCAATATTTTTTATTTTTCATTCCCTTATTTTTATTTTTATTTGTGATAAATTATTTCAAACAAAATTTCATGACATTTTAATGAAAAATAAGAGCATGAATTTCCAACAAATATGCAGAGTCAAACACATGAAATGTATGATTGCATTGGAAAAGTTGTGAATAAAACATATTTTAAGTAATTCCCATATCATATATAAAAGCCAAATTTCCATATACTAAGTTACAAAAATGCATTATTGATGTCCTGTTTTAATGCATGCATAATAAAACGATATTATCTAAAGATAAAGGGTATACAAGCATAGTAAGAGGAACATTCAAACAGTGTCTAATATGAAGTTTTATGCTGTTTTAATATTCTTGTAACAAGTTCCAGCAAATAAATAAACATCACGCTTCCCTTGTCACTTTGATACATGTATGGTGAGCCGTAAGCAGCATTTCAAATTACTTCCTACTCCGCGGAAAGTTGTCGAAGCGATTGCGTTTGGAACGCCATAGCTGTATTATGTGGCATGTGCTATTGTTTGCTGTGGATATTTCACTAATATCATGGTGCTTTCGTATTATACGATGGTGCTTTTTTTGTTATATATGTGATGGTGCTTCTTTATTATATGGTGGTGCTTTTCTATTATGTGATGATCCTTTTTTATTATATGATGGTGCTTATTTATTATATGGTGGTTAAACATGTTATGTAAGATCTCAACCGTCCCCTATACATGTAGCAAATGTAGAGCCTATTCAATAATTAAGTATTCGAAATTTACCGTAATACGAACTTTGGAAGTACATGTATTATCATTGATTAATCCATGAATCCCATAACAATACAATTCCTACTGCATCTCATTGCATTTAAGTACTTGATAACTTTAACAAAACAAGAATAATAATGAAAAACCGGCGGGCAAAACATAATAAAAATTATAATGTTAGAGATACATAATCATGATAATGTAATTTATGTAAGAGATAGTGATCTTCACCTTCACGGCTTTGTAGTGCTAATGCATAACAACAGTTCATACTTGATTTACTATTAACATGACTAAATACAATTCTACATTAAATCTTTTACATTTAACACACCTGCGGTGCCGATATTACATTTTGGCATGAGATTGATTAACACACATATTCCCTTTTATGTTTTGTAAAAAGGTGCAACGTAAAAGATACGTGTTATCAAGTTACACAAGAGTCTGGAAGGGGGTCCTTCGTGTTTTCTTTCTTTAGACCGTTAATTGTTTTATGATCGTTATATTTTGCCATCTCAAAATTCCCAACAGGGTTTAATAAATGTAATAAGAAAAATGATATTAATTTTAAGATATATTTAAGTAATTCGATGATTATTAATATAATTTAAAACGTGGCCTTTTTTTGTATTCACATATATGCACTAAGTAATATGTTTAGGGCAGAAAGCCAAAATTGACAAACAACAAACTGTGATTAGAACTACAAAATTGAATACTCGTAAAAGGGAAATATATCTGTTTATATTGCAAGCAATGTGACATTATTATTGCTAATATCGGGAAATCTCTTTAGTTGGATTGGGACCGTTAGAACGTTGCGTAAAAAATAAAACTAAGAATGGAAATAGGGAATGTGTCAAAGAGACAACAACCCGACTAAAGAGCAGACAACCACCGAAGTCCACCAATGGGTCTTCAACGAAGAGACAATCCCACTGTGCACACCCGGAGTCGTGCTTCAAGAGAATGTAACTAACAAATATACCACAGAAAAGGGGTTATAACGACCAATAAACACTATCTGCAGATGCATGCTTTCAAAACTTTGATCTTTAACAACATCGTGGGCAGCAACTTGTCAATCGTCTTACTAAATGTAAATGCCGGTACATTTGAAAGGTACATTTATATAATTAACACTAAAAGCCATTCTAAATTAACTACCCCATAAAGGATGCCTATGACATGTTCGGCTGTGCAGGGAAGAACGATGTTTTAATCTAGCAAATTATACTTATCCATGTCAATATCGATATAATCACTATTGAACATATTGTTAATGCATTGAAGTGACAACAAATTCACATTACAAGCTGTCAGTATATATCATAAGTACATTTCATCAATATATGAATAAATATGACTAACAATATCCTATTTCATTTCTTATACTTCGGTTATTTTATATAAACTTCCTATGAGCAATATAATGAAATACGACTTTGGGTTGTTTTGTTTTCTTACATCACGGCGCACGTGAATGCGCAAATTCTTGGTAATAATATTTGTGAAATTGGTCATTCATCAACTGTAATTGGACTTTTGAAAGAAGGATAGTCATGTAATGTTTTATTTTGTATTTGTTACATTTGTTCATCAGGTTAGTGGTTTTGAAAATCTATTTCCTTACTTTTACAGCAAAATGCATTGAGTGTGTGAGTAAAGTCTAGTCCTACAGACAGATAAATCGGTTATCTGTTGGACTAGTCTTCTCTTAAAGGAGATGTAGTATACCTAACCCAATACTGACTTCACGGTTCAGCAAGCAAGCAAGTTTGTCAAAGATATTACCTTTACCTACACACTCAATGCAATTTGCTGCAATGATTGCAATATATTTTAAGAATCGTCCTGAACATGCATGAAATATTAGCCACTGGACGTTCAGCAATTCACAATCAATCAATATGGTTAAAGATGTAAAACTATCTGAGAACTCGAAGAGACAATGCACTTTTCAATATAATGTAATTTTCGTGTAGACAGAAATTTGTAGCGTAAATTTAAACACACTACCAATAATTATATCATACTTTGCTAGTTGTTATATTGAGACATATACAATGAGAAAACATATGAAGTTTTACTATCGCAATTTAGAAAAGCAATGAACCTTGTGTAAACCGGTAACATGTGTAAACTGAACGGCGTAACTATTTTTGTTTTTTTTTTTGTTTTTGTGTGTGTTAGTTTTTTGGGCGATGTAAGGATATATGTGGGCATGGACATATACGCTATTGCGACAATAAACAAGGGATATTTTAAAGCTAACATAAGAGTCTTCATCAGTAGATATGACTGTTGACTTGAACAATATTTCAAGATTTGAATTGTCCCGAGCCTATAAAAGTTGTGAATCAAGGCTTGGAGGTATGATAGAAGCCATTATTTGGCCCCTCAAAATAGTAGAAAAATTACTTTGCACTTATTTCAAAAAGTTTAAAAACGTAAGGCCTATATGGAAGGCTGAATTAAAAAATAATTATATCTCCGTGTGAGGGATGTAATTTTGTTGATTCATGATGCCTAAATATTTAAAAGTTTGGTCATAAACTGTGATTCATAACAGTACAAACATAAGTCTGCTACTAAAGGGGCGCAATTAGTGCCCATTTGAATACATACAATCTATCGATAAACTTTGAGGCCTAAAAAATTTATTTATTATACCATCTCCTTTTCGGAAACAATATGTGATCCGCCATTATCCCTAAATTCTCAAGATGATGAATAAACATTAATCATTGGCATACAACACCAACTAACGAGATTCGCAACCTGACATGCGGATATGAACATATGTAGGGTTTATTTTTATTTTCTCAACTCTCCCCCTGTTTAAAATATGTTTTAGTTGAACAATCACATGTATTGTTTTGAATTATAACAATGAGTACATGTATTTGTTTATACTTATATTTTTGTTGACATTGACCTATTGTTAAATGTAAACAGGATCTCTTTACATGCACATTTCCTATGACACAATTGATATTAAAAAAAAACAACACATTTGCATAGTACATAGTCTTTTAATCGGCAATTGAAAGGGCGGATACAATTGAATGTTAATGTGACCACAAAATTATGAAAAACAGAGAGAAAAGTGTTTTTTTTAAACTTTTGTTCTGCTTTATCTTTGACATTGAATTGATAAACCAAAGAAAATATCATCTATTGCATAATACAACAAGATACGAACATCACGTGTTGGGGATCTTCCTTTTTTTAGGAAAAACTTTTAGGAATTTTGGTTTTCAATGCTCTTCAACTTCGTACAATATTTGGCCTTTTTAACTTTTTTGAATTCGAGCGTCACTGATGAGTCTTTTGTAGACAAAACGCGCGTCTGGCGTATATACAAAATTTGGTCCTGGTATCTACATGTATGATGAGTTTATTTACAACCACTGGGTCGATGCCACTGCTGGTGGAGATTTATTTCCCCGAGGGTATATCACAAGCCCAGTAGTCAGCACTTTTTGTGCTGACATGAATTGTCATTGATATGGTTATATTTATAAATTTACTGTTTACAAATTTTTGAATTTTTTGGAATATTAAGGCTTTTCTACCTCAGGCATAGATTACCTTAGCTGTATTTGGCAAACTTTTAGGAATTTTGGTTCTCAATGCTCTTCGACTTCGTACTTTATTTGGCCTTTTTAACTTTTTTGGATTCGAGCGTCACTGAAGAGTCTTTTGTAGACGAAACGCGCGTCTGGCGTATATACAAAATTTGGTCCTGGTATCTATGATGATTTTATTTATAACTTCAAGGTTGTGGCTGATAAAAACGATTTGGTCAACCAGCTATATGAGATAATCAGGATCACTTCACGTCACATTCCATACACAAAAATTGGTGTATTTTTACAAAAAAAAAAACATTGTCTATTGTAGGTTTTAAAATTCTCTTTCTAGATGTTTTTGAATGAGCTGCAACTAGCTCTAGATTCATGAGTACATTTTCAAACATCTACCGACAATATCATCGCACTTCAACTTTTGACCGTTTTAGATTACATATGATACCTACGTTTTTAATAAGACCATGTTATTGCATCAAGTTAATGAAAAATAGATTTATCACAATTTTTGACTGCAAATAAAAAGAATATAATTTACATGTTTATATTTCAGAAAAAAATAGGAGTTCGACAAATATACATGTAGCACAAGAAAGCCCTGAATAATAGGTATGTATGCGCAGGTTCATTATTTCGAATTATATTCAATGGCACTTGGGCATTTATTTAGACCCTTCAATTTCTTCAAACACATTAAAAACCAAATTATAATTTCACTTTTGCGTAAAAGAACATTCAATTTCTATAATCAAACACAATCCAACATTAGATTGAGGATGCCTCGGCGTTTCAAATTTTGTCAACGTCTTTCAATGTGCTGATGATTTGTTTTTACGTAAATTTTTTCTGTGGATTTTGCGTAAAAAGAATTCCGTTTTTGTTTTGCTGTCTTGCTGTAGTAGCTGCCTTTCTTTAGTAGCTTTTGTCATGTTGGATGGTCATAGTTTCAGCTTATCGATAGAATCACTCTCGACCCTCTTGACTATTAATAACGTTGGTCTATGGACAATGTCTAACTAGTAAGGATTTTGGAACGTATCTAATCATCTCAACTAACTGTATAATGCGCATTATCTACTTTATTTTTTATAGGTTCATGTATATATGGTTTACTAAGGTTTATTATGATATGTAAATTTTCGAATGAGTAATCTACAAAAGTATAACTCAAACGGGTAAATCTACAAACATGTATGTTCTCGTTCCGTATTTTCATATGTTTTTACGGATTGTAAATAATTTATTAAAATGTATAGTTTTGCAATTGGATAGGTATAAATGTACTCAGAAATTTGAACACGGAAATACTTGTTTTTTAGTACTTTCACCACTTGATTACATATTTTACATTTTTGAACAGTTTCATTTCCTTCTTTCGTCGAAAGTTTTTATAATGCGCAAGAAGGAAAACGGATTTTAATCAAGTGGATAGATCATGTTTTTCCTAAAATGACTTAAATAAGATTGGAGCGTGATATCATATTCTGATTTATAGTGTATTCTCATTTAAAGCTTATTACTTGTTCGTGCATACTTGATCAGTTTAAGAAAAAAACTTAGTGCCAAACCTTCGGCAGGAAAACTGACAATCCTTGTCAATTAAGATATGTACATATGTACTTAGACCACTCGGCCATCGAGGCTTCTATTTTAAGGGTACTAGTTAATGTTCGGATATAAACTGCAAAATTCTACTATGTTCAACAATTGAGTTTGCAGTTATTCCATTCTTTTCAATTAATATATGATAGCCCTTCAGTTTTTTGTTTTGTTACACTCAAATATTGTCTAATAATCACCTAAACATAAGACTGTTCATATCCAGACTAACAACACAGATAGTGTCCAAACAGTGCTGATTTTTACCTTAGTTAGTGAATCTGTTTGGCATTTAACTTGAAGACAGACACCTACTTAATGATATTATGTCTGACTTTTAGATCGATACCATGGACTGAAAAAGCTAGTTTTGTATTATAAATCTTATCACTGGTAGGGGTTCTATGTCGAATTTAATTAGCTTCCGTACATAAATCAATCTCATAGACAAGTACATCTTCCAGCAACGTCGCAGGTGTTATTTAAAAAGGTCATAGGTCTCATAGGTACATGTACATATTGAACTTAACAAATCTATATTTGTACCGTCCTATTAAAGCGTTGGCATAGACATATTTTGTGTGAAGGTCAACCTAAAAGTTTGATGCAATCGGTTGCTCCTTTTTGGTAGTACCCACTTGCGAATGACTGTATGTTTCTTATCCTAGGGCATTGCGACAAACACTATATTGGTTCGTTTTCGAACGATAGGTCAACACAAAAACGGAACAATTGTGCATTCTCCAGCTTGACTGATAAAGTTTGGTAGATACCACTTGGTAAGACTTTCCTTCCCTGTGTTTTGGCATTGTCCTATTCGATTGCGTACCTTTACAAACATTTTAGTTGTGGACTGTTGTTTATTTCCTTTGTTTTCCACTCGTTTTACCACGATATTGTTTGTTTTACTTTGACGTATGTCTTTTTATTGGCTCTTTATTACCTTTTCTCTCTCTCCTATGTATGTAACTGCTACACTCACAACATGATTAAAAAGTACGCGTGTACTAGTTATATTGAAGACGGACAGTACATGACAATAATGATTAAAAAAAAACACCATCTAAGACGACCAAAGTGCTGATTCATAACATGTACTTTTCCCGGGCGTTATGACCTCTGAAGCTACACTTGAACAATAAATGAAAGGTATTCATACACTAAAATGCAACAAGAAGTGTATTATACTCCCGGATTATACTTGTTTAGTCCATTGTTACATTTTCAGCGAACGACTAATATCTATACCATTGATTCGCCCTTTCGTATCTTCGACCTCTGTCAAGCTCTTAATTGGCACAAAGATGAACACACGGCACAAAAGGACTTCAAGAAACAATGACAACCACTATACGTTCTTTTTTTAAAAACTATTTCGTTGATCGATTAAAATGATATATTTAAATAGATTTTGATTATACATACAGATATCAGAAGAATCTTAATGGACTTTCACCTTTTGACCTTTTGAGATAAGGCTGAAACAACATCTCAGCTTATCATCTTTTCTTTCAAAATATAACACTAAGATGCATTGTTTATACAAGCTTTAAACACTAGTTTCAAATAAAATAACAACTTTAAGAAATACATGAATCATCTGTACAATAAAAATAATATATTTTAAGTACTGTAGGCAGTACTTTTCTACTGAATTACACGTGAAGGCGGTTTTATTATGTTATTATGAAAAAATATTAGTTATCAATATATTACCATATGTTTTAGAATTCTGAAGGACTCTGATTCATCATTTTACAGTAACAAGCCTGATCTGGTATGTATAGAATGTATATTTTACTCTGTTTATTACATATATATAAAGAATATATGATATATGTATATATACAACTCGTCTAAACATCAACCCAATAATGTTAGATCTGTAAATTTGCTTTCGCATTTTTTTTGTTCTTCCCTCGCCGGGATTCGAACTCATGTAACTGAGATATCGTGACACCAAATCGCCTGCAATGTATCCGGTGATGTTTTTTTGTGTAAAATCACATCACCAAGAGTATACGTGATATCACGTTCCTTCCACCAAACGGAATTTTTATTTTCAAGACCTATGTGACGGGTATTCACATAGTGTTTTCCTGTACGAGTTTCAATTTCAGTGCTAATGATGATCTCGTATCCCGCAGCCAGAAGTGCAATGTCAATACATCCCTGTATTTATTTATGTCCTGTACACATTTGTCCGTGTCAGTTTCACGATTGTTTACTATTGCCTCGAGACTATTGCACGCGTTTAATGATGTGTTTCTTATTTTTTTGCCCCTCCCCCTTCCCCCTCAGTAGTAGCGGAGGGGACTTTAAGTTTGACCCTTGTCCGTCCGTAGAGTAAACCTTTATAATAACATATTATCATAGTTACCAAATTATTTATACCTCTTTAAGTATGGCCAAAAAAATGCTTTTGAAAAAAAAACGTATATTGTGCTTGATATTCATATGATGAAAACATAATCTTTCAATCAGTTTAATTGAGGTCTGGAGCTGGCATGTCAGTAACTGCTGTAGTCTTTTGTTATTTATGTTTGATTGTTATTTTGTTTATTTTCTTTTGTTACCTATTCTGACATCGATCGGACTCGCACTTCTCTTAAAATGAATTTTACTATGCATATTGTTGTTCGTTTGTTTTTCTACATTGGCTAGAGGTATAGGGGGAGAGATGAAATCTCAAAAATTGGTTTAACCCCGCCGCATTTTTGCGCCTGTCCCAAGTCAGGAGCCTCTAGCCATTGTAAGTCTAAATATGATTTTTAATTTTAGTTTCTTAATTGTGTATAATTCGATGTTTAGTTTGACGTCCATTATCACCTAACTAGTATACATATTGTGTAGGGGCCAACTGAAGGACGCCTCCTGGTGCGGGAGTTTCTCACTGCATTGAAGACCCAGTGGTGGCCTTCGGCTGTTGTCTGCTCTATGATCGGGTTGTTGTCTCTTTGACATATTCATCATTACCATTCTCAATTTCATTGTTTCTTTGATTCTTACTATATCCTATAGATAATGTCTGGCTACCATTTTACAAATAAAATATACATGTGAACCTCCCGACGGAAGTACAATAATCCCGTTTTTAGGGGTCTCCTCCCGTCCTCCCGTTTAGGAGAAAAAACTCCCGTGTATGAAATATTTCATGAATGAAAATTTTCGGACGCCATATTTGATCATTTCTTACTACTGTACGGGTTTAATTGACACCTGTGTTAAATTTTACCTGTAAATCAAAGAAGATGTATAATCATATGGCTTCACTTGACAGCTTGGGTGTAAAACATACTGGTAATCAACGATGTTTACCTCTGGCTAAATGCCGTTGTTTAATGAAAACGATGAGTATTGGAAATAATTGAAATACATTTTTGTTACTTCCCTTTGTTTTATCCTGTTTTCAGTTATTTTGCTTTTAAAAATGTAAATTGTAAAAAGACTATAAATGATTGATATTTTAATCAAATAATCATAAAAGTACGGAAGCTGATAAGGGCCATTCAAAAAAAAAAAATTATGTCGTAATTACGACATAGCATGTCGTAATTACGACATAGCATGTCGTAATTTCGACATAACATGTCGTTATAACGACAACGCCATGTCGTTATTTCGACATAACATGACGTAATAACGACATCACTATATATTTTAAAGAATATGTATTATGATTGCCAAGAGACTAAATGACACAGAAATTAACAACTATATGTTATCATAATGCCCCTAATAATTAGAAAAGCCCCCGCATAGTCAGCTATAAAAGAGGGACGAAAGATACCAGAGGGAGAGCCCCCGAAATGCTGTGTGGCAGACAGTGTTAACATTAATTAATTATTAGCTCCCTTGGTTAAACTCCAAATTTCATATTTAAAGTATTTCATTGTTGATTAATTTACATGATGCTTAATAAGTATATATTTGTTAATTACATAGCTTTTGCTATTTGAATTCACTGGTTAAAGATATTTATTCATATTGTAAAGTTTAATATTTGTATCGTTGCAAAATCTTTGGTCACCTTCTTTGGTTACCTTCTGTGAGAAACTTGTATAATTTATAGATCATAATTAAGTAGGTATCGACTGTGGAAGGGATGTAGAGTTAGTCAAGGTCTGATAAACCTTCTACTTGTTCGAACAAATAAGTGTGGATTATATGAGGACTGACATACAGTCCTACCTATAATCAAGCGCTAACTACATGCTTTCGTGTAATAAGGGTGAATTGAAATATTGATTGCTCTCTTTCTACTTTCAAACGTTGGACACGATGTTCCTACAACCTCTAGGATTTAAAACAGAATCTTCGAAATTTCATCCGCAAAACAAAATAAAAATGTTAGAAAACACGAACCAATATTAAAACAAATTCAATATATGTTTCAAATTATGTTTTTACAGCTCTTGATCATATACTAAGTAATATCTAGTATATTTGATGATTAGATTAGCAAAGCTATGTGAAAAAAAAACCGGATGTCCAACGTTACATTTATGAAAAACTGTTTTAAATCTTATGTATAGTGATCCTATTTCTTATTCTCTGATCTTCTTGATACTTGGCAGGAACAACGACAGGTGTTGGTTCTTTGTGGCGTTTAAGCCGTTTTTTTTTTGCCAAATTTTATTTGACTCGGTGTCTTTATATTAAGCGGGAATAAGAAAAATGTCCAACAACGTTTTTCGTTATCTCAACGACTGAAAGTGAATTTTGTAAGTAGCAGAAAATGAATAAAAAGAGTAAGACAATAATAATATCTAACAAAAGTACAAATATTTGCCTCATTGTTCGTGAGTTCAAATATTGCTGATTCAATAAAATCTTCTCTACACAGTCGTTTTTCAAACGGTAGCCATTTTGTCCAAGTTGATATTTCATTTTTCAAAGCAGTTAACGCGTATTTTTTATAATTAATCAAAACAAAAGTTAGATACACGAAGAGTAAAAAATGCCAAGATTCTTTTCTTATTAACTACATGTTTGGGTCTTAAAGGAATAAAATGCTTCCACACATTACAAAACAGTAGCCAATTTGTCCAAACATCGAAAGTTCGAAAGACGCTAATTTCCGTCGTTACATGTGCTAAAGTTTCAATTAAATGTTCATGATAATTAAAACAAATCGTGTTATGAAATTTGGAAAAACAGGTTGATGATTGCTGCCGAAAAAAAAGAATAGCGCATGTTGCTATAGACTCCACCCGGGGACATAGGTTCGACACAGGTTAAATTTTGTAATTTTTATTAATCGTTTATAGCTTTTAACGATTTATTTAAAAGAATGGTGAAATGGGGAAAACATCTCATTACATGAACTTCGTCCAACTTTTGCAATGACAAATTTTAGACACCAAGACAGTCCTCTAAATGTAAAATTCGAATTGAAATTTATATTGTGGAAGTACTCCATAGATCATTTAAAGTCGTCACTTCAGTAAGGTGCAATCACCAATATTAAAAGACTTATACCAGTTCACGGAGTGTTTTACTTCGCGATTTGTCCTGCTATTCATGTTATAACTGTCGTGATGAAATTAATTCCTGTACTAGCGAAGCCGGAACTTTTCGTCAATATAAACTTGTGCATGAAATGGAGGTACTAGTAATTGAAAGACAAATCCCAAACAGCGACGAAAACCGTTTCATCGAATTTTAAAAACCCGGGATTAGTTAAGCCGTTTTCGCGGACTATATTTTAAAATGTACTATATTTTAAAATGTATATCAGAAATTAAACACTATAGATGACTTGCGGAAATAATTCTCAAGCCAAGGTTCAAGTAATTGAAGGGGTGTATTTCGACAACTTATGTACCAGGGAAAATACAATTCTATTCAAATTTAACCAAGGGTAAAAATGTTCGATTTACTTGCAGAGTGTCAGATATATTTGTATTGGGGTTGAGTTAAGATATAGAAAGTTTACAATAACAGATGATATGCACCTTGAAAGTTAAACATCATATGATAAAAGTTTCGTACATCTAAAAAAAAATATCTTTTTTATGGAAAACTGTACCACATCTTCCTATATCTACTTCCGTCCCATCTTTCTTTCCCACATTACTTGCGACAGTAATGCATTTTTAGTTGAAATAACTTAAAGGGTAAACATTATTAAATAGATTTCCACAACTTCAGGTAATTTATGATAAAATGACATCACAAAACGAACAGAACCAGAATCAGAAATTTTAAAAATTTTGTAATATAATAAATAAATCAACCAACATATAAAAAACGAATAAAACTTGCAAAAATTAATCAAAAACCCTCTTCGACGCCGCTTTTTATGTGTAACGTCGTGTTTTAGGAACATCGTGCCCATCGTTTGACAGTAAATACAGAGCAATGGATACGTCCATTCACCCTCAATACAACAAACCATGGAGTTGTGCGCTTCTTTAAATTTAAAGAGAGGTGGAAAGCTTTGCTTGCCTAGATAAGACGTTAGGACAATCCTCATAGTCCCGGTCGATTTCTTGTTACTTTCAAGCAGGATCTATAAAATATATAAGTTTCTCACAGAATGTAACCAAAGAAGGTGACCAAAGATTTTGCGACGATACAAATATTAAACTTTACAATATAAATAAATATCTTTAATCAATGAATTCAAATAGCAAAAGCTATACAATTAACAGATATATACTTATTCAGCTTCATGTAAATTATGTAACAATGAAATACATTAAATATGAAATTTGGAGTTTTACCAAGGGAGCTAATAATTAATTTTAATAACACTGTCTGCCACACAGCATTTCGGGGCTCTCCCTCTGGTATCTTTCGTCCCTCTTTTATAGCTGATTATGCGGAGGCTTTTCTAGTTATTGGGGGCATTATGATATGACCTATAGTTGTTAATTTCTGTGTCAGTTAGTGTCTTGGCAATCATAATACATATTCTTTAATATATATAGTGATGTCGTTATTACGACATGTTATGTCGAAATTACGACATAACGATGTCGTTATAATGACAAATTATGTCGAAATTAAGACATAGCGATGTCGTTATAACGACATGTTATGTCGAAATTACGACATAAAATTTTTTTGTTGATGGTAATTAAATGAATTTAAATGTTTTGGGACAAATAAAAAAATATAAATTTATAAATTATTTTAGCAATCTAGACTTCCTTTCAAGGATTAAATTGAAGTTTATATGATAAATCTGTCTGTTATATTGGGTCTATAATTTACAACATGTACAAATGTATGAGAAATGTTTTTGAGAAACACTTTTTAAAGAATAATATTCTGGTTCAAGAAACCGAAGGTGTCATAACATTTGATTTCTAATTATTGTGCTGATTATATATGTCATTATACTTAAAAACAATGCCTTGTGATATTTTTGTGTAATATGTAATATATCTGTTGTATATATATGTTGAAGAATTGAATAAAGATAAAAAAAAGAATAAAGATAAAAAAGACTGAATACAAATCCTAGTTCGTTTACTTCCTATTAAAACCTAGGGATTGAGAATTGTAGATGTTAGTATATATAAGATTTTATTGTTTTAGCTAGAGGTAGCAAAACATTTACACTGTTTAAGCCTTTTTAAGTTTTCTAGAAATATGACTTTCATAATGCTTAAAAGCCATGCAGTACAATTATTTTTTTAATTAATTTATGATGTTGCAAATATACATGTAGAGCATATTTCTTTCTTATTTGTCTATACAGGTACCAATGATAAGGAGATGGAGTCATGAATACAAATCTATACAGATAAGATAAATAAATATAATGATTTATTTGCAAGCAGTGAACAATCATTTATCAAAAACAAAACAAGAAACAGATTCTTCTTAATATTTTATTTCATTCAAATAGAAAGGCAATAAGGGTACTATAAACATATTACAATTTGATGGAAATTTGAAGAAAAAACACAATTTTTACATCATGTAACAGTTAAATTTACGAAAAAATTTATGTCGATAAAAAACCTCCTGATCTGAGTCCTAATCTCCTGACCAAAATTTCTAAATCTCCTGATCTGAGTTTCACATTCCATCACATGTATGAAATATGTAAGTTATTTTCTTTTTATACGGTTTCAGTCATCATACCAAGATGTCGTCAAATGAAATAAGATAATATTATCATGCTTTTCAATGACATGATCAAATTACTGAAAACCCTCCTCCTAAATTATTGAAAACTACCATTCTGCATTAACAAAAATATCTTAGTGTAAATTAGTTCACCCATTCGGGCTAACGCCCTCAAGGTGTATACCATACTTGTAATTGCTCAATCTACATTAAGGGGGAGACTTTAATTGAAATAAAATAGTATAATTCATAAATGTCAGTAATAATGGTGAACGATGCTAGTGAGATGATTAATATCGGAATCAATGTGTTACTTTTATTTTCAGTTAGTACAATAAAAAGATAAGGTAATTATTTTCAATCCAAAGTCAAGTTCATTTGTAACGATGTTGATTAATGTTTTACCACGCACACGCAATATCGACGCTCTATACTCACCTATGTATTAGCAACTATCAGAGAAAGAACAGGCATAAAAAGCTATTTCATCATAATATACTTAGTCTCCTATTTGGGATATTTTTAATCATCAAATTTGCACTTCTTAAGTTAAAGAGGTAGGAAATGATTGGGGCAACCAAAAAACTGTATTATATAAGTGAAAGACATCGGAGTTCTAGATATATAAATAATAATGTTTATTCCATATTGATAAAATTTCAGTAGGTTTTTCTATATTAATGGGATTTTGAATAAATAAGCATATTCACCTGCGGAAAAACGATATTCACCGCGCAAAATGTCGTATTCTTTTACATGTATAATTTTGGTATAAACAAACGTTTGATGTAGAATTCGTTTTGGTAAATTATTGCTAAATGTATTACATACATTCTCTCGGAATATGGAATAAAACAATTACTGTCTTTTGTTTCGGTAAATATGTGGTTTAATTGACTTTTGAAAAACTACATATTTTCCTCATCAAAAGACAGTAGTTGTATAACATTGTTACTTTTTTAAAACGATACATGATAGGTCACAATAGAATAAATCCACTTCATATACACGATACAAACTATGCTGCATTATAATTTTTCGTTCACCATTGTCAATTTTCCTTTTTTTGAAGATGGTGTTCCTTTGGTTCCGTCTTAAAGTGTTTATAAGTCTTAATTCGTTTTCTGTGTCAATATACATTTTGTATATACAGTGACGTTATATGTGTTCAATACACATACTATTTGTATCACTGGTAAATTAAAAAGTCGATTTCGTTATAATGAATTACTTTAAATTTTTACTAAATCCTTATCTTCATGGATATTTTGGTACTGGCATTTTTTAAGGAGGTGACAAGGTTAAAATAACTGGCATTTTTAAGACTCTTGCGATTTCTTTATATTGTATAGCCAACTGTATAGTGTTATATAGTATGTTAACCTCTTGAGGTTTTTGTTGCTGTTTCCTTGGCATATATACCTTATTACATTGTAGGGTCATGACCATTATTGGAATAACCAATTTTAAAGACTTTTGTTATACATTAATTTGCTTTAAACACTGCTCTTTTCTTCACCCTCACAACAATATCTTTAGTCGTCATTGTAAACATTTGATGAATTCAATTCTACGCCCCAAATTAAGTGCGATCAAAACGTATCCCGTATATGATTTGATTTTTGTTTGATTGTTTATATAACAGAACGCACTTGGTGGGTTAAGTCAGGGGCGGATCCAGCCATTTAAAAAAAAGGGGGGGGGTCCTAACCCAGGACAAAAAAGGGGGGGGGTCCAATTACATGTCCCCATTCAAATTCATTGATCGTCCAAAAAAGGGGGGTTCCAACCCCGGAACCCCCCTCTGGATCCGCTATCAAACAGGTATATGTTATACAGCTGCCTACAACTTGAAACTTACTATTGACGCCCCCGTCACCAATATATCATAGGCAGAAATAACACTTTAAAAATTTATAATTTTGACGTATATACCCACATCTCTATATGATTCATAGAAAAGTAGAACTCTAAACAATATTATCACATCCAGTAACGAAAACAGCTGTGATAGTAAGTAATTATGAATTAACATTAGATAAGAAACGAACATAGCTGAAACGTTTTTGTTTCTTCACACTGCTAATTCAATGAATTGATATTAATCAAAATTTGTAAGCTTGATTAATTGTTAAGGTATATCCACCAGAGTTAAAACTTAGTTTAAACAGATGTAGTTAGCATCAAATATCTCATTTAATCATGTGTGTTTCGTTATTTGAATGTTATTGTATGAAACGCCACCAGTTTTCTTAGTGCGATATAGTAACTAAATAAAATACCATACATTGCATAATATGTTAAAAAGGCAAAAGAATTCACAGTAAAAAATACTTCACAAATGGCTTATGCTCTTCAACTTCGTACTTTATTTGGCCTTTTTAACTTTTTTTTATTCAGGCGTCACTACATATGGTGAGTCTTTTGTACACGAAACGCGTGTCTGGCGCAAATACAAAATTTCAATCCTGGTATCTATGATGAGCTTATTTTGAAGCTATAAATGAGCTACATATGTTGTACATATGTACTTTGCCTAGACTTAAGCAGAATAGACACATGTCCTGGGACTATTTGATTGTTGGTTGCTGTAACTATACCAGTATAAAAGTCCCGGATGTATCCAAGGACGCGCTACAGCTTTATCAGTTTATGGACCAGACAAACATATAAAACACAGAGATGAAACAGATGCTACCTTGGTCTGTCAGCTATGAAATAATTTAAACCATAAAATTCTTTGATCTCCCACGAACAGCAGCTAAATGACGCATTGTACATTTATGATAGCAGAAAAAACAAATATATTGCGTGGGTTTTCATTAGACGATTGAGCTAAGGACCACTACCTTTTGAGTACAGTTTATATTGTAATTTAACGTGCAATCCTACATGATCAATTCAAAGTGGGCCTTGATCTCTTCTGTGACAAAAACGGACCGTACAAAAATTTATAAGCAATATGACATGATGTACTACGGGAAGGTAAACAAACCCTACCGGAAACATTATTTCAATTTCGAGGCGACTATAGTCTTTTTTCTCCTCAATTCCGAGTAAATAGCAGAGAAGCAGCAAATACAAATAATGTTAAAGTGTTTGGTTTGACCCGTATAGATGTCCAAATTAACCCACTTTCTCCCGCACTTGAGGCGATCCGCTATCACGAGACCAACGAAATTAAAATACAGGACGTACACGTTTGAAGATGAAATGTAATATTTCTGGTAGATACAGTTTTGCAAGATTTGTTAGGTTGTTTAAAAAATAAACTTCAATTTATCAGTTATTGCCTGGTCCGGTTTAATTGCAATAGAATTATAGTGCATACACCTTCACATTGTGTTCAGCTTTGCAAGAATGGTTCCATTAAACATAATCATAATAAATTCAAGGTAATAAATAAGCTTTTAAGACAAATATTTCTAAATCGATTTCTTAGCAGCTGTACCTTATTGCCCAGTCAGCTGTGATATGATTATAAAATATGTAATGGTTTTATATGTAACAAGTTACAGGTAGACATTTGAAATATGATTCAGTGAAAGTTTGTGATGGCTTACCCTTATAATCATTATGAATGATTATTTTTCAGAATATCAAGGACAGTTCCATCTTTATGCCCTATTTTTCAAAGGTAAGCCACATATATGTTAACTTAATCAGATATTCATCAAGGAATCTATATTGATGCAGACAATGCAGGCTTGAATTGCTCTTAAGTTGTGAAGTACTGATACATCTAATCTTACTTTCATGACTTCTGAAATCATTCTAAAATACGTAGGGGTTGGAGCAGTGTCCTTGGTGAATGCTGTTCCAAAATGGCGTAAACATTTAAGTCGATATGATACGTACTACTTTACACAACAAGGTCAGTACAACGTTTGATTGATAAATAGTTCCCGAGGGAGCCATCCGTTCAGAAGCAAGTGTTCTTGAAACATGTACGTATATACTCGAGTGATCAACTCGATACAGTTTGAATGTGCTGTTTGAGTTCACATGATTTCCCTTAAATTAACAAACAAATGAAGGAAAAATGGACATATCCAGACTAACAGAAATTAAGATTATATATAGTAAAAGGAAGGATAAAGCCGATATGTGCTTCATATTCACATCAAACATATAAGGGGGATGACGCTTTTTGGATGAGGATATAAGTATTTAAAAAAAAAACCGGGGGATTTGGAATTTGTGTGGTACAAAAAATGGGAATGTGAGATTAAGGGGAGAAAATTGTAGGGATGTTAAATAAGAGGGTTCTGTGAAAAATAAGTAGGGAAAAGTGTAATATTCGGGAAATGAGCACCTTGCGTCATGCTATCACACATGATGGAATGCATATAACAGTAGTTATTATGAAAGATCAACAAAGGGAGCTGTGCAGTATACGAAAATAAGACAAATAACCAAGTGACACAAAACAACAACAAATATTTTAATATAAGTCAGCATACGAGTCTAGATGGGTAATGAATTGATAAAAGCTCTGTTCTTACTATCAATCACCCAAAATGGCAATAACACAAAGACACGACAAATGACTACCACTGATGAAATAAAGATACAGCACAACATCTTTAAACACGTATTTAGAACTACATCTTTTATTGCTTGTTCATTCATAAATTATAAGACAGAAGTAGTACAAAAATGTATAAGAGATTCTAAGTTTGCCCATGAATTCTATGGAAGTTTAATCTCTACAATGTAGTGCAAATAGCTACAGGAATCTCCTTTAAAAACCGATAGACTTACAACAACTTCATTTTTTTCCATGAGACTTCACTTAGACTTCTTTTGATAAAAAGCGTCAGGGAATCTTATTTCTTTAAAGACAAAATCTACTAATACTATTACTTGATGTTATCAAGCTATTATAAACCTTACTCTTAACACTTAAAACATTAAGATAATGTTATTCTCTTGACAAGTTTTATGTAAATATTCTGCAAAAAGCACTTCAAAATGTATACATGAACTATATCAACCTTTTTTTATATAATGTATATAAATAAAAGGAGGTGTGTTTACACTTTAGCACATCAAACAATAAGATATCTAGTACAAATTAAAACTTCAATTCCGGAAATCCTGGGTTGGACTTTTTAATTATTAAATAGATTTGATTATAGTTGAATTTATGTTAGATTTTGTCTAATTTGTTACTACGTACTAGCATGTTTTAAGGGGGGAAGTTGGTATGTATTATAACATGTATAAGACAATGGACGTATGTGCTCGATAAATGATTGAAAGATAAAAGAATTTTGTTGATTTTTTAATGCATATATAAAGTACATGTATATATATATTGTCATCTAAATCTAAAATTGCATTTTTTTCTTTCCAGAAAATGCGAAACAATAGAATAAAGGGAAGTGAAAAAGTAACATATATATAGTGAAGAAATACTGCACGGAAAAGATAAGCTGATTGTTTGACGCAATTTAGTAAGTTTCCAGTTTCCTGTTTGCGGGAAGAGTCAACTTGTAAACAAAAAGTTTTCAGAAAAGTGCAGTATTGATATTTTATATATTATATATTCACTCTAAGTTCAATGACTTTTCCACAATAACAATCCAATATCTTTTCATTATTCAGCGACTTTATATTGATTATCAGAAAAAAAGTGCGAGACATATATGAATGACCGTGCATCTCGGGATTTATCGTTAGTTAAGGTGTTTCTACAGGAAAACAATTATTATGACAATACGGTTTTAAACTAAAGTGGTTAAGGATTTTGCATAAAAATGTCGACCACCTCAAGTTTCACAGTATCAAACCCGATTGATATTACTAGTAACGGAAGCTCTCAAGAGGCTTCCTATTGTACTACCGAGGAAATTGTTTCGTTAAGGCGACATCATCGTGTTAAAGATGGAATTAAACGTTTGACAGAAAAGTATGATTCTATTGGTAACTTTATTCCAATGACTGGACGGCCGCCGAGTATAGCATCTCTGAAAAGTGCAAAAGAAGAAAGAGAAAGACTTGCTTCTTTTGGATCTAATGAATCTAATAGTATCAGTCAAAGCCCATCACGAACTTCATTTGCTGAAGGAATTAGCGAGCATGACTTGCTGCAAGTTGAAATGTTTTACCGGAGTCATAAGACTGATGTTCATGTATGTCCAAGTTTAGCTAATTTGTACTTTGGAAAAGTAGTTGGAAATAAAGACAAATGGAAATTCGCAATGACTGGAATACCTGTTCTGGTACTCGACACGGGAAAACACCAGCGTGACCGGAAATTACATGTTATTCTTGCCGAAAAAGGTACAGGGTTCGTGCTTTGGAAAGATAAAGTAGATCAACTTACAGCATATAAAGCTCCGCATGCCAATTTCCACACGTTGCACCTGTCAACTGATCATACTCGACTAGCTGGATTAAGTTTTGACGATAAAAAGGCGGCTGCAGAATTTGTCAAAAAATATTTGGAATACACATCTGATCCAGATGATGAATTATTGAAACTGAGTAAAGGAAAGAAAAAGAAAGTGAAAACTGAGAAACCTAAAAAATTCAAACCACCGAAGAAAACGGAAATTTCACAGCCATGTTGTTTTGTTCATGTGACTAAGCTCGAAAATTCGGCTATGGAGAACTTACAAAATAATAAGAGTGTTATATCTGGTCCAGTAGCATTCGAGAACTTACTGGATGTACACGATAAGAGAGAAAAAGACAGTTTAGAAGTTTCGAGTCTTCTTGGAAGTAAACTCACCATAAACAGTGATATAAGTTCTACCGTGTCTGAAGATCCAACCTCGATTTCAAGTTATCAGTCAGAAAAGGGAATTCCAGACTGAATACAATATTTCTTGGAAATTCTTGTTTGAATGGATTCTATGCAAAGTGCCAATGTTATTCGTTAAGTATATATGTGATTTCGTTTACAGTAGTTATAATTTGCAATTGTTTAATGTAACACAGTGCTTTTATTTTATATAAAATACCCCCCATTTTAACATATTTGACATAATTTGTTTCCGGCCTTATTTAACACTATTTTACATGGTGCGTTTAACTCTGATTTGTAACTATATTTTCACATACCCTTCCGGTTTGCATCTCGCCCTGACTAGTTGAATGTGTGTCAATCTTTCGAATTTGGTCAGTCTGGTAAAAAGCCGAACAAATATCTACTCGGGAATTACCCAATCTCATGTTTGACAGATATACGATAACAAGAAAACCAGAAATTTTTATTTTTCTAAATTGAATCTAAGTATATTTGTTTTAGTAAACATACATTTAAAAGTATAAGAAACCATCAATAACCCATAACTATTCTGCGTATTTTTTTAAATATTAAAAAAAGACTTTTCAAAGGAATTATCCTTTTTGTATTTTGAGATCTTGTGATTAAGTTTCTTTTCCTGCTAGCCTCCTAATGCATTTAGACATTTAGAACTTTCTAAACACTAATTTCTTGCTTTTTGTGTTCTGGTTTGAATGTTAATATCCTTAGGACAAACTATCAGTGTAGCAGTGTCGGAAGCTGAACTAGAAATGTTTAACTTTCAATTACATATGACATAGATATAGGAAGATGTGGTATGAGTGCCAATAAGACAACTCTCCATCCAAATAACAATTTATAAAAGTAAACCATTATAAGTCAATGTACGGCCTTCAACACGGAGCATTGGCTCACACCGAACAACAAGATATAAAGGGCCCCAAAATTACTAGTATAAGCAGGGGCGGATCCAGCCATTTTAAAAGGGGGGGTTCCAATCCCCGGACCCCCCCTGGATCCGCGCCTGCTAAAACAATTCAAACGTTTAACTCGTGTGCCAAGATCATCAAATGATACCCTTAAACTTTCAAGATTATCAATGGTGATATTGGAAATTTTCAGTGACTTATGAGTGAATTTCGTCGAAGCCCCTATAATCACTTCCTTTATGTATCATTATAAACTATATGAATAATTTGATATTAGTCTGCTGCCAGATAATTAAGGATTGACGAAAAGGGGGATTACATGTATATAGAATTGAGTGTACATATACACATGGAAAAGGTATTGCCACACTTCCACTGAAGACAATGTAAAATGACTTGATTGTAGGATTTGTATAATTTGGGTTTTGCCAAATACTTTTAAACCGTTTATGTTTTAAAATTGAATTTGTAATATTAACTTTCATTTTAGGCAAATTTAAGACTGGAGAGTTGTACTGATAAAACTATTCAAGCTTTGTTTTGTCTTCTAAACCGACATTTTATATAAAAGTAATTTTTGCAGCAACTTAAACATCTGAAACAAAAAATGTGTGTTAAACTAGCCATTTCAAACAGTTTTGAATGAATTTAATGCATACAAATCTGTATTTATTGCAAAATCAATGTTTTTAAAATGAGTCCTGCAAAATTTACATTTTTTGTGAAAAGCGCGAAAAACTACTTCCGTGCAGCTGTTATGTCTTATCCATTTAGCATTAATATTGGATGAAAAGTAAGTTAATACCATGAATTCAATTTTAAACAATTAACGGATTAAAAGTATTTAGTAAAACCCAAATTATACACATTCAACAATCATGTCATTTTACATTGTTTTCAATTGAAGTGTTTCAATACTTTTTTCCTGGTGTATAGATAAAACAAACAGCTATTGTTAATTTAACTACAAATAGAAATGTAGAAAAACATGGCCATTGGCATTACAAATCGACATACAGACAACTATGTGTTTAAAGAAAGAAGACAGACATCAACCCAAAATACTTGACAGAATCTAACGGATGATCAACAAAAACACCACGATAGACGTTAACAAATGGTACTTGTGATGTATTCTTTTCATTGTCCGCATTATGTTTACCTGACAGTTATATACAACTGTATATTGTAAATCGAATTTAAAATTCAAAATGTCATTAGATGAATGAAAAGACAGAGCAAGGAAGAAGTTAAAACGAGATCGTTTCAATCGAACAACAAATTGCCAAAAGAGGGGCGAAAGATACCAGAGGGACATTCCAATTGTCATATAGTCAAAAGCTCAAACACATCAAAAGAACAACTGTCACATTCCTGACTTGGTATAGGCATTTTCTTGTGTAGAAAATGGTCGATAAAACCAGTTTTAAGGCTAGTTCAAAGGAGTAGGTCCGTTTAGGGCCGATTTTTGGCCTCAAATTTCAGGTTCATCTGACGAAAGATTTTGGACACGTTTTAAACACTTAAGTGTCTAATTCAGTTGATTCAATTGGTTTATGTGAAAGATTTAACTGATTTACTCCTTAAAAACGCTCCGATTCTAGCTTAAATATGAATTGTGAAGATTTCAGCCCATATTCATGTAGCAGAATCATTCTACTTTCCAATAAATAATTAAAAGTTACGTTTTAACAATTTTGTAAAACTGCTATATTTTAGGGCCAACAAGGGTCTTACTGGTCCTACTCCTTTATTAATGATCCAGAAACGAAAGTTTCAACTCCTTCAGGCAAATGTTACCCTTGATGATTTCGCTATTAAATGTATTGTAATGCCTTTATTGTCATATATCATAAAAGCTCTTTTAACTGTTTTTGGTTCTATGTATTTTCAGCTTTCAAATATTCAATAAACTCATCATAGATACAAGAATTGAAAGTGTAACTATAAACACAACTGTAAATAAAGACCGTAGTAGTACGGAAATTCATAAATAGATCAAGAGAAAACACATCAAGGTTACAAACTAGAACCGGGGGAAACACGTCAACATATATAAGAGGAAAACAACGAAACAACGGAACACTGAAGTGAAACAAACGACAATGCAAAATACATAAAAACGAACTATTAAATAACAACAGCAATATTCCTGACTTGATACAGGACGTTTTAAGAAAAGAATAGTGGGTTGAACCTGGTTTTGCGACTAGCCGAACCTCGTAAGCGCAAAGCTGAGTGTATGCGTTCATGATGAAGATATGTCAAGAAATGCGCTTTGGTCGCTTGAAGATCATACAGTGTTGTTTTTATTTTTTACAGAGCTGTTGGTGGTATGTCTCCCTAAGAGTACCATCAGCTCAGAAGTCGGTACTTCGATGCTGTCATGATTTATAACTAGTCTTTCTTAAATTACCAATTAGTATATTTTATAAATTGTTAAGAAACTAAGGTTTCATCTAATTCAGGCAAAATAAACCTTATCTGATTTCGCTATAAATTTTATTTTATTTTATTTTCAACTGTTTCAGTTCTAATGTATTCTCTGCTTTTCTGGTTTTATCTGCATAAGGAACAATTGCAGCTGGATATTTAAAAGCAGAGACTGCATAAGAACTTAACGACACATGACATTTATCAAGTGCTGTTTTCATTTTTACAACACTGCATAAGACGATACCCCGATTGTATTATCATTTCAGTAGTCGGTACTTCGGGACGGACAAAATTTGTTAAATTATCTGAACATAATTTTTTGAATATTATAAGAACATTAGGTTTCAACTCCCTCAGGCAAATCTGACCTTAGATGGATTGACTTATGTATTTAGTTCCCTTTTGGTCAGCTCTTCAACTGTTTCGGTTCTTAAACACTTTTAGATTTTAAGTGTTTCTTTTATTTCTGAATGTTCAAAGTAGATAAAAACAACAAAAATAATTAAATGTAAACAAAGAAACAATAAAATATAGAGTCGTAGAAATACATACAATAACATGATAAAAAAGAAAATAGACACATAAAACAAGTCTACAAAATACTTCATAGGATATTTAATAAGAAGTTACCCAAAACCCTACCAAAACACGTGACCTCAGTTAGGCTCCCTACTGGCACCTGTAATATAATTGTGTCGTTCAAGTCTATGCACTTGGCACACAATATTGAAGATACTATTCATTTGCTGACGTCGAAGTCTAGTAAAAGAAGGCAGCACAATTGAAACACATATGTGCACATCAGTGGCAGAGATATTCGGTAAAGGTCAAGCAAATCATGACGGCATCTGTATGACTTTCGAGGAGAGTTCTTCCAACTTAGCCTTTGTATTAAGAACCCTTGATTGTATAACTTCCTGATACGAAGAGGTATAAGGAAATGTTAATAGGAAACGAACACCTGGCATATAGTATCAACTAGAAGATATATAAAAAAGAAGATGTGGTATGATTGCCAATGAGACAACTGTCCACAAGAGACCAAAATGACACAGACATTAACAACTATAGGTCACCGTACGGCCTTCAACAATGAGCAAAGCCCATATCTCATAGTCAGCTATAATAGGCTTCAAATGCTGGAGCTGTTGTAGTGTTGCTTCTTAGAAATTGAAAGTTTATTCGAAATACTAAGGATTTTCTTATTCAAGGCAAAGATTACCTTAGCACAACTTTTTTGGAATTTTGGGTCCTCAATGCCCTTTGCCTAGGATTTAAGCTTAGTGCCTAATTTCACTTATTGCCGCTAACATATACAAGGCTTTCTAATGTTTTTCATCTGAGCGTAAATAATGAGTCTTATGTAGACAAACCGCACGTCTGACGTATCAAATTTATAAGCCTGGTACCTTTGATAACTATAATCATACATTTTTTTTAACTTTAACTGAAACTCAAATATACGAGGAATATCGAAGAATTTTAATGAATATTAAACATTCTTAAATAGTTAATACCAGATTGTAATGTTCATTGTTTTAAACATTATTAGGCAGTTAGATTTCTCGTTTGAATTGTTCGACGTTATTCGCTATGGTATTTTCTCAATAATGTGATGAAATACAAGTTCTTTCATCGTAATAAAATATTAAAATATTCTTAAATATTGTGACTATTGTAAAACAGAATACACACATCACACTTAAGAAATAGGTGTTTAAGCATCTGTGCAACCCACTCATATAAATGATTCAACACTTGTAGATGCCGCCCATATTTGAAATGCTAGGCACAATGGATAGGTGTGGGCTCAGTTACTAAACGTTTAAAAGGTGTAGCGACGGAACTGTAATGTAACTATGAGGTCTCTTTTGCACTTATGATATTTTTTTTTGCATGCGCAAATGAATCATTAATTTCTTAAAATTCACACAATTTATTACGAGTGTAATAAAGGTATCTATACTATTAAACGAGAAGACCTCATTTTGTGTGTCGCTTCTCTTCCTTCCACAATAATTTAATCAGCTTGTCTCTGTGTCCTATAGGTTACATGCATAGTCGCATTTGTCATCCATTCTTATGATTATCCGGATTAAGTTATTTTGGGAGAAAAACGACAAAAAAGGTGTCCGGATATTGATTCCGTCATTTGACTGACTTTAAGTTATAGATAGGTTTTCCGGTTTTAAACATGCACAAGTACAACCAATCGTATGATGGATAACAAAAATGAAAAATAAATAAGCCAATCAGAGCGTTCTCCATATCATGGTTTTTATTTCACAAGAACTACAACTATTTTACCTCATAGGACAATTCTTTTCGCGTTTATCTACATGACTTTGTATAAACTACAATTGTACTACTATGGTAAACTACAATTATACTACTATGATATATCACTATATATAGAGACTCTCTGTATGCTGTGTACTGTTTTCTTTGAAATGACTATTTAAGGGATCATACCAGTTGAATATATATTGAAATAAGTAAAACATGTGGAAAAAAGAATGTGTCCATAGCACACGGATGCCAAATCGGCACTATCATTTTCTATGTTCAGTGGACCGTGAAATGGGGTAAAATCTTTAATTTGGAATTAAAAATTAGAAAGATTATAATATAGGGAACATAATTATTTACTAAGTTTCGAACTGATTGGACATTAACTTCATCAAAAACTACCTCGAAAAAAAGTTTAACCTGAAGACGGACGAACGAACGAACGAACAAACGAACAGACGCACATACTAGAAAACATAATGCCCTTAAATGGAGTATAAACATTTATTGTTGAAAGTGAAAGTAGTGATTTGGCCAAAATGAAAGTAGGGTAGAGATTTGAAGGAGGCAGGACTTTTTCGGGACGTCGGGATCGGGTGTTTTTAAGCTTGGGATTTTGGGATTGATATTTACGTGATCCGGGAATATTTTTTTCGAACTTCGGGATGTCGGTATATGAATTTCTTTAAATTCGGCACCTCGGGGTTTCATGTTGTTAAGCGAAGGATTTCGGGATCAGGACCCCTCCGACCCGTGACCCCTCAAATTAGCCTTCGTCATTTATACAAGATTCAAATCCTACCATTGGCATATTAATACACGTGGTAGGGCTCTCAAAAGAAAAAAAGCACTCATGAATTGTCCTAGAAGCATATTCAATTTTATTAGATATATAAGCAGTTGCACTGATTTATTTCATGTTTGAAGCGGTGCAAATTTTTAATTTCATAATTTGAGTTGACTTACGAAAAATGCATTGTAGCAAATAGGAAGATAATTGTGGTCTGAGGCCAGAAACATGAAAATAATTGAATTTAACAGAAAGGAAAAAGATAACGGACTTTGGAAAAAAGTGAGAGGGCTTTTGATACCTTTTATGAAATTCTCCAGACAAAATTATCCTACAACAGTTTACAACTGTGTATGCCCGCGATTTCGCGGGTGTGATCTAGTAATTTCTAATACTAAATGTGTTCATAAAAAAATATTGTAAAATGCAAGATTCATTAAACGTCACTTAATTTACATAATAATATAAAATAAAGATTTTTGTAAGTGGTTTTGTTGTCTCTATTCTAGGGGTTTCAGTTATTATCTGTTAGATGGTTTATCTACATTTCATTGTTTGTTTCCAAATTTAATACCCGGGAGGATTTTGTTACCCATCTTGTAGCTGTGTGCCTATCCAGCTGTTCTTTGTTTAAAGAGAGATAACTCAATTCCTATAAAAGAAAATGTAGTTCTGTATTTTTCACATTTTTGCTTTTGCATCTCGTGTCATAGTGACATACAGCTCAAAACGTTCTTAATTTCACTAATCATCCAAATTAATATGGACTAGATGTCAATTGGCGAAGCGATAATGTGGTTTGCTTTCACATTTCCGTATCATGATCATATATTGGACCCGTGCAATTCTACTACTTGTGTTACCTGTGATAGCATTCTTAATTTCACTGATCATCCCAATCTTGACAAAAGAGACATCCTCAAGTTTTAATACACAGAAAATATCACTTACTGTGAAAGAGTTTCAAGAAACAATTCGGGTACGTCAACATTTGAACTTTAAAGATAACGATTTTATTAATGTACGATAGAACAGATTTAAACCGGGACTGTTGTTATTCCCTGACATTTACACAATTTGGAAGTTTTGAAACCCAAGCAAAGCCAATATTTAGTGGCACAAGGAGCAACATTTATAGGCAGATTTCCTGCGTTATTTGGAAAACATTGCAAAAAAATATGGGGAATGTTGATAGGAAACGACTAGAGATATTGATAGTGCTAAATGACAGGCATAGGATATCGAAGGGATATTCCAACTCTTAAATCGAAAATAAACTAACATCGTCATGGCTAAGAAAAAGAAAAATACATGTTAAGAGGTGAAGCCGAGACATTTTTGTATGGTCTGTGAAATGATGTACACATACACTGGTATCGTTTGATATTCAATATGATAATTGAATTTTACGCTACTGTCATACAAGTGAGAGGTTAAACTAGCTATACAACCAGATTTAATTCACTATTTTTCTGCATGAAGAAATGCCTATACCAAGTCAGGAATATGACAGTTGTTTTCCATTCATTTGATGTGTTTAAATTTTTTATTTTGCAATATGATAAATAAACTCATCATATATACCAGTATTGACATTTTGTATTTGTGCCTGACGCGCGTTTCGTCTACAAAAAACTCATCAGTGATGCTCGAATAAAAATTATTAAAAAGGACAAATATACTGAAATGCAGTCGACTTTAGCGTTTGATAGTTCATTGATAACATTCTGGCGTATCACAAACAAACAACTTGTTACGTCTCATTTCATTGGCCGAAAGATTTAAATATAACAACAATGTAATAAGTGTGCACGTGAATTGACACAGGTGACCGACAATGGAATTTACTATGTTACTACGAACGTAAAAACAATGATTTGTATAGTTTACAAACCTTTGGTCAAAAGAAATAAATAAATGTTTTATTAACTTCAAAAAGTGGGGTCGAAATATTATACTGATAGTTATTAACTTCAAATAGTGGGGTCGAAATATTATACTGATAGTTTGTTTTAAGTAATATTCTAAGTTCTTTGCATGCAGCAACTCAATTATCTTGTACCCGGCATGATGAGAAATATAAGGATAAAATAAAATACATGTGCCGCTTTTATACGGATGAATATATGAACCACTTTTAATTTCTTTCATACTAACGATAGGTTATAATCCTAACAATGTCGTAGTCACTTATAATAAGTATCTCATAATACTGATCCATTACAATCATTAATCAGTGGTTGCACTGACATTCCTCTTTTATTATTTTCATGCTATAAAACATACACACAGTACAAAAATGTAGTTATAAGCGTACCATAAACGGAGGAAATTGTCCCCCAAAGGTAGAAACAAAATAACTTTAATCGTATCATTGGTGCACCTGAATGAATTCAGTGAAGGCATGTTGTTGTAATAAATTGAAATGTTACATCGGCGAAGATTATTTCTTATGCATGTGTGGAACTAAATAATAAATTAATACTTGTGAAAAATCGTAGTTTATAAGGAACAATTCTCTTGTTTGAATTCGGGGCCTTTTATAGCTGACTATGCGGTATGGGCTTTGCTCATTATTGAAAGCCGTAAGGTGACCTATAGTTGTTAATTTCTGTGTCATTTTGGTCTCTTGTGGATAGTTGTCTCATTGGCAATCATACCACATCTTCTTTTTTTAAATATAAATGTACTGTTTTCGATTTTAAATGGATGAACATTTATCTTTCAATTTTATACTGTAAGAATAGAGCTGCATAACATTGTTGAACTTTCCGCTAAAGTATATGTAGTATGTATTCGTATTTAAAATGAAATACAAAACGAAACGTGTATGATAAACTGATAAACAAAATATCAAGAAATTAAGGATGACTAAATGCATGCACAAGAAGAAACTTACCTTTCTATCGATACATTTGAATGATTTAATGAATAAACACTTTTTTAAAAACTGTTTGTGTCTATTTACATAGATATAGGAGGATGTGGTGTGAATGCCAATGAGACAACTCCCCATCCAAATAACAATTTATAAAAGTAAACCATGATAGGTCAATGTACGGCCTTCAACACGAAGCCACTGAACAACAAGCTATAAAGGTCCCCAAAATTACTAGTGTAAAACCATCTAAACGGGAAAACCAACGGTCTATAAATATTTACAATATATAATTTACGTTCATTTTTCAACCGAGAATAGCAAAACCTAATGAAGTATATCGTTGGAGTTTATAAACTACATTTAATCATCCCCTGTGCCATGATTGGCCATCTCTGTTTTTTCTTAACAAAGCATGGTTGGTTACATGTTATGAATTTACTTACAATTTCGGGATTTTTTTTTCTTCAAGTAAACGGAATCAGAAAAAAATCGCTATCCTATGTCGAATACATAAAACTTGGAAAAGAATATGAAGTGTTTGTAGAAAAGTACGGTTTCATTTTTCAAGTACAACGTTAATTCATCGAGTCCATTGAGTAAAAGAAAATGCAGGATAAGCAAGGGGGGGGGAGGAATAAATGAAAAAATATGTGAATTGAGTTTTTTTTTTATCCTACATTGAACTTTTGATGTCATCCCTTGATCTAGAGGAGACATTTAAATTGAATATTCAGATGTGAAAACTGTTAAGATTTTAAAGTTTAAACTTTACTACCAATTGCAGAAAACTATAAAACCAATGAATTTCACATGCACATTTATAAAAGCTAGAATTGTGATTGGAATCATTTATGAGAATACGTCGATGGAAGCTTTAAACGACCTTGACCAGATACGTGAATATTAATCAGTCCATTCAACGTTATAGTATGTGTGTTCTATTTTCGAAGGTGTGAGGTCGAAAGTTTGAATTGACCAATGGAAACGATCGTTCCTTAGAGAGTTAATCTAATAAAGTTTGTTTGACTGATTACGTCGCACTACCTTTCGCTAAGCTAAGCCGCATATGAGTGTAAAGTAAATAAACTCATCATAGATACCAGGATTAAATTTTGCATTTACCATAGACGCGCGTTTCGTCAACAAAAGACTCTTCAGTGACGTTTGAATCCAAAAAAGATAAAAAGGTCAAATAAAGTACGAAGTTGAAGAGCAGTAAGGACCAAAATTCCTAAAAGTTTTGTCAAATACAGCTAAGGTAATCTATTCCTGATGTAGAAAAGCCTTAGTATTTTTAAAAAAATCAAAAGTTTTGTACACAGTAAATTTATAAATATGACCATATCAATGATAATTCATGTCAGCACAGAAACCAGCAGTAGCATCGACCCAGTGGTTGTAAATAAACTCATCATAGATACCAGGATTAAATGTCGTATTTACGCCAGGCGCGCGTTTCGTCTACAAAAGAATCATCAGTGACGCTCGAATCCAAAAAAGATAAAAAGGCCAAATAAAGTACGAAGTTGAAGAGCATTAAGGACCAAAATATGTACTTTTAGTTTTGAATTTTCCTTGAAGTTCGGTATTTTTGTATTTTACTTTTTAATAATAGTATGAAATTACAATTCGGATATTTTAACATAAAAGAAAGATATCTCGCTAAAGTAAGGTTTAGCACTCGGATAAACGTTCAGAGATTTTGGGCGAGAAATAGAAGATGTGTATAGACGTGCATATATAACCCAGTAATTATGCAGAAACACAGCATCCAAACATATTGAAAAGCTGGTGTGGCAGACGTTGGTAAACTCGGCGGATCTTCAATAACATGGAAAATAGATCCTGGGCTAAACGAACTTATATTTTTATAACAGATGATAACTACAGAAACGTTATGAATAATTGCAGACCATTGCTTTAGGTGTCACACCACCAAAGTAGGCCTACTCGGACAAAAATAGTGCATTTGATGTCATCGTTTACTTAAGCTAACCAACAAATTGGCAGATAAACTTTTGGTGAAAGAGAAATATGCCAATTTCAGTATAAAAAACTACTTTACACAGCTACCCTCCGTATCATTTATATAGAATTGTATTCCTCTGATTGACTTATACCAAATACCAGTTTCTTAGTTAAAATTAATTGGTTTTAAAACTGTTATTCATCAAAATATAAAGTGTCGCTCGGGGTGTCAGATTTTGCGTCGCAAGGGGTAGAGGCTTGTCATAAAAAAGAATACATTTTCTTATAAATCGAACTCTATCTGATACTTTTTAATTCAAACACACCTACACTGTTATGATGACAAATTACAAACTTAAGGTATGTAGTTCTAGCTGGGCGATTACGAACGAAATAACTGTCTTGAATCATATTTTCTTGTAAACCTGTTCCGTTGTATATTTGTGTACAAGTCGTTGTTTTCTCATTGACAATTGTAGTATCATCGTCTTCAGGATTACTTGAAGTTGTGTTGTCATTCGCTGAAAAAGATGCCGGTGAGTGTTTCATTGGAGAGAGTGTTCTAATTCTTTTAGGAGTGATGGTTTTTGGCGGCGTACACGAGTGCTTTTTAGATGAACCTGGTGATGAACTATGATGCATTTTGGCTGGTGGAGGCTTCGGGCATATCTTATATTGAGGACTATTTTGTGATTTTCCACCATGATTTGGTTTATTGAGCCATAGCCTTGCCTTTTTTTTTACCATGATAGTGACTGAAAAGGAAAAAATCGTTTACCAGCTTGGAAACTTAATATTTTGAGCCATTTTTTCCTATGAATGAAATCAAAAGCACATGTTTTATAAGACCAAAAACAGGCAAAATGAAAAACCCTTATTTTGTCATGGTAAAGTAGATGTGAATGAAATCAAAAGCATATCTTTTATAAGACCAAAAACAGGCAAAATGAAAAATCCTTGTTTTGTCATGGTAAAGTAGATGTGTTTGAAATAAAATGTATCATATGAAGGCTAATTTACATGCAAATATGTATTTTTTATGACAAGCCTCTACCCCTTGCGACGCAAAATCTGACACCCCGAGCGACACTTTATATTTTGATGAATAACAGTTTTAAAACCAATTGATTTTAACTAAGAAACTGGTATTTGGCATAAGTCAATGAGAGAGAGGAATACAATTCTATATAAATGATACGGAGGGTAGCTGTGTAAAGTAGTTTTTTATACAGAAATTGGCATATAAAGCCTCAAAATCTGCAACACGGAAAAGTAGGGCGAGGTGTTTGAGAAAACTGAGCACTGAAAACGACTGCTTCTGCTTTCAGGAAATAGATTATGTTGCAGTTCCTTCCGTGCAATACATTATATGGTACTGAGAGTTCTAAAAATAAGAAATTTTGATGCTTGAACTTACCTTGTTACTTTTTCGTCGCTTCAAAATTGCCACCCCATGTCAAACATAGCCGACACCCCGCATGTGGCGTTCTACACGGTGGTCAATAGTAAATACAATGTATATAGGAGAGTGCTAGAGTGTGAGAGATAATGTAGACGATCGATAATCAAGTCACACATAAAACCTAGAAGTTAAAATACCCAGTTCTATTATTAAATTACTTATGTGAATGAAAGTATATGAATATATCTACATATTTAACTTTTAAAAATGTTCAAATCTTCAAATAGACAGCTTATAATCATTAACCCGAAAATGGAATTTCCTCTTCTCCTTTTTCTCAAAGCATTAACTAAAACATCATCAAAAAAGGTTGATACACCTGTGAAAACTATTCTTACATACGATATCTAACATATGTGTAGACCATTACTGAATTTTCTTCTAGAAAAGGGTTTGGGTATGATGATGACACGAGCTTCCACAATAAAGTGCACAGGTAAACAATAGAAAAAATTGATGGACATCGTGTTTTCGTGATCTTAGCAAAAGAAATGTAGTTATAAGTATTGAATGATTCTTTTGGAATTTTATTAGGTTGTAAAAGTGTTGACCTTGTGCTCATTCCTAGAATGAACGTCCGCGCTTCATACAAAATGTACTTCTGTCAACGCTTTCACACCCCAATAAATTCCAAAAGAATTACATTCAATTCTGAACAGAAAAAAACATAATGTCTTACTGTATACATTTTTAATTTGTTTTTCCAATTGTATAAAGTATAATTTATTATCTATATTTTTTTTTATTTCTATGCAATCTTAGACGTCTAAAATCTTTTTAAAATGGGGAAAAAATAGGCAACAAAAATAACTGACTGAACACTTTTATGATTTGGGTTTATTAATTCAAAACACTTTTCTTGAATAACCGCGTACTTCGTGAAGAAAGTAAAATTTGAAAGTTAAACGTATACAGTCCCTTATACACGAGCTTAATGGGTCAAACTATTATATATGAAAACAACGAAACGACATTACAAATAAAGACAACAGTAGTATACCGCTGTTCACAAGTCTTGAATCGTTATACAAAAAGTTATAACAACTAAAAGTCTTAAACGTACAGTACGTAGCACGTGAAATATATTTTTTTCTGAAGATACACAGCTTTACACACTGTCCTATAACCCATCTCGTAGAATATCTTTCTACCACTGCAAAAAAAGTAACAAGTTCTGATAAAAAATATAAACAAACTTTAACAATTTTACAAAGTGATCATTCTTTCAGTTTTCAGTTTTAGAAAGATAACATAGTTTCACACATGCATACGTTTATGCTTTAAAGGAGAGGAAGCAAACTCGCCAGAGATGCCAGGATTAAAATTGTGGATATTTTCGTGTTATTAGTCAGAGTAAAAAAATATGTAAGAGTGGATTAGTATTTAGCTTGTTGTAATATTCTTACTGGCAAAGGAGAGGCAAAAAATACCAGAGGGACAGTCAAACTCATGGGTCGAAAATAAACTGACAACGCCATGGTTAAAAAATAAAAATAATAGTACACAAGACAAAACATAGAAAACTTAAGACTAAGCAGCACGAATGCACCAAAATCTCGGGGGCGGATCTCATGTGGTCTGAAAGGGTAAGAAGATCCTGCTCCACATGTGTCACCCGTCGTGTTGCTCGTGTTATTACAAACCCGGTAACTAGTCTAATATGGTAGGGCATATTTGGGGTGAGAAGGGAAAGTGGAATGTAGTTACGACATTACGAGCATATCTGATATCATCTGTGAAACGGTTATCATACGAAAAACATAATTAAACTTACCACGTGCAGGTTAGATTTTTTTCAAAATGCTGTCCTTAAATGAATGAGACTATTTTACTCCTTTTCACATCTCCCGTAATCCATGGGATGTCTCTGAGAAATAAATCGGCTTGAGTGCTGTACGGAACAGAGATAAATCATTAATGTTTTCTTAAACACAAACTAAAATTATTGTATTTGAAAAGAATAATATACCGTATAATTATAGATCCATTATTCAAATTGATCATATATAAGAACAAATAAAAAAAAAAAAAAAAAAAAAAAAAAAAAAAAAAAAAAAATTGCAATGAATAAAATAAAAAAAAACGAAGGAAAATTAAAAAAAAAAGAATGGTTGCAATTTTAGAATAGAGTAAGTAAATTTATAGATCTAAGACAAAATAAAATTTAAACATTTATTAGATTGAGCTAATCAAGTATTATATTTCAAAAAATAAATATGTGATGTTTTTTTTTTTTATTCAATTGGGATAATAAAAAATCCTATTTAAAGACAAAGAATAAGCATACTTTATGATTACAAATGCGCAAACCTTTTCACTTTGAGAGGAAAGAAAATACCAGTAACAGTAACAGAAAGCGGGTAGTTTTGCCATGGGTACGAAATAGTTAACTTAAGTACTAGTTTTAAAAGGTACTAGCTATCAGCCAGATAAAGTGGATGTGTCCGGTCATTATAGATTATAAAGATATTTGTTGCTCGACTATACAATATCAAGGACGTATATATTTAAAAAAAATAGTTTCGCAACTCTGAGCTTTTGAGGACTTTTTGGTTTAAATTTATTTATTTTGTTTGTGGTCTTAGGACATCGCAGCATTTGATTACTTCCCTTACAACATTTCCGGCGGGAGTTTGAAACGTAAATATTTTCATATGTGACAGATAAATAACTAAAAAGAACTGTTTTGTTCGGCAATGATTGAGTAAACCTTCACTATAACGCATTCCAAATGAAAGTGTCACAATTATCAAAAGCAGTCTGACTTTAACAACTCTTTTTATTTACTTTTGACATTGCATACCTCTCAACTTTTCAAAGTCTCCATGGGGATTTTATGCACAAGCCACAAGATATAAGGTTAGTATAGCCATCTAAGGAATGGGTTCCCTAAAGCAAATAAAGGCAAGATGACCTGATACACTTTTAGGCTCCCACTTTTAATACACCAATGTCAAAAGGTCGTACTATCAGACCTGACAACTTCCGAAAATCTCCACCAGATTTTCAAGGGTTACAATATTGGCAGTGTCTGCGCGTACCCGCATGCGGGTACGAATAGTCAAATTGCCTTTCTAGGCTGCGCGTACCCACATCCGGTTTTATAATAAAATGCCGTCGAATCGGGAATGAAACGTGAAATATATACGGAATTTGTTGCAATTAGTGAATAAATTGATCAAAACTGCTCAGAATTTTTTATAAATATACACATATATATATATATATATATATATAGGTAAGTGAACAGTTTTTCTCAGTTAGTAAATATTCTTAAAATGTACAGAACTATCAGGCGTTAAATTTCATACAATTGTATAAAAGAAATTCGGAGTCTATAGCAGCTGCAGAGACAAGAAGAACCCGGAGCACAAAAATTGTTTAGAATGGCAACATTTGAAATGTGCAGGGTTGAAATCTGTGCCAAAACAATCATATTGGATACATATGTAAAATTTGTTCCCAATCTCAATTAGTTACATGAATCTTTTATAATCGGTTTAAATTGATATTATTACTTGCTTCTTTAATTTTTATAAACAAGCTTTAATTTTAGTAGTTTTTTATATTTTAAAATTTCAGTTTCTGTTTTACGTTTTACTAAAAGATTATTTTAAAATATCATATGGGTATATTTTTAAATTATTAAAATTTTATTCTTTAAATTTTCATTTAAATTTTATAATAGTATTAATTTCTATCATGTTTTTCTTTTACAGGGACTGTACAGTTTCATTTTCCATAATTGTGCATTTAATTTTGCAATGTTTATTATGTATCATTATTTAATAAATACAATTTGAAAATATTATTTTTCATACTCTTCACTCGTTCTACCCAAAATCCCCATATTATCGATAATTACCATATATATTTCACGTTTCATTCCCGATCCAATGGCATTTTAATAGAAAACCGGATGTGGGTACGCGCAGCCTAGAACGGCAATTTGACTATTCGTACCCGCATGCGGGTACGCGCAGACACTGCCTACAATATTTGCGATGTTCTGGGTGCACTGTTTTTTACTTTTGAAACAGCCTTGTATCTCTTCTTTTGGGGTTGATTTTAAATCAGAATGGGACAGAAACAAGTCTGTTTCCAAATTTTTTTAACAGATTTCACAAGGTAAATGCTGTTTTCTAATGAGTAAATAACAGTTTGTGTCTTTCAGTTAAATACAGTTTTATCATGAAAATACGGTCAACACTGCATATTGTGATCATATGATAAATTGATTAAAATTGAAATGTCAACTGCCTGATTCTCAGAACAAATAAATTAATTTTGAGGATTGTTATTATATGGTACCCAACAGATAATAAGCTGATTACATGTAACAACAAATTATGACACCTGTTGTGACCCTTGATAAGGGTCCTAATCTTGACATAAGTATGTTGCCCAGTAAAATTATAGATATCAGTGTTGGACACTGCTAGTCGCTTGGTCGCCAAATGCGACCAAAGCCTTGATTGGGCGATTAGAAATTGTCAAAAGATGGATAGTTACCAGGTTACTGTCCCAAGAATAAATCATTGGGCGAGTGTATTATCATTCTCAAAATTGTAGTTACTCCCTAACCACCCCAACTTCGGAACACCCATTTTCGGAAATCCTCTGGTCACACCGTTAAAACGTGCAAGTGCATTAGAATATCAATATGGCGGATACAAACACATTGTGATATGTGCTTGTTTTGTGGGTCAAACAAAGTTTTACTGGTCGCTAAACTATTGGCGTTTTATATAGGATAGCGACAGTCATTGACAGTAAAACCTCGTCTGACCCACTAAACCAAACAAGGGCAAGGGAATTCTGAAAAGAACTCCATACACGGATTCAACTAAGAAGCCGTCAAAATATTTTTCATAGTTATTACGAGTGTGGATAGTAAACCCTTAATGACAGAAACAATTCCCTGTAGCAGTGACATAAGACAATATTACGTTTATAAAATGTCTTTTGATTTTGTTTTGCATTGAGACTTTGGAAAAACAACCTGTTGAAACAACTGACCAATAGAATATCGCGGAAATATCCCGTGCTATTTTTAGATCAATTCTTTGAAACTTACTTCCAAATGCAACAGCAATATTTCCTCAGTGATAGGCGTGAAATCACTATGTTAACGAAACTGTAATTATGGAACTTCACCACTTTTCACTTCTCGCTTCTCTCTCATGGAATTAGAAGTCACTTCTTCCTCTACATAGATGACTGGACAGTGATGCTGAATTCAGTGACAATGAAGCTGCGTGTTACGTTTTCGCGGATTGGTCCTACATTTGCGGGAAAAAACACATTACATTTTCGTGAACTTTACCTGTTGAAAAGTTACTACATTTGCACGGATTTATTCAAAATATATATATGATATAACGTTACGCTCGCTGTTCCTACTACCCCTAGGATTTAAAACAGAATCTTCGAAATTTCCTCCGCAAAACAAAATAAAAATGTTAGCAAACACGAACCACTATTAAAACAAATTCAATATATGTTTTAAATTATGTTTTTATAGCTCTTGATCATATACTAAGTAATATCCAGTATATTTGAGGATTAAAATAACAAAGGTATGTGAAAAAAACGGATGTCCAACGTTACATTTATGAAAAACTGGTTTAACTCTTATGTATAGTGATCCTATTTTTTATTCTCTGATCTTCCGGAAACTTGGCATGAACAACGACATGTGTCGGTTCTTTGTGTCGTTAAAGCCGTTATTTTTCCAAATTTCATTTGAGTCGATGGCTGCATATTAAGCAAGAATAAGAAAAATGTCCAACGACGTTTTTCGGGAACTTAACGACTGAAAGTGAATTTTATAAGTAGATATAGCGGAAAATGAATAAAAAGAGTAAGAAAAAAATAACATCTACCAAAAGTACAAATATTTGCCTCATTGTTCAAGAGTTCAAATATTGCAGATTTTATAAAATCTTCTCTACACAGTCGTTTTTCAAGCGGTAGCCATTTTGTCCAAGTTGATATTTCATTTTTCAAAGTAGTTTACACATATTTTTTAACTGACATTCCAATAAGTTATTTATAATTGATCAAATCAAAAGTTAGATACACGAAGAGTACAAAATGCCAAGATTCTTTACTTATAAACTACATATTTGGGTCTTAAAGGAATAAAATTCTTCAACACATTACAAAACGGTAGCCATTTTGTCCAAACGTCTGAAAACATCGAAAAATCCGTAAAACGATCATTTCCAACGTACATGTGCAAAAGTTTGAATTAAATGTTCATGATAATACACAAATCGTGTGGTGAAATTTGGAAAAAAGATGTTTATGGCTGCTGAAAAAAAAAAGAATAGTGCATGTTGCTATAGACTCTGGCCGAGACATAGATTTGACACAGGTTAAATTTTGCAATTTTTATTAATAGTTTATAGCTTTTAACGATTTATTTAAAAGAATGTTAAAAGGGAAAAAAAATCTCATTACATGAACTTCGTTCAACTTTTGCAAAGACAAATTGGAGACACCAAGACAGTCCTCTAAATGTAAAATTCGAATTTTAATTTATGTTGCGAAAGTACTACGAAATAGATCATTTAAAGTCGTCACTTCAGTAAGATGCATTCACCAATATTTGAAGACTTAAATACAAGTCCAAGGAATGTTTTACTTCGCAATTTGTCCTGCTATTCTTGTGATAACTGTCGTGATGAAAGTAATTCCCGTACTAGCGAACCCAGGACTTTTCGTCAATATAAACTTGTGCATAAAATGGATGTAATTGAAAGACTAATCCCAAACAGCGACGAAAACCGTTTCATTGAATTAATAAAACCCGGGATTATATTATCCATTTTTACGGACAATTCAGGAGTAGACTTCTATCTTTTAAAATGTATATCAGAAGTAAAACAATTTAAGCAAGCAACTTTAGATGACTTGGGAAATAATTCTCGAGCCAAGGTTTAAGTAATTGAAGGGGTGTATTTCGACAAATTACGTGCCAGGGAAAATACAATTCTATTCAAATTAACCAAGGGTAAAAATGTTTCGATTTACTTGCAGAGTGTCAGATATATTTGTATTTGGGTTGAATTAAGATATAGAAATTTTACAATGACATGATATACATGAAAGTTAAACATCCTATGATAAAAGTTTTGCACATCTAAAAAAAAATATTTATGGAAAACCGTATGTACATGTACTTCCGTCACAGTTTTCCTTCCTACATTACTCGCCACGATATAGCCTTTTTGTGCTAATGCGGAGTAAAGAAACCAACAATCAATCAATCAATCCTACATTACTTGCGACAGTAAATGCATTTATAGATGAAATAACTTAAAGGGTAAACATTATTAAATTGATTTCCACAACTTGAGGTAATTTATGATAAAATGATATCACAAAAAACACAGAACCAGAATCAACCAACAACATATAAAAACCCGAATAAAACTTGCAAAAATTAATCGAAGTCAAAAACCCTCTTTGACGCCGCATTTTTAGTGTAACGTCGTGTTGTAGGAACATCGTGCACAACGTTTAGATAAATCCATAACTTTTATAAAAAAAAATACTTGATATGTTTAAATAAACTAAAATTTGAACAAATTAACTTAACAAAATAAAAAAAGAATTAATTAAATTGAGACTATGGGAATTGTTTTTTTTAGGGTTATGTGTCGGGACATTTGTTTGAAGAATTAATAACATATACAGTATTTATATTGCTTTATTGTCATTTTTTATGGCTCAAAAATGAAAAAAAATTGAGTAAAATAATTGGGCTACCAATATGCATTTTGGGCCTGTGAAGTAAATTTTGACTGCCCAAAAAAAATTTGGCTTTGGCTGGCCCAACTGTCCTACACTGAGATATTTAGAAATTGATCAGAAAAAACTTCAAAATAGATAACCAATAATTTTTTCAGGTACAATGTATGTTTTGTGAAAATTGGGATGGGGACTTGTATTACAATCTAGATATCTGGATTCAGATTGAAGCATGAATGGGATGATAGTGCCAAAATCTGGATAGTCATGATAGTTGGCAGGTCTTCACTATTTATTGTGAAATTGTAGCACTACAATGTATATACATGTACAATTTCCATTCAAGATAAACATTCAACATAGTACATTTGTATTTAGTTTACAATTCTCTACATTGTACATTGTAGCTTTCACAAATAATGGAGACAGATATCTTAGATGGAGTTGAAAGGGATAGAACGGATATCATAGATGGAGTTGAAAGGGATAGAACGGATATCATAGATGGAGTTGAAAGGGACAGCAAAGAAAGTCTGAATTCTAAATCTTTTGATACCTTGGGACCAGATGAAAACTGTGTGCCTACAGTTTTAGACTTTATTAATAAAGCACCTGAACATGCTGAAAGTAATATTAAAAGTGATGAAAATGATATAAATACAGAAAATGACCAAGCTGACAGAAATACAATTTTAGAAACTTGTGAGACAAAACTAAACGCATCAACATCCTCTGGTAAAAATGAGAATGTGGAAAAATCTTCTGAGGATTTAGAATTTAAACCTCACACATTGTTGACAAATGAAAAAACAATTCTGGATCATGCCAGTGTCAATGTTGATGATAAAGATGAAACTTGCCAAAAATTTCCCCAAGAGACTATTTCTTCATTGACAAATGAAAAAACAATTCTTGATCATGCTAGTATCAATGTTGATGACCAGGATGAAACTTACCAAAAAAATTTAAAAGACACTATTCAACCTATTTCTTCATGTTCAGAAAATCAACAGAGTTTTGATTCCCTCCATCTAAATGTTGATGACAGAATTTTGTCAAGTGAAAAACTTCAAAAAGCTGTGGATAAAATTATTGAAGAAGATATGGAAATCGATTCATCAGATGTTCCTCATGCTCAAGATAAGACCGATCCATGTGAACTCTTAAAAGACTCTTCCTTGTGTTCCCTTGAAGTCAAATATATAAGTGGAAAAGACAAAGTTGACAAAACTGAAGTGAAAGATGACATTTATGATATTGATAATGATGTTCATCAAGAAGCAACCAATACACCTTCATTACAAAAGTTGAGAAAAGATCAAAAGAACGAAAGGTCAATCTTTCAAAGTCAAGATACCAGCTGTCAGGCTGCTGGAGACAAAACTAGTGATGATTCATCTTTAAAGCAGATTAAACATATAGACACAAATTTGAAACTGGTTTCTGAATTAGGAATCAACAAATTAGGACATTCAACACAATCTAAAAATTCTGAAGACGGAAGTGAAAAGCAAAGAAAAGAAAAGCTTTCTAATACTGTAGATAAGAAAAACAAAAGTCAGAAAGTTGTTTATGTCTACAGTAAAGAGTTGATACAGATCTGTGATCAGATGCAGAAAATACCTTGTAGAGTAAGTACAACATGTACAATGTATATATCATTTTTATATATTACATTGTACATGTATACAAAATGATTGAAGGTTATAATCAATGATTATTAAGATATATCACTCGTTTTCTACATCATGATAATTAAAACACTTATTTTCATTTGAATATAACTAATTTCAACATGTAAAATGAATTGTGAAATATTAAAAATTGTTTCAACATTTTCAAATTTCCAGAATAACAAAATGATCTTGCATCTATATATAGAACTATTTTTATAATTTTTATTACAGGCCAGTATGGTACACAGTCTTATTGAGGCTTGTGGATTGACTCGATACATGAGGTAATATATATACATACATGTTTATACAATGTAAAAATGAGTCTGAGACATCCATAGATATATGACTTAAACTATACTACATGTATTTATTACTGGGAGAAAAAACAAAAATGTAAATGTTTTGCCTAAAATTTTAATGAATATAAAAAAGAAGATGTGGTATGATTGCCAATGAAACAACTCTCCACAAGAGACCAAATTGACACAGAAATTAACAACTATAAGTCACCATTTCTCATGATTTTATAAACTTTATAATTTGAGTATATTGATATTGTCCATAAGCTATTGGCATATACATGTCATGTACATATATGTAGAGTGTCATCGTGGCTAGTATATCAATGAGAATTAAAGCAATAGTAGGTCTTTCATACCTAATTTCCATGTTTTCTGACATTAAATCAGTTAAACATATTGTACAAAACCAGGAAAACTTTACATGTTTTCTTATTGCAAAATGTCATTTTTGCTCAATGTGTTTAGAGTGGTAGAACCAAGAGAGGCAACTGAAAGAGAAGTTCTTGCCTTCCATGACCTTGACTACATAGAGTTCATAAAGAAAATCAGTAACCATGATGATTCTGAAAAGTTTGAAGATGAAGCAACACATTATGGATTAAGTATGAATATTTGCACATTTTTAACTTGATATTGATATTAACCATACAAAAAAAACCCCACAGAATAAGGTTATCTCTCATAATAATTACACCCATCCACTAAAAAAAAAACTGAAGTTTTTCAGACATGTCAAAAAAGTTTCTATTCTAGTAATTAATTTTCAAATATTATCTATTCTACTGTAAAGTAGATTTTTTTTGGGAGTTACATGTACCTATACATGTTTAATAATTACAATGTTTTATAAGCATGAATACACATTACAATATAATCTTTCAGAGTACTTACTCTGGCTAGATTTACAATAGTAATATAAGAGGCAAAAGATAAAATCGTCACATTAAAACTCAAATAGAAATCAACAATGAACCCCACCAAAGCTAGGGGTGATCGCAGGTGTTCTGGAAGTATAAATTTGTGAAAAGTTATGACTTCTGGTGTAACTTCTACTTCTACCATACAATATGACACAAAATATATATTACATCCATTAGAAATATGACCCTAAAAAAAAAACATGACTAATAATATTTTAAAATTTTAACCGGATTTCAACAGGAAAATTCAGTTATTGGTTAGTGCATGTATGGCGGTCGGGCGTTTGGCTGCCAAACAGCATTCTTACTTCAACCAAAGCTTTTCAAATTTTAATATGTTGTTTTTGATGATAAAATATAAATCAAGTTCAGTATTGATGATTATCACTTTTACTGTTCAGGCGTTATGGTCCTTGTGATGTTGAAAAATGCCAGGACACAAATAAATGTAAAAAAATCTGGTTTGTTGTCCCTCAGATAAATGTGAGAAAATTAAGGTTGTTGAAAGCAACCTTTTTTCTATATATTGCAACATGATGTTTTAGATACTGAGGAAATGACTCTCTTTTAAGCATGTTTCTTGTAATAACTTGTGCACTTTTGTCATATGAACTATATATGTTTATCATGTTTATACTTTTGTTTTATGAATTACCTACTTTACAAAATACTGTTTTCAGGCTATGATTGTCCATTACAACAGGGTCTGTATAAGTATGCCACTATGTCATCAGGTGCCACTATTGTGGCAGCAGAATGTTTGTTACAGGAGACCTGTAAAGTGGCTATAAACTGGTGTGGAGGGTGGCATCATGCAGCAAAGTTAGTACTGAGTATACAGTAGTTCTATCTATCACACATTAATCTGATTGGTTGATTACCATGATTACTTCAAAGTAACAAATTAATGACTATTTTTTATTTCGATTAAATACAGTATTCAGGTATTGGTAAATTTAAGAAATAATTCATGGAATGATGGAAGCCATATATTGTTGGAAATTTACACATGGCCTGGGCCGTGATATTTGAATTTTATCCTGAGCGTTAGCGAGTGTTTTAATACTTTAAGAAGTACATGGTAATCATTTAGTCTTGATCTTTGGCTTATGATACACCTAAATATCAAGTCTTGGAATAGTATTTCATGGTATTTGTGTGATCTTGATATTTGGCTTATGATACACCTAAATATCAAGTCTTGGAATAGTATTTCATGGTAGTCATGTGATCTTGATATTTGGCTTATGATACACCTAAATATCAAGTCTTGAAATAGTACTTCCTAGTAGTCATACAGTCCTGATCTCAGGCTTATGATACACCTGAATATCAAGTCTTGAAATAGTCATTCATGGTAGTGATGCAGTCTTGATCTTCGGCTTATGATACACCTAAATATCAAGTCTAATAATAGTATTTCATGGTAGTGATGCAGTCTTGACGTTTTAGCTTGTGATACGCCAAAACATCAAGTCAAAACTATTACCCCCCCTAACCAAACAAAATTTGGTTTATGGGGGGGGGGGGGGGGGTCTTATTGAGAATGCTTCATTTAAGCCTTTAGTACTCCTTTTAAGATCAAAGGCAGACGAATATTAATCCTCAGTGTTAAAAAGTTTACAACACCTTAAGTTTGTAATGTAGGTATTGCATATATACATCAATTTCAGGTAACCGCTAGGCTTACACTTAGAGCTCCTATGTCAGTGAAAAATCATTAGGCAATATAGGAAAGGTGTACTGACATAAGTGGTCTCTAAACACATTAACTCCAATTTGAGCTTTCGTTAATAGAAGCCATATTAACTGTGTATCAGTGAGAAAAATGTAAAAGCATAAAAATATAGTATACTAGAACACACCCGTGATATCGTGGGTCCGTGACGGAATTAAAGTATATAACTATGCGCAAGCCTTATTTTAGTATTGTCATCTGATAAAGTCATGCCGATTATAAAATACACAGTTTTCTCTGCTTTCAAATCTTTCTGTATGACCCGTCGAACTGGAACTTATCAATTATTGATAATATTAATTATTTGGAAAACAAAAGGTCCTGGAATGGAGTATTTTTTAATCAACAGCATTGTCCTATATTAGTTATAAATAAAGTTGAATTCTTTGATTCGCTGTTTTACGTCATGCCCGCTAACAAATTGAAAACTGTACCTATACGCTTTATTTTAGTCCAGATTTTTAGTATTCGTATTGTTATCTTAGAAAGTCTAATTGATTAAAATACTACAATAGGTAACAATTTGACAATTAAGAAGTGTCAACCTTGTGATTATGACCCGTGTAATACTATATAGCATATAAAACCTGAATACACCGTTTGGTGGTGCGCCTGTCAGATGCGGAACGTACAGATAAGGTAATCGGTAACAGGTGAATATACTATTGGTATCGGTATCGGACTCGACCCGGAACTTCTTAATTATTGGCAATATTAATTACGTGAAAAACAAAAGGGCCTGGAGTGGTGTAATTTTTAATCTACACCTTTGTACTATATTAGTTATATATAAAGTTGAATTTTTTGATTCGTCGTTTTTACGTGATGAAGGCTGACAAATTGGACCTCGTAATTTTAGTATTATAGATATACCAATACACATAATTAACAGCGCCTGGTGATGTTTCATAGCCTGACAGGTTTCGGTTAAAAAAGGACCTTCATCAGAGGCAGAATGGTGGGTTAATGTTTGCACCCTATTTATATAGATATGGTAACCGGCGGTTGAGTTAACTGGCGGTTGAGTTAACCAGCGGTTCCGATTTAACCGGCGGTTTAGTTAACCAGCGGTTCAGAGTTAACCGGCCGATCAAAGTTGTATCCAGTGGATAAATATGTATCTGGTTATCTGGTTGATATCTAAAATATTAGCTAAATATAGATAACTGTAACCATGGAAAATCCCACTTGGATTTTTCACTGAAAGAATAATTGAACTTGTTTAGATATCAACCAGATAACCAGATAGTACAAACGCAATAATAAGTCTAATTAAGTAGGTCACATTCAAGAAAAGAAGACAGGATTGAAGTTACAACATTAGGAACATGTCTGCTATCATCTATGAAACAGATTATCCAAAATGGTCAAATAACTTGTGAAGGTGTGTGTAAAATTTAAGAAGGGATGATTTCAGCTTCACCATTTGGAACTGTTGGTTTAATAGCTTTTATGTGATCATTCAACCCTCTATTAAAGGAATCATGATAGGAAATACAAGCCCAGGAATATCGTATCAATTGGAAGATATTTACTCCATATGCAGGCGCTGCTGGAATGTTGCTACACAGAATGTCTTGCTACACCCAATTCTTAATAGTAAAAAAGGCATAATCAAAGAATATTGGAGTATGGTACATTGTATGGTTATTTATTTTTCAGAGACCATGCTTCAGGGTTTTGTTACATTAATGACATTGTACTTGGTATACTTAAGCTGAAGGAAAAATATGATAGAATACTGTATGTTGACCTTGACCTACACCATGGTGATGGTAAGTATTTATTCAAAGTATTGGAAACATGTTTCATTGAAGAATTATCGTTATGGCATTTGGGTAGAATAAAAAATAAATATATAATAAGACACACAAATGAACGGTTATAAGCAAGTATTTTCTGCAGATATTTCCCAGTACACGGTTTGACAATGTATCTTACTGTATATCAACTATTTGTTTTTCAGTTTTTATAATACTGTATAACCATGATAAACAGTCCTTATAACAATAGACACATGCCTAAAAAATGCCTAGTCACAAAAGCCATATGGATGCAACTTTATCCAAATATCAAGTAATAGTGCAAAGTGTATACTGAATAAAGCACATGTCTTTAGTAAAGATTTGATTGAATATTTAATCTTTTTGTTTCTAGGTGTTGAAGATGCATTTAGTGCTACATCAAAAGTTATGACTGTTTCTTTCCACAAATACCTTACAGGATTTTTCCCAGGTAAATATTATTTGTAGTTCAGTTGATATTTAAAGTAAAAGGTATGTTTGCTCCTCTTGGTTTTGAGATTTTGCCAGATAGTCTGAATCCCCTGGTTTGATCAATGTAATGCGTAACAGTTAGATTGTGGGTGGACATAGAAATACCAACCAGGCTGGCATCTGTCCATCCATGTGTCCGTCCGGTCTTGTTAGCACTCTCACAGGTACAATTCTTGCCAGATTTTTATCAAACTTATACTATCTCGGAAAAGTTGTATAGTTTTGGACAGTAAACTTTAAAAAAAAGAGTTATGCCCCTTGGAAATATTAATTTTTATTGAAATAGACATCATTAGCGCCATAATTTAAAGTGTTTAATTTAGACATTGCCCTTGTACCTCGGATAGATAATATATGTGCAACGGGGGGACATTGGCACTGTTTCTCAGATGATTTTAAGATGATGTACATTGTATCGTGTATCTTCCTGGTTAGCCATTATTTATCTGTTTTTCTATTATAATAACTAAATTAAATTGTATAGTCATTGTTACATTTTTATCTTGTCATGTGCACAAATTAATTTGTATACTATGTTTTATTTTTTCATTCTGTTTACTATATTGTTCCAATGTGAATACATTGGCTTTAGAAAATACAATTGTCTTGCTTTGTCTTGTATATAGACGAAATTAATCTTACATACTTTTCCAATGATTTGATAAAAGATGTGTACTTTTTGTGTAAAAATTTTGCTTGGTTAATGTGTGCTAGAATTGCTGGAACTAATTTTAATGTACCACCAAATGTTTAACCTCTACAGTTCAGTGGATATGCTTTTCCAATTTCCCATTATAATTAGAAAGGTTATTTAATTTAATTGGATGAATTGATTGACATACATTTACAGGAACAGGAAGTTTGGAGGACATTGGAATAGGTAAAGGTCAATACTATACTGTCAATGTTCCTTTGTTAGATGGAATCAAAGATACAGAGTTCACTCCATTAGTTTGTAGGTATGACAAATATTGAAGGAAAAATAAACCATGAAAATTTAATATGCAATGTACAGTAATAAAAAACATAACACAATCATTCATGTTTAACTATATGTTTATTTCGCTTTGTAAACAACACTGTGATAAAATTTTGGATATATCTATACTTAGCGCAGACTCCGAGATGTACATTATAATGGCTGTTACAATTTACTTCCCACGTAAATCCGCATGTATTGAAACCTATTTGCAAACCCTTTGCCGATTTTATTGTTTTAGAAATTGCAACTTTAAAAAGACAAAATAACTTTTATTCTTATTGGGATGCATAATAAAATAGGTAATACACAAGAGCTCAGAGAACCCAACAAAAGAAAAATAGAATAAAACTTCGCGAAAGTCTGTTAATGTTTTTGGCGCATTTAAGTCATTTAAAAACATGACGTCATACAAATATAAACGCTAGAGTTTAAAAATTTTTGTTACGTGAACCATCAAAATGTCTTATACTATTGTATTAAAATTGATTTTCAATGTAGGTTTTGTTTAATTTTCCATTCTATTGCATTATTCGCATATTTATTGATTTCAGCAAGTCAACATGGCAGCTCCTTAGTTACAAAATGTCAACTTTGGATTTGACTGTAGCTTACGAGCTTACGAGAAAAACATGTAAATTAAAATGGCAATTGTTGGTTTTGAGAATTAAAAGAATGAAACAGATATTTTTTCTAGCGGTTATTCAAGAAATAATCCATGCAAGCTACAGATTTATTAGAATGTTTGAGCTTTATCTATCAGGGAGTAAAAAAGAACAGCCACACACACAGCATACCCACCCTCGCTTCAGTGTTTTTAATTATTGTATTTGTCCTATTTGAATCGAAATAATTCATGGAAGCCATATATTGTTGGAAATTTACCATAATAGTGCCTCTAGTGCAAGTTACTTCCGGTATTTCCGGTTGTTTCCTTTTCCATTGTGACGTCAGATATTTTTTATGACGACATCAAAATTTACGGGAACTTTTGTGGGGATAGTTTAGTACTTGCTAACAAATGCTATTGACAATTATGAATCATTTTATAGTACAACAAACATGGAGCAATAATGATCATAAAATTCTTCCAAATTTTCAATGTTTCAAAATGCCTCTATAGGAAACAGTAACATAAATAAATATGGAGGTAGAGATGTTATTGTTGGACAATAATAGTGTATTTCTTGGATTCATAATTTAATTTTATATAAAGTTTTTGACTGTTTTAGTTATTTTATTTGTTAATTTGCCATACATAAAACTATTGTCGGAAGTATATGATAAAGGGACCCATATCAGCACCTCGACTAAGTCTCGGTCTGATATGGGGGTCTCGGGATGATGTGTAAATTTCCTACAATTTATGGCTTCCATGAATTATTTCTTAAATATAAATAGAGGAGATGTTGGGTTTACATCAACAACACAGCAACCCAACACAAAATTTATATGACAGAAAAGTGTCCAAATTAATTTCTTTTGATAATTTTCTAAAAGAAAAGAGTACTTAATGCAACTATATTTAATCTCTTTGGTAAAGAAAATGTATGTTTTCTTTATAATAAGACATATTTTACTTTTCAGAATTCTGAATAAGGTTAAAGAAACATTCCGTCCTGAGGTTGTTGTCTGCCAATGTGGAGCAGATGGATTAGCAGGTGATCCAATGGAATCATTCAATTTAACACACAAAGGACTGGGAAAGTGTCTGTACTTTCTATTACAGTGGAATCTTCCAACATTGGTTTTAGGGGGAGGTAAGCAAAGAATAATTCTTTTGTCATACCTTTAGATAAATTGAAAGTTCAATGAGGCATTTTAGTCAGTCTAAACTGCCCTTCAGTATTTCAGCCATTATTTCATACATTTTCTTGAGAAAGTTTTTGTCAGCTTGGAATATTCAATTTTATTGATTTTACATTTACACATGATTATAAGATTTTTCAATTAAATACAAGTTTAGGCCCACATCCAGGTGCATCATTTTCTTGTTGGGTTAAATATCTATTTGTGGCATTAGGCTGTTTTTTGCTTTTTTGACAGGTTGTTGTCTCTTTGACACATTCACCATTTTTATTCTCAATTTTAAGCTTTTGATAGAAATTAATTGCGAAATTGAAATTATGATTGAAATCAACGAAGTGTATATAAAAACTTGTATTAAGAAGCAGTATGATTGATTGTTCAGAAACAATATATAAACTTTTATTTTTCAGGTGGATACAATTTAAGCAATACAGCCAGATGTTGGGCGTTTCTTACAGCATTAGCTACAGGGAAGCAAATACCTACAGAGATACCTGATCATGAGGTATTACAATCATTTGAATAACCCCTCAGAAATAGATTTTCACTATTTTATAGTAGATATTTAAGAATTAAGGAGTGCTCAAACCTAAAAGTTCATTAAAATGACCACCAAATCTATCAAAGTTTGACAACTATCATCACAAAAATCAATTCCTTTTTTGTATTTCTTCATTTGACAGAAGCATTTGTATACCAATTTATGAGGATTTAAAAAGAATAAACACTATCTTTGATTTGAAAAGCAAAACAAGTCATCAAAAATGTTAAAAGTTGAATAATACAAATTTGGGCAATTGTTGAAAAATATATTCTGCCAAAAATAAAACTGCAGCAAAATACATGATAATTGTGACATTTGACTTTTAGTATTGACTTTAAGGGGGTTAGCGGGTATCAATTTTTTTTTAAAATATAGGATTTTGCTATTTTTTCCGATAAATAAACTTTATCCTATATTAGATAGAAAAATTAAATAAAAATATGGGGTCACCATTCATTTAAGCTCACAATCTGCCTTCGAAAGAAGCATGTGTTTTTGTTACGGTACTTTTTTTCTGTTGAACTAATAGGAGGAAAAAAAGGTAATATCGAAATAAAAAAAGAATTAAATTACAGAAATCGCTTATATTTACAATAGTTTAGTTAAGTACAGCTCATTGAAAAAGTAATAAAAAAGATAGGTCACCAATGAGGTAAAAAAGATATTTCAATTTTAATGCAAAACAATTACAATTTTTCACCAAAGGGAGATAATTTGGAGCTTTTTCAATGATATAAACATTTTAAAAGTCATCTGGAGCCAAAAGCAATTGATTTTTTTGGTTGATTTTTGTACCATATCTTAAAGGAACAACTTATAGTGTAATAAATAAAATTTGTAATGAAAAAAAAAATGTTTAATTTTTTTCTGAATTTTTTTAACCCTTCAGCCTACTTAAGTTTATACAATGAGCTTGTAGCAATGATTTTTATTTGTTTTGTATATTAGTATTTTATTGAGTATGGACCTGATTATGAGTTGGAAGTTTATCCTGGAAACAGAAAGAATCACAACACAGCCCACTATTTAAGACAGGTCTATGGAGCTGCTTTGAGTATGTACATTTGACATTCATTGACATTCACTAATTCTAATTACCAAAAGATTTTTTAGGCTAGTTTTATTTTTTTTCAAGCATATTTTACACTTACAGTCTATTCAGTATATTACACTAGTTTCATGACTTAATCATGATATTTTGACGCAGGGATATTTTGGCAGTTTTTACACCACTGTGACAAAAGTAATAGTGAGACATAAAGATAACAATCTAATGGGGAAGCCATAAAATTGAGAATGGAAATGGGGAATGTGTCAAAGAGACATAAACTATTTGTACAAAGCTTTATTTTTCAGAATGCTTCATACCTTGTACCTTATGTTACACAGATTTTGTCTGCCATGTGTCTAATGTCTATAACCTCATTTTCATGGTTCACACACTTCTATGTTTATTATAAAAGATGATGCATAGGCTTTGTTTGTAAGCTTTATTATTAATTTTTAAATTATTTATTTTGCAGATAATATCAGCAAGATCTGTACTGAGAAGTGTTAGCTGTTGAAAAGTATTTAGTGAAACAAAACGTATGACATTGGCAATGAAATAATGAATATTATGCAATATTACTCAGGAATAAACATTTCATTGTTGATTACCTAATTGTGCCATGTTAACAATTTTATTGACGTTTCAATTGTTACTTTATTTATTATATTTTTATTACTGTATAAAGTTATAGAATAGTAGAAACATTGCTGTATTTTGCCTCAAACTATCCTCATATTATTATACCCCACGCAAATCTGTCAGTCCGTCAGTCCTGTTTTTGTCATCGCAACTCCTCTGATACCACACAATAGAATTTCAGGAAACTTTGTAGATAATAAGGACATACTACTGTGGATTAATTTATTTTCGTGGGTATCAATTTTCGTGGATTAAGAAAAACTTGCATATTCGTGGATATTTAATTTCGTGGTTTTGCTGAAGTCTGCATACAAACCTATAGAAAAATTATCATTTGTTGAATATTTAATTTTGTGGTTTGACTGTGCCCACGAAATCCACGAAAATTGGTATCCAACGAATAATAATGAATCCACAGTATGTAGATTTGCATATCTACAGGAAATTATGATTCAACAAAATAATTCTATGTGGAATCCATGCAAGTACTCATGTATAATTCAAACAATGCTCTCAACATTTTAATATATTTTCTGATGACAAAATGGTGCTCAAGTTTGTAATGCGGGATTTTAATTTTTGCTTTACAGGAGTTACAGTTCTTGATAGATTGGTACATAGGCATAATTTTCAGTGTATGTTCACTTGTTTTTGTTAATGTGTCTTTAATATGTCTTTTGATTGAGTTAAGCCATCTCATATTTTATAGTGTGTCTTTCAATAATGATCTTTGTTGTGATGTTACACTATTGTGTCGGGAAGTGTGAAGGTTGACGCCTATTAAGACGTTAAAACCGGCTGAATTTTTTGCACCTGTCTTAAGTCAGGAACCTGATGTTTAGCACTTGTTGTTTCTTTATGTCGTTCATAAGTGTTTCTCGTATATCATAAAGACTTCACATTTTGTTTTCCCATTTGGATGGGTTTACACTCGTTATTTTGGGGCCCTTTATAACTTGCTGTTCAGTGTGAGCCAAGTCTCCGTACTTTGACCTAAAATGGTTTTCTTTTACAAATCGTGACTTGGGTGGAGAGGTTTCTCATTTGTACTCGTACCACTTTTCATATCTATAGAATGCATTAGGTAAAAAAAGCCTTAAAGCACCATTCAAAATAAAAGAAATAAAACCATTTTGCAGTTGATTTGACAGGTAATTCCTTGTTTTGTATTTTACTGATGCGTGGACTCTTTTGCAGTGTGATACAATCTTGAATTTTATACATTTGTCATACATCAGTTACACTGTAAAACTTCATGGAATTTCCAGTTTTTCAAAAAGAAGAGAACCCTCTGTGCAAAATTTTGTCTTTCCCTTATTTTTTTTTTTATACTTTACAAGTAACTGGACATTTTTTAGTTAGTCAACATTACACTGGTAGGAGCAATTACAGGCAAATCACAGGTTTCTGAGGAACCCTTTACACATTTTATAATAATTTAAGTCTCAGCAGATATTCCAGACCAAAATTTTAAATTTGTAGATCCAAAACATTTAAATTCTGTCAGAAATCATTGTACTGCAATCTTATGCATTCCACTAGACATCAATATCAACAGGGTTCTGAAAGTCCTACAGGTTGCACTTTTTACATACAGCTGTTCAATGTTATTCACTTGTCCTTAATGAAATTTCCCCGAGGGTATCACCAGCCCAGTAGTCAGCATTTTTGTGTTGACTTGAGTTATCATTGATATGTTTGAATTCATAATTAGAAATTAACTGTAAACAAAACTTTGAATCTTTTAAATACTAAGACATTTCTACCTCAGGGATAGATAACCTTAGCTGTATTTGGCAAAACATTTAGGAATGTTTGGTCCTCAATGCTCTTCAACTTCGTACTTTATTTGGTTGTTATAACATTTTTGGATTCGAGCGTCACTGATGAGTTTTTTGTAGACGAAACGCGCGTCTAGCGTAATAAAATTTTAATCCTGGTATTTATGATGAGTTATTTACAGCATATAAAAAGACTTCTGAGACTTGTTTTGTCGAAATGAGAATCTGGCCCAGTTCCATGCTATTTTATAGCTACTTTAGCATTGTTGTGTTTATGGGTATCACTGCCACATATTGTCGTTTTTCAAACAAAACACAATGTGCTATTTAACTGTTTTTCTTAAGCATTCGAGTTTCAGCACTGTTCCTTTTTGTCGAGCCTTCGACTTTAGTCGAAAAAGCGAGACTAAGCGATCCTACATTCCGTCGTCGTCGGCGTCGTCGTCGTCGGCGGCGGCGGCGGCGTCCACACATATTCACTCTGTGGTTAAAGTTTTTGAAATTTTAATAACTTTCTTAAACTATATTGAATTTCTACCAAACATGGACAGAAGCTTGTTTATGATCATAAGAAAGTATCCAGAAGTAAATTTTGTAAAAATAAAATTCCATTTTTTCCGTATTTTACTTATAAATTGACTTAGTTTTTCTGCGAGGAAACATTACATTCACTCTGTGGTTAAAGTTTTTAAAATTTTAATAACTTTCATAAACTATCCTTGATTTGTACCAAACTTGGACAGAAGCTTGTTTATGATCATAAGATAGTATCAAGAAGAAAATTTTGTAAAAATAAATATCCACTTTTCCGTATTTTACTTATAAATGGACTTAGTTTTTTTGCCAGAAACAAAACATTCACTCTGTGGTTTAAGTTTTTAAAATTTTTATAATGTTCTTAAACTATCCTGGATTTCTACCAAACTTAGACAAAAGCTTGTTTCTGATCATAAGATATAATTCAGAAGTAAATTTTGTAAAACAAAAATCACTTTTTCCGTATTTTACTTATAAATGGACTTAGTTTTTCCTCCAGTTAACATTACATACAGTCTGCAGTTAAAGTTTATAAAACATTTATTAGATTCATAAACTATCCTGTATTTTTTACCAAACTTGGAAGCTTCTTTCAATCAAAAGACAGTATCGAGAGGGAAATTTTTATTGATGTTTTTCCTCATTTTTGTTGAGTCTGCGATTAACAGCAAAAGTAGGCGAGACACTGGGTTCCGTGGAACCCTTACGATTTTTCTTGTACCAAATACATCCTTTTGTTCGAAAATAGAGTTTAGTTATTCAAACAATGTTTCTTCAACCATTGTATTTATGTTTGCATGATGTCTAGACAATAACCACCCTTTGAGACATTTATTATATTATAGGATATACACTTTTGGTTTATGAAACAAATCTGGGTGGTTTGTGATACTTTTTTTTAGTGCATATTTACCGATATTTAAATTTATAATTAGCGCACAATATTTGCTGATTAGAACAACTTTCTTTAACTTTGTATTTTTTTCTACCTTTTTAACTTATTTTCTATTCAAGCGTCACTGATGAGTCTTGTAGACTAAACGCACATCTGGCGCAAATACAAAATTTCAATCCTGGTATCTATAAGTTTATTTACAACCACTGGATTGAAGCCCCTGCTGGAGTTTTATTCCCCGAGGGAATCACCGACACCGTAGTCAGTACGTCTGTGTTGATAGGAATTACCTTTGATATAGTCATGATTATTAATTAACTGTTTACAAAACTTAGAATTTTCGAAATACTTAGGCTTTTTAACCTCAGGCATAGGTTATCCTAGCTGTATTTTGCCAAATTATATGACTTTTGGTCAACAGTGCTCTTCAACTTCGTATATCTATAATGAGTTTATTTTCATCGCTACCTGTTTCAAAGGCCAACAAAATCACAAATTACTTTGACCATGTTGGATTTAAGCCTTACTATCACTAAGTATGCTTTATGAAAACATGACTTTTACAGAGTCTCAAATGGAAGCCAAACATGTTTATAACACGCGGTAACTTATTTGAAAGCTGTCACATTAAAGTTTATTGCCAACCTTTTTTAATTCATATGACAATAGAAAATCAATACCACTCCATCTATAACTCAGGCCTCGTTCATACTTCTCATGTGAACATGTTTTGTTGTACCCATCTTTGAAATAAAAACAAATTAATTGTTCATTCACGAATTCAATTTTATATTCAAAGAATAATAAATAGCTGCAAGTATTTCCACAATTTCCACAATATTAAATATAAATAATGTTCAAAAAGTTTATGTAACTTGTTTCAAACTCGACTTGTAAAACGTTAAAAACCTTTGTAGTTTCGTAACCAAATATAATACCTAAAACAAACGAAGATGTTAAAGATAGTTTCATCTGTAGTGTTATGATCATATAACTGATATATTGAAAACTGTCTGAACAAGTATGTGGAACTGCAATGATGCCAGTATAACTAAAATGTTAAACTTAGTGTTTGAAATTTGAGCATTATTCTTATATAAGAACATGAAAAATTGTTACTCGTCCATGTTCACGACTTGATACCATTAAATATTTTTTCCTGTTGTCATAGTATATACTAGAAGGTCCCAGTAGTCCATCAGATTTGTTCAAGATTTCTCTGTGCTGTTTTCCATCAGGAGAAATTACCGTGACGTTATCAAAAAGATACGACGTCACATACACATTCCCGTTTTCGTCCGTCGCAATTCCTTGTGGTTCCCGCACCCTATCGCCACTAAAACGCCATATTTCCTTTCCCTTCAGATCACAACAGTGTAAAGTGTGGGTCCATTCGTCTGTATAATACATCCGATCTGCATTTACAGTTAAATGAAACACGCCGTTTACATTAATAGGAATTTCTGTTTTAACATCGCCTTCAAGATCCACAATTGATATCCCTTTGCCATATACGACGACATAAATAAATCCGTCATAGTAAGCTATACCTCGACAGAGTCCGCCTATACTGATTGGCTTCTCGACTTTATTATTCATTATATCCAATATTTCAATATAACCACTACCGACATACGGAAACGTGACAACAACGAGTCTAGATTCGTCGATTTTTGCAATGCCCCATGGTCTACCCGTTACTTCCATATTGTTAAGATGTTCACCAGTAAGGGAGGTCATAATGAATCTTTTATTTTCTCTATCAGTAAATACTATTTGGTCTTTCATGATAGTACCATTGCATATGCGTAAATCTTTCTTAAGAAACCCCTTTGTCATTTCAAATTTTGTTTTGAGAACAAATTTTAATTTGAAAATATCCCCTTCATCACCAGGTGTCCCCTTTTCATCTTTATCAACATGAACTTTTTTCCCCTCCGGAATAGGGGTATATTGTCTTTCCTTTTCTGTACTTCTTTTCTTTTCTCCTATCAACGACTTCATATTTATTGAACATGGTACTTCTTCGACAAAGACATCTCCGATTTTGTTCAGCTTTGACACAAATTGTTCAATATCACTATTTAAAGTAAAGTAAGCATTGACACCGCGAAGCTTTTCAAAAGTAGTTGTGACGGTGTCTTCCTCATCTAACAGTTTTTGGGTAACTTGTCTAGCGGCAAGAAAATAGTCTATGTCTGAACCGAATTCTTTAATTTTTGTTGTATTGGTTATGATTAACACAATTTCCTTTTCCTTTTTTTCCAATGTAACAATATTTTCTTTAATAGTTGGGACAATCGTTTCACGCTTTTCAGTGTATGTTTTTAAAAGATGTTTTTCTAATTCGTCCAGCTTTTTATTGAAACGAATTCTTATATTATGGATTTGATTTCTTGCTTCTGCTTCTTTTTCACCCATATTCGAAAGGGTGTGACGTTGATGATCTAACGCAATTTTTAAGTTCTCAGTCATGATTTTGAAATTTGATTCTAAATTAGCAGACACTGAAGTTTTCGATTTTGTTGCAATTTCCGAAACTGAAATCTGTGGCGAACATTTTTGATGTCCCATTTTTACACAGTTTCGACATAAAATTTCGTCATGTAATGAACAGTAAAAGTTTAAATCTTCGTCATGTTTTAGACATACTTTATTTACAGAGATTTGGAATGGGGTTTCCATGTTGTTTTTAAACTGGTTGTAACTCAGTCGGCGACGATACACGATATCAGCTGGTTACACATGCATGCTCTTTATGTTCGTTTTCATCAAAATCGATTGTCTACAAATAGATTAAAAGCTATTTAACATGTTTAATGAACACAATAATATTAATAGTGTCCTTTTGAAAATATGTCCAGATATTTAAATTTTAACGTCCAAATCTGAATTTGTGGAGAAATGAATAATATTTAAGTCTTATTAAAGTTTCTGAAAAATATTGCCGAACGACTTTTGTAATGCATTTAAGATGAAACCGATGTATGTGGACGACCAGAACTTATTTTATTGTAAGATAATGTTGCTATCTTATTGTCATCGGAATACTTTGTTAACCCTTTAACTTTTTAATTCATACACATAATGAAATGAAAATAAAGATATAAATAGTATAATGATATTTTAATAATAAGTGTGTTTCGAAGTATATATGTGGGTTAACTAGTTATAAAACCCGGATTAACCGGAAAATGCATGATTCATTCAAGTCAGGAATATGGCAGTTGTTTTAATTGTTCAGTTGCTGTATATCGTTTGATTTGGTCAGATTTAGTGGACTAGCTTCTCCTTTTTAAATATGCCTTTTCGAGTTAAATTTTTTCGTTATATTTTATCAAGATAGAATACAAAAGAAGGATAACAGTATGCAACATCAGTTAAATAAAGGCAACAGTAGCTAGTATATATCGCAATTACTTTTGATTTATGATTTTTATTTTTTTCTTGGAGTTCGGTATTTTTGTTATTTTTCTTTTTATTAATCATCTCGGATGTCAATGTTTAAAATTCTCCAGATAAAAAATCCAAATGTAAAATGTCTATATCAAAACTTACCTTCATTCATTGTTGAAAATCTGTATGATAATGAATAAGTATAAAGATTTGAAATGAAAATCAAATACACTTTAATTATATGTTGTAATACTTTATTGTGATAGTATTCAATGTTTGTGTATAGTTAAATGGTTTTATACAATAAACTTGTAAGACAATACAAATAAATTGAAATTGATATTGTAAGAATATAAACCGAAATTTCACCCCACTTGAAACAGTTGAATGCACTACTACTCAACAGAACAATCAATGGATAAAAATGATTTATGGGATTTAAAGAATACCGTTAAATGAATTTGAACTCCCCTGTCCCTAATAACAACCAATAAGCACGCCACCGGTCGAATATGATATCTAATAACATTTTTGCTTCGCTTGCAACAAAAGTCTCAAAACACAGAGGCAAAGCACAGGCACTTGTCTGGAAACAAACACCATATATACATAATATATCACTATTAAGGTATATATATGAATAATTTTTTCAGAGACCAGTGCCTGTGAGATATAGGGATGTCCTTTTTCGGCTGCGATATTGTAAGCTCTTTGTATAGACTTCTATATGTTTTTGTCGAGCTTTCGACTTTAGTCGAAAAAGCGAGACATAGCGATCCTACATTATGTCGTCGTCGTCGGCGGCGGCGGCGTCCACAAATATTCACTCTGTGGTTAAAGTTTTTGAAATTTTAATAACTTTCTTGAACTATCCTGGATTTCTACCAATCTTGGACAGAAGCTTGTTTATGTTCATAAGATAGTATCCAGAAGTAAATTTTGTAAAATTAAAATGCCATTTATTTTTTTCCGTATTCTACTTATAAATGGACTTAGATTTTTCTGCCAGGAAACATTACATTCACTCTGTGGTTAAAGTTTTTGAAATTTTAATAACTTTCTTAAACTATCCTGGATTTGTACCAAACCTGGACAGAAGCTTGTTTATGATCAGACGATAGTATCCAGAAGTAAATTCTGTAAAAATAAAATGCCATTTTTTCCGTATTTTACTTATAAATGGAAATTTTATTTATCCTTTATTTTTTACCAAACTTGGACAGAAGCTTCTGACAATCAAAAGATAGAATGAGAGGAATATCTTTATTGATTTTTTTCATCATTTTTGTTGAGTGTGTGACTGACAGCAAAAGTAGGCGAGACACTGGGTTCCGCGGAACCCTTACAATTTTTTAAGTTAATGGTTCAATGACGCGTTTATATGAATAGTGTATACCATTTTTTTCAAAATAACACGAGAAACAGGTCCACTACATGTATATTTTTAACAAATTGAAACAATGCAAGGTTAGTAACATGTCTGTCAGACACGATTCATTCTATTCATTGAACTTATTTCAGGGTTAGGTGATCAAATTAAGTTTTTGTAATTATGCTGTTTCTCCGACACTGGTAGCAAGAGTTATATTTTATAGTTCATTGACCAAGATTACATCTACGTAATTTAGTTCATTGACCAAGATTACATCTACGTAATTTAGTTCATTTAGAAGATACTACGATCAAAAGGTTACCTGTATTTGTTTCGTTTAAAGGATAGTATGGTGTACATGTCTGTCTTTCATGGGTCATCAGAATAGATCTTGATCCAGTTTCCTGAGTTCCTTGGTCAAAGTTAAGTTTCGTAATAAGTTTCAATTTTCAAATTCTATAAGTAATAGGTCAGCTATTATTTTGTTTATAAACAATTTTCAAATGTTGTATTTGCATTGTTTCATATCATATAATTTGTTGTTGATGATGATGATAATTAGGAGGAGAAGGAGGAGGATGATTTAAGTATCAATGACTTCCCTCTATAACTTTCTTTTTTCTTACTAAGCATACAACTGAGAACGATTAAAAAGAATGAGAATATTGGTGGAATATATATAATCTGTTAAATGACTATAAGAAATACTGATAAAAATTTGTTTGGTCTTAAATTTTGAGACACTTTAGAACTGATATACACAATTATCTAGTATCTATTAATAACGTTGTATTTATAAAGTTTGCTTGACCGATAAGGTAATTCATTTTGCGTTTCAAAATAACACGAAGTATTTGAGATAAGCAGATGGAATAAACAACGCACATCATATCTTATAAAAGGGTATAAATAAGCCAGACTTACTCTAAATTTAAATTTGTCAATGAATATATCGAGGGAATCAGTACTAATTAACCTTACAGTTAAGTATAATGCAAATCATGATAACATTACAATTATTATTATTACAAAAGAATCCAGTGTACTCGTTGAGGGTTATTTGATAGGTGTACGGATGCTCAAAACCAAAAAAACAATGATATGAGAATATCAATTGCATTCTTATTTACAAATCATTCGAATATTTTAACTGCAATCGTCAATGTATAAAATTCTGTAAAATAGTTCAAGATAATCATTTGAAATGTTAACAAACTGTATTATGTATATACCATACAAGGGAATATAGGTACATGAAAAACTTTACAATCATCGCACTTGACATAGAACGTTTTGTGTCAACGTCCTTTTTGTGCCTCATGATATATGTACAGTATATTGCCGGATATAAAGTTTATCTATACTACTATATATGTATTACATTTACATTATTGAATGCATTTAACATTGGTTTTGATACCCATTTCTAAGGAATATATTCTGATTCCTTGTACGGCTTTGGTTTGTAAGCTGAACTTGAAGCTCTTCATTTTTTAATTAGTTTTGGATTTTCAGATATTATCGCCTTAAGTATCACTGACGAGTTAAAATTACTTCTAAATAACATTCACTACATTCGCTGCTTTAAATAAAGTAAATGCACTCAGGTTGGTTAATGTTAACTTTTTGGAATTTTAGATCCCCAATACTCTTCAACTTTGTACTTGTTTGGCTGTATAAATATTTTGATATGAGCGCCACTGATGAGTCTTATGTAGACTAAACGCGCGCCTGGCATACTAAATTATAATCATGGTAAATTTTATTCAACTATTAACAAAGCAACAACTTTATAGTAAAAGCTTGGTGACAAATTATGTAAAAAATAAATTTCCTTGTAATCCATTCAAGCAAATTGTATGCCGTTATCTTTGTTTCAGATATTAAAAAAAAATGTCTAGGATATACTTGTTAATCGTCTTGATAGTAGTTGTATCTCAGGTGTTTGAAACTGACGGTAGTGGAGGAGGAAGTTGTTATGCTGCCCCAAATTTCTGGGGACCAGAATGTAGGTATGTATTTATATACATACTCGTTAGAATTTTTCTGTATAACATTATTCCAAAATATAAGATTAAAGGGGGTATATGGAAATGTGCAGATTTTGTATAATTGTTAATGAAACACGAATTATCCATAAAGGACATTATTTTTAAGGTACAACTTACATATAAGCTTTTAGATATATAACTCATTTTATGTGTTTGCATTCTGAATTATAACAAGTTCGAAAAATAAGATCATAGAAACAAAATAGGAACAGAATTAACAGTGCACAAAATATTCACTAGTATGCAATCATCGAATGTATGTATTGACATTATGTACTCATAACTGCAATAATACTTTTTATTTATTTATTATCAGTTCGTCGACATCAATATTTGGAACCCATGGATTAAGAATAAGATATTCTATGACTATAAATGGTAATGCAGGGACCCTGGTGTGTTGCGAAGGATATTCGGCTGCTGATGGTAGATTCCACAGTATGGGATGTGGACATGACTCATTTAGTTGGACATTAGAATGGGGAAATAATATAGCAACCCCAAAGATTAAATGTAAGGGTACGCCGTTTGGTGCCACAGTATCATGGAGCCATTAACTATAGACTATACTATATGTATCGATGTATAGTACATACTTTTCTGTATTTTTTATAACAATATTGTACAATAAACGATTAAATGTAACATAGTACAAAACTACTTTAAGCAAAAATTGGGTGAAAAGCAATGTCTATTTAACCTTTAATACTAACAGTTAAACTATTACTAATACCACTGATTCAATTACTGATTACTGTTACTGAAAGCAAGCTGGAAATCCTTGCCAGTTACTAGAAAATCAGGCCATTAAAAACGGTAAACACATGGCTGTACTTTGTAGAAGAGTTTTGTACAGGACGACAACAAATTAACAACTTATACAATACGTATGTCTTGTAATAGAGGCAGTCCAGGATGAAAGTCGGGAACATTTGGAATGCCACGGGGAAATGAGGGTATTTTGAAGAAGGACAAAAAACCAGCTTTGCAGCTGCCCACCTACAGACCCCTCAAAGAGTTGTTGCAACGGTTATCAACGTGCAAAGAACGTGGCACTCTCTTCACACGAGGCATCGGATTTAACATCCGCATTCTGACCGGACGCCCACTTTAGCGAGGTATTTACCGCCGGACGGAGAAAGACCAATGGTGACCATATTTTCATTCCCCAGTCACCCTTGGGGATTCTTTATTTAGCAAATGGTAGATTAAATATGGTTTTAAAGCTATCTAAATCTCTCACTTGTGTGGCAGTAGTATAAAATGCTATCATATTGACACAATGTGTGCACTAAACACACAAACATAATAGGCAAAAATGTCAACAATATGGGTACAGCAGTCAACATTGTGTTATAAGCTCAATCACAGTATGAACCTAAAATATACACATCATGATGGTTTTATTCACACTTATTTCATGAACATTATTGTTTATATAAAAGTATGAGATGCACTAAAAAGACAAATAAAGCATTGTTCAGCTCAGGTGTAAAAATTCAAATAATATTACGCAGACAAAATTTCCTTTTATGCATGAATAGATAGTTCTATCACAATAAAAGGGTGCGATATCACCAGCAAGAGAGAATATGATATCGTTTGATATTATCACTCATTATTCAATTTCAAAAGTAATAAAATATCAGCAAAGACGCATTTATAATTTTATTGAAATATTTTACCTATCACCATCCAATTCTAACACGTTATGAGTCCTAAAGATATACATTGTGTTTTATCTTAAGTAATATTAAATACATAAAACTAAAAAAAAATCAAAGAAAATCATTATGTAACTATTGGTTTATTCATGTATAAAATATCCAGAAAAGGACGTGTGAGCAAACCCAAAAACAACTTCTGCAGCATCAGTTCTATGCTTGACAAATACTCGATCTCCAACTGTTAGCTCTATCACAGCACTAATAGTACTCGAGTCTGCAGCTAATCCTCTTTGCGAGTAACCAAGAATATATGGTTGATCATTCTTGTTCAGTTGATAATGTACTACGGCACCATGATTTGCCAAAATCATACAGGAAAAATGGTAAAGTCCTGGAACCTTCGCTGTAAACACGCCTGTTGATGGGTCATATGCTCCACCTCTATTTACTCTGACATCATCGAATTTCAATACGGAATTTATTCCAGTTAATGTAAAATGCGGTGTAAGCGCTGCAAAAAACGCTGGCTTCACAGATGCAGAGGCAGCTGTATATATATAAAAAAAAACAATTGTTACATTACTAACAAATAAATGAATTTCATAGGAAGTACTGTTATATAATTTAATTCAATCAATTCTAACAGAATAACCAGTTGCTGTTTTAGAGAAGCTGGTGTAATTTTTTTTTGTGAACGGAATGTTTGCTTTTATATGCTGGCTTGTTCAATTTCAATAAAATTATTTCTGCATTTTGTATTGCATTATATTCACATTTTCTGATATTCATATTCATTTCCAAAATGCTCCTGGTCCAGGAAATCAAATGATCGTTCCCTTTTAACGTAATTTGTCTCTTTGGTGTTATCTAATTGGAATTAGAAAGAATTGAGGGAGGTTTAAGGGGTCAAAAATGTCCGTGTATATTTGCGTCCATTCGTTTTTGGTTTTGAAATATCGAAATAAAAAAAAACATAAAACGAGAGTGTTTTCATTTTTCGTTTTTGATTTCTTAAAAACCAAAATGAAAAACAAAAGTGTTTTCGTTTTTTGGTTTTGATTTCTCGATAATCAAAACGGAAAACGGGAGTATTTTCATTTTACATTTTTGCTAATAACGAATGATTGGTGAGATGTTGTATTTTGAAATTAACAGACAGATATTGAGATTTTTTAATCGACACAAATTAATGTATATAATCTTTACTTTGTGGTGAAAAGAAACCGAAATAAAGTCGGAAAGAACTTTAAATTGATAAAGTTAAGTTTTTTTCTATGTAGTTACCTGGAATTTGCATCTATGTTTCCGATAGTAGTATTGTTGAGGCATATATTAAAAGACTATTATTCGTTACATTTGCGTTTATCCTGAAGGTAAAAACATTCAAAGCCTGTAATTTGTTGCTGTATATCAAATTTGTTTTGGTAATTTTCTTTTGTACATGAATAAGACCGATAGCTAATCGTTTGAATTGTTTAGCATTAGTCATTTAGGGGTCTTTAATAGCAAATTATAAAGTCGAACTTGCATACAATATGACAGTATATGTTTTATTCAATTAAGAAATAAAAATTAAAACAATAAAACAAGATTAAAAGATTTGGTCTATTGTCAACATGTCATTCATACTTAAAAAAAAATTGCTGACACTCATCAATATTAAACAATGTAATAAAAACAGACCTTTAGACTTTGCCACGTCCACTTTTATTTTATCAAACTCATCTAATATGTCCATAACACATGACTGTGAACTGCACGATATTAAGGGACAATACATGACCATGAAAATGACGATCATTGGAGACATATTCATCCTGGCTATCAATTTATTGACGTTTCCCTTTCAGTGTAAGAATTCTACAAAAAAAGAAGTCGCAAACAATTTGTCTGTACAAATATTTTTAAATCAGTTATATGCATTCAACATCGTAACAAAACTTCGATTTATTTAGTGAGCGATTATTTGTTTCTAGTATATAGTGAAGTTTAATGATACTTTGCCACAAACAAATAACAACAAAACAATTATGAAGTGATCTCTGTTTTATGACTTACCTTTTTGTGAATTTGTTATGAATTTATCTGAGTATAAATGTATTGAAACCCTTGTCATTGCTCTTTATATATACCTTCAATTATCCTGTTTATTTGTTGTCACACACTGGAATGTTAATAAGTAAACCACAAATAATGAATTGTGCTATTCCATTATTGCAAAACGTAAATCTTTTCTAGGAATTCTTTTTATGATTCAACATATACTTGTTCTAATTGTACAAACATCCTGTTCAGAAATTTCTCGAATTTTTAAGCTGCTTTTTGCATGGGCAGATCATGATTCACATCACCAAGCGACTTGCACAATCAACCAAACAAAATAACTTTCATTTCGCAAAACATCTGATGAATGAAGCTGAACTTTTATGTATTGGCCTTACTTTTTTTGATTGTTTGAGCACTATGACGATGAATATCAAAATGTAAAGGTCAATGATTAATGCGAGGCGTGTGAGAGCACGTACCATATATCAACACAATAAAGAAAAAAACACCAACCATTCGATTCTATATGTCGGAGTTAGCATTTTGTTTTCATTTCTAGTAAAGATTGAAAGAGAGATATTGAACCAAGTTCATATTAGCAGAACTGTACACACCATTTAATGTAATACAAAATCATTTTTATATTTCACCAAATTACCATCAATGCATTTCAAAATATATTATAGGAAAACTATGTAACTCGAAATTTTAGTACAGTTAATTATGTATTACATGTAATAACTATGTTTAATTTTTTTTCTTCTTTTTTTTTGCCGTAAAATAATTGACAGTTATACGTCATTTACGTCATTTGTTGTTTATTCTTTAGTTTTCTATGTTGTGTCATGTGTACTATTGTTTTTCTGTTTGTCTTTTTCATTTTTAGCCATGGCGTTGTCAGTTTGTTTTAGATTTATGAGTTTGACTGTCCCTTTGGTATCTTTCGTCCCTCTTTTACAGTGAATTTCATGAAATCAAGTTTGTTTTATATATATAATGAATTTTTGGATGATCACCGCACTAATCCCCAAATTTAATTAGTTTGTTTTGATTAAGTACAGAAAAAAAAACGTAACGGTCGGTCACATATTGTTTACCTTGATATTTTTTACCTTTTACATACAAACAAATTGATGAAAATATTATTCGTTATATTTTACCTGTATAAATCACCATATAGTCTCAAGCAATAGAAAAGTGTATAGATCAGAATTGCCCCCGTCAAGGAAATTTGTAAACAACCGAGACTACCAGATCCTGTTATGAAGTAAATAATAATAATACCAAATTCAATGTATAATTTATCGAAAATAATGAAACTAGTTAAATGTCATCTGAAACAACTGACTCCAGATGCTGTTTACTGTCACGCAATATATAAATACAAGTGTATGCTTTCTCTCGATGTGCCTCATCAAAAACGTTTATTGAAGTGTCCAGGTAAAGGTATGTTGAATATTCTGATATTTTGTTTTGTTCAATTAAGATAATTTATCAATTAGTAGTCTCAGTTAGAATACACCGATCTGTAATGGTTAAAATTAAAGTTGCAGTGACGTTTGGTTACTTTTGAATTTGTTTAACTCGATTTCTACCTCAGAATACATATCACACTAGCAAAAATAACTTTTTTTAAATGTAGAAATTAAACCATGTTTTCGGCAAATTACAATCTATAATAAAGTGATAAAAGCATGGGTCAAATTTAAGAATTTAAATTTTTTACCGTTAATTGAGGGATATAAGGTTTCACCTAACAAAAAAATATTTAAAAAGGCAATATCTGACAATTCAATGACATCGATGTTGAAAAAATGTTGTTTTGGAAGTTCTTTATTAAGATTTTTTTTCGGTTTTACATCCCACTATAAAAACAATTAAAGGAAGTTTAAGTAATACATTTATTATCCTAAAGGACGTACAATCCGTGGTGTGATATGATTACCAATGAGACTACAATCCATCAGAAATTTCGCATTTTTTCGTGATATTCTTTGGTAATAAGATATGCAAGTTTGCAGGAAATCGTATGATTTCACTAAGCTTTTTCGTTTTACTGATTTTGCTACTGTTACACGTTTGTCCTCAGCCGCGAATTAATCAATATAAAAAAGAAGATGCGGTATACCAATAATAGTGGTTAAAAAATTCCTTACAGACAACAAGATAAAAATGTAAACCCTCTTTTTAAATTTTGCCATTTGTTGGTATCGCTGAAGTAAAACTTCTAACATTCTCTTTATTGTACATTTATCAACAAATGCTTGTTAAAATATATTTTTTTTATTTTGCATATCGTTACATGACGAAAGAAAGTTTCTCTACTCCATCCTGTATATCAGAAAATAAAATAAAACATTTAAAAAGATCAAATCAAGCGAGGCAAAATAGTGCACTGACATAGATAGAATGACAAATATAAAAACACTTAAAATAAAGCTTTGGTCAGTTGCAAACACAAACTATTCATTAATATATTTTTGTTTCATGCCACTTACTTCTTTGTTTCAGATAAAACGTAATGCATAACACGTTCTTGTTATTCGTCTGTATAGCAGTTGCATCTCAAGTGATTGAGACCTACGCTGCAGGAGGTAGTTGTTATGCTCCTCCAATGTTTTGGGGACCACAATGTAGGTATGTACATGTATGTGTTATCAAAAAAGTATGAAATCATATAAGAATAGGAAGACTTCGCGTATCTAGACAAAATACTGTTGGATTCGTAGCACTGATTTGAAAATGCAACAATTGAATAACTTCGTTACGCTGGTCCAATGGAATGGGGATGGTCATGTTAGGATGTGTATCAAAAATGAATAAAGACTAAATATGATAAACTATTGACCTTTTCTAAAACACAAAGAGTAAAACTAATCGTGTTTTATGCTGAATTTTTCAAAATGTGTTACAACTGATTTTGATCGTATGGCTTGTCGTTAAAACGACATCTGCGCTGTTTGAAGTAGAATAACAAAAAATACTGAACCCCAATGTAAACTCACACCGGAAAGTCACTTATTAAATGGCAAAATCAAAAAAGCACAAAAAATTCAAACGAAAAGAAAACAACTGCAATACTCCTGACTTAGTATAGGTCGAACATGGTTGAATAAACCTGGTTTACATGTTTAATGCCAGTTTTAACTCTCACTTGTATGACAGCACACAAATTCCATTATATAGACAACAATTTGTGAACAAAACAACGACATAATAGGTAAAACTTTAAAAAGGGGTACGGCAATCAACATTGTGTAATAATCTACATAATTTTAAAACAAATATGTCAACAAACTGAAAAAAGAAACACAAAAATTATTATGAACAGAGCTCACAATCAAAATTTATGACAAAAGTACAAAAAATAACCATAGCGTAAAAAAACAATAGCGGGATTTATACAGTTAAAATAACAAAACATGAAACAAAAAGTTTATAAAATACAGGATCACCGTGCATTAGTATATAAAGAGGAAAGCATCTTTACAGCTACTTCGTGTAGTTTTCTTCACTTTACCAACATAATGGTCAAAGTAAAAACTATTGGTTTTCTTTCTAATTTACTTTATTTCATTATTTTGCCTTTAAGAGGATTCTTCATGTATTAAGTTAGTGAAAAGTGGGAAAATATACAAAGAGTGCAATACCACATAAGTCAAGAGCAAATGAGAACCCTTGACCAAAAACAAAAAGACGAAAAGACAAACAAAAGACCACAAAACACTACACAGAAAACTCATGATTAAAAAACCCAGAGTGAAGTCTGGCTCTCCGTTAAGTTTATTGACATTGTTGTTTGTTAACATCTTTTAACATGACCGTATGAGACAATTTTCTAGGATTTAACAAATGGCTTTTGGATAAGAACATGTTTTAGGATATTCAGTTTAACTATTACAATCTGATGAGTCTTGTGTAGACGAAACGAGCGTCTGGCGTGTCAAATTATAATCCTGGTACCTTTGATAACAGTTATAGACAATATTGTACTTTAATATGTATTATATATACTATCACATTTTGTTAATATTATTTTTAGATCGTCAACATCAATATTTGGACATCACGGAGTGAAAATTAGATATAACGTGACGGTATACGGTAATGGAGGAACCCTGTTTGTTGCAAAGGATATTCACCTATTTATAGTCGACTCGTTTATATAGGATGCGGACATAAAACGATTTGGTAGAACATTTCTATGGGGAAATAATATAGCAACTCCTAAGATTCAATGTAAAGGAGTCCCGTTTGGTGCCTCGGTGTCATTCAAGCACTAGTATAATGTCAAGGAACAATGCATATGCTTCTTTATATTGTTCGGTTATCCTTGTTATTGTTCCAATAATTGTGCATTACATAGAATAAAAATATATGCAAAACGTGGTATTCGTTCATTAATTTGATCTGTTCTCTATGTTTCTTTAATCCTTCTTATCTCTCATTGGTTTAATCATGGATTCCATTTTGATTTATTGTATTCAGATAGGAACTATTGTCGACGATGACTTTATGATGTCAAATGTCAACATTATGTTTTTAGGAATTTATACATAAAGGCAACAGTAGTATACCGCTGTTCGAAATTCATAAATTGATTTAGAAAAACAAATTCAGTTTACAAACTAAAACTGAGGGAAACGTATCAAATGTAAGAGGAGAACACAACAGAAACAAAACATTAAAATGAAACACACACAGAAACGAACTATGATATAACAATGGCCATTTTCTTGAATTGGTGCAGGACATTTTAAGAAAAAATGGTGGGTTGAACCTGGTTTTGTGGCATGCCAAACCTCCCACTTTTAATGGCAATGTTAGATATAACATTAAAAATACAACGTTTACATGACAGGACTACAATACAAATACATGGAAGAATATATAGGACAAAGAAACACACAAAAGGTACAAGGTTTAGAATTTAATATGCCATACATCAGTTTGAAGTGCGTTCCAGTCTATCATAGTGTAATCACATTGTTCGAAATTCGGCTGTTATTTCAGTTGCTTTCCACTATAACTATTTCGATCAAAACTATATTCGTAACACGAATCACATTTCATATTTTGATAGGAAATATCAAACAAGTTAAAGACTTTACCCTTTTTAAAGAGATTTTCAGTTTCTCTTAAGTCTTTTATTGCCGATCTGATAATATCGCACTCTAATACATCTTTACTTTTATCAAGTTCATTAATATGTGCAGTGTTAAAACCTTGGTATCCACCATTGCCCTTTAATTTTACTTTCGGGAGTGTGTAATGTAAACATACGCCTTTCGGTCGATTTTCAATTTTAATTCTTAGAAAAGCAAATAATCAAAATCCAAACTAATGTAACAACAACAAGAAAGGGATTTGATTAAGACATAGATTGATTTCTCCTTGCAAAACAAGCAGTCATATATACTGATAAATAAATTTTCGTAATTCTTTCCAATGTAAACGAACATAAGAGAAATCTGGACACATCTTTTGATAATTACATTTTAGACGCAAAATAATGACTATTAGATACATTTGTATGTGTTTTATAACGCTAGGCATATTTTCCATTTAGTGGTAAAGCAGAGTGCACATTATCAAAGTCATTTGCGTATTGTATAAAGGTTGATGTCAGTTTACTGTACTATAAAATCAAATGCACCGTAGTGTCGTTTCCAAATCATATAAAGGCATTGTCAACATAATAACATAATAGCATGTCGTTTAATGTCAAAGAAGGGAAGATCATAATACGAAATGTAGTCCGATAAAAACAAATGCAGATCATAATAAGTAATTGACGTTGTCTTTTCGCAAAAATATCATCAGCCCTGGAGTCCGTACTGTGGTGTCGTCTTGAAATATTAGTCAAACGTAATTTCGAGCGGGTAAATTTATCATGCATCAAACTTTACGCTCAATCTGAATAATAAAGAGTACTACCCACAGGCACAGATTGCATAAGCCATGTTATGAAAAGCTTTTTTCTGTTTTTTTCCAACTTCATATTTGAGTTGGCCTTCACTTGATTTGATTGGATTGCCACTGATAAGTCGTGCGAAACGCACTGTAAGCATGAGAGTTTTTCTATAGTATATAACGGTGAAATTATATGTATAATGATGAAATCATATTCAACTGAAAAAGATCACAGAATTTGTAGTCAAAAATCACATAAAGATCAATATATGAAGTACAACTTCGTGTTTCTTAGTCTTTTTTTTGTAATATTGTTTGTCGATTTTTCTTTTTCTTTTGCAGCCATGGCGTTGTCGATTGATGAGTTAATATGTCCCTCTAGTATCTTTCGACTTTCTTTTAGTTTCGGTAGTACCCTTAGTTTTAAGTTCATTATAAAGAAATCTCATTGTTGTTTAGTTAAAATATATTAGTTGATTTTTCTAAGTCTAGTGATGAACAAAACAAAAAAACTTTTCTTGAAGCTTATTGGTAAATTGGAATGAAACACAAACTAATGTAAGGAGTTGATCGAAATCCAATAAAAATTCACAGTAACGATATCCACTTAACATACATGTATCGTCTGAACTAATCAGAGAAACATACACTACCGTAACATAACTTGTGATACTAATTTCTTCAATTGCATTGAGTAGAAAATTGACACTATTTATCTGATCAAGTGTGTGCAAAAGAAAATTAAATATTATGTAATCTGACCTTCAATGTCCTCTCCTATGAACCTAGTACGAATTTAGAAAATTGAATTCGCAGGCCTAATAATAAATGTGACAATGAAATTTTTCTGCATTTAATTAGAACAAACAACATAATAACATGTACGGATTACAATTTTTCCAATTTATTATATATATATATATAGAATACACTGTCGTCAATTAAACCGCAATGACATATCAGTGTCAATCACAATACAAACAACCAACAAAAAGGAAGAGACACAAAATTAGATAAAGTTTCAACATGCTCATCATAAAGTATTGTACCCTGAATTAATCTTTATTTACATAGTGTACCTTCTGTATATACAATAGGACTTCTTACTATATAAATTATTATAATTTAATCACCTCGAGGATTTTAAATCGAAAATTCATGTGCCTAGAGTTCATAAATATATTACATGTCTAACGATCTAATGACAAAATCTACGTACCTATCTATATGTTGGTGTCAATTATTTCTATACCATTCGTATTAAATATCAATTCGCATTTTTCACTGTCCGGCTATTTAAGAAAATGTTTATCGAATAAATACATGTGATGACCGGATCTGATTTTTTTGTCCTTACATATCACTGAATTCAATTTGTTTAAAAAATTGGTATAATATATATGTTAATGAAAAAATATTTTTAAATCTTTGGTTTTCACTTTTTTTCAAAGGAGAAGATTTTTCATAATCAAAAGATAGATCCAGGTTCATTTCCTGGGTTGTGAAAATGAAAAACAAAAGTCAAATTTAGTTTAACATGTGCTATAATTTACTTTTTCAAATGCATTAAGGACAGTTTTAAGAAATTATGTAGATTTTCATCAAATTTATTTTAAATTATACCGAAATGAAATCTACGTCACAATGCTCTATAAAGTTGTACTATTAACTAAGGAATTGCTACTGTTACACATAGAATATAAAGGTTGGTGTTTATTTTTGATTTTGTTGGTATAATACACCACACCCTACATTAACAATGCGACAAAATATAACGGTGTTTCTGTTACTACTCATCATGTATTAAATATCCCGTCTGACCTTTACACTTTGATATGCACCGACCTAGTGCTCAAAGTAATAATCACTGGTTTTCTCTGCCAAGTAAGGTTAGTACGTGTAATTCAGCTTCATCCATTACATTTTTGTACATGCATGTTTTAAGAAATGATAACTATCTTTGTTTGACTGTGCAAGGTGCTGGTTGATACGAACTTTATAATTTGAACCTGCAAATACAGCAAAAACTTTTAAAGGGAAATTTTGTAAACTTTTTCTGTTCTTAGCCGGATGTAATTGTAAGTTTGTAATGAAGCAATGAAAGAAAACATATAAAATTCCTAGAAAAAGATCCTTTCTTCCAGTCATTCGTGGATTTGTAATTAATTCCCTTGTGTGTGTCTACAATATGCAAAAAAAAAAAAAAAAAAGTGTATATAAAGAGCGATAGCGAAGGATTAATACACTATTCCGTCAACATCTTAATAACTAATTGTTAAAAAAGGTAAGTTAAAAAAAATAAGTCTTCTTAATTATTGTATTGTTGAAATGGATACGAAGAAAGATCATATTAGTCAACTTCACATCTCGCTATGTATCAGTAAAAAGAAAGTTAAATAAACAAGTATGCCTTTAGGAAAATATCAACATATAACTAAACATAGCAAAACAAGTCTGACCAGTCATAATTGGAGTTACGACACTTTATTAATTGTGTTTTATTATTATACATGTTATATAGAAATGATAATAGATAGATTGATAATAGCATAAATGAACAGTAAATCAGCATCTATAAGTCAGTCAAGTTTCGGCTAAATTGGCAATAAACACAAATTTTCCGACTTTTTGGCTATCAATGCTCGTTAACGTCGAGTTTGATTTGATTTTCAAATTTTTTTTCATTGGGGGATTTCTAGTTAGTAACATTAAAAGTAACGTGTTTAATGAATTTTGATACGTAATATATGTTTTCGCCGAGGCTGTAATGTCATTTTATATATGTATTTCGTTGATTCATGCCACTATCTACTATGTTCCAGATTTCACAAAATGTCAAAGACACACTTGTCATTACTGTTTATAGTAGTTGCATGCCAAGTGTATGAAACGTACGGTAAAGGAGGAGGAAGTTGTTTCGCTGCGCCATTGTTTTGGGGACCAGAATGCAGGTAAAACTATGTAATACAATTAATCAAACGTATAGAGATATAAATTTGTATATATTGGAACAGTAAAACCTCAAATAACTAGAAAATACACTTTAAGAATGAGCGATATTATTTTGTTTTGTATTGATCTACATAAATGATCACTTAATAGAAATTTTTATCGTTTTTCAAGAAATAGATTTTTCCTCGAATACATATATAAAAAAATACGTTCACTGTGCACTAAAAAAGCTGTCTATATGTTATAGCAAGGAGGTTATATTAGAAGGAGAGACAACGAAAGACGATAATTACACATAAAATGTTACCGACTTTTCTGAAAGTGGGTGTTAATTACTTGAGATCGACTCTGTCACAGAGGGATATTTTGTCTATAACATACCCGAGTAAGAACGGAAACACCCGAGGTGTCATAAACTGACCGGAACTATAATTATTGACATATTAATACGATTTTTTGTGATATTTTTTATTAAGTAATTAAAAATTAAAATTTTATGTTAAAAGTTAACTTCTAACCAATAGAAATGAAACGAATATCTGTCTCATTGCCGTCAAAGTTAATACCAACAGAAAGCACTTTTACGTTGTTCCCGATAAATTTCTCTAAGTTTCAATTGCAAATATTCTTTCCGATCGTTACCGGTCACCGTGACTAAAGTACTTTGCATATTCGTATATTTTCTATGATTATTACCTGCCAATTCTCATCAACAGGAATTGACAGGTGAAGCAAAAATCTTTGTTTAAAGCAATGTAGTGTTGAATACAAATCGCACACTAACTTTCCTTTAAACCCTCATCACTTTGTCATTTCTTTATCTTTTTTTCACGGTAGACAGACGATTGATTTTGAAATTGCGCGTCCAATCTTTTTCCATATCATAAACACCTATACACTGCATTGTTAACAAAAATACACCTGAACTTTAATCACCCACTCACTGATAACAACAACGTGACATATGCGATTTATCTATTAGACCGAACTGCTCGCGGTAACAGCCCGGTACATCAGAGGGCCATGTCAAGTGGGTGATAAACATGTCAGTTTCTTTATATTTTTATCATTTTTCTCTGATCGAACTGCTAACCTGGGGATGTTAATTTTGTATCAAGCAGAATGTTCACTCTCCTTCTAATATAACCTCCTTGGTTATAGCAATAAAATGTTAAAATCCCACTTTATATCTACTGTGTTCCCTAATATATCACGTTCATAAATATAACATACATTAACATTATAGTGTTATCAAAAGAAGATGTACAACTCCAATATTTTTGAGTGAAATATATACATTTTCTCTCAAATGTAAGCGTTATGTGTTTGAGTTTTTGTTTTTATAAATTTTAACAAGTTACAGGAAAGAAAAGAAGCTACAAAAATTTCAGAAATCGTTGAAAGCTGCAGTTTGACACTGTGTAAACGATAAAGTTATATGACCATTTAGTTTAATGAGAAACAGGATTTACTTATACATGTAGTTTATCTAATGTGTTTTGTTTTGTTTATTATCAGATCGTCATCATCATTAATTGGAAACAAAGGTGTAAAAATTACATATTCTGTGACGGTTATTGGATCGACCATGGTTTGTTGCAAGGGATACTTGCCTGCTAGTAGAACATTCCATAGTATAGGATGCGGATATGGAACATATAGAAAAAAATTCAACTGGGGTAATACTATAGACATTCCAAGGATTAAATGTAAGGGAAGCCCGCTTGCTGGCTCGGTAAGATGGAGCTACTAGTTAACGAACATAGCATATGTATTGTATCATGTATCTGGTTTCTTATGTAATATCTTTATGACTAAAAATAAACGATACAATACAAATAAATAACATTGACTATACTTATTCATGTATGAAATAACATCTTTTTTCAAAAACCCTTTTTTTCTTGGAATCATAGCTTGAAATTATCACGGATAGTTCTTAAACAATTCTTTCGTTGACAATTCAATACCCCAATTCTGTGTAAATTTTTTGAATATTTAAAAACACGATTTAAACTTTGTGTTAACTTTCCCCGTGAATATGTTTTCTGACATAAATGCCTAGAAGCTTTATGCAACTGTTTTGCCAAGAAATTGAAAGCATTTCAGAATGCTAGATATAAAGGAGGGACGAAAGATATCAGAGGGACAGTCAAACTCATAAATCGAAAATAAACTGACAACGCCATGGCTAAAAATGAAAAAGACAAACAGACAAACAATAGAACACATGACACAACATAGAACCCAACCAAAAACTAGGGGTGATCTCAGGTGCTCCGGAAGGTAGGTCAAATTCATGAAAGGGTAGGGGATTGTTGTAACGACGTAAGAAACATATCCGATATCATTTGTGAAACGGTTATTCCATAACGGTCAATCAACTCGTTATGGCGTCGGTAAAATTTACGAAGTGATGATTTCAACTTAACAATTGGAACTCTTGGTTTCATAGCCTCCTAGTTAGCAGCAACCCTCCATCAAGAAAATCATGATAGGAAATGCAAGCACGGGAATAACGTTTCAATTGGGAGATATATACCCCGTATGAATGTGGTTTTGTTAAATCGTATGGAATTTAAACTTTAGTCGTTCTTCGTGATAATTCTTTCGGCGTTTCCATGAGACTCTCGAAAGTAATTTGGATTTCATAGACTACATATACATAGGCCGATAAATAGTAGTGTTGTTAAACTGGACCCCAGTTGTCTTCATTTATCGCTACACTGGCCCCTATTGTGTTCACTTTTCGGTACACTGACTCGGTGCGTAGCTACAGATGAAACGGCGGATACGTTTATAGTGTTGTAAGCAATTGAACAGCTATAAGGAACAAATCCTTTCCCGAATTTTTCTTTTGCCCATCTTATCAAATCATAACTTTTTGAAACAAACAGTGTACCATCTTTTCGCATAAGGTCAATTCACTCCTTTAGATTCTTATATAAAAAGACGTTAACTCTCTGAGGTTCACATAACTCGTCAATTTGTTTGTCCTTTCTTCCCTTGATTTAAGTAATGGTGTAATTAAAGAGTGTATAAATGGAATGTATATTCTGTCTAAGTAGAGATAAACATGAAGATGTAAATTGAGAATAAAAATGTTGAATGTGTCAAAGAGACAACAACCCGACCAATGAGCATACAACAGACGAAGTCCATCAATGGATCTTCAATACAGCAAGAAAACCCCGTACCTGGAGGCGTGCTTCAGCTGGCCCATAAACAAATATATATACTAGTTCAGTGATAATGGACGTCATTCTTAACTGCAAAATATACACAAGAAACTAAAATTTAAAATCATACAAGACTAACAAAGGCCAGAGGCTCCTGACTTTGGACAGGCGCAACAATGCGGTGGGTTTAAACATGCTATTTGAGAACTCAACACTCCCCTTTACATCTACCCAATGTAGAAAAAGCAAACGCATAACAATACGCACAGTAAAACTCAGTTTAAAAAAGTCCGATGTAAGATGTGTAAGGAATAGGCAACAAAAGAAACTAAACAAAATGAAAATGATACATTAATTAACAAAGGACTACTAGCAGTTACTGACATGCCAGCTCCAGACCTCAATTAAACTGATTGAAAGATTATGTCTTCATCATATGAATATCAAGTATAATCCTTCCCGCTAGGGGTTTAGTATTATATCTTCATAAGATATATGAGAAGAACATAACCCGTATCATGCCAGCAACTAGCTTTAGCATAAATATATGTTTACTTCCGATGCAAACTTGAAAGAACCTATAAGTGAATCAATATTAAAGCCAACATATGCAATCTTTAATGACCTGACAACAGTATCATAACTATATCATTTCTCAGTAAGTCTATACTTTTCTTAATGTATACACGTGAGCTTAGTCAGAGAGTAATCTTCATCTTATGCCTGGAGTGCTTCAACATGTTCAATTAACCCAATTAGTACTGCAACCAGAGTTCATTTTTTTTAAACTTTAATGGTCCGGAAGAACACACACCTAAATTATATATCAATGGAAAGAGGAAAACGTGTATAGTAACAAAAGTTGGGTCGTAAAAATCCAGAGTGGTCACATTTTTGTGAAATGGAGGTCAAAGGTCAGACCTAAAAATATCAATACTTCAACCACAAGGACAAAAAGGAGAAATTTTCTGATATTTATTCAAAGGAATGCTACAAAAACGATTCATTCATAAGCATATGCTATAAACGATGTTAAAACGACAAATTTGACTACTTATATGAAGAGCTGCCATTACAAAATGGCGTTGATTTGGAACCTTCTGATTTTTTTCCATTTATGACATAGCAAAAGAAGAAGTGGCCTTGGCCTTTTCACATCCATAAACTTTCATATTGTGTATAGTATTTCACTACAGTATATTACAGAATTATTTTCTAAACTATAAAACCCCAGTTTATCAAATTATTTCAATATTTTTTCTCTCTTTGAAAAAAAAACAAAATTCAAGCGCTGAAACAGTGTTTTTAATTTTGCATCTAAAAGGTTGTGATTTTGTGAAAATTAGTATCTAGCTATAGATAAACACTTATTGTGTATTTGCAAAGTATGGACGGATCAGTTATTACACAAAATATACCATAGTCACTCGAGGCGAATGCGAGGTTTAAAAAAAATCATAAGTGTTACTTGCCTTGATTAGGGGTTTGGTTGAGTGTAAAACAAAGTCAGTTTGGTGCATGAACATTGTCTTAGTGGGATAATCCTGATAAAGAAATTAACTCATCAATCTTTAAAGGGAACATGGAACCCTTAAGACTAAGTAACTCGAACACCACAAAAAAAAAATAAAAAAATGGGGTGATCTTAGGTGCTTCAGAAGGATAAACAGATTCTGCTCCACATGTGGCACCCTATGTCAAAATGTAATTGGCATTAGTGAATACGTATCTATGTTAGCATTCATACGGATTTAAATGAATTGAAATAATATTGAATTGTTATCCAATTAAATTATATCAATGTTTGTTTTTTAAGCTTATTGAAATAAATGTCCACTAAATATTAGACAGCTCAAAGCGAAATATTATTTCACAGCTCCGCTTTTATTAATATTTGAAACAAACAAAAAACCACATTTCGATTTTTTTTGGAACTTCGTTAATGTTCTTAATGTCCGAGAAACCAAAAAATAGTAACATAAAAAATGAAATTTTACTACAAATAGATTTAAAGAATATTTTGGGGATTTTAGAAAAATACACAGACATTTCGTGTCATGAGTTATGTAATAATAAAATAAATACTTCAATAAAACATTTATTTAACTGGTCTCATATATTTTTAAAAATTATTTAAACGTCAAAATCTTTTATGAAAGAAAACTTCTATGAGATAATGTACTATCACACACAAAGATATAAAGATACCATGTGGCATAAATAAATTACATTACTTAACAATGACTGCACATAGATAATTGTTTTTGTTTGAAATTTGTTTGAAAAATAAGCACAAACATTAATATTGAAGAGTATAATAATGATATCTATAAAAATCTTTTATGAAAGCAAATTTTGATATTGCAAAGAACACAGGCTTATCCAATAAGCAAAACTATTAACATTGTTCGAGATAAAAAAACCGAATGGCACATATTTAATTAGACTAATTACTAGATTTGTGCTAACATGATCAACGCGACGGATACTGCATTTGTGAAGCAGGATATGGTTACCCTTCCGGAGAACCTGATTTCGGCCACGATTTTTAGGAGTTTCGGGTTGAACATTCCTTGGTTTACTGTGTTGATTTTTGTGTTCTGTTGTTTGTCTGTTTGTCTGTTTGTCTGTTGGTTTTTGTCTTCATTTTTTAGTCAGGGCATTGCCGGTTTGTTTTTGACTTGTAAGACTGGAAGTCTCTCTGGAGTCTTTCGCCCCTCTTTTAGAAAGTAGATTTTAAGAACCAAACCTCGCTAGAATAGAAACAAATATACGGGCCGTATGTTTTAGTGTATCTGTTACAGAAGCTTTTCTTATCGTACATTACATTTCATCTTTGCCCATCAATTCCGCACTTAAATATACGTGTCTCCACACAGCGTAGAGACTGTTGAAAGGATCTATCCCATCGAACTGGAGATACAGAATACAGCAGATACAGTTAAATCTCTTTCTTGACTTACATCTAGAAATTGACGATGAGGGTAGGTTGAAAATAAAACTTTACAACAAAAGAGATGATTTCGGCTTCCCAGTTTTGAACTTTCAATTTCTATATAGCAACATTCAATTGCTTCGTCTTTTGTGTTCTATGATGCTTGATTTCTTGATTGACAGCATATTTGTTACGCTCGGCGGACGTGTTTTCATCAAACTATCGGCATTCCCATGGCACCAATTGTGCCCCTCTTCTTACCGACTGGTTCCTTTATTATTATGAGGCTAACTTCACACGGGAACTTCTTAGGAAGAAAGAAAAGAATTAAGCAATATCCTTTAACTTTACTTTCCGCTATATAGATAATGTTCTCACACTGAATGATTAAAAATTTAGTGACTGTTGAACGCATCTATTCAATCGAACTAGAGATAAAGAATACAACAGATATAGTTAAGTCTGCGACATATCTTGACTTGCATCTAGAAATTGGCAATGAGGGTCGGTTGAAAACAAAACTTTACGATAATAGAGATGATTTCAGGTTCCCAATTGTGAACTTTGCATTTTTATGTAGCAATATTCTTGCAGCGCATGCATACGGACTATATAACTCCCATTTTATACGATATTCCCGGGCTTGTATTTCCTATCATGCTTTCCTTGATAGAGGGTTGCTTTTCCCAAGGAAGCAATTAAACCAAGAGTTCCAAATGGTGAAGTTGAAATCATACTTTTGAAAAATATAACGGACACCACTACAAGTTGGTTGACCGTTATGTAATATCCGTTTCATAGATGATATGGGATATGTTTTTTTTATGTCGTATCTACAATCCTGTTCCCTTTATACGAATGTGACCTACCAAATAAACTATTTACCGGGTGTGTAATAACATGAGCAACACGAGGGTTGCCACATGTGGAGCAATATCTACTTACACTCCCGAAACACCTGAGATAACCCCCATTTTTTGGTGGGGTTCAAGTTTTCTTTGTTGTGTCTTGTGACCCGGTTTTGTTTTCTCTTAATCGATTTATGACTTTCGAACAGCGGTATACAACTGTTGCCTTAATTGACTGTTCTTTTGGATTTTTCGTCTCTCTTTTTAAAATCATTTATAACAAAGAAGTTGAATTTATATGCCCTTTTTTTCTAAAAAATAATAGGAAAAGTCCCAAATTTACATAATTATTGTCATTATCAATTGGACACGAAAAAACAACAAAATGCAATAAAATTTTCTAATTTTAACACCCGCTTATATTTTTTTTATGTTAAATTTGTTCAGTTTAGTTCACTTATAGTTATTTTTCTTCAAAGTATAATATCACCAAATTAGGGAAAATGAGGAAAAAAAAACTTACTTTCAAATTGCCGTAGCAAAATGAAAGTGCCCCACTATATGATTTTTTTCTCCATAAAATACTTTCTTTTAGTCATATAAACATATAAAATATAAAACATCAGGTAAAGAAACCAGTTTAATTCCTGAAATGTTGGCTCCTCAGAGGTGTTCATCCTTAATATCATAATTATATGTTTTATAATTTATCATTAACTAATAAGGATAAGATATATAATTACATTTTTACATAACATGCGCAATTGTCATGTTCAAATTACTTTAATGCATTTATTTGTAAAAAAAGGATAACATCTGTCTGCAATAAATTAATTGATATGTAATTCTAAATGTGTCCCAAGGTGACAATTTCCGTCATGCGAATATTAATTAAGGTTCATGTTCAAGGCTACGCACACCATTCAGTTCCGGTAACATAAAGTTATATCGTTTGCCCTATTTAAAAGATATGCGGTACAGTTCTTGGAAATTATGTAAAATAAAATTGTACCGTTTTTGTTTTATGTTATGTTCATGTGAAATCTTATTCGTGATCTCTTTGTTGTTAAGTGCTTAAGATAAAAGTACCAAAATGAACGGACTGAATTGTATTTTAAGCGAATTAATCCCTTTTTATGACAATGGTTTAATGAGTTTGACAAGTATGTATACATAATTAATCATTATAAGAAAGTATACCGATTTCGGTTCAAAACACCACTTAAATAGGTTTATTTGCTAAAGTTACAAGGATATTGCACATTCGAGATGTTTTACACGTTTATGTGATAAGAAAAAAAATACAATTCTATATGTATGTATACATAATTAATCATTATAAGAAAGTATACCGATTTCGGTTCAAAACACCACTTAAATAGGTTTATTTGCTAAAGTTACAAGGAAAAAGTTTCGCAATAAAAAGATAACAAGCAGTTAAATTTGTCTTTGATAGCACTTTTTGAACGTAGCATTTCAGGTAATACATTGACCTATTAAACATACACGATAAAATAAAGATGAAGACAGTCTGACCTATGGGTATTCTTATTGCACATTCGGGATGTTTTACACGTTTATGTGATAAGAAAAAAAATACAATTCTATATGTATGTATACATAATTAATCATTATAAGAAAGTATACCGATTTCGGTTCAAAACACCACTTAAATAGGTTTATTTGCTAAAGTTACAAGGAAAAAGTTTCGCAATAAAAAGATAACAAGCAGTTAAATTTGTCTTTGATAGCACTTTTTGAACGTAGCATTTCCCTATATCATAATAGTTAATCTTGCAGTGAAATTTGTGCATTCCATAACAATTGCTTTAAAAATTTACCTATCAAACTGATCATTCATTTTTACAGAACCACTGTAATTCAGGTAATACATTGACCTATTAAACATACACGATAAAATAAAGATGAAGACAGTCTGACCTATGGGTATTCTTATTGCACATTCGGGATGTTTTACACGTTTATGTGATAAGAAAAAAAATACAATTCTATAAAGTACTGCCCTGGACGGGAGGTTATGAAGGTATGCCACTGCTCAGAAAAAGAAGCATTTACTTTTGAAAATTAAAAGTTATCTTTTGTCTTGAAATCGTTTATGAAAACTTTTTTTCTAATTGCTATGGGTATGTCCATTTTCATGTATCAAAGTTAAATCACGCTTACAACATATAGATTCATTTACTAAAACTACGACACCATCGCCCATGTATTACTATTGAAGACAACGGAAGCAATTTAAAAAGTAATTACAATTCCCATGTATTGATCAGTTTTTTCATATATTCGTTAGTCAAACAATTTATATTTTGTAAGTCTCATGACATGCACTATCTAATTTGTTTCAGAAAAAAAGCAATGTCAATGACATATTTGTTTTTCGTCTGCATATTAGTTGCATCGCAAGTGTTCGTGGCTTTCGGAAGTGGAGGAAGTTGCTATGCTGGCCCAATGTCGTCGGAATGTAGGTATGTTTGAGTATGATATAAGTTTCGTATATTCTTAATCTTTATTTATTAATATAAAAACGTGTGACGTATAAAGATATAGGTAAATTTCCAAAAGACAGACAACTATGTTTCTGGAGTATCTATTGATGAAAAAATTGTCTTCAATATATATAGAATACATTGTGTGTATGTGTGTGGTGGGGTCTGTTTAAGAAATAATTCATATACTTATTGGATTTTTACACAGGGCCCAAGCAAATCTAAGTCTTCTATGAATTATTCCGATTCAAATAGGAAAACACTAAAGCAAGGGTGGGTATGCTTGGTGTGTGGCTGTTTTCTTTTTTTACTCCCTGTTAAATAAAGCTAAAAGATTCTAATAAATATGTAGCTAGCATGAATAATTTCGTAAATAACCGCTAGAAAAAAGGTTTAAATTATTTAAATGTTGAAACACAACATTTGTCATTTTTCATTGACATGTTTTCGTCAAATTCAAGGTTGACATTTCGAAAGTAAGGAGCCGCCATGTTGACTTGTTTAAATCAGATAGTATGCGAATAATGCAATAGAATAGAAAATAAAACAAAACCTACTTTAAAAATCCATTTTAATTCAATAGTATACGAATTTCGATTGTTCACGCGACGGAAAAACTTTCAGATTAACCGTTTTTATTTGTTTGACGTCATGTTTTGAAATGCCTTATATGCTTCAAAACCATTAATGGACTTTTTTATTTGATTTTCATTTTGTCAATTTTTCTAAGCTATTGTGCAATTAACATTTTTGTTATGCATCAGAATAAGAATACAAGTTTTTTAATCTGTTTTCAAATGCAATAAAATCGACATTTTTGGTCTTATCGCCATTTATTTGTTTTACAGTTCGTCAACAGCAATTATTGGAAGCAAATATTTGACAGTTAGATATTAGGTTAGCGTAACAGGTAATGGAGGGACCCTCGTTTGTTGCCAGGGTTATTCAGCTGCTGTTAGATCATTCCAAAGTATAGGTTGCGGGCATAGCTCATGGTGGAACAGTAGACTGGGGTAATAATGCCGGAACTCCGATGATCAAATGTAAGGGGAACCCGTTTGGTGCAATGGTATCACGGAAACATTAATGCAGGAAGATGTATCGTATAACTCATCATTCGTTGTGTGTTCTTTAACATTTGATGATGTATTTATTGAATAAATAGTGCTATACAAAGCGACTCTACGGAAATATTTATAAGGAATTGAATTTTTTAAATTTACATTAACAACACATGGCCATGGCGCAACTGTTACAGTCTTGGTAGGTCTTTCAAGCCATAACTTAACGTTTAATGCTAAGTCCGTTTCTGTGTGTGTTATATTTTAATGTTGTGTCGTTGTTCTTCTCTAATAATTAATGAGTTTCCCTCAGTTTTAGTTTGTTACCCCGATTTTGTTTTTTGTCCATCGATTTAAGAGTTTTGAACAGCGGTATACTACTATTGCCTTTATTTGTTAAGATATCAATATGTCAATATCTTAAAAATTAAATGGTTTAAAAGCAGATATCGATAAATGAAAAAATGGTTTGACCCCAAAAAAAGATATAATTTCATTTTCAATTGTCTATAAATACAAGATTTTATATATGGTATTACGAATTTAGACAAACGGAGTTTGACGATGTTAAAATATCTTTTATAAATATGTTATGCAGACAAACCAAGATCACAAACACATAAATTACGTTATACTATGAACACCAAAAAGCGGGAGCGTCGTGAACGTCGACAAAATCCGCGTTTGCTGCTGCTATGAATGCATGAAAAAGTTAAATAACAAAAATACCGAACTTAAATGAAAATTCAAAACAACAAGTCTTTTATACCATAGCAAAATCAAAAGCTTAAACACATCAGACACATAAAAAAATGGAAAACAACTGTCATGATTTTGACTTGCAGTGGTACACAAATTTCCTCATGTACAACATTTTGTACTCAACTTGGTTTAATAGTTAGCTAAACCTCTCATTTGTATAGTCGAAAGGGTTTATATTATAATTTTGTAAAACTATGACTGTCACAGTAAACAAATACTAACAATACAAACCAATTTCATTTCAATGGTTCAGTTTAAGTTCAATTATCAAAAGTTAATTAAAAACAAAAATTCAAGAAATTATTTGTAATCAGGTAAGACAACTTGAGTCTCGGAATTACATTTTCACAATCTACTAAATTTTGGTCGATTTTGAACACATAAAAAGGTTGAAATGCCTGGTTATAATTGGAAAGGCTTCATGTTGTAAATTTGTCGCAAGTCAAAGAGTATATAACACTTAAAATGAAATTAAAATGAAAAAAAAAAAAACATCGAAGTGGTATGGACTTTAATTGAACTTTCAAATAATTAGGCCTCGCGCATCAACGATAAGATATGGTTGTTGAAATGAGCATCATATATAGTGCATTAATTGGTATTGTTAATGTTATTATGGACATGTAGGATCTATGACAAAAACTTGACGCGTAAGGTAGTAATTAAATAGAATTTTTGTCAGGTTGTTTTTTTAAATTCTATAAAAAACGACCAAAATTCAATCAGCAACAGAACACCGAACTCAACATGAGGTTGAATTTAGATATTTAAGAAGGATAAGCAGATCCCGTCTCATTTAAAAAAAAAATGGCCTTCATCAAAACCACGGTTGGTATAGTGTCCGGCTAGGATCGTGGTTTTTCGAGTGATTTGGTCCATTTTTTCAAGTGATAAAACATGCGATAAGTTCAATAAACGGATATTTCGTAATTATAACAGTTTTTAACATTACTACCCATCTTATATTGAATACTATATATGTTTTGATCAACAAAGAAGCACAATTTCCTTGTATTTAATCCAAAAGAAGCAGTGTTTGTTATTGTCCGGGTTTTTTGAGAGCAACTGTGAAATCGTCCGGGTTTTTTTTACAGAAAATTTGAATAAGAAAAAAGGTATTCTAGACTTTAAAAGGACTTTTGTTAGTTTATAACTGCAATTAAGTGAAGGACAATATCATATATTCCCAATAAGTCATCAAAAACATAACAAAATGAATCTTTTTTTCAAATTAATGCAAATTTTCTGTTTGGAAAGCGTTATACATTTACTTTCCAGTGTTCATTTAGGAATTACTTGATCCTTAACAAAACGGTGTCTAGAACATAATGCATGGAACTCATATTCATTTTAACATCATTTCATGCTACTTTTGATTTTACAGTTAATAATATTTCTTGTGGTGAACTCTGGAGTTTAATAAAAGAAACCTATTTATAAAGAAACATAAAACACACACACAGTTAATCCACTCCATTGTTATTGCCATTGAACCCAAAATTTGAATAAAATTCAGATAAAATCAATAATGAAATGAATAGTTCATTAGCCTAAATATAATCCTTTAGCAATGATAGACAAATACAAAATGTGTATATTATATGCTATCACCAGCTAGATTGTCCAGTGCTTCGAACGACACCAGGAACAGCATTGTAATGTCTTAATTAATATTCATATTTTCCACTTTTTAGACACTTTTCTTTTATTGAAAGGAAGTTCTCATGGTGTTTAGTTGCTGTATGATCAATTATTACAATTGCATAATCAGACTCCTCCTCACAGTTGAAGCATTTAGTCATTTTCGGTTTCCATTTCTTAAACAATAAAATAAATAATACCAGATACAAGACAAAAAGTTAATGAAATATCTAAGATGTATACTCTTTTAAAAACATACATATATCTCATCTTATACAATATATGTATGTACGTCTCAATTCGAATTGTCTATGCTTATATTCCAGACCATATGACACAGTGTAGATACTATTCTGTACGCTATCCGGAAGTCGAGATTTTCGAAGCGAGAACTTTTTGGATCACATTTTAAATTTTATAGATGTACTGAATTAAACGGTAAGTTGATCATCTGTACATTGCTTAATGATTAATTCAGCTGACATCGATATTCTCAAATGGTTTAGAATTAAATTTAGCACATTCTTTATTCGTATCTTTGACTTAATCAAGAGACAACTAAGTGCATCACTAAGGAAAATCAGTCGGACGATGAACCTAAAAACAATCTTTTTACCCTCTTAGTGTACAAATTAACTTTAAAACCAGACTTAGATAACTAAATGAAGTATATTTATGTGGTGGTAAAAGTTTCAATCAGATCTTTGAAGCCACAAATAAGAAAATTACACTTGTTTGAATTTCTCACTGTACGATCAGTCTCGCTTGTATATTTTGAAACTGTATAATCAGTCTTTATTTCACTGTATTCTAGTGGTGATTTCAAAGTTATTTACGATACATTAGAAGGTGGCATCATTCTAAATAACACAAATGTACTTCAATAAATTCATATCCTGAAATCTTATGAAACATGTTTTAGATTGATAAAGGTGTACTCGACTTACTACATTAAGTATAAGGATGTGTAAATGTTGCTAAAATAAATTTTAGTACAGCGGGTTTAAATGTTTCAATGGTCGGACCAACCTTTAACCTACCAACCGATGTTTCTGTGGAAAATCCTGTTAAAAAGGATGAAAGGAAATAAGCAAATTGTTATCATTTTCACAAGTTACCACGCAATTAACAAATGCAATCAGTACAATGACATATATGGATTAACCCAGAAATCGCTTTAAGTAAACTGATAAAATCCTTTTCATTTCAAATTCATTCGTTATTGATACAGGTAATGATTTCTTTAAACTTACCCAAATTATATCACATGAATTATCCCCCTACGCAAAGCTTTCTTTATCCATTTTGTAATTTAAAAGAAGGCAAGCTTGATTTATGTTATCATCAATTGGTCAACGGCGGACGGTGTAAATAGTCTTTAAAAATGTAATAGCTAAACAGATAACTGCAACGATCGACTATTTCAAAGTCCACAAGCGAATCATGTATTGCTTTTTAGGCACTTGATTTTAAATAAGACTGACGGAACAAAAATACAATTATTTTGCAGTCTACAAAAAGTCATCAGAAATATATTTGTATTTTCTGATGAAAGAAATTACACGTTATAGTTCCATGAACAGTTCATAATAACACATAGAAACGTATATACCTTCAAATTGCATTTTTTTCCCTTCAAAATCACAACTGGTCATACAGTAAAAAAATCTGAAATCGCTTCTAGAATACAGTCAGTTCTAGACTGATCGTACAGTAATTTATTTTGGGATCCTCACGGAAAACATGATTTTTTATGGGAAATACGAATATTCTACTTAAATACGAAAAGAATATTGAAACAGTATATATTTAACTGGAAACTGATGCAAATATTTGCAATAAAAGAGTATTTGCTTTGTACTACGAGAGCAAAATTGTCCATCGATTTCACTTTTTTCTATCAAGTTGGTGTGATGCACACGTATACTTTATATTCTAATGCATGTTTTTGTTACAGTTACTCATATTTATGATGCTATACATACCTTGAACATGTTTAAAGCACTTTATAGATATAGGAGTAAACAAATGATGAGAAAAGTCACCGTAGGAAAAAACGTCCTGTTTGCCAGTTGGAAATCATCGCTTCGAAAATCGCGACTTCCGGATAGGTACAAAATAGTATCTACACTGTGTATGAGTATTAGGACCATACGCGTATGGTCACGACCATAAGCGTATACTCATATGGTCAAACTGTACGCGTATGGTCGGACCATATGATAGATATAAGAAGATGTGGTATGAGTGCCAATGAGACAACTCTCCATCCAAATTACAATTTATAAAAGTAAACCATTATAGCTCAAGGTACGGCCTTCAACACGGGGCCTTGGCTCACACCGATTAACAAGCTATAAAGGGCCCCCAAAATAACTAGTTCAAAACAATTCAAACGCTAAAACTAACGGTCTAATCTATATAAAAAACGAGAAACGAGACTACTGTACATCCGATGAGTATATTATACTCATTTGGTTATTAACGAACCGGACCATGCGAGTATTTGGACCATATAGGTATACATTACAAACGATTCAATAATACAATAAACTTATCTATAACAATGACGGTTACATGAAATGTATTAATTTTATAGTTCAAAGGCTACCCAAAACAGCACAAGTTATAAGTTGAAACCCATTGTCTTTCAATTAATTGTCTAAAACTGTTTGCTGTCCGTCTCTAGTATCAATTATTAGACTCTTTATCATATCGACTTTTTTTGTCAGTTAGTAAAACAGTTGAACTCTTGTTTAACAGATATAGGAAGATGTGGTATGAGTGCCAATGAGACAACTCTCCATCCAAATAACAATTTTTAAAAGTAAACAGTAACAGTTCATTAAGACATTTTTGGAAGTTATCTTCTAAGTCGACATTTTGCATTTTAGTAATAGTTATCCCATGAGGTCCACATACTTACATTGTCTGGAACACTCACATTAGATTGTTGACATCACGGATATATACTGTACATGCAATTTATAAGATGTGAGAAAAAGAATATATACAAATGAACGATACTTGTTTATAAAATGCAAGTGTTGATAAACAATGTGCCTTAAAAGTACTTAATTTTAGCCTTTATTTTATAGTTCTTAAACGTAAACACATAACAAGTTTAGCTATAAGAAATGTCTATAATCACTCGATAAAAAAGGACACACTCGAAAAAGCCCGGACTGCTCTCGAAAAAGCCCGGACATGAAAAACTGAATTTGTCTAAAAATGTCGTTTTCAATGCAATAACAATAGTTTGTGTAAAGTGTCTGTATATCTACGGATATGTAGATTCCATGTATGCATTTCCGTCGACATTTGCATGGTATGTGTAAGAAAATGGCTTTATTCGGTATTTTGGAATAAAAGCATTTTAAGGCTAAATTTAACTTTTTTTTAACGAAAAGCAATGTCAGAATGATTCTATCTTTATATCTCAAATACTAACATATCATGTATAACCTTGTATATCAAACTCAAACTTTTATATCATGTCTTTTTAAAAAAGAAGTATGTTTGTTTACATTTTTGATCATATTCACTCGACAAAGCCAGATCAAATCACTCGAAAAACCAAGATCCTAGCCGGACACTATAATTACCGTAAAAATGCTCCTGACAAGATAGTCGCATTGCTAAATTAAATGTAATAAAAGATTGGATGATGACTATAACTATGACAAACATTAAAAAAGTTAAACCAGAACAATCAACCCTATCAAGATTTCAACATAAATGGTATCCATTTTTATCTTTAAGAGCCCTTGTCCCAAAGCTTACTTGTAAACATTCTCAATCTTCGATGATGTCAGGGTAGCATTAATCTTGGATGTTTTCAATCCGTTTACTGGTGTTTTTTAAATGACGATGGTCACTGTCAATTTCGTATGTGTGTGTTCTGACATTAAGCAGACACGAGAGTGGCGTCAATTAATCATTTATAGTTTAAAAGACTGAATTGGATCAACATAGACACAAATCTTTGAATTATTCTGTTAGAGGTCATAATATATAGTGGAACGTGAGTTCAAAGGTAATGGAAACAATAAAAAATAAGTTGATTAGTGTCACAACCTCTCAAGAAATTTTATAACGAGTTTTTAACTCTATAAATAGTTAGAGTTGATCCAGCATAGTTAAATTTTAATTCTGATATACCAAATGCAAAATAGTGTAGAAAAAACTAGTAGACCTGCGATATCTGGGTTTTTGTAAACATTTTGTTGAACCATTTAGGCATTACTCTTATTAAGAACGATAACTTATTCTTCTTAAAAATCATGTAGACATGAGAAAGGTATTTTAATGCCTAAGATGGAATGCATTTGCTATTTGTGTACTATCAAATGAATTCTACCATGATTATTTGTAGTGAATTGCTGAAATTCTAATTACAATATTGGTTTATGGCCCTGGTATGTTTTCTTTCAATCGATTTATGACTTTTGAACAGCGGTATATACTTCTGTGGCCTTTATTTTGTGTTAACAATGATTAGAATGCATCACTCTCTTATTCTCACAGCAACACACAACGCTATGCTAACATTAACGGTACAATTTTCTACACCAGGTGCGCATTTCGACAATCAATGTCTCTTCAGCGAAGCTGTAACCGTATTCATACATTGGTTTCCAATATTACATATGGTGTAGTATTCTAATATTTTCATTGGATATTACGATTACGTGTTCATAAGTTTATTTTACGTATTCGTAGCCCTGTTTCTAATTTTACGTATATTGACGCTATGTTTCTGTGTATATGTATATTGGTGGTCAATATGAAAAAATCTTGCTAAATTTAGATTTGCAACGTCATGACGTCATACATAACAACGACAGAGGAAGCGCCGCATTTGAAAATTTGGAAGTTTTATTCCGACTGGATATTTCAAGAAAGCTAATGAAGCAGGCTATGAAGTTGTTTTAAAATACTGATATTTTCAATACCATTCCATAATTCTAGGAAAATACAATTAAAAAAATACATAGAAAGAATATTGAACGTCATTTTCCTAACGCATTATTTAAGGAATGACGATAATATTTTTTCTGTCTATGAAGAAATAACATAAAAAATGTGGTGCACACTGCGTGTTATTTACAAGTTATTCTAAATTCCATTTAAACAGGATTAAATCATAAAAAACGTTGATAACGTCACGGTCACATGACACAATTACGTCTATGAGCTCATAAACAATACACTGTCAGCCAATCAGAAGACGCGTTACATCCAAAATTTAATTATTTACATATGTAATATAGAAATTAAGGCCTTTCACTCAGTCAACAGTTATATAATAACCAGTTAGATTATATTGACACTCGGACTTAGTCCTCGGTCAATACAATTTAAGTAGGTCCATATATAACGTATTGACCTCGTCAAAATTCCATAATTGATAAATATCTACTCTTTTATTTACAATGTATTAATTTCAAATACAATTGCAAACCAATATGAAAATGAAAAGATGTGGGACGATTGCCAATGAGACAATTCTCCACAAAAGACCAAATTACATAGAAATTAACAATTAACAACTATAGGTCACTTTACGGGCTTCAAACATGAGGAAAACCCATACAGTATAGTCAGCTATAAAAGGCTCCGACATTAAAAATATAAAACAACTTAAACAAAAACCCCGGCCGTGACTTTTTGGGGATTGATCTCAAAATGAATAGGTTCTAATCTAACAATTTAAAACCATATATACACATTGTTGCAATCTGATATAAAGTATTTAGTGTACGAAAATGCACAATGTATTGACCGACGGATGGATGGACGGAAACTAAGTGACTGACTGGCGTTATTTTTACAATATCAAAACTAAAATGAGATATCTACTCATATTTTTTCACGTTAACTTATTTAATGTAAATGCCATGGAAAGTGCTATGATATATTTCTACATTATAAGTTATGTTATTTTTATTTTTCCAGGGGACAAGGGTTCGTGATCAAAAGATTAATTAAGGTAGAATTCCAAAATTTGTAATATCCTTGAGTACCAGTTACATAGAGTGACGTCATTTGTCGTATTGTTTAAAACATGAACATTTGTTGACTGTTGCTAAAAGTTATACTGGTAGAAATCTGGTTTTATATTTCTCTGTCACCATGTTGCAGAAATTATGGTACGGCTAAAAGGGGAATATTGTTATCGAAACATTCTTTATTGATTTTTTTATATTGTTTGTTTACTAGTTTAAGAAAAGTTTTTTTTTAACTTTTTGATGAAACATCGATATCAATGATTAGTCTTCAATAGTGATATCGTATCAATTGGGAGATATATACTCAGTATGCAGGCGCTGCTGTAATGTTGCCATATTAATTGTAAAGTTCAAAATTGGGAAGCTGAAATCATCTCTTTTGTCATATAGTTTTGTTTTCAACCGACACCTCATTTTTAATTTTCTATATGTAAGTCAAGATATGAGACATGTCGATGAGGTATCTATGCTATTCTTTATTTCAAACTCTTTTGTATAGATGCGTTCAACGTAGACATCAAATTTTGTAATTATTTAGTGAAAGAATATCATCTATACAGCATAAATAAAGTAAAAGGATACTTCTGACTTCTTTTGTTTCGTCTTAAGAAATCAGACTCATAAGAAAAAGTCGGCAAGAAGAGAAGCACAGTTGGTTCCAATTTGAATACTGATAGTTTGTTGAAAAAAAACGTCCTCCAAACGTAAAAAATATTGTCAATCGAAACATAAAGAATCCTTATAATTTCAGTTTCAGAGTATTTTTGTTTGAATCAGAGTTATTTTTCACATTGAAAGATTTATCCCTCCCTAAGACAAGATACTTGTATCTACTTTGGCCATTCTTTTTTTTATGAAATAAAACAATTATACAAATTCTTTCAATTTGTCTGTAAGTTTGTGGTTATAAAAAGGAATATAAGTTGATTAACTTAAAATCATAGTAGTGTCAAATAAAAAGTAACTTATATCGGAAAGAAGATATTGACACACTATTAGCAAAATATTAAAGCAATCCTATATATTTGGCACTGGATTTTGTAATCAATTGTCAATCATTCAATCAAGATGGGTAATATGTAAAAAGAAAAACAGTCCATGTATTGTGTGTAAGATGAATATTAAATCTTATGTCTAGGAAAAAGTGATATACTGCTCAATCTAATTCTGACTTACAATGACCACTTAAAATGATAAAGGACCAAAAAAAAAAAATATTTAATCAAAATCACGAAGGCGAAATCTGGTTGAAATGGAACAAACAAAACCAATGTAATCAGAGAATATTTCAGACTTGGTGCAGACATTTCCCGCAGATAATAGTTGGTAAATCCGTGTTCTACTGTAACTTTTCAACGTTTTGGGGTTGTTCTTATAATTATTTCTGGACAATAGCAGCAACGATATTCAAAAGAGGGTAAATTATCCCTGTAAACCTAATCAAAATTAACATTTGTTAATACATGTTTAAAATGTTTGATAAACTTTAGCTAAGGATTAATAATTTTCATAAGTTGATCTTAGAAAATAGCTTATATTTTACACTTCAATGATAAAATAATGTTTCACAAAAAATACCTCATATTGCATGTATTGATAAAACTAATGTTTCCGAACTTCTTCAGAAACAAGAGACCTATAGTGAATTGTTCAGGGGGAACAAAAGTATCCGTATTGTTTTCTATTTTATGATAGTGGGAGTACGGATTGTGATTTTTTAGTTTGCCTAATTAGATTATGTTTTTCCTGTCACAAACTTTATCTTATTTAAAGCTGGTTTTGTAGTTGACATTGAAAAATCTGAATGAAACCAAATAAGAAGCTCGTTTGGGTAGATTTATCGTGGACATCATTGAATAATAATACTCAAGTTCCGTTCAGAGCAGTTGATCTTAGTTTATATTTATTAATGAATGAATTCTTTGCCTTTTGTCAGTACATTCATTTTAGCCAGATTCACCGGAAGAAAAAAATCTATATCATCTGTTCTAATTAACATGTCAAGATAAATGACTACAAATTTATAAACATTGACGTGCATGTTTTTATATAGGATTATATTTCACCCTAAGGAATCAAGAGGTCAAGAAAGAAGTTTTCAGTAATTCGTGTCAGCATGAAACAATGACTACTGTTGATCTGTTGATATTCTCGATGACTATCCCTATGGGATATCTAAGATAAAGTATTAATCCGATCAAAACATGATTAGACCCACCGACATTTGGTGTCATCCAGCTGGTTTGCTTATTTTTCATTGCCCGGTTAATTTATTACACAAATAGTTTTATAATAATAGTTTATGTCTAAATTATAGTCAAATGTTTTCCTCGTAAGATATAATAAGTATTCTAATATGACGCGTTTCTGTCGCTTTATGAATAAACCCATGCTCTAAATTCAATAACATTTTAATCAGATGTTTGTTTTTATATAATAGATCTTTTTTTACTGATGACTTTTTTCTGCTTTGGTTTCCTATCAGGGATCACGGGTGAAGTAACGGTGAAAAAACTGTCCCAAATTAAACAAACCAGAAAGTTCCATATAAAGAGGTTAGTGAAAAGTATTATTTTAACTTTGATGACAATGATACATATGATTTAAAAGAACAGTTAAACAAATCTTTACAACCTTGTTTACTTCTTATATTTGATGCGTTTCCTTCAATTTTAGTTTGTTAGCCAGATTTGTTTTCTCTCAATCGATATCTGCTGACAAATAGATGGAATTTTGGTTTCATATGGTTCACCACTTTGTGACCGAAGGAAAATAACAGTAATTGCAATTATTTAGTATGACATAGGAGTAAAACGTTTACCAAATAGACGCCAATACAGAAGAAATAAATTCATCATAGATACCAGGATTTTATATTTACCACAGACGCGCGTTTCGTCTACAAAACACTCATCAGTGAAAGTCAAAAGTAAAAATAAAGAACGGAGTTGAAGAGCATTAAGGACCAAAAACTCCTAAAAGTTTTGCTAAATAGAGCTATAATAATCTATTCCTAAGATAGAAAAGTCTTAGTATTTCAAAATTTCAAAGTTTTGTAAACATGAATATGTCAATGATAATTCATGTCACAACAGAAGTGCTGACTGCTGGGCTCATAGACACCAGACTTCAGCTACTAAAAAAAACTAACATACCGAACTCCGAGTTAAATTTAAACGTGGAGACCCTAATCTAATGGCAAATAAAAAAAAAGCTCAAACTCATCAAACGAATGGATAACAATTGTCATATTCCTGACTTGGTACAGATATTTTCCGATTAGAAAATGGTGACTCATACCAGGTTTTGTAGCTAGCTGAATCCTATTATATTGACAACAACATGTGAATAAAACGAACAGACAAAATATTACGTAAAAGTGTGGAAAATAGGGGTTCAGCAGTAAATATTGTGTTATAATCTTAATCATAATAAAACAAACAAGTATGTCAACAAAGAAATACAAAAGAAAAATAGACAAAGCACATAAGCAAACACTATCATATTTATTGTAATCAGTTAATTCTTTTGTTATACATTGGACCGTTAGTTTTCGCATTTGAATTATTCCATATTTTTCATGTGGGGACCTTTTATAGCTGACCATACGGTATAAGTATTTGGTTTGCTAATTGTCGAAGGCCGTTCGTTTGCCTATAATTGTTAAGATCCATTTTATTTGAACTTTTGTGGATAGTTATCTCATTGACAATCATACCAATTTCCTATCATTATCTGCAATTGAATGCTCATTAAACCTTTTTTTTTTTTGTTTTTTTTTTTTTGTAACAAATAGATATTTAGTACACAATTATAGGCAAAACCTCGCAATTAATACGATAAAAACATTATTACATGTATAAGATTTAACTTACAATAACATATATTTGATTAGTTTGATAGTAACAAAAACAATCGGTAATAATTACAGCTTTTACGACAAAATATTTATACTTAGTTGTAATTAACTCAAGAAATAAAAAAAAAAAAGAATCACGATGCTGAGGGATAATTTAACTTCCAAATTACATGTACAATACATTTTACAGACATACGAGTACATCTACAAGGTAAATATTCATAATACAAGTACTCAGTTTGTTATTTTCTATACTAATGAAATATTTGCTTCATCATTTTCATCAGCATAACCAATTCGCCGTTTCAGAATCTAATGCAATCTGGGTAATATTTTCAAAAGCGTACACGTAAACGTTGTGATTGGTTTGAAACGTTCTAAACACTGGAAATTGGGCAAATGACGTTACCTTATTTACATTTTGGTGTACGAACAATGAGAATTCGCATAGTCCTTTAGATTCTGAAAAGGCGAATTTTCAAGTTATAATTGTGTTCAGTTCTTTTTGTTTTTCAATAGATAGACTCTTATAGTATTGTATTTTCTGAATTATTGCATGCTCATATTAATATTGTATTGTAATTTATTGTTATTTTGATCGGAACTCAAAAGTATGGTTTACTTGGGCCAGATCAATTTGACTTTGAGTAAATAAAATATGTTTTGTCGAATCTAAAAATGTTCTTACTGATGTACTTTCAATATATTAAGGCTCGTTTATCATAACTATTTAAATGCAGTAATGAGAGTTGACATTTAGCGATATCCAATTCTCACACATTTTAAAATAAATGTATTAATCTTATGGTAAACGTTATAATTGTGTTGAATTAAAAATTCTGCAAATTGTTTACCTAATCTTTTACACAACAACAGCTATCAATCCTGTGTCTAAGACAATCCTATCAATCAGTATATTACTGCGTCCAATGGATTTAAGGTATAGACTTCATTATCAGTCAGAAAACACAAATGGTATTGTACAATCCAAAATTAAAGGTATCGACAGATTGTAGAAACGTAAATGTGAATATATGTATAATAATAATATTCACCTCACAAGCAAATATCACAACAGAGAAATTAAGGGCATACACCACAGGCACGGGTACACATAATATAAGTCGATAGGAAATGATGATGCAATGACAGAAAGGAAAAAAAATGTGGATTTATTTTAAAAAGGTATTATTAAATATGGTACTGTTTTGTGTGCTTGTTTATATTGATCGTACATATATATATGATTATATATACCAGAGTCACATGGTTATCTGCAATCTGCTAAGGGCATTTCGATTGTCAATTAGATATATAACTCTACAACGTGCTTGTAGTTTATAACGATTCCATGCACTATGCAATGTTACCGATGGAACTCTTCTAATTCTGATATATGCTGCAGTATGATATGAATGAGATTTGAGAGTTTGAGTCTATTAGTTTCACACATTATTTTGACAGCTAATGTCAATTAGAAAAATGCCGTATATACAGGTTAAATCCACCAATTTCTACGCAAGTCAAAATATGTTTTTAATTCCTTAAGTGTATTTGATCGTTTGATTTTGTTGTTTGTTAAAGAATTTTTCGTTTTGAATTTCTTATTGTAGCTCGGTATATTTTGTTATTTGACTTAATAATGCTCAAGGTTAAGAAATTAGTTTAAATTACTAAATTTGCCTTTTTTCAAAAATCCGTCAATCGTCCGCTCTACTTAGAACGCTTAAAGTTTACAATGTGTTGGTTTCCAATCACATCGCTGGGCGGATTCCTCAGCTGGTTATCAGTACCCGAGGGTATCATCAAAATTTTGTCAGTACTTCGGATACTGCCATCCTTTAAAACGATATTGTATGAAATTGTCCGTATTTAATTTTAAATTATAAAAATAAATATGGTTTAATATCCTCAGGCAAAGACAATGTTTAACTTTGAATTGCCCTGATGAAAGTCAATCAAGAAAAACGCGTCGAAAGAATGAAATTGATAGCGTAATATTTATTTAGTCTTGGTTATGTTAATAAAACGCAATGGGTAACATAAACTTAACCGTTTAAATTCCCTTTAACTACTATTAAAAGTCCTTTATGTGCATTTGTATTGTTGAAATCAATTTCGAATAAATAGTTGTGAACTTGCCAGATATATGTTTAGAATTCATAACTTGATTCTGAATGACACATTCCACCTCAACAAACCCCAATTCAAACCGATTACACTTTTAAGTTAATCGAAACTAAAACAAATATGAAGCATGCAAGATCTGCCATGATAACAAAAAAAGTAAAAGCACATAAGAACTGAACTCCGAGGAAAATTCACAACGAAAAGTCCCTAATCAAATGGCAAAGTCAAAAGATAAACATATCAAAAGAATGGATACCAACTGTCATATTCCTGACTTGGTTTAGGCATTTTTGTATGTAGAAAATGGTGGATTGAACCAGGTTTAATAGCAAGCTAAACCTATCATTTTATGACAGTCAGTGTAATTCAATGATCTTGACAAAAATACCCATAAAACAATCAAAATTAAAACTGTCTCTTTAAATCCTCTATTCTTTCTAGTTTGTTACCCCCCTCCCCTAGTGTTCAATTATATAAACATCTTAGGCCAACCGGCAATCGTCGGGTGAATCCACTACTCTTCTTCGTTAGAAGAAGTAAGGTATCGGCCGAGTTGTGACGAACACTCCAAGGCTTTAGATTTGTTTTTGTATTTGAACGTTCCTCATCAAGGTCAATACATGCAGACATGCTTGACAGACCCATCAAATGGACACCTAGTTACTAACGTGACACTAACATTTTGTTTGGAAATGATATCATGTAACACATATTTCTTCTGAATCCACTGTTGACAGATTTAAAACTGTTCCGAACAATAAAGCCAAAAACAAATTATAATTAAAACTTTCTTATATAGTTTATTTTCATGACATTTATATATTCCTTTTGGTGCTTTTTTGGTTATTATGTCCGACTTACTTATACATTGTTTGCTTCTTAACCTTTTGATTAAACCTTCCTGATTAAAATAAACCAAGAATATCTTTTTAGACTCTAAAAATATATGAAGTGTTATTTTCATTTTTAGGATAATTAAAAAGCGAGATTCTTGACCTCTTACAGGTGTGAAAACTGTAGCGGGTTTAAACAAAGTTTAATAAGTCAAGCATTGCTTTCATTAACAGCTGCATAAATTAGTTATGAAACGAATCGTTGATGAAATATGCCAGGAAAAGTCACCTGTTCGTCTACATTTAGAAAACAGATAATCTATTGGTCATTAGATGCAGTTACTTTATATAAATATTCAACGTTAAATAAACTAAACCCTACAGACATGACAGAGCGTTGATCTATAACTAAATCAAAGGTGAGTCTTCGTTTATTGTATTATACATGTATTCTACTTTTCGACTTGTTACTTTTGTATTTGAGTAGTCAATTTCGAATGGTCAACTTTGCATAACAGATTTTGAACATTTCTTTTATTTGTTTTTTGTTTAATAATCACATGTAATTCTAGTAGGAACTCATGCTGGTATGATGTCACAACCAACTGACTACAGATGGGTGCAGTTCTAACATGCACAGCAAGTTAACTTGATAACCAGTAATTTGGACTGGTCAAAGTTACTTTGTGACAGGATGTAGGACTGCTCTAACCAGTCCAACGACCACAATATAGTTAACTTCAAAAGCGAACTTTGTCCTAGGACTGTGTTCATGTCTGCCGAAAAAAGTAAACTGAGGAAATGATACCCTCGGGGATTAACAGTTACCCATCGAAAGTAACAACTTAGTTCTATTAAAGAAATAATAACAATTTATAAATTTCGTTCCTTCGAAGCAATTATCATGATTTACCTACCGTAGGTACGCTCAAACCTATACATTTGAAAGCATGGGATGTTTTTAGTGTTGTCAAATCGTACCATATTGCCTAACCGGTTACTCGAATAATCATTCGACCGGTTAACCGGTTAACCGGTAGTTAAAGTTGATGTTTGAAGACCTTATCAATAGTATCCTACTCATAGATATAAGAAGATGTGGTATGATTGTCAATGTGACTACCTCTACCCAAGTCATACATGTACATTTACGTTTTTATCATACGATGAATTTATGTTTGTCCTTTTGTATTATAAGGCTTGTCTGTAAAGATTCCTGTCGAAGTTTGACTTTTAATAATCAAATACAAAGTATCAACTATGGCGTTTGTAATAACTTCAAATTGAATAATAAAAAAAACTTCTTGATATATCGTAGAATTGAATATGTCTGAAACCGATGATTATTTTATTTTCTCTTGTTGTTTCCGAAAATAATGTGGAGTTTTTTTATTTGAATTGTATATTCCTGATACTCAAGTATTATAATACATTGATTACACTCACAATGGTTTGCTTTTTATAGTTTTTTAGTAAGCATTTTGTTTAAAGTATGACAAAGACTTGCACGACGTAGATTGCACATTCAGATGTAAGTCTACACAATATTGGATCAAAAATGAAATAATGAAGTAAATCGTAAAATTAAATCTTAATGCTTATTTAAAGTTACTGTTAAAAAAACATGTAACTAATTATGTTTCATTGAGATCTTGCCCCAAGCTGAGAGACAAGTTCTTATCAATTTTATATTTTTGGATTAACAATAGCAATCAATATACTGGACAATTGATCCGTCAAATTAATTACCACGACGAAAATTTTTAAAGAAAACATAACTATTTAATGTTTTCAATACAAATGAAATATCAAATCTATTAAAATTGAAAAAAAATCCGGTGAACCGGTTTCGCCTTTTTTGTATTCGATATTCGGTCGTTCGAACGGTTAACCGTTGACAACACTAGATGTTTTGATACATATAATCGTTAGGACCTATATTTGACCAAAAAGAAACAAGAGATAATTGTCAACTTCATTTAAGGTAGCACAATACAAAGATTTTATAACTCCAACTCCCAAGTTTTAAAATGCTGTAACTTTCTTAATAATGCTTGAAAATTTATAAAAGTGGTAGTTTTGGATAGCTAGCAGATTACTCTTTCAAATAAATGCAATGTTAATATTATGTAACAAATTATGTAACCAATTATAATGTTAACTGTGTCTAAAATATTTTTCACCAAATTTCCGCTTTCAAATGAAATTAGCTTCTGCATATGTATCCCTACAGGGTTGATTTTATTATATGTTGTTCCTATGGCCATTATCTACAGGCTGTCTCAGATTTCAGATAGAATGTATAGAACAAATTTGACACCTAATTAAACATTATCTTCTTTTATGTGGTTAGGATGTTTACACTAATTATAAATTTATGAGAGAATGGAATACCATAGAGACAATTTGAGATATCCTTTTGAAGCCCATGATTTTTTGATTAAGATATCGTTAAAATTTTCTGTATAGTTAAAGAGATGATAGAGCTAAATTCATTCAAGTGAACTTATCCAGATTTTGCCACTAATTACATAATAATTGATTACATAATGATTGCATAATAAAGATATAGCATTCATTTAAAAGATTAATCTTTTATCTATCTATATATACCTCTTTTATTATTTTCTATGCATTCATAAGAAAGTTACAGCATTTCAAAGGTTAGTGATTGGAAGTAAAAAAATATTTGTAATGTGCTACCTTAAGGTCAACGTTCCATAGTAGAATCTTCTTATTTAATTAGGTTATAACCGCGAATTTAGAAATAACATGTTTTTAAAAAAAATCAAGTCCTAGAAAAACATATCGGAAAAGGAAAGAAATGCATGATTACTAAGTTTTAATTACTTCTTTTTGCAATAATTATCACGTGCCTGCGTATTATGTAACCAACTGATGTCGTTAGCCGTTTGCTGTTTCGAAACAAAGGAAAAATATGTAAAAATATATAAAAGTTAACCTGCATTTCTGAAAATATCGCACAGTACAGTGCAAGAATCACATAAAACGTTTGAAATAGATACACGTATCCACTATGAAAAAAAAAAAAACAAACAATGAGCATCGTATGTTCCTGATTTGCAGAATCATATCGGTACTGCCATCGGCATTCCTCGTGTGGTTCCGCTTCTCTTCTCTCCTTCTATCCTTGATGAAGTTACGGAATCGGCCGAGTTGTGACGAATGATAATTAATTATATTGTAAAATAATATTAAGGAATAAATGCGATTACAAAATATGCTAGTATATAATATAATCAAATCTGTTGAATGAGAACAATTCGCTTTTTCATTAGTAAAAGAATCATCAAATGTCTTATTATCAAATTTAGCTGATTATCTGGTTGTTAAGTTATAAATAATGCATATTTTAAGTTTTTTCTTGTCGTAGAACACACCGAGGGGTGTTAGGATTGATCAAATGAAAGACCGACCGTAGTTTGGGCAATCCTGACACTCCGAGGTGTGTTCTGCGACAAGAAAAACCTTAAAATATGCATTATCTGACTTATATACCGTGAAAAATTATTTTTTTTTATAAAGATTTGCAAAATTTAGCATCCTATTTTACCAACCACACTAAAGTGGGATATTCTTTTTAATGCGTTCCGGTTTTAATACGCCCTACGGCTAATTTAGAATGTGAAATAAAACTCACTAATTAATCCAGATATAAACCTTAGAAATTATTATCCATACACAATATAAATATAACTGCATGAATGAAGTAAGACACAAATGAATTGATACCATCCGAAAACGGTGTATGATAAATACAAGACACTTTGTAAGTAATTTAATATACCAACTTACATGTAGTTAATGGGAAAAAGGGGGTGCTATGTTGTTAGGTTTCTTCTATTTGTAATGACATTTCGATCGCGGAAAAGTTATTATTTTTTCAACTATTTTAATTGAATCGAATGAAATATTCAGAAGGATATACTTTTGAATAGCAATACATTTTTTAACGGGAAATCAAGATATAAGTATATACCATCACCCAACCGACCCCATTGTGAGGTACATGTACATGTACGTGAATGTTATTCAATAGAATATAAGAATATATTATTAGCAGATCATTTGATAGAGTAAAATAGATACATAGATTTAAAAAATGCTAAGAACTTACACGAAGGGGGCACGAAATCGTGATACATGTACATGTTAAACGTAAACGAATATCAATACATGATGGTCACAGTATGATTTCTTTTTCAGTGTGTATCGTCCTGAACATGCATGAAATATTTGCCATTGGACGTTAAGCACCCATATCAACCTACTCAGTGTGAATCAATAAGATTACCAAAATCTTACACACGAATATGTTAAAATTGGCTTTATTTTAAAATGTGATATAAGTTTTACATTAAAATTCATCTCACATATGATAATGTCTCTGTATTTAATTAAACAAAAACTCCACATTATTTGTTTCTGAAATAAAAATGCGGGAAATGACGATTTTTTCTCACCTATCATAGATTGCACTTTAAATAAATTCCCAAAATCGGCAACAAAAAAGTATCAGACGAATGTAATTTTGAAGTAAACTTATAGTTTGCATTTTAATCAAGGAAAATAATGACCTCACACAGGTCATCCCCTAGGGTATCATCAGCTCAGTAATCAGTACTTCGGTACTGACATGATTTAACTAACCTTTCTAAAATTGTCAGTTTATAAATTTTGAAATTATTAAGAAACTAAGGTTTCAACTCCCTCAGGCAAAGTTGACTTTAGATGAATTTGGCTATTTATTTTAGGTATTTTTAACATATAGCTCTTCAACGGTTTCGGTACTTATACATCCTCGGATTTCAAATGTTTGGCTTTGAGCGTTCCTGATGAAGGTAAATCCAGAAAAGCGCTTCGAACGCATTAAATTATTAAACGTGTTGTTCATTGAAACTTGGTATCGTCCGGGTTGATTCTTCGAAATAATGACCTGTCGTTCTGAAAGAAAATAACTCCATATAGGTATATAAGCAAGTGTAACTTAAATTCATCTATCCTCAATTATTGCATGTTTTCCCTAATTTCTAGATAAATTATTACACATTTTTGTCATAATGATGTTTGTCTTTGACGATTATGTATGTTTGTTTTCTATTTCAACATCGAAACAATATATTTTTTGAGCAACGAACTCTATCATTACATTTGTTGCCATGAATAACATAGATTTCCCAGTGAAATAAAAACCGAGAATTTCACATGTGAAATAAACGTGGTTAGTTCACTCCTCTGACGTCATACAACAAAAGGCGTTGTCAAGACGTCGATAACGTCGGACCAAAACAAATTGTGAATGCGTAGAAAGAGATGTATAGATATAAGATGATGAGGTATGGGTACAAATAAGACATCTCTCCAGCCAAGTCAAAATCTTTAAAGTAAACCATTAAAGGTCAAAGTACGGTCTTCATTATATTTTGTACTTTAATTTCATAAAAAATAGCCATTTGTCAATTTAATAAAAAGAATAACTAATCAAAGAATTCAAATATCGAAAAATATTCAACTCATTTTTGTTTAAATTTTTAAACGGTTTACCAATTTTTCCATACACACTTCAAACCTGTAAAAGACTGGAATGGTTGATTTCTGTACTAGACTGTACTTATTGTTATCCAACCAGTCAGAATGTGTCTAAAACTGACTTGATATTACTAGAATGTAGTATGAACTTGTACTCTACCTTTACTTGACAAGAACTTAACCATTTTATAAGTGTCTCAACCATACTCGACCCCGCCTGAATCTTTCTAGAATAAGTTTTAACTAACATAGACCTTTTTTTGTATCTATCCATCATATTTCATTAATTAAGGAACTGTTTTTAACAGCAAGTATTTCCCTTGGTTGGAAAGCTGAAGAACAATTTGAAATAAAAAAAATGTATTTAATGAAGCATTGCAGCCGACATTTTACATTAACATAATATAATAATCAACACTATATTCATCAACTCTTATACATTGCATATTACCTTTTGAATAAACCTAAAATGGTTAGTTATTCAACGATACAAAAATTAAATGCGAGTCATTAAGTGATGAACATACGATCTTCAATACCAGACCGATGTTTAAATGAAATTCCCCCACTTTTTTAAAAAAATTTTTTTTTATAGATAATGAAAACAACTTGCTGTAAATTTCATGTATTTGAAGCTCTTTATTGGATTGTACTTCATCAAGAAAGGTTAAATCCAACGTATTTAAAACAGCTATATGATCAAAACTAAACTAAGACAATAGTATAACCCATCTAAAGTGAGCTTTGCATGAGGAAGTTGAAACATAAGTTTGTAAATATTTTGAAAAATTATAAATGGAAAAATTTTGAACGTTTTTGTAATAAATCATGCACTACAATGTACTAAATGATAGAAATTGAATATTGAGATTAAATATGAACAAATATTTCTTATAAAAGAGGGGGGAAAGATACCAGAGGGACAGTCAAACTCATAGATCTAAAATAAACTGACAACGCCATGGCTGAAAAATAAACAGACAAACAGACAAATAATGTACACAAGACACAACATATAAAACTAAAAACTAAGCAACATGAAAAAATGCTTACAGAATTACAAAAGAAAAAGGATCAAAGTACATTTTTCCAGTTATAGTAACATATTTGCCATATCAAAGAAATGGTCGTGAAAAATTCCACTACATCAATTAAAAATAATTGCATTTCTAGATCTTTTGTGTTCTACTACTTTGAAGATGGCAAAAGACATCCGTACCATCTTAAATAAATCTTCCCTTTTTCTAATCAGAATGAATTGATAATATAATTAAACAAACGACATTTCCCGGAAGGACAGATGTTGTGACCGGAACATTTCCATTCCATTGACAAAATGATAACCATTCACAAACTCAGCTTATAAAATACCTTTAACACCGTTATTATTATTAGTAGCATAGTGTGTTAGTGACCTAATGCGATATATACGGGGTCAGTTGATTCCATATGGGGTGAGAGCGAAGCTCGAACCCCATATGGAATTGACTGACCCCGTATATATCGTAATTGGTTACTAGCACACTATGTAACGAATTTATCTTACCGACTACTTTTATTTGTTGAATTAAGCCTAGAGTTGTCTCATTTGCATTCATACCCCATCTTCTACTAACCTAATATGGAATATACACGATATCCACGCGGACGCTTTCAACCAATCATATTCCTAGAAATATATAGGAGGTAAGATAATAGTTGATACTATTAATATTTACGTTCAGTTTGGAGAAACAAATACCTACAAGAAAATGGTTTTTCCTTTGAAGGTTATTGTTAATCTCTCGGTGGCCAAGTGGTCTAAGTAGTTATACTGTAATCACTAGCCAACACTGAGGTTGTGAGTTCAAACCACGCTCTTGCAGGTGCACTCGACTCCAATCTTTAAATTAGGATTTTCAGTTTTCTTATCGAAGGTTGGTGGTTTTCTCCGTGCACTCCGGCTTCCTCCAACAATGAAAACTGGTAGCCACGAAATAGCCCAAAAGTGGCGATTAAAAGTGGCGTTAAAACACTAACAATCAATCAATCAATCAATCAATCTTTTTGCATATTCATTCCTAAACAAATATAGAAACAATATAATTACAAAACATTATTAAAGAAACTATTAACAATACAAGTAAATGGTTAATGGTGTATTCTTATAAATACATATATAAATATGTAAGATTTTGTTACTTTTATGTATTTACTCTGAACCAAAATAATAAACCGGAAATTTAGAAAAGAATGATTTTTTTTAGGAACGGCGTCAATTGATGGAAAGTGAAAATGAAATCCATGAAATAACCGTATTTGAATTGGTGTTTTTTATGTTTTTTTTCAGGCCAAACTAAAAGTGAGACCTACTAAAACGTAGGAGTACAATGAATGTAAGTAGATACAGTAAAAGGGTTTTAATAAATTGTCATTCTCTTGTTAAGATGTTGTCATGTGCTATCATATAATATATTTATATAAAAAAAGAAGATGTGGTATGATTGCCAATGAGACAACTCTTCACTAGAGATCAACACGACACAGAAATTAACAATTATAGGTCACCGTACGGCCTTCAACAATGAGCAAAGTCCATACCGCATAGTCAGATATAAAAGGCCCCAAAATGACAATGTAAAACAATTCAAACTAGAAAACTAACGGCCTTATTTATGTAGAAAAAATTAACGAAAAACAAATATGTAACACATAAACAAACGACAACCACTGGATTACAGGCCCCTGATGTATTTCTCAGTTCTGATTGTTTTTCTGTTGATTTATCCTGTATTCCTGTCACGTAATGTTGTGATTTTAACGGATATTTTTAACATTAGCCATGAAATCAAGTTCAAACAATCATTTTTAATGTCCTGGAGCTAGTCAGGAATATGTCAGTTGTTATCAAATAGTCCGTTTCTATGTTTTTTTTTGCGTTTGTTTTTGTTGCAGTTCAGTGTTTCTGTTGTTCCGTTCTATTTCTCTTATACTATGTGTTCACCCTCCTGTCTCACCAATTAGCGACAAGAAGCGACAAGAAAGGTTAATTACTATAAAAACAGTAGATTTATAGAAAATATATTATCTAATTATACGAAGAATTCATAGAAAATAGAGAAAAAATGGCTTTTGAAAAGAGAAAACAGGATCCTTCCACTTTTTTATCAAAATAATGGTGTTTACCTTTTGTCTTTCATTAATACTGTAAAAATTTGAAATTTTTATCCTGTTATGACAGAAAAATGTGTGTCATGTATTATATTTGTATTTTGACTTTTTAAGACTGGATTAAATCAAGACTATACTACTTTATAATTTAGTTTGGAACCATGCCGATTCTACACACATACTGATTTATTTACCTTTACACATATGTTGTAAACTGAAGGTATATATTCTTTAAACATATCCTTGATAATGAAAGAAAAACCCAAGTTCTTGTTTCTCGTATATTTAAAAATGAATATTTAATGTTTGTTTCAATATTTACTTATTTTGAATATCTAATATTTAGATATTTACGCTATATATGTTTCCTTGTCATTTAATTATACTTCTTTTTCCTTGCGCTATTTTGTTTCTTCTTGTCGATTCATGACGCTTCTTGTCGCTAATTATTGAGACCCGTTACCCTCAGTTTTGGTTTGTGACCCAGTTTCGTATTCTCTAAATCCATTTATGACTATTGAACAGTGCTATACTACTGTTGCATTTATTAAGAACAGGATATCAGTATACATTGTTTGTATTTCCCTTCCACACACCGTTTCAAGTGAAAATGAGTTAACGTTATATTAAAGATAAAGGTTAAGGAGTCCAACAAACAAACCAACTAGGAACCCTTCCATAATTAGCACAAGATGACTCGAAATTCATTTAAGTATTATTTGTTTTGGAAAAAAGTGCAATGCATTCAGTTCATTAATGATCATGCTTTAAATTGATAACTCAATTTCGAAAACAAGTATTTTGATTCTTCCTAACCTCATTTATATTTGGCAATTTTGGGTCCTCAATGCTCTTCAACTTTGTACTTGTTTGGCTTTATAAATATTTTGATATTAGCGTCACTGATGAGCCTTATGTAGACGAAACGCGCGTCTGGCGTACTAAATCATAATCCTGGTACCTTTGATAACTATTATGAAAATGCGCAACCTTAATAGATGAAAGGTACAATTTTGCGCCTATCCCAAGTCAGGAGCCTCTGGCCTTTGTTAGTCTGGTATGATTTTTTATTTTAGTTTCTTGTGTATAATTCGGAGTTTAGTATGACGTCCATTATCACCGAACTGGTATGTATATTTGTTTAGGGGCCAACTGAAGGACGCCTCCGGGTGCGGGAGTTTCTCGCTACATTGAAGACCCATTGGTAGCCTTCGGCTGTTGTCTGCTCTATGGTCGGGTTGTTGTCACTTTGACACATTCCCCATTTCCATTCTCAATTTTACATTCTGTGTTTTTCGAAATGTCTTAATCATGAAAGGTACAATAAAAAAAAAAACATAATCGTTAAGCGGCATTAAATCGATATCAACAGGTTAGACAATTAACCAGACAGCCATGTATCGTTCATGTTATCACAATTTGGGTCAGATCTTTTTTACACGTTATATATACTTAGGTTCATTATAAGTCGTTAGACACCAATTTTCGAGGTTTTCGGGGGGTACAGGTGAACCCAAATTAAAATATTCAATGCAATGCAAATGTTCTATCATGTTGAAAGCAGAACAACGAAATCACATATCCACGAAAAGTTTTCAGCAATCCTATATAATTATTACTCACGAAAATAAATGAACCCATTCATTTGGTAACATATGTCTTTTGCATAAATAGTCCAATTGTGTACCATTTCCTTATTACTGAAGTTAATTTTGTGTATCTTATCTTTATGGGAAAGTGGTGTAAGCGTTTAAGAAAGCAACCCATAAACATCGAATAAAAAAAGATGACGACAATATGAATTTCTCCGCGTAAACAAAGGATCTTTTCTAATCTTACTACACCAAGTGAATTTGTAAATCGCCGCGAAGAGGGATAGACAGGACTAAACGCAAAATAAAGTGTTCGCGGAAATAAGTTGGTTTTGTGTATTCTTTTCTTTAATTTCTGCTAATATGCTTGGTCTATATTCCATTTTGTTCTTCTTTGTTACATAACTATGTGTTTCTTTTTATAGTGATTAAGATTGTAGCATAACGTTGACGGCTGTACCCCTATAATGACACTTTTACCTGTTATGTCTGTTTGTTTTGTTCACACATCGTTGTCAATTTAATGGACTATCATACAAGTGAGAAACTAAGCCAGCTTTAAAACCAGGTTTAGTACAAGATTTTCTGCATGGGAAAATGCCTGTACCAAGTTAGGAATATGACATTTGTTTTTCATTGATTTACTTTCAGTCACAGAGATGCTCAATTGCTCAAATATTTATACATCATTGACCTTCACAGTTGTTGGTTAAAGTGTATCTGAGGATCTGACGAGCTTTCGGACTTTGCCAAGATTTTGAGATCTGAAATCTCTCCACTTTTAATACCGACAAAAATATCGATTTTAGAGAAAAATTCAAAACTGGAAAAAGGAAAAGAAACAAATTGGAATAAATATTTGGAAATTTCAAAACTACCAAATAGCGCAAAAACATATCACCACATAAAAATTATCACTACGAACCCTTGCATGGTACGAATTACTTATGTTCTCCAAAAGGGCTTACTATGAAATTATGCTCCATGTGGCATCCTTCATTCTGATCATCTCAAGGATTATTTTTTTTATGAAAACTTGCATTAATTCAGGATGAAACCCTGGATAGGCGACGTTATAATGAAGTGGAACATATCCATGATTATTAAAAAATGAATATCAGGATGAAATAGTTGGTATAATTGTGTTCTTCACAAAACAGGCTATGATCGGTGAGCATCACGAGCTACATTTCTTACAAACAAACTATTTTTTTCCGCAATAGAGACGTATGTCGTATACTTATGAAATAAATTTGCTATTTTTAAATTTTTTTTTATCTAAATATCAAAATTATGCACTATAAAGATTTTCATAAGATGAAGATATAATCTTCAGTCAGTTAAATTTAGGTCTGGAGCTGGCATGTCAATTCATTATTTGTTAATTTATGCATCATTGAAATGTTACTTAGTTTCTTTTGTTATCTGTTCTGATCTAGACTCGTACTTCTTTTAAACTGAGTTTTACTGTGCGTATTGCTATGTGTTTTTCATTGGCTAGAGATATAAGGGTGAGGGCTGAAATTTGACAAAACATGTTTAACTCCGCCGAATTTTTGCGCAAATCCCAAGTCAGGAGCCTCTAGGCTTGTAAGTTTTGTATGTGTTTTTTTTTAAATTTTAGTTCATTTACATGTTTTGGAGTTTAGTTTGACGTCCCCTTACACTGAACTAGAACACAATATTTTTGGTTCCAGCTGAGGGCCACTTGGGTGCGGGACTTTTTTGAAGACCAATTGATATTCTTTGGATGTTATCTGCTATTTGGTTGGGGTTTTGTCTATTTAACATATTCCCAATTTCCTTTCTCAATTTTAAGCATTGCATAGTGTCATCAAATTGTACAATTGTTTCCATAAAAGTTGATCAATGGACTAAAAATAGGTTTGCATATCTGAAATCAGTCCTACGTATCGATTGATTGGTGTATAATGCCACTTTCATCGCTATTGACTATTTCGTGATGGTCAGTTTGTTATAAGTAGAGGCTGACGGGGTGAACCAACGACCTTCGGTATGGAAACTGAAAAGCGCGGTCATTCAAGATAAGGTACTTGTCACGGGTGGGATTCAGTAACAAATAATGAGTTTATATAATAAATCATCTTTTTATATCTTTCTAGGCAACAGTGTCCATACAACCGGCTGCAAAGGTTAATCATACAGTAACAATTTTATTTACTACATTAGCTGGACTATCAGTTTTAGTGGACATCAGTTATATTATAGTATGTTTTAAGGCTCTGAAAAAAACATTCCACCATCTTATGATTTTAGGTCTTTTTTTCAGCGACTGTATACTTGGGATATCATCAGCACTCTTTTCGTTAGGTCCTGTCATAAAACACAAATTCATTGACTCCTGCCTAATACAGGTCTCTGTTTTTACTTTCGGTTTGCAATTAAACTATTACTTGATATTCCTATTGTGCTTACAGAGGCACTGTGTGGTGAAATCTTTTAACTTTGGAACGAATGTCAAATTTGAAAAGAACAAATTTAAACACATCGGGGTAGCTATCTTCCTCTCGTTCATATTTACATTATTTGGATTGATACTAACTCCAAAAGCTGAACATATGCAGGTTTGTACAGCTCCTGTCGTATTTGGAGATAGCTTTTATATATTTGTAACTATTATATGTGTACCCATAACTGTGATTATTATTGTCATATCAATAATGTCAATAATCACAAGTTTTCGTTTATGGAAAATATATTTCAAAGGAACAATTGCACCGATTCAAAGAGTTAGAAAGGATATTAATATTTCTGATCGTATGGAGTCGTCTTCTTCGAAAACACATCAATGTTCGCAAATATCCCATCATAATTCTTCTGGAAACACAATACAAAAGGAGGATAAGGAGAATGGTATTGAAATATTGGACATAGGAATTCAAATAGTTTCTTCAAACATCGAAGGCAATGCAGATACATCAGAGATTCAAAAACCATATAAGATGAATTCCAGTCAGAATTGCAACGCCTGGAAATGCCAACACTGTAAGAATTTCCCGAGGACGAACAATAGGAAACATTCTTATAGCTCAACTGATGATAATAAAATATCATCAAATCATGGGAAAAAAAACAAACGGAAAACAGTGCAAGGTAAATTGGAAAGTTCCAGCTCACAGAAAAATGATTTCACACATAAGAAAAACAGCAATGAAATGGTTGATTTGAAACACTATAGAAATAGAACCGCATTCACTACATCCATTGACGACGGTCTTTCAATTCATGCAAGAAGACAGCTGAAAAAGTCCTGGGAGATCCGAGCTTTTTTAACTACTATCATAATTGCTTTCCAAACCATAGCATTAACAGGACCTTTTGTAGCGTCATTTTGGATAGAGGCATTCTCGAATGAACCGTTAACACTGCAATTTCGACTTTTGCTCTTTATCCCATATTTGATGAACTCCATATCCAACCCTTTTATATATGCATGGAGAATACCGGTAATTCGACATGAGTTCAAGAAACTCTTTAGAATGAATGATTGATTATACTGAAAGCAACAGCACTCATAAGACAATTTTCATATTACCGACTTTTGACTCCGGGTTCTACAATTATTCGACAGGTTACCTACTCGTTCAATTACGAGCACCACAAAAAAGTAAAATCGAATATATAATCGGGTCAATTTGGGGTGTAATTTACTATTTTACAATGATTTAGTCATGTATAGAAAGCATTTAAACAGTTAATTTTCCCTCAAAATTGTACCGATTAAAATCTTGAATTTACTTCAGGATGTCCTACCACAGAGACGGTAACCTGTCGAAAAAAATTTAATTTCGGAGTAAAAAGTCGGTAATGCGGGGTTCACACATTGCCGATTATTGCTCCCGTTTGAGATCAGACAGCGATACGACACGAAAAGTGAAAAAGTCGGATTGATATCCTCAATTATCTGGAATGTCCTATTATTGTCTTAACGCAGTCGTTTTAGTTCGTAACAGATTCCTTCTGGTCGTGAAGGGTCCTAGTAGTTCGGCAAAGCACCCGGACAGTTAAGTGCGTCCCGTAACATTCGGGGAAACTCAGCCGATTTTGTCTAGTCGGATTACAATCCTGCCTATGTCGTGACAGATTCTGCTGTATCGGATCGAATTCCTAACAATGTTCTGTGTATATGGGACAGTGTCCTGTGGAACGGGAATGATCTGGAGAAATTTTTCATTGATGTTTTTCTGCCGATTGAGTCCAGATTGCATCCAGATCTTGTCGATTGCGAACCGTTTTTGCTGAAACCGTTCCGAAACAGTCCCCTTATTAATTCTAAATTCGTCAATGATACCCACGTCAGAGTCCCGACAATTACAGAATACAATACGACTGAGACCAGACAAAGCCGTTTGCAATGAGATAGAGCGGACCGTGATAGGATTACGTTCCGACAGTACTTGATCATCCCGAGTATGCCGACAGTTTTCGAACGGATAACTTCCGTCAGCGTCGGTTCACTGTCTTGTCACTATCTGATCTCTGTCGGATTACATTCGGTAGAATCGGGACGCAGTCGTGACAGACTCGGTCGAATTTTACTTGGCGAAAGATACAAATCGGATTAGAAGCGGATCTAGAACGGGATTATCGGGATAAATTCGCTTTGAAATGGTTGAATATCGACGCTTCCTGAACAATATCTGATTGATGTCGTGATTAAATTTTTTTTTACAAATTTTAATTAAAGTTTGAATTTCCATGCACGATTCATAGGATCTTGATCAGACTTTTAATAAATTTTAATCGGGAATGGTCCTGTCAAGGACGGCAGTAAAAATTGTGAATGTATGACCCCAGCTTAATATGAAAAAGGACTGTTTATTGCATGGCGTTCAAAGAGAAATTGTCATTTACTATGATGTTGTCTTGTAAATATGCACATTGACAAATACTAGATTGCTCACAAAATGTCATCAACATTGTATCGTCGACGTCCGTGCTCCTTGACTTTGTGATGGTGTATCATTAGGGAAGATAACTTTAACAGACTACGATCGATATGTTCTAAATGTCACCACAATTCCGTCGTCTTTTCATTGAATGTGAAATCACTAAAAAATACCTATACATGTAGCCGAGTTTGTACTTGTAGTGATGCTTGATAAAAATATATAAATATGTTAAACAGATCAATTTCACTAGAATTAATTATAACGACAGAAAAAAAATTTGCATAGTAATTTCCTAAATATACCTTTGTGAAATTGACCGCTTGACAAATTATCTTCAAGCATTTTTGTCTTCTACGAGTTTACTATCACTTAAAAAAATGAAATAAAGTTTAAATGTTTATTTTTTTATATTGTATATCAGAATCTCACGTTAGTTTGGTCATCTTATGGAATGAATGTAATGCATTTTTCATATTTTTGCTTATATCAAATAAAATTTGTTCCCTGAGTTTCAGAATTAGACTATTTTTTTGGTACTTTTGAAGCGTTAAGAACAAAAAGGTTTGTCGATGTTAACAAAAAGGTGCGAAAGAAACCAGAGGACCATCACAATTCATAAATCGAGAAAAAAAAATAAAAATGACAAAGACATGGTTTACAGAGACAAAGCGACAAACAGACAAAGAAAAGTACACAAATCACTACATAGAAAAATAAAAACAAGTACTAAGCAACACGGAACCCCACAACAAACTGGGGATGATTACAAGCACTTCGGAAGAGTAACGAGGTCCTGCCCAACAGTATATTATTAACTGTATCTTTGTGTTCATTTAACTTGTTTAAGCCCTTTTATCAGTAGTAGAAAATATGGCATAGAAATCTTATATGTTATAACCCTAAAATGCTGCAGATCACCATAGAATAAAAGACAAACATTAATTTATCTTTGCATTTTTTGGCTTGATCTGCTGTAAAAGAATTGGATTAAAAAAATGTTTTGAATTATGTATGATAAATTCAAGAATAAATTCTTATAAACATGTTTTGATCTGAGACCCAAAATAGTACCAATACAAATATAAGGTAAAATTCACCTCTTAAGTACATCCTTCATATAAAACTGCATGGGATATAGCTACAATACGCAGATGGAGTATCATTCCAGTCGTTGAAGACCTGATGTTGATTTTTTATTTGAAATATTCGTCTGTGTTTAATTTAAGATGTTGTATAATTGTTACATTTTGTATCACAGTTTAAAAAAACAACATAATGTAAATTGTTTGCTAGCAAGTAGGTTTACATGTAATAGAGATTTTCCTATAATTAGTCATGATACTAAGTACCTGTAATATAACTATCACTTTTCTCAGTAATAAATTTAAATGATCTGATATTTTACGGGTGTCATCATTCTAAAATATGATCCATATAATATTATACAAATAGATCATAATGTTTTACATAATTGTGCTATTTTATTTCCTTTTTTTAATTTAAAATATATGAAAACCAAAACTAAAAATTTATTATAATCCAAAAGAAAGTATCGAAATTATATGAATTGATTTATATTTACATACATTACTAATGTGCTTAATGAAAAAAGGACATAAACAATTAGTTTATTGTGAAACGAATTACAGCACGATTGACTCCCGCAACCATCACGAACACATGTTCCGTTTGCAAGATTCCAATCACACACAGTATTGCTTTTCATACAGTAATCACTTGGACAGTTTTTACAGTAATCACTTGGACAGTTTTGTTCGTCCTCTCCTGGATCACACATTTAATTAAAGCATGAATTAGGTTCTGATCTTCTTTTTCTGTTTGCCCTGTAATACTTCATACATTTGCGTTCAAAACAATTGGTAAATATTCAACAAAAAACCTTAATATTTCCAAAGGACGTAACGCATTCTCATAAGCTCTTTGTTGGCCATTGCATCCTCCACACTTGAAATAAGCTATTTTTTGTCCATCACCGGAACCATCTTTTCCACACGTATCACAATATTCTTTTCTAGAAGCAGTGTGGCTAGGTTTTTTTTTTTATCACATGCCAGATATGTCATTAGAGTCATAGTTATTAAAACAGCTATAAAAGTGATATCGACTAATACCTCCTTTGTTGAATACGAAGCATCTTCCTGGAGAAGACTGTTCGACAATTGCTCGTATCTCACGAACATGTGGAACTTGTTGTATGAAAATTTGGCATAAAACATAAATCAGACACAAACTGAACCAAGGCTTGAACATATTTCTACAAAAAAGTAACATATTATAGATAAAGGTTAAAACAATTATAATTTGAGATCAAACTATAATGTTCTGGTTAAAAAAAATCTAAAATATTTAAGATTAAGATTGATTAAATAAATGCATAGATCCTATCACACAAAATGGGCATGGTAACTTAAATAAAAAAGGGCATCTAGAGCACGCAAAATTTACACCTAGAGTGTATGGAAAATTAACAAAAGGTCACCTACAGTATGCTGCAGAAAACAAATAAACCAGGTCAATAATCACTTTATGGAACATAAGTTGTACTTAAACCTTTTCTAACCTTATTTAGACATTTACGTGTACGCGTTCTTGGTGTTTGTTGGAAGAATAGTCTCATTTAAATTGTTACAAATTTCTTTTTTTAAATGCACACAGGAGTTTAAAAAATATAACAGGTGTAACAGGAGATGATATATTGATGCAATAATAAATTGCATACATTGCAGAAGGTATTAACAGTTACCTATTTTCTCAATAATTATCAAAAAATAAAAGCATTTGTAAAGTGCTTTTATATAAGGAGGATTATAAATACAAGAAGTTAAACAGGAAGTGGTGCAATCTTGTTTATGTTTAGAATACGAATTTCTTTTAATTGCATACTCAGGGTTATGAAACGAATTTATTTTTTATACCAATTTAGTCAGAAGTATGTATTCTTTAAAATTGATTTACAATTCATTTTAATTTTATGCCTACTTAAGTAAAGTTATTCAGTTGTACATTCTGTACATAAACAAATGGATAACATTTGGACATTTTTATTCTGTATTAAATATGTAATATTTGATTTTGAAGTTCATCGGAAGGTACCACGACCTTGTTGATAAATATTCCGTACCAACTTCACAAACAATACACGATGGCCTTGAAGTATAGATTTGGCTTACTGACGTTGTTTATCATCTTAGTAACGAGTTATAGTGTTCTTTTATGTGTATTTTTTAATATTTCTCTTACTGTTTGTTCTGTTTTTGGTGATATCCATTTGACGTGGCTCTGTACTTATGCATCCCGTCGTTGTGTTGTTTATATAGCTTTCATGTTTGCTTTTGTGCTTAGTCCGTGTGACTTTTTGTGTTTCTTTGATACAGATGACCTGGCTGTGTACTTAAACATCCGGCCATTGTGTTATTGTTCTATTGTATTTTTTGTATTCTTATCTTTCATATGCCCTTTTCTATTTTTTTTATAGATCAAGACGTGGCTCTTTTCTTTAAAAAAAAAAAATACACAATAAGAATAAAGACAATCGACACGAAGGACAAGGTAAACTGCTAATTTACATTCTGCAGAGGATATACCAATATAAACTATTACAATATTCTTTTTATACTTTGAACGACAAAAATATTTTATATCTCTTCCTGTGTGACGTTTTCATTTCGACGTCAAACGCGCGATTCTACGTTAGAGTTAATGTTTATCTAACCGTTCGGTCCCGGTACTTAAAATCTTTCAATCTTTTATGGGTAGATTTAACATACATAAATAAAATACAAAAATAAGTAAGCAATGAATGAGGTTGTTAAATTTGATATATGCCAATTTGTGCTTCTTTGTTAAATATTTGTTTGTTTTTATTGTGATTCAGATTATAACACAATGTTGACTGCTGTACCCCTAATTTTGACTTTTTTTTACCCATTATGTCTTTTTGTTTTGTTCACGCATTGTTGTTTATATAATTGAATTTGATACGACTGTCGTACAAGTGAGAGGTTTAGCGCTACAAAATATGGTTCAATCAGCCATTTTCTACATAAGAAAATGCTTGTGTCAAGTCAGAAATACGACAGTCGTTATCCAGTTGTTTGATGTATTCGAACTTAAGATTTTGCCATTTGATTAGGAACTTTCAGTTTTGAATTTTCATCGGAGTTCAGTGTTTTTGTAATATTACTTTTTAGAATAGAATTAAACAGTCCTAGTAAAATCACATTGCACGAGTTGCTTAATCTAATTATATCTATATTTATAAGGGATGTGAACGAGTACTCGAGTATCGCTCGGTAATTCCGAGTATCGAATACCAAAGTGATACTTGACTAATTGGTTTCCTTTTAAAATATCAATTCTTTCTTAAGCCTAATTAATAATAATAATAATAATGATAAAAAAAATATTCAGCGCGCATCCCGGGAAATAAAATATTTATGAAAATTAATAAGAATTAAAATGCGATTCACATGTTTGCGTTTAACGGTCGTTAAAAAATTCTCAAATCAGGGGTAGGCTATGTACAAGTGCACTTTTTCTAGACTTATATCTTAAGCTAATCTTAGTGATTCTCTCACCTTTGTACCGCCAGAGCATATAATTCTATGAGCAGGACTGTTAAATGTCTTACAAAGTTGTGAAATCACCTCATCCCAGTACAAAATGACAAGATATTATGTTTCAATAAGAACACATTCGTTGTTCCTTGTGTCGACCCTCAGAAAATTATTAGAGGCATAAGTAAGTTATAATCATCACCCCTTTGTTGATTAAATGTTTTAACTGTTCTCAAATACTGTTGTTTGAGTAATCACTTTTCTCTAGATATTAATTAATTACTTGATTAGATTATTGCCAGTTTACATAATTAGAACATATAGTAAATGAGTCAATAATTATGTTATATAAATCCATGGACTATTTTCTGGTCCTAGGTAATAATGTAGTGGGTTTTACGTTCATAAGACAACAACCCACAATATCACATTCCTTCATTGAAAGATTATAAAGATCAGTTTCATTGCCACATGAAAATGATAAATAACTAAACAAAATGTCTTACTTGCTATTCCGACAAAAGTATTTTATTTTGCATTTTATCTCCAGATAAACTTTACTATTATGATAATGAATGCACATGATCTTTTATCTAAATTCAGAAAAGGGTCAGGGGTAACATAATTTTGGTAACGATTGCTTCACCGGTTGGTATTTATAACTTTGTTGATTGTTAAGTCTGGATAATTTGACTATAATTATGACATGTAACCAATATAACTTTTACTAGTACTTCAATAAAATATTATCATCAGGTTCATTATATCAATTACAGTACATAAAATCATATGCACACAGGATAAAATGTGACCAAATCATTTCATAGATAAAAAATTATGAGAGTGATTAACCTAAATATACAATTATCTCGATCTTGGAACTAAAAAGATAAATTTAAAAAATACTTAACTCCTAGAAAATTCAAATAGGAAAATCCCTAATCAAATGACAAAATCAAAAGTTCAAACACATCAAACGAATGGGTAACAACTGTTATTTTTCCTCTCTTAGTAGAGGAATGTTCTTATGTAAAAGATGGTGGATTGAACCTGTTTCTTTTAACTAGCTAAACCTCTCACTTGTATGACAGTCGCATCAAATTAAAAAAGAATGACAGAATTTAGGGAGAAACTCAAAATACATAATGGTTAATGTGACATGAATGTGTATCCAGCAACCAAAAGTAAGAGTAAACATGCATTAAGTAAAAAATGGTGGATTGAATCTGTTTTTTTAACTAGCTAAACCTCTCACTTGTAGGACAGTCGCATCAAATAAAAAATGATTGACAGAATTTAGGGAGCACTTCAAAATATATTATGATTAATGTGACAAGAACGTGTATCCAGCAACCAAAAGTAAAAGAAAACATACATTAAGTCCGCAATATTTTTCATTTCAGGCAACGATACATTTTCCCCCAGTTTCAACTTGATATTTACTATTCCTTGGTGTCTGTCATACTGTTGTCGTCGTTATAGCCTGTAAACGGTATCTCACATCTAATATTTTACAGTAATATTGTACTGAAGGCTCGAAAATTACTATGTGATCCGTGTAAACTCATCAAACCTTTAATCTAACTTATAAGTAAATGTTATCTCAGTGATATTGTTATAAGATCTTGTAATATTGTTCACATTGGCAGAAATGTCGATTTTGCCATCAACATACTAAAACATAACTCCTAATCACAAAATTGTTACTTTTAAATTTACCTGTGTACTTTATTTTATTTAACGCCTTTTTTTCAAACGTTATACTTATTTTTCTGACATTGTTTTACATCTCCCTCTTTTGTTTTTGATATTGTATTTATAGTGTGTAATAGATCAAATTTGTTAAGTGTATGCTTACTTAGTTTTGTTAATATATCTTGTTTATTTTGTTAATGATTGAGTTAAGTCAATGGATATTACATAGTGTTTCATTCTAAGTTGTATTTTAGTGAAGGCTGGTGTCTGTGAAAACATTTGAACCCGCTGTATTTGCAGCTGTTGTTCAGTAGTTATCATTTGTTGATGTGGTTCATTAGTGTTTTTAGTTTCTCTTTATTTATATAGATTAGACCGTTGGTTTTCCAGATTGAATTATCTTCCACCAGTCATGTTGTTGACCTTTATAACTTGCTTTGAGCCAAGGCTCCGTTAAGAAGGTTGCATTTTGACCTATAATTATTTGATTTATGCACATTGTGTGTGACGTCGATGGAGAGTTGTCTCATTATCTATGAAAACCCTTATTTCAAATCTTCTTATTTCTATGCAATTTATGTGCTTTTTGTATAACGATTACCGTTTCTTTCAATACAATACTGTCGCGTTCACTCAATTAATATTTCATGGATATGTATTTCGGCTAAACAGGAACGGAAACTGAAAATAAATATTATTATCAAGAAAATATCATAATAATATGAATTGAGTACATATACATGTACATACATCACTAATATTCTTATTAAAACATAAGCACAAAAACAAATAGTATGATGTGAAGACGAATTTTAGCATGATGGCCACCTACAACATTCAGAAACACACGTTCCATATGCAAAATTTCAATCACACAGGATTTTTCTTCATACACCAATCGCTTGCACTTTATCGTTTTTGTTTATCTTATTCTTGATCACAAATTTTATTTAAATATCAGTTTCTGATTTCTTTTTTTGGGGTTTTCTCGTTTTAATGCCTACATTTGACTTGACAATTTGAAATGCGCAAAAGTTTTTGATGTGTTATTTGCGTGGTGCATTCATCCTGAAGACTTCGTGATCTCTGCATACTCCTTTTTTAAAAGATGTGTTCCTTTTCCATTGCACGTTACATCTTCTCCATATGTATAATGTTTTGTTAGAAGCTGTGTGATAGGTTTCTTTAATCGTCTGAATTTTCACTGATGCCATATTTATTACAACAGCGGTAATAGTGTGCTCCACTTATTTCTCATTTGTTAAAACGACACATCTTTCTATAGACGGTTGGTTACTAGTTTTCGAATTTTTCACCTGCATGTAGAGCCGGTATTATGGCAATTGGGCATATACAATGGATCAAAATCAAACTGTTCGTAAGCATATGTCTAAAAAAAGGTAACTGTTCACACAGTTTTGCAATCACAGTTAATGCATTTATTCTATACGATTAAACTATACTAATGAAAATGTTGAATTGAAGTCATTTAAGATCCACACTGCTTTAATAGATACATACTGGTATAATAGCGAGTAATAATGTGTCGCATTTTGTTTGTATATCAGTTGTTGTTATTAAAGTTGTGAGAATGGGGAAACAACTTTACCACCGCTGTGCTGTATATGATTATTAATCATTTACACTAAGTATTGCAGATCATCTCTGTTGGCCAGAATTTTAATAAAGGTATATCAATATCACAGTAAACACTCGAATTGAACCAAATACTGGCACACAAACACACACAATTCAAGGTACATCGTTTATTATTAAATCGGAAACTCAGCATAACACAATACAAAGGGAGATAAGTAGTTTACAACACTTTATAAAGCATATATGGGCGTTTTTCAATAAAAGCGTTCCTTTCAGACCTAAAAAAAATGGAAAATCAACTTGTCTAAAATTTATTTTCAAGAGTTATTTTGAATACCTCTATTATAGACCTGTTTGTAAACAAAAAGTGCAATCTTAAATACTCTTTAAAATGAAATTATTTTCATAATTTGTGTACTGTTTCGTAGGGGACTTTGTCCCCCTACGAAACTGCTTCTAAACACACATATTTTTGCAATTTTAAATGTTTCCTATAGACATTCCAGTTTGTTTTCTTTATATACTAGAAAAATCTCATTTTTTTCTGAATTGGAGAACCATTTTTTATCGATAAAGATTAGACAGTACTTCACATATGAAGGTACAACTCATGTTACGTAGTGGACATTTTGATGCGTTTCGTAGTTGACAAAACCGTTTCGTAGTGGACAAAAAGTTTCGTAGTTGTCATCCACCATATTCTATGTTTATAAAAACATAATAAAAATAACATGAAACTAACCCTTGTTATTTGTTTTGCACGAATATAATTGAAAAAAGAGTAAAAAAAGACTGCATGGTAGTGGCAGTGTCCACTACGAAACGTTTTTCTCCCATATTTGTTTCGAAGGGGACCGTTTCGTAGGGGACATACTTGCATGTTTTATTTTTTCCCCCACAATCCCTATATTGCAATAGTGACAAGACTGATTGTATTCATCGAAGCATTTATTAAGCTGTACACTGATATTTTTTTCATAATTTTAAAACCAGATACTGAAGGAGATTTGACCCGTTTCGTAGTGGACATTAACAAAAATACGGTATCACTCTGGTCCATTTGATGTGCTCAATTTTTCTTACCAACAATTTAATTGCCGTTATAAAAGCATCACTTCTTTTGTAAGACCCTAATGTTTATATCTCTTGCAAACAAAAATTACATTGATTTTATAAAACTATTTATTGGCAAATTTTAATGACTTCGTTTCGTAGTGGACATTTTGTGAGCAACACACCTTCTGAAATTAAAAATCCTATATTGAAAGCTGTTTATTAAAATATGTTGGCTCTGAACATACTTTTGAATTATTAAAGAACTTATGTAAAGTAAAAATAACATTTATTTCTTCATTTTTTTACGATATTTTAGAGTATGAATGTTGAACAGGCGGTCTAGGGACATGCCATTTTGGTTGTTTTGGACCATTCAAGAGTCAATATCTTATCAATCCCTCTAAAAATAAACGGTTTCTTTGCCTAAAAATGTTAAATCTAATTCAATGTACTGACTGCACAAAAAATTACTTGCAAAGATCAAACATATTTTTTTTTAAAGTGGCTGGGACAAGAAAATACGTTTTTATTGAAAAACGCCCATATACAAAGTTGATTTTCAAATGTTTGTTTACATCACAATTCGTGCACTGATTTAAGTACTTCATGTATCGTCATAAATTCAAGAACTGGATATATATATATAAAAATCCAGACTGCCGTATGATTTCTGTTGTTGCCTAGCGTTTAAGAAGAGGAGAAAACAGAAAATTGTCCATAGTACACGGATGCCCCGGTCTATTCGTTTTATCATCATGCAGTTAAGCTGCATTATGCGAGCACCCTAGATTTGTGTTCCACCCAATAAATGCTGAAATACTTGCCATTGTTATTATCTAGCTGGCTACTATGTTATATATAACTAATTGAACACTTTTTTAATACTTTTTATTCTGGATTACAAAAAATATGACCAGAAAAAACTTAAATTATCGTCGAATCATCCAAAAGTTTTGAAGTTACACATAGGAAGTAGTGCTCATTAGGAATCCTTGTGTAGTTTTTTATGACCTGTGCTTTTGGATAAGATGTCAAAGAACAATTGTATGAAATATTTAATCGCCGAAAATCTCTTAAGTTAAGTAGTTTAAATTTTTCAAATGGCAAAAGTCGTAGGAATATTGTTTGTCATCAATAAGTAGTACAACGTCAGTAGTCTATTTTATAATCATATAAGTTCAACTGATCATGCTGTTGGCGGCAATTTCAAATTAGAAGAAGAAATTTTCGTATCTTTTCAATTTGGAGGCAGGGGTGCAAATTAGCGGTGGTCCTAGGTCCTCGACCTTACACTTTTGCACGCGGAATTTCGACTTTGTTTCTAGCTACGCCCGACATAGTCACCTTCCACTTAAAAGAAAATGAGAAACAACTTTGCAAACCTTTTCACGAAAGTCTCCAAATAAACGATATAAAAACTTATTTTCATCATTATAATTCATGACAGCGATGTTCATTTTGTTCAACCACTAGGTTTATACAGAAAATCGTCGATAAATAATGTGTAATTCGAGTAAAATCGTATCTGATTGACGAAAACGACATTGTAAAATGGTTGCCGTAAAGACAAAATTTTACAATATCGGATCCGATTCCGGAAGCGTATAAGAGTAATTCCGGGTTTTGGCAATCAACTACAAAAAAATCCAGACAGGTGACAAAATACATCTATGAATAGTAAATGAATATGAACAATCATGGCCTCTATGCTGGCGAGAAAGGGTTTATGCCTATCAACTTTGGCCCGATGTTTAGCAGTTTTACCACGAATTGCTTCTCAAAGATGTCAGTCTGGTGCACCCGTAGCTACGCCAGAAAATGTGACGGCTATAAACACATCAAGCGATTTCAAGAAAGTAAAATTTACAATTGAAGAACCGAGTGTAGCAGAACTTGCTGATCTCAGCATGTGGTATAAGATATGCTATATTTTTACAATTCCAACAATTATAACAGTTGGATATTATGCTTTGGTGGTTAATCCAGAGGAGGAATCAAGACTAGAGTTTATACCCTATGACCATCTTAGAATTAGAACAAGGATTTTCCCATATCATGATGGAAAGAGGAACATGATGTATAACCCTGAAGTGAATGCTTTACAAGATGGCTACGAGTCTCCATCAACTCATGGCAGCCCATATTAAAGATAAACATTATGTTTGTGATACACAAAAATAACTTTTTAACAGAAATTTGAACTTTAGTTTTGTATATGTTTCTGTATTGAGGTTGATAGACTATTAAAAGAAATACTTGAAAAAAAAAAAAAAAAAAAAAAAAAGGATATAAACACATGAATTGAAAACCAAAAGATATATGTAAACTTGAAGAAAGAAATCGCAGAAAATATTTTATACAGACACTGAAAATTACTTTTTGACAAATTTTAATGTCAAAATCCAATACTATGTGACAGCTGGGAACAGTATATCTAACAATATATATGTTCATGGTCACAGCATAAATTTTCTTTATCAGTGAAAAATGATGATAATGCATGCGAGATTCTTTTAAAGTGTAAACAAATTACTCCAATTTTAAAGAGGTATGTTTTTCTCTATTTTGAAGGATCAATTAAAGTAGCTGGAAGTTTCTTATTTTATTTTCACAAATAATGCAACTAAATTATATAATACCTGAATGTAAGCAAATCATATGATATATAAGTGGCGTCCTTTAGGCCACTTTACCCCCTCCTGTTTGATAACTTGGAAACGGTCGAGATCCCCACCCCTAAACCATATATTCAAGTATAGGACAATATAATGAATCAAATAAAATATAGGGGAGTCCCTGGAGTCACCCACCCCCTCCTGTTTGAGAACTTGGAAACGGTCGAGATCCCCACCCCTTAACCATACATATTCATGTTTGTGACAATATGAAAAATCAAATGAAATATAGGGAGAGTCGCTGGGGGTCACCCCACCCATCCTGTTGTAGAATTTAAAAACGGCCCAGATCTCCAACCCTAAAACATATATATTCATGTATGGGACAATATAACAAATCAGATGAAATAAAGGGGGAGTCACTTGGGTCACCCCACCCCCTCCTGTTTGAGAATTTGAAAACCGTTGAGATCCCCACCCCTTAACCATATATATTCATGTATGGGACAGTATAACAATTCAAATGAAATATAGGGGGAGTCTATAGGGGAAGTCCCTGTGGTGACCCCACCTCTCCTGTTTGAGAACTTGGAAACAGTTGAGATCCCCAAACTGAAACAATATATATTAATGTATGGGCCAATATAACTTATTAAATGAAATATAGGGGGAGTCCTTGGGGTCACCCTACCCCCTCCTGTTTGAGAACTTGGAAACCGATGAGATCCCCACCCCTAAACCATATATATTCATGTATAGGACAATATAACAAATAAAATGAAATTTAGGGGAAGTCCATAGGGTCACCCTATCCCTTCCTGTTTGAGAACTTGAAAACCGTTCAGATCCCCACCCTTAAACCATATATATTCATGTATGGGACAAAATAACAAATCATTTACATTTACTATGGGCAGGTCAGTCAGACCTCACCTTTGATCCCTGTAGTAGTGAACATTTGTCTGATTCTTGTCTCATAACTTTTGTACTATAGGGAAACCAGTTCATTCATACTATAAGTCAACTTGTACTACTAGCAGTCAACTAAAACCAACGTTAACTACCAAGTAGAACAACTGCAATTATTGCGAACTTGTACCACTGCAGACTCACCATAAAAAATATACATTGATATATGCATTGCTTCTTTTGTAAGACCCTAATGTTTATATCTCTTGCAACCAAAAACTTACATTGATTTTATAAAACTGTTTATTAGCAAATTTTAGTGACTTCGTTTCGTAGTGGACATTGTGTCAGGGACACACCTTCTGAAATCAAAAATCCTATGTTAAAAGCTGTTTATTAAAATATGTTGGCTCTAAACATACTTTTGAATTATTCAAGAACTTATATTAAGTAAAAATAATATTTATTTCTACATTTTTTTACGATATTTTAGAGTATGAATGTTGAACAGGCGATCTAGGGACATGCCATTTTGGTTGTTTTGGACCATTCAGGAATCAATATCTTATCAATCCCTCTAAAAAATAAACTGTTTCTTTGCTTAAAAATGTTAAATCTAATTCAATGTACTGACTGCACAAAAAATTACTTGCAAAGATCAAACACATTTGTTTAAGAGTGCTGGGACAAGAAAGTACGTTTTTATTGAAAAACGCCAATATAGCAAATACTACACGAATACCGTTTTATCTAACATTTGTTTGATACGATTTTAAAGAGAAAAGAGCCATGTAGATAATCGATTTAACTGTATAAGAACAATTTGAGCAAGTCTAATTGCAATAAATATTATCATATTCATTGAAAATGTCGCTTTACGAAAATACACCCAGTTTCGTGCAAACATACATATGTAAACGGACAGAATAATTAAACGCAGTATATAAAAGTTTAAACGATTTAACCAGTTGAGACTAAAAATCAAGTAGACAAAAAAAAAAAAAAAAATAAAACAAATTATGAGAAGATCCAGCATTCCGAAAGATTTTACTAAAAAATATTAATCTTAGCTAAACTATGACAGTGGTAGAATTTCCATACTATAAACATTTGAAAAATGCATTTAGTTTTAGTTAATTGTATAATTATGACCATATCAAATAGTCTAGTCGATTTGTGAAACAACTGTTCAGATTGTGGTAAAAGCATAAAATTTTGCAATATTTCAGTTAAGGTCATAGCAAACATATATAACTATGGATCCTATTCAGAAAATCAAAATGGCTGTTCTGAGCATTTTAAAATGGACATCTAAGGGGGCTCGCGGCTCTAAATCATTTTTTTTATTTAATATAAGATTTCGCTATTTTTTCTATAAATGAACTTAATCTTATACCTAATAGAAAAATAAAATAAAAAAGAGGGGTCACCGATCATTTACGCTCACAATCTGCCTTTGAAAGAAGCGTACATTTTTGTAAAGGTACTTTTTTTCTGTTGAACTAATAGGAGAAAAAGAGGTAATATCGAAATAAAAAAAGAACCTAATTACAGAAATCGCTTAAATTTTACAATTATTTAGTTAATATATAGCTTATTTGAAAACAATAATAACAATATTGGTCACCGATGAGTAAAAAAAGAAATTTCAATTTTAATGCCAAAGGGAGATAATTTGGAGCTTTTTCAATGATATAAACATTTTAAAAATCATCTGGGCCCAAACCGAACCGATTTTTTTGGTTAATTTTTGTATGATATCATAAAGTAATAGCTAATAGTGTAATAAATAAAATGTGTTATAACAATTAAAAAAAAAAATTATGAAAAAGACTTTACGAGCTTTGATATCCTTTGGTAAATTCATCACTAATGCACAAGACTATCATCTAAGGACTTCATATTAAGTAATAGTTGCCATCTTGAATGGTGGCCATTTTGAAAACATAAAATTTTAACACATCATTATTCGCATTTCTTATTAATTTGCTACTTGCCTTTGTACTAATGTTTTATGCATTTACTAATATCTTTATTAACCGTCTATGTCGAAAAGAAAGAAAAAAAAACATGTTGGTTTTTAAATCAGTGGAGATGAAAACCTAAACATAGCATGGGAAGAATTGCAAAACGCCAAGCGAGGACACGTGATGATTTACAATGTCATGCAGATACAAAAAGACTTATACATTTAAGCTGGTAATAAGTCATTTGCTGTAATCATACATGGATGTTGCTTATTGAATTAATAGTTTTTCTCATCATTAATCTTGGAACAGTCCAATGAAGGTCATGGAAAAGCAGAAACACTCCAGAATTACAAGGTTAAAGATACACATCCTGTCCAAACTATTTTCAGATCTCAATATATTTTAAAGGAAAAATGAAAATATGCTTCTAAAGTTCAAGATGAGTCACTGATTGCAAATACCCGTAAAATTACCAGACACAGTTGTGATGAATCAACAAGAACAATGACTGCAGGAAGTGTTTTTTTGTTTTGTTTATTTTGTAGATGAGGTATCTGAGGATCATCATGAGTCATCGAAAATTACGCGACTTGAACTACAAAATTTTGTTCTCTTAGCCACACTCCTTGATTGATATTCAGGATCACATGATCAGAAATCACGCTAAAATAGGCAATACAACAGAATTCAAAGACACAGAAAGAAAGTCAGGAATCTGCTATCCATGGAATGGGTTTGCCAAATTAATAGAATACATTGACAGCTCACATTCTGGAACATATATTGTTCCAGTATTTGAGCGCACTGATTTCAGAAAATTGTACAATGGACGTCTTATGCAAATCTAAGTTGTCATTGTAGGAATGATTAATACAAGGCTTCTGGACATTTGGATAGTAACTGCTATAGAAGATATGCAAGCACATTAACAAAAGGTAGCATAGTTCTCCTGATTATCAACGAATTTGTTGGGGAAATTCTGAAACAGGCCATGTCTTCTAGTTCTGATGATGGGGCTCTTAACATAGCAAAAGTGAATAGAATATTATAAAGTAGTTTGAAGACATTAGCTTGCTACTATAAAAAGATTTACAGGGAAATTAAAAAAATGAATCATTTCAACAAATACAGAGACACGTGGCTCTCTATCTGAGGAGTGTTAAGTTACAGTTGTATTCTTTCGATGACGAGTTACACAATTGAACTATCATAGTTGAGAAATGGTAAGTGCTGTCTGCGACTATAAGATATTACTGGACTGTGTAGCCACCCTAGTATTCCTACTAAGCAAACTTCATGTCTACTGAACAGATTAATTTTGTCAGCTGTTATTGAATGTCCCTGTAAAGCTATTCTTAGTATCAAGCATATTTCGTCAAACGATTTTTCCTGTTTTGGCTATGATGGTGCCTTCATTTTTACGCGTTTAAGATGTGGCCTGTTGCAGAGCTTCACGAACACCTTGTTGAAAATCAAGGGAACTAATCTACCTTGCTCGTAAGCTTGCAAATCTTCTATGGCAGTAGAATGTACCAGTTCTTCCTTCCATGACAACTCAAAATGTTCAAGGCGTGTACTATACAATTTAGAGTGATCGGCAAGCCAAGACAGTGTGCTATAATGTCGGAAAGCACAATTTCTTGAAAAAAAAACCAACCTACTTCCTTACTATGTTCTCTATTTTGCCTATTTGTCACGTTGTCAAATTCTATCAAACATTATTAAACATGATATTTGGGTTCCTGTGAGATTACATCTCCAGGACCTAGTTTGGCTAAGAGAACATTGTCTTATATACACTATATCTGTCGATTATAAATGACGATGCATCGTGGAATCATTGTTCTTGCTGATCCAGTACCACGTTACTGTGATTGGTTGTTTATTGTTTCTTTCAATCTACACCTTATCTTGAAATCAAGAAATATGTTTTCGCTTTTATTGATGAAATATTCTAAGATCTGGAATTATCTCTCGACAGGATTTGAGCCATTTATCAAGTGATTCTTGAGTGTCTCTGCAGTTCCATAGCTTCATTCAACTGTTTCAAATTGAGCGGCTGGAGAACCAATTTAATGCGAAACATCTTTGTATGCTTGCATCAAATGACTGATTACCACCTCAAATGTCTATGTCTATTCTTTTTGTATCTGCTTGGCATTGCTAATCCTCTCACATCCTCTCTTGCTGTTTCACACGTTAATTGTAATCCATTTGTCCATTAACTATACGATGTTTATCTGCAGTATTTTTGAAATCTACAATTTAGATCCTTTTTTGACAAAGTTCGGTCATAAATTATACCATTTATGCATAATTTCTGTTGTAAAAAAATACTTAGGCATAAAGTAAATGACATTTTGATACATCTATTTCGTTAAAAACATGTGCATGTTCATGCCTTATCCATGCTATCTTACCACTTCGTGAATATTCAATATTAGTTAGCAGAAAATGGTATACATAGACAATAATAGTGCATTGACTTGACATATCAACGATATAAGGATGAGGCTTAGAAACGGGGAAATGCGAGGCTGTGCCGAGGATTTTCCCCGTTTCGGGCCGAATCCTTATATCGTTGATATGTCAAGTCAATGCACTATTATTGTCTTTATACTGCAATCTAAAAAAGAAAACATTTTCAATTGTTGTTTATTGTGTTAATGTTATTTATTTAATTTAAATATTGGGAAAAATCCCCCTTTAAAAAGGCCTCATATCACACAGGCGGAGAAATATACAACACGATGAAATGTACATCATTACCATTACATTATGGTGAACGAATTCGTTTGTTTACAGACTAAAATATCAACAATAAGCATAAAACATAATGATTTATAGGTTGCAAACAAAAAAATATTAATAAGTGAAATATGTTTTCCCCAAAATTGTAAAAGAAACAAGTTTGAGTCGTTAAACGCATCGTTGTTTACATTGGAAACAAGAACAGGTTGAAGAGGTCGTATGAATAATTAAAAATAATTTCGACAATTTCTATTTAAATATTCATGAGGAAAAGTGATATCAGGTCAGTGACTGTATATGACATAGAAATATACGGTCAACGCATTTTGACTGCTCAAATAGAACGAGTGCAGTATAAATAAATACAAACAGTACATCAATAAAAAGTAGCGAATAATGATATTGGAAATTCATGTTTTCAAAATGGCCAACATTTAATAAGTCAACCACAAATTCAAGTCCTCATATGATACTCTTTGTCATTTGTGATGAAGATAGCATGTATTATCAAACAACTGGACTATATTGGGACCATTATGCATCAAGTAATTAAATGTGAACGTCAAAGTGAACTTGGTTACTGAGGACGATGCAAATGTATAAAGTTGTACTATTTTGTGTAAATGTGGAGGACAATATGATAGAATATGATACTGTGGATTCATTTATTTTCGTGGGTATCAATTTTCGTGGATAGAGAAAAAAAGACGTTTCGTGGTATACGTAAATTCGTGGATCGCTGATTACAACAAAAAAAAATAGATATACGTAATTCGTGGATTTCTTTTTTATTTAGGAGATCATATAACATCCTTGGTTCGATCAATAATAAAACAAAACAAAAAAGAAGGAATTCATTGAAAAAGTTTGAATTGTCAAAATCCTCGCTTAATTGGTCATTCTAGGTTAAAGTGTTCATTGATAACTTCGATTACAATAATGGGCAGAGACAACTAATTATTTGTTTGTTTTACAATTTATAAATTCTTGTCTGAATTCTATAAGGCATTCAAAACTTTATGATTGAAAGCTAATTTCCCTAATCACGATATAATAAACAGTGATATAAGTATAAGGTGTGAAAATAAATGTTCCTGTCATAAACAATATTACCTACGGGCAATATCCACGTACTTAATCCTATTGATTTTTAATCACAGGTAAACCAAACTATGACACGGTAATTAACAACTTGCAGTTATTTTCCATGAACAGTTTTGATCAATTTTTAAAAGTAAATTATCACTGATATTCGATATATTTATCATAGATTAATCAAAATACTTGTATCTTCTTTCAATAAAAATCACGTGTTATGTTACAATGTTTATCGCTGGTCAACACTATACTAGAACTGCATAACATAACCGGAAATAAACATCCAACTCCATACACATTTCTCGGGATTATTCTTCGTTGAATTCTTAAATTCGTGGTTCGCTGTGACCCACGAAACCCACGAAAATTGGTATACCACGAATAAAAATGAATCCACAGTAGACAGAGACAGCTATTGCGTGATTTGGCATTTATGTTGGGATATTTTTGATGTCAATTGAGAACATTTGAGCAGATGATTTCCTTATGACATTATTTGTATGATATGATACTCATTACGTAACAGTTCATTTTAGGGTACTCTTCGCGTTTAATCTATGTCGATGTCTTTGAAATTTAGACAATTATTCAGATTTTAACAACTAAAGTTTCAAGTGTTGGTCGTAAATTTCAGGATAAAAATAATATATGTACTTTGAACATGTACATGAAATATACAATTCGTTTGTACTCGCTTCGAAACAGGAGAAAAACTGGGTTGGCCTCGCTTTTTGGCCTGTTTCTAAAGCTCATCAACATATTTTCCGACAATGTATATTTTCATCGAATTATGACTTTTTAAGATTTTCCAAGATGCCCACCATTCAGTATGGATAAAATTTTCATAAATGCTGTTCAACAAGACAATACGTATAAGCACTATAACTGTTTTTACCAGGTTTCACGTCAACATCTCTCCTGATATAATTTTCCTGAATGTTTTTAGAAATTTTGAGAAATCGAACGTCAGACATTTTAAAAATGACTACCTCTCCCGCCAATTTCGACTTTCAGACTGGGTCCATAGCTGAAAATGTTCTACATAACATATACTACTACTATGCCAAATTTAAAGATTTTACCACAATATGAGCAATTTTGCCAAAAATTTACACAAATCGACTGGACTAGAAATGCAATGATAAACGATTCAACTCGTTTAGCAAAGAGATATCATCTGATAGCCATTAATGAACTTGTATGACAGTCACATGAAGCAATAAGTCTTTTGCAATAAAACTTTTAATAAATTATTTTTGAAATATAATATTTGAATACAACTGGTATCTATGATTAGTTTATTAAGGAACTCAAATTGAGCTAAATGCACAGTAATCTGGTTTGATAAGATTTGGAATCATTTTTTTCTTTTCTTCAGAATATAATAGTTGTGATAACTAGTTTGATTGCTCGATTCATTCCAGATGTTTCAGAAGATTTGAACATGTAAATCAGAAGTGAGGCTCTCATCAGAGATTACGTTGAAAGAAATAAGACATGCTGCAGAAATTTTTCAAGCCAAAGCTATTGAAATTGTTTGGTACTTTCCTTAAATGGAGAAAGACACTATTATATAGGCATATTATTAGCCTCTTTTTTTCCCCAAAATATTCTTTAGGACATGTTAAGAAAAATAAAAAATGATTGTTACCTTATTTATTTGGTATTGAGATTTTTGCAAAAAAATTATGTACTTGTACGATATCTGGTGCAGATGACCATATGTCATCTTATTAATGTCATGATTTCTTTTTTAACATAATTGTACAGATTATATAGATTATCTTTTTTTTAATTGTAAGATAATCGATAGAAGATGTGGTATGAGTGCTAACGAGACAACTCTCCATCCAAGTCACAATATGTAAAATTAAACCATTATAAGTCGAATTACGGTCATCAACACGGGGCCTTCTCTCAAATCGAAAATCAAGCTATTAAAGGTCCCAAAACATTTCTAGTGTAAAACCGTTCAAATAGGAAAACCAACAGATTAATTTATAAAGTAAACAAGAAACCAGAAACACTTATGTACCACATCAACTAATGACAACTTATGAACAGATTCCTGACTTAGGACAGGTGCATAAAAATGCAGCGGGATTAAACGCTTTAATAAGTACCTACCTCCACCCTAATTACCTGAAACATTGGTGTAACATCACAACATAGAAGACACACAATAAAATATCAATTGAAATGACTTAACTGTTGAAGAACTGGTATTTACCTGTTACTTTTACAGGTACACGTTTGCTAAATTATTGCCAAAAAAAAAATCATGTATTGCTTATTTCTGGACAATCGAACTTTTAACTCTAAATTGATTCATGATATTTAACAAAGGTCGTCTCTAAACAGATTTTTTTTTATATTATTGATTTAAAAAAATACAAATCCTATTTACGCTGATATGTACATGATGAGCATAATGTATTAAAAAAAGTTTTTAAAAAAATAGTCAAAAGGTGAAAGATGTAAATAACAATTTTGACCAAATTTTAAGATGAATTTAAAATAATTTTATTTTACATGTTAGTTTATATATTTAAAAATTGTGAAGAAACTAAGATTTTGCTCTTTTCCTATTTCGGTACTTATACATTCTTGACTTTCAAATATTCGACTTAGAATGTAAATCCCTTAAGAGTTTCGGAAGCATGGAATTGCCATCGAATTTATAAAGTCTTGTTTATTTGTTTTCCTTTAGAACAAAAACTGTTAACTATTTCGGAGCATATTAGTTCTCTTTTCGAAATGATTTCTTTGTAGTGTTTGTCGACTTGTTCGTCTTTTTGGTCGTTATTCGTTTTGTGCCATGGCGTTGTCAAAGATTCTTCGACTTATGAGTTAGGAAATGTACATCAATATAGAAGAACCATACATTGTCTCGAAATATCAATGTTATTTGTACAAGGCTTAGAAACAGGTAGAAAGCGAGTTGTGCCGAGCATTTCTAGCTGTTTCGAGCCGAGTACAAATAATTTTTAAATGTCGAGACATATATGGTTATTATTTATATACTGCAACTCTTATAACTAATTTAAATGAAGTATTTAGGGTAAAAACCATCATTTCCTAATTTTGAGCGGAAGACGTCTAATCTCCGCGAAACTGTATGTTTTATTGACGTCATAAATAAAACTCTACGGAAACGCATTGTCAACGTCATCAACAAGGCTATATACGGTCAGTGACTGTATACAACATATGAATATATGGTAAATGCAATTTGACTGCTCAAATAGAACAGCTGCAGTATATAAGAGTATATGATTGTGGTTGTTTAAACTGATAAACGGCTATTGCTACACATACATGACTTAAGCCTCGGTCACACCTTACCGGATAGCACGAACGGACGCCTAACGGATGAAAATAAAAGTTGTTCGTTGACAAATTTGTTATCCGTTGGGAGTCCGTTGATGTACTGACCGAATAAAACGGACATTTAACGGATGCATAACGGACACACACCGGATATGCAACGTACGAGAAACGGACACGTACCGGACAGAACGGATGTCGAACGTACATCCAACGGACGAGTACCGCATACAACGGACACCTAACGGAAGCGTACCGGATAAAACGGGTGAACACGATATACGGAAAAATCAAAGGCATCAAAGGCGACAATAATAATACATGTAAATCGAGTAAATATTCAAAATGTTTCTGTGTAACTGGTTTTGGTTTGTTCTTCAAAAATTCCGCCAAAAGTGTCTGGCCTGAATAAGAACTGCTTGATTGTGAAGGCGTGCCTATACTCTAAGATCGATTATGAATAATAAGAATTCATGAACCTTAAGAAATCTGACATACCAATAATTGGCATTTCTAAATTTTCAATTGGCATTTAAATCCGTTTCAGATTCGTTCATCATCCGTTTTATCCGTTATACGTCCGGTAGAAGTCCGTTTCTCATCCGTTCAACATCCGTTTTATCCGTTGAACGTCCGGTAGAAGTCCGTTGGTGAATTTATCTTCCAGACCTCCAACGGATGTATAACGGACACGTAACGGATACAAAACGGAAACGAAACGGACGAGTACCGTACAAAACGGACGCCTAACGGACGTTCAACGGACATTTTATCCGATGGACGTCCGTTCAAAGTTTTGAACATGCTCAAAATTGTCCACCGGACAGAACGGACGTCGACGGATAAAACGAACGCTTAACGGACATGCAACGGACATGGACGGACGTCTAACGGATAAGAACGGACGTCTAACGGACATGAACGGATTGAAAAAAAGTTATCCGTTAGGCGTCCGTTCGAGCTATCCGGTAAGGTGTGACCGAGGCTTTATGTTTAATTTTACTAGTAAATGAAATATGGTTATTTTACTAATACAAGTATTACGCTTTTCATTGTCACGTCATCGGCTATGTATAACAGTAGCTTAAGTATAAATCAAAAGTGGAGAGTAAACAATAGAACTGACTTGTATATGTAGTACACAGGATAATCACTTGATAAAATCTCTTCCTCCTTTTGTTCTTATAAAACTGATATGAAAAGTTAAAAGTGCAAAACACTTGTCTTCTATGACGATAACTAACTTGACTCGGAAGCTTAACAAGTGTTCCTAGAAATAGGTGAAATACATAACAGATTTGTAAAAAATTGAAAGGGAACGGTCGATGGTACATTGAACTTATTTTGTATCATTAAAAAATCTACACAAAATTAAGAAATCTTTCTTTGATGAATGGGAAAAGGAAAAGTTTCCTGTACGACTTTTACAGTCTATTTAGAAAATAAGAAGTGGAGAGAACTGAAATACACCAGTAGAAGATGAGTAGATAATATTGCACAAAAACTATGAGCTAAATAAGTAAAATCAAATTTTGCTGGTAAGTTATATTTGTATTTTTCCGTAAAAAGTATATCGGTTTATTATGTAAAACTGCATGTTACAAGGTCTCTGATAATTCAAATCAAAAGAAAACGCATGACAAATAATCACGTGTCGTTTTTTTTTCTTTCTAAAAAGTAGGTATTTAAACAATTAAGTATGCTTCTTAATGCATTTAATTAAATTATCTTTGACAAATCCGTGTGATATGTGGGTAAACTTCATAAATCAATTGCAGTTATTTTTTATATTTTGAAATGTACATGTTTTAATTTTTTTTTATTTCAATATAAAGCAAAAACATCTTAACTTTTGTAAATGTTTGTGTAGAGTTTCCAAATGTAAAACTGCAATATCTGAATCTCAGAAAGAACAGTCATTACTGTGTATAACTTATTTATTTAGAATAGTTCTTTTTGGTTAAAGTAAACAGTATATCTAGAAAGTTCTTGGATATTAAACAAAACAATTATTATCAAGATAAAGGTAGTTACGTTTGTATGTATCAAATAAATGCAATGTAGACGGGTCTTTACGGAATTGCCCACAAACTGTGATGCATAACAGTACACACGGTATGCCAATAAGGGGGCACAAGTATTATCCATAGAAATACCTATGGCCTGTCGTTGAATTTTATTGCAGAAACGTGCATAAATATTGTCAAGAGGAAAGTTTCAATCACCTTATCACACATTCAATAAGTGTATCAAGCATTTTTACATTTCTCATTAGAGAAGATGGCTTTAAGTCAGTTTCAGCAAATATTTGTGCTATCAGATATTTCAAACGACAAAATAATTTCATAGGAAAACTCTTGTTTTGATAAGATTGTATGGAGGTGTATGGAAAGAGTCCATAAGTCAAAACTGTCAAGCGAGACAAAAGGGACCATCAAAAACACGTTATATGTCTAAAACATCAGCATACTGTTTCACATATCACCATGTATCAACTCTACTATGTTGATTTGTTTGCTTATTATAATTAATTTCATAGTTGGGGAACATTTCAAAAGTACTAACAAATTAGTTGTAGAAAACTGGCTGTTGGCCGAGATGAAAGTTTTTAGTCGATCTGCCCTTGTGGTCCAGAAATAAAAACCGAAAAAAGTCCAATATTATTTCATTTTAATAAAATGAAAAGGAAATTGACAATATTTCATTATAACGAAATTAATACTTTAAGTTAAAAACTAAAGTTTTGTATCATGAAATCTCCCAAAACAGGTAACAGGAAAATCTGTTGACATTGTGCAAATAAATATTCAAGTATACACTTCAACATATATACTGAATAAGTTGACATGTTTAGAATTTCCCATACCAAACCATATTAATGATTTATATCTTCACTAAATATTTATTTCCAAAAGATGTATCATTCAAAACTGGAAATGACATTTATTTTGTTGATTCTAAAACCACTGAATGAATTACAGACTCCTGATTTGGTAAAAGATATGTTATTAGTTTACGAATTTTTAGGATAATTGTTTCGACCATATACCTAAACCTTCCGAACTTTTCATGAATATGAATAAGATTCCCAGTGCTGCTTAAGCATATAAAATATACCAAATTAGTGACACAAATGATGGAGCTTTTAAATTAATACTCTTTCCATTTGATATAAAAATATACAAGTTTGAAACTAAACCACGAAATATCCAGAAAGAAACACAACACTCTTTGTTTTGCGTGAAAAAGAACTATCTAAACTGTCAAATGATATAAAAACTAAGATATACATTTAATATCTTTCTGGTGAAAAATGTTATTTAGCATCTGTACATGTTGTTTTAACTCTAATTACTAATTTACAGGTATAAAACACGTCATAGTATTTTATTACATATGTAGGTCCCAAGTGAGGATTCTTGTACGTGGCTGTAGTACTTTACATTCAGGAATTTGATGTTCAACGTATTGTTCCAAATAAGAGGTAAAACTTATCAATCTTAAAACACGAGGCAAATCAAAGGAAATAAAGACACATGTAAGGACACACTAGATACAAATGTACTGTAACCGAATTATTTGCGCAACTTTTGCAAGCAGAAATAATTACCCGAACATAAATCGTCACAAAAATGTCAAACATAGATATATTCTTATATGATATCAACGAAAATAAGTTGGTTTACAGTGTACGAGTAGAAAGTCTTTAGGTGATATTAAAGAATTAAATGAATTTTAGAATTATTTATTGGGGTTATACAAGCGTTGACGGAATCACGTTTTATTTATAGCGCGAAAGCTCTTACTTCATTCGAAAAATATGCGTTTACTGCACGTGTAATCATTTTTTTTGCATTTTATTTAGAACTACAATTTATCGATAATATACCTCACGATTGTCGCCATCAAATCATAATTACGGATTCTTATGAAACATACATGTAATTCAACTATAAAATGATATTTTGTTTTAAGGGTGAACTGTTGTTTTTAACAGTAACATTTGGACCTGTAGATGCTTAATTTTAAAACATGTACTGTTAGCAAGTCGTTTCATTGATCTTCTTATATTTTTATTCAGATATATTTAATTACTTTATATTCTATTCTTAATATCTTTGCTATTAATATTTTAAAACAAGCATAAATTTTGGCACAAATATGTTGTCTATTTTGTTAAAAGCAGATATACAGGTTGCTTTCCTAATATTGTCAATACTACAGAACTATAAACAACTGTTATACAAGAATAATTTGATTTTGGATGTAACGTGTCTTCTAATTGGCTGACGTCGTTTTGTTTATCAGCCCATAGACATAATTTTGTCATGTGACCGTGACGTCATCAATGTTTTTTTCATAATTTACTCCGGTTTAAAATGGAATTAAGAATTAAATTATAAGAAATGACTGTAATACTTTTTTCTGTCTATTGGATATAACATAAAAAATGTGGTGCACACTGTTGTTAACCCACTACGCGCGTTACTCAGTGTGCACCACATTTTTTATGTTATTTCCTCATAGATAGAAAAAATATTACAGTCATTCCTTAAAGAAGGTTGAGTTACAAATGTAGCTATAAAATAAGATTTTTACCTACAATCCTTCAAAAAAAGGCCTGCACTAAGTCAAAAATATAATAATAGTCGTTTTCAGTCGTTGATTGGTTGTGTCAAAAGTTATATTCTATATTTTGTTGTGGACATCCCCTGTTTTAGAATTTACCTTGGAGTTTGAAATATCTGTTTATGCTTTTTTTATAACATTAACAAAAGACATAGTTGTCAAAAAATGTGAACTAAAAAATCACAATACACCAAAACATGATTAAGAACACTTGCATCTTTTGAGTCAGAGAACATTCACATGTTTTTGGCAACTGTAAATTTCTGTAGCATCAATATAGAAATTACATTATTTTAATTGATACAATTCATTTAAATATAATTCTTTGAGTTATTCGAAACACTTAGGGTTTTGTACCCCCAAGACATATAATATCTTAAATTACATTTAGTTGTATAAGGGATTTTGGGGTCTCGATAAACTTCATATTATAATTGGTTTGACCTTCGATCTATTTTGAATCCAGCGTCACTGATGTGACGGATTAAAGGAGTAGACAAAATTGTATTTATCATATCAAATTATAAGAAATGTTATCTTTGATGAGTTAAAGAAGTGGCTAACAGTCCAGTTATTATATCGGCAATTTGCAAACAATTAGTTTTGTACTTAAATCTTTAAATTTGTAACAGAAGTTAAACTTGAATTATATGGTCCCTTGGCATGGTTTAATCACTTTAAGAAAATTACTTTAAAAATTGAAAGATAACAAGTTCGGTTCGAGTCAAGACTCCGTGTTGAAGACCTTACATTGACCTGTAGGGGTTGACTTTTACAAATTATGACTTGGATGGAGCGTTATCTTATTGTCACTCATACCAAATCTTCTTATATCTATGTTTCATATTTGATAAACAATAGTTCTATTCTATATATGACAACTAGACACACACATATTTTAACTTTAAATGAAAACATGAAAGAGTCGCATGATTTAAACACTGTTTTACTATTTAATGAGAATATATTTAAAAGTACAACAGATATATTCAATATGATATAATGTTTGTGCTTACAATAAAAAAATCAAATCAATATTCATCATGACTTTATGATTTAGGACTCTCGCAGAATATGCCAGGTTAGTTGTGGTAAACATGCGTACTCATATTTGTTTAGAAATAAATACATTACTATTCTATTGTTAATGTTACTAACATATGAGAAAGATAAACATGACACACAAAAAAAAATGTGTCTTTGATATATGTGATTTCATTGGTACTATATATATATAATTTCAGAACATACATCATGTTTATAAAATCCATGTCTCCGTTCTGCTTCATGTTTTGAATCAAGCACGAATTACACCTGCGTATGTCCAATTGGAATGGAAGGCAGTCGTTGACAAGGTGAGGTAAACATAATACGAGGAAAATATGCAAATATACCATACAACAAACGGGAAGCATAAATATTCAAACTATATTAATTTTTATCATAAATTTGAAAAGGACTATTAACATGAATGCTCTTCAACTTTGAACTTTATTTGGCCTTTTTAACTTTTTTGATCGGAGCGTCACTGATCAGTCTTTTATAGACGACACACGCGTCTGGTGTACACATGTTCAATTCTAGTATCTTTGATGAGTTCTATCAAACTGTATATTAAAATTGATATCTAGTATCATATTCTTTATATTAAAATCATTATAATATGATTTTTGAAAACATATATATGATACATTCCCCTTTTGTGTAATGTTGCGATTTCCTTCATGAACATATGTAATCAGATGGAGAATGTTGCCCATGAAACGAACTAAGCGAACTAACGAAATATAAACTCATTGAGCCAGAACAAAAACATCAACCAAAAATCTTTTGTGAAAAAAATTAGGCAATTATTCGATTGATTGTATACTTGATTGAAACCCTGTCAAACTGTTAATCAGAAAACTTCTATATTGTTAATGTTTTTAACATCAATATTTATATTATATTTCAACGTTGATTTATTTCTATCCATGATATTTTTAAATGTATTTTAGATGAATTTTATAAAGCGATAACATCACACGGATATCCGATAACTAACCTTTACGATAGTCCTAAGACATGGAATATTGATGTTGGTGACGGAAACACTGTCAGAATCAAGTTTACTGACTTTGCACTTTCTGATGGAGAACATTTTAAAGTATGGTTATTACATGTACTCAATAAATGTGATAGAAAAAAACACACTACACAGTTTAGAAGCATAATATATCTAAATAATCATGCATCATTTCATAACACATTCGAACACCCAGCTTTAATTTGGCTAATCGGAAATCATCTTTCTACAGCAAAATGCAATACAGTTTCGTCTTATTAAACAACTTCTGGCATTTTACATGAGAAAACAACAACAAGTAACCGGCCACGTCCACTGGTATGTTTGTCCATCTGATGAGTTGAGACTTTTACAACTGATTTTTATAGTTCGTTCTTATGTTGTACTGTTATATCACTGTCCCAGGTTAGGGGAGGGTTAGGATCCCGCTAAAATGTTTAACCCCACCACATTATGTATGTATGTGTCTGTCCAAAGTCAGGAGTCTGTAATTAAGTGGTTGTCGTTTGTTTATGTGTTACATATGTGTTTTTCGTTCATTTTTTATTTATATAATTAAGGCCCTTAGTTTTCTCGTTTGAATTGTTTTACATTGCCATTTAGGGGTCTTTTATAGCTGACTATGCGGTATGGGCATTGCTCATTGTTGCAGGCCGTACGCTGACCTATAGTTGTTAATGTCTGTGTCATTTTTTGTCTCTTGTGGAGAGTTGTCTCATTAGCAATCATACCACATCTTCTTATTTATATTGATTAGATTGTGTTCCCTTGTACATGTATATAAGTTTACTTATTATACAAAAAAATATTTAATTCGCCTACATTTTTTCTTTTCATATAAGATGTATAATGGAAAATCATTGGGAAGTTTTACGGGTTATACTGGAAATACTCTTCCAAGTGAATAGAAATCCACAGGAAAAATAGCGACAATTATGGTGTTTACATCGATCAAATCTTATTGTAAACATATTTATTAACTAAATTTAGTTAAAGTAATGTACACAAATAGGCATTTACATAATAAAACAAGTGAAATAATTAATAGGATCCAGAAACCAGCTGTTAGCTTATATTAATCTGTTTACTTATCCATTTGTTAATCCGTTTCCTAATCCGTTTCCTAATCCGATCAAATCTTATCATACACATTCAGGATTTTGTGCAGTTCTTTATAAAAGAACTTCAATTTAATTTTTGGAACATGCGTACTTTTTTACATTAAATAGGATGAAGTCAAGGAAATGTTTATAATCATATGTTTTATCGTTTAAATCCGTTTTTGTTTGTTTGTTTTTGTTTGTTTTTGTTTGTTTTCTGATATTACCAAACAATGCTTTTACTTTAACGTCTGACACTTCCATAATTTTTAAAGATAAAATGGAACAGAGATAAGACTGGTATGTATTATAATGTTCATTGTATATTACTTATATCAAAGGTTTAATCTTTAAATGTATGATGAAGTATCAATTGTACTTACTGAAAGTAGAAAATATACTCTTATTATTTTTTATCATAAAAAATTGCAAATTATTGAGAACTTGTTGTAGAATCATGATCTATGTAAACAATATCTATCAAAGATAATAGCTACGTCAATTTCTATATTTCCGAAATATAATATATGCTAACCATCTGACCTTTTTCTGAACAAAATTGAAAATATTTAAAAAAAAAACACAAAAAAAAAACACAAAAAAACACAAACCTTGTAACTATATCCCTTACAAATATTCATTAAGCAATACAAAAAGGACCTTAAAGATACAGTTAATAATGTCTGAGGTCAACATTGCACTATCACTTCTTGAACGATAGCATAGAGTTAGTTAAATATCATAACAATACACAAAAATTTAAAGAATGCATACATATTCCTTAAAGGCAAACACATTTACGCATTTCGTGTATGGAGGATGCATACGATGATTTCCAAGACATGAACTTCTTTAAACCAAAGAGTAAATGTAAACGGATTTAGATGTTCCAATAGGACGACAAAAAATAAGCAATTTATGTATTAAGCAGACAGCTAATAATTTTCTACTAACTATTTTAATTTGAAACATTATAAATATGCATAATTAGTTTTCCGAATTTTGAATTGTTTTATATCTATAGAAGTTGTTCAGCAATAATAATAGAGACAGTGAAATTTACACATACCTTTTGGTCAAAATGAATACACTTTTGTGATTTTGGTGTTTAGTTTGTTAACAGAAATAGCAACGGGTTTGGGGTTTTAGAAAAATTGATAAGCCGGAAACAGTTAAACCTTTGTATTAGTTTGGGATTTTTATATATTGTGGCCTTAAGCATCATTTACAAGACATTTAATGTCGAAATGCACATCTGGTGCAGTAAAATTGGTACCGTCTTTGTTATAAAAGTAGCTTTTAAAAAGTGAATGACTGTTTTTGTCTTATAATGACCCTATCGAAGGATCAGGCATGACTAATCTAGTCATAAACTTCGACAAAAATAGGCCTGATATTTGTCACTACAACTGTGCACTTGTGTCAATACAGGTATGACAGATAACCTATTGCAAATCTAAGATTCTACCCAAACCAAGTGGCGGTGAATTTCTCATCTCCATTTTCAAAGAAACTCTCTGCACTACCTACATGTGTAAAGCATTCTAAAGTTTTAAAAAATGCATGAAATTTCCAGTGATCGCTTAAAATCAATACTTGATCAATAAGTTTCTAATTTTCACAAACACCGAGTAGCAAATAAAGGCAACAGTAGTATACCGCTGTTTGAAATTCATAAGTCGATAAAGAAAAAACAAATCCGAGCTACAAACTAAAACTGAGAGAAACTCATCAAATATAAGAGAACTACGACACAACAGAAACACAATATGAAAATGTAACACACAGAGAAAGGAACTGTAATATAACAATGCCATCTCCCTGACTTGGTACAGGGTATTTAAAGATACAAATGGTGGGTTGAACCTGGTTTTGTGGCATGCTAAACCTCCCATTTAATGACAATGTTAATTATAACATTGAGATGACAATATTACATGACAGGACCGCAATACAAATAAATGGGAGAAAATATAGGACAAAGAAACAAACGATTAATAGCCAACAACAGGTACCTGGTTAAAAATTAATACGCCAGACGCGCGCCACGTCCACACAAGGCTAACCAGCGACGCCCAGATAAAAAAGTTTGAAAGCTAAAACAAGTATAAAGCGGAATAGCACTGATGACCAAAATCTCCAAAAAGTTGTGACCAATACGGCCAGGATTATCCACCTGGGATAAGAACATCCTTATTATAAAACAGTAAATTTTATAAAAGGACTAAATAATAGATATATATGATTAAACTGAAGTGGGACTAGCTACAGAGTAAAAACGGATAAATTACAAAAATTCACAGCCTTGTTAGCTATTACCAGTGTTACGCTCAAAGCGACGTCACATTTGAATAGCAAATGTTACCTTCAGACAAATTTAGCTTTTCTGATAATGGCAATTTTTTTTAAGTATATTAAATACCTTTTTGATGTCGAACCCAAAATTTGTGTCCTTGCCTATACTTGAACAAGATTATTCAAAACGATGCACAATCAATCGTTTTATGCCATGGCATTGTCGGTTTTATCTTTAATCATGAGTTTGAATATTCCTTTGATATCTTTCGTCTCTTTTAGAAAAAACAAAACAAATTCATAAATGTTTCAAAGGAAGCGATTATAATAATAGGAGATAATATCTCCAGATCCACTAATGTCTGGGGTTTTAATTTTTCATTTGTTTTACATGTGACTTATTTGTGCGTTAATGTCCATGTATAATGAATAAAACAGATACCAAATTACAATCAAGCATAAGTTGAAAAGATATACATCAAAATCACCATGAAAAAAAACAACAATGACGACAATAAATAAAGGCAATAGTAGTATACCGTTGTTCATAAACTCGAAAATCCAGGGACAAAAAACCAAATCGGGGTAACAAACTAAAACTGAGAGAAACGCATTAAATATAAGAGGAGAACAACGACACAACATTTAAATGTAACACACACAGAAACGGACTAAGCATTAGACAAAATAAGATAAACATAAGTATACGTACAACTAAACAGCAAAGGAAAGACTTACCACTTCGAACTCGACCAAATACCGGGATGAACGCAGGTGCCTTGGAAAGGGCAGATTATAATTTGCACGTAGCACCCGATGTGATGACAATGTTAGTACAAACCAAGTAAAAAGTATTAATCACATAGTGATGTCCCATCGAGGATAAAAAAGGCGACATTCTCACTCTAACAATTGAGACATATCTTCTACACAGATTAACAATAACAATCAACGAACTCCCAAAGGCGAATGTAAAACATACTTGTATTACCATTATTACTATTGCTATTCACGGTGGGTAAGGTTGTCCTGCGAGAGAACGTTCTGTGCTGATGATTTGGTCCTGACTGGTGCTGGTGACCATTGAAAAAATGTAAACAAAGACGCAAATGATGATTTTTGACAATTTCTCTAATAAAAAATGGAAGGAAACCGTTGAGATTTTTCAATTTTGTTTCTTATGGGTTCATAGTCAAACCATAAAAAAACTGGTTCAGTAAGTGTAACACAAAAGTCCTCATTTTCAGGAAATCTATAACTGAAAAAATAAAACAAAAATGTTCATGGAGTCTGCATTCTATACCAAAATCCAAAAGACAAAATTGTTTTGTGAAAAACCAGTGCAATTTAATAAAATTTTGCATTTTCTCAGTATTTTTATGTCCTGATACTGTGCTGGTGGGTCCTGACATTGTGCTACTGGTTACTGATACGGTGCTGGTGATTTTGGGTAAAAAGTTTGTCATATTTGAAACAAATGTTACAAAATCAATAAAATTTGGCTGATAGTTGTATTCAATCGAATCTGTGACTCCTATTTTTACTTTTGTGCATTCATTTGGCTGTTTTATAAGCTTTTTTTTTTAAAAATCGTAACTTGTATTCTATAAGTTGTATTGCTTACGAATCAAAGATTATTATAACAAATGGGCAACATCTTCCGTCCAATATCAGATGAAAATATATGATAGTTTGTTTTGTCGAAAGACTTTAAAACTTCTTCGCATTAAATTCAACATAGTTTTCTTCTTGTCGTAAAGGTTAAATTCTCAACACAATCTCAATAAATTTGTTGGAAAGAACGGAACAAAGGGGACCTATAGTTGTTAACTTCTGTGTCATTTTGGTCTCTTGCGGAGAGTTATTTCATTGGCAATCATAAGCACATCTTCTTTTTTTTATATTTAAATCAAATTTTCATGGAGTTTGATTTATTTTTAAGCTTCAACCCTGGTGAGCCATGCTTATTATGGGTATGCTGTTGCACCCATCGCATGCACATTTTCATATTTCCAACTTTTTTTCCTGATTTATTTTACCCAATTCATACGTGACAGAATTATTATCCTAGTAACCGGTGTTACCCATGTATACATTTAACATTAGTTAATAAAATCAACAATACTATATGTATGTGTGTGTCAGTTTGTTTAAGCAAATCAAAACTACAAAAACTTCGAAAACAAGAGAGATTTTTTTTAATGTCATGATTATCTGTCGATTTCTAGAGCTATTAACTTTAGATGACAGGGAATTCAAACCCTGGTGACCCAGCTGTCTTCCAAATTATATTCATATAAAATTGAGAATGGAAATGGGGAATGTATCAAAGAGACAACAACCCGACCTTAGAACAGACAACAGCAGAAGGTCACCAATAGGTCTATCATATATAAACTGAGACTACTATAAGTCATTATCGATTTATCGGATAATGCGAGTTTCCTTATAGTTAGCTACGTTATTTTAACGTAATTTTAATTTAAAAACTCAAATACATTTTAACAAACAGTGATCATGTATTGTCTTTACTAGATTCACTCTTGAAAAATCATTTGGTAATATTTCATCAAGTAATTTCAGAGTACATCTTTTTGTTATTACGGACGCCAAGTCGATATATGTAGCTCACGCCGCCCCTCGACACAAGTTAGCTTATAGCGAAACGGGTTGATAGCAAATTATTTCAAATTAGTTGTGTAAAGTGTGTAGATTTGTATTGTTACAGCGTATAACAGTGAGGGTATTCCGGTGTATTGCTATCGCCTAGATTTTCTTTACGTAACTTTCGTTTTGGGGTTTTAACCGATAAACATGACGAATACATAGATATCGTCAACATTCCTTATCGCTTGTTATAAATCCATTTCTTTAATGAATACTCATCGGAAACTTGTTAAAGAAGATAAATATTAATAATATTAATTAAAAAGGTTTTGTTATATGTATATACATACATATCAAATTTATTTCATAGTGTGTAAATTTACGTTTTTTGATTGAGTTAAGCCTTCCAATTGATGTTTTATCGTGTGTTTTTCTGTGTTGTGATGTTATGCTATTGTTTCAGAAAAGGGAGAAGGTTAGGTACCATTAAAATGTTTAATCCCGGTACAAATGTTTGCACCTGTCCTAAGTCAGGAATCTGATTTACAGTAGATGTCGTATGTTTATGTAATTTATACGTGTTTCTCGTTTCTCGTTTTTTATATAGATTAAACCGTTGGTTTTCCCGTTTGAATGGGTTTACACTTGTAATTTTTGGGCCCTTTATAGCTTGTTGTTCGGTGTGAGCCGCGGCTCCATGATGAAGGTTGTACATTGACCTATAATGGTTTACTTTTATAAATTGTTATTTGGATGTAGAGTTGTCTCATTGGCACTAACACCACATCTTCCTATATCTATGTAAAAAATCATTAATATCTATGCACACGCATGCGGACGAATATCTCAAGAACGTTTGCAATCTCAAGGAACGATAACTGCATGGATGATTAAACATTTTTGGCGGGAAAATACGCATGCCTACTCAAATCCATTCTATTAGAAAAATTGAACGATTTCAGTAGAGTGTCCAATATGGACTTGTACTGCACTATTATTTATATAGTAGAAAAGAATGGTATACAAATACATGAACATTATGTATACTGCCATGTAACTGTAATATACAAGTATGAATATAACAATAAACCAGAGTATACTGAGTTGTATCACTACAATATAATAGTCATTACGATGAGGTTGAATTCCCTGTCATTAATTTATCATCCACGCACGAAGTTGTCCCAAAAAAAAAGAAAGTATATCTGTTAACAAACCTTACTTTCAGGTAAAGAGATGTAAAAAGAAATTTCTAAGACAAGTGGTTGTCGGACCACCCACAAGAACATCCGGTCATCCGATGTTCAGTACATCAGTGCTTTGATTTTTAACTGTTATGACTTTTAAAGTTAAATGTAGGTGTATAATTTAGTTTTTTGTTTGCATCTTATATACTTGTATAATTATACTGGAAGTCTGAAGCTACGAGATATTTTAATTTTTGAAGTTAAAAGCACATTTAACAAAACCGATTTCTGTAGGTGCATATAAGTATAAATTCAACTGAAAAAAGTACACGAAAAGATAATGTATTGATTTTTATTTGCATATCTGAACCCCCCCTTTCCACATCCAGCAACAAGTCTTTTATTTCATTTTGTTGGGAGGTATATGCATGGGCAATCATTTTATTGCATTTTACTTCCAAGGCGTGTTTGAATTGACTGTTTTGTCCTGAAAACACATATTAAATGTAAAACTGATATATCTGGCTTTTAAAAAAGATATATATAAAAAGGCTACATGTTAATGTTATAATACTAAGAATTCACTGTATCAAAAAAAAAATGAAATAAATGCGTGAAGTGAAATACCTCAGTAACGGGTCATTACTACAGAGAAGGTTTGTTTGGCACACAAAACTTAAAAGCCTCGTTATATTACCAATATTCAAATAAAAGTGTATTTCTTAGTCTGGTATTTTTTCCCGTCCACTCGTTTTTCACTCGTTTTCAATCAAAATTAACATGATTAAGGCATATTCTTATTTCTAGTCATGAAATATATTTAAATACGGAAAAGTAGGACACATCATTCACTCCCCCTTAATTCTTAATAAAAAAACTTTGACAACAGACTTTCTTTTGGAATTATAAAATGCAAAACTTAAAAAAATCTTATTTCTGTTAGTGTTATCTAGGTTATCTCGTCTTCATTCTCTGACAAATTCTAGTCCGGCCTTCCATAGAATAGTGAAATATTGTTTAAGTGTTCTATTTAACTTTCGAAATAGCTAACATAAGTTAGACAAAAAAATCAAGTTGAAAAAAAAACTTTAAAATACTTCAATTTTAGAATTTCTAAACTAATCCAAGCTTAAAAATTTCACTGTGACCTCCCTCTCCCCAAATAAAAACACGTAAAAAACACAATATTATAGACTAGTCATTGTTTTAGTCAGCACTAAATTGTTTACAAAGAAATCTTATTTTAGCTGCTGAAACCACATGATTCTAACGCGCAGATTCAAAGCTGATCTGAGTTTTTTGTTGTTACAAAAAGAAAAGTATCTACAGTATCGTACAAATGTCAGAGAAACAATATTCAGGATGCTTAGATTACACTGAATTCATTATCTAAACTCATCTAAGAAGTGTTCAGACTGACCTGAATCTGAGTGTTTGCCTTGATCAACTTTGTTTGTATTGTATGTTTTGTTCAGTTCATTAATATATTGATAACCGATATCGATAACGGCTTTTTATATCATTTTAAATGAGAAAATAGAAAACAGTCAATTAAAAAAATACGGGTTATTTTGTTCATAATTGTAGTAAACAGATTTTCAATAATTTTATTATTATAAACAATAAGAAAACAGATAACAGCTAATTAGTCAATTACAGTTAAGCATCAATGATCTTGAATATTTGCCACTTTTGACTAAAATATAAAGGCACAGAACCAGTACATAGGAGTACAGAACCTGGACCGTTTTTCTAATCACCAGCCCGACGTTAGGACAATTTTGTTTAGCGAACTTGCACGACTTTTGCAATAAAATATTGTTGTAATATGCTTTGCATGGTACTTATGACGTATCAGAGAAAAATCAAGCAACAAAACAGTTGTTTTATTGCCGTTCTGATACAATGTAAACAAACCCACCAGCACAGAATCAGGACCCACCAGCACCCGTCAGGACCGAATCACCAGCACAGAACGTTCCCTCGCAGGACAACCTTACCCACCGTGTATTGGTGGCAATGAAAGTAAGGTACCTGAATAATCGGAATTGATGCTTTTAAAAAACAATATTTTATTATTACATTATTTCTTTTAAAATTACTATTTAATGTATATGTAATATAAACATGTTCTAAATAAAAATAGTTGCTTCCTCAAGTAAACAAATCAGTGAGAGGACGACGATTTGATTTTCTAAGGATGAATACTTTACGAATGTTTAATATTGACTCGACAAAACTGTAACATACTTGTCTGATTAGTTATCAAAGGTACCAGCATTATAATTTAGTACGTCAAACGCGCTTTTCGTCTACACAAGACTTATCAGTGACGCTCATATCGAAATAGTTATAAAAGCCAAACAAGTACAAAGTTGAAGAGCATTATGGATCCAAAATTCCAAAACATTGTGTCAAATACGGCTAAGATAATCTATGCCTGGATATGAAAATCCTTTTTTTTCGAAAAAATAAAAGTTTTGTTTACAGGAAATTTATATTAATGATCACATGTCTAAAAGTGGATTACAAAGATAAGTCTGTCCCCTAAAATGCAGAATACGGTATAGTAAAAAAAATAGTATTTATGCAGTTATACATGCAAAGCTAAATAAATATGCTGACAAAAGAAATATGATACATGCGGATTGTATCCGTATCGATGTAGTGAATCTGTACAATTGTATCTGTATATTATAAATGGTCGATTGCAGAATAAATTTATATGTAAAGTATAAGGGCCACAATTTATGAATTGTCAAGTAGGCAATATAATGCATTGTGAAACAATTGTATACCGTCTTGTTATGTCATCCAATGTTCCGTTGTAGCATTCTCTTTGTATGAGTAGAAGCTCCAAGGTTCCATATCAAAAAAGAAACCTAACAAATTGGTATTGTGTGCATTTGTACACTAGGAAGTTAGTACTGTAGTTGGATCGAAAACTTGTTGAATCGAAGTCAGAATAATGTGTGACATGGCTTACTGTGGTCTGTTAAGTTAGGAATATGGTAGTTGTTATCTAATAGTTTGTTTCTAGGTGTGTTGCATTGTCGTTTGGTTTTGGTTCTTCTTCAGTGTTTCTTTTGTTTCGTTGTTTGTTGTTTTTCTCTTATAGTTGATGTGTTTCCCTCGGTTTAAGTTTAAATCTAGGATGTGTTTTCTCTCAATCGTTTTATCACTTTTAAACAGCGGTACACTACTGTTGCCTTTTTTCTGTTACCAAGATAACTTGCATGATACAAATTGGCCTCAGCATGCCTTTCTTGTTCATATTGTAGTATTTTTTCAACATAAAAATGTTCTTGTCCTAAAATTTCTCCGCCATTGATGCTAATCATAAATCCATTCTAAAGAGGGAGGTACAAGTTTAGGCATACGGAGCAACGTTTAATTATTGGAACTATAATGATGATGATAATACTACAATGTTAAATAGACACAATTTTTCAGCTTGACATCTCAATAACTTAACTACATTCATTATGTACGCATTAATCAAAACCGTTCGACCGTTATTTAAGGAATAACAGTACTGTAGTTGACGAGTTGCCACCGTCAATAGTAGATTTGACGGTCGCAAATGCAGTTTTATTGGCGACGCGTAGCTGAGACAGTAAAACGGAGATTTGCGACCTTCAAATCAAAATTGATAGTGGCAACTCTTCAACTACAGTACAGTAAAGTAGAAAAGGCAAACAACAATTCACAAAACACAACATAATAAACTAATGACTGAGCAACACAAATCCCTTTAAGAATAGTAAGTATATAGTGCACATTAACAGGTATTTCCACATACCTTTATTTCACATCTCAGTTAAATCATGCTTAGAACTTAATTATATTTTTGTTGTTGTTTTCAATGTAATTTCTTGTGCACAATTAAACATATAGTTTCAACTTAATTCATAAGAAATAAGCTTCTAAATATAGAAATACAAATGAATTGGTAATACATCAATGGATAACATGTCAAAATGGTAAATTACAAATATTTTGTGTCAGGTAAATTTGACCACAATTGATTTATTAGGATTTGTGCATTAATAGTTTATTTTTCATTTTGCTACTTATTGTGAAGCGACATGAAGCCACTTTCATGATAAAGACTCAACTTTCTTCAATCTGGTTGAACAAGACTTTCGAAATGCAAGCTCAAAGTTTATTGTTTATTTACAGGCACAAAGAAAAACATCCTTACAAGTCTGACATTTTAGGGAAAAAGATATAACACTTAATAACCCGGCAATTTAGTCCTGGAAACCATAGTTCAATTTCGTATTATCAATTATTAAATATTATATGTTTCAATCTTCATCACCAAAACGCTGCCATATAAAAAAAATTATACTACGTCCAATGTAAATAATCTTAATATACGAACAACTACGTAGTTCTCCGTAGCGTAGCCCATGAATGTTTTACGCATCGCAAATAGTGCGATTCATTTTTAAAAAGTCTTTCATATATATAGGTAAAAAATATCTTAAATCATAAAAAAGTTGATTACGTTTCAGTATTGGCATTTGTAAATATCAATTTAAAAATGGAGTGCAATGATTTAGAAGACCTGTGGAGAAGCATAAGTACACATACAAGCAATTCTCTGTTAAAGAAACATTTATCTGAAGAGAAATACATCAATTTAAAGAAGCGTTCGACGAAATATGGAACAACGTTAGCTGATGTCATACGTTCAGGTAGGCAAGTAAATATATACTGCAACTGTTTTTGTCGCAAGAAAAAAAAAACAAAAATAACCCATCAAAGATGATATATAATTAATATTTGAAACAGACTGAAAAAAATTTAAAGGAAATTGCTATAAATGATAAGAAATGTAATAGGAAAACAAAGGAAACATAAAACACTTCATTGAATTAAAATAATTACATCACGAGCGTTTTGACTTCAATACATTTTATATTGATTTTTAATTTTATCAATACAATTGAATCTTTCTGCTATAGAATCTGGGAAATATCTTAAAATAGATTAAAATTATTTTAATATGTTCAGTGATACGATCAAATAATATACAAACAAGGCAATGTGGTATGATCACAAACTCATCATAGAAAAGTATTTAGAACATTATTGTAAAATATAAAAATTGCTAACGTTATAAAATTTAAATATACTCATAATATTGTTGAACTAGAAATAATATTACAATTTATAATATGTATATAAGTGAAAGTCTGCCCTCCTGGTTAGAAAAACTGTAATACTATTAAACTGTGTATTTTCTTTCACTCATGCCAAAACAATTGTATCATTTTTGAACAAATATTGTTTTTGTAGCTACATACTAGTTTATGAGAAAAAGATCATTCATTCAATAATTCATAAAAAAAACCACTGACCTTTAAACTATTCATGGATTATTAAACATGTTAAACGCAATCGATAAAAGAATGTGATTAAATTTTTGATATTTGTAAAATTTATTCATGCGGTCTATTTTTTAATGATAGAAAAATAGGTTAATTCATACCGACAATTTTATATCTGCCCTGTAAAGTAACCTTTCAACGGTGACGATATAAAGCATTTACAATTTTTATAGAATGAACGATAACATTAATGTTTCCTTTTCTATTTTTATTGCGATGCTAACACCATTGACCGAAGCATGGAACCCTACAAATAGAACTATCCAATTCCGATAATTAAACGTATATGCTACAACTTCGCTTGTTGACTTTGTATTGACGTTTTCAAACGTCAGATATATACGAAGGGCCATTCCGGTCATAAATGAGTTTGTCACACGTATTCTAGAGATTTACTTACATATAGTCCAGAGATACACATAGCACTTTGTTTATATACCCTAGAGGTAAAAGTAACTCTACGTTGCACTCAACAGTTTGTTCATGTTCCTAGAAGTGCGCGTAACAGTTTGTTGAAGTACTCATGAGTTAATTGTTTGTTTGTGCATTTAATCGCAATAGCCAATAAAATCGACATCCATTTCCCTGATAAATAGATTAATCAAATACGAATTATTCATTTTCAAATGAAATACAATTATATAAATGTTTGCCAAAATGTGCAGGTTTTCGTTAACACTGATAAAAGTTAATCACACCCAAAGAATTAATTTAGTTCTGAAATTTTGTATACTTGAACGCTATTTATTGAATGGCTGTTGTTCCAATATAAAATTTTGTAATATAATGAACCCACTCTTCCGAATTTTTTAGCAAAATATTTCTGTTTGAAGTTTATCATATTATAAATTTATAGCCTTTTAAAGAATTTGATACGGGGTTATATCGACATAGAGAATATATTGATCAAGGACGCAGACCGCATTCGATATACTTCTCAAGGAAGTACCACATTATTTCTTGTATTGCATCTTCGGCCATTACATCCTGACCAAAACACATAACAACTGTGATGTAATCGTTATGCATTTCTTGACATATGCAGATAATAAACATATCAACAATACAAAATATATATAAAAGTATCAAACGAACTACTATATTTTTCCACCAATTTTCTAAAATTATAATCTGAAAATCAACTAAAGGGAAATAAAAAAATTTCAGGTTTCATATACTTGCTGTATCAGTTGTCTCTCAATACAAAACAGTAATTTGACACCTAATTGTATATACTCACAGTTAATGGAAACGGTGAAGAATCCACAACAAAAAAGTAACATATAAGTGAGAGGCTTAGCTAGCAATAAAACCAGGTTTAATCCACTGTTCTCTACATAAGAAAATGTCTCTATCGAGTCAGAATTATGACAGTTTTTATCCATTTGATTGATGTGTATGATATTTTGACTTTGCCATTTGACAAGAGACTTTCTTTTTTGAATTTTCACCAGAGTTCAGTATTTTTGTAATTTCAATTGTTACCAATGTTTCGTTTTAGGTTGTAAAAACCTGGACAGCAAAGTTGGAGTATACGCATGTGATCCCGAAAGTTATAAAGTGTTTAAAGAGCTCCTTGATCCAATCATATGCGATTATCACAGAGTGAAGGAAGTCAACCACCCTAAATGTGATTATGGCGACGTGGCCAAACTTAACTTTAGGAAGCTCGACGAGGAAGGAAATTATATCATATCAACTCGTATTCGGATAGGGCGTTGTCATAAGGGATTTTCATTTCCACCTATATTAACAAATGTGGTAATTATAAAACTTGTTGTTTTGATGTTTTTAAGAGCACACAATACACATTGAATTGTGAATAATATTTTGATATTTTAAATCCATGAGGACTTCTAAAATTATTTAACAGCAAACAATTATTGACACATATTTATACGAAATGTTACAAATGCCCATTCCTTTATTTGAATCGTTCTTCGAAATGTGACCATAATGAAATAGACAGAAACAATGTCCAGCAATCTTCAACGGTAAAATAAGTAGTACATTTTGACAGAAACGGTCGAAACAAAGTACACCCTTATTTCATGTTTTGAGTAAACTTTTTGTTCAAAAATTATTTCTAGCAAAGAAAAGAAATGGAAGAAATTATAGTAAAAGCATTGAATACACTTGAAGGAGACTTAAAAGGTGCATACCATTCACTGGAATCAATGCCAAGAAATGAATATCAACAACTTGTGAACGATCACATTATGTTCAGAGATGACAATCAGTAAGTAGAGAAAAGATATTTTTTAATCGGAATTCGCTATGAAATATCATCAAGCTTTTAATTGGTTGACGTAATTAGTCAATTGACGATTTTAAACAACTGCAAGCGTAATCAATACTCACGGTATATTACAATCGTTTTATTTTACATATATTGTCCGCTAATAGAAAAATTACCGTACGAGACTTGATTAGTAGCAACTACAACGATGATATCTCTGTATAGCTACACACAAAGATCTGCTATTCCTTAGATGCAGTGTTGTAAGTGTAATTTTCAATTCAATTCATTCATTCAACTTTAACCTATTATTTAAATTGTTACTAGTCGTCAAAAGAAAGACCATGCTTTCCGTAATACATAGTGTTTTTTTCTTATTCACCGCTAACTAATATGTTTGTTGTTGAATTCTGAACGACTCAAATATGAAACAGAAGATCAGGTATAAGTGTCAATGAGACAACATTCCATAAGAGACTGCATTAACAGAAATTAACAGTTACAGGTCACCATACGTCCTTCAACAATGAACAAATCCCATACCTTTTAGTCAACGAAGTATTTATTCAGCATTCATCTAATTCTTCTGGATTATAAAACCGAACTAATAGTTACTATTTAGAAAAAAAATTATTGTATACTACTTCAAAGGAATATATTTATTCGGAAAATACCCAAACGAAGTAAGGAATATGACAGTTTATTATCAATAGTTCGTTGATCGATAAAATCTAACATTTGATTTAGTCAATCTTTAGTGACTTCCCCTTTTTCAATTAACATTAGAGGTCGGAATTTTAGTTGATAATTATATATATTCCTTAGTATTTTCTTTCACCAAAATTGTCCAATTCCAATGATTATCAATAAGGACAATTAGTTGTACAATTAAAGTGAACTGTATCAAGGTTTATGGTACAAATGTATAGATTATATATTGATCTGATCGTCACTGGTGAGTCTCGTGTAGACGAAACGCGCGTCTGGCGTATTGAATTATAATCCTGGTACTTTTCATAACTATTATTATCATTTTTTTTATTTTCATAGCCAGAATGCAGAGACATTGTTTTTACTTTCAATACAAAGACAATAACAATCAAAACCAAGGAGTAAACAAAGACTCACAAAACCAAAGACATTTACATCAACAGTTATAAATAATAATTAAGAAACAAAACGAACTCCACTAAAAACCGGAAGTGAAATCAAGTGCTCCGGAAGGGTAAGCATTTCCTGCACCGTATATGGCACCGGTCGTGTTATTTCTTTGTTCAGTTCGGTAATGATGGAAGGTTCTTATGACTGAGGAAGAATATCAGTTACTTTTGTCATAACGGCCAATCAGCTCATGATGGCGACCGTAAAATTTCTTGAGCGATGACCTTTATTTGATGGTTCATAGCCCTGTCTTAGCAACTTTTGAAAAAGCAGTACTCCTCGTTCAACAAAATCAACATACTTTGAGCTAGCTTTAGAGTAATGTATCAATTGAGACACATATATTCCATATGCTGGTGCCTTAATGAATTGCATGTAAAGATTTTTTTCCGTAAAAAGGGAGTTCAGTCAAAAACATTCAAAATAAAGTCTATATCATTGCTTTTAGCTGTTTGCTCTGGGGAAATTATCTGCAATTGTCAGGATTGAATTTGAAGATATAATAAACAATGTATGAAAATTTCAAATTATCCCTTTACATTGTAGTAATTTTACAAAACATTTATGTAAACAAATTAACTAAAAAATAAGATTGTATAAAGAAAAAGAAAACTTTGATTACAATAAATGTTGAACGTGCAAACTTAATGCTTTTAAGATACACTTAAATTATTCTAAAACAAACGCTGAGGGAGTATCATGAGTTCTAAAAGGGCTAAACAATCAGCAATTGAATAATCTAAGCTAGATACTTACATGTGCTGTCGGACTAGAAAAACATATTGATCGTGTATTCTTAATATCCATAATATTCACGTGACTTTTTTTAAAATTTGTAGTACACTTAGAGATGCTGGAGGATATGACGGATGGCCAGTAGGTCGCGGTGTATATTTGAATAACAACCGAACTTTCATTGTATGGGTAAACGAAGGTGATCATCTGCGATTTATTTCAATGGAAAAAGGAAGTGACCTATCTTCTGTATATAAAAGGTTAATATTTGTAAGTTCTATCTTAAAGGGGCACTAGCTGTCAAATACATGTTCACCAATTTGATTGAATTCTAATATTTTATTTATAACAATCTAAAACATTTTTCCAAACCATCAAAAGTATAGAATAAACAATTTACAGGCCATGGTCTCAATAAGATTTAGCTTCGTTTCGTGTGAATTTTAGCAATGACGCCATCTAATTAAATTTCGAGTTGACCTTTCTATGACCATATGAGCGACGTTAACATAAACATAGATAAAAAAAGATTAAGCAACTCGTGCCGTTGGATTTTTATAGGTCTACTAAATTTTGTATTATAGATTAAAAATTTATGTTAACGTCGTTTTTTCCTAAATAAGAATGATTTTTTTTTGTGGATCGAATCAGTCAATCAAATTATTTACCTTTGTTTCACTTTCAATACTGAGATTCTTTTCCTTTTAATAACCGTACACGGACAATGCATGCGTTATTCTACCTCTTTCTACGGGGTTAAGTTGGAGTTCACATGGATACAGATTTAATGAGGTCGAGTTATTCACTTGCAAGTGAATAATTCGTTATCAATTTTAATTAGCTTAATTTGAATAAATTGAACCAATTTAGCTACTAAAAGTGAATTATTATTTCACTATTTCACTTTCATTAATGATTGAACAAAAAAATCATAATTTAGATTTTTTAGATACCTATAAACTAGTGACCCTTTAATGGTATGATAAATGATTGATGTATTCTTAACGTCTAACATCAATTATACCATGCCTTTTTAGAAAGATCCGAATAATAAACATTTATGCAATATTTGTTGTTCACGTTAGCATGAATTGTTATCAGTTATTTCGTTTAGAAATATGTATATGTGTGTTCATTGATGATGTGCATTTTCAAAGAAAATTTTTCAAACATCTTACACAGCGAGGATTTAAGAGAGTGCGATAAATTAAATAATGTTTAGGTATTACAACTTATTTTTAGATTGAATATCATGTCATTTGTATCTTATAAAGCTTATCAAAACAACATGTTTTAAGCACTATAACGGAAATATAATTTTATAATTGAACTTTTACATTATCAGTTGACATGGTATTTAGAGGACATAAGCGAAATGTTATTATTGAAAGTAATTCTGAGAACATATATTAAGCAATAACATGATGGGCTAGTTATTCAACAAAAAAAAATCATGATAAAAAGCAAAACCATGGTAAAAAAAAAATTGTTTATATGCTTTCGTAAATAATTTACTTCTGACACTGCGAAGAACTATGTATTACAGAACGACGAATGTAAAATAGTTTAACTCCTTTGCACATAAAACGTCTTTATATATTAGTGGTTCTGACCTGGAACCAATTGTCTTTATGTAATTGTTGGGTAAATAACAGTCAAGACTAGCAATAATGCATGCATTGACATAAAATAAAGGCACACTATTGTAATGGAAGAGCGTATAGTGTTCTATAGAAATCTTTAGCGATGTATTTCGAAGTCTTGATAAATAACCCTTCCTTTTTAGTAGATGAAAATACGAATACCGACCAAATTGATTAAAATGAAATATTAATAAACTTTAAGAAAAAAAAAAAAAAAAAAAAAGGGAGACAAATTGTGCGTCTTTGATTTGAATAAGCCTTTGGAATAAAACCAGCTACTCCAATCGAATAACATTGCCATTTTGAAAAATCGTTATATGAGATTGCACTCTAACAATTAGCAAACGAACAGTGGCATATGAATTATAGACCCTGAGATGAATATTGAAATAATTGTTCACAAGGCAATATCCTTAGAGAGGGTAAGTGTCGTCCGCCTTGCGAATTCACACAAACTAATCTATGCATTTACCCTTTCGAATAAATAACATATGGTATATGCCTAATCAGACATTTTAAATTGATTATGATACGTTGCATTTTATATTTTAACAATAATTGAAAATATAATTTATTGGTGAAAATTGTAAATGTTTCTATGAATCAAAATCATGTTATACTATACTAAGTCTTGTAATTACAGGCTTTACAACAAGTTGAAATGAAAGTTGAATTTGCTTATGACGATAAAAGAGGTTTTCTTTCAAATTGTCCATCAAACCTTGGAACATGTTTGAGAGCCAGTGTTCATCTCAAAATGCCAGAATTAGAAAGATGTCAAGAAATATTAAATGATATATGTGACAGACACAATCTGCAACTTAGAGGTATGAAACAATTTTATAATTCCAGATAAAAAGTAAAATCACAAAAAAACTGAACTCCGAGCAAAATTCAAAAAGAAAAGTCTTTAACCTAATAGCAAAATTAAAAGCTAAAACACATCAAACGAATGGATAACAACTGTCATATTCCTGACTTGGTACAGGCATTTCCTAATGTAGAAAATGGTAGATTGAGCCTTGTTTTATATCAATCTAAACCTCTCACTTGTATGACTGTAGAATCAAATTCCATTATATTCACAACGATGCGTGAACGAAAGAAACAGACACAATAGATAAAAATGTCAAAAATAGGGGTACAACAGTCATCATTGTGGTATAATCTCAATCACTATAAAAACAATCAAATATGAAACAAAGTAGCAATAATGGTATAAATTAGACCATTGCTTTTAGTAATAACTCGTTTGTTATTATGTAGGGCATTGCCTGGTTTTGACATAACACGTTCCTTTTTTCTTTTTTTTTAAAAGGTAAATCATGTTTTTAATAGTTTTTCACATTTGTTAGTGGATACATCAAATACCGGTACCTTATCCCGGCCTCGTTAACCATTAGTATATAATAAATTTTGTTAGTACTTGTAAGTTTAATTTGTCTGTAAAACATACATTTAAAATTATAATATAATCCAACTAATTGTTAGTCAATTACAAATAGAAAAAATGACAATATAAGCATATATAATTGCAAATCATTCACATTTATAATTACGTAATTTTCATCCGTATTTGACCTTTACTTTTACATCCTCATTATTGGATACAATCTACCTGACACATATTGCTCGTTTAGAAAAATCGTGCATGTGTCTTAGTGTGATCAAATAATCGTAACCTGAAATGATTGAAGGATAATATAGTTTATGTGTTAATCTTTTCACTTTTGGATTATTATTAAAAGGTAAGATATTATATGTTTATTATTATCGAAATATGAATTTATTGTCTTTACCCAAATATGTATCTTATTGTGTTTTGATTTAAAGTTTTAAAATATGTGTAATTTAAGGGTTTTTCTTTACGGCCGCTGAGGTGTCAATTTTTATTTTGCATTTGTAGTATTTCATTTTAAAGATACTTGAGCAAATATTTTCTACGTTATGTTTCGAAACTATATATGAATATTATGCTTACATATTTTATAATCTAACAGTTTAAAGGAATTTTTGAAATTTGCGAATTAGATTACTTTTACGTTTTTTACACATCTGTTAACTTCAAAATATAATTCAAATTCTTTTTTGAAGATGTTGTATATGTCGGTTGATTTTGTTCTTTGTTCCGACGTGTAAAATGATTTGTAAATTGAGAAAGCTATTAAAGTTATAATAAGATTTATGTCATTATTATGTCGGTCTCCTATTCTATATTCAAAGAGTATATCTATTAAGTTTATTTTCTTACAGAAGTTTATGATATTCATTTTTTCTGTTATTTTATTCCACAAGTCTTTTAAAAATTCACAATCGATAAAAAATGTTGATCATTGTCTGTGCATTTGCATAAAGCACATTCTGACATATTAGATATTTTCCATTTGAAAAGTTTTTCTGTGTTCGGCAATATATAGCTAAATAATTTCCATTTATAAACTTTAAGTTTGTTTGTGAATATTTCTTTGCTTGTAAATGATAAGGAGTGTCTAATTTGTAATGGTTTTACGCCTTATATTCTTTGCCATTTTATAATTCCAATGTTTGGAGTTATTTTGTTTTTTATAAAATATTGATAGACGGTTTAGTTATCAAGATCTGCTACATTTATTTCTGTTTCTTTCATTCTAATTATTATTTTGTTAATACTAACTCGGGTTTTAACAGATTTATTTGTTTTCAGGATATCTATTCAACATTTTGGAATAGATTTTTTTAGTATTGATAGTTCGGCTATCCAGTTGTTTTTTATTTCTAACTTACGCAGTATTGTCTTTTCATTGATTTGACCGTTTTCGTCAATAATTTCATTAATATAGATTATATTGCTTCTGATCCAATTGAGCATCAATAATGATTTATTTTTTATTTTTATGTTTGTATTACCCCATATAATTTCTTTGCGCATTTCTCTAAAGTTAGTGGGTGATTTAGTTTGACCTCCACCTTTCCGTATCCAGCATTTTACAGTTTCCAGATAAAATTCTGGTAATTCAGTTGTAATTTTAAGTGGTTTTAAATTTTTAAGTTCTAAATTCATTTTGAAGATAAGGACATAACACGTTTCTGCTACATACGAAACATCCATCGCGCATAAAGTTTCAGTGTTAAAAAGTACCATCCACTATCTTTCATCTTCAAGATCTATAAATTGCTAAAACAATTTAGGAATAGGAAAGTTTTTTTTCATTCGTTTCATATGTTGAGGACTTTAATTTTGACCGTGTTGTGAAATTTTCCGCCTTGAATTTTCCTGTAGTTAGGAATTATCGTTAATTTTTTTATTTTCCTTCAAATGTTAAAATATTTTATTTCAAATTTATGAGTAAAATATGTAATTTGTAAGCTGAAGATTTTTCTTTGTCTATCGTATATGTTATGATATTTTTCTTTTATGCATGTTAAAATGTTTTGAATTTCCATTTCATATGAGATTTGCACTTAATACCGATATCAACAGGCAAGTTACCATGCGCTGTTACCTTTGAGATAACAAAAACATCCATTCATTTTTACGACATCCTTTGAACTTGAGTGTTTGTATGTTTTTAAGGTGTGAATGGCGAACATACTAAAAGTGTTGAAGCTGTTTACGATGTATCAAACAAACGACGCCTTGGACTAACTGAATACCAAGCTGTCTACGAAATGTACAATGGTGTAGAAGAACTAATAAAAACCGAACAACAGTTGGAAGAAAAGTAATGTGACATGTCTGTTTGCTTAAAAAAAGGAGAATTGATAGAAGCCGGATAAGGCGACAACTATCCATTAATGTTTTTGTTTTTGCATTAGTCTTTCTTAAAGATTCCGTTTAACGCTGTGCCTTTTCATTACGTTTTTGGTATAATATATATCATTGTTCGTCTATTTATATTTCGGCAAAATATTAGATATTTTTAATCTGTTGGATTTTGGGCCGTCCTTGTCGTTGCTTGGAACACATTTTCCCATATTTGTTATTATAATGTACATATCGTTAGAATATATGTTACAATTCAAACTAGATTGATTCTTTTATTATCATACGAAAAGACATTTTCGAAACTATATTTCTTCGATATATACGTGTGATAAGTTTTATAGCCACAATATATATTGCAAAAATCTACCAGAGAACGCTTAAAAAGCAATTGAACATTTTCTAACAAAGCGCACTTTTTTCGTTAATTTCCGTTGATTTTTTATAGCAAAGTAACACCTCAATTCCATCGCACAAATCAAAAGAATAGAAATATCTTTGTGTCAGTATTAATAAAAAAGTAAAATCACAAAAATACTGAACTTAGAGGAAAATCTAATTTGAAAGTCTCAAATCACATGGCAAAATCAAATAACAAAACACATCAAAAAAGAAATATCTTTGTAAAGCCTTACTGTTACATAAATAAGTATTTGGCAAAACCTTTTTGGAAACTTTTGTCTTGTTGTTATTTCCCCTTTTTAACTATTTTGATTCGAGCGTTACTGATGAGTCTTTTTTTTTATATTAAAGAAATGTAGGTCTTGCATACAAAACTTTTATCCTAATATCTATTATAATCTTATTTTCAACCACTGGATTGATGTCTCTGATATGGATGGTCTCATCAACCCAGTTGTCAGCACTTGTGTGTTGATAGGATTATCAATGATATAATGATTGATTAAAATTCACTGCTTACCAAACTTTTTCGAAATACTAAAACGTTTTGCCCCAGGAATAGACACCTTAGCTGAAATTAACATAAGGTAATGAATTTATATATCACAAAAGTCTTTTATTTTTATTTTATTGGACCTGTTTAACCTTTTTATAAACGCATAAAACAATCCATCACAAATACCGAACTCAAAGAGTATCCAAAATGGAAAGTCCTTTAACAAAAAGCAAATTTATAACGCATGTCTGGCGTACAACATGCTTTGTGTTGGTTAGTTTTTTTTCAATGACAGATGCAATTCACAGAACGGGTGCCACATGTGGAGCAGGATCTGCTTACCCTTCCTCAGTAAGGTATGTTTATTAACAATTTGAATATATAAAATATAAAATATTATGTATTTCAAACCTTTAAACAGAAGATTTTTCGATATGCAAGGTTGTAAAATAATGTTGGGAATTAAGGGTTTACTAAGTAAACCATTTGATATAATGAATTCCGGGAAACGGGGGAAGAGTGAAACCTGAAACGTGAAATAATAGAGTTCAGTATAATTAAAAGATCTGTATATTAACTGCTTATGACTTGAATTTGACCAATACTTACTGGATTGCACTAGCAATATATTGTCATGATGCTTTTAAGATTGATATACATCTAAAATTTGAAACACAAGCTATGCAGATGTGGGATTTCTATATTTATGATGATTCAGTGTTTATACTGAACAGCCTCCTTAACTCCTGTTTAATTTCCGGTATTCTCCAAGCATCGATAAAAGGATTTGATAAGGAGTTGATCAGAAATGGGAATAAAAGTAAAATTCGAATCTGTAGTGTTAAAGGTGTACTCGATAAGACCTCTATCCAATATGACGCAACCAAAGGTGTTGTCAAAACTACAGTTTGGAAGGTAATAATGATAGTTGTAAAAAAAGCTCGGATCTCCCAACGATTTTGCAATTTTGTAGTGACATCAATAGATATTGCCACATCTTTGGATGTCGTACAAATGTTGGTGTTACTTTTCAAATCATGCATGCCATTATTCAAGTTCTCGTCATGCGCACAGTTATGTTTCTTTGATGATACTTTATTATTACAGTTCAAGTTCGCATTCAAGGTATCTAGTTGAATATCTATACTAGTCCGGCCGATTGGTGCACATATAGAGCAAAATTGTTCACTTGGTGAGGAAAGCATGAAACTTTGCACAGTAGTTCTAGGTTATATACCCTTTGATTTCAGCTATGGACCCACTCTGAAAAATCTAATATGGCTGCCATTTTCAAGATGGCGGAAAAACGTTATCAATATCAAGTGTCCGCAAGGTATTCTATATAATTTCGGAAATTAAAGTAATGATTCTTTAAAAATGGTCTTCTTGTTCTTGAATTTGTTATCAATTAATTTCAAAATATAAACAAATTAATTTGGTTATACTTTAGTATCTATAACACATACATTTGCAAAAATGGCTGCATATACAAAAACAAATAATGAAATTCAAAAAGTTAATCAATATGTTACATGTTATTGTAATCGTTTTTTAAACGCTTTAAGTTTTAATGGTTGGAATGAAATAGGTTGAAGCGAGTCGATTGAACGTTGATATAGGTCGGTTAAATGTGGTGGAATATTACATTGTAGGTAACTGATCTGAACTTTGAGGCAGTGCCGAGGGCACCTTGTCTCATGTCTCTTCAATGCCACGTCTGACGTCACTTATCGCGTTTTCATCTGCCGTACCCACTACATCGTCAAATTATTCTATGTAATCAATAGGTGTACCTTTCTGCGGGCGGATTAGACGATTGCCATAGTTTAAAATGGTTAAGGGGCAACTATTTCCTTTTCCAAATACGTGCGAAACCAATTCGCAACTAATCAGCGAGCATGGTCCTAAAATGCACTCCTGGTCAGCACTTTTATTAGTTTTAATGGTAACAGTCATATCTGAGTTTGGCAGAACTATGATGGTTCGTTTTATGCAAACATGCTGAGTTGAAATCTCGTTTCCACTGTTAACAATTGCCGCATTTATCACTTAATTGTTGATGGTAAGTGTGGGAGTACTGAGATTTATCACTGCGCTCAGTATGTCCAAAATATCTAGCGTAAGTATAACATCGTCTGTTAATGGCTCTTTGCACACATCCCATCGTATGTTTACTCTATCAATGTCGAGAGCCGTTCTTTATAATCTTCCCAAAAACAAACTGTTCACCCAAACCACGTGGCGTAACGGTCTCCAAATCTCCATTATCTGCCGGAATTAATTTCTCATTTACTAATGTTATAATTGCAGCAGTGTCCACAATCATGCTCATATTCTGGTCATAGTACCTCGTACTGCTAAGCTCTTTCAAATGGTTTGTCTGATGACGATATCGGACGAGGCCGCGAGCCTCTGTTCGATGTTGTGATGAGGTGATGTTTCATGGCCAATAGACATGGGAGTCGAGCGATGGCCTACTGGCCCGACCCTTTGCTGTTTAAAGACTCCATTGTTGGGGTTGCAGATTTATTTGCTCTGTATCCTGGTAAAGGTGACCGTTGTCTGAAATAACCGGGATTTCTGGAGTTTGTCCGTGGAGATGCTAACCATTGTCCTTAGTGGCTATATGATATCTGGCTTAGTGGGGGTGTTGCTGGTCGATAGGCATTGAACTTGGTTGTATTTCTATTTGGCGATCTACCGCGATTATATTTATCAGGAGATCTTCCACGTGTATATTGATCAGGTGATCTTCCATTGAACTGGTGATCTTCCATGATTATTTGATCAGAAGGACCACAGTTATATTGATCGGCCAATCTAGGATTATGCTGATTAGTTGAAACATAACATCAGCTATTTTTTAACAATTTGTGTTAGGTTATGCACCTCATTTTCCAAAGGACTGCTCATATTTCCTTTATAGGTCGGTGATACTGCGCCAACAGCAAAGTAGACATGCCGATGTGCATAATTGGCACTATTTAATCCATATATCGCCATCTGATTGGCTATTGAGGTTTTCAATTGTTTTAACGCTTTGTTGAATGTTTCTGGGTTCTTCTATATTACATGCCTTGCAGAATCTTTGTCTTTACATCCTGGGAGGAATGTTTCGGTTCCAATCTGGTTTGGTCGTCTTTCTTTCTTGCTGAAGCGCAGCTCAAATGTTTTTCTGAAGGCCTTGGAAGCATCATCTGTCTTTACCTTGCGAACGTACTCAAAGCCAACATCGGTTTGGCAATCTGGGAGCCTACACACATTTTTCCTGTTTTCCCATTGTCATCTACCGGCAGTTCTTTCAAATTGGTAAATGAACGCCTCCCAATTCAAGAATCCTCTCCAATTGAGTATTTGCGTTTTTTGGAGCTGTGGGCTTAGTCTCCGTTCCCTTGCACCAAGATTTTATTGCCATCGGGTATATTATCTCTCCAATGAGGAGTCTGGAGAAGAGCTGTTGCCACACTCTTTTAGTTTCCTCTGCCCTATCCTTGATCGGTCAGTGGAGTCAGCTTGCTGTTATGGGAAGCCTGTTAGAGCTCCAGGAGCTGACGAGGTTGTCATAATTGTCCACTAATTCACTTACAACAGGCAACAGATGCCAATTGTTGGAAGGTACCCTGCTGTACAAATGCACTTTTAAATTGAACTGTGTCTCTTTCCTTAGTTGTTGTCAACTTGTCCATGCGTTTCAGCACAAAATTGAAGATATAATTGGTTTGACCATCTCTTTCGCCAAGCAATTAACAATAGCCTTGTGGTCTATTCTGTCTTCAGACTGCTGAAGTTGTTGAGATATTTCTCCCATCTGTTCGTTATTAATATTTTAAAATTACCTCTTTCTGTTCAGCTTGCATCGTAATTAGACCGACACATATTTGATCAATTCGCGCTTCGCTCTGTTTTATATTGCGGTAAATCTCAGCTGTTCTATGAGCGTTAGATTTCCTATCTGCTAAAAATTCTTGGTACAATTGTTTAATAGTCATTTCTGAAAGCGTCTTCAGCAGTGGGTTTCTCCAGATCCCCAAGTGATTCAGTTTCTTCCATTTCAATGTTCTTGTCCTTGTTGTTCTCAATTACTGCCATTTCACTGATAAGTGTTTAAATGATTTTCAATTCACAGTATAATATCTCAAATTGAAAAATATTGCGACCAAAGAAATAAGATAGGCACTGAATAATATCTTAGCGCAAATAAATCCCAAATCCCAGCTTTTATGTCTGACCCAAGACAACAAATTGTGCAGCTTTTAATGAAAGCTACTACTGCAGCTTTTTAAGAAAGCTACTATTTTGTGTTTGAAATGACAATTTAGGCAAAATCAAAAAGGACAGAACTGCGACAGAGACTAAATGACACTATAGATCAATAAAATGCTTAAATTCAGGTCTATTCTTAATAATAAATATTTGCTTATTTTTCAAGGCGGCCATTTTGAAAATAGCCGCCATTTTGAATTTCAAAGATAGATCAAAACAAAATCTTGCTTAGTACACCAATTCATTCAAATATGTTGATTTTCGTGCTTCCAGCATCAAATCCTCTGTGGTTTGTTCAATACTGGAAAATATTTTAAAATGTATGGCAGACATCTTGAAAAAAGCCGCCATATTGAATGTTGAGGGTGGGTCCATAGCTAGTATTGCTCAATACACAAAAATATACCATCGTGCAAAATTTGGTGCTTTCCTCATTATTTGAGCAATTTTTTCACCGATCGGCAGGACTATACTATCTATAGTCATGATTAAAATATCTTCTGCCTCATTGTTGTTCCCCTTTAAGCCAATGGACACATTTTGGGATGACGTCGCTGAACCTTGTCCAATTGTAAAGGGAGAAGCCTGCACATTGCAAATATTGTTTTTCCTCTCTCTCATAACGCGCATCGGTGCAACTGTGCCTTTATAATATATCTTCCAAATGCGAAAACTAGTGATCATTGACATAATCAATAAAAGAAATATGACAACAGTGATTGGTAAAACAATTACAATTATAAAAATATAAAAACTATCCCCATATACAACAGGAGGTCTGCAAATATGCATGAATTCGGCATGAGGAGTCAATATTGTACCACAAAACGAAACTAAAAGCACAACGCAGTGTATTTGTATTTGTTCTTATGAAATATGTCAACTGTTCCAAAGTTATAGGAACTCACAACTAATGACCTTTGCAGACACAGAAGAAATATCAAACAATAGTTAGATTGCATACCAAAAGCAACACTCTGTATTTGTAGAAGACACGAGCCAACATGTTCATGTTTGACTAAAGTTCTTAAAGAAAACAGTGTTGATGCAATCCCCAAAGTAATATCGCTGAAAAACAAAATTGTAAGATGATGGACAGTTTTCTTAAGAGCCTTAAAGCAAACAATGATATAAGTGACGTCAATTAAAATTGACGCTGCTGCTAATGCCGTAAATAGAACTGTAACTGTAGAACTAACAGCAACATCCTTTTGGGTGGTGTCTGTTTCCTGAAATAAGAAAATAGAATATACTAAAATAATCCTTTAGCTGCAAAGTACAAAAAAGTTTCTAACTTTTGATTCCTGTTATTGTATCACATTATATTTTTGGGTGTTTCGAATCATTTCCGAAAATGTGGAACAATTCAATTAGAAATATTTTCTTAGGGAACACGCCATTTAAATACGACCTTCATTTATTCAATGCTTTATATTTTCGTACTATTCGTCTATCTATTTCCCTTTTCAGATTTGTTAGTGAATATCACCGAGGAATCACCCGAGGAAAAATTTAACTATGTTAAATTGATTTTGATTATGGAAACATGCCCCCAAAATATTATAAAATATTTTATTCCGTAAATGCTGTACATTTTAAAGATTCTATATTACCCAGACGTTACTGATTATCATGGTTATTTCTTAAAATACATTTCCATATTTCTATAGGCGCAAAAGCTTTTTAATTTTCTAGTTATTTCCGTTAATGGAAAAATACTAAAATTATGATCCATAGGTATTTTCGATGTAATTTGTTTTTTGATAATTTTTTTAATATAAAGTAAATATGGTGTCTTAACTAAAGACTGTTGAATGTATTAATGATTTGAAATAACTAACTGTAAATCATGATGCAGTAATAATATTAAATACGACTCCGATGAGTTTTCTTTCAAAGGGAGTGGCGATAAATATCAAAAGACATTTAATGACATACATGTAAGTCGGAAATAAACTGACAACACTATTGCAAAAAAAGAAAAAAAATGACAAAAAGATACACAACTAAGTAGCACATCCCTGTTAAACAACGGGGTGATTTTATATGTTATGATAGGGTTACATTGTAGCAAGATCTGATGATGCATGGTGAAACCCTGTAATAATTCTGATTAAATAGGACATTTGAAACTCTAGTTTAATAGCTTCCTTCTGAGAAACAACCCTCTACTTAGGAGATCATTATAGGAAATGCAAGCTACAGATTGTGCAGTGTTTCTTTTTAGATTTTGGAAGGATTGTACATAGGAAATATAAAAAAGTAGAAAAAAGAAAGATTTGTAAAGCTATCAGATTTTGTTTTTCTCAAAAACAAATTGAGTTTTCATTCATGACAATTCAAAGTTGTTACATTTTCAATCATTAAAAACTGTGTCCTTATATACAAATTTATGTAACCATGATATAAAATCATATGACTGTTTGTACAATTGTAATTTTTTATGTGAAAAGACTCACAAATTTTGCCTTTTACTTAAATTTTCCCAAAAATGACCTTTGTTTTATTTATTACGTATATTATCGTGTATGACCTGACTTAACTTATATGTGATAACTACGTATTGTAAATTTGGAATTATAAAACAATTATTCTTCCAAAAACACAAATGACGCGCTATTATTTGAATGTTTTCGTTTTCTCACGAGGAATGAAAACAGTGTAATTGCTCATTAAAAAAAATCTCAAACTTTTCAATTATTAATTATTATTCAATAAAGAACGCGAAAGAATAAAATTTTTAATATATCGTGTTATGTAATACAAATCGAAAGGATTGTTTCTACCCTCATTCATATTGTTGCTGCAATTTTAAGAATAGCCTATGTCATTTGTCCTGAAATAAAGTAAAACAATACAGTACGTTTTATTTTCAATTTGTGCTTGAACAAACGATGCTTCATCTTGTGTATAATTCATTTACTCGGCCAAACTAAAAAGATGAAAAACTAACTGCAAGCATAAATGTATCTAGACTTATTTCTTCCCAATTCAGTTTAAATACGCTAGTCAGTTGTTTAGAATAGAATTCATAAAAGAGATATCATGACCAGAGTAACAGATTAAAGCGTTTCTCAAATGTGTCTTTATCTGTCTGTAAAACGAAAATTATGAAAACAGATCTTTTAAAATCATATACTGTTTACGCGTACAATATTTTAAGGCTGATATCTTGAGTGTTTCTCAAAGTAAATCCCATTTTGCTGAAGAAAATACAAATCAAGATAAAAAAACCGACAAAGCCTTGGCAAAAATAGAGAACAGATCAAAATATAACAACAATTTTTTTTTAAACACCCCCTAAAAAAATGAAGACTAGGCAACACAAACCCAACCAAAAATCGTGGATAATCTCAGGTTCACCGGGTAATGGTAAGCAGACCTACTCCACATGTGTCACCTTTTGCATCCATGTGTATCAGTGCAAACCCGGTTATAAGTCTAATTTGAGTTGTCAGATTCTGTAAAAAGGACAAAATTTCGGGGATTGAAACATATCCGTCGTCATGCATGAAAAATATGTTAAAAAACGGCCCACTAGCTCGTGATGGCGTCCGTAAAATAATGAATAGATGATTTCAATTTCACAACTTAGATCTCTTATTTTAATACCTTGTTTGTGATTGGCGACCATTTGTCTAGGAAGTTGTAAAAAGTAAAATCACAAATGTACTGAGCTCTGAGGAAAATCAAATGACAAAATCAAATGATAAAACACATCAAACGAATGAACAACAACTGTCATATTCCTGAATTGGTACGGGCATTTTCAAATGTAGAATCATTCAAGTCCTGGATCATTAGAGATATTGATTGAATGAAAGCGCTGTTGGAATGATGATACAGTTACAAATTTGAAGCTGAAACTCTTTTGTCGTTAATATTTGTTTTTAATCGATAAACAAATCAAATTATAAACTGTTATTATCATCTATGTCATTCACATCATAGTTATACAGTTTGTCGTTAGAGTTTCGTTTATCTGATATATAATCAATCATGACCAAACACTAGCGAAAACAGAGAAACAGGATCTCGATAGGATGCACTTTTAATTACATTTCAATTGCTACAAATAATATATCATAAGCAATGAACCTATTTTATCAACAACTATTTCGCCTGAATATCTAATTTTTATCAGAAAATCCTGAAACAAAACCCATTGTGGATTATGCTTATTGTGAAAACAAATCAAAACCTGTGGAATTCAAACAGTTGATAAAAAAAACACTTTTAGTTTCTTGCAGCAAAAAAGTCATTTTAGGGAAGTCAGCCAGGAAAGAATAAACCAAAAATTTGAAAACTGATATTTTAAACAATATCAAGAAGTTGTGACACGTTTGCAGATAGATAACTTGCCAGCACCAGAGATAAGTAGTTATCAAAGGTACCAGGATTATAATTTAATAGGCCAGACGCGCGTTTCATCAGTGACGCTCAGATCAAAATAGTTATAAAGCCAAATAAGTACAACGTTGAAGAGCATTGAGGATCCAAAATTCCAAAAGTTGGGCCAAATACGGCTAAGGTAATCTATTCCTGGGATAAGAAAATCCTTAGTTTTTTTTCGAAAAATTCAAAGTTTTGTAACAGGAAATTTATAAAAATTACCATATAATGGATATTCATGTCAACACTGAAATGCTGACTACTGGGCTGGTGATACCCTCGGGGACGAGACGTCCACCAGCAGTGACATCGACCCAGTGGTGTAAAAGTTATCAAAGATACCAGGATTATAATTTAATACGCCAGACGCGCGTTTCGTCTACATAAGACTCATCAGTGACGCTCAGATCAAAACAGTTATAAAGCCAAACAAGTACAATGTCGAAGAGCATTGAGGACCCAAAATTCCAAAAAATTGTGACAAATACGGCTAAGGTAATCTATTCCTGGGATAAGAAAATCCTTAGTTTTTCTCGAAAAATTCAAAGTAATAAAACAAATACAAGTCACCCTACACTTTTCAAATATGAGCAAATCGAATGCATCATAGTACGCTATACAGTTTACTGGAATGACAAATGTTAAACATTTAAAACAAGAAAAATAATGGCTTGATTTATATACAAAGTATGAAACAAAAAGCAGACAAGATATTCACACAGTCGAAAACATATTAATTACAGGCTTATGACTTTGGATTGACACATTTATTTTTGGATAATAGAGTATACTAATCAGTTGCTAAAGATTACTGATTGGATCGATACATTAACAAAATAACCAAATACAGAAGTTTATACGTTTTAAGGTTTTTCTTGTCGTAGAACACATAGAGGGGTGTCAGGATTACTCAAATGACAGACCGACCATAGGGAGGTCTTACTTTGCGCAATCCTGACACCCCTCGATGTGTTCTACGACAAGAAAAATCCGAACGTATGCATTATCTGACTGATATACCGTCAAAAATATCTTTTTTGTAAAGATTTGCAACATTTAGCATCTTATTTTACACACCACACTAAAGTGGGATATTCCTTTCTAATGCGTTCAGGTTATAAAACGCCCTTAAGCTTATTTAGGATTTATTGTTTTATAAATTGTTGGAAATAAAACTCACTTATTAATCTAGATATAAACCTTAGAGATAATTATCCATACACACTACAAATATAACTGTAACTGCAAGTAAGATACAAATGAATTGGTACTATCCGATAACGGTGTATGAAGAATACAAGACACTTTGTAAGTAATTTATTGTACCAACTTAGTTTATTGAAAAGGGGGCGGGGGCTATGTTGTTTTTTCTTCCTTCTATTAGTTATGAAATTTCTATCGCGGAAAATTGATTATTATTTCAACAATTTTAACAAATCGAATAAAATATTCAGAAGGATTTTCTTTTGAATACATATTTTTAACAGATTATGAGAATATAATTCTATACCCCCTCACCCCACCCGACCCCATTGTGAGAAACGTGTATGTTAGAATGATTTATTTGTTGATCATTTAATAGTGTGAAGGTATATAGAAATGTAAAAAGAGTCAAGAACTGACTCGAAAGGAGCACAAAATAGTGATGAATGTGCATAAAACACGAAAACGAATATCAAAACACGTAAGTCACAGTATGATTTCCTTTTCAGTGTGAATCAATAAGACTTTTAAATTTTACACACGAATTCTATGATAAATCTGGCTTTTTTCAAAGTGTAATTAAAGTTTTACATTAAAATTCAACTCAAATATATGATAATGTCTCTGTATTTAAGCGACAAATTTACAAAACTTCACATTATTTGTTTCTAAAATTAAAATGCGGACAATGACAATTTGAAATAAATTAAAGTTTGGATTTTATCAAGGAAAATAATGACCTCATACAGGTCATTATTTTATGCCTTGGGGCATATTTCATTGAAAT